>OX388266.1:5800232-8230704 GCA_947579855.1 Anticlea derivata
ATGTAAGTATGTAGGATAACATTTATTAGTTGCACACTTATGAAAACTACAATAAGCAGTTGTCTTTAAACTCACCGCTGTAAAAATGTTCGTAGAACGTTCTCGGAAACGGTCATCACTTTTTGTACCCGCTCTCCGCTTATTCACAAGTAGCAGAGTATTTATCGTAAGCTATTAACTGCTTAGTCTACGCTCGCGCTTTATCAGCGGGTGCGTCGTAACACTATCTAAACGATGTTCGAGTTGTAATGCGACTTCCAATCTATTTGCCGTGGTAATGCTTTAATAATTAGCTTTCAGGGTTTCCAAGGAAAGGGTTCAGGAATAGGGGCATATTATGAGTTAAGGCAGATGTGTTTTGAAAAGGATATTGGTAGCTTACGTATTTTGTTACAATGGTGATTGGAGTTGGTAATTATTTATCGCATAAAAATATCAATCAGATTAAAAATGTAGGTATCAAAGTCCTGGCTGACATATAGACAACACATAGCCTAAGCCGCTGGTCGTACAGACTTGAAAGGATGGTGAGTTTTTTAATATATATTCTTGAAATTCGCATCCAATGAGTTCCAAAATGTAGGTTGAGTTAAGTTTACTTTTCCAAAGCATCATTAGAATTTAACTAGCCAAAAAAACTTTCTCAAAGGCCCGCCATTATCGGCAGAAAGGCGTATAAATAAAACAAATCGCCAAAAAGGCGTATAAAACAAAAGTTCGCACTTTATTCTCGTATCTATCCAAGACAATTAGCCGCCTTATCGGCCGGGGCAGGCCTTCTAATACCAACTTAACCCCGGAGGTGCCTTGGAGCCTATCGTTATTAACGCCTGCTGATACTAGAGAGGGGATCATTTATTGATATATTTTTTTTGTCTCTATGTCACAAAAATATTGTTTTTACAATTCAGATTCGATGTAGATTCGAAGAATTCAGAAATGAATCACGCAGTATAAATGTAAATAAATTGACTAAAAGTAAATAAAAAAAAAAATAAAAAAAAAAAATTGCTAAAAAAAATATGAATATCTTTAATATAATTTCATAGAAAATCTAGATGGGATTTTCCACTATCAACGTTACCTGCGACGTTTTTATAAATAATCTGGGTTAATGCCAAAGATAATACCCTCTACCCTACGTGCTGTCAGCGCAAATGCCCTTATAGACCTTAAAGAGCATCGACATTCTCACAACCACGGCTATATCGTAAAACCCCACTAAAATTTCCATAAAAACACTCAATATTAAAAAGCTGGAGTTGCGCTATAACTCGGCCCGATCCGAATAGTCGTCGGTTCGATTCGGAGCATTCGTATTCTGTCCGCGCGCCTCACGCCGCCGTATCTTTTCACTACCTTCATAAGGGCGGTGTGTGCCCGCGCGGTTGCAAACTTGTTATAAAGAGGCCAAAGAGCCTCTTAAGGCACTAAGATGCTCACGTGTAGGCACGTGTGCGGATCGCCTTATCTTTTATGCCCCGTTTAATATCGCGATTAAGGTCGCAATCGATTTTTCGCCCTTGTTTGTTGATTTTGTGAGTGTTTACACTTACATGGTGAGGAAATAACTTAGCAGCTCGTTCCTGTTATCATTTTTTTACTATTTTAGTGAATATCCTTGGCTTCACCCGGAGTCCATTCAAAATTTTTATCTATAAAATACGTCAAAAATATTTATCGTAGCAATTACCTTTTATAAATACTTAATTGAAATCAAGATATTTTAGCGCGAAACATAGATTCAAATATTGTTGTACAGATGCTATGAAACAAATGATTTTGATTGTTTCAAAATTGCCTTTACAAAGTCAACAGCGATGTATCTCATTCTATCGCTAAATATCGTTCGTATCATTTAAATAATTTAAACATGCGAGCGTCCCGTGATTCATAAATAAGCCGTGATACGTTCTACGTAATTTCCTCGTGAATAAAATATGAACGTAAAAGCTCATCAAACTTAAGTAAAACTGAATTATGAATCGCTCAGCGTTGAGTGGTATTTAACTAAACGGCTGAAATCATGGTACAAACTAAGGCTGTTATTTTGTGTATGATAAAGAGGTCATGATTATTGCATTACCGTGCTTCTTCCAAAAGTAGCAGATAGGTACAGTTTTGTATTATGTTTTGTGACACGTGAATAACAAGCATTGTTTTTATTAGGCATTTTCACGCTCTACCCTTCTAAGGTTATGTAAGGTCACGAACTTTTGTATGGGAACCACATATAAGTTGAAGACTAGATATGGTCTATGAACACTCATTATGCAATAAGGTCAAAGGAAAGTCCCAAATCAATAGTAATATGCGTTTGATGTATAAAAGTCGTCGAAATGCCTTATCGAATGAAATGACGCCTTTTTTGCATTGAGAGTCTATACTCTGATGATTAGATCTATGTCTAATCATTTCTATTCTCTTACGATCATGTGTCAGTATCATATAAGAAAATCATATTACCTGTGTAATATGATTTGTAAAATTAAATTAGTACCTACTACTAAAATTTTCACAAAAATATAACTGAAACGGTCACGTCTTATATGTCTATAGTATACTCAAATACAATAATTTTGCTCAGCACTAATAAGTTACTGGAAATAATAGCAAGCCCACGTACCTAATGTACAAATAAGAATTAGCTACGAAGAGCTACGCGGTGTTACGAATGTCTACGTTGCTACGTGCATGCTACGAAGCCACATAGATCGCGTGACCGCGTGGTTATCGCAAACGTCTGCCTTCCTTATTGCGCGGACACCTTTATCCATCAACCAGCAATGAAGAATGTAATTCATTTCAGGAATAGGGTTATCTACCGAGAATCTCACATTTTTTCACCCGAGCTGAATAAAATACAACACTGTAGCACTCGTAGTGCAGCTCGCTTGCTTGTTACATACAAATCAATTTGCTTGAGCAGCATTCATCACTGTTAAAGCGCACTTTTGGAGTGGAAGTTACCCCGCCATGACCTTTGGATCGGCAAAGGTCGTGGAATCTAATCCGGGTCCGGCAGTGCACCAATGAATTTTCCATGCGGTTTATTTGAATCATCGGAAACCGGCATGTCCTAGACCTTAAAAATCGAGTTTTAGTGACATTTTCATGATAGAAGGCTCCACAAGGCGCAATATCATCAATAAAAGAGTCAAAAGAGTACTTATTTTGTTCTGCCAACCCTGTAAGGATTGAGGCGTAAAGATAGTAAACGAGGGACAAACAAGTCTACGTCAAAACAAAGCCATAAAATATTGCTCAATCAATATCCACCAAATTTGAATTGAATATAGAAAAGCAATAACTACTTATATAAAGTATTTAAACTAAAGTATATGTGAATGTAGGTTATAAACTATCAAAATGTACAGCAAATGAGGAGCGTATAATCATCTTTATTGGGCCCCAACTGCGCTCCACAGTAAATTCTAATCAAGCTAATGCTATTTGGATTATAATAAAATTTAATGCTTCAAAGTTTGCCCACTGTCGACACTCGACACTATAATATGGTTTATTTTAATGGGGATAAGGATAGTTCAGAGCTGACTGTAACAGCTACATCATTTTTTGATTTGGTATTTTGAGATCGCCCTGTAGACAGGCTTGGTTAGTAGGTATAATATAGTAAAGTAAAAATAAAGTATTGAGAAGAAAGATTTTGAAAGAACACTCAACTGAAAGAAGCAGAGACCACGGCTTTCCTTGCAACGAAAATGAAAAAAATGAAAATGTTTTTTTTTTATTGCTGCATAAACAACTTAGCTTATAACAAAGATTTACAAATGATACTGATTACAGAATTCTATGTTCCTACTACATAGAATTTTACAATTTGCTTGATGGATGTTTATGCAGAGGAAGGTTTAACAGTTTAGATGTATCTGACGATCCCCACACTAGGCAGAGCCTGTATCGTGGGGGCCTGAGTACGGTTCACAAAAATTGAGAAATACCTCAGTCGACAGCTTAATAGATCTAGATTTTAATATACTTGTTCTGTGTTCCTTAGTACACAATAAAAATAAAATAAAAATATGTTACAATTACTAATTGGATAGATAAGTGCCAACTATCCAATACGATACATACGATCCTAACATACCTCTTTTGCTTCATTCACTCTCATCACATTCCTCTTGCATGCTCATCGGTTACGAGTACTTTTGACCTGGCTTTTTACCGAAACGTCATCGATTTGTTCACTAAACGTACGCCGAGGTCTTCCCCTTCCATCGGTCCCATTCACACTCGCCTTTTACACCTATTTCGTTCATCTCTATATGTATAAAGTACAATCGCAATTAATTTTCCGAAAGTATTTTGCAAAAATAATAAAAATACATCATCAGGAATCATACATCAATTATGAAACCGAAATTAAATTATAATATAAATTACTGGCCTGTTTCATCTTCGTAAATATGAAATAATTAAATTATGGTTGTTAACGAATAATTTGAGTTCCGACCGCGAGGAAATTTTGTTTTTGAAGTTACAGGTACTACATATAATTTAATTTTATCGAAATCGAATAAATATCTTGGTCATCGCTTCCGCTTTACATTTTTTATCAAATAATAAACTTTGCGATGTAGCTTTCGTATTAAAACCAGAGTTCTTATTTCGTCAGCGAGCAATCGACTTCAAATCCCCGTTGGTTAGAGCATCACCGTATCTAGGGGAGGGTCGCGGGTTTGAATCCTGCCTTAGTCGCACATTTTAGGGTAATATAAGTTTAAAATTTTGGAATCCTACAAGTCTATAATCAGTCGTATTACATAGCGCTGAGACTTGGTTGCTAACTATTAGCCCAATTCACATACTCAAAGTCACGCAACTGACTTTGACGACTACTAATTTAACGACGGAGTCAAATTCAAAAGATGTTTATTACAATAAAATAACAGAGATCACTTTGAAACGTCTTGGATGGCGAATAGGTGAAGCTACACCCGTTCCTTTAGCAACCAAGTCTAGAAAAAGATGAAAGAAGGACCCCACTCGATAGGCCGATGCCCTTGTAAAAGTTGATGGAAGTCGTTTAAGGGAGGGGTCAAGACCATTCGTCGCGGCGGTCTCTGGGGGAGGCCTATTTCCAGCAGTTGCCTTCCCCTAGCTGATGATGATGATGATAATGGAAGTTGGCAATGGCCATAAATAACGTAATTTTAGTGTATATCATATGATCCACTTGTACCATGTCTATTTACGAAGTTCCTGAAAAACTCACCATCGACCTCATTTAATCGAACCGAACTGCCAACGTATTCCATAAATACTACTATAAAGGGCACGATTCAAACCTTACCTCGCAATATTCGATAACTTAAACGTATAAGGGGCGCCGTACACGCATAAAGACGTCGTCCCACTGAGCCAGTCTATCGCTTTATGGACACCAATCGTGCGTAAAACAGCTACACGCTAACTCGAACGAATGTTTAAAACGACTTCCATGGCCATTGTTCGAGACTTCCAAATGGCCTCGTTGTTCTAATGTAACTTGATTGTGAAACAAAGAGCCGAGCTGAACTCGCCTAACAAACTTTTGCAATGCGACAGTCTTTTGTCTTTGCAAAGAAGGTTCGCTCGCTGTCGAATGACGGTGAGATGTCGCTATACCGGCTTTTTTCAAAAAGGTGCTTTTTCCATTTAGAATGCAATATTGAACGTTATTTAAAACATGTCAATGCATATTGCACACTAGTCGTAAACGCCGGACGGGTGGCACGTTGTAGGCACTATAAAACATGGGTGCTTTTTTATTATACTCTACAACTATCATCATCTGCCTGAAGTCGACTGCTGGACATAGGCCTCCCCCAAAGATAGCCATGACCAATGGTCTGGATCCGTTGACTTCCCGCAACTTTAACAATATCGTAAGTTCATGGGATAGGGGCCTTCCAACACTGCGTCGCTCGGTTCGTAGTCGCCATTCGAGAACCTTTGCGCCCCAACGGTTGTCGGTTCCCCGAGCTGTATTTGCGTATTCTGAGAGCTATGTCTGTGACCCTGATTTTTTTACTGGTTTCCTCGTATTTCGTCACGTATTTTATCACGTATAACTCCGAGCATAGCTCTCTCCATAGCTAGCGTTACGCGACTTTGTGATTGTGTATGAGGCCAATAGTTAGACCGATCTCAGTGCTATATGTCATCACTGCAAACACGCACTTATTGTAAACTGTCATCTTGGTAGCTCTAAGCTCTGTGGTAAGCTCTGTGGTTTCTGTGACTAGAAGATATGACGTCTCCCAAACGCTGCCCATCTGAGATGAATTCATCGGTTGACCTCTTTGTCGATGTTGGCCCTACCTAGTTGAATCGTCTGACCCATTGGACATGATATTTGCCCATGTTTATTTTAAGATGTTAGGAGTCGGTGTTGAGGTATCTGCGTATTGCGCCAAGGTCCGCTAGCGATTCTGCCATTACGACTCCTTTATCGTCAAATCGAAGGTGAGTGATGTACCTATTCGCCGTTGATGCCATGTCCGTCCCAGATAGATATACTACACCCAAACGACAATAAATTTGTTCTACGACTATTGGCATTAAAATGTATAATGGAATAATATAATATATGGAAATATTATTTCTCACGCCTTGTTGTAAATCCTTAGAGCAAAACAACTAAACTTGAGCCTAATCCAACTCGCACCTCTATATCTTCGCAATCTAAGCGAAGCTCAACAAAATTAATTACCCACGCTTTTGTAATAGATCCACTACTGAGTCCCCCGGGCCTGGATTTAATTAGCTATCGTCTTGCAACTAGTTACAGGTGTAAAGAATAACCCTCAACCATCGGAGTCTTTTAGCTACTTATACGAGTGTACGAAAGAATACCCACCAGCCTCTTCGTAACTGGAGAACCCATTCTGAGGTACTTAAAGCAGCTAATTGAAAAGCTAATATTCACGGCATAACATTCATTATGCCCCAGAGGGTACTTGCTAATCTACGTAGTGAAATCCTTATTATTTTAAGTGATACGCGGATGTTTTAAATATTAAAAAGACTTTCAGGGTAATATTAGATGCCGTTTGCTTCTCACGATTTTAAAGATAATGCGTGTGTTTTCGTACGGATTTTCCTCCAGTTTTGTTTAAAGAAGTAACAATGAATTTATGAAGAAAATTATACATAATACACATAATATTTACATGTTTTTATAAAAAGCACAAATATTTGTTTTGGTATTTAATTTTGTGCTCATTAAAAGAACGCGTCTATTGGTAATAGATTCCGTCATTTCATTGTAATCAAACTCTTTGTGATGAAATTAAATTCTGCCCGTCTTCACGCCATCTTGAGCTCCAATCAAAGCGCCAATAATCAAAATTAATGTATTCAATCACGTCGACAAATTAGAAAGCCTCTCTTGGTCGTTTTCCTTATTTTTACGGGCGAATGTTTTCGAATGTCAAAAATTGGACGATATTTCAAAGTGGGAACAAATTCCCCAGAGATAAGCGCGTCACAGGGAGTTGGTGTATTTCATTGGAGTTGTTATCAGTTGGGTCGGTTCGGCCCGGACGGCAGGGGCCGCCACTCGCGCCGGGGGGTCAATGGAGATCGAATGAAAAATTGCGACTGTGCAGTCAGCTTGAAGTGACTGAGATCGTGCGAGTGGGTTAATACACACCGGTACTTTACAACTGTTTGAACTGAAATGTTATTGTTTGGTACTATGTGACTTTGTCACGGAATTCAAAACTCGTTTTTCATTTTTGTTGAAATGTCATGCTTGATTCGTTAATTTTTTTATTAGCCCTTTTTAGAATTTGATGTGCAATATTATAATTACTTACTTTTATTTTCCTTATAAGGGTAAGGGTTTCCATCAGACATGCCAAGCCAACCTCACCGGCCGCACTGGACTAGCGTGGTGGGTTAAGTCCAAACCCCTCTGATGATGGAGGCACTCTTTAGGGGGGGGGCTATGTCCAGCAATGGACTTATTATCCATTATGGATGTTATACTTATGCAGTCTTTAAAAAAGTACTATCGCACTAGTCCTCAGTTTGGGTATCCGTACCCCATTACTTCAAAATAATCATTTGACAATCCCACCATCGCAGAATAATTTCACAATGCACATAGTGTTCCCAAACAAACGATCAAAACTCGATAGATCGACTGTTGTTTATTCTGAAAATTCATCTCGAACATCACTCGGAACTGGGAGCTTCCTCGCACGAACAACTTTCAAATGAAAGATTCCGAGCATGCTATGTAATAATATTGAGTTTGGAGTTTAGCAAACTTGACTATTAGATCTAAATGGAACGTTGGTATATTAATTTCTTATGAAATATATAAGGCTTGGTGTAAATTTCCTTCCTATTTTTAGAGCACATGTTTTTTTACAACCAATTATTGAAAAATAAATGTGAATGTGACAAGTTAATTTACAATACAATATAAGGTATAAGAAATTACATAAATATCGCTTCAAAAAAATTGTTTTAAGGAATTCAACCAGAAAAAAACCTTTCTGCAACAAACATTCGACAACAAAACAAAATCCTCACAACTTTCGCATCTAAATAGGTACATTTACTCCGAATATTTTCAATACATAAACCCGTACCTGGCCCCGTGGGGCATTGATTACAAAGTTCCTCTTGGCACCCTCTCGAAGAAACTTTTGATATCTCAGTATATTTGTCATGCGAGTACTTCTTCCCGATTTATTGATATTATTTCGAAGAATGGAAAAACATGTTAAGATGATATAAAATTGATAAAAGGGAAAAAGTCTCTATTTCTAACTTTGGAAAAAGGAGCAAACTATTTTTTCGTCAAGTTTTTGCCATGATTTCCAAGGAACGATTATTTCTTGAACTAAGTTTTCTAAGAACTTGATTCACGCATATGAAAATGAGAAAAGGCTTACGTTTGAGCACTGCAGACAATTTCCTGCCTACAGAGACGACCTTTGAGCAGCCCTCATGTCGACATGCGCTGACACATGTTTACTCGACGTGACGCCTGTCAAACGTACAAAAGGTGCCTCCTCAGTTCACAAAAAATGCTCCTCAAAGAACCTTTGACAAATTATCCCGTTTAACTGACAAGCAAACATCCTCCAGCCTTCCCAGATGTTTTCAATCGACTCTCGATTTGTAGATAAAGACAAAACTTTACCCATTATTTCACACCGATATGAGTGACAGTTTTACATTATATACAGTTTTTAAGTGTGTCCATAACGAAAGTCAAGCGCCAAAGTTTTTAGCGTATAATGCTTCCGATACATAAAACCATGCGATAATATTTGTGTTCGACGGCGACGCGAAAACATTTCGGTCGAGGCGCCCCCTATCGGTCGACTATAAAGGCCTTTCGCGCGATAAAAACTGATCTGTGAGTTTGTTCGCCAACAACAGGAAAACAGATCTTTGGCGCAGGGCCAAGTCACCTGTGCTCGCATCACGGCATCACGGGGCGACGGCGACGCACCCCTGCGTGCTCGACGCTGCACTCGCGATAAAGGGTTAACAAATTGCATCCAAGTTCGCAGCACACGTCGCCAAATGTGGAAGTAGTAAATAGTTCCATGTTTGTCGGCGAAGTTTTGACTTCTTTCTCACTTGCCGACTGACGTTCTCATAATGGGTTTCCCGAGGTAGAGCGCCATTGTAGTCTCGCTCGGGGCTAGCCGCCCGCGGCGCCAGCGTTCGACCGCCTCGCTCCTCAATTTGCTCCTCCGATTGTCGCCATTTAAATTGTGTTCCTCGCACAATCCGCGTTATTATTCTTTTATGCGACGTTGCCGTCGCTCGCCGATCGTCGTGCAAATTGTTTTTTTCTCGTTGTGTATCGGTCTGCTTATTTTGCGTTGTCTCTATTTTCGCAGGAGGCGGGAGTGTAAACAAGGCACCGGCTTAAAAGTGCGTCCTAATTTATTTGAGGCGCCTTTTCGGAAAACGTTTCGGCTATGCTCTTTTATCCAGTTGAACAAAGGATAATACGAATAAAAGCCAGTCGAGCATAATCGTACTTTCGCGTCGAGAGCTTGCGAAAGATAAAATAGTCACCGCAATTTTCCCCGTGGAGTTTGAACCTTGCGGCGGTTTTTTTGCCGGATTCGAAAGCTGATTCAATAAGAAGTTACGAGCGCGCTTTAGTACATGTAGAGCTATGTTCTAACAAAGGAACGACTATAATATACATGTTCGTTGGGAGCGAGAAGAGCTTGTTGATTGTTTATATTCGATTACCTCGTAACCGTTGGACCAATTTCCAACGAAACGTCGTCAGGTTCGTCTTAAAACATCCGAGATGCTCGGCGTTTGTAGATTCTCTGCATAATCAATTTTGCGCTAAGCACAAAACAAAAATATTTACTCTCTAGCAGTTCTCAGGGTACCTAACACAAATTCAGTACTCAAAATTGATAATGCACTTTGATAAACATTAAAATAAAAACCAAAATATACCCAAATACATAATTTAAGACATCACATATTCCTCATACAAATAGCAACTCATCATTCATATCTTTTATCTTTATATAACGGTGTGCCCGCCACTCTCAATATATATCTTAAAAGATCAACGTAACTGATTTAGTTGCGGAGCGAAGTTGGCGGATTTGGGTAATCCTATCCTTATAAGCGGGATCCATCAGTCGTCATTAAGCGAACATGACGTCGGCGCATTGCCGCGTAGTACTTACGGGCACATCGCACCTGTACTTGGATACCAAGATTGATAGGACGATGGGCCGCGGAATACACGCGCCATTCTGACAGGCTATTATTGAAAAATTGAGCGATAATCTCGCAGTGCCTCCCATTGTTTAAGATTTATCTGCTTGGTTTTTCGACGAATATGGATTTGCTTTTAGTGAATGCGGATAATGGATTTCCAAATAAGAGTTTAACAAATGGTTTTTTCACGCCGTTTACACTTAGTTTATTTATAAAATTGTATAAAGCAGAGTGTTGTTGGCCACTTACATTTCTAGGAGCATTCTAACTATCAGCGATGTTTAGTAACATACTCGTAAATCCAGTCATAGGTAAATCCGAATAAAATTCACATTTACATGTTTATTAACAACAGTTTACTAATTATTAGTATAGTTCTATTCATTATTCGAATCCACTCTCTTTCGGTGACTTATACAAGGTATATTGTTTCAGGGTGTGCCTTCGTCAAGTTCAGCTCACACCAGGAGGCGCAAGCAGCAATTACCAGCCTGCACGGAAGTCAGACTATGCCGGTAAGCACGAATTAAATATTATAGTATAAAACTGTGCAATATTTTACGTGCATAAAATGTTGCATCGTTTTGTGAGAAAGTGAAAGAAAACATCGCGAGGAAGACCGCACGTGTTTGAATACCTATATTTTTCCTGAGGATAAGGCTGTCTGACCTGAAAAAAATGTTACTTATAGGTGATGTGCAAGCTGACCTAATTTTTCACATTCCGACTTCACCCACTGCTAGGTGTAGGCCTATCTTTGTATAGTTTTTGAACAAAGAAAAAATGAGAAAATTCACATCTATACTCATTAGTACTCCTAACTTAAGCCTAAACAGAAACAATTTATACTAATATATTTTTTTACTAATAATATATTTTTCTTTCTATCTAAAATAACGTTTCAGCAGCGTTTCGTAAGTAGCATAATTATTACCTGACCATGTATATCACACAAAGAACGGGCTAAAACTTTTCAAAAATCAATGTTAATAATAGAACGCATAAAACTGCGTGCCCACGTGGTTTAAGTATTGACACAGTGGTTTTAAACTCGTTCACCTTTGTTTATGAACACTTTACCGTGTCAACCACTGTTCAAATCGTCCCAGAAGTAGATCCTAGAGTTATGTGTTAAGTGTATCTCTGTATATACCGAAATTGTATATTAAAAAAATCCCTTGATTACAAATCGCACCGAATGGTTTAGATAAGGGTTGTGCTCAAATTCATATTCAAGTCAAAGAACATACTCCCTACACAACCATATTATCAGTGTCAACAAACAGACATCCTAGGTTGGTACTCGTACTGTTTGTTTGTTTCTTAGAAGTCTCAACGACACTCGGACAACAAGGAGGTGTTTTGATACTGAACGTCTGGTCACGTTGCGTTCTTGGGGAACCTAGAACCTGTGTTCAACTTAGACAAAAAGAATATTGAATAGTTCTACATCATGTTGGTTAGAGCATCATCGTATCTAGGGGAAGGATGCGGGTTCAAATCCCTTCTGAGTCGAACATATTTGGGATATTATAAAAATCATAGTATTCCCTTAATGTGGGTCATCACTATAAGAATTATATAATCAGTTCTATATCAGTTTCATCGGCGAAGACGATTGATTTATTATTTTTGAAAGCATGAAGATTATGTATGTATGTAAGCATGTAAAGGTTCTCAAATGGCAAACACGAACCGGGCGACGCAATGTTGAAAGTTGCGGGAAATCGGGTGGTTGGAAAAGGCTCAAGACCGATCGTCATGGAACTCATTGAGGGAGACTTATGTCCAGCAATGGACTTCAACAGGCTGATGATGATGACTAGTCATACAAAGTAGTAGTAGCCCTGAGCATACTCCGCCATGTCGTGACCACTTATTAAAAAGTTAGCTCTGTATAGGACAGTCTATTTCAGCACTTTTTAGCCGTACGTTCAGTTTAAAGTTGGACGCCCTATTTACAAGTTCATATGCAATTTGTAAGCGCTTCTGAAGCGATTTTAATTCCTGCGTGAATTGGAACGTTACAGTTTAGAACGTAGTCGTAAATTCAATTTCAATAACATGAAAGCCATATGCAGTTTGGCAATTTTAGCCGCGTTGCTTTAGTGACTTTTTTAGTTATTGGCAATGTAATGGCCTGCACATTTTGTCTGTGCCGCACCCTTCTTCCTATATTATAATACGAAAGTTTGATGTTTGTGAAGATGTTTGTTAAACAATCACGCCGTAAGTACGGATTAGAATGAAATTTGGCGTATATATAAGCAATTTATGGCAAATAATATCTTGGAAAAACATAAAGGCTTTATATTCGAATACCACACGACCGAAGCTTCGGGAGCAAGCTAGTATAAAAGGACGTCTAGGACGTGTTTTATATCTCAAAAGATATAATAAACACTACAATTACTCTAAATAGGAACCAGTTACCTGTAGTTCTAATTACAAGTCTTTTATACCTCTGCCTTTCCTTCAGATGGTAATCCCCGTATTCCAATAGGATCTCGTGTAATCCTGTCATTGGTGGGGAAACGAGTCTTCAATAAGCCATTTGCTAACAGATTTCCAATGAACCTTCGACTGATGAAATATGCTGAGCTAGTAGGTACTCGTAAATCGGTTTCTAGGTATAATGTTACGAGTAAAGTCAAATTCGCTAAAACTCTTATTAAATATCTACTTATTTACAGAGCACAGCAAAAACATGTTATTGTGCCAAAAAAAATAAGTTTTTTTTTCTATCTAGCTTTATTCAATACAAAGAAACATTTATATAATTTGTTAAGAAATATTAAGGAACATAAATGAAGATTAGACTCAAATAAACTGATTCTTAATCAACTATGTAGAAACTCGCACCGGACAGAGGCATTGTGCTGACATCGTCGAACGGAATTTGTGGAAGCTCTGTGATAATTCCTTTTCCCGGTACAAAAACCGGCCCCCTACCGATTTGCCCCAAGGCCGGATTGCCCCAAACGCCAGTTTTGCCCCAATTTAATCTAATGCCCTTTTTGTTCCCGCAGCGCTCAAATATTGATTGACTTGAACGACATTTTGTTGAGTTCCGGATGTTCGCGATGCTTTGTGACAAACGTTTCTACTTTTTGGTCATCGAAGTCATTTTGTGCGCACCCGTGACTTTATTGTCCAACGCGACGTCGTCATCCACCCACCATTAATGGACGTCTGACGCTTATTTCGAGAGTATTTTTACAAGTGCCGCCTGGCTCCTTTGTCGGACACATACCTGCGGACGTATTATATCAGTTTTCATTTAATTTTTTAGTTCAACAATAAATATAACTACAAATTGCCTTCAAATTAAGAAGAATGATAAGACACGGTAGTGAAAATAAAATAAATTAATTTCCCACTCGCCACCGACCATACCGACCATAAGCCGACTGAATAAATATACCTTCGGCTATTTATCACTGCAACATTTAAAAAAAACATTCACCGGTGGCTCCTGAAATAATCCCGACGGGAAATCAATCGTCTTCTTTCTCAGAAGGAAAACGCCACTCCAAACCAAACAGAATAATATAATATTGGCTATCTATTAAACTAGCAGTCACGACTCTAAGTCGAAAAGTGTTTATCTCAAAAAAATCACTAGAATCACTTTGAAACGTTTTAGAGACATAATGAGTTTAAAAAAAAGTTAATGGCTATATCGTCAAAAAGAAGCGTGGCCAAAACCAGCGGTCCACGGCCCCTAACAAACAATTACAAATTCGGGCCGTGTAAGGCCACGTAACGCTGTTGTTTTTAATAATTGGGCCGTTATATGGGCCCGTGAAGCCTTTCGTGGACCTTATTAAGGGGAGATTTCAAGTGCTTCAGCGGGGCCTTTAACAATGCGCGCCACCGGGATTGGAGGTACCTATACCTACCCATGATATAGAAGTGTTTCTGAAGTAATATAAGACGAGGAAATGTGAGTACTTTTGGGTCAGTTTGGGATTTTTTTTTGGTAATATTTTGCTGGCAAGAAGTGATTATGGGCGATGTATACAGATTTTTACGGTATACAGTTGAGTTTTAACGCCTCGCCTCATTTTAAAATAAATTTTGATGATATATACGTATCATCAAAATTTATTTTAAAATGATCTTTACTTCTATTATGAGTCTGACTTTGATTGCGATATAATTGAGCTGTTGAGCTTTGTAATATGACGGAATAACCAATCAATGGCCGTGGTGGCCCCGGCTGAAGAATAGGCCCCTCCATATCTACCTATCCGCGGATGTCGTAAGAGGCGACTAAGGGAATAAAGCTAGGGGATGGGCAGCAGCGTCACTCATTTTAACAACGATAGCTCAAACTGCTCTCGCCAACCCGCATGCCCAGCGTGGTAAGTATGGGCAAATTTTGGGAAGGAATTTGCTCTGTCTGTGCCATTTTCAGCAGTGGACGTCGAACGGCTGAAATTATGATGATGATGAACCAATCAGGTAAAGTTTGTGTGATCTTTGTAAACACCGTAACATGAATTGTATTTTGAAGAAGTCATAGAAACGGCTAGAATAGAAAATATTTATCTAAAACATTCATGCCCCACTTGCGCAGAGGAATGATCTCATAAAATTCTTAAGAATACAACAATATTTCTGAACACTCCTTTAATGTTGGGTGTTTTAGAACACTCCCTTATTTCAGGTTGTTTTATAATTGAGTTCCAAAGCGATAAATAAAGGAATTCGGTTGGAAGTTGAAACGAAACTCGTAAAGTAAATTTACCTGTTTTATTATCAAAATACGGTCAATTCTGAGTTGTTAATTGCAGGGACGCGCAGGTAATTAAATAACTGGAATACTTTTATATGTTTTGTGCTATAAAAATGTGTGTCAACGTCATCTAATTACATCAAAAAGAAATTATTACTGTCAATTTATGTAATTTATAAATTATATACCCACTTAGTGTACGCTAGAAGTTCTATGCATATTTATATATAAGAAGTATTTGGTGGCACAGCGGGAGAGTAAGCTTCAGAGACGCAAAGGGTTCGCATTCGATTTCCGCTGCATGATCTGCAAATATTTATTCCGGGTCTGGGTGTTGTGGTACCATGGTACTCTTAGTTTCTGAAACCCACGACACAGTCACCCACGACACAGTCGACATAGTCCTGACCCCTCACTAGGATTCCCTAGTGAGGGGTCAGGACTATGTATGTGACTGTTTGGTGTTAATTATTACTAATGGAGAAGTAATCTATTAAATATAAAGTCACATATATAAACTTAAACATTGGGCTTATAGCTCAGCCTTCACTAATTTACAAAGACCAAACAAACATAATATAAAATTCAATATCATGAAAGCACCTACTGACTATATTGTTAAAAGTGATTACAGTAACGTCACTCGCCTAAACAAATATGGCGGATATGAACGTCTTCATTTTAAAGCGAGGGACGGTTAATAAGGGCTGCTTCACACCGGCGCGGAAAATCTCTTAATTTTGCGCTCGACTCGCCCGCGCTCGGTAAATAGTCGGACGCCCTCTGGTTATCAATGTTGTTACTGGGGGAAGCGGGTCTCTTACGAATTATAGCTGACCGTCAAAGGTTCAGGTTTTGTTGATATTTGTAATTGCTATATTCTTTGCTTGTATTTTAAAGTTGCAATACAAGCTAAGTTGTTCTAAATTAATTGAAAAAATGCCGTGGTGGCCCCGGCTAAAGAATAGGCCCCTCCATATCTACCTATCCGCGGATGTCGTAAGAGGCGACTAAGGGAAAAAAGCTAGGGGATGGGCAGCAGCGTCCCTCATTTTAACAACGATTAACTGTGCTCGCCAATCCGCATGCCCTGCGTGGTGAGTATGGGCAAATCCCCCCACATGATAGGAATTCGCTCTGTCTGTGGGGGAGGCCATGTTCAGCAGTGGACGTCGTACGGCTGAAATGATGATGATGATGATGAATTGAAAAAAATACTAAACAATGATTTCGTTTTAAAAACTAGGAAAAACCGGCACCAAGTTCAAGGATTTTTTTTATGTGAAAGTACTTTTTTTATAAATTTGGGGTAAGTTTTTCTTCCACAGAGAAATCAGTTACTACTGTTTTGGGATACAATAATTTCAAACCCAATTATATAATCTACTACAATTTATAAACTATAATCCACATACCTACTGCCTAGTTTCGAGACTCGGTGACCAGTTCACAGACGTGACAGATGAAACATTCAAGATGTTATAATTTATACGAGTCAACATGGCATATATAGTATATCGAACAAGATGTAGGTACAACATGCAAGTATAATCATATTATAATGACTGTTTTGGTACCTACCTAACAAGAAGAGCTGGAACCAACTAAATGTTACTTTATATAAGTTTTTGAAATAAACATTGTTTAATTTTATTATTCATTTTCATTATGATAAGTTTATTCAAAAACATTGCTTAATTTTTGGCCCATACCCAAATAAGAGCCTTAGAAAAGTTAAAAGCTTCATAATACATAGACAAACAAAACTATCAAATAAAATCACTGCCAATATTAAAAACGATAACGAGTTCGCTCGAATCCAAAGTTATTGTAGTAGATCGCCGGATAAAATACAAAATAGTCTTCGAAAACAAAATGTTATTCACCAGCGTATTCGGAAAGCCAATTATAAACTAGATATCACAATACCAAGGTGAGTTACAAAACAAAAACATCATTTCCAATATCCAATTTCCAGTCGTAGTAGTAACAGTCTCTATAAATATTTCCTTTAATAACATCGTTGGAAATCATGATTTAGATCGTGATATTTCTAAATCATCGAATATAAAAGTACAAATTTGTATCCAATATTCGTTGATAAACGAGAAAATTTCGAACAATTTTGTTGTTAAATCTTTCGCACAAATACCTCAATATGCTCCACAGTATGGAGCTCAAAAATTTGCTCCTAACTCAGAGAAAACTGTGTTAGAGACAAATGCTACGCGAGAGCTACGCGGCCTCCTACGAACACTACGGAGTGCTACGAACTTCACTTTCGTAGCACTGTAATTACACGTCTTTTCTTTGTCAAAGTTGTCTTGAGTAATATTACTTTGGTTTAAGTGTTATAATGCCCGCGGGCGTTTGACGTTCAGCTTTTGGAATTTATTAAAATTATGCTAATTAGCCTTCTGATATTAGCCGTTTTATTTTGTTGGGAGCTTTATATTTTACAAGGTTTTATTTGAACACGAGTAATTGGTTCTGTGACTGGCAATATTGCATTATCTTAACCAATGCAGATTGCGGTTCAGTCTGCTTTAAAAGAAGATGATTGTTGATTAAGGTTTGCACCAATAGGCAAATTACGAATTATTCCAGTTACCGTTACGTTTACGATACGATAGTCAAAGTCAAATATACGCTTATCAAAATAAAAAGATTTAAGAATAATTTTAAATTGCGAAAAAGTCATCAATCTGTTGTTGCATCTATTTTAGTAAATGAAGAGTGATTTTCTTAGTTGATTGATTTCCTAAATCTGACATGTTCGAACATTTTGAATAAATAATCGTAGTCCGCTGCTGAAAAACGAGCCTCAAAAGTTAAAGAATCGGTAAATTCCAGTACACCCTCCGGCATCCCAGCGCCTTATTGAAAACATTTACATATGTATGCGTATCAGCGAACGTGACATATTGTACACTGGGATATTGTCAGAGTTGTCGAAAATCGTCGATTTACCCCGGGCTTAAGGTAATGATGGAATATTCGATCGACTTACGCAAGAGTTGGTGTTATCGCGAACGGCATCATCGTTACGGCTCCCAGATGAGTTTCCGCTGAGTGCGCGAAGTGAATCCCATTTTTGAACTTTGGTCTTCCCTGTTTTGTCCTAAGACTTAAAGGGATTGGTAAGTGTAAATCTTCCGTTTACGACAGAAAGCGATGCATAGTAAAAGGGCTTTTTACGTCGATTGATGAACTGAAAAACAATTGACTTAACAATGTTAGAATCAGTGCTAGTGTCAGTAGTTTCACTCTAAACAATTATGAACGTTTTAAAACCTAAAATAAACAACTTTAAGTTTGAGGAAGGAGTAGGTTTGTTGGTTGTGAAAGCCCTATCAAAAATTAGGGATTCTGGCGTTTTCTGTTGTATTGAAGATGAAGAAGGGTGTGCTTACTTACAGCTATTATCACCCACTTTATTAATTAACTACCTAACTATATGAAAGTTATTGTGGAACTGAATTTATTGAATGCGTAATACAAATACCAGCGAGGAGCCTATAATCTATTTTAAAGGCAGCACTAAACAGTCATTGACACACACGTATACAAGTGAAATTTGTAACTCTACCTAAATTAGAAGTCCACCCCTGGACATAGGCCTCCCCCAAATAGTTCCATGACGGTCTTGAGTCTTTTCCATACACCGACTTCTGGCAACTTTCATAATGTCGTCGGTCCATCGGTCGGTTCGTCCAAAACTGGATGGATCGCCTGGATCGTTTTCACCATTCGAAAACCTTTATTCTCCAACGGTTGTCGATTTTGCGAATATCTTTTAAGGATCAAAACAATAGCGCGTGTTTTGACTAATTTTACTTATCTTGAGACAACTCGCTCCACTATAACATTAAAAAAACTAATTATATAAATTATCATTGCTCATTTCGAGCAGCGGTGAGAAAACGACGCTTCAAAACGTCCACGTAGGAGACTGTAATCGGTTGTAGTTTTATTAACATAAAATAACAAAGGCTAATTAGGCTCCAGTCTCGGCATCCGAGCGTGCCGCATAATCATAAGCTACCCTACGTAGGTACATTAAATCAGTTCTCGGTGCAAAGTTCTCCGTGCCTACACGCGGAGTAGATGTAGGCAAACATAAACCCACTTGTACCTTGTTTATTGGGTGTTTATTTGTTCAGCTAACTTATCCTCCTAACCATAGTAAAATGTATAAAATAAAAAGCAAGGCCTTATACCATCTATCCAATGGCGTCGTCATGGCCCCATGTCTAGATTCTAGAATCCTAGCTAGATTCTAAATATGAAAAACTACGTTCTGATTTTCACCGAAGATATATAATTAAATACCTACCTTCAATGTCATTTTCATTAAAGAGATACCAATAAAAGTTCCTAAACCTACCAAAATTATTATTCCTATCACCACAGTCAGTAGAAACGTGATGAAGATATTAAACGGGCAAATACATAAATGCATATTAGTTTATTGAGCGTGCCCAGAGTTCAGTCCTTTAGTGGATATTTGGATTAGAGGCATGTGAACTCTATTAATACCGAGGAATAATTTGCATTTCAGGAAATTCTGAGAATTTGCTGTGACATTAGTTTACGAGATTTCAATCAGATTGAGCATCATCATCATAGCCCTTTAGAAGTCCACTGCTGTAGGTACATAGCCTTTTTCATCCACCGATTTGTTGTGGTACCGTGGTACTCGTAGTTTCTGATATCCACGACACAGGGAATCCTAGTATGACTATGGGTCAAGACTATGATTGTATGTGACTGTTGGGTGTTATTTATTTATTTAATTCTCGCAACCTTCACAATATCGTCAGTCCATGTGCCTTTGAACAATGCGTCGCCCGGTTCGTCGTTCGTGGTTCAGAACCGTTATTCCTTAACGGTTGTCAGTTCTGCGAGCTATATAGCCTGCTCACTGGCAGTGAGCTTCATCTTACTAATTCTAGGGGTTACGAGTATATCGCTGAGATTGATTCTTCTACGGATTTCCTCATTTTGGATTTTATTACGTATATATAACTCCGAACATGTAGCAAACATAGCCCGTTGCGCAAAATGTTAAAAGGCGATAGTTATTATCGACCAAGTCACAGTACCATTTGTCATCACTAGCAACACTTCGACAATGAGGTCAACCAACGATCCAACTCGGATGGGCAGCGTTTGGGAAACTTTGTCATTTGTCAGATACCACAGAGCCTCAAGACGAAAGTCTACAATCAGTGCATGTTGCCAATTATAACAATCAGAGTTTACAACTTAATAATTCTGATAATATGCCATTATGGTAATGTCATTTGACATTTAATTTACTTACTGATTAGCAGGTATAATTTATCTTTCCATTCAAAAAAACATATGTAATTTTTTTCAGACTTTTTCCGAACTTTTTCAAATTAGCTGTTTTCGTTCTTTTTACCATGTTTAAAAGTAATTATTTAACTTACAAGAAGTTCGACATTATTTTACTACCTTAAACTGCTGAATGATTGAGTTTGAACTCAGTTGACTAACTTTACTGCCTATTGGGTGTAGAATAAGCCCCTTTCGGAGTAGCATACATATTAAGAATCAAATTCTGTATACCCTTCGCTAAACGCAGCGTATAGAAGGCTATTTGATGCTATAGGCTATTTGATGCGCACAAATTCACTGCATTTCAATTCAATTGACTTATGTCTAACCTTATAGGGACGAAGCAAAGGCTATTATAAAATTATAAAAAAACGCGAATCTAAAGTAGCGCTCGCGTTGAAGCAGCTAAAAAACTAAATGATCTTTTCGCGGTGCCGTTATAAATTCAGCAAAGTGCAGCGCTCAGGCGTATGCAGATGTCTGTTTGTCCAGTCATTACCAACGGGTGTTTGTACGGCCGCCGCTCGGCGCTCGCCGTAAGGAGACCGCGGTTTAAGTGCATAGGCTTTTAAGGACCGTGTCGATTATTCATAATCAAGACCGGAATTCACAAAATCGTCCTGGAAGGGTCAAAAAGTTTCACCGGGCGCTGTATAAATCTTCTCAAATTGATGTTATAGGACCTTGCTACTCTTGGGTAGGTAGGTACTTCTTACAATTGTTTGATTAGGTTTTCATCATCAAATACTATCTACTTTCCATTTCTCTTTATCTAGGTATTCAAAAAAGTTTTTTATTTAAAAATTAAAAAATATATAGGTACATAAAATATTTTTTCATCATTACGCTCCAATCCCGTTCCTTACACCCCGCCACAAGGGCTCGTTACGTATGCATCGGGAGCTCCTCATTTTTGCATCTGTAATAGGGATCATTGTGTAATTATTCACTAGTTAGCGCGAACCAATCTATGCACTACCGTACTGCGCGTTTTAAAATGCATGATTTAGAGCTTTTAAAAAGAAAAAGAATACGAGAATTCTCATTTGTGTAATGGAAACTATGGTAATGGATGCTACCTTTAGTAGTTCAATGTGGGCATAGTTTGATGAGAAATATACATAAATAATCCATACAATATAATAATCTTTAGTTTATTACAACAGTCATATTTTGAGTTCATATATGATTAGTACAATAGCAAAGACAATAAAAGAATCTACTGTAATATCTTTGACAATAGTCAGAACTACGCCCCGTACGATCAAACATGCGATTTTGTTTTAACAGTGACTTAAGTTGACAGTCCTATTTAATTTGAACCATAAATATCTATTTATGGTTCAAATTCGTGTAAAATAGTGCCGACACGCTCTCATTCGAATGGCAATGAGACGTCATTGTAGGGCGTTGTTCAAGACAACTTTTCACTTGGATCGAAATTGGGCAAGCTTAATTTTATTTATGACGACCTCGGTGGCGCAGCGGGCGAGTGCCTGTCTGAGATGCAAGGGGGTGCGGATTCGATTCCCGCTGCGGGGCAAATGATTGCATATATGTTCCGGAACTGGGTGTTGTGGTACCATGGTAATAGTACCTAGTTTATGATGCCCACGAAACAGGGAATACTGTTGTGGGGTCAGGACTATGTATACGACTGTTAGGTGTTATTTAATTATAATAACGTACTGATCTATCATTTCCATCAAAATAAACACGACGAATTACTCAATCACATTACTCCCAACATTAGGAAGAATGTTGCTGAAAGTCCACAATAAATCCAACAAACGATAAAAGTGCGCATCCTGTGAATCATAGCCAGTTTTATAACCCTTAGGTTTGTTTGTCCATCCACAAGATTAATCAGGGTACGGTAGGTGATGTACAGAGTTTCCGTATCCAAACAAAAGAAAATAAAGAACATCATCATCATCATTCCAGCCGTAGGACGTCCACTACTGAACATAAGCCATAGATCACCAGAAACAATCATTTGCCCCCCAAATGATTGTTTCTGGTGAACTTGCCCGTACTCGCCACACTGATAAAGCACTTGTTGTTGATAGGGAACACTAATGCCCATCCCTTAGCTTTGTTTCCCTTCGTCGCCTCTTACGACATTCACGGGTAGAAATGGAGGGGCCTATTCTTCAGCCGGAGCCACCACATATAGACATAGGTACGCTTTAAATAATACTTCGGTCTAATTTTATAAAAAAAGGAAAGGTGGTGAAAGAATTTACTTTATGAGGACTCTATTTAGAGCGCAGAAAACAATTTGAAGCTTTTAGTTTTCATGAATACTAATTACTTAAGCTATCTGTTACTGATGTGGGAGACGTCTGAAGATCAGCGCTATTTTACTAACAACTTTGTCTATCCCCTAAAAAAGGAGACGTAACAAACAGCATCTGTTTTCTCCTAGTGCAATTTATAAACGATGTCTTCCCGTACAAAATACCTCAGTGCCTTAAAAATGATAGACTTTGACCAATGTGTGTTGGGTACCTGAGTACATACGGAAGTCGGTGAATGGAGAAGGCTCAAGACCTTTCGTCGACGTCCTGATTTCCGTACTTGTACTCCGATTTTCGATTGCACATCACTGCTATGTATAAGGTAGGATAAATTAGAAGATCAACACATTGGCACGGGTCCAGGACACGTTACGGATTCGGAGATAAGTATTTTACTGTACGAAAAGTTTCACTGTAGTTTAATTTGATTTGCAAGATCATTAGAAGCGCTTATGGCATATCTTAGCTCTCATAACTCAGTTGGTAGTAACTCTGCCATCTGCGCTAGAGGTCGCGGGTTGGATTCCCGCACTGGACAAACATTTGTGATTTACACAGATGTTTGTTCTGTGTCTGGGTGTTAAAACATTATCTATTATATATATCATTTTAACAACGATAGCTCTAACTGCGCTCGCCAACCCGCATGCCCAGCGTGGTGAGTATGGGCAAATCCCCCCACATGATAAGGAATTTTCTGTCTGTGGGGGAGGCCATGTTCAGCAGTGGACGTCGAACGGCTGAAATGAATGAATGAAAAAAAAAATCTATATCAGTCTCTGGTATCCTTAGTACAGGCTATGCCTAGTTTGGGATCAGTTGACCTTGTGTGATATGTCCGGAAAAAAATGGATGGGTGACTGCTGCTCCGTTCACGCGCAGATGTTTCGGCTATAACCAAATATATAAGCCGTGTTGGCCTAGAGGGAGATACCTCGACTTTAGATCCGAAAGTCGTGGGTTCGAATCCTGGTCGTGCATCAATGGATGAGGAAACAAACAAATTTCTTAGTCATCCTGGATAAGGCAAGTATGGTGGCCCTGAAAAGAGCCTATGACCGTCGATGAAAGAATCAGTGTAGTGAAAGGATTAAAGGGCGCCTCTTTGAGGCTCCTGTTGTACACATGTCACATGTCTTCTATTTTTTATGTTCTAGGACATGCCGGTTTCCTTGCGATGTTTTCCTTTACTGTTTAAGAGCACTAGTATTAGCGCACATAAATTTTCCGAATGTAGTAAGTATATGTACCTACAGATTAAAAAAATAGACATTATAATGTTTGCTCTTACTTCTAATTGTAAAGTTCCAAGCAGTTATCAACAAAAGAAAATAAACAACGTCTTTGATCCCAACAATTCTTTGTCGCAAATATTTAGGCTTTCCTTTTTTCTGAAACAAGTTTCTGTAGAACTGTTTATTTTTCATTTAGGCTTCATGCTTCTTACGCGGCTTGTGCATAATCTTAAAAGTTTCAGAATAAATTAGCTTTTTCAGCTAAATAATGGTTAAGAGATTTTTTAACTTCACCTAATTGTGTTATTTAAACTGTCAGTGAAATGTTGCGGGACAAGCTTAGCGGAACAAAAAAGATCTTGAACTTTGCGGTTCTCTGAAAATTAAAGAGCGCTTAGCAGTTTTATGAAGTTAAATTATATAAAAACTATTGTGCATCAAAAATACGAAAGCTTTTATAACACTACTGGTGAAAGCCGCTGCGACTGCGCTCGTCTGGAGTTTTTTGATACAAACTTCAAACCCCCACTGCACCCTACTAGGGGTTGAATTTTTGAAATTCCTTTTTTTTTTAAGTACGCCCAATGAAACACAATAAAACTACCACACACTAACTGACAGACAACGCAGAGGCAAAACCGATTTCGTTAATTTTTTTAGAATCAACAAAGCGTACCTACTGCAAAATGCAATCATGTTCCTGGAAGTGAAACTACTCTACAAAGAAATCTTACAAAAAGTCTAAGCAAAACAACCAAGCTTACTTTAAATACAGCACGCAACTATGATTTCTACCAGAACAACCTAACAAGCGCGCGGTAAGCGCATAAACGTTAGCGCATTCAACCATTTCTGTATGCAAGTTTCATGCAAAGGCGCGCACTTGAATAACTTAGGTCTGTTTGTATAAAAACTCGAATCTCCGAAATGCCCGTTTAGTCTACATTCGGCCGGGGTCTGTAATTTGCATAGAATAACAAGGGAATGCTTGCGGCGCTCGGAATAAAGAGCTCTCTCGGAATCTCAGCCCGTGATATTTGGACCCAATCATTGCTTGCACTCAGGTTCTTTGTACATTTTAAACGAGAATTTTTACTTTTTGTTTAATTTTAACAGTGAACCTTTTTGGGCTTCGCAACAACTTCATACTGAAACAAGATTGTTCTTAGCAATTCGTTTATTTGCTACGCTTGGTACAAATAAGTGTTAAATAATTAGTACAGTCATCATCAGAAGTTGATGACTTTTTCGTATATATTGAAATTATTTATTACAGTTGCTAATTATAGTAGTTAGGTAACTATTGAATAATTTTCAGTGCGAATCAAAAATATTCACTAATAAAGTATAATTAGTAGGTTCAACAAATAGCAAGTTCCATTTCAAAAAATCTTTTTTGAAACTTTAATCATCTTTTACTTTTTATGGTGACTGTACCTAACAGAACGTCCAATATTACTTAACTATTTATTTTCAAATCATATTTCACTAAACAAATATCATCTCCGCTTCGATTATTTTTACTATTGCCATTCCTGACGGTGCCCGAGAAAGTTGGCGCGATCTCTCGAAAGTATGATTAAAAAACTTGTACCGAACTCAGTGACCGTAACGGGAGTAAGGTGAACACATACTCGTGTTGTAGGAAAGTATTTTTGCGAACTACACCTAACTAAATGAACATTGATTGATTGGGAGTTGGTACCTAACTACGAGTGGACGATCCCTAGAAGCGTAAAGCGTGGGCACCTGTTACAATATATCGCCATATTTCATGCTTAGGCACGCAATTTAGCAACTTTTTATTATTTCTAGTCAATAATTTCGAGTTATAATTTAAACAGGATGTAGAATTTATATATTTTTTAGAAAACCAACAGCTTTGTTCATTCAATTTCAGGCTCTCACGAATAGAATAATTGTTACATATATGTATAAGCTACCATTGTCCCTACCAGTGCTGTGTTCGCCTATAATTGGCTATTGTATTAGTCTTAGTCTACATAGTTTAGTTCCTAGTGAATGTATGATAGATACATAATGCTGTTGGCGATCCTTTTTAATCAATAAATACAAATAATTCTACTAATATTTTAATGTTTCTGGTTCGATGTCAACCGATTTTGATGAAACTTGAATAGGTGGAGTTCACAAGCTAGCTAATTGGTGTAAACAAAGAAAAAATTTTGATACTGCAAAAAAAAAGACATTTGATAATATAAATAGGTTAACTAAAGGTATAATGGTCATAAATTATCTACCATAAATCTCTTGATCAATAAAGTAATCTACTAGTAGCAAGCATGTGCAAACTTCCGTCTGTGTTCATAGAATCTCCCCATGCTCAGGATGTATACTTAACAACTCCACTCCAAACCATAGCATAACATTTCCAGTTAATTATTTCTTAAACAAACTGATCCCTCTTCATTAAAAGTTCATCTTAAAATTGTATTATTCACGCTTAGCAAAGAGCGTGAAACTCTAGAACGAACGAATGAAAGATTTATTAACCCTAGATTCCCTTAACGACTTTCCTTTCTGAGAGAGCGGCGCGAAATCAACATTACCTTTCAAGCAGACCAGCTCTTTTTAAGGCATAAGGGATGGAAAAGTGGAAACAATACGCATTAAAGGTACACCGACGAGGACGGGAAAGAGAATACGCATTCAGTTGGAGCGGAAACCCGTTGTTTTATAAATAAACCGCCCGCTATCAGCAGTCGACACTCCAGCGACTTGACGCGAAAGTATAAAAGTGCAGTGTTGCCCAGTTATAAAAGTACGCTTATCACGTAATATGGAAGCGTTCAACGGTGAATAATGTTGGGTACCGAGCGAAAGATGAAAATTAATGAGGCAAGAGTGAGAGCCGCCGCGGGCGAAACTTAAGCGGTTAATGCTATTTGATTCTTTTTACAAAACTTCTTATAAAGTTTTTTAGTGCAGTGCAGCGGGTCCTGAATTAATGGACGCAGTCGTTTGTCGTTCAGAGATAATGTAAATGTTAAATGGATGGTATTTATAGTGAGACATTGCTTCCAATTTAAGGCACTGCTCAGAACTGAATTAATGCTCAAGAAAGCGTCGTTTGATTGAAGATAAATTAAGACACTCTTACATTGTCATTCACTAAATTACCTTTACGAGTCGCAATATTTTCAAGTGAATAAAAAGTTTATATTAAAGTATGACTCACGCTAAGCCTTCCGCGTAAAGAAAGCCCAAAATGGCCGTGTATTTAATATAAATTGATTATCTACTTTGTAACGGCCTCGTATAATAAATGTAAAATTTCGAAATCCATTAAGGCAAAGTTTTGATATTAAAGCGGGTACTTTAATTTTGTTGATGGAAAACTTGACTCGGTCTTATGAAAAAGTTTTTTTTTTAAATCCCGCCTAGCAAGTCGCGGGCTAATGAAGTCGGAACTCAATTTTCCTCAGTGGAGTCGTCGGCAGCCGGCAGAGCAGGTAAAGAATTTCATGGAGTATAGAAGATGGTAGTGGTCGTGGAGTGTACCGCCAGCCGCATTGATTGCTTGAATGAATCCAATTTGCGAGCTCGCGAGCACAGACAAGAGACGGCTTGTACTGAGCCGCTCGGAAAATTCCATGAAAACCATCGGCTTCTGGTTTTCATTCTATCCAGTGAGAGTTTTTTTTTTTTAATTCTATTATTACCAGTTACCACCAGCGGCATTATTCGTGTGGTTGAACTTGAACCGATTTGACTTAATGAATATATTTCATTGAAATGGCTCACTAAAATTATATCCTACATCAAATAGGTAGCTGCTGCATGAATCTTTAGAAAAATAATAGAATATACTTATAACTTAACTTAATAAAAAAAAACACAAATTAAAGAATAAGAACAAGAATTACATAACAAAGAACTAACTTGTAGACCTAGTCACCCGCAAAAAAAATCACAGCTGGAGCGAACTAGTCTAGCTCTGTCGAGTGCAGCCAATCAGGCCCTGACTCAGCTCATTGCTGCATTACTTGTCATGATGCAATAAAAAGCAGCGCCGGGTCTTAAATCTTATGTAAGTATGAATTGCAGACAATACTCTCTTCCAGATACTCCACAGCAGCACTCCCACTCACCACAATAATATTTCGGCACATTCGTCTGACGAGTCCGAAGCTTATATCGTCCCTGATTGCCGACCTACTGGAAATAATGTGTTCCTTATTTCGTTTCTTTTCATCTCCCCTATGACTTTTACGCTTCACCGACGACCGATCACTACAATATTACTGAGCTAAGGATATCCACAATATTATTTGGAATGTAATTTGTCGCGAATTCGGTTTATTTTATACATGTCTGTTGTCTTTATTTTTGTGGTTGGAACTACGTAAATCAAATGAGGATAGTTCTGCTTCGGTTCAATACAATGTGATTCATAATATGTTTTCTATCCCGAAAGGGGTTTATTCTACAACCAATTGGCAATAAAGTCTGCCCTACAACTTTTGGAAATTATTTTTCATTGAACAAACTCTGCAAAAATCTGCTGTTTTCTGATTTTGGATTCAAATCTGTTCCAATTGAGCTAGAAATCTTGTTGTAAAACTTCTTGTATGTTTAATAGTTACCTAAAAGGGGAGGAAATTAGAGAGGATGAAAATAAGGGCCTAAAATAACTCATCTGGGGCCTACTTTATACTTTAATAATTTATTAAGACATACGATTTAATATAAATTACCAACTTTAGCGATCAGCTCACCTGGTGAACAATTCTTCATATTTAAAGCCGTTTTAATTAGGATGTTTTGCATTTTTTAACCTTGTATGAAAGTGGGTCACCATAATTTCGCTTTAACCTAATATTTAAAGAAAGCAGTAAATATATTGGACAAGCGCGTGTCGAGCCAGCATAGTGAAGGCTTCCGAAGTCATTAGGTACCTACAGCTTAGTTGGGTATTAAATATCATCTTTAACACGATATGCCATAAAAACGCAAAGTTATGATTGCAAGAACATACGAATTTACGAGAAGTATGGAGTTTTTATGAACCGATTTACAAAATCGACTACTACTCGTAAATTAGTAGGTAATGCCTAATTAGCTCTGAAAATTTTCCTTATAACTTCCTACAATTTGATAACGTTTCATTCAAGTAGGTATTCCCGAATAGCGGTTTAGCCGGTACACTGACACCACTTCAAAGCTTCATATTTATTAAGCGGAAGTCCGTATCGAATAAGCGTTGAACTAATCTCATAATATTTTTGGAATACCAACTTTAGCCCACACTTTGGAGAATGAAAATAAATAAAAAAAACCTTACTTCAATGTAGGTAGGGAGGTACCCTTTTTCTGAAAGTTTTTATTTCATTACTTAGTAGTCGTCATCATTTTGTATTACCGTGCAAAATTTCAAATGATAGCACTAATTGTCTGTGAATAAACGGCTGACAAAATCGGACAGACCAATGGAATGACAGACAGACGGACGGATGGACGGACAGACGGACAGACGGATAGAACGAAACTATAAGGGTTCTTAGTTGGTCTTCGGAACCCTAAATACTTTAGGTAATTGTACAATAGCGAAATAGCAGCAAAAATCCAATGGACTTGATAAACAAACTACAAAATAGATAACGAGGTATAATACTTCTATAATACTTCACTGGAAGGTAATGCGGTATTTACAACACAAGTCTTGTACTTAGTGTAGATACTGCAATACAACCTGTACTAGTACAAGCCATTACATGTACCTATATATATTATATAATGTAAACATTTGATTTGATTTATGTAAATGTGAATGCTTGTTCTGAATAAAAACATTTATTTATTTTTTATTTATACCTACTTTAATTTAGTACCTACCATGAAAGAAAATGATGAAAAAGCCTGAATTAACTCTCAATTAAACACAAAACAAATCTATTCGTCTTATTAATCCAGGCTTTGTTTTCATTTAGACCTAACTTCGTAGTAATTTATTAAGTTAATAAGGCCGCGGAGGGTATCTTTTTATAGCCAATTTAAATTTAACTTGTCTTTGAGTTACTGCCCTATGTCACAGCTAATGAAGAAAAGCTGGAATCTCCTGGTATCATCTCTTCATGGAAAAATATGTGAGAGACAAATAGATCATTGTTGCGAATTGAATATCTGCTACCTACTTTATGTTTCTTCCAGTATTGTACAAGAACACCCAAAGTATTCTCTTGTTGCATTGAAAATAAGTTTTATTTTCAATGGCTCTTTAGATCGATAGGCAAAGATATACTTTTGAAGGCAAGGTATTTTTTTATAAAAGATAGAGATGCGCAAGCCAAAACTTGTCTTTCTAAGCTACCCTACGTCGGGATAGAGGAAGATCGTAAAGTTAGTGGGTGCCCTAATTTGATTATATTGTCGCTTTATGGCATGGAAACATTTTGCCACTGTTTTGTGGTCTAATTTACCTTTATTTTGGGAGAGTAAGCCAGTCAAAACCTTGCGGTACGTAATTCGTGCAAATTCAACTAGTTATATTTGGCTGTAAACCATTTATTGTGATAGGATGACGCAAATAAAATAATATGAGGATTTATTAGTTCACTTACCTACGCTTTCAAAGTAAAACAGTGTCAAGCAAACCAGGTCAAAATCCTACTATAAATGCTCTACATAAGGTTCTTTACCTAGAATAACATATACATAGGCTACTTTTTATCCACGCGAGAAAAGCCGCAGGCTCAAGTTAGTACTCTATATGCAAAGTATGGAGGTTAATACTGTGGCAGCGCCCGTTGTGGATGCATGCGGCTTAAGACCTTCATGGCGGCATTCTATTGTAGAGCATAGGTCGTCCTGTGGCTGATGATTATTGGTAAAGTTAGCAACAACTGCAACTATAGGTACTTACTCTGTTACCCGCGGAAGTTTCGCGCCCAAGGGCCTGCAACCCCTAATCTCGCGGGATCACATATCATACACCCTAAGTGGCACATTCGCTAATCTGGGATGTCCTATCGCTTATCTTTATTTCTTGTCCTCTAAATGTTTCCGTATACTGTTATTATGCAGAAACTTTTGGAGTACCTATTCAAATGGTAACTGGTAGAAAATGCTTTTTGGGCCATTCTCATCAAGAGCTGATAAGTTGCGAGCGGCTCTAAAATACTCTAAATACCGAAATGTGTACTTTGAGGCCAGCAAACATGTCTTGAAAGTCATTTTTACTGTTAACTTATAAACGTTTCTATTAACGAAATTTTATAGGTATATAATGAATACGACTTTATACGAAGAGAAAGAATATATACAAACTGATCAATTCACTGTGTCACTCGCTATCTATTTACTCAATAATCTGTCCCAAAACAGTGTAGATGTGTTTTACCAAAACCTGCCGAAAGCCATGGAAATGGCTTGTCATTGAGACAAAATATAATAATTAGTATTGTTAATAAATTAAGTTAAGTAGGTACCTAGATATAACATCGCGTTAGGGCTTAATAAAAAAACCTGTTATGATGTTGTTATCTTAATAAATAAATAAAAATAAATAAATAAATTCATTTTCAAAATGGATGGAATTTATTATAAACTGTATTTAATTACTGGAAATTTAAGTATATATAGCAATCCATTTATATTAAAAAATCGCGCGCGACATATAGGTAATATGTTATGGCCACGTATGATGCTATAGCCGACCCGAAAAGGGAAAAATTCGAAAAAAACAAAGTAACTCGCCATCCAATGGGAATCGAATATCACTAGCGCCATTCAAGTAAAATGACGGAATGGTAGTCAACCTAATTAACTCAATATTCTCTACCGCCCAATATTCTATATAAGGCGCATAACGCGCAAAATATTCATTTGCCGGTAACCGTAAGTATATAAGGACCTACACTTGTATATTTTATTTACCCGTTTTCTCACAAATGTATTGCAAGACGTCATATGATACAAAGGTTATCACAAACTCGTAACGATGGTAAGCCCTAGGACACGGGCTTACCTACATTCCGTCAACTTGTTTGTAATAACCTATTTACGACCCTTGTATCACAATGTACGCGTTAATCTGCACTAGTTACGTACCACAATGACTTGACATAAGGAGGAGATAATCTCCTTAGTCAAGCTGAGGGCCAAAGGTTCCTTTCCAAAAACAATGCATGTAAAAGCAAGCTCTCCTTGTTGTTTTTTTTTAAATAGCTAAAATAACGAAGCTCTGTAACTAGCAAAATTGTCATATACGGCGGCCATCCGGGATTAATTCAGCTTATTACATGCTCTCGAAAAAAGTAAAGTAAGGCCTCTAATCCGCGCACTGCGGCCTGCAATATCGACAGCCGCAAATTAAACTGGTCTGTACCCGGCTTTATTTTCTGATGGTGTTTTTTCCTGGTTATGGTGAAAATTACTTGTAGCGTTGTTGATGTGAAGTAGACATTGCAGTGTTTTGGTAGGTAATTTTTCTTCTGAAACTGTTCTAAGTAAGGAGCATTTGAGCTGTTTTTATTTCCAATTTGGTAGATATGTGAAAAATAAACAAAGCTTAGTAAACAAAGTTCTCGTACGTCAAACGCCGGAATAATATGATTGAAGCAGTTCCGGAATTCCTTTTCACAAAAACGAGATTTTCTACTCGGAGACGTTTGATATAATATTGAATAATGAAAGTACACGATCAAGTGGGGTCGAGCCAATTGTTGGAACTAAACAAGCCCTCTCTACCTGCGCATTACGCGGAACAGAGGGAACAGAAAACTCCTTTTACAATAATTGGACGATGAATAATACAAAAGGCAGTTATTGCCCCAAACTCGTAAGGGCCAGTTGAAATTCTTTCGTGTTTTACGTAGTGTAGGTATGTAAGGAATAGAACTGGTGGATGTTAAACAGAACCTCGCTGAGATGCCACGCTCGGTGCTTTGTTGTTGAAAAACAGAATGTTGTTCTGTGGAAATTATAAGCGTAGCATTTTTTGTAATATATTTTCTACGCCATAAACATTCAAATCCTTTCATTTCATATTATTGGAAATAATACTCGGTAAAAAATATGAAGAGTGCGCATCTTAATAAAGTTGTAACTTAGATAACCGAAATAAAGGGTAAGGTTTTGAGTAAGAACATGTCAAGTCGCACAAACAATTTTGAATTCAATATAACGTAAAATTACTTACTCAAACTTTAGTACAAGCCTACGGACTCGTATCTCACAACATGAGCACTTATCCCTACATCTGTATCAGACACATCGGAGGTAAATCCTTCGTCTTGCGAAGCGTTGTACTTAAGTAATTCAGACTCCTTTATTGCCCAAGTAAACTGTAAAAGATTCCAATTAAGTTGAAGGCGGGCTTTTAGCTCGTACCCTCTTATGGTACAATGCCTGCGTGGAACGGAACGTAAGGCGTAGCGCAAGACGGAAAGTCTTTTTACGAAGGAAATCCCTCAGGGGGGTCGCTGTAGACTTCGTGAACGGGTTTTGCCACTGTATCTTTTTAGTTCCGCTTATTGCCACGGGACATCTTACGTGAAAAGGACTCGAGAAGAGGAACGGGTACTACATTATCGAATTTGATGTTGATGGAATATAGAAAAAAAACATACATTTATAGTTTGCTACTGCTACTGAAAAACTTTAAATAAAATATAGGTAGGTATATGTTATGTTGTGAGAAACGAAAACGTCGAAAATATTAATGGACTAAGTATATTTACAGGTATATATGACGTTGGACTATATAAGACGTTGCACAGGATCGTGGAGTGTGAAGGGAATGGGGGGAGGCCTTTGCCCAGCAGTGGGATAAAAACGGCTGAAAATAGAATAGCATAGAGTTTACAGCTAAATTGATTTGGAGGATTTAAGATAGATGAACTGGAAATAAATAATTAAAGTAGAAGCATTGTTTTATATATTACGGTAAGAATCAAATATAAGTTTAACCTAAAAATCACAAGGAAACACCCTTTATCCTTAAAGGATTTTTGCAATCCGCCCCCACTATGCACAAAGCCTTTCTAAGAGAATTACTCCGGGCCATCTATGGACCTCGGTCTAATAAAACAAGGGTAAAGCCGCGTTTATATTGGAGCGGTTTAAGTTAGAGCTCACTACTTTCGGGCTAAGAGCTTAGGTGGTATGCTTTATTGCTCAATCAAAACGGCTTAAAATTAGTTACGTATGCTTAGTAGCTGTTTTATTTGGTTCATAAACTGCAACTTGTATTTAGACTAAAAGTTTATGTTATTTTAAGAAGTAGGAAAGTTATAGGACTTCTATTTTTCGTTTAAGTTTAACTTTAGTCAGTGTTTAGTTGAGTTATTAATACAGTTATCAAAATAAACTAACAAGCTACAAAACATCAATTAAAATGAAATTCCCTAACCTCCTTCACATTACGTTTTCATAAAACGAAGATACCTATAGAATTATGGAGCAGTTACGTAATCCAAACTAAAACAATGGTTACAACTTCAATAATTCGATTAGGCCTAAACTGGCATAGTTTCAGTGCAAAAACGCCTAAGGCCCACCCTTTCAACATCACGCCCTGAGCTCTCAGTGAGGGATTAAAAGCGGTTGAAACTAGTTAAATCCGCCATAGCTCCAATCACACCTAGCTATTTGTGTTTCAATTAAGCGAACCCGAACGTGGTTTCCGAAGATTACTGTACGCGATAATGCTGATAATGTTATTGTGACTCTAAACTTGGTAATTTTAGACGCAAATATCAAACTTCGCATGTTACCACTACTAAATGTTATATTTAACGTAGAGAACATAATTTAAGTTTATATACAGAAAGAAACTTAAAACTAATACAAGTTAATATTTACAAAATACACAAGAAACAGTTGAGCCATCTAAAGACCGTTACAAACGATCTATAGATAGCTCAACTGATCCAGATCACTACCAGTCGGAAGCGTCCCCAAGACGCTGGCGGAATTGCCACGCTGGATGGCAATGTGAATTCGCTGGGCCAAATAAGAGCCAGCTCTCGGGTCACGCGTCGCTTCGATCAGACGTCCTGAAGAGAGAAGAGAAAAAAAAAAACGTAGAGTCCATTGATTTTGATTTTGCCACACAATTGGTCAAGATAATTTGGGAATATTTTGTCTCTATTTATTAATACATTTTTACAGTAAGAAAATTATAAATTTGTACAATTATTTACAACTTTTTTACAAATTACAGCAGAAATAGTAGTAACTGAAGACCGGCCGTATAAATCATTTTGAGTTTAGTTTAAAAGTGTGCGAAAAGTCTCTAGTGTTTGTGATCTTTGTAGCATTCAATTCAATTCAGGTCTGACTTACAAGACGTACCTACTCGTAATTTAAAACAGTGTTTACCCAGCTTTGCTATCGTTCAATACATAATAAGCATTGCTTTTCACTCCAATTTCATTAAAATGTAGAGTAAGTGGGTCTGAAAGTTTAAAACAAATTAATTATCTCCTGTAGCCAAACTGAAGTTGTTAGAAGTTAAATATTCGATGCTTAATACGAATTATTCAAATATACACAACTCGCCGAAAAGGGTTAAGTTAATTTAGTAAGTATTAGATTAGTTTTGGATATCGTTTGATACTACAAAGTCATGAAATGCCCTTATTTAAACAAAACTTTTTGAACCCGGTTCAACAAAAGTTATGAATTCGTCGGCAAAACTTAGAATACAGAGTAATAATTTTCGTGTTAAGGCACTCTTTTAACTATGAAACAATGTACAACTCATAAATGTTATTAATCGAATTTGTCTGGTCGGTATCCCATACCAAGGATAATATAATATAGTAGCTATTGTTATGTACAAATAAAACATTGTTTGTAAAACAAATAAATGCGTGACCCGAGAGCTGGCTCTTATTTGGCCCAGCGCATTAGCATTGCCATCCAGCGTGGCAATTCCGCCAGCGTCTTGGGGACGCTTCCAACTGGTAGTGATTTGGATCAGTTGAGCTATCTATAGATCGTTTGTAACGGTCTTTAGATGGCTCAACTGTTTCTTATGTATTTTGTAAATATTAACTTGTATTAGTTTTAAGTTTCTTTCTACAAATAAATACAAAAAATATACTAACCTAATACATTATGTACATAACAATAGGTATGGAATACCGACCAGACCAATTCGAATAAAAAAATTGAAGAGTGAATTTATTAATTTAGATGTTATTATGGCGATCTCTACTCCATCTTTCTATACATTTTATGAATAGAATCCTCCATTCATGGGTATGGAGCAAGACATCCGAACCCGGAAAATGGAAATCAAACCCTCATACTACTTGATTGCGTCATTCCCAAAGTTGGAAAATATGAAGGATCTCCGAATATTGGCGAGTCGAGTCCAGTCCCTCCACAATGGCACAATCAGCGTTTGAAATGGCTCGGAGCGGGTACAATGCCGGCCGGTAATGCAGGGTATCAGGGCTATCTGTCGCCCGCCCGACCCGAACGTGCAGTGTTAATAGGAAGTTATGAAACGCAGTTCGCTCCGATTTCAAATCTAAAGCGGGAGTAGACGTAGGCGCATTTCAGAAACCTTTCTGAAACTATTTTAAGTTTCTCAAATACTCTATTTTAGCTCTATCCATCAGTAATATTATGCTATATCATTGAACCAAACACAATAAGGTATAATACTTTTAGGCATGCACGTAATTTTCACAAAATACTTTTTTTTAAATTCCCTTTATTCTGGTTTATATCAAACCATATTTTAGGAAACTAGTGAACCCTGTCATTGTTTGTCCTCTCAGAGTGAAATTTGATTCAGGATTAACTATGGATTTACCCGATCCTCGTTAATTATATTCTATCAATAGCATAATCTAGCTGGAACCCAGTGTAGGCAGATGGAAGCGATGCACAGAGGCTATTATGAACCCCCTCCCCCACAAGCTTCCGCCTCTGCCTCTGTTCGCACGCTTCCGCTCGGCCTGGGCAGGACCGAACTGTTTGTTCTCAGTCAGAATTCATTTCCGTACTACCTAATTCATTATTCGCTACTTCATAATCAATTTTGCGTTTGGAAACTTACGGAGTTTCCTGGTTATACTTTGTTCTATCGGTTTGTTCTTAGGATTAGTGTCGCAGCTAGGGTCTACTTACCTTATGCAAATATAGAAGCATTTTCTATATTTTTATATACCTTTAAAGGACAAGTAGAGTTAATTCAAATATGTTTTACAGGACCTAGATTTCCGAGACAAACATCCAATAAGTTAGTGCCTAGGTCCACCCCTGCCGAAACACACTATTAAGTGTCAGTTTGACAGGAAACTCTCTGTCTCCTCGCAGTTATTTACTGTTGATCTCGATCTGTCGCCTACATCTACATAACACACAATAGGTATGTTTGTTTAGGTGTAGGGTCAACTGTGCCGACGTATTTTTGGGCCGAAACAGCGAAATAAATCTCCGTTGATGGAACGGCCGCGACCAAGGGACGAAATATGGGATATATTTATGTTTCGCCCACAATAGATTGTTATTGTGAAGCCACGATTGTTGTTCCGATAGGTTTCTAATTTAGAAATGGACGGGCCTTTTGAATGATTGGGTTTTGTTAAACTGTTGTCAGTTCCATGTTTTATTTATTTATTGTGATGAGAGTGCCTGTGCCGACTCTAGTAAAATAAACTGTAAACCACAATTTCAATTTATTTATTCAAACAAGCTATACCAACCTGTGACAGTTCTTGTGCAATCGGTTTGAGGAGTATGGGCAGGTCATGAGGACGGAAGAATGTTATTCATCGACATTCATATCTAAAAAGTGTGGCGTGTACCATCTTATTAATGTCAATTTAGCCACAAACGCAAATAACATTATCACATAGAGTTCGAGCGAAACCGTGGGCAGCCGGCAGCCGTGGGAGTAGTACCTACTCGTAGTGGCAATATAAACCTAACATTAGATATAAGTATATACAATACACATACCAACTTATGTTACTGAAAAAATAAGTAAAATGAAATGCCTATAATACAAGGTGATTCATAACATGTATACCATCCCGAAAGGGGTTATTCTATCAACAAAAAGAAATAATATTAGCGAAAAAAAACATCAATAATTTTCTTTTTTTTTTTCATAAACTTTCTCAAATTAGCTGTTTTTGGTATTTTTAGATCATCTTTACAACTAATAACTAAACGTACAAGAAGATCGGAATAAAGATTGCTACCTAAAACAGCTGATTCATTGAGTTTGACGCCGCGAGAATACCTTAAAGCCGTTTCAGTTTAACTGCTTACCTTTTGGCCTTAACACCTCTACCTATGTTTTCAAAAAAATCATGAAGCCTATAGCTAAACTACTCTTCGGTATTAGCAAACAAACACTTGTAGACCTTTAGAGATAATTCATATCGTGAAATATGGTATTTGAAGCTATAGCCGGAATAAATAACAAGTTCTATTTTTATGCCTTCCCTCCGTTTTCAGTAGGCTTTAAGGTATTCTCAAAAAATCTTGTTTTATAATACACTAGATTATGCCCGCGGATTTCCTCGTGGTACCTAGATAAAAAATAACGCTATATGCTATTAAAATATATTATATTAAAGATCTCTGGCAACCTAACTCACTGCAGGAACAACAATATTCGAAACTAATATTGTTATTTGGCTATGATCTTCTGTTAGGCGGATGTACCTCCCCCGGCGGGCTGCTCCAATTTAGAGCCAGAAAATCCCACCGTGCCCTACCTCCTCCCGAAAGGCGCCTACTCTGCTAAATAACAACATATTTCAAGTTAATTAACAAGATAACCTACTATTCGGAAAACTTAGAAGCGTCGTCAACTATTACGAACGGTAGCGTAAATTATTAACTCGGTAACAACAATTAAGAATGTAATAATACTAATAATGCGTTCGTTAATTGTAGTTAACATCGTAACGAATGGGCCCCGGTGCGACACGGTATGTACCTACTAGTGTTGTAAGAAAGCCGGCTTTTTAGTACCTAATCCGGTCAAAAATCATCCGACAAAAAGCGCAAAGTACATAATCAATAAAAAAATGAAGCGTGAAAAAAAATAGGCTCAAGACTTTAATCCTAGCATAGCAGACATCCTCTCGGATCTCCAGGCGATAGTCGCTATGCAATATCACGTAGGTTCCTAATTCCTAGTACCTAAATGGTATTTCATACACTGGGCAATGGTTAACTATCATAAGGTGAGCTATCGGCCAGTTCGCTACTTTATAAAACTAACCTATCCTACTAAGCGCGAAAGTTTGTAAGTATGGATGGATGGATGTTTGTTACTCTTTCACGTAAAAACTACTGAATGGATTTTAATGAAACTTTACAATACTTTATATTTTTAGAATAAATAGTTTAGAATCAAAATAACACATAGGCTACAATTTATAAAGATATTGTGTAAATCGTAACGCCACGCGTAAGCTGCTCGAAATAATAATCCTGCGCAGACGAAGTCAAGGGCACCAGCTAGTAACATTTAAAAAGCGACGAACAGAACAAAAATTCCAAATATTTAGAAATTTTCGTTTTGCCGGCTTTTCAGATTCCCCAACTTGTATTGTAACCCTACAGGGGCCCGTAGCGATTGCGTAATAAACGTGAAATACGCAATAAACAGCTCGGATTATATTTAAAACGGAGCGGCTCGCCATCGAGCGATGTCAAATTAGAAACAGAACTCTTTATTTATGAAAGATATTCGTAATGCCGCCATACCTACTCACTGAGATATTTTAAAAATAAAGTAAAATACCTACTATCTATAATAAAGTGCTTAGGTATATAATTCATCATCATCATCAACAACCTATAGAAGTCCACTGCTGAACATAGGCCTCCCCCAAAGAGTTCCACGACGAACGGTCTTGAGCCCTTTCCATCCACCGACTTCCCGCAACCTTTACAATGTCATCGGTCCATCGGATGGGGGGCCTTCCTACACTGCGTCGCCCGGTTCGTGTTCGCCATTCGAGAACCATTACTCCCCAACGGTTATCGGTTCTGCGAGCTATGTGGCCTGCCCACTGCCACTTCAACTTGCTAATTCTGAGAGCTATGTCGGTGACCTTGGTTCTTCTACGGATTTCCTCATTTTGGATCTTATCACGTAGTGAAACTCCGAGCATAGCTCTCTCCATAGCCCGTTGCGCGACTTTGAGCTTGTATATGAGGCCTATAGTTAACGACCAAGTCTCAGTGCCATAAGTCATCACTGGCAACACGCACTGATTGTATATAATAATATTGTATATATAATAGGTATATAATTAGAAGGTAGTTAACACAATCGTTCTATGTTTCCCGTTGAGAAGAACCGTTTCACGCCTTCTGACATCATCATCAGACCATAAATAAATAAATATTCCGGACATATCACACACGGTCAACTGATCCCAAACTAGGCATAGCCTGTACCCGAGACTGATATAGGTACATAATAGATAAATATTTAACACCCAGACACAGAACAAACATCTGTGTTCATCACACAAATGTTTGTCCAGTGCGGGAATCGAGCCCGCGCCCTCTAGCGCAGAGTCCAACAATGAGGCCAGTCAATGCCATGATTCCCAACTCCCGTTAAATATTTCAAGAATATAATTAAAAAGGACAATCAGTTCTTTTCTATTGCACGACGTTGAGAAGTTCTCTTTTTCAACTCCATCACCTGACCTGATCCTCATGAAGTCATATTGTAACATAACAAACAAACATAATTTTTTACGACCTTGTAAATGACTACACACTCATGTTTTCAATTGAAAATCTTCAATAGCTTTAATATTCAATTTTTAGAACAAATGTCCGTATTTTTAGTGATGTGGGATGCGAAAGCAAAATAAATACTTTTTCTTGAACTTTTCACTTTTATTTCTTTAAACAAAACCTCTTTACATCGTAGCGTCTTCGTCGTGTCTCTCCACCATCTTATATTCTATCTCCCTCTCTCCGTTCATCCATCTCACTCATTCCTTCCTTTCCTTTCCATTCGTCCTTGCAACTTCGGATACTATCATTCAATAATCTGTCAAACCCTGAATACCTTGTAATCGAGCTAACAGGTTTTCAAACATAGATACAATGCACTTCTAGTTTTATTCGATGAATACTTAAAATCTCAATTCCCTGCGACCAGTGGTTTAGGCTGTACGTTGTTTATATTTATTAAACATTATTATGAAACACCATGTATAGCGAACATTACCATAATTTGGCAGAATTTCCGTTCATACTCGCTGTTTATCCAAACATATACGCAAAATTCCCAACAATTGACTGGCCTCATAGCTCAGTTGGTAGTAACTCTGCCTTCTGCGCTAGAGGTTGCGGGTTCGATTCCTGCACTGGACAAACATTTGTGTGATTAACACAGATGTTTGTTCTGTGTATGGGTGTTAAATATTTATATATTATGTATATCAGTCTCTGGTACCCATAGTACAGGCTATGCCTAGTTTGGGATCAGTTGACCGTGTGTGATATCTCCGGAACATTTATTTAAAATATTCCCAACAAAATGGGACGTACACACACGACTAATTCGTAACCAGCCTGCGAGCTCTCATACTTCGAGAGTTGGGAAGTCTCGTTTGTAATTGTATGAGTTTAGACGACTTAATTTAGTAGAAAACGTATCAAGAGTTCGACCGGCCTTAGCACAGCTACGATTCGCTGATACAGCTACGCAATAATAATATAATAAATAAACAAAGTGTGTCACGTCAGACATAGACAGCTACAGCAGTGCCGGTCATAGCTACGGTGCGTAGGCTCAGCTACGGTGCGTAGGCGCAGCTGTGGTACGTAGGCGCAGCTACGGCGCTACGACGCACACAGTTAGAAACTGACAGAGCCACAGAGCTTATATCCGCAGCTTACTGAAAAGCTTAGCAGCTTAGAGTTGGACATAGGCTTGTAAATTATCTACCCTGCATAGACATCGAGGCGTGGAGACATAGTTACTTTACGGCTAATATTCTAGGAAAGCTAATCGCTAACTCTATTACAATTTTGTGTCGTAACTCGAGAGTTTCTGAGAACGCAATCAGTTTATTTCTTGAATGGAGTTCCCTATTTTACCTACCGTCATCAATCTGTCAAGTTAACAAATAATTATTAATTTAATGACTCAACCGAACTCCATCATATTATTATAATAATGTTGTACTAATGCATTCAAATTGGGCATAATATAACGCTGCGCTATCAGACCTTTTAAATAAATACTCACCAACTAAATATTTTTCTTATCTAAAAGCTACAGTTTAGAAGAACTACCTACTTCTGCGTGGAAGATAAGGCTACTAAATAGGTAACAGATGGATAAGAGATACTCTTTACTTTATAGCTTATCGCTGCTTTTGATGATAAGATCATAAAGTAGTATGTACTTAGATATGGGTTTTGATGGAACCACTACTGCCAACTAATATTTATGAACCGACTTGCATCTCGGAAGAATATAAAAAAATGATGAGATCATAATCTAGGCAACATTTTGTAAACAGACAAATCACTTTCAAGCCCACAAGATTTTTTTAAATAAAAGTATTGATTTCAAGCGTCTTTCAAATGATAAAGTGGTCCTTAGTCGATTAAAAACATAAAGCAGCATTAAATTTAATACAAACGGAAAGCTTTCAAGCACAAACCTCAGCATTTACACAATACCAATTCAATATCAGGCGCAAACATTGAAATCGAATAAATCCATTCTCATAATTCAACAGCGGAATGCGTAGCCACGTCCGGCACGCACAGCGGCAAACAGTTCGCGAACAATCAACAGACACCCGCGATCCACTTCTGACTCAATTAGCCACTGAAACTATAGCGCTAGGAAGGAAGCCAGCTTTCCGCTGGCTAAAGTTCTTCGTCTCGGCCGATGCATTTTTGGATGTGAGCCCAAATAACTTGTTGCAACAGAAGGGGGGCCCAACCTGTTGCGTCGTACAGCCTACTGCCTACTGCCAAGCCATTTTTGCCAGTACCCTGAGTGCAAATACATAATGAATGTGAACGTTGAACGTTTAGCTCTCTCGCCATTGTGTCGGACGTTTTGTTGCGCCGCACTTTGTGGGATTGCCGACGGGGGAGTTCTTTAGGCGTTTACACTATTCACCGAGCGGTTTACACGTTAAATTTTTAAGTAGGGTTCTGCGTGAAATGCGTGTGATTTGCATGCCATTTTATTTTCCGCCCGAACACGTAAAAAAGTGGAGTTTCTCGTATGTTTTAAGATCAAAGTCTCCCCGCGATTTGTTTGATACATGCGTCCTTTGGGAGTTTTGTTTTGGGACTATTATTTTTACATAAATCGTGGAGCTTTGAAAGTGGCTTATTGCGGGGAAGAGGCACAGGTGTTGCGTGTAGAATATAGAGTGAAAAAGGTATAATCTAAGCCCTTAACTAAAGGATACAAAATCTTCAAACATGGGCTATCAAATCCCCTTGTTAGAATGCACCCTACATCATCCGAAAACTGTTTCCACGAAAACAAATTTTAAAGGTAAATAGCCCAAACGGTCAGATTAATACCTCACTGATTCATTAGTGTACTTTACATTAACTTACAAAACACTGCTTCCACAAGATCAAATCTAGACAAAATCCCCGCTTAATAACCAAAAGGCCACAACATGGTAGGTACTAGAAAAAATTCACCGTCTAAATCACTAGTAGTTTCGGCTGTTCTGTGCCCTAAATTGTATAACTTTGTTACAGGGAGCTTCCTCGAGCCTTGTGGTCAAATTCGCTGATACGGAGAAGGAACGACAACTCCGACGAATGCAGCAGATGGCTGGCAACATGAGCCTCCTGAACCCGTTTGTCTTCAACCAGTTCGGCGCATACGGTGCCTATGCGCAGGTCATCACGGAACAGGTATGCATCGAATCCGAGTTTAGAGAAACAGGAACACATCATACCGCACCTCTACATTGTAGGCAGATGCTCTTTTTTTTCGAGGGCTCTTCCAAAAATATTTTTTAACGTCCGGTTATTTTTCTCAAAACAGGATTTATTATATAAAAGTAACTTCGAAATTAGTTTTATAGGTAGGTAATAGAAATCCAATCAATCCTTAGAGAAATAGTTTCCAGCTCTCGAAGAAATGCATGTTACCTAGATTACATTTTATCACCCACATTTTATCATTTTATTACACTGGTATTCTTAAGTCGTTATTATGTTTTCACTCCTCTTACACTGACAGCAGTCTGACATAATTTGATTCTTAATAAGACCACTAGGTATATATACCAATCATCCTATGACTAGAAGTACACAACCTAAAAGACGTTCTCATAATTTTAATGAGAAAATGTAAGTTAATTCATTTTGTAACTACATTGTGCCACAAATTACGCTCAAGTTAACCAGTAGGTAGACACAAACTAGTTGTACAAGTCAGACCTCACTAGACTTACCGTAACCAAGACTGGCAACTTATCTGGAACTGAGTGAAATGGACAAACTAATGGTAGGAAATAAACCGAAACTTAAGGGATACAGACCACTTAGTAGATTTGGAACCGAGCCACCGACTATTTTGTACATGTACCTATGTTAGTTTTGGTATACAAGGTGATTCATAATATGTACGTAATCCCGAAAGGGGCATAGTCTACCTACACACTAAAGTTTTTTCTACGATTTTTGGAAATTCAACATATTTTTATTTAAAAAACAATGCAGCAAATCTGCTGCTTTGGGTCATATCAGTTCAAACTCAGTTATTTAACTTTTTTAGGACTGACTACCTACTAAGATTACTAAATCTTGGTGCCGAACTTCTTGTACTTCTACTTCTTGTTCAACGAATTTGAAAAGTTCGGAAAAAAACTGTAAATCTGAAGTGCTCGCGACTGTTAAGCATGGTACGCATCCGCTTAGATCTGCAGTTAGTCAAGAGCTACCGATACAAGTCAGTGTTAATAACTGTTGTTAACAGCTTATTTAGTCCAACTTGAAACCTAGCTCCATCCTGAAAACTAATGAAGCATCCATTGCGTACAAAAAAACATAATATACCAACCAACTAGGTATTCATATCGCATCAAATATTCAAAATGAATTTCGTACACACAATAAATACTCTCGACACATTCTGTATTCGGCGACAAAGAACTCGTAAGGCGTATTTTGTTCCCAAAACATCGAACGGATGTAATATTTTCACGAACCTAGTAGTTGCCTACAGATTCTATAGTCAAAAGTTTCAGCTTTCAGACCAGGATGGATAATTTATAGTACCTTTGGCATGTAATATTGCAACCGCTTGCGCTCGGCGCCACAAAACTTCCCCATTGGACTTTGTCGGGTTGGCAATAATTCTACCTCACTCTTACTCAACACCTTACCGTGTACATTTTAGAATGTTTGGAACATCAAATTATACTTTGGCTGTGCAGAGTAGGATTATACGTACTAACTTTATAATTAAAATGTACCTACGCCCTGGGTTAATAAAACATATCACAATATCCTTGAACAAAAGAATTAACACACTTATCCCAACTATAAAATACTTCACAGTTCAGTCGATATAACTTGGCCAAAGTAAGATGATGTATGAATACGCAATGAATTTTTAGGAACAGACTGCGCAAAGCGTCCTTAAGTATGAATGCGCATTCATACTTAAGGACGCTTTCTGGAACTGCCAACGGCAGCTGCACACTCCACTCGGTCCGTGACCTCGATTGTAACACTATCGTTCGCTTGCGACAAAAGATGGCCAAGTAATATCGACGAACATACACGATACCGCTGCATCCAAAACTCTATTTTCGAAGGCTAGACCATGGCTGGTCCGGCTTTCCATTCAATTCCTTGCAAAACTAATAATGCTATATTGATGCGTAGTTTGATGAACAGCAACAAGCTGCGCTGATGGTAGCTGCGACCGCGCAGGGCTACATCAGCCCGATGACAGCGCTGACGTCACATGCTCTGAACGGATTGGCCAATTCCGTGGTGCCACCTTCATCTGGTAAGTTCCTGGATACCATTACGTAGCATCTTGTGCTGAGTAGCATAACGTGAAGGAAAATATGGGACATTTTGAAAATGGACAATGGCCTATTTTAGGAAAGGGACGACATTACGAACTTGAACGACATCGAATCACGGTCGTGCATCAATGGAGTTTCCCTTTTATGTGCGCTATACCTTTTCTCCCAAGCGTTGAAGGAAAACATAACTTAGAAACCAGGATATCCTAAAAATTGGCAGTGTGACATTTGCATAACAAGAATAGAGCCTTTACGAGGCACACTTTAATATTTTCACCCGACTGGTTCTTTCACCAACGGTCAATGGCCAAAGGGCCACCATCCACAATCCAAAAAATAATCAGTGTCACGACAAGCAAACTGCAGCATTTACTTTCTAAGCTGGAATCATATCCTCTTGCAGACAACTTTTCGGGCCTAGCGATAGGCACCGGCGGGGCTCAGCCACTGAATGGTGCGCTACCGTCGTTGCCGTCGCCGACCATGCCTGGATTCAACATGGCCGCCCAGACCGCCAACGGACAGCCGCCGCCGCAGGAGGCTGTCTACACCAACGGCATCCACCAGACTTTTACTGGCCGTGAGTATATTAATAACTTCTTTTAACATTTAAGATCAAGATCCTGCAAACAAGCCCATTAGGAACTCAAAAATCGTCATCATTATCAATTTCACCCGTAGAACGTCCACAGCTGAACATAGGCCTCCCCATTGATTTCCAGAGCGACCTATAGATAGTTTATTTTAGTAGGTATGACAAATTTTCCAACAAGAACTAAAACGGGTTCAAATCCCGTCTGAGTCGAAATTTTTGGGATATTATAAAAAAACCATTTAGGCTATACTTCTCAACCACTGATCCTATTATCTTCCAGCGGTGCCAGTGACCGCCCAGGGCCTACCGAACGGCGATGCCGCGGCACTGCAACACGCCTATTCCGGCATGCAGCCGTTCCCGGGAGTCGGTAAGTGTCACAATGTTACGCAGTGTACCGCGAATACCAGGGCAGAGTCGATGTGTAATCAAAGAACTTCGCAAAGTGGAAACAACTTTCGTCTTCCGGAAATTGTCCGAAAGTCCAAAGTTTCGTAGTAAAGTAATGATGATCCTGGGTAAGATTTCGCAATTTACTTTGCAATGAACTCGATTGCCCTAGTATTCTTGGTAACACATTGATATTAAGGTACATATTAGTTAGGCCATGCCATTCAAATTAGTTAGACAAATGTCATTCGTTTTATTATGGCATGTATATTTTCAGTGGCAATTTTCCCTGATTGTCGTAGTCTAAAATATGGACACCACAAGGCTCAATCACAGCTTTTGGAATGCCATGGTTATGAATGAAAAATGTATGATTCAAAGATTACCCAGAATATACAAGACTAGTAAAACCCCCGCAGCTTCACACGCGTTAAGTTTTTTCATACAAACTTCAACCCCCGCTGGGCCAAAAAGGGGTTTTGGGGTGTGAATTTTGAGAAATATTTTCTTAAGGGTGTACCCTTTCTCACTAAAAGGGACGAACAGTCAGAATTGCAAGTCTCTAGGACCAGCGGTTTAGGCTCTGCGTTGTCTGTCAGTCAGTCAGTTAATGTTTTTTTTAATATATCTAGATGAGACCATGTTTGAAACTGAGAACCTGGGCGGTCTTTGTGTTATGCTCACGAATTGGCTATGAATTTTCATAGCCAATTCGTGAGCATTGTTGCGAGTTCGATATTAGTTTATATTGGCAGTTTATATTGGCAAATATATCTAAGGAATACTAATATTTCGATATTTTTCTTTGGTGTATTATGCTACGAATGAATTGTTTTTAGTTAACTCACTCCTATAATGTTTTAAACTATTTTAATCGGTTGTATGATCTTCCAAAACAAAATGAATAAAAAAAAATTACCCTCTTTCTCCACTGTCGGGTGAAATCAAACATTTGTTTTATACCGAACTGTGATCAGCCAATCGATTACCTACTGGATATTGGATATCTTATTTCACGAGAAATCTTCAGTTAAAATCGCTGCAACAATACGTAGTTGTTACTTTAATTACAGAAAGAAAATTCAAACTTATACCAGTATATATTTGCAACTATTTTACGAAATACATGAAAAACAGTTGAGTTACCTAAAGATTGTTGCAAACGATCAATAGATAACCAATTGATCCAGATCACTACCAGTCGGAAGCGTTCTCAAGACGCCTGGCTGCATTGCCACTCTCGATAGCAATGCAGGGGACACGAGTTTGGTGTTATTTATGTAGCAACTTATTAATTTTGAAATATGAAAGAGAATTGCCTAGATTCACTGATATATTTTGTTGCTGTTTTATAACACAATTTTTTTTTGTCTTAGAAAATCAGAACACTTAATTTTTAGATATTATGCTTTATATCCAGTGCATATGCATGATTGTGTGCAACTGTGTTTTTTGTGACATACGTGTAATAATTGTTCGACAGCCTACCCAGCGGTGTATGGGCAGTTCCCACAGCCCATACCCCCTCCGATGCCGACTATTGCGCCCGCGCAGAGAGATGGTAAGTGAAGCCAGGTTCCCAGTATAGCTCTTTGACTCTGAACTACCTTTACAACGTTTAACCTTATGAAAACATTGATGAAACTCAAATCCTAACAAGATATTATGTACAAGCACTATCTACTTGGAAAATTGAATAAGAAAGAGATGCATATTGCTAATCAACGTGGGTAGTCACTATATAAATCGTTTTAAATCCCTGCTATCTTAGCTTTGTAAGCAACAAAATGAATGAGTTTTATGGATGTTTTCAGTTTAACGTGATGGAAAATATTTTCTAGCATTGATTTGGTTATTTTTCTCGGAAATGCCTGTACAAGGGGGTTTCATAAACGTAACTATCCCGAAAGGGGCATTTTAAATCCAATTGGTAATAAAGCTTCAGAATCAGAATCATTTTGCTTGTTGAAATGAAATGAAATGAAAATAAATTTTATTTATAATTGTTCAACGACTTTTGGAAATTCCTAATATTTCATTGAAAAACACTGTGCAAAGATATCTTCATATTAAATTTCATTTATTCAGCTGTAATTAATACCCAGTAAAATTACTGGGTTAATCGATTTGGCTTATTTATTTTTCTTTGTGTGGCACTAGTGGGCACTAGTTAGTTATGAACATGAACATAAACAGGTGATGGGAAAAAAGTGAGAAATTAAAATTTAAGGTTTTGTCTTTTTATCTTTTTGTCGAAATAATAAGCTCCTTTCGGGATAGTGTTTTAGTTACGGAACACTTTTTAAATGCTCTGATAACGTATGTGAAAGTATTAATTTAATTGTAATAAAATTCAGTGCTGGATAATAATGATAATATCTACAAAAAAAACTGAATAAATATTTGAATATTGTTGCTTAAATTTGTAAGCACATATTACATGATTCGGGTGTTTGTTGCTCTCATGCTGTTTTTTTAATGGAACAGAACAGTAGCCAACACTCCAGTCTACTTGGAATTTATGAGCCACAGCGTGTTTGATTGTTGTACATAACCGTCTGTATATTGTGCATAACCGTCTATTTTGCTCATAAACCGATTAAAGGGCGTTTCCTGTCACATGTTATTTAAATAATTATATGTGTACAGTGAAAAACAAGCCCATGCTCATTGGTATTAATAAAAGTGGAAAATTAATCACCTTAGTCATTATTTAAGAGCCTGGATCTGTAAGTGATATACAGGTAGGTACTTAAGTTGGTACATAAATTGCATTATTTTTTTGTTTCTGTAACCACTTACATTCCCACCTTCCTAAATATGAAAGGTGATTGTTTTTCTCCTTACTGCAACCGTAACCGTTCACTGCTTCTACCATTGCAATGTCTGTCGCTGTACTATGCTCGGTTTCATGTCTTGCAATCACGTGTAAAAAATATTTGTAAGTATGTTCATAAGTTACAATGTGTGAGTGTGCGAGACTTAGCGAAATCCCAAAATAGACTTAAGTCAGAAGCCTGCTGATTAGTTTTTTTTTTAAGATGCTTGTCATTAATACTTTAATCGTTGGAATAAAATGCAGGTGGAAGTTTAAATATTGCTAAACCTAACTAACAATTATCGAACCTGAAATATATAAAAGTTTCCTAACTCTATTTTTTTATTTCACCCAGTTGCATGGTGTGTAATAGTTAACGCACCTAACACAAATCTAGCCCTCCTAAAATGGATTGTGTGCAGGTGTGTATAGGCAGACCTATGAGTTCTTTAAAGACTTTCTGATGTTCCCAGGCTGCTCAATATCAGGGCCGGAAGGATGCAACCTGTTCATCTACCACCTGCCCCAAGAGTTTGGAGACGCTGAGCTGATGCAGATGTTTCTTCCGTTCGGGAATGTGATCAGCAGCAAGGTTTTCATTGATCGCGCCACTAATCAGAGCAAGTGCTTCGGTAAGAATGCCATTGCCAGGAAGTGAAGTTCTCAAAGTTTAAATGATAGTTGATCCTAAATTAGTGTCACTAGTACCATTGGTGGTACTAAGGATACAAAGTTGTGTCACTTGTTCCATCAATGGTACGACATTGTATTACTTTGTTAACTACCTGGATATGCACAGCATGTTTTGTGATATAATTGATGCTCCAAGTTACTATTCAGGACTTTTATTTTTTTCGACTATAAAACTGCTAAATGATAATTTACCACTATGATGATTTGAGACCTTGGAAACTGCTACTTACAATGGTCTTATGTGACATTTGATGCGACTTTTAGGTACCTTATTATAACTGCGTCCTGAAATACCATTAGTGATAAGGCGGCAGAAATGTTAATACTTATGCCACAAAGTGATACAACAAATTTTATTATTTTTTTTGTATATTTCTCTGTTGTGTGAATAGAATTCTTGGTTATTTCCAGGATTCGTGTCTTTCGATAACCCGGCTTCGGCCCAGGCCGCCATCCAGGCCATGAATGGTTTCCAGATCGGCATGAAGCGTCTGAAGGTCCAGCTGAAGCGGCCAAAGGACGCCAATCGGCCTTACTAACACGCGATGCCGTCCTCGCGCGCCTATTACCTGCCCATTGTAAGTAACCCTACTCTGTTGAAAAGTAAGCTCATAGGCTACGGTAACCGCTTATCATCAGGTGGGCCGTAAGTTTGTTTGCCACCTCTGTTGTATAAAAAATAAAAAAGTAAATCTTAATAGTATTATATATGCGAACGTTTGGATGGATGGATGGATGTTTGTTACTCAATCACGCCAGAACGGTTGAACGGATCTGGATGAAATGTAAAAATGTACTGTCCCGTTGGATAATTTTTTTTTTTTTCACAGAGCCTCTTGCTCCTGTTATGTCATTCTATGTCAAATATCATCTCAAAATCATGATAAGAGTTCTTTGCTAAGAATAGCATATAGGGTACTTTTGATGTAGGTACCACGCGAGCAAGCCGTAGCCGCAAGCTAGTTAGAGTATAGTTTCAAGTGACAGTAGATGGTAATGTGCGGGTTGTTGGTTTTCCAGGAGTACCAGCATGAGTACCAGCAGGAGTACCAGGAGCGAGCATCGTACTACCTTAGGCCCGAGGCGCGCAATTTCGCGCACTATCAACAATTCCAAGGAATTTATCCCCACGCGGAGTAAAGCAAATATCATTACTTACAGTGGGAAGTATACTAAATTAGTTAATTAATTTATTGATCAATGCGTAGAGATGCTTCATTCTATCATTATCGATTAATCATTGAATCTATTATATTATTATATACAATTTATTAACTTTGATTAAATTATTATTACTATAAAAATGACGTTATAAAAATTTTTGTCATTCAAACATCTTCTAACTTATAAGTAAAGTTTAACTGAAAACTTTTAACATAAAATTATTATATCTAGTTATTTGCTTGAATTAAGCGAAACAGAATTTATTAAGTAAGTTGAAAATATAAGAAGAATGTATTTTAATGATTGTATATTACAATGGAAGAAGCGCCGGGTGCGCGTGGGCATCTTTGTATAGGTTTGGTTGGCCTGGGATATACGGCGGCGTTCTACGAACGCTCAGAGGGAGATCCCACGTATTCCGAGGTCGGTTATTTGGTTTGTGCGAGTGGAACGACAAAGATGTCAGAAGTAGGCCCGACGCCGCGGGCTCTGTTGCCTCCGAACACTGACTCACACTAATGTAAGATGATAGAGCACTATTGAAAGAATATAATATCCTATATTTTGTTAAATTTTATCTTTGTGTGTTCCAGTAAGGTATTACGCTGGGTAGTACCAAAATATGTTATGTAAATATAGAATTGTTATGTTACAGCTGAGAAGTTGATAATCAACCAACACACATTTTTCAAAACCATTGGATAAAACAACTCAAATCATTTGATTTACAATATTACTACAATATTCACTTATATGATTTTAAAGCGACTTACAAGAGCAAAACAAATTGGCCCAAAACAATTAATCGTCAATCACTTTTTACACGACCCCGTTCGGCATTCGTCTCGCTTTCGCCAATATGTGCCATGAGTGAAAGAACGAGACGACATCTTGACACATGTTTTTATGTAAAATAATCTAAATGAGACAATCAAGTTTTTTTTAATACTTAGCTTGAATCTAAAGTCATAATTTACATTGTAAATCGCACCTGTCCATACGTCCCTCAGTGCTATGGTAGACCAATTATATTGTTAGGTCTCTTTAGACGCCCTTGGTACGCCCAGTAATACAAAAAGTAGCGAAAGTTGTTAAAAATTTAATGTTGTATTTAACGCTGTGTACAAATCAAAGTGCACTTCATCAAACCATACTTAGGCCTTCGTTTGAAAGATCAATATAATATGTTGTATATTTCCAATATGGGCTGTGATATAAAATTATAATATCTTGTACAGGCCGTTTGTATCATTGCATTTGTGTGTCACGCTCTTTTGCCTCTCGCGCGCTATGCGGCTCCTAAAGAAACATATTTCGGCCTCATATTTATCATAACTAAAGAGCAAAACGCTTATGTGTCACCAATCAAATTTCACTCTCTATTGACCAAAATTGGGCAACCTTTGGGTCGTTTTCGACTGCTAAAATATTTATTTTTGTACACAATGGGGGGACGATCCAAAAGTGTCCCGATATTCAAATTATACGCATAAATATACCATTATGGGCTCTTTTAGTGTGCGAGAGGCGATTCCAACTCGCTAAATGCGACGTCAATTCCTAAGAGCGCGCTTTTGTAATTTGTTTTACGTGTCAGTGTATGTACATACAATGCATATAAAGAAACTAATCGTGTTAAGGTGTTAAATACAATAAATGTGACTGTTAAAACAGTGTGGGGAGGCAACAGTTGACAACGCGTGAAACTACAAACTTAGCGTAATTACTAATATACATAACAAACAAAATAGTTTCATAATCAAACGTACCAATAAATATAAATCTATACATGTATATAGGCAGAATAGCGTAAGTGCCATGATTACTGAAATGTGAACGAGCTTTGACTGTCTTGTGCCGAGGTGCCGGCTCGAGGGCCGCCTCCTAGATCGTGCGCTTTACACTAGCCTCGATACTAGCTCACATGATTTGCAGCGACGGCCTTTGAATCCGGTCAATGGGGTAAAAAGGACGGTCGGCCCTCAACGCTCAGTGCCTCGCCACTCGAGAACTCTTGTCTTACGAGTAGACGTGCGCCGATGCAAATTTCAACTTATAACTACCCTCTTGTCATCTCTTTGCATGATTATGAGTAACATTTTTAACGAGTCTTAACGAGATGGTTTAGACCGCAGCTAGTATAATGTAAGTGGTTACTGTTGGTTGAGCATTTAGCGAGCACAAGTAAGGCAAGAGGCAGGACACGCGTAGCCGTGCGCGCGGCGAACGCGCCGCCCGCGCCAACTCTAGTCAAAATATTCACTTCCCTAACTAACAAAATATTTTATATTTACACAAATTATATTCATATAGTATCCTAGTTTAGGCGTTTAATTTACGAGTAAGTCAGATTTAGATCAATGAAATTATAGTCGGTTTAAGTATCTAATGTAGTTCTTTTCTCTTTAACTCTTGTGCAATATTGTTACGCTTTGTATCGTTTATTGATGTCGTTTTTCGTCTTGTTTTGTTTTTATTGATTCGTTTAATTTGTTTTTGGTCGACGAGGTCGCGTTTCGTGATCCGGGAGCGGGAGCCGGCCTCTTACGTACAATGTTGTAAATAACGCGAGTTCGCGTACACGCGGCACGGTGACCATTTTATCTTTCAGCTTTAAAGCACGAAATTATTATGTGCATTATTCGATCGCCAGTAGAGATAGAGCATAACTCTAGTATTTAGCCCGGCACCGGCGCGTGTGCGCGGACTTTTAGATAGGATAATTCAGAGATCGATGAGTTTGCCCTTGCGCATAAAGGCCGGGCTCGAGTCCACGTGATGATAGGAGATCAGCGCTGGCGGCGGCGAGCGAAACGCGCGCAGCGGGGGTCCGGAGGGGGCGTCGAGGACTACTGTGCAGCTCCTCGCCTTTCCACCCCCCACTTAGATAACAGAAAACGTTGCCAAACCGAAAGTCGTAGGTACTTAGCGTATCGATTGATATCACATCAAGATTAACGTAGTTTAGGTACATGTCACGGCCGGACGACCGCCGACGCAGGCGCCGTCCGGACGAATTAAGAGATTAAAATTTAAATTCCCATAGAAATTGCGAAGACGCGGACGTTCTAGATTCTGCAAAGAGACGATTACCCAAAAAGTGATTATAGGATACAGGGTATGCTTTGCAATTATTTAAATGTATCTAAATGTTTCTGCGGGCAGATGTCGCCAGCTGTCGGCAGATACCGCGCGCGCCGCCCAGACCGGCAGAGCGCGCGTCGCTCGTTCTCGGGTCCACTAGTCTGTCGCGACTTTTTATACTTCTTGTAACTATTGTAGGGTTACAGATCTCATTCTCATCCCGACCCTTCACTTCTATATCAGGTCCCGCTGAGGCACCCTTCATTCCGATAATGCGTCTTGCATTAACGAGTGTCCTCTCACTCTCTTTCACGGCGAGCGAGCATTTTGCCGCGGCCTACGATGTTTTAACAAAATTTAGATAGTGTCGTAAAATAGGTAAATTTTAATTCGGAAGGCCGCGGCGCGATCTCGATACCTATCCGAAAATTAGTATTAACGAAAACGAATTTCTTACACTTTTTAATCGGAACGCTCATCATAACTGTTGTTGTATTGACACGATCATTTAAATAACCAAAACATAGCACCTTTATTTCAAGCCGTGGTAGATCGAGATACAAAATAATGTCATGAAAAAAGTGAAAGAAGAAATAGATTTCAAAAATGGAGGAATTTTCAAGTAATGTACCCTCGTTTGAATAGCTGTCGCGTACACAGATCGGTAAACGGCCGCGCAAGACATGATCACTCGGGGGATCGTTAGTTTCGGTATGCGAAGGCGGATCGTCACTAGAGGACGTGCCTACGAGAGGTAGGCAGTAGTTAGTACGTCGGATGGTGCGAGGTGCCCTCTCTCTACACCGCGCCAAAGCACACCGTTCGATGCTAGTTAGTACATAAGCGATTGCCAATATTTATTAAATCAAGAAAACAAACTTAGAATTTGGAACTAATCATATATCTATTTATATAATAAAGATATTGAGAGATGAGCGCATAGTGCTTTATGAATTGTAGGTCCTAGGTGAACAATCTAGTCATATCTCTTTCCGTTATTTATTTTTTCTATCGCTTAGCATAGTTTAGCTTCAAGCACACTTTGTATACTTTATTGACCGTACTTAATTGTTTGTACCTAGAACTCTTGGTTGATTTATCTTATCAAGTTTGTAACTCACTTGTAAGTAAAATAAGTTATAGAAAAATGCCTACTGGTTACCTCTTAGTAAAAATATTTAAAATAATTACGCCGATTTCTTATGCTATTATATTGTTTAGTTATAATAAGTTATCCAGAATACTGTAGCCGAACTAAATGCGGTTCTCACTAGGAGATTATCGGTATAGGATTGTATAGGTTGGACTACGCAAGGGATTAAGGAAGTTAGTTACGTTAGAGCAAGTTAATGAGAAGATTTAGATAGAGCAAGTAACTGACATAGTACTGCTAAAGTTTGTTTAAGTTATTGGCGAAATATTGAGTCTATTTGAGAGTCGCTTAAACGGATCATAGCCACATACATATTTTTAAGTAATTTCTGCTAGAATTTTAATTCTAATTTATTTATCCGCCAAAATTACTGAAAACTTAAATAATCATTTAAAATTCCTAAAAGGCTCAATATATCGTCAGATTAGAGAAACGGCCGTCCGATTAACGTATATTACCGTTCGCTGATTCTGTTCAGAGTTTAGACCCATCGAGATAGCTTCAATTGATTCCTAACCCCACAGATAATAAAATAAATATTACATTAAAGTTATGTACAGACGTCATTATTTTAAATTACAGTCTACGACGAGCTCTTGAAAACATAGAATAATTATCATAAGTGTTGCTACATAATTGGTGTTGTTTAATAAAATATTAAGATTGTTCTCACTTATTTATAATTAAAGGAATAGTGTTGTTTCAGGCGTGAAAATAAAAAACAGTTAATATGGGATAACTGTAACGGTTGTTGCGTAACTGAATTAGCAATCGTTATTGGCTTCAACTGTCTAAATCCCATTGATAATTTAATCATAATGGTAGTTTGACAGTTCAGGCCAGTTGCGATTATCAGTGGTCTATTACAGGGGTAGAATGATGTCAGAGTTGAAACTTCCCACCTAGCACCTGAAAGCCAGCTCTTGTTCACGTTCACGGAGATGAGCTAATATAGGGCCATCTCTCTTGCACAATTGCATGGAAGTGAAAGGGATGCAATATCTCGGTGATTAGTCAGCGTGTGCATCTCACTTCAGAACGTCATCCCATTCGTTATCAGCTACCAATGGCTGATGTGCCATCGTGTTATCTATATTGGATCCTCTTCGTGATAAGACTATAGCTAACAATTTTTCATCGCTCTAGCGTAAAATTGGTTTAGAGTCAAGAGCTCGAAGTAAACAGTTTCCAAGCGAATGCAATTTGTACATATGACGTCATATCCTTAGAGCTTACTAGCCTTTTGTCCCGGGTCCGCCCGGGCGGTTATCAGGGTGTCGCTGTTAATGCTAAGACGAATCATAATCATCACAAGTTTTTAGAAACGCCCTTGTAAGATGGCGACAAGCTTGGGCCGATTCTACTTTGGAGGACGTGGTATATGAAGCATTACCACGCAATATTCAACCTTTCCAACAACAGAATTTGAATCACATGACTTTGCCTTAAAACAAAAGGACTTTCTTGGCATTTCTGGTGTCTGGGAGCTTTTAAACCATATGATTACAATAATAAGGTTGAATATGGTTTGTGAAATGTAGTCCATTGTTCTAAGCCAAGCGAATTGAATGATTGGATTCAGTGCGGGTGGGATTGAAATATAGATAGGTTGATCTATCTGTAGATAATTTTCTGCTTGTTCCTTAAATAACCGTCTTAAAATCAAGACCAATAGGGTATGTATATGCAAAATTTTATTTATATTTAATCATGAAAGTTAGTAATAAGGTTTTCTGTAAATATCAAATAATATATAATTTAGTGCTAATGGTATAAATAAAACCATCAACATTCTAAACCTAAAGACTTCCTTCAATAACTTTTTTCTTGGTTCCGGCATCCTATTTCATTCATCGACTATAGGATAGAATATTAACTTTTACAATGTAGTAAAAACTTCCTAGTGTTTCCGCTACTTTTGTACCGAGTGTGAATTGATATCTATAAGAATGCATGCAATCATTATCCATCTCATGGTAGCATTATTTTGTATGCGTAAAAAAGCGTGATAAAGGAACATCCCACGCACTGTTCTGGATAACTTATATTTAGGGGTAAACAGATACACTACGAAACATCGACCAGGCAGCAATCCGTGGTCAAAATGTCGCAGTAACAGAAGAAACGAGGCAAAGTGAGCATTCCCATGAAACAAAATGATCAACGACCAAAGTCATTTATCATCATCGCATTACACTGATAGCAAAAACACAATCCCTCTTATTCATAATCAGTCACTAATTTCATCGGCTCGATAACTCCTCCTTTTCTAACAGTAAACAAAAGAAAGAGGTGGACATACTTTTATCGAGTCGATTTATTTAGTGAGTAATTATGAATATGGTATTTGTTTTCGAAAAACGCTTTGTCCGGTTTCAAACCTGTGACGTGACTACGGTTACTAGTGCAAGCATATTTTGGTGATGTAAAGAAATTAAAGGGAAGTTCGAAGGAAATTGTGTTTCTTAACATCAATGAAATATGTGAACACTACTAACACTGCCTGTGATATACGCTTTTAATAATCGTCCATTAAACCTATGTAACGCTACGCCATTCTATACATTACTTTCTAAACTTTAAACTCAGAATCGAGAGTGACTGTATATTATATGAGTGCGGCATCTGACGTTTCTAAACCTTTATTTAAACTTCTGCTGTTTTCTTGAGCTGTCTAAAGAAATATATTCTCAAATCCGTCGTGTTTGCGGTAAATAGTTATACCAAAAATGTCCACTGCGGGCTCAGTGTAAATGATCTATACCACTCAGCCCCAAGTATGTGTAAGGAATACATTTAGAATAGGTTTTGTAAGCTATTAGTGACGATTCGTTTGAATACCACATCTGGAGTTTAAATCGGTCGCTGCTAACAGTAGATACGTTTGCCAGCCGTAGGCACCACTAAGCTAGCGGTACATAGATTTATAATAATCTACTGATATTGTTAATGTTGAAGTACATAAAGTTCGTGTACGCCTACGTACATTGGAACGAATATAAAGCGAGGCCTACATTGTTCATACGTGGGCAACGTACGCGTTCCGCGAGCGCGGATTCCATACGTTTTGTATGATGACTAGCTGTTTGATCTAAATCATATTCACGCTACACCGCCGATCCAGCGGTCTGTCTTTTTGAACGTTGGAGGGGGTAATCCACGAGAGAGACGCGTGTCTGTTCTGTTTGAGACGTGTGAGACGTGCGTCGATGTAATGTAATTCTCGCTTTACGCGTGCGTCCCTACGTAACAAACCAGTTTACATTGCAAAGTGTCTATGGCTGGTTTTTATTTAATTATTTTCGCGTTGACAGTACTATTTGTTCAGACTAGATGAACAGACTTTAATTATCAGTGCATTGTTTAGCTAGCATTGATTAAAATGGTTATTGTTATACAGTTCGCCAAAGTATGTAAAGAGAAACTAAAGATATTTATCATCACTTTTTGAGTCGCTAGGCTAATATTGTTCTTTATTTATAATATTTATTAATTTATAGATTTTAGTGTAATCAGATCTAGACAAATGTGAACTTTGTTGATAACACATTATTATGAAACTAATACAATAATGAAAGCCTATTTTGCATGTCTTAATTTAGTTAAATAACTTTTTAACCTATTATCGAGTTATTAGTATATTGCTGAAATATTTCAAACTAAATAACTATTCAATTATTTATTATTATTATACACTTATTACGTTTAGTATGCTAGAATTATGAGGAATGATAATAAATAATTTTAATTATATTAGTTACGTGTTTTATTTCAAAAAATCCTATAAAATAAGTAACGACACTGCAAGCTGCTACTTGGAATTAAATTCATTGTAATAAAAACCCTCCGGAACTGGTGGACAGATTCTCAGCTGGGCAGATTCTCAGCTGGGCAGATTAGTAACTGGATAGAACGTGTATAGTGACACGCATTTATGAACACTTATCAAAATCAAAAATATCAACGGGACAGATTACAGAATCTCAACTCCTAGTTTAGGACGCAAGGGCTACTTAAGCTCAGATTTGAGCAACCGATCAGAATGATCTGCTATGAATTAGTATTTTGTTTATACGAAAGTTTCTGAGGATTTTTGTGGTTCAATCACGCCCAAACGGCCAAACGGATTTGGATGAAATTTGGTACAAATATAGATTATAGTCTGGAATAGCATCATCATCTTCCTGCCCTTATCCCACATCATGTGGGGTCGGCACAACATGTATTCCTCTTCCATTTCCCTCTATCAGTCGTCATCTCAGCACTCACTCCTTTCTTCATCATATCCACTTTCACGCAGTCTATCCATCTTTTCTTTGGCCTACCTCTACTCCTACATCCATCCACATTCATATCTAACACTCTTCTTGTCATATGACATTCTTCCCTCCTCATGAAATGCCCGTACCAAGCTAACTGATTACTCCTCAGCTTTTACGACACTAGCGCCACTTTCAAACTTCCTCATAGTCTGGAATAGCGGCTAGCTAGTATATACTATTTGCTTCCCTTTGTGTGACTATCCTAATACAGTAGACTTTTTTGACTTATTCATCAGCATGTTTCATGTCTTTTTTTACTTTTTTCGTGACTACAATCTGTCCGGTTTCAAATTTGTCCAGCTGATATTCTGTCCAGATACTCCGGAGGCTAAAAAATATCACTGAAACCACTAAGGTTTTTTGGAAAAATAGTCTGTAATTTTCCTGCTCAGCCGCCTTTTCAGCTCATTCGTGGCATCAGGCTGAGTGTCGGTGTCCATTGCCGCGTTTACATCTCTGGCTGGCTTGAACGGCGATGTATTAGGTACGGTAAGATTCAACGTACCGTTTTGTTCGTCTAACTTCTGCATTTCTTCAAACAGTCTCGAGTTATTTGGTTCTTTGTTTGTTGGTTTGCTGCTTGATGCTGCTGCTGTATCATTCTTCATCAGGCTTCCTTCAATTTCGCCCTGCGAGAACAATTCCGGTGAGCCTTGGAACTCTTCGACCGCAGCGGCTGAGAGTTCGATCTTCGATGTCTCTGTAGGTAAACTCTGGAATTATGAGAAAATTATGTTAGACAATGTATCATCAAACAGTCTTAGTCGTCGTCCTAGAACCAAATATTAAAGGCTACGGAAGTATCATAGCCGGGTGGCCCCGCCTTCCGATCGACTGGTCGTGGGTTTGAATCCCGGTCGTGCCCCAATGGATTTTCCATTTGGAATGTGTGCTATACGACGATGTTTTCCTTCACCGTTTGAGAGCAATAGCTCTCAAAACATCGTGAGGAAACCGGCACGTCCTAGACATAAAAAATTTGAAGATTTGTGACATATGCACGAAAGGAGTCTCTCTTAGAGGCTCCTTTCACCTTCTATGATCTTTTCACTACGCTGATTCTTTCACCGACACCTCAACCTGGCCACCGACCTAATACAGAATGACCAAGAATGAATCAATGACACGACCAGCAAGCCAGCATGGACTGACATCTCACCCGTCCATTGGCTGAATGCGCTGACCGTTGCAAAACTTAACCCATTATGCTTGTAATAATATCACATTCGAGGCGACCAGCAATATCTTAAATCATCATCATCAGCCTGATGAAGTCCACTGCTGAACATAGGCCTCCCCCAAAGAGTGCCACGACGAACAGTCTTGACCCTTTTCCATCCACCGACTTCCAGCAACCTTAACAATGCCGTCGGTCCATCGGGTGGGGGGCCTTCCAACACTGCGTCGTCCGGTTCGTAATCTTAAATACTTGGGGTTTTTTCACCATGAAAATATTAAGCACTTACAATTTCCATTGTGTTATCAGGATCACTTGGTTGTGTTTTGGTCTCTTCATCTCTTAACTTTTGATGGATTAACGCATGGAGGTCTGCGTACAATACGTCCGTTTTGGAGAACTGCATTAGGTACCCGTATAGTTTTCCTGAAATTACATAAAGATTTAAGATTATTATTATTTATACTGATAACGTGGCAAACAAGCATATGGCCCACCTGTTGGTAAGTGCCAGCGTTTACCGCATCCTATGAACGCTTGCAATGCCAGACGCATCAGGCACGCGTTGCCGACCCAGAACCCCCCCCCCCCCCCCCACAAATTTTCGGACATGCCTCTGACTACCCCCTTAGACATAAGAATCTGATCGCCTGGACAAAGTGAGCCTATTCCTTTTTTTTTCGTTTTAAGAGTTAGGACACTTGTTGGTTCAATCACACCAAAATAGTATACCACACCACTCTTTTTAGGGTTAAAAGCTCGCCTTTGTACATACCTTTCTTTCTCATTTATGTATCTGTTTTTTCTTGTGTACATTCCTTCTAATATCATAAATGAGAAAGTTTGTGAGGATGTTTGGATGTTTGTTATTCAATCACGCCGTAAACGGCTCAACCAATTTCGTTGAAACTTGGAATATAAAAAATTCTATACCAAGAATAGCATATGGGCTACTTTTTATGTAGGTACCACGCGAGCGAAGCCGTGGGCGGAAGCTAGTAAAGAATAAAGAACAGTTGAACCGATTGGAATAAAACTTAAATAGGACCTAGTTTAATGTAGTCTTCAGTTATGAAATACTTAAATATATAAATAAATATTCCGGACATATTCACACGGTCAACTGATCCCAAACTAGGCATAGCCTGTACTATGGGTACCAGAGACTGATATACATAATAGATAATTTAACACCCAGACACAGAACAAACATCTGTGTTAGTCACAAATGTTTGTCCAGTGCGGGAATCGAACCCGCGACCTCTAGCGCAGAAGGCAGAGTTACTACTAACTGAGCTATGAGGCCTGTCTGTAACTTACCAACAGTAACATTATATCTGGCCAGTAGATTGTAAACGTTGTACACGTCATCCCTTATCTCGTAGTCTTTGAACGTGTAATACGCCATGGGCCGCTTCGCTTGAGCGCAGGCCATCATCTGTATGAGCGACTTGAGTTGCGGGGTGCCCCCGAATGCGCCACAGCCCCAGTTGCCAGTTGCCACTCCGGGGTAGTTGAGACTGGTTGAGTCTGGGTCCGTGCCGAATGAGAACCCAACCCAAGCCTGGAATATTTTATTTGTTACATATTCTATTTGGTACTAGCTTCCGCCCGCAACTTCGCTCGCGTGCCACCATCGTAAAAAGTAGCCTATATGCTATTTTTGTTTATACCTAATAAGCTAACGTTTGACCACAATCTCACCTGATGTTAAGTGACGATATGGTCTACGGTGTAGCACGTTTGCACCACTCTTCGGCCGTCCGCATTATAAAGGTACAAGCAAAGCGCTTCTAGGTAAAGAACTTTATCTATTCCAAGTTTCGTTTCAACTAAATCGGTTGAGCCGTTACCGCGTAATAGGACAACAAACATCCAAACATCCTCACAAACATTCGCATTAATAATATTAGTAGGACCGCCCGCAACTTCGTCCGCGTGTTCATGTATGTTTCTATCTTGAATCTTGTTAGTTCTTTCATTTGAAATCTTGATTTTCAGACCCTGTCTTACGTGTGTACGGAAGCCTCAGGGCGCGAGCTTGACTCGCACTTGACCGTCTTTACTTGAAATTGTTTTGATGTTTGTGGTTCAACCACGCCGTAACGACCCAACCGATTTCTATGAAACTTGGAATAGATAGAGTTCTTTACCTAGAATAGCATAAGTATAGGCTTCTTATATGGGTACCATGCGAGCGAAGCCTCGGTTGAAACCTAGTTTCTCATAATTTGGAGGTAATAATTTATTTGATTTCTTTTACAATGCAATAATACACCGACAAGAGCTAAGCTCTTTAATTTAATAATAATAATGCAATAATAGTGGACTAAGAAGGAGTCTAAGAGAAGGATTCAGTTGGGCTGGGCAGCGTTCGGTAAGTTACGTCGAGTCTTCTCGTCGCCTATACCACAATGTCTGAAGACTAAGGTCTTCAACCAGTGCGTCCTACCCGTGATGACTTAGGTTGCCGAGACGTGGACACTCACAGTGGGGCTCATTCACCAGTTTAAGGTCGCACAACGAGCTATGGAACGGGCTATGCTTGGAGTTTCTTTGAAGGATAAAATCCGCAACGAGATTATCCGACAGAGAACCAAAGTCATCGACATAGCCCAGAGAATTGGCAAGCTGAAGTGGCAGTGGGCTGGCCATATATGCCGAAGAACCGACAACCGTTGGGGTAAACGAGTTCTTGAGTGGAGACCACGTCTAGGCAAACGTACTGTAGGGCGCCCCCCGGCTAGGTGGAGCGATGACCTACGAAAGGCGGCGGGCAGTAAGTGGATGAGAAGGGCCGAACACCGGGCTCAGTGGCGTGTATTGGGGGAGGCCTATGTCCAGCAGTGGACTAATGTGGGCTGATGATGATGATGATGATGATGAATAGTGGACTGTGCAAGATGACTTGCTCATAACTTCTTTGCTCTAATTATAGACTGAAAACGAAACAGACAATATCAAGTACCTTCGTAATATCTCTGTGAATAGATTCTTTCCTATACTCGTGATTGACACTCGGGTACGGCAATGCGTCTATAGCGAGGACGGCGACCCGGCGTCTTTGCGACGAGTCGAAAGGCGTCCGGTCGACGAAATCTCCCGTCCAGTGGAACGTGCCCCCGTAGCCGGAATACGTGCTGTATCGTTCACAGCCTGTGAATAATTAAACCTGCATGCTAAAACGTACTGCAATAGGTTATTACACGCGTCTGCCCGCGGCTTCGCTCGAGAGGAACCCGGATAAGTAATTTCTTGGACTGAATTCGGATGCAATGCGGAAACACCTTAAGTCCACTCTGAATTTTCTATCCAGTTCTTTTTCTTTTGACTAGACTTGTGTCGTGAAATGATAACAAACATACAGAGAGAAAAATAAATTTAGGTATGTACGCATGGAAATAAAAATAACTTGCTTACCGATCATCATCAATGCTTCATTGCTTCTCAGTGACTCCGTAAATAGCATGGATATCAACAGCTCGGTGCAGATGACGAATCGGATCTCTTCTTGAACGCAGCCGTGGCCTAGAACGCCTCCTCCCAAAAACCTGAAAGTAATCAATAAAGATTTGATAAAACAGTATACGTCACAGAAATCGGCGCAGCAATAGAACCGTAACGCTTTAATCGTACAAAAATTGGCGCAGTCGTGATCTCACGCAATTTATAGGTATATAAAATACGCAACCAGTTAGTAGCATCCATGGGCTTATAGCTTGGCTCGGTGGCGAAGGGCCAATCGATGTGTTTAAAATATCACATTATTTCCATACATTTTGTATGATAATTGAATGGACCAGAAAGACGCCAGGGTCGGACATTATTTCTGTATTGAAGAGCTCTGGGAACCTTACCGCAGGAACACTATATAAATATAGTAATATTTCGCTGCGATTGGCTGTAATTATTTTCTTACGCCCCTTATCTACCTCCATCCAGTAACTTATATCATGTAAACTGTAAACCAAGCCTAAAGAAAGAAGATAAACAAAGCACTCACTTATTAGCAAAGTCAATTTGCACAAGCCCGTCGGCGTCTTCAATGGTGTTATCGGGATCCACGTGAAGCGGGAGCGAAGCGAGCTGCACAGTGGAGGTTGCCCAGGCGGGACAGCTTCGAGGCGCCACCGAGCGGCGCGTGAACGTCGTCACACCGATCGGCGCTGTACTGCACACAGAGCTGGAGTATAGTCAACTGATACAGGATAACTCTGGCTATACAGAGCCCCAATCGAGCTGCAGCACTGTCAACTAATCCTACTAATATTATAAATACGAAAATGTGAGGATGTCTGAATTTTTAAGGTTCAATAACGGTGGTAACGGCTAAAGCTGACTTGAATATAACTTTGAACTTTTTAGATATAAATAAATAAATAAATATTCCGGACATATTCACACGGTCAACTGATCCCAAACTAGGCATAGCCTGTACTATGAGTACCAGAGACTGATATACATAATAGATATATATTTAACACCCAGACACAGAACAAACATCTGTGTTCATCACACAAATGTTTGTCCAGTGCGGGGATCGAACCCGCGACCTCTAGCGCAGAAGGCAGAGTTACTACCAACTGAGCTATGATGCCAGTCAACCAACACCCAACACAATATACCAACACCCAGTTTGTGACCTGAACTGAAATATAGCTTTTTATCAGCGAAGACGTTAGCGGCTTTTAATCACGAGCTTCCGACTGCGGCTTCGCTCGCGTGGTACCTATGAAGATAAAAAGTAGCCTGAAGTTGAAAAAGAAAAGATATAATTATATTGTCACCTTTTGTGCACACTCTTCTAAAATAGTGGCAAATGGATTTCAACTTTTCCATGACGTCATCCGATGGATTCATGTCATACAATCTGGAAGTAAAGTTAAGAACTATATTACATATTATTACATTCGACAATTTGGTAATAAACATTGATAGATATAAAAACAGACAGGTATCAGGATTTCAAACACATCATTCATCATCATCATCATCCTGCAGAATTCCACTGCTGATATGTCCAGCATATTCTGCAGGCCTCCCCCAAAGAGTTCCATGACGAACGGTCTTGAGCCTTCTCCATCCACCGACTTCCTTGTGGAGGTTCTCGAATGGCGACCACAAACCGGACGACGGAGTGTCGGAAGGCCACCTGATGGACCGACGACATGGTGAAGGTTGCGGGAAAAGGTAGATGGAGTAGGCTAAAGACTGTTTGTCGTTTGAAAACACTAAATGAATTTATCGAATTGTTTGGTTTATTTACCTCCAAAAATTTATACGGGGATAATGAAAATACTCTGAACTTCGTCGTCCGGCATTCCTCCTGGGATATGTACAGAAGAATGCATTTGCCAACAAACTTGAGATCTGCTGCTGTGATAGAGACAAAGACTGATTTTTGTGCTGCCTGTAATGGATAAAAATACACAAATTATTTAAGAACAATAGTTTCCATAAACTTAGTTATATAACCCTCTTATTATTCATCTCTAATCCTGTCCTTTTCCAGCAGTAAATAAAGAAAAAAGGCAGACATACTTTATTTTTTACAACACTAAGGTGGCAAAGAAGCATACAACTCATTCCTGATATACCTCCCTCCCCTTAAAGAGCTCTATAATCTCAGTGTGTTGATACATCTTAATGTGTGTTTACTCACATCATGCCAAACATTCCAATCAGTTCAGTGGATTATAGTCTGATTTAGTAACATATTCAGTTACATATTAATACCTAATATTAATTATAATAAGTATTAATTAAATGTTCACTTACTTGAGTAATGGTATTGGTGATTGAACTAATTTTGGAAGAGCCAGAGCCAGCTTGGCTATCTCCGGTAATGTCACATCAAAGAAATATTGGGACTCTTCTTCTTCCAAGTACTATAACAAGCATATAATTGTAAACCATGACAAAATACCACCAGTGCTCTCAGCACATTGCTGCATGATCAGGATAATTTGTTTTTATTTGACTTTATAATTTAATGTGTCATATAGGTAGTATGTAGGTAACACAGAACTGTATAAATAAAAAAATTGCATATTATTATGAAAAAATATTTTTGACTATGGCAGTTCCAAGTGGAATAGTGAGTAGGTATCCTTAGACTCCCTAGGAGGTTCAAGTGAAAGAATGTATACTTTTATTTTCAAACCCTTGTAACTTACTTCATTGAATAGCTTATGCAGAGCACAAAACTTCCACACACTCTTGAACTTTGTGTTGTAGCTCAGTATGGCATCCGCCAACTCTTGACTATTGCGAATTGGCTTACACAGTGCTGCCTCTATAAGATCCCAGCGCTTTTTGAGGCGAGGTTCACCATCTCTCTGAAAAAAATAATGTGATCATTTTACCAACCTGGACCTACAATCATTATTGAACTTACCCCTTATTCATAATCACTCACTACCTTTATCAGCTCGATGTAGTTATGTCCACCTCTTGTTTATGTTAAAAAAGGGCAGGGCGAGAGATATAATGCTGGTAAAGTTAGGGATTGATTAAGGTTAAGAGGGTAAATGTACATAGATTAGAAAAAGAACAATAGTTATAATAGCAGACACAAAATTCAGACAAGTTGAACATTAATTAGACCCACATTTGAAGAGACACCAGAATGGTCACAAATACAGCTGCTGTCTGTTTTTGTTTGAAATCAGATCAGATTTTTTTTTTTTTTTTCTTTTCTTTTATCCACAATCAGTTGGTGGACTATAGGCGGATGAGCTGCTTGTTTAGTGGCGTTTGGGATCCAGACTCATCAGTCCTTCTTCCCTCATTTTTGCAGGTTGTCCAGGATGTGGCTCCTCTTTAACCTTTTCGTGGTTGTTGGTTTCTCAACCAAAGCTCTTGCGAGTGGGTTGGCGTGGCTTTTGAGGCTGCCCAAGTAGCTCTCTCCTCTGAGTTTTATTTCCTCGTCTACTGTAGGGACTTCCAGGTACTCATGGGTTTCCTTGTTGGTTGTGAACTATGGTGCGTTGACAAGAGTACGAAGGATTTTGTTTTGAGCACGTTGGATGATGGCGCAGTAGGATTTGCTCGTTGTGCTCCATATTTGTATCCCGTATGTCCATACAGGTTTGAGAATAATGTTGTATACAATCCGCTTGTTAAGTAGTGACAAACGAGATTGAGGTCCAAGCAACCAGTATAGGCTCCTGAATCGATAATCAAGTTCCAAACTCTTAGCTTTAACATGGTCATTCCAGATCAAGCGTCTGTCCAGAGTGAAACCAAGGTATTTTACAGAGTCTTTATGTGGGAGTTCGCTTCCACTTAGGTTTGCAGAAGGGCAAGAAAAAATGTACTTAAAATTATTGTACTCACATCAGTTACAGGATAAAGGCTTTGACTGGAGCACGGCATTCTTACATGCTCGCTATCCCATCGGTCTTTGCCTATTTGAGGTTTCGGAGGCCTATCTCCAGCGAATATCCCACTGCTGGGTACATGGTATAGTACTGAATGTTTATGACCTGGGGACACTAAGGGGAACTCTGGAGAACCCCAGGGCGACTGGGATCCGTATATCTCGGACAGAGGTACTCCCAGCCAATTATTGCTAGCACTGGCAGCTTCTGAGCACATCATAGCAGCGGCGTAAACTTTGTTTTTGATCACTGAATTAACTGAGTAAAGTATATTTAATAGCATAGATGATAGCACCGGCTAGCTACCAAATCCGGTATATATACAAAAGTACTCTGTGTACCAAATAGAGAAGAAAAGAAACAAAGAGAATAAAACCAATGTACGTATGTACGCTAGGAATAGTTTAAAGTTTTATAGCGTCAGAAAACTATCTGTTTTTTTTTTTATGTTCTTCTCTTTCGGGCTGGCTATGGCATCTAGGCCTTACCGCCAAGTATTACGTATATTTTTTCTTGTTCATTTGTTTATCTTGCTTCATTTTCTTTCGTTTATCATTGCAAGTCAAGTCAAGTTCAGTTTAAGTAAGATATAATGGTGGCAATTTTACTAAAACCTGGTGGGACCTATAGGCGCCAACTCGAAAAATGACGATACACGCAATCATTTCATTTCACTTCACTTGTGCGGTTTACTCAAACAATATTACGCAAAACACCACTTTATTCACACAATATTATTCAATTTAACACTAGTTTTGTAAAATAAATTGAGAGCACAACATCACTTCGCAAGTTCCCGCCAAAAAGTGTACACTGATTACTGAATAAAGAAGCAGAAAGAAGACAGACCAGTGACCACAGACAGACAGACAGACACAGACAGACGTTTTTTTTTTCGAACGGATTTATCGGCTGTGGGTCTCTTACGACCACTGCCAGATAGAGTAGACAGAGTATATTAAATAAGTATATAATCTGTGTTACTCATTTTGTATAGATATTTTTAAAGTCGTAGTTTGTTTGTTTGTTTCGTAAATAGAGTTTAGCACTGTTTACGGTTTGTTTGTTGACGCTTTGATTGGCCAACAATTTTTTCTATTGGATCGTTTGGATTAGAGCCCGTAGTATTCCCTATTAGTCTGTGGAGCCCTACGGCTCAGCTACGATCTGAAACACATGCCATGTCGCAACCAACGTTTTCTCTCTCATGGGAAGCTCATAGAAGTAATATTTGCACAGGACTTAGTGTACTGCAGCAGGTTAGAATTTCCGGGTACCATCAGCAAAAGTGTTGATTGCATGGGCTGCTTTCCAATGATTTATGTGTTTTCCAGAATGAGGAGTTCGTAGATATGACCCTGGCTGCTGACGGCCATTTCGTGAAAGTTCATAAAATGATCATGGCTCTCGCCAGCCCATACTTCAAAGACCTCATTTCATCAGCGGGAGGCCGTCATCCAGTTATATTTCTAAACGTAAGTCATTTATAGCTCCTTTTTTATTCCCCATCTCCTGTTTAGTTTTATATCACTATCAAGGCCTTTGCCCCTACAACATATCATACCATGACCATGCTATGAACATATCTGACACTTAGTGAACTCAGGCCTGACACTACTGTGCTCACTAGAATGTATTATTAGTTATCATTGTGAATTCGCTGTCAGTCTGGTCATGGCATGCTAGGTGTTGGTAGGTGATGGAACTATCTATATTCATATCAATTTTTATACAAAACAATTTTTTTTTTATGTGTTGTTTTTATCACATTACTTGCATGGAACGTAGTGGGTAAAATCATTATTTACGCTTTTTCATTCAATATTGTGCGACATATGCTAACTAATATACATTGTTACCTTACATTATGTACATTATGAGTGCTTTTGGGAACCCATGTTTCCCAAAGTATTGATGAAAGTTTATTAGATCCACTAAAAAGCTTGTTACTGTATACTTTCTTTCCAGAAAATTTCCTACTCCACTCTTAGCGCAATCCTTGAATACATTTACACAGGCGAAGTACTGATATCCATTGAAAACCTCTCTGAGCTGATACAGACTGCAAAGGAACTGCACATCAAAGGATTAGAAGACATGGTAAGATCTTTAAAGCACATTAGTATGTACACTGTTAGCCTTGCTCTAAAAACTATTGAATGGATTTTCATACGGTTATCAATAATGGACGGAGTGATTCACAAGGAAGGTTTAGGTGTATAATTCATTAAGTTTTGTGTAAATTGGCTGAAATATTTATTTGTGTCTACATCTCACAGTGTCGAGATTGAAATATGACGATGATTGTATTATACTCTGCTACCCATGGGCTGGGGCGGATGGCTAGTTAGCTTATAACTTTGATTTATTCCAGAAACTGCAGAATTCAATAAACAATACTGTTGTGCAAACTGCACTATCTCTTAGTCAAGAAACAGCAGAGCCTGAAAAAAGCAGTCAGGATGGTCTCGCAGTAAATAGAGAATGTTCTGAACTGGACGATGAAATATGCTACTTTGAGATAACTGAACCTGATGCACAAAGTCCCTACAGTCCTGTATACTTGGATAATGGGTCAGTATATATATCAAATTTTTTAATTACCTGTAAATAATAGAACTTGATACAAAATTATATTACCTTTGGGAGTATTCATTTTGATTTGTCATTTTGATGTAATAATAAGGCCCGCAGGCAATAGCGATTTTGTTTAGGCTGTGAGGTAAGTTGGTCACAGATCTGTCAACTTACGTCACCGTCGAAACAAAATCGCTAAGTTGTCGGGACGTGCCTTAAGCACCGTGTCATGAAATCGGAATGACAATACAATAAAACAATAGTATGCTACTATATGTACCGACAACCGTTGGTTCTCGAATGGCGACCACGAACCGGGCGACGCAGTGTTGGAAGGCCCCCCACCCGATGGACCGACGGCATTGTGAAGGTTGCGGGAAGTCGGTGGATGGAGAAGGCTCAAGACCGTTCGTCATGGAACTCTTTGGGGGAGGCCTATGTCCAGCAGTGGACTTCTACAGGCTGATGATTTATTTATTTATTTAAGTAATCTAGGATTCACAGTTTAATATAGGCTAGATGTATATATGTCGTACTTGAACCAATTTGAATCCACATTCTGTATTCCACTCCAATGATGATGATGATGATGATATGTACATGTGATAAACTAAATTTGGCTGGGAGTGATGAAGGCAGTTATAAATTTTGTACATTTTGTTCTATTTTCCAGTGTAATGGAGGATTCAAAATCAGTCAATATGAGCGAAATGGGTGAAAATTGTGAAGATATATCAGAAGGGGAACAATCTGAAGGGAGATCAACCACATCTTGTGGCTTGTTGACAGAATCAGTTGCGGGTAACTATATTAACTTGCAGAACCATGGGCTTTCTGCATTTAATGTATACATACAAACATTCCCTATTATGGTCCTAATAAGGGCGAAAGTCGACTCGACGAAGTTAGTTGATAGTGAAACAACACCGTTTCCTTCACCGAAGTCGCATTGCTGATTCAAGGCGCTAGTTCCATTCCTGGTTCGATAATTTTGGATAGCATTTAAATTCACTGAAGTCATTTATTTCAGCCCAAGATCCATCAATAACGGCGTTACAATACACAGTGTCGAACCAAGGCTCGATACAGATGATATTAAACCGATACATGTATTACTTGAAACACTGTAATCGGAACAACACGCGACAATGGCGATGCGTGGACTATCTCAACAAATCCAAGTGTCCTGCTGTTGTTACCACTAAAGGCAACGTGGTCCTACAAAGGTAAGTGTCTAGCTATTATTTTTTTGTATATGTTATCCAGACTTTATGCTAAATTTCGGGGTCGGCAACGCGTGCGTGATACCTCTGGTATTGCAAACGCTTATAGGCTACGGTAACCGCTTATCAACAGGTGGGCCGTATGCTTGCTTGCCACCTTAGTTGTATAAAAAAAACCGACGGTTACTGAAACAGGTGGTGAATGTATAAATCTGTCTGGTCTAGGCAAAGAATAGAATATGATTTTATTTGCAACAACTAAAATTATAACAGGTATATATACATTATTTAAAAGAATACGAAAAGACAAAAACCACAAATAATAAAAGAATAATAATAACATAAACATTAAACAATCACAGGTACAAGTTGCTGCAAAAAGGACCCTAACATGAGTTAGGGTTGAAGCGGGATGATAACAACCCGCGCTGGTCTTCCGTTAGGGCCGATTTTGATTTTGGCATGGACCTAACATGTACCTAAGTATCGCATGCGTGCGTCATAAAACTTATTTGGTTCCAGGCTAGCAGCGCATAAACATTCGCACCACGACAAAAGGATTATGAAGAAAGTTCAGGCTGGTACTATATATACGGCGATAAGAGACGCGGAAAAGGAAGGGCAACAGATCAAAGTCAAAGTGGTACAGGAGAGAATGGAAAGAGAGTCAGACACTAGTAATGAAGTAATACCGATTAAATTAGTTTAGTTACTGGAACGTTGTTTGGATATAAGTTACCGCTGAAAGAATACACGCGGCGAATGTTGAGATGAGTGTAAGTGACGTAGATGAATTTTGAATTATTTTGTATACGCTCCGTACATATTACACATTAATGTCTCCGTACATATTACGCTCCGTACATAAATACATATTATGAATCACCTTGTAAAAAACTTGAAATTATAACTATACAGTATGTAAGTCGGTTTTATATTTTTTCTCAACAAAGATCAAAATTTTATTTCCGAAGCTTTCATTTTATGCAACATCAAAAAAAATTGAGGAGAGAAGAATGTCTTGTGGTTAGAAGATTAGATATGAATGTGGATGGATATTATTATTATTTATATAATTTATTTAATCTTATTTGCACATTAAAACAACAATGTACAAAATGTGGGCATTATCTACCAGCCAGCCTGATTAGCTATGTGAACTTGGCACCCGACTTTGGAAAATCAAACTTTTTTTTTTTTATTCTCGTTGAGTTTCGTTTGTAGTTGATTGTAGTGAAATTATTTTCGTTTGTAGTAGCTCTGAAAAAAAGTTAGGGGACTTTGAAAAAAAAACTCTTTGATTTTAAAATATTTCATCCGCGTCTATGGAAAATCAAACTTTTTGTTGTTGATTCCTATAGTACTTCGGTTGTAGTTGATTGTAGTGAAATTATTTTTGTTTGTAGTAGCTCTTAAAAAAAGTTAGGGGACTTTGAAAAAAAAAATCATCCGCGTCTATGTAAAATCAAACTGTTTTTTGTTGATTCCTATAGTACTTCGATTGTAGTTGATTGTAGTGAAATTATTTTTGTTTGTAGGAGCTCTAAAAAAAAGTTAGGGGACTTTGAAAAAAAAACTCTTTGATTTTAAAATATTTCATCCGCGTCTATGGAAAATCAAACTTTTTAATTTTGATTCCTATAGTACTTTGATTGTAGTTGATTGTAGTGAAATTATTTTCGTTTGTAGTAGCTCTGAAAAAAAGTTAGGGGACTTTGAAAAAAAAACTCTTTGATTTTAAAATTTTTCATCCGCGTCTATGGAAAATACAATTTTTTGATGTTGATTCCTATAGTACTTCGATTGTAGTTGATTGTAGTGAAATTATTTTCGTTTGTAGTAGCTCCAAAAAAAAGTTAGGGGACTTTGAAAAAAAAACTCTTTGATTTTAAAATATTATATCCGCGTCTATGGAAAATCAAACTTTTTGTTGTTGATTCCTATAGTACTTCGGTTGTAGTTGATTGTAGTGAAATTATTTTTGTTTGTAGTAGCTCTTTAAAAAAGTTAGGGGACTTTGAAAAAAAAACTCTTTGATTTTAAAATATTTCATCCGCGTCTATGGAAAATCAAACTTTTTGTTGTTGATTCCTATAGTACTTCGGTTGTAGTTGATTGTAGTGAAAATATTTTTGTTTGTAGTAGCTCTTAAAAAAAGTTAGGGGACTTTGAAAAAAAAATTCATCCGCGTCTATGGAAAATCAAACTGTTTTTTGTTGATTCATATAGTACTTTGATTGTAGTTGATTGTAGTGAAATTATTTTCGTTATAGTAGCTCTAAAAAAAAGTAAGGGGACTTTGAAAAAAAAACTCTTTGTTTTTAAAATATTTCATCCGCGTCTATGGAAAATCAAACTTTTTGATGTTGATTCCTATAGTACTTCGATTGTAGTTGATTGTAGTGAAATTATTTTCGTTTGTAGTAGCTCTGAAAAAAAGTTAGGGGACTTTGAAAAAAAAACTCTTTGATTTTAAAATATTTCATCCGCGTCTATGGAAAATCAAACTTTTTGTTGTTGATTCCTATAGTACTTCGGTTGTAGTTGATTGTAGTGAAATTATTTTTGTTTGTAGTAGCTCTTAAAAAAAGTTAGGGGACTTTGAAAAAAAATTTCATCCGCGTCTATGGAAAATCAAACTGTTTTTTGTTGATTCCTATAGTACTTTGATTGTAGTGAAATTATTTTCGTTTGTAGTAGCTCTAAAAAAAAGTTAGGGGACTTTGAAAAAAAAACTCTTTGATTTTAAAATATTTCATCCGCGTCTATGGAAAATCAAACTTTTTGTTTCTGATTCCTATAGTACTTCTAAGAGCTACTACAAATAAAAATAATGTTATTACAATCAACTATAATCGAAGTACTATAGGAATCAAAAACAAAATATTTGATTTTCCATAGACGCAGATGAAATATTTTAAAATCAAAGAGCTTTTTTTCAAGGTCCCCTAACTTTTTTTAAGAGCTACTACAAACGAAAATAATTTCACTACAATCAACTACAATCAAAGTACTATAGGAATCAACAATAAACAGTTTGATTTTCCATAGACGCGGATGAATTTTTTTTTCAAAGTCCCCTAACTTTTTTTAAGAGCTACTACAAACAAAAATAATTTCACTACAATCAACTACAACCGAAGTACTATAGGAATCAACAAGAAAAAGTTTGATTTTCCATAGACGCGGATGAAATATTTTAAAATCAAAGAGTTTTTTTTTTCAAAGTCCCCTAACTTTTTTTCAGAGCTACTACAAACGAAAATAATTTCACTACAATCAACTACAATCGAAGTACTGTAGGAATCAACAAAAAACAGTTTGATTTTCCATAGACGCGGATGAATTTTTTTTTCAAAGTCCCCTAACTTTTTTTTGGAGCTACTACAAACAAAAATAATTTCACTACAATCAACTACAATCGAAGTACTATAGGAATCAACATCAAAAAGTTTGATTTTCTATAGACGCGGATGAAATATTTTAAAATCAAAGAGTTTTTTTTTCAAAGTCCACTAACTTTTTTTTGGAGCTACTACAAACGAAAATAATTTCACTACAATCAACTACAACCGAAGTACTATAGGAATCAACATCAAAAAGTTGTATTTTCCATAGACGCGGATGAAAAATTTTAAAATCAAAGAGTTTTTTTTTCAAAGTCCCCTAACTTTTTTTCAGAGCTACTACAAACGAAAATAATTTCACTACAATCAACTACAATCGAAGTACTATAGGAATCAACAAAAAACAGTTTGATTTTCCATAGAAGCGGATGAATTTTTTTTTCAAAGTCCCCTAACTTTTTTTAAGAGCTACTACAAACAAAAATAATTTCACTACAATCAACTACAACCGAAGTACTATAGGAATCAACAACAAAAAGTTTGATTTTCCATAGACGCGGATGAAATATTTTAAAATCAAAGAGTTTTTTTTTCAAAGTCCCCTAACTTTTTTTTGGAGCTACTACAAACGAAAATAATTTCACTACAATCAACTACAATCGAAGTACTATACGAATCAACATCAAAAAGTTTGATTTTACACAGACGCGGATGAAATATTTTAAAATCAAAGAGTTTTTTTTTCAAAGTCCCCTAACTTTTTTTTAGAGCTACTACAAACAAAAATAATTTCACTACAATCAACTACAATCGAAGTACTATAGGAATCAACAAAAAACAGTTTGATTTTCCATAGACGCGGATGATTTTTTTTTTCAAAGTCCCCTAAATTTTTTTAATAGCTACTACAAACAAAAATAATTTCACTACAATCAACTACAACCGAAGTACTATAGGAATCAACAACAAAAAGTTTGATTTTCCATAGACGCGGATGAAATATTTTAAAATCAAAGAGTTTTTTTTTCAAAGTCCCCTAACTTTTTTTTGGAGCTACTACAAACGAAAATAATTTCACTACAATCAACTACAAACGAAACTCAACGAGAATAAAAAAAAAAAAGTTTGATTTTCCAAAGTCGGGTGCCAAGTTCACATAGCTAGCCTGATTGGGTAGAAACAGGGTGATAGGTGTGTATCACAGACTCTCCTGGGAGAATGAATGATAGTAGGTTATGCGGTTTGTATAATCCTGTTTGAATTATTATTTTAAAATTATGAAGTAAATGAAATTAAGATAATTGCAAAAGCGTCTTTACTTTAGTATTTTCATAGAAATCAAATAATAGGTTATGGGTCACACACACATCAGTTAGCCCAAGTGAGACCCACGAACACTCCGGACTCGGGCCTCCGATGGTGGAATAAGGCAGTTTAAGAGAGAACTCGTTTTTCTTGCTACTATTTATTAATTTATTACCGAAAGTATGGGTAAGACGTCTAAGCATCAGTAGGTCCACAGAATGATTACTGTCGTAGGCTTTATTCCGCATAGGCTTTTGCTAAACTACAAAATGTAGGTGCACTTCACTCTAGTTTACAGAAGTTAGAAGAAGAAGAAAACGACTAGCACCAAGCTACTAAACACTATCTGTGGAATAGCTTGGTTCTCTTCAAATTGGTAATACACGTGGAATACGCCAATTATGATTACTCACGATTGAAGAATACGAGTAGGTACGTTTTATGGTGTCAAATAGATAGGTACTATCGTCGCGTATAGTGATATCCTTGACCAAATCAGTCATTAGATAGATAGGTACTTTGTCTTCATTGTCGAGTGGAACGAATGTATACAAGGTGATTCATAACATGTATGTATCCCGCAAGAGGGTTACTCAATCAACAAAAAGAAATAATATTAGCGGAAAAAAAACATTATTTTCATTGTTTTTCACCAACTTTCTCAAATTAACTGTTTTTGGTATTTTTTATGGTTCCGTAGTTCCGTACCTCATTTGGAAAAACGGAACCCTTATTGGATCACTATGTTGTCCGTCTGTCTGTCTGTCTGTCAAGACCCTTTTTCTCAGAAACGGCTAAATGTAGGTATCAACTTGAAATGTATACCACCTATTAAAATCTGTGGACTTATGATGCCGTATAAAAATCAAAGTTTTGGCTTAATGCATTAAAAAGATATGGCAATGAATGTATAATTTTTGTATGGAAATGGCAAAAATGAAAATCCTCTAGGTACTTCCAGTTACCTCACAATTCTGAAATTTGGAATGCTAGGAGCTTTTGTAACACAATTAAAGGGAAAAGTCTGAAATTGCGGAATTTCGAAGTTTCTTAGGAAACAAAGTTATATTTGCGGTCAATGTCATACAATGAGAACGTGAGCAACCGCAAATATAAGTTTGTCAATTCCTACACTTAGAATTTCTATTTTCTGATCATGACCACTGGTGCACTACCGGGATTCGCACCTACGACTAATGGTATGGAACCCTCAGGGCGCGAGTTCTCGAGTTGACCGTCTTTATTATAACTAATTACGAGAAACGTATGAGAGTTCTGAATCAAGATTGCTACCTAAAACAGCTGATTCATTGAGTTTGAGCCAAAGACATTATAGGATTTCTATTAGATTATCGTTGGTTTGAGCTAATTTGACCCCAAATTTGCTCAAACCAAAACTCAAAAAAGTCGTAGAACAAACTTTATTGCCAATTGGTTGTAGAATAAGCCCCTTTCGAGATGGCATTCATATTATGAATCACCTTGTTTACGGAGGTAGATACTTGCTACAACAACGCGGCTTAACTCACGCGCGGACACAGAAGATATTACCTATATTTACACTTTTGTAAAAGAGAATGCGTTTTTTCTGATATATGAAGCAATCCTCCTGAATACTGAATAGTAACATCATTTCCTAGTTCTACTTAAAGACGGACCCTTCTGTATCGCTATTTATAGCAGCTAAACGACACTTGAGTGCGTTCGCGCTCCAGTCTATCACGAGGCGCCCTTGCAACAGGTCGTTACGATGAATTATTTATTTATTTTGCCGGCCATCATAACAACGTGTGAATGTTACAAAATACTGTGCTTACTGCCATATCCGGGTAAAAGTCATCACATGGTGTTTGAGCCGTTATTGGAGGAGTTGGCGAAGAAAGGCCATAATGTGACGACCGTGTCCTTTTTCCCGTCTTCGAACCCGCACCGAAGAGACGTCAGCCTAGTGGGGCTCGCCGATCTGAACATTGAGGTCATAGATCTGTCATCAGTCGATAACCCTTTCTTCGGAGAGACTATATCTCATTTATCTATGACCACGGAACTAGCGAAATCGAATCTCGCGCTCTGCGAAAAGTTGATCTACTCGGACATTTTCAAGGAGTTTGTAGAGGCCAAGGGGGAGTACGACGTTATCATAGTGGAGCATTTCAACAGTGATTGTATGATGGGCTTGGTTCACAACTACGGATTACCGTCGGTAGGTCTATCCTCATGCGCGTTTCTTCCCTGGACGCCTTCAAGACTAGGCGCTCCGGACAATCCGTCTTATGTTCCTGGAATGACCTTGCCGTTCACAGATGACATGACGTTTTTCAAAAGGGTGCAGAATACGTTTATTCATCTATTCTACCAGTGGTGGTTCGAAATAGTGATCAGATGGGAGGAGCAAAAGCTATTGGAGAAACGGCTCGGTCGCTCACTGCCGCTGCTAAGTGAAGTGGCCGAAAATGCGAGTGTTTTATTGGTGAACACGCACTATACTTTGAATGGAGTCAGGGTTATGCCGCCCGCGTTTGTGGAAGTCGGCGGGATACATCTTCATAATCGGACCGTTCAACCTTTACCCAAGGTACCTACCTACCAAGATGGAGCTGTTATACCTACCTACTTTCTTAGTATTTTTTATTGTGAACTTATGAGAAATGACAGCGAATGGTGAAAAATGAAAAGCTTTCCGTTTTTATACTGTGTCACGTAAAGCGCGTCTACAAAAACCGGCAAACTATTGACTTTACACAATTCACTGGTGACTCTGACATTACGGACTCGGGCCTCTGAAGTATCTAACTCTCGCGATAGTAACTCTTTCCCTCTCTTTCCGCGTGTAACCTTTTCACGACTAAACAGCTGTTTTGTCCCAAGTCCCAAATCGGCCGGTAGAGGCGCTTTTTAAATTTCATACAAATTACAGCAATTGTTGAGCATCTCAATGATCGTTTACGTTAACGTTACAATTGCAGACTAGCCCCTCTGAACCGATTTTAAGGTGAGGGTTTAATTGTTTTATGATTTTTGAACGGTTTTTTCTCAATAAACGCAAAACGCACAGTTTTGATTTTTATGACAAAGATAACTTTAGCATTTTATTTATCTAAATCCAAGACAGAAACGCGATTGGTAAAACTTTTCTCGATAGATTTCTTTTTTAAAGTTCGGTCCTCTGCAACAGTTTTTTCGAAAATACTCAGAAACTATCAATCATAAATAACTTTTTTAAAATATTGTGTTATTGTGAATAGCATTGGGTACCTAAATCCAAGACATTTTGTTTTAATACTTAGTTTTTCAGATAATCGATATTTTCTTATATGTCGCTTACGTCGATTACTTTCGAGCGCCTTCTAACGCTTGCTATCTCTTTCCGCATTCAATTATAGTACGTAGCGCTGGCACTTTCTTCACTCCGCCCACTGACAGTTTATTACGATTCTCATAGCGCCTTAATGAAATTTGATAAGTCTAGAGACTTTTTTATCCGCATACCTTACGTTAATTTCGCAGGAATTAGAGAAATGGGTAGGTGGCGCAAAAGATGGCTTTATTATCTTCAGCTTTGGCTCCCTGATCCGCGGGTCAACGCTACCGCCTAAGCGATTGGCTGCCATACTGGAAGTGTTCGCTGGACTAACACAGCGGGTCGTTTGGAAATGGGAGAATGAGCACATTGAAAATCTACCGCCAAACGTTCGGGCTATGAAGTGGTTACCACAATATGATTTACTGCGTGAGTATACTACAAATTAACATTAAGAATTATTTATTTAGAAATTTAACATTTTTTATTCAAAAAACCCGTCGCCTTGGCCGAACAGATAAAATTCCTACACAACCTATAATTACGTAGGTAGGTGCATAACTAACCTACCTACTAAGCAGATAGTATATCTACACCACAATCTATTATGTATAAAACCCACCACAACATTATAGATTATTCAGATGATCGTGTGAAAATTGCTCTATTTTCCTAAGACACGGTACGCAGGCACGAGTCTGCAATCAATTTATTGCTAGAACGATTTCAACAGTTCCCGTCTGTTGGTGTGGCACCAGCTGCTAAAAAGCGAAGTTACACAAGAAAAAAGCCAGGTCCAGATAAACAGCAGCGTCCCAATATTTCCCGCGTATTTATCGAGCGCAAATTAAACTATTGTTGTTAACAAAAGAATAGTTTAATTTGCGCTCGCCACTCCGTAGATATGCGCAAATGATTGTTTGGATGCAGACCGCACGAATTCGCTGTAGAGACAGGGGAGGCCTATGCTCGTTCAACGAGTGAATAGATGAAGATGACACGAAACTAAGAAGCTACGTTACTAATGAGCCATAGCAATAACCGTGAAGTACAAATGTCGAACGATTCATTTAATTTTCCCGATAATTACCTATCCCATTACGTTACGTGATGTCCGAGTCCGTCCGATGGTTATACTGAATGATAGTCTATTGTACCTATTATGTAGTTACTTTATTCTTATCATAAAGCACTTCGTGATAATGCCAGTTTCTAAGGAACAGCTCCGTCAAAGTTATTTCAATTAGGTATTCTTCGTCAAAGTTTTTGTTATTACCTACAAAGTACATCTAGTAGCAATTATAGGTATACATTATTAACCTAGACAATACATAAACTGGCTTGTTACACATGACATGCAAAGAAAACACGTGCGAACCTCTGACCTGTAATTTCTGTCTGATCTGTGAAGTTATAAGGAAAACCTAGGTACCTAATGGGAGCGGGAAGTTCGTGGATGGAAAAGACTCAAAACTCATGTAGGTACTCGTTGGAGAGAGGAGAGGCCTATATCCAGCTATGGACTTCTTCAGGCTGAAGATGAGCTAACAGAGGGGAAAAAGATTTTGCTAAAGGCCTAGTTCAGTCAGCCGATGCTGGATCTTGGCGTACGTAATCCGCCGGCCGAACCGTAGTTAACCTACCTTGCTGTATAAGGATAGTCACTCGTGTCAAATTCACTAATACCTATTATAAATATCACGTTAGCTCCTGTACCAAACTATCCCAAAAATAAATTGTCTCCGGCGGGTTTCGAACCCGCGATACGGAATGTTCCTATGGTGAGTAAGGTTGCCAGAACTCTTTAAAGGGAGGGGAGAGGGGGGAGAGGGGTCGGCAACGCGTGCGTGTGCTTCTGCACCAACACGTGAAGCCTTTCACACACGGCAGCTATAATTATAATGTAAAAATGTATATTATAGCTAGATACATCTTTCCATAGAAACTGTCAGAAGATACGAAGATGTAAAAAGATACATTATAGCTGCCGTGTGTGGTCTCCTGACGGTTTCTATGGAAAGATGTAATGAGATGTATCGTGCTATAATATAATTTTTTACATTATAGCTACCGTGTGTGACGCGCTTGAGCCGTAAGCTAGTTTGACACCTTAGTTATTTGGTTAGATCATCGCCGTATCTAGATGGTCGCTAGCGCGTATCCTGCCTGATTGGTTTTTTTGGGATATTCTTAAAAAATACTTACCCCTGTTCATAATCTCTACTAGCTTCATCTTGATAAAAGTCTGTCCGCCTCTTTCTGTTGGTTTACTGTTAGATAAGGACAGGCGAGAGCTATGGAGCCGATAAAGTTAGTCACTGATGATTATGAATAAGAGGGTTAGTAGGTACCACTACTACCACTGATATTTTTCAGATCACCCAAACTGCGTGGGCTTTATAACTCATGCAGGGCTCCTAAGCCTGACAGAAGCAGTGTCAGCCGGTGTTCCAACCGTGGCGGTGGCGGTTCTAGGCGACCAGTTCGGAAATGCCGCTCATGCGCAGAGGGCAGGAGGCTCACACAGGCTGATGCTGTCAGACCTTGATAAAGAAAGCTTTGGGAATGGTGTTAGGCTTATGTTGAGTGATGGGTGAGTGTTCTTTTTAGAAGTCCTTATGAGATGCATGCTTGCTTGTCCTGTATTAGGTCAGTGACCAGTTTGAGGTATGGTGAGCCTGAAAAGGGCCTATGAGCGTCGGTGAAAGATTCAGTATAGTGAAAGGATTAAAAGTGCGCCTTTCGTGCACATGTCACATGTGTTCGAATTTTTTGGCTCTAAGACATTCCGGTTACCTCACGATGTTTTCCTTCGCCGTTTGAGAGGACTAGTAAAGCGCACATAAAATTTCGGAATGTAAAATCCATTGGTACACGACTGGGATTCGAACCCACATCGGAAGGTGCCACTACCACAGTGCTCTCAAAACCAATTATCTTAAGGATAATTTTGTAGTCGATTTTATGCTGCTTGTTTCAGGAAGCGTTCTGAAGCCAAGCTTCTTAGCCAGAAATGGCGGGACCGTCCGCTGTCCCCGATGGACACTGCGGTCTTCTACATCGAACAGGCAGCGCGCTATGGAGGCCTAGCGATGTCTTCACACGCTCGGAAACTTAACGCATTTCAACTAGCTCTATTCGACGTTATAGGCTTTATTTTGTGCGTTGTAGGGGCGATTGTTGCTTTAACAGTTTTCGTGTGGAGAAAGTGTAGAAGGGTGAGAAGAAAAGAAAAGTGTTCATAGCTTGTGTAGTTAGTTTGCTCTAGAGGTGTTTATTTATTTATAAATAAAATAAACTTATAACCGTTGGCTCGGTCCCGGTAATGCCGACTCAAGGTCCTTCGGAATAAATTAATTAATTTTACTGTAAAAATATATTTATTTTATTGTCCCCAATTCAACAGTAAATATCTAGGTACATAAATAAAAAAATATTGTACAAAAAATATTTGTAACTCTGTATCACATTTTTTCATGAGCAAATATTATTATGATCATTACATTACATACTTATTTATAATAAAAATATCAGTAAGTACTTACAAACAAAACTTTACTAGCATCTGGAAGGCATAAAATGGAATGTTTAGAATGGAATGATTTTACAATTACTATAAATTAAACTGCTAAAAAAATAATAAAATGCATCAGCAGTTCAAAATTATGCGTAACATTACGTACTGACAACACTATTAAAATAAAATGCACTATAAGTACACATAGATCAACAATTGGTTTGTACTTAGGCCAGTCTATACTTTACGAACGTGGGCAGTACAAACGCTGCTTTGTGCACTTCGCTATTATAATACCTGAGATTCATTTTTCGTTCATCCTCCTTATTAAAAGTTAGGAGTGGAGTATTAAACGTTTTGTTCTCTTCTAGAGCACCTATAACGAACCCTATCTGCCCTGATGGGTAGGTAGGGACAGACGTGTACCCATAAGCCGCTGAAGGGAACTGATTCCTGCAGAAGTTCAGAGTATTTGTTACCAGATCTAGGTCGTTCCATATGGTTCCCGCCTGGGAGCATACTATGCCGCCCGGCCGAAGTGCGCTCTTCATCAGAGCAAAGTAATTTTCTTGGAAGAGACTGACGGCTGGTCCGACAGGGTCGCTGCTATCAGTGATGATGACGTCAAACTCCTGGCTATGGTTCTTCATGAATTCGAAGCCGTCGCCGACGTGTAATGTTAGCTTCTCGCTTTCGAAACCCACTGCCATGAATGGCAGGTACTTTTTCGATACTTCAATGACTTTCGCGTCTATTTCTACCTGGAAGAAGACAATGGTGGTCGAATAATTTTATTGTGCCTCTTGTGCACGAGAGGAGCCTCTAAGAGGCGCACTTTATTCTTTCACCGACACGGTCATAGGCCCGTTTCAGGGCCACTATACCTCAACCTGGACTCTGACCTATTACAGGATGACCAAAATTGTCACTCGTGTCAAATTCACCAATAGGTACCTATTATAAATATCACGTTAGCTCCTGTACCAAACTATCCCAAAAATAAATTTACGAAAATTTAATAAATTTAAATTATAAATTTAATCATTAATAATCAGTGACACGACAAGCAAGCATGCGATAATTTTATTAAAATTAAGACGCAGAGGTCGCGCAACGGGCTGTGGATTGGGCAGTCCTAAAATATAGTTTGGTGGAACTAAATTGTCTTTGCGAAAGTGCATCTCTAGATATTGGCAAAACCAAAACTATATTAAATCTATGTCTATTTTGTTATATTGGTTAATGGACAAAATTATCAGACAAATTCCTAGTTTCTTCATAACCTTCCTGACCCGCGCGACCCAATGTTATCTAAAAGATAAGAGCTAGAACAAACTAATTTCAACAATATTGTACTATTTCCTGACCAAACCTTATCTCCAAACTCAGTGGTTTGACTTTATAATGGCTCTTTTATCATTGGTTGGTTCAAATAAAATAATTAATGCAATATTTATACACCAGCCAATAGACACTTACACAATTTACCATACATATTTTACCATAGCATGGCACGCCACGATTTTGCCGTCACTGTACAATAGGTGAGCAAATGTATGGAAGCTTTATTGTTGACGGGCCGTGCCGTTACCGTGGACGATAGGTAAAATAAAAGCATCTCCTTTTCTATTCCATTCATTTTACCCCTATAGGGGATACTGCTGGCCATCCCCTAACTTTTTTCCCTTGGTCGTCTCTTACGACATCCACGGGTAACATATGGAGGGGCCAACACCAGCATATTTCACACATTTAGCATACCTGTACAATTTGCTTCACTTTAGGATGTTTCGCAACTTCCCTGGCCACTCCTCCATCACCTCCACCAACAATAAGCACTTTCTCAGGGTTTTTATGGCAACATAGAGGCAGGAATGAAATCATCTCCTGAAAAATATTACTATAAGTTAACCACTAACCCACCCTTGTAACAATAAATACATACTATTTGTTATTACATATATCTACACATTTTAAACTTCATGAAGATTGATTTAACCATTTGAGTTAGTAGTTTACGATGCAATCAACACCATTATATTGAATCAATATCTTAAAGAACAATTCTCTAAATACTGACTTGGTACAGTCAGTATTCAGTACAAAACATAGAAAAAAAGATTAAAGTACCCAAAACATGGATTGGAAATCCTTAATTGTTCAGCAACTTATGCCGCTAACTGTTCTAAGGAAATTACAGAATAAAACTTACTTGATATGAAAATTCATCTTTCTGTGTGCACTGTATAATACCATCCAACACAAGTACTCTACCAAGGCTTGCAGTGTCAAACACACGGATATCTTGATATTGCGATTTCTCCGAATGTAGCACCTCTGTCACCTCAAATGAAAATGTGCCTCCGGGCCACATCTCACATGACTCTGTGAACCAATTGTCCTTCAGCTTGTCCATGGTTACCAACTGCGGCTAAAATATTAATATATGTAATTAATATCACACTTCTACTGATAAATTAAGGTGCAGTTCATGTCGCAGTTTGTAGCACCCCCGCTGAGTGCTGTGCATTTTCGAATACAGTTCAGTACATTACAAAACGCAGGGACCGTCTGTCCCTTTACATCCATTGCGGGTTTGTGGCCAGAGGGTAGCTTGAAATGTTGTATGTTGTAAATAAAAACAAAAACACTTGTTTATACATAAAATTGGCATCACGGCGTGGATCCCCCATAGTCATAATTCCCTATTGTCTCTTTAGGCACTACCTAAACTAGGCACCTACCACCTCGTGTGTGTTCTGTCTCAAACAAGGAACTGAAACTCAATACCTAGTATATACAAAATTACTCTATGCTCAATACGTACCTATCTGTCTGCTAAGCGTCAAAACTTGAGTACTTATTCAGCAAATGAGGAAATAAAAACTCTTTCTTATCTTCTACACGGAACGGAAGTCTCCTAAATTATAGTAGGTCGTGCGTGCGATAGGACTGCGAACAACTCCAACAAAGCAAGTCACCGACTGGCATGTAGTGCTGGCTCACAGAACCTGATCTAAAAGGTTCATTTGTTCGGTTGACGTTGTTTATAAACTGATAATGCTTGCTGATAAAATAAAATTATGTACACAAAACAAACTTCCGAGTTCCAAATACATACACGTAAAAAGTTACTCTATGACATACACCACAGACTAGGAAGATACACATACACCACCACACGGACGGCATCGGCATCGACTATTAGAGGAAGGACGTCACACAATACTGCCAACCCTTAAATTTGATTTACCCCCAGACTCAGTGGAAAATACCCTCAATATTAATTCAACAATATTTGCACACTAGTCCCTGAAGTGTAAAGAACAAAATATTCAAACTTTTTTGCAAGATCATACTTTTTACTGTAGACTTAAATTGCTTAATCTAAAGTAAAGCCACATAAAAAGGCCACATTTGACAGACGTCTGTCAGTCTTAGCTCCATAGTGAGGTGACCTGCTTAAAATTATCGATAAACTGAATGAATCGATATGGTTTTCAAACATCAGTGAATCGAATGCAGTTATTGTGAAAAAATAAAATAACACCAATTCCTTAAAAATCACTTATTGCTTATGTAGAGCAACTTTATTTGATTGAATCCCATTACAATCCCTGTCCCATTATAAATTATATCGTCATTTTAAGAAAAATCATTTATCCAGTTGAAATAATGCTTTTGTCATCGTCATCACTCTGTAGGTACTCCGAGATTTATGAAATAATTTTCAACAATATTGTCAATTCACATCTTGTTCAAAGTCATGTAAGAATATTTTCTATGTTTTCTCGACGACTTTTCTCCAGTTTTTTGCAGTGCCAGCATTTTTCCAGTGCTGAAGGGCAGCTCAGTATTAATATTCACTGCATGAAGTTTTATTTGTGCACAAATAAACTCGATATCATAGTCAATGTACTCAACATGTCGACCCGAACAAAAAATCGAATGAAAACTTTCAATTTTTGGGTAACATCCTTAGTGACACGACTTGACACGAATACTGACGTAAACTTGTAGTGACGTTCGGTTTATTTAGAATTTTTCTTTTTATCATTTTAAAAAGGTTTAGATATTCCTTCTTAATATACTAATAAATATATATTTCATATCTGAGAAAAGTCCAATTGTGCCGTTATAATATTGAGAAAATAAATAATATTGTCCGAGGAGGCGAAAGTGCTGGTGAAGCTTTATTCACGAGTTGCCTAAGTAATTAAATGTGACTTCGCCAGCATTATTGTTTCGGATAGTGGCGAAGCCAAGAAGGCAGTAATATTGTTTAGTGGCCTTACGGGGGTGACATAGTCACTCTGTGACAAAACCCCCAAAAAGAAAATAAAGATTTAAAAATATATATATACACACCGGCACAATTAGCGGAACAGAAAAAAAAGTGAGACTATGAGATAATAACGCATATATTTGACGAAAATGTAATTAGACACAAAATAACAAATTGATTAACATCTTTTAACAATGACTTTGAAAAGTCTTCGTTATTTTTTATTGAAAAATAAACAAATTTGAAATAAGTGAAATTTTTAGATGATTATGAACCATCACAAAAAATAAAAAAGAGTAAGCATTACATGATTTAACAATAAAATTAAAGCAAAATTGATAACGAGTGTTTCCCCCTCTTGCTCTGATTACGGTTTCTATTCGTCTGGGCATGCTACAGATTATATTATCGATGATTTCTTGAGGCAACCGCTCCCACTCCTCAAGTAATGCGTTTCCAAGTTCATTCAGATTGATGGGGGGTGGCATTCTGGATTTAACCCTTCTTTTTAGCTTTAAGTCCCAGACATGCTCTATCGGATTCATATCGGGGGAATTTGCTGGCCACTGCATCACCGGTATACCTACGTGGCCTCAGATATGCCTGTACCGATTGTGCACTATGAGCACGAGCATTATCTTGCATTCGAATAAAGTCGTCACCAATAAATAGGGCAAATGGTACAACATGTTCTTCTAAAATGTCTCTGATGTATCGATCTGCTGTCATGGTCCCTCCTGTGACTATCACTAACTCCGTGCGAGCTCCCAAACATATCCCTCCCCAAACCATAATCGAGCCGCCACCATAAGCCACTGTGTGTTCAAAATTAGACTGTATGTGGCGTTCTCCTTTGCGTCTCCATATTCGCTGTCTCTCATCAATCTGTTTTAAAAGAATTCTGCACTCATCAGTAAAGAGAACCTGCTGCCATTCGTTCAAATCCCAATGACGATGTTCTCGCGCATAGCTTAATCGTTTTACGCGGTGACGTCTCTCAAGTTTTGGGCCTTTGGCAGGTATATACGACCCTAAACCAACTTCTTCAAATCTCCTGCGAACTGTACGCTCACTTACTCGTACTCCTCGAACGTCTTCCAGTTCATTTCGAGCTTGTACAGCCGTTAATCGCGTATTCCTACGAGCTCCATGTTGTAAAAAACTGTCATCTCGCCTCGATGTACATCTTTTTCTACCTTGACCCCTCCTCCTCACAAGAGAATTAGACGATCTGTACCGCTGGATGCTGCGATGAATCGTTGATACTGGTCGACGAAGCCTTGAGGCAATCGATCTGTAGGTATGGCCATTTCTTCTCATTTCATCAGCCCTAATGATTTCCAGTGATGTTAAGTCAGGCATAATAAAGAGCTTTTAATAAACAAAATTGCCTATAGAATAACAAATTTATAAAAAACCATTAAGTGCAATTTTTCAAAAAAATTACAGTTACGTAGTTATTACTTGAACAAGTTGACAAAACGTATTGTTCGGGAAAATAAAACAAATGAATGAAAAAAGTGTATGTCATCTAATTTTCTATTTTCAAATTTGACAATAAATTAAAAAAATATCATAACTGGCCAGTTCCTCAAGTAAAAGATTTTAAAATCCTGCTTTTTTTTGTGTTCCGCTAATTGTGCCGGTGTGTATATATATATATTGTGTGGCCGCCGTTACAAGTTTATTTTGATGAAGTGTCAAATGCCCGTCAAAAATGGTTTTTAGCGTAACCGCACTGTAGTGCATTTCTTCCTCCTAAATAATACCCTAAATTTAGGGGGAAATACCAAAAGGTGTGAACACTGACGTCACATCTGAAAGGGAAAAACATTTTTTAATAAATAGAGTTGTGGGTAATGGCCTCTAGCTGCCGCTATTTACCCTAGCTTCTTCGCTGAAGGCCAAGTCTTCCAGTTCACAGGGGTTTTCAAAGAGGCCTTAAACAGTGGATTCCGGTGCACCCAAAGATTTATCAGTGACTCTGACGGGTGGATCTTGCAAAAATATTTTTCGTCGAACAATAATTTTAAGAAATTGAAAACACATTGGAATGCTTGTAAAACTAAGTGAAATCATTGTAGGATAACTGCAATGTACATTTAAAGTGTTTAGACGAAACTTCAAAGCGTTAGTTACGAAGTTATCTGCAATTTAAATATTTAGAGGTGTGATGGTGATGACGACTATGGTATGGTGGTGATTTATCTATGGACGGTGATGATTTCATGTGTATGTTGATGACGCTTTTATAATTTCAAAATAAAAGCAACTAAAGAAAATCATTTTTTTAATGATTTAATAACTTTTAAAGTAAGTTATTTCCAGCTCCCACCAAAAGCTAATGACTGAAATTCATTTGTGGCTTTCAATACGTAACATTGGTATTATTATTCTTCATATTACTTTCATAGGTTTCTATTGTTAAGTAAAGTATCCTGCTTCATGGTGAGATCTCCTTCTTTTATTTGTAGTTAATTTCTGTTTTTGTAGCTGAACGACTATCCTTCGTTTTATTTAACTCATATTTGTAATCTGAAAGAACAAAAAATTGATTGATTTCTATGACTATTCTATGAAAGAACAAAAAATTGATTGATTTCTGTGACTAGCATAACAACTAGCGAGAGAAGCAAGCCTCAATTATCGTGTAGCGAAGAATGTTAGTTCACTAAAACACATAAATTGTAAAGATAGATAATCCCCAAGCTGTAAACATAAAATAGTAGTATCTTCTACCTTACAGAATGTGGGATGAAATTTATTGTGAAAATCTACACTTATTTATTTAAAAGTATATAACGTAACGATCCGAAAAAATACCGTTCAGATGGAGAAATGCAGAAGAACTAAGAAACATCAAAGGTTGCAAAGCGAGCCGTAAAATTTAGAGCGATCGGTGCAAGATCTTTCATTGCATGTTGCGACTCTTTTTCGAATATCGTAAAGAGTTGAGTGATTTTTAACGTATTGATGGTATTGCTTCGTTCTGTCTGCACTTTCTTAATTCCATGTGCGATGCATTGGACTCGCTTCGTAAGGCAGTAACTTTAGAGTATTTTTCTCGCGCACTTCAGTCGCTGGCTACTTGGTAGTATTATTAGCTCCTTTTTTTTTACTTTCATGTGACGTGGATTAATAAAGCGCGCCGGCTAGTAACTTAGTGTTCCAGCTAGTGTCTGTAATTAATATAAATGGGATATAAATTAGCTTATATTCTATTCCAGGCTATTTATCATCTCATAAATTTCATCTAAATCCGCTCGGCCGTTTAGGCGTGATTTTAGAACCGTTGTTTGATTTGATGCTTTTGTTTTGTCAGTTAAATGTAGGTTGTCAAAATGACATTTCACGCACGTTCATCCGCCATATTTTTGTAGCGCTGTGTGTTGCTCTCTTTGTCGAAGAAAATCTTAATGTACCTTAGAACGAAGTCAATTTAAATAAAATAACCAATTAAATACGTTTACTTTAGTACAGTACAGTAGTGTACACAGTGCAGGCCCAGGCTCCATATATTGATGAAACGTCTCTTTTAGACGTTCTGTTTCGTACGTAGTTGGCCCTGAACTGAAGAAACGGGGCGGGGTAGTACGCCCTGTGATTTTGCTCCCTGCACTAAACTACCCTCACTTTGATATTGCCGTGATGGTAATGACGAATTTTGATGCTAAAATTTTATATATTTTTTGTATAGTTATTTAGCGGAGAATTTATTATTTACTTTTCTATACAATAACAGACATTAGGGATACACAGAAATCAAAAATCAAATTCGATATCGCACGTTGGGGTTTTAATTTTTTTCTGACGTCCAACATAAAGAGTCGCATTTTCTCACGGATGGTGATGATTTTTATGAGTGTTTTATTTATTTTATTTAAAACTATTGACTTTGAGGAGATTTCGATAAAAGCGCCTTATATAACAACTATAAAGCCAACATTTAAAAAGTTTACCACACTCGAGATATCTTCATTTAATTTTTTATACACTGGAACATTTTTTTCGTCAATTTTCTAAATCCACCCTGACTTGAGCATAGAGTAATTTTGTATATACCAGAGAGACTTGAGTCATGCATGGCAGTCAGTCAGACAGACAGAGTCAGTGTGCTGTCAGTGTCAGTCATGCAGCAAAAAAAAGTGAATACCAGCAGCAGGGGAAAGAAAATAGTGGAGGCGGAAATGAATGAATTGTGTGTGGCTAAATTCTCTATGAACGATTGCTCACTTTGTTTTAATGTGTGAATTTCAACCCATTTCTAGGATTTCTGTATGAAAGCGACAAAAATACCATCATGGCTCTCATGAAGTCGAGTGTGGTGCCAGACGATGCAATCACCATGAGCGAGTTGGAGGCAACCAAATACGTTTGGGATCTCGTCGCGGAATGGGACTCCCTATCCGATACGTGAGTCTATTAAGGCTGGCGGGAGCAGTGCGGACAGCCTTATGATTTTAATGAACAAGCTCTCAAAAAATTTTGTGCCTTATACGATGAAGGAAACATTGTGAGGAAACCGGCATGTCCTGGAACCTAAAAATTCGAAAACATGTGCATGAAATCCTTTCCCTGCACTGATTCATTCACCAATGGACATAGGCCCTTTTCAGGGCCACCATACCTCAACCTGGTCACTGACCTAATACAGGAGGACCAAGAATAACTCAGTGACCCGACAAGCAAGCAAGCAATTAACAATGTCCGAAACAGATCTATCACATCACTGTTATTTGGCTGTTCTGTACCTGCCTAAAATAATATTACCTACAGCTGGGCACTACGCTATGGATCTATAGTCCTCGGCGGCATCAATGCACTTTCTGGAGTCTTGATCAATAGACACTACAGAAATAAATTGAAACTTGGCACATATGGATACATCTCATCGGTGGTACCAATCACTGTAATGCCGGCTATGCTGACTGCTTTATTTCATAGACATGTATGTATTTTTTCTTTTGTTTATTTAGCACATACTTAAATAGGTGAAGGAAAACATCGTGAGGAACCCAGTTAGTACCCACCTATAAGCGGTGATAGGCTTGCAACCTGTCACATAAGGAATACTCACTACTGCAAAATATGGGCATGTACCAAAGAAAAAACCATCCAAACATATGTGCCTCTCACTATCCTTTTTCTATATGCCATCCTTTCTCTGGCCTCCCAAGCACCAGGTGGTCCTAGAGTGCTTGGATCTGTTGCAACAAGTCTTGCTTTTCTCCTTTGCCAAGTTGTACTTCTTAATGCTCCTTAATGCTCCCTTCTTAATGCTCCCTGTCCCTGTCTAGAACATAACTTCATACTCTTAACAAGTTTTATGATTTTTCAGTTAATTACAACTGATATGCTGTTGATGAAAAATGATGCGTGCCCTGTGTGCTATGAAATAAAGTCTTCTGTTATACAGCTTGGAATGGGTATTGGATACCCCATGGTCTTAGGACCTGCCTCTGCTTTACTGGTAATGCTACTATTCGTAAATCAAATAAAAATTATAGAAAATGTGAAAATTGGCTACAGATAAAATGGAATCTTTTTTATTTTTCAGTTTGCAAACAGATACTCCACATTTAGAATTCCACAGCTAAATGAAGGCCCCAAAAAGATGTTTAAATTTCTGCAGAAGATCACAAAACCCTTTAGTGGATCATTGGCAGTGATAATAACAACACAGTTTCTAGCTTCATCACTTGTTACCTACTTTGAAATGAAAAACAATTTCACATTGAGAAGAAAAATGTTAGCAATAGAACAGAAGTTCTTGAGGGAACAAGAGTCAAAAGATAGATGATTGACTGTGATTATGCACAACTGTAGATATCTAGCCAGACTGTAAATAGATTTAAATTATAAATTGATTTGTATATTTTATTATCACTAGTTGAGGCCAAATGAAAATCATAAATTTTCTGTAACCTATAATTATTTTATCTGATATTATTTTGTTTTCAAATTACAAAAAAGCCAACAGCAAACTCCACACAATTTGTTATATGAAAACAATATATCCTATAATTGAACACATACTCTGCCTCATATAATCAGTGAAAATGGCATAGATTTACCGATTCAGGGTTTTGCTGTTAAACCAAATTGGCAGTTAGATGTATTTGTAAAGCAAATAGGCAGGTAATTCAATTTTATTAGGATAAGTAAGTGATCACCTGCAGTAAAGCTCATTTCTATTGAACCAACATTAAACATAGGAGGAAGATATAAATTGCTATCAGATGAACTTATTTGTGACGAAAATGGAAAAAATAATTATCCTACTAAGATTCACAAAATTTAACAACTTGCCAATTACTTTAGAGCATTTTAAAATAAGTACCTAAAAACTATTCTTACTTTTTCACTGAAAAGTTATGATTTAATAGGTACTTTTTGTAACAAAAATATTTATATTCTTAATGCTATTATTGTTTAGGTACATATGCAACTATTTATTATTTGACTTGCATATTGATAAACCAGAACGCCCAAATATTTTATCGTCATATCTACTTATTATTAAAGTAAGGAGCAGAAATATTAAGGACTTATTTCAATTAAAATTAGTGCCATTATTCAGTGATCAATGGACAACACACCCACCAGTATAATTTTACAACAATAGTCTTCTAGCAGTTTACTATGAATCATAATAACAAACACGCGAGAAACAACATCTATGTTATGGTCAAAGTGTTGAATTGCCTAAATTAAGGTAATATTCTGAGGTAGATACTTATCTACCTCTACCTACAAATTATCAGTTAGACAAAATATCAATTATCAGTAATAGGTAGGCTTTGCTAAGCTGGAGATGGAACCCACTTGACAATCAGTTAGGCCAGATTCATCACTTTGACTTTAGAACCACAACTACAAAAACACAGATATTATCTATAATTAACAACCACCAATAAAAGTAGACAATAGTTGGGGTGTCAACACAGCCAAATTGCATTATCAATTAACTGCTTATTGGTAGGTACTTATTATGGATACTAGATCACACGAACAATTAACTGGCTGGAGACTGACGCAATGAAAAACTATACGATGGCACAGCCACACCAGAGTCTGTAGACTTCAGTTTACGCAAGTTCGTGTTACTAGGACTGGTCTTACATGCATTGCATGGGCCCTTTATTACTATTAAAAAACTTGATTCCGCCTGTGGCTTCGCTTGCGTGGTACCCAGATAAAAAATAGCCTATATGCTATTCCAGACTATAACCAATTTCATCCAAATCTGTTCGGCCGTTTAGGCGTGATTGAACCACAAACATCCTCACAAACTTTCGTATTTATAATATTTTATGTAGGATATTCTGTATACCAGTGTTTACCAGAGTGCCTTGGTGATCAGTGGCTTAAGCACTCATCAATTTCATGTCAGTAAAAGAAATATTGGAGATGACTATAATTATTTCTAAAGCAAATGAGTGAGCTTAAAAATACTTTTTTTGTGTGACTTTTAACATTTTATATACTTTTTTTGGAATTTTCATTTTATCAATGCATGATTATATTTTGGACGTAAGCCTCCACCCACACCTAATACTACCTATGCCCTAAGATGCAAAAAATAGCCCTCCCCCACCCTCTCAATTTAACATAGGTAATCATAAGTACTTCAAACTACCTGTGCATTCATCTTGACGTTAGTAAGCAAATTAAATCGAAAACAAGTTTTAATAATGTACATATTTATTTGTTTCCAGAAGCTTCTATTTTCTATTTTTATGATTTTTGTTAGATAAGTTGGTCGGCTCTTGTTTAGGCAGATAATCGACCACCTTTCATTCGTCAAGATAAATGGGCTAGGAATTAATTTGGATAATTCAAAATACCAGATGATTATGTTTGCATAATTAAAACATAATCACCTTGTATTATAGATTCACATAAGACTTTTGAGATCTGAGGGGTGAGTGGGAGTTGGCATCATGGTTTTTACTTCACTTGTGAGCGTGATCCATGTATTTAATTTATGTATGGAATCATAGCGGTCTCTAGCGGATCATTACTGTCACTTATTTTTTCCATACAAAACACGTTTAACGTGCTTGTTTCCACGCACGATTGAGAGTAAAAACTATTGTGCCAACTCCCACTCACCCCCTGAGATAGTTATGTACATTAAAAATGCTGAATCTGCGCTAGCCCAATGACAAATGCTACCAACTCAACATTCATAAAGTACAGATCAACCGAGAAACAAAGTATATAGATGGTAGGTACATGAAAATATTTCCTGTGAGTTCGTATGAACTAGTTACCAAGTCTGGTGACGGAGTTTCTAGGACGTCCTCCTCCGCGTAGGCCTCCGTCGTGGCTTAACGACTTTTATAGCCACATGCGTACATGTTTTTATTTTCCGTAAATGTAACTTAACAAACCGATTTTAAAATATTAATAACTATTTAAGCCCCCCGATCCCCAGGTTCGAAGGCATAGGCAACCTTATGAACTGTAGTTCACTAACCAAATTCGGTATCCCCGCGATTTCCATAATGATTATTTACTAATTGCGTTTGCTATAGGTACGCAAGTATAGGCATAAAATATTATATGACCTATTTTGAGTTATGTTATTTCGCCAAAATATGTCTTAGGGCTCTTGTTAATTTGTTATATCTTTCAGGTTATTCAGTACAAAGTATAATTGAAAAACTAATTTATAGCTCGATTAGTGAGTTAGAATTCTAAAAAACACAAAAGGTAGTTAGCTAAGTGTAAGAACACAGCAAATGATCCTTTTGACTAATAGCTTTATGTTTAACAAGCTTACGCCCACGGCTTTGCTCGCGTGGTACCTACGAAGATAAATAGTAGCCTATGTGCTATTCCAGACTATAATCTATCTATCTATTTAGCTATGTGCCACATCCAGATCCGTCCAGCCGTTCTGGCGTGATTGAGTAACAAACATCCATCCGTCCAAACTTTCGTATTTTTAATATTAGTAGGATAGTTACATAGCAATATAGCAAACTTAAAACCGGAATAATGTTCTGAAGTTATATCAAACGCAATTGGCATAGTACATATATGGAATTCGTTAGAGAACTAATTTTTTCAACTCTCGACAATACCTATTATAATCTAACAACATTCTATTATAATTCTGATCTATTAATAAAACGTTTTTAAATCTATACTGATCTATTTGTCCATAACTAGTCAAAATTGTGATCAAAGTGCGTAGCGTGTTTTATAATTCGCTTCATTATGAAGCTGTCCACAGTTCACACAACACACACTGCTACATAATCATAGAGAAATTCATAAAGCATTTGTTACAATAGATGGCACCTGTATATTATTGTGGAATGTTCTTGGCAGTGGTTTATCATGAGCGCTTTTTCAAGCGTTCGCGCGCGTCCTCACTTTGACCACAAGGATGACTTACTGAATTTATTTTGGTGGCTTGATGCACACGGTTGGTATACTTACAATCTAGATAATAGCTAGCGTGACGAATCGTCGGGATCCACTGATGAGACCTCAGAAAGATGATCTCCTGAGGATGAGAGTTCAGTGGAAGGCGCCCAAAGGGCGTAGGTTTCTGCTAGCAACGCTGGCTGACATATTCGTTGTATGAGACGGAAATCTCTTCAGATTGGTAGCGAGTCAGCTTGATGCTGCGTCGCATCTCAGCGCTGATCGCGGACTTGTAGCCGCCCTTACGGAGCAGTGAGTCGATCGTTTGTATTTGATCCCAACCTGAAATTATGATAAAACAGTTATTTATTACCTCAGAATACAATGTATTCTGAGTTTATTACCAATTTCCTGAAAATATTGAGGGCAGTCTTTGTTCTTATCGTGAATTTAAATTGAGATTCATAAGATTTACGTAAATATAAATGCAACCCAGAACTATCGAAGTGGACTATTTGTGGTTCAATCGATGCGGGCTTCGAATATCTTGGGCAGATGAAATATTTATATGGGTTCAGCAACACGAATTCATATTTCTGAGAAACTTGATGCGTCAAGGAAGTGTTCAGCCTCCCGTAGGTAAAGGCAGTGTCCACAACTTAAGGGTATTTATTTATTATTCCCCTAAATTTAGCATATTTTTTGGGGGAAAAATTTGACCATGTGTGGAAAACTATCCACTAGAATTAAGCAATTTAAGTCTACGGTAAAAGTATGATTTTGGCAAAAAGTTTGAATGTTTTGTTCAGTACACTTTTAAGGGAAAACTGTGCAAATGTTTTTGAATTTAGGGTATTCTCCACTGAGTCTGGGGGAAAACCTAATTTCAGGGTTGGCAAGGTAAAGGCCAGGCAGTTTGTGGCGTTGAGTACCTTGTTCGGTCGCAACTTGAGGTAGATAGGTGGCAGTGCGCTTGGAGCCTCGCTCACTGAGGAACTCGATGCGGATGCCGTGCTTGCCGAGCTTCCAATCGAGGAAGTTTTCAGCCTCCTCGAAATGCTGCAGGATGGAAACGGAGACAGTCAGTCGGGGGACCTCGTCGCGCGTGATGGGCGCGAACCGAGAGTCCTTGAGCGCTGATGTGATGGCGTACTCGCGAAGACCTAGAAGTTAATGCGATTGTTGTATTGCGCGTTAGATTAAATTACTGTTGTTTTGATCAAAGAAGTTACTACAAGATTTGTAGTAACTTCTTAGATCAATTAAATTAATTAATTAATTTAATTTTTGGTAATTTGAGAGGCTTTTTCTGGTCAGTAATAAGAAAAAGACATTTTAAGGTGTTCCTATTATACTTTTATACCTCCTTTTATACTTAGGCAATTTTGTCTATGGCCACCCAGTCTTGCTACTCATTATATCTTAATAATATAAATGCGAAAGTTTGGATGGGTGGATTTTTGTTACACAATCACGCCAGAACAATTACAATGAAACTTGGAATAGATATTGTTTTAAACCTAGAATAGCATATAGGCTACTTTTTATCTAGGTAACACATGAGTGAAGCTGCTGACGCTAACTAGTACTTGATAAGTTGCAAACACATATTATTTATTTATATTATCTGTTTAATTTCAATAAGCTAAGAATACTTACTGTTGCCTCAAGATATTTCCTTCACGATTGTAAGAATCTATCTTAAAATATTGTAACATAGAGATTTTTTGACAAACCTGAATGCAAATGCATGGCATTGAATGTTCCAATACATCCTCGAAGACGGTGCTCCTTGCCAATCTTCCATGTCACAAACAAAGGACTGAAAACAAAACATGTTTCTGAACATGTTTTTGGGATTAGTAAAAGTTTTATGTAAATACAAATTGCTCTTGGAATTGATTTTTATTTAATTTTGTGATAATGAAATAACATCTGTTTTGATCTCATCTAGGCTGGTCTAGGCAGATACACCAATCAACCAAATCTAAACAAAGAGAAACATTCTGATAGACAATTGTTCAAAATATCTACAGAAGAAAAATGTATAGTATGTACTGCAAAATGCCTTTGTTACTGAGGTGTGTTATCTTCTAGATTCTTAATTGTATGTATTTCATGTGCTGTGTATAATAATAACCCATTTGTTTTATCTATAAATTTTGTAATCGCACCAATATTTGAAAATTTCTGCTCTAAAATATAAACAAAGCCAGCTAGATTAGGTCTCTGCTGTCAGTTGTTTTAAGTGTATTCAAATTTAGATTTTATGACACAACAACAAAGTTAATGTTCAAGTGCAGATTTCGGAAGGTGGGAGTAATGACCTAAATGAAACCAGCATCTCTATTTGTATAAGGCATACAATTTTCCCAAAGTTTTGTTGCATAGGCATAGTTCATAGTGAGATTAGTTGTATTCTAAACTTTATAAAAAGGTAACTAAGCTAGGCATGTACATAGATTCAATGTTTTTTTATCAGTTCGCACTGACCTCGTTTCAGACAAAAGATTCAAACCAATCCCCAAGAGAGGGTTCCTAGCTGAGGAAAGTTCGCTCGTGGAACAAGGTGCAGGTACTTACTAGGCATCGTTGGTGAAGTTCGGGGTCTGCGGAGGATCCATACTATGCAGCTGACTATACAAAACATCGAAACAAAAGTAGCACATATCAGGAATAGCTACAGACTCTTGGTAACCATTCAAAGGTCGTTCAATATTATTGCCGTACGAGTTGTTCATCTTCTGCTTTTTAGTTCCACAACAAACTGAAGACATTATGAACTGTGTGTGGTGGTATCTCTTTAGTTTTATTTATGAGACAAAGCCCAGGTTAATATAAACACTAGACAAAGCAGTCGCGCAAATTACAAAAAGAAAACGAAACTCCTCCATCAAATAAATTCTCAGCATACACGCCAGAGACTAGCTAGAGGAAGATCCATAGATAGCATAGACACTTCTCCACGCTCTTTATTGGCTGGCGGCAGGTGGGCGTCAAAATAATGTGGCAAGTCAATAAAATAAAATATGGTAAGACTAGCTTGCGCACGCGGCTTTGCTTGCGTGGTTCGCATTAAAATTTTATTTTAAATTTCTTTAGACATCTATTCCAAGTTTCATCGAAATGGATTGAGACGTTGCGGCGTCTTTGAACCGAAAACAGCATGCAAACACCCTCACAAACTTTTGCATTTAGAGCATTAGTTAGTAAGATGGCAGTTAAAAAATTAGGGAGGAATTCTTATTTTGACATGACAATCCTGTTTATATCATAACTTTGATACATGGCGAAAGGACTTGTGGGTAATTTCACAAAAAAAGTACAAGGCTGATTTTGGCATGTCCCTCAACGTTTATAATATTTTTTGAAATAACTATGTATTCATAATTTGGAAAAATATTGGATGTGAATAGAAATATTACTTTTTAACTATATTTTCGTTTAATTTTTATTTAGTTACAACAAGTACATTTATTATAAAAAGTTTTAATTGACCATACACCCTGTTTTTCACTGTCCCTCGTGATATTTCTTCATAGCCCACTGATGTTATATATTTTTTTCGATAGTAAATACATTGGTTTCTAATTTAAAAAAGATATTACCTGTCTTAGATTCTATTAAACTGTTTAAATTTGCAATTATTACGTGTCCCTGTAAAATCCGGATACAAGTACCCGCAATCCATCCGTAGCGGATACATATTAGTCTATGACTACAGGTAGGTCAAGGTAAGTATATAAATTAGTCTGTTTTAGAAAAGAAAGGAAAGGAGCCTCTAAGAGGCGCACTTTAATCCTTTCACCACAGTGATTCTTTCACCGAAGGTCATAGGCCCTTTTCAGGGCCACCATACCTCAACTGGTCACTGATACAGGATGACCAACAAAGAATCAGTGACACGACAAGCAAGCAAGTCTAGCGGAGTCGCTAAAACAGCGACTCCGTTATCTATAGCAGGTCTTATTTTATGTTTTGGAGCGTAGTGGCTCCATTTATATTCGCTAAAAATAAAACAAGAACTAGAGGTGCGCTCAAAGCCTACACACTCCGGTAGTATTATATCGTAAACAGAATATAATATAGACCGGGCTAGCGCGTATACCCAAGCAAGACGAAAGTTCGTATAATCCAGCCAATTAGAAATGGATATTTTTGTGCGTGGCTCTAGGCATGAGAATAACCATGCAATTAGTGCGGTTTATCATAACCAATGATAAATTTTAAAATTTAAAGAAATTGTAATGATTTAAGCATTAGAAAACTAAATAAATAATAACGTGTTCAATTATATAGCCAGATCCTTTTCCAGCATAAAGTTTTAATTGCAAATAGAAACAAAAACTGTACTTACCGGTGAAAGGTAATATTTTCCACTTTCCTTAAGATATCGCTCGTGGAGCCTATAATACTACAACGTACCATGTTGCCAGTTGAATTCTACACCTGCTACACCAGGCACACAAACATATTAGTTAGTAAATTAGTAATTACTGTACTTTTTCTAAAACGACACGGCATCCAAAACCTAGCGGAGAGATTCGCAGCGATTGATTGAAAGATGTCTCACTGGACACATCTTTCTCGACATGTCATCAAAACAGATAGATCAAACAGCAGAATGGATTATTGAGTTTAAAACAGATTGCCAAAAAAAATTTCTGCACTAACTTCACACTAACCATTGACTTTGTTGTGCACCAATGATTGGTGCACAACAAACCCAAAGTGCATACAGACAGTGATAACAGTTCTTTCTCCTTTACTCATACGTCGTTTCATATATTTCTATCCTTTTCTTTCTTGGTATTATTATTTAACGTGACGTCTATGTTATTCTCGGTCTACGAATTATATAAAAATCCACCTATAGCCAGGTTTTTAGCTCAAGCAAATATGTTAGGTACTCAGTGATAGTACCAAAAAAAAAACCGACTTTTTCATATTAATGGATTATGGAATACTCCACTTAATTCAATTAGGTAACGTAATTAATGACAAAAAATAGGAAACTAAAAATTAAATAATGCCATTCTATTTACACGTTGCTCGTTCAAACGACCCTGAATTCTGGTTTTACCCATTTTCTTTAAAAAAAAGAAAATGTATTTTAGCCTGAATTCTGAGGTATTTTAGACTTATCTTATTTTTGGAAGATGATCCATCCGATGGATTTTAAAAATAAATTTAGTGTCTATGGAGCGATGGCTGTCATCAAGTTGTATTTTACTATTTTGTAGAAATTGAAAAGCTTTCCTAGCGTTGAATGAAGATATTTTCGTGAATCATGTACATGTTTTTTAATGACCTATTATTTGTAAGTGAAAGTATCCTATTACCATATAGAGACCCATTAGTGATGCATAGTGAAAAAGCTTGCTGAGTTCTGACGATGGCGTCTGATGGTGAAACTTCGTGTGCGAATGATCCTAATTTTGCCGCTATCTACTCATTTTTGAAAGTATTCGGTAAACTACACGGGCTAGAGCCGCCAACGATAAATAAATTACAAGAATTCATTGAGAACACAGAGGAAGGTAAGATATTGTGTTGGTAATAATCAAGTGAAACTATAAACAAACATCCTATAAGTTTTTTTTTTGTTTGTTAGTATCTGATGCGTTGAAGGAACTACACTTAAAGTTATTGCGACGTGCTCTGAAGTCCGCGCACAGCAACAGATGGGAGAAGTGTATGATCAAGTTTTGTCACCAGCAAGGGCACCATCAGGAAGCTTGGGAGATAGAAAGATTCTCTTACAAGAAAGCTAGCACTCAAGTGAAACTCAAAGTTCTAAAGGTAAATTAGCTCCGCCTACTCCGCAATCTAATATGGTAAAAGGATCTCATTTATTGTGGAATCTGTTTGTGAGCTCAGATTTACTGTGATTCACATGTTTCAATGATTCACTGTGATACAATGTTTTTTGCTTGGCTATTCTTCAGCTATAAAAGATGATTGTAGTAATTTGAAGAAAGTAAAAAATTCTAGACTACACACAAAGCTGGGACACAAGAACAATCAGTTTATTTAATGATTTTATTGCTTACAATTTCTACCCGCCTTACTACCCGGTAGCAAACAATTTCATTTTCTTACTTGACCAAAACCATGATTAGTTTATTTTTATACTAGCTATCTAACAAATATACCATTCTGAAAGGTTATCATCAATAAAAAGAAAGGACATTTCTTTCTCAAATTAGCTATTCTGGAATTTAATCATCTTTATAACTAATTACTTATCATACAAGAAGTTTGGCATCCAGATTGCTATCTAAAACAGCTGATTCATTGAGTATGAACTGATGACCAAAACGCAACGCAAGCAAATTTTTGCATAGAGTTTTTAAATTAAAAATGTCATAATACAAAAGTCATAGAACAAACTTTAATACCAATTTGGTGTAGATTAAGTCCCTTTCAGCATAAAACTTTATGTTACTGACTGAGTGACTAACATTCAACCCACAGTCTTAATCAGAAGTCCTAGGCTTGTGATATTTGGAGGGTAGCTTCTTGTTGTATGATAGGGGTCCACCAAGAAAGGAACAACTGAAAGTAAACACCTTGGGGGGTTGCAGCAGGAATAGAAGTTTGTATGAAAATAACATGCGTTTCAGAAGATTCCACTAGTCATATATATTTGCTTGCAGTTTTTATTGGAGTTTCAATTCGCATGTCATCCTAAGTTCAAGACAGCAGTCAATGCAATACCATCAAAAGAACTCAGATTGGATCCAATCGGCCGTGATAAAAATGGCTGCGTGTATTGGCTACAAGTTGACAATGATGCCAATTTGTGCTTGTATAAAGAAGATCAGGATGAGGAGACTTGGCAGCTGATAGCAAGGTACCCTTGCCATAAATTTTACATAGTATCACACAGGTTTCCGAGAGGAATAGCTAGGCAGCTACAGCTTTCCACTCACTACGATTCTGATATACCTCTTGCTTCATTCCCTCTCATCACATTCTTCATGCATGCTCATCGGTTACCTGGGGTTTTGAAAAGTGAGGATTTATAATTGGCTTACAATCAATATTATGCGATATTAATAAATAATTATAGTGTAACTATTTATATTATAAGCGCAACAGTTATAAAATAAGGGCTTCATTAATTATTGAATTACAAACATACAAAGTATTTTTTTTTTTATGTTATATGGACGCAAACATGCTTACGGCCTACCTGGTGGTAAGCGGTTACCGTCGCCTATTGACATCTGCAACACCTGGAGCATTGTTAATGCGTTGCCTGCCCTGGAGAAATCATTTTGTATTTTTCTTAAAGCTCTTCATGTTGTAGGTTAGCGGGAAAACCTCGAAAGGAAGCTCATTCCACAATTTGCACAAGTATTATTATTAATAGGGTTTTTGATCTAATAATTATTATTTTTCACATAGAAATAGAGAAGAACTTGTAAAAGTGATTGCGCAATTGAAAAGTGGTGAGGAAATCACCCCATCAAGTACCTGTACTGAAAATGAAGCTTCTAGTGAACCTGAAAACCCACCAGAAATGGTATGAAATCTTTTAGAAATAATACTATACTATTTATGGTGTGTGATTTTGTCATGTCTTTGATTCATTTGTTACAGAACTATAGATATATCTGATTGTACTTACTTTAATAAACAGTTTTCTAAATTTATTCTTTATTTACAGTCCCCTAAACCTGAAGTTGATGAAGAAAATGATGAAGAATTCCTTAGCCCTGAGTCTGAGTCTGAACATGAAGAAATAGAGACAAATCAAAAACAGGAAGCTTCAGAAACTACACCAAAAGAACTTTCTAAAGTTGATACACCTAACAATAAAGAAAAAACTACAGAGGATACAACTAAAGAAACGATAAATGAAAGTGCTACTGAATCTTTGGGAAAAGAAACTGAAAAATCAGTTGACCTAAGTGCTGAAAATGAATCTAAAACTATTGAAAATGAATCTTCTAAGGATAATGAAACTTGTCCTGACAGCTCTCCTGTAGTAAATAAAGCTAGTAATCTTGAAAATTTAGAGGATATAAATAAAGAGGAGAATATAGATTGTAAAGATATTAGTATAGAAGAAAATAAGAATGTAAATATAGAAGGTAAGCAGGACGAAAATACTGATACTGAAGATAAAAATATTCAAAGTAATAAAGATGAAAAAGAAGAAAGTACAGATAATAAATATGAAAATGAAGAATATAAAATTGAAAATGAAAAAGACCATACCGTTAATATTGTAGAAAATAATGAAAATGAAAATAAATATAGTAAATTAGAAAAAGATGAAGAAGTAAGTGAAGCAATAGAAGATCCAATAATGGTTGTAACAGGGGAGGGAAACGGGGCAGACTGTGACAGTTACTTCTTAGGCGAAGAGATATCAGAAGCAGTCATGTATTTTTATGGTGAAGGTTGTGGTTACGATAATGATGCCGGAAATCCGGAAGCAATAGCAGAAGCTAATGACGCTAAGTCTGAAGATGAAAATGATGGCAAAGATCTTGTTAATGACAGCAAAGATCTTGTAAATGGTGAACATGAAACAAATTCTACTGCTAAACTAAGCAATATCAAATTAAAACCTGTAGCCAAGAGGTCTTTGAAAAAGCAACCCAATGAAAGTAATGATACAAACCCTGACAAAAAAAAACCTTGTATGCGAGAAGACAAATCCAACAGCTCTAAAGCTGATGTGGACTTTAAAAGTGAAGCTAGTGTCAATGATAAAAGCACTACAGACAGTGAGAATCCAAGTAAAAATAAAGAGTCCAATGACAATAAAAGTCCTAAAAAGAACAGCGTCAAAAAACGTCGTAGTAAAGTGAAGAAGAAAACTGTATCGCGGAAAATAAAATTCAATGACACGAAAAAACCAATTAACTCGGAGACTGATAATGGTCAAGATAAAATTAATATCATTGAAAAGAGAAAGAGCAGTGTCTCTTCTGTAGATGAAGATTTAGCTGATGCAAGTAAAGATGATCCGTTAGCTGTAGAAGAACCTCTACCTCCTAAGAAGTTACGCTTAGAAACCACTCCCGAGAGTGATGTCAATGCAACACATTCCAAGGACACTTCCGATGCTAAAGAAGCATCTGACGGTGAAGAAGCTGCCTCTGATGCAAATGGGACTAAAGAGAATGTGAATGACTCGATATCAAAAAGAAAGAAAATCAAAGCTCATAAAGGAAAATTCAAAAGAAAGGAGAACAAAGAACTAGATAAAAATGACAAGGTTATTGATAGAAGTAAGAAAGGAATCAAATCATTGAAGAGGTCTTTGGTAGAATCTTCTATGAGTGATAAGAACAAATCGGAATCTCAAAGTGAAAGTGAAGATGACGAGCCTGTAACTAGTGGAAAACGATTGAAAATCAAGCAAAAGAAAATTATTACGTCAACAAGGTATAATCCGATTTTCGAATATATGTATATTCGATCGATTCGATATTTCGAATATAGCGACATTTAAGAGGTTCTTGGTAATATGCAGTTTTTTGATTTCAGGAAAAAAGTAGAAGCTAAACTTCTAGAGAAACATTCCAGTGATGAATCTGAGGAAGAAACTCTTTACAGTTTAGGTATGTAGAATAAACTGATAAAACGTATGAAAGAATATATTAACAATATTAAAACGCATATTGATAACTTAGTTAGAAAGTTGTGCGTTACTGTTAATTTGACTGAGATATGTTTACTTGCAGCTGGCAAGAAATCCGCGCCCAAAAAGTTGGTGAAGAAGAAAAAGTCCAAACCGAAAGACTCTAAAGATTCAAAAGACAAGAAATCAAAGCAGCAATCCGACGATTCTGATACGCCCGTGAGGCAGTCCCGCCGGATCGCGCAGCAGAAAATAAAGGAGGAGGCCGAGAGAAGACATCAGGAAGAAGTCGCCTTGAGGGAACTCAAGATGATTCATAAGAAGAAGGTAGGAATGTTTCGTGGCAGTGTCATAAAGATCAAAGCCCAGTGAACGCTTTCTGCACACTGGTGATCTCATTCTTAGAGCTTTTTAGTGTCACTACTAATCAGCAAACAGAGACCTGAGTCCGTAATGGTCGTGAGTTACTCACTTGTCACCGGTGAGTGGTGAAAAGTGAATAGCTTAACGTTTTTGTATGGTGTCACGTAAAGCGCTCCTACAAAAACCGGCAAGCTATTCACTCTTTACTCACCGGTGACTCGTAACTCACGAACATTACGGACTCGGGCCTCAGACATCTGACCATGCACGAGAAACGCTCTCCACGCGGTCGGACAACCACCAATTTCAAGCAAGGTCGTATTGACCATAGTGACAGTCATATTCATTGGTATTGACTTTGGTTCATCTAAATTTCGCACGTTCAGTGTTTGGCGTCAGCTTGGTCAGAGCGTCTCTAGAAAAATTACCGTGTCCTACATAACTGCGCTTATGTTCAAGTTAACGAAAGTTGTATACGTACAGGGCAAAGACGACGACGACGAAGAGGAATGGCGCGCAAGCGGTCGTGGCAGTAGCTCTGAAGAAGACAAGAAACGTAACCACAAGAAAACATGGCGAACTTCGGACTCGACTGGCCCCGAGCCCGATTCTGATTCGGACTCGCCACTTTTCGAGCTGCAGCCCGAACCGGAGCCTGAACGTTAGTAGCAATGTGCAAAAAATTGCTTTATCACGATAGTTTAGCATTCAAAATGTTATGGATACGAGCATTTCGAAACTCGATTTCCTCGCGTTACAAATCTGTTTTTTCACATGTTACCGGTGAGTGGTGAAAAGGGAATAGCTGGCCGGTTTTTATAGGGGCGCTTTACTATCACCACACAAAACCGGTACGGAGACAGCTCATTTAAATGCGGACTCGTTACTCTGAATTGAACTTAATATGTTACGCTACCATGTCTTCTATCATCATCTTCCTGCCCTTATCCTACACAATGTGGGGTCAGCACAACATGTATTCTTCTTCCATGTCTTCTATATTAGCTTAAAAATTAAGATTATTAAAACTCTCGTTTTGTTACAGTGGATTATGATAAATCCGACCACGAGTTTTCGCCGGAGTCGGACTTGGAAACCGAAGAACCAGCTGAGCCATTGAAGAGGGCGAGGACTCTGCAAGAAGGTAAACTTATAATAGTCGGTATAACAGTCGTATAACAATTTGACACGGCGAAACTAGGTATTTATCTAGGCTGACTGGCCTCATAGCTCAGTTAGTAGTAACTCTGCCTTCTGCGCTAGAGGTCGTGGGTTCGATCCCCGCACTGGACAAACATTTGTGTTATAAACACAGATGTTTGTTCTGTGTCTGGGTGTTAAATATTTATTATGTATATCAGTCTCTGGTACCCAATTTCCCATAGTACAGGCTATGCCTAGTTTGGGATCAGTTACCGTGTGAATATGTCCGGAATATTTATTATTATTTACTCTTGGATACAGCTGAAATCACAATCACATCGAACGCCTCCGTCGCGCGCGCGATTCAGTATGATTTTAGGATTTCAGCCGTATCTAAAAGTAAATAAGGTTGAGTTAAAATTTTTAGCTAGTTAGACGCCACCCCGCCTCTGAGCTGACCTGGTGACTTGGAAACGTATTTGACGACCTCGATAGCATGGTGGGCGAGTGTCCGGCTGAGAGGTGCAGGTTCGATCCCCGCGGCGGGGCAAATGTCTGTGTGATCTGTAAATATTTGTGTATAGTGGTACCATGTTACTCGTAGTTTCTGATACCCACGGCGCAGGGTTTCCTAGTGGGATTGTGCAAGGACTGTTATTTAAATACAAAATTTTGATGCCCTACAGAAAAAGACAACGGTTTTTGCAAACAGTGCGGGAGCGCGGAACAACCAGAATGGATACTCCTTTGCGACAAATGTGATGCCGGATACCACGCGAGTTGTCTCAAGCCATTACTTTTCTACATACCGCAGGGCGATTGGTTCTGTCCGCCTTGTAACCACGTAAGTGTTTTTGTAACGGACTTTAGATACATTTATATTTTTCGTGACCGCGAGTCGTGTGCACGAAAGGATCCTCTAAGAGGCGCAATTTAGTCCTTTCACTACACTGATTCTTTCACTGACGCGACGGTCATAGGCCCATTTCAGGGCCACCTTACCTCATCCTGTTCACTGACCTAATCCTGTATTAGGTTAGAAACCTCTGCCCAAGAAAGAATCAGTGACACGGCAAGAAGAAGTGTCCGCGAGAGGAGATAGCAGTCAAATAGTTTGTTTTATTTCCGTAGGAGAAACTCATACAGGCATTAGAAAGCGAGCTAGTGAAACTGGACGAGCTAGCTGTAATCGTAGAAGAGGAGAGAGCTCGGAAAAAACTCGAGGAACCGGAACCCATCCCAGAACAGCCTAAGCAAAAGAAGAAAGATTCCGATGAAGATGACTCGGGTATGTTCTTTTACTTTACGTACTATCTTAGAGCAAATACAATTATAAATAAAAATAAAACAATTACTTTAATGTAATGGTCAGGTTCAATTCAATTTCTTAGTTTTGGCTACTGTGGCTACTGTCACAATTCTGCCAATGTCCGTTTCAGGCTAGTGTCATAAATCTTCATGGAGAAAGTGACCAGAAAATGGCCGGTTTAAAAAATAATATGGTCGGTATTTAACAGGTTAAATTATGAACATAATATTTCTAAAGAAAGTGTGGTGCAGCGAATGGCACTTCATAAAAATTGCATGGAAAACTTTTTTTTAGTGTATTTTATTGACAAGTAACGAGAATTTTCACTGTCGGCAAAAAAGATGCGATTGAGACTAAGTTGTTATGTTGAAAGTTACTCTCTGGTTTTTGAAGATTTTTTTTCGTTTTTCATTAAGAATGCTCCAGTTTTAATTAAAAAAAAACAGAAGACTATGTCCCGTATATAAAAAAGTTACTATATGATTATGTCAATCATCCACTGTCAAGCCAAAATATAGATAAAAATCAATTTTTATCTATTCTTTTAAACGAAATAAGATTTGAGTCTTTCACCTCGAATGTTAGCGGCGTGTATGGGCGGTTCTAGCGGGTGGCTCTAAGTTATTTTTTGAAACCATCATGGCTATGAACATAGTTTTCACAAAAACTGTTTACCACGATTTGTGAGTTTATTTGTTCCACTGTTTCATGCACGGAGTAAACTGAAACTGCCGAAATATCGGGGACCAAATAAAACCCACAAATCGTAGTAAACAGTTTTAAGTGAAAATTATGTTTCATTTCATTTATTCATGCTCCATATAGGTACATAAGCAGTTTAGGTATATTTAGCTTAAAGTAGGTAAGTACATAGACCCTGTGAGGGCCATGATAGTTTCAATAATTTATGGTGGTAATAATTGACTGGCCTCATAGCTCAGTTGGTAGTAACTCTGCCTTCTGCGCTAGAGGTCGCGGGTTCGATTCCCGCACAAACATTTGTGACTAACACAGATGTTTGTTCTGTGTCTGGGTGTTAAATATATATCTATTATGTATATCAGTCTCTGGTACCCATAGTACAGGCTATGCCTAGTTTGGGATCAGTTGACCGTGTGAATATGCTCGGAATATTTATTTATTTATTTATTTTATGGTGGATCTAAACTGTATTGCAGATGGCAGCTCGTACAGTTCGTGGTCGTCTGCTTCGTCGGGCGGCGTGTACAGGCTGCGCGCGCGCCGCCAGCTGCCCGTCAGCTTACGTGCGCAGGAGTACGACCGTCTCATCAGCGCCGCTATCAAGGTACAGTCGCCCGCAATAAGATGTATACACTTCATAATTTTCAAAATGATACCACAATACAGATGAAGATGGTAGGTTACCCGGTTAAGTTGAAAATGGCACAAGTTGATGGTAGGTTAACAATTTTCTAGTTTTTGCTGTGTACATCAAACACGTTAATACTGTGGTTCCATTTTTAAAATTGTGGAATGTATAGGTACATCTTATTGCAGGCAACTGTACACATACACCTTACTTCTTCCTCATTAGCGGCGATATTTAGTGAGATTTGGGAGCACTAGTGGAGTGGTTGTAATGGCCCTGCCTTCCGATCCACAGGTCGTGGGTTCGAATCCCGGTCGTGCACCAATTGTTTTTCATTCAAACAATTTATTTGCGCCATAAAAATATATATACAGTGGTGGTCATCTAATTAGAAACACCTAGTCACCTGACATTTTTATAAAGTAACTAACATTATTATAGCATTTAATAGGAGGTAATTTTTTTTTCACTACTTTACAATGTACTTTAATATCTCTAGTTTAATTACAAGCAATAATATTTGACAACCAAGACGACAATAAAAATAAATATCAGTGAAACAAAAAGTATCAATATCGTTAGGACTGGCAGAATGGACAACTAATTAGAAACATTATATGACTTGGTTCGAAATTAGATTTTTTAAACTGAAATACAGTTCTCACAATTGTCAATCACATTGTAAATATTGCCGCCATTTCTAACTCATTACGAAAAGTTACTATTTATTGTTGTTTTATTAAAAATGGGTAAAAATAAGAGCTGTGATGCAGCAACGAGAAAATTTATAGTGAATTTTCATTTAAAACAAAAATGGAGTTACAGAAAGATCGCCGATTATTTGGAATGTTCCGTAAAGATGATATTTAACGCCCTCGCACATTTCAAACTACACGGAACATCAGATAACGTGCCAAGAAAACTTCGGCCCAGGAAGACTACAGTTCAAGAAGACAGGCTTATGCTTCGATTAGCTAAGGCGGACCCCTTTAAAGGATCCAATGTTATAAAAAAAGAGGTATTTTCAGAAGACGATCCTCGACACGTGTCCACTAAACTAGTTCGTAGACGGTTGGTTGAAGGAAAATTGTTAGGAAGGATCGCTAGAAAAGTACCACTACTAACCAGGCAACATAGAGAAAATCGTCTAGCATTCGCTCGCAAATATGGCAGTTGGACTATTCATCAATGGAAAAAAGTTTTGTTTTCAGATGAAACTAAAATTAATTTGATTAATTCCGATGGAAAACGATATGTACGACGACCAATAAACGAGGCTTTGAATAACAAGTACACTAAAAAGACAGTTAAGCACGGTGGTGGAAATGTAATGGTGTGGGGATGTTTCTCAGGGTACGGGATTGGTCCCGTGAGAAAGATTGAAAGGCAAATGGATCAATATCAATACAAAAAGATCTTGGAAGAGACAATGATTCCATATTCCGAGGAAAATTTGCCAGTAACTTGGATATTTCAGCATGACAACGACCCAAAGCACACAGCACGTAGCGTTAAAGCGTTTCTTACAGAACAATCCGTGACAGTATTAGAGTGGCCTGCCAATAGTCCGGATTTAAATCCCATAGAAAATTTGTGGCACACTATAAAGACCAACCTGTCGCAGAAACACGTTACTAATATTCATGGACTTAACAGTGCATTTGAAGACGCTTGGAGAAGTATTCCTGGAGAAACTTGTTATAAATTGATTGAATCAATGCCGCGTCGCTGCAAAGCTGTTATTGATAATAAAGGCTACCCTACCAAATACTAATTGTCTAAGGATGTAGTATTTTTAGTATTTTTCAAAACTATTGGGGTTTTGTTCAAATTAAAAATGATTTAAGTAATGATTTTTTTGGTGTTTCTAATTAGTTGTCCGGTTTGTATCTCGTTTTTTATTTTGTTATTAATATAACTTTCAGTTTTAGAAAAACAACCGTTGTTTTCTGTTATTAAAATGGTATAACAATGCAATATAATATCCGATACATCGATTTTAATACGTAGGAACACTCAATGATACGTTAAAAATTAGTTCGAAAGGGAATTTGCAATAAAAATATAAACCCAGGTAGGTGTTTCTAATTAGATGACCACCACTGTATATACAGGGCGTCCCAAACTTATGGGACATGAAGGGGAAGTACCTTAAATATCGTAGATAGGGTATTTTGCTGAAAGAAGACTTTATGTTACTTTTAAAAGTTAGTAATTCTGCATTCATAGATTTTCTAAAAAATACTTGCTTCGTCTGGGAATCGAACCGACTTAAATGTCAAAAAAAAATCATTCTACTTCTATGATGCCAATCGAAAGAATAGCTAAAAAATAATAACTTTGCTTAAGTAACATAGTATTTTTAAAAAAGGAACAACATGAAATTAAGTGAATTAGTAAGACTAAACAGATCAATCCAAAAACAAACGCTCGCACACACTGTTCCATTTTCAAATTTAAGAACAACATTTAAAAATATTAGTTCTTTTTAAAAATATTAAAGTATGCATTCAAACAAACGCTCTCATAAACTGTTCCATTTTCAAATTTAACAACAACATTGGTGTCGATTCTGTTGTTTTAGGATTCCTAACATAAATTTTAAAATTTCTTAATTTTCTAAGTTAAGTGGACCTAAACATTATGGTATTCTCTTTACATATCCTAAAAAATCCAAAATAAAACGTGTTTGAAAAATTTGACTCAATCATTTTACGTTGTTCCTTTCTTTTAAAATACTATGTTACTTAAGCAAAGTTATTATTTTTTAGCTATTCTTTCGATTGGCATCATAGAAGAAGGATGATTTTTTTTTGACATCAAAGTCGGTTCGATTCCCATACGAAGCAAGTATTTTTTAGAAAACCTATGAATGCAGAATTACTAACTTTTAAAAATAACATAAAGTCTTCTTTCAGCAAAATACCCTATCTACGATATTTAAGGTACTTCCCCTTCATGTCCCATAAGTTTGGGACGCCCTGTATAAAAATATTTTTTTTTATTTCAGTAATCTAGGATTCACAGTTTTCATAAAGTAAATTATAGATATGTCGTACTTGAACCAATTTAAATACACATTTTGAATTCCGCTCGCTTAAAAGTATAATATCCACTGTGAAGCCAAAATATAAATCAACCATAGTTATTATTTTAGGTGAACCAAATACCTCGATTTGCCGTGTATTCGTGTGCCTCAAAATGACTGGACCTTACCGCTTGTCTTCACCTATTATATTGTAACTATTGATTTGATGTATAGGAAGAGTATGTGGAGCCAACAACCAGTGCAGGGAATCAGGGTCGTGGTAAAGACATATCGACTATCATCGAAGCGGCCGAAGAGGAAAAGATGAAACAGGAGAGGGAAGCCATTGAACAGGTATGCAGTATAGTCAAACGCCTGGTAAAAAAAAGTAATCCTATGCAAAAATCTGCTTTGTGTTCAAATCAGTTCAAACTCCACTAATCAGCTGTTTTAGATAGTAATCTTGATGTCGAACTTCCCGTACGTTAAGCCCCTTCGTCCATGACGCTACGCAAGAGTGACGGAACTCATTAGAAACTAGAGTTGCGGACTGATTGGAAACTCTGACTCGTCCACGACGCTACTGCAATTTCCTGAAACTCAGTCACTCAGTACACGATTTTATGTAAACAAAGTTTTGAAAACGAAAATAATGAACATGACTAGTGATAATTCGAGCGATGACATGGAATTATTACTTCTCCAGTCACATAGACGTCAGAATCACTTATAATTACTGTTTATTCGTTCATTTTTAACACAGTTTCTCGAAACCAGTCGTCTGGCGACCAGCATGTCGAGTCACCAGGAGACTAGTTACAAACGCGTTCCTTTTGAGTAGCCGTAGTAGGCCGTGGACGGACGCGCATTGAAATACTAGTGCTATCGCAGTCAGGCTACTCATAAGTGACTACAGTTTCAGTCGCGTTCCTTTTGAGCCCCTCCGTGGACAAAGGGGTTAACAGTTACTTATAAAAATGATAAAAAAAACTTTTTAGAACAATAATTATTTTCTTTTTTTACGCTTCTTCTTCTTCTTCTTCTTTCTGTTTATAGTTTTATTTTATGTATTTATTAATTTTACACTTTTTCAAAACGTTTACAATTATTCACACACTCGTCAGAACGTAATTAGGTTCTTTCACAAATTACACGAGCACGCAAACAGGGTGAGCATTAAGTAGGTAGTAAGCAATATTTAGTATTTAAGCACAACAAAAAGTATGAATAGAAACAGATTAATTTACCAAATAAACAGCTGGTTTACACTCATACGCACGAAGAAATCACTGCCATGTACAACAGTTGTCTGCTATAATGCCGTCCCATCCGTCTGCCGTTCTATAATGATAGAATAAGCCCTTTTTGGGATCTTATTAGTACCTTGTAAACGTTACATGTCTTATGGCTGAAATTATGATGACACAATTTTTAATTGGTAGGGAGTGCCGCTAGAGTCGAAGAGGTCCAGAAAGAAGCAACGCAAGAAACCCAGAAAGCTGAATTCCCTCGATGTTCCGTCTGAAGACGACGATGAAGTGGATGAAGACTTCAAGGATACTGGGTAAGGCCTGCGAAATTAGACCTTATTTCGAACGTATAATGGCGTGATTTGTATAATCCATCATTGTCATGTCAAGAAGACAAACATGTCAAACTCAAACGATTTTATTTCAATAAAATCACTAGGATCACTTTGAAACGTCTTAGAAACTAGGTGAAGCCTATGTTTACTTTCAATTTCACGTTGTCTGATGTTGAAACATCATCGGATGCTGCTCATATGTGTATAAATAAATTAATCAATAAAATGTTCTTCGTTTCAGGGGTGCTTCGTCATCTGAAGACATTTCGTCATCAGCAGACAAAGACTCTGGCGACTCGCGGTCATCTGACTCGTTGCCGATACGGCGAACCGGCAGAAGTGAACATAAAAAAGGTACATACGAAAGAGTTTTTTTTTAGAGTAATCTAAGCATACGGCCCACCTGTTGGTAAGCGGTTACCGTAGCCTATGAGCGCTTGCAATACCAAAGGTATCACAAACGCGTTGCCGACCCCGAACCCCCTCCCCCTAAAGAGCTCTGGCAACCTTACTCACCGCAGGAATACAACACTATTTGAAACAAATAATGTTATTTGGCTGCGATCTTCTGTAAGGCGGAGGTACTTTCCCAGGCGGGCTGCTTCAATTTAGAACGAGAAAATCTCGCTGTGCCCTACCTCCTCCGACAGACCTTTGACTGCTAGATTATCTTTTTGTTTAAAAAAAAGAGCTAACAATAATTTACTCACAGATCGGATTAAGATGACGGAATCATCGCCTGAGACCAAGAAAAAGAAGAAAGGTGTTTTTGAAGACAGTTCGAGCGAATCAGCCGGCGCTAAGGAATGGGCGTCAGCTTCGAAACCTAAGTGAGTTTATTCCTTATGCAAAATTCAGTCTATTTTATAGAATTGGAAGCACAAGTTATAAATACAATTCTTGAAACTATCATGGTTATGAACTTATTAATTAAGTTGTAAATATTAATAAATAGCACCCAACAGTCGCAAACATAGTCCTGACGCCACACTAGGAGTCTCATCCCAGTGTCGTGGGTATTAGAAACTAGGAGTAACATGGTACCACAACACCTGCAGGTGGTAGGTAGACAGGTACATTTGCAGATCGTATAAAAAATTGTCCCGCAGCGGGAATCGAACTCCCTTGCACCTCACACGGCCACTCGCTACGCTACCGAGGTGGTCGAACCCGCACACCTTGCACCTCACACGGGCACTCGCCCGCTACGCCGCCCTGGTATTCGAGTTGAGCTTGACCGCGATATTTCAATGTTTTCAGATCAAAATCATCGCACCACCATCGATCAAAAGAGCGATCGAAGAAGCGTGATAAATCGAAGAAATCTCGACGCTCCCGCGGCCTCACGCAATACGACGCCGAGGGGAACGTGATCCGAGCTCGGGTCACGTACGGCGGCCTGAGCGGGGACGACGGGGAGAACGATTGGTCGCCCAAACACAGGACACGGCAGAAGAAAATCAACTACACTGAGATGCCCAACACTGAATCGGAAGACGTAAGTAATTCACTTGTGGATCTACAAGGTGATTCTTAATATGTATGCCATCCCGAAAGGGGCTTATTCTACAACCAATTGGCAATAAAGTTTGTTCTACGACTTTTGAAAATTAGACATTTTTCATTGAAAAAACTCTATGCGAAAATCAGCTGTTTTGGGGTCAATTCAGGTCAAACTCAACGAATCAGCTGTTTTTGGTAGCAATCTTGATTCCGAACTTCTTGTACGTTTAGTTATTAGTTCTAAAGATGATAAAAAAAACAAAAACAGCTCATTTGAGAAAGTTTTTGAAAAAAATATTGATATTTTTTTTGCTAAAATTATTTATTTTCGTTGATAGAATAACCTCCTTTCAGGATGGTATACATTTTATGGATCACCTTGTATAATACCACTCGCTTTACGAGATTATTATTGTTAGGCTCATAGGAGATGACTCGCTTGTGGAGGCTAACCTACAGAGCCTTGAACACAGGCGGCGCGTGGCCAGAATGTCGGTGTTCTGTAAGTACCACTTTGGTGATTGTGCGCAGGATTTGCATGACCTCATCCCTCCCTCCCACCACCGGACAAGCAGACGCACAGGTAAATACCACTCTTACCTGGTCGACATACCACAGTGTCGATAGAAACGTTTCTGCTCCACTTTTATTATAAGTACTGCCGAAGAGTGGAATGATCTGCCTGCGTCTGTTTTCCCGAAAGAGTACAATCTGGGAGTCTTCAAATCTAGGGTCAAAAAGTTCTATCTGGGAAAGCGTGCTCCATCTTAGGTCACATCTCACTTGCAAAAGTGAGATGGTGGCCAAACGCTTTACCATAATTAATAAAAAAAACCTTTCTACCCTATACATGCAAGTTGTGGAATGAGCTTCCTTCCGAGGTTTTCCCGCTAACCTACAACATGAAGAGCCTCCAAGATAAATACAAAAAGATTTCTCCAGGGCAGGCAACGCATTAGCAATGTTCCAGGTGTTGCAGATGTCAATAGGCGACGGTAGCCGCTTATCATCAGGTGGGCCGTAAGCCTGTTAGCCTCCGTATAACATTAAAAAAAAACACCCAACAGTCACATACATAGTCCAAACACCACATTAGGATTCCCTGTGGGTATCAGAAACAACCATGCTGCTAGAACACGCAAACCCGGAACAAAATTTTGCAGATCATGCAAATATGTATTTGCCCCGCAGCGGGAATCGAACCTGCACCGCTTGTGTCTCAGACGGGCACCCGCCCGCTTCGCCACCTATATCATCAAAGGGATAAAGAAATGTAATAAAATCTTATGGTCACTTCTTGGGAGATAAGAAGGTATATTTTTATAGAATAACTACACTTTTGTTGCCTCTGAAATACAAAAGCATGGCCATTGAGTTGTGCACAAACAATTATGTTTGTTTGTTGTTGTTCTATTTGTGGCCTGCAATTTAATTGTGTGTGAACGACAGAGAAAAGTAATGTCATTGTAAAAAAAAATCTTTGGGGGAGGCCTATGTCCTGCTTCTGAGAAAGAGGAAACAATCACAAACACTTCATGTGACCTGCATTAACGTGAGAACTCTACTGGATGATGACAGAATTACAGAGCTCTGTCTGGCTATTGCGAAATTAAAATGGGATATTATAGGACTGTGCGAGGTGCGTAGAGTCGAAGAGACGATCGAAGAATATCCTGAATTTGTTCTATACCATTCATCGAGTTATAAAGGTAGAAATGGAGTTGGATTCTTGGTTAAGAAACACCTAAAAAATAGTATCCTAAGCCTAAGAGCTTTCTCAGACAGAGTGGCCACTTTGGAAATACAGATATCCAATAACATTGTTTGGTCGTTTATTCAAGTATACGCACCAACAGAAGCCTATTCGAACGAAGACCTAGAGCAATTTTACTCTTCAGTGGAACACGCAATGGAGTTTGTGAGCTCAAAAAACCTAATCATACTTGGTGATTTTAATGCCAAGGTCGGAAAGATGCAAAGAGGAGAAGAACAAATCTTTGGCGAATACTCACACGGCCAGAGGAGCCCGCATGGAAATAGGTTAGTAGAGTTCGCACTCGAAAAAAATTTCAAAATTGTTAACAGCATGTTCCAACTAAAAGCTCATAAGAAAGGGACCTGGAGACTCCCTAATGGGAAACAACTCAACGAGATCGATTACATCCTTACCAACAAACCAAGACAAATCCAAAGTTTTGATATAATAAAAAACTTGAACTTTAATACGGATCATAGAATGATACGATGTAAGTTATCAGTACAAGCAAACCTGAAGAGAAAAATTGCTAAACAAACAAATTATACGAGAGACTTACCTACGATGACTTCAAGGGAGACTAAAAATTACTGGGAAGAAAAATTCATGCAAGCAATTAATGTTACCACTGGAATACAAAATCAGTATGACAAATTAGAGAACGAAATTAAAAGCTTATTGAAACAACTTCCAGCAAATAAGGTAGAGCAGAAAAATATAATAAGCCAGGAAACAAAACTTTTACTCGAGCAAAGAAAAGTATTATATACCGAAAAACGCACTAAAGCAACCAAATCAGAAATAACGAAAATAAGCAAAGAAATAAACAGAAATATAGCTCGAGATAAGAAAATTATAAGAAAAAATACTTTTGAAAAATACATTAACAATACAGGAGCTCTACGTAAGGTCTACAAGGAGCTAAACGAAAAATCGAGATGGGCAACAAATCTTAAATCTAAAAAAGGAGGAGTCAAATCGAGACGACCGGACATAATAAAAGTAGCGACGGAGTTCTATAAAGAGCTCTACACATCTGGTGACATTTCATCACAGCCTGTAAGAAACGAGGATATGGATTATACTGGCTCATCCTATAGTGAACCACCAGAATACATACTCACGTCAGAAATCGAGCACGCGATATGCACTCAAAAAAACGATAAATCTCCTGGAAACGATCATATCGCTAACGAAGTACTGAAATCCTTTCGCTACCCTTTACTGAGACCACTGCAACAGCTGTTTAACAACATCATGAAATCCGAAACAACGCCAGAGCAATGGTCTAAATCCACTATAATATTGTTACACAAGAAAGGAGATCAATCTGACCTTGGAAATTACAGACCGATTAGCCTGATGACCAATCTCTACAAGATATTTTCGAAAATTATTCTGAATAGAATAACTCTCATGCTCGATGAAAATCAACCGCGGGAACAGGCGGGTTTCAGGAAAACGTTCTCAACAATGGACCATATTCAGGTTGTAACACAAATTATAGAAAAGGCCAACGAATACGGAATTATACTATACGTGTGCTTCATTGACTACAAAAAGGCCTTCGACTCTCTAGAGCACCACACTATTTGGACTGCCCTGAAACAACAAGGAGTACACTCCAAATACATAAACTTGATACGCAGTGTGTACTCGAAATGTGTGGCAAGCGTACGGCTAGAAAGGGAAGGTACGGAGTTTCCTATCAAAAAAGGAGTCAGGCAAGGAGACCCATTATCCCCAAAACTTTTTTCAGCGGTGCTAGAGTCAGTTTTCAGGTCACTGGAGTGGGAAAATAAAGGAGTAAAGGTTGATGGAGAATACCTGAGCCACTTACGCTTCGCGGACGATATCGTAGTATTTGCGGAGAATGGATTGGAACTGGAGAAGATGGTCAACGAAATTGCAACCGCAAGTCAAAAAGTGGGACTAAGACTCAATGCATCTAAGACGAAAATAATAACAAACGGAGAGCCACATGCTGTAGTCGTTGATAGAAACGAGATAGAGTATGTAAAGGACTATGTTTACTTGGGTCAGTTGGTGTCGTTTGAGGACTGTACTGAGAAAGAAACACAAAGAAGAGTTGCGTTAGCATGGAAAAAGTACTGGGCGTTGAAGGAAATTATGAAAAACAGGGAAATTCACATGCACATAAAGAAAAAAGTATATGAATCGGCAATATTACCATGCTTGACGTACGGATGCCAGACATGGTCGTTGCGGAAAGAAGATGAAGAAAGGATTGCCGTCTGTCAAAGAAGAATGGAGAGGAGTATCCTAGGAGTAAAGATTTCAGATAAAATAAGAAACAAAGTAATGCGTGAGAAAACTAAATTCAAAGAAGTTAAAGTTCAGGTACGCCTGCTGAAATGGAAATGGGCCGGTCACGTTTGTAGGCTAAAATGCAATAGATGGACCAGAAAAGTAACGGAGTGGATCCCACGGCAAGGAAAAAGAAAACGCGGGCGACAGAAAAAGAGGTGGAGAGACGTATTTATACAAAGAGGCGGAAAAGATTGGATGAGAAAAGCAAGAAATAGGGACATGTGGCAAGATTTAGGGGAGGCCTACGCCAAAGAGGCGACTGCTACAGACGCATAAAATAGGGAAAATAGGGAATGTATAAATGAAATAGCATAAAATAGCATAAATGTGTAATTAATTGTGTATTAATGTAGTGGAAATAAAGGCTTTTTTACTTTTACTTTACTTTTTACTTATGTCCTGCTTCGCTATTTTAAGGAGCTGGGCTGGCTGGGGTATGGTTAGCACAGGGGGACAATGCACAAAACATCCCACAGCGGTAAGTCAGTGCAGGTCTAACCACCCCCGATTAGAATTAGAGGCCTATGTCCAGCAGTAGATTTCTACAGGCTGATGTTGATGATGATGAACCCAAATAAAACATTTTAATTTTCCGTCACAGGAAATGCACAAGTCAAGCGGCAAGCACATGCCGGACAGTTCAGACGAGTTCAAGGTCACAGAATCCTCCGACTCTGACTGGGGCCAGGATCAGAAGAAGAAAGACGAAGCCGCCGCTGAACGGATGAAGGCTCTCAATGATCTCGTGAAGAAAACCGCTATAGTACCTCTGGAGAAACTTCCCGAAGACGTGACTAAGGCGAAGACTGAGGAGTTGCAGGCACATTTGAGTGAGTTATTGAGGGTTTTATGAGGCTATTTTTAAATAACGAAACGCATGAGGCAAACCCATAAGATTTAAATTAAAAAAAAAACATTTAGGTACCAATTTTAAGAGATATCTAAAGAAGTAAATTGCAATTCAGTGGTGTCGACTCTGTAGTTCCTTTAGGAACAATACAGGGTTATTATGATAATTAAACCTGTTGTCGTCTTTTTCTTATAGATCGAAGGACAGCTATAATTTTAGCGGGGTCAAAGTTAATAATGCAACAATAGAATCAGCGGTGCTAAGATTGTGGACAATTTCTTTGCACTGTAATTCATTTTCAGACTTCTCCTTGTAGTGCCACTGATTCTTTCTTGGTCATCCTGTAATAGGTCAGTGACCAGCAGAGTCTAAGACCGTCGGTCGGTGAAAGCATCAATGGATTAAAGTGCGCCTCTTATAGGCACAATGCTCATGCATTTTTAGTCTAGAATATAATCTCTTCAACTTTGTAGATGCGCAAGCAGCCAACGCCACTCCGAGGCCACTCCGGGGCAAAGGCAGCCGGGGCGGACGCGGTAGCAGGTATGTTGATCTTCAAACCGATACATATCGGTCAATACACCATAGATTTTCTTTTGTGTATATTTGCATTAGAGCGGATAATCCTTTTTCATCAAAATTATTCCACACACACATCCTTCTTATATTATAAATGCAAAAGTTTGTGAGGATGTTTTGATGTTTGGATGTTTGTGGTTCCATCACGCCCAAACGGCTGAACAGATTTGTATGAAATTTACACAGGTAGATTATACTCTGGAATATCATATTGGCTACTTTTTATCTTCATATGTACCACGAGCGAAGCCGTGGGCGGAAGCTAGTATATCATATTTAGGGCTAGAATTAAAAACTATTCTTTGTGCAGTCAAAGCGCTTTTATGAACGATCTGTATTTTTTTTCACTCCCTTTGCCCTCATATCGCAAAACCCACTCCACTTATTCAAAGGCATTTTACGGGCGCAGCTAGTTTTTTAAAGCTACATTTGATCTATGCTACACGGCGCGTTGATAGGAACCCGACGCCGATTCAGCTATCTGTCTATTTTTGACGTTGAAGTGAGTTTTTCGGGGAATGGTTATTCGCGAAAGAGAGAGAGAGAGAGACACGCGTGTCAACACCCAACGGTGTGTCGTGCCGATTCCTTCAACTTGACTCGGACAAGTTCGCTTCGCTCCTTCGATCAATAATGTGTATCTAATGTGAATGTAGGGGTCCAAGGGGTCGGGGCGGGCGCGGCGGCGGCAGCCAACGGTCCGGCTCGCCTCAGACGGACGACGCACTCGCCAAACTTGTCGGAGTCAAGGTCAGAGAGCTGGGACAGGATGGATCGCCTACGAAGACGAACCAGGTGAGAACTACACAGCCTGCCCACTATTCACCAACACATAAGAACGTTTTTGGTTTCCGCACCTCATTTGGAAAAAATGGAACACTTCTGGGATCACTTTGATGGCCGTCTGTCTGTCTATCAAGACCCTTTTTCTCAGAAACGGCTTAGGGTATCAAATTGAAATTTATACCAACTATTATGGTCCGTGAACTTATAGTGCCGTATAAAAATCTATTTTCTAGCTCAATACATTAAAAAGATATGGCAATGAATGTCTAACTTTTGTATAGAAATGGCACAAAGGAAAAACCTCTAGGGTAAATGCTAAGAGCTTTTGTGACATAAATAAAGGATAAAATCTAAAATTCTATTACTACGAAACAAAGTTATATTTGCGGTCAATATCATACAATGAACTACGTTAGCGACCACAAAACATAAGTTTGTCACGTCATACACTTGAATTTTTATTTTCTGACCCCGGGTACTGAACCCTCAGGGCGGCAGTTCTCGCACATTCTGTATTTTCGATGACGATATTTTCGTCGCCGATACATCTGATACACAGTTATCGGGCCATGCCGACTGGGAGCTTTACTAGCGTGCGCCGCGTAGACCAAAGAGTTATATACCCTTGCGAAGCAGCACGGGTCGCTAGTTACTAATAAAATAATTAATTTCTTAGGTTGAAAGAGACAAGAAAAGGCAAGAGAGAGAAGCGAAACAGGCAGAAAAAGAAGCTAAACGGCAAGAGCGCTTACAGAAGAAAGAGGAAAAAGAGAAATTAAAAGAACAGAAGGCAAAAGAACGCGAAGAAAAGAAGTTGGCTAAGATCGCGATGCAAGAGAGCAAAAGAATTAAAAAAGTGAGTCTACTAACTGCTTTGAGAAAGAAGATAATATTGATATCAAGGAGTAGTTTCAAATGTATGTCTTAAAGTGTTTATCATGAATTTAATTTAAAAAGATAATGTTAATCACGATCTGGAAAAATTACGATTCGCCAATATATGAATGGATCTTTAGTTAAATAGAAATCATTTGTACAGGAGAAAGAGTACGCAGGGCCCATGGTTGGATACGGTCCGCCGCCCGGAGCTATGGGCGGGGAGATGTTCCAGCCACGCCCACCGGCGCCATACCACGATCAGAGGTTCCCAAACGCACCCAGATTGCAGGTAAAGCTAACATTACTACTGGCACCACACAGGCCTTTTGCGTAGGTACAGTTAAGTTCAAAATGGCACAAGTTGATATGGTACATTTTATAGTTTTTGCTGTGTACATCTTTATCATATTACATACATTTTTAAGTACTGTAATGTAAACATCTACTACACACAAACATGCAAGCAGACTTTCGCATGTATACATCTTAGTGAAGGCGACTGTACTGTGGCCGAAGCCGTTTAGCCGGTTCGAAATTTATTGGGGAGGCCTATGTTTTTGTTGTGTAAAATGGATCTCGTGTCTACAATAAAGATATATAATATTTATTTTCATCAGTGGACGTCCTACGCCTGAAATGATGATGATGAACGATTTTATTATAAAACCAACGGAAGTCCTTTATCCTTTTATATTTATGGGCCCTGTATTTGTACATTTACTTTACTAAGTTGCCTATAAATGAATTAATAATCATTATTATTATACTTCAACGCCCGCTGCACTCTACTACTACATTACTAAAACAAGCTACACTCCAAAATTCAATTTCAAGTTCCAAAGACTAATGGTTATTGGTTGGTGGATTATCGGTCAGTAACTTAAGAATTTTGTATACAAGGTGATTCATAACATGTATACCATCCCGAAAGGGGGTATACATGTTATGAATCACCATTCTATCAACAAAAAGAAAGAACTTTAGCGAAAAAAAACATCAATATTTTGCTAAATTTTATGTACTTTTTTCCCCCCCAACTTTCTCAAATTACCTGTTTTAGGTATTTTTATCAACTTTATAATTAACGGCATCACAATTGCTACCTAAAACAGCTGTTTAATTGAGTTTTAAAATCAGCAGACTTTTACATAGAGTTTCTTCAATAAAAAAAATATTTCGAATTTCCAAAAGTCGTAGAACAAACTTTATTGCCAATTGAATGTAGAATATACCCCTTTCTATCAAATATATTATGAATCACCTTGTATACAAAATTGATGATTGATTGATGATGTGTCTAGGTGCGAGCGGAGTTGCGAGGAATGCTGGCAGGTGAAGACAGAGGCCCGCACTCGCAACAGCAACATAATGCACTGAGGGAAGGTAAACAGTCAATACAATCCTATATTCTCTCATATATAAAAAAAATACTGTTCGTAATTGCATCACTTGAGAACGGTTATTTATTAATAAAATTTCGTAATAGTCCGAAATGTTAAAGCAAAGAAAATTTGGAAAAGTTGCTCGGAAAATAGAAAAAATTGGAAAAACAGAAAGTGCTATATTCCGTGGGATTTTTGTGTGAATCCAAGATTCCAACACACACGAAACAACACACGATTCGAACGATGTGTATGCGTAATTATTTTTTTTGTTTTGTTACTTTCTTAAACAAATTAATTGAAATTTGGACAGGAAACCGTCTGTTGGGTCAGCTATTATTAATAAATAAATATTCAATTCGTTTACAAAAAAAACTTACTGCAGCAAACTCGTTGCATAAAAATATTGATGCTTGTAGGTACTTTATCCGTAGCCGGATCACCGCAGCCGTTCAAGCCTGTTTCAGAAGAGCCGAGCATCATCACACGAATGCCGCACATGATCAACCAGCAATACAGGTAGTTAATAAATCAAGTTGTAAAAGGTGGTTTGTTACGTTTGGACCCAAAATTAAAAAAAAAAAAAAAATATATTGAATTCCGCGATCTAGCGAAACGGACCACCTTAACCACTCAAGTATGTTTTTTTAAACTTTTTTGTAATTAGATAATACATATTCGTAATACACAGCGGCATCGCGACGTCATCGCGGCGACAAAAACATCATAATGAAAATATCTATTTTATCGATTTCATTACCGTAAACAGTAACACTGGGAGTCCACACAATTAGCTCACAATATCACCAATCCCTGTTGTGGTTCATTTTTATGTCATGTTCATAAAAACTTTGAATAACGTCATAGAACCATTTTATAGCAACTGTATGGTATGGAAACAACGTGATGTATTACCTCAATTCCTAAGTAAACTAATTGAGCACCAATATTATTTGTAAAATAACTTGTTTATACGGAATCGTGCTATAATCATGTCAAAATACCGTAGACCGACTCACAAGCAAAAGTCGTCATAAAATTTAGTTTTTATTATTTTCGTTCGCAAGACATCCAATTTGACATAGCTGCTCTAGCTGGTAGAAACAAGGGTTAAACTTCATAAAACGAATCTCAATATAATTCAACAGAGGCCCAATGATGTACCCCAACAATTCGGGCTACGGTCCCCGCGGCCCCCAAAACATGTACCAGCTGCACCCGGGGCTGGGTGGTCCGGGGGGCCCCGGGGGGCAGGGGGCGCGGCAGTACCCCCCGCAGTACTACCGCCTGCCGCCCTACGGTCCCGCGCGCCCTGACCGACCCCCTCACCAGCCCTACAGACATCACATGCAAGGTAAATAAACACCCCAACAAACATAGTGGCCTCATAACTTATTTGGTATTAACTCTGCCTTCTGCCCTATAGGTCGCGGGTTCGACTCCCGCACTGGACAAACATTTGTGACTAACACAGATGTTTGTTCTGTGTCTGGGTGTTAAATATGTATCTATTATGTATATCAGTCTCTGATACCCATATCATAGTACAGGCTTTGCCTAGTTTGGGATCAGTTGACTGTGTGTGATATGTCCGGAATATTTATTTATTATTTATTTATAGTCATCTGCAACGTCTTTCAAATAATATTATAATGTATTGTAGAATTTTAGGTATATTTTTATATATTGTATGTTAGTCATTAAAGTATTTACATTTATCTATGGGCCAACATTTTTGTTTACAATTATTTGATGCCTGAAATGATATTATTATTATAGTGTGGTGTATTACATATCTGGCAGTATTCAGTGTGTGAAATAGTGACCGTTCATTGTCATTTATCAATAAGTAGGCATGTGGTTGTGGGTACCTGCAGAACATGCTATCAACATATTCTACAACTACCTCTATAAACTGTCCTGATTAACCTAGTAAGTTCATAACAATGGCGACGAGAATGGGATCTATCATCTATGTCATAGGAACATAGTATAACATGTGCCAGTCTCACCCAGGATGGAGACCCCACTTGCTCTACAGACGTCACTCATAAGGTGAATAAACACCGAAGAGATAGATCCAAAAATGTACCAAATGCACGAATGGTGAGGAGCTGTTCTAAGATACCCGCTAGATCTACAAACATCAAGATGCACGTTAACCAACCTAACAGACATAGAATTCCAACAATGCCGGTTGCGCCCAAAGTAGAGAGCTGATTTAAAGCCCGTATTTCTGAACCTCTTTCAAACATGACGATCTCGTGGAGATCGAGGATAACGACATTTCTGTAAGGGAAATTTTAAATTTTGAGATCGCTCTCATGTTTGAGAGTGATTTATATATACGGGCCTAAGACATCTCAAAGTGATCTTAGTGATTGTTGAAAAAAAAAGAGAATCCACCAGCTCTATAGACTACGCAAAGGTGAATAGCATAGTTACTAATTAAACTACCAGTTGCCAGTGATGACTTATGGCACTGAGACTTGGTCGTTAACTATAGGCCTCATATACAAGCTCAAAGTCGCGCAGCGTGCTATGGAGAGAGCTATGCTCGGAGTTTCACTACGTGATAAGATCCGAAATGAGGAAATCCGTAGAAGAACGAAGGTCACCGACATAGCTCTCAGAATTAGCAAGTTGAAGTGGCAGTGGGCAGGCCATATAGCTCGCAGAACCGATAACCGTTGGGGAGTAAAGGTTCTCGAATGGCGACCACGAACCGGGCGACGCAGTGTTGGAAGGCCCCCCACCCGATGGACCGATGACATTCTAAAGGTTGCGGGAAGTCGGTGGATGGAAAGGGCTCAAGACCGTTCGTCGTGGAACTCTTTGGGGGAGGCCTATGTCCAGCAGTGGACTTCTACAGGTTGTTGATGATGATGATGATAATTAAACTAACATAATACTACGTTTTTATAAATTAAGCTGAGTAGAGCAGCCCTTTCAGCTCTTATAGCAAAAATTTCATCGCAATACACATATCAATAAATTGTTCCTATAAAACTATCTATCTATAATTTTTTTCTTTTGACGAACTTTATGTCCAAAGCAAATAAAACAGAACGTATTCTTCGCTATACGTGTGGCACGCCTGTGTGGCATAGATGAAGTCGTGAGTGAGTGCCGCTTACGTAAAATACTGAAATGCTGAAACGAAACCCTGGAACACAGCAACTGAACGAATGAATGCACGAGACAGTGACGTAAAATCGATATGGAAAACAAAATGTCAAATTATAATTTATTGAATAATCTGCTATTATTAGGAGAAATTTAAACAAACAGTGAAAGGAACACATCAATTACCGAAGGTAGAACATTTTATACATCGGTTTTGTGGACGATTGTGTCAAATAAATACGGAAAGTGTAACATAGTACATGGTTTTGTCTGATCTTCTTCTTGAACAAATCAAATTAAGATGAAGTGCTCGTTACTATGGCAACGTTGTCAACAGTGATTTAACTTCGAATTTTCTTTGATTTTCGGTTGTTATTTCTTAATTAATTTTGTCGAAAATCCTTCGCAATCAAGCCGTATTTTCAGAGTTTTCTCTAGATAAATGTGGCGGTGGCGGCTTCAAATCGTAAGACGGTAGAGACTCCATTATTTATTGCTAGCCTTACCCGCGAGGTTTCACTCGCGTGGAATGAGTCGCGTGGATACTACTATGCAGGTTTGCAAGTCAGAACATTTGGACATTAGTTAGATGGCAAGAGATAGTTTATTATGCTAAATATAACGCCCTTCTTATCTGCATAAAGGTTGGTAGGCTATTATAATCTGCAGTACATGCCTATTAGATGTTAGTTATTACAGTTATTTTTAAAATATTGATGCCATATTTTTACTTAGAAAATAACAAATATCTGGATTTCATATTTTTTCTCGCTACAAACTTCGGCCAATCTCCCATTATACAATTTTATTACCATCAATTAAGTCGTTTCTCTGATTAGCCGAACTAATAAACAGAGATACAAAACTTTCCAATCCAAAAAAATTTTAACATGTTTTGTATTAAATAACCTGTTTTTGAAGAAAATAATATGAATTCAAATTTGTGTGGGTTATTGTTACTTACATAATTTACTATTTTATTATATGTGTATATGTGTACTATTAATAACTAGCTTTTATGGATGATAATTAATAATAACATAATGTTTTTTAGCTGATATAGTTCCGAAATCAAAAGATGCTTGTTATATTAACATACATTTTGTTTCAGGTCCACCGGGCCCGCCCACATCTATGCACCACCCGGGACCTCCCGGTTCTATGCACCATCCGCCCGGCTTCGGCTACAGAGGGCCACCACCTACCTCCATGCCTCAAGGATTACCCGACAGAGCGGGAGCTTCACCAAACCCGCCTGGCCATTTAGGCGGCCCAAGTTCTTTAGGCCATTTGCCTGGCCAAAACCCACACGGCCCGCAGAATCTAGGCCCGCCGACTACAATAGGTGGTCCATCAGGCCCGAACCACCAAAACGCTCCACCCAGTCACCTAGGTGGCTCGAGTCATTTAGGGCCGCAGAGTCATTTGAACCAACAAGGGCGACCGCCGGGCTTGCCTAATCCTTTAGGACCGCCGCCTCACGGACCGCCAAGCTTGCACGATGGACCGCCTAATTCGCATGGTTCACCGATATCGCATATGCCGCCGAATCCCCTGAGGATACCTCCCAATTCCCATGGCCCACCTCCAAATCTGGGTGGGCCACGGTTTCCTCCAGACGGCCCACGATATCCCCCAGATGGGTCACGGATGCCATTAGACAGGCCAAGGAATCCTTTAGATGGACAACGGATTACTCAAGACGGGCCACGGAATCCTTTAGATGGACCACGGATTTCCTTAGATCCAGGAGCATCACAAATAGGAAGTGCGTCCCAACTTGCTAGAGTGACGTCACCAGCGGCGGGGACGTCGGGTATGAAACACGGGGCCCCGGGCCCGCCCGGGCCGTCCGGTCCATCGCATGATGAGCCGCCGATCAAGATCAAGGCTGAGGTCAAGACTGAGCCGGAATATAGGTGAGTTCGATCATACTATTTGGCGTAGCGTTATTAAAATTCACACTGCTAAACTTGTGAAACGGCAGTATTGCTGAAATAGGACCTTTTTTGGCTCACGCACGCATCGAAGCACGGACAAAATAGCGCTTTTTATACAACTCTAAAGCGCCATTTGGTCCGTAGAAACACACAAAAGTAGGTATAAAACTACTCACCTACTTTTGTTTGTTGTTTTCTGTTTCTTGCCTTGTTGTACCTACACACCTAAGAGAGACCTAAGACCTGTTTTGCCTAAGTATTTATTAAATTAGTATACATTTTCTGTAATTCTTACAATACATATTGTAATCTATTATATTTTTAGATCGCCGCCAACATCACCAGGCGAAAGCATAGGCGGCGCTAGTAGCGCACGACCGGAGGACACACCGCGACATCCCAAGATCAAACACACTGAGAATAAAGACAGACGGCCGCGTTTCCCCCTGGGGCCTTACGCACCGCACTACGCTCCGTACGGGCCATATGCGCCGCACTACGCACCGGAAGCGCATCACACGTTACAGGTGAGACCTCGGCCCATAAACTCGCTTTGATTACAACATCCACTTTGGCAAAGAAAGCCCCCCAGCATGCTACTTTTTATGGTTACAGTCAAAGCCGACTTGGACGTCAGATTCCAATCATAGTTAATTAGGACCGCATTCAACTCTTCAATGACTTTGAATTCGATGTGGATTAGATTAGACATGTAGGTTTTTTCGTTTTGTTCGCCTCAGTTAAGCAAGAAATAACATTTGGAAAAACCCAAAGGAACAGCCGAAAAAATCTCATTATAGAGTTACAATAAAATAAACATAATACGAAGTTCACCGGGTCATATAATTTATCTAAATCACTGAATAAGTAATGATCTATAATCTTATATCTGAATATCTCTTCTTCCAGCATTATCTATCGACGGAGCGGCCGCGAAGCCCAGCCCCGAGCGAGGGGCCGCGGCCCCCCTACCTGCCGGCGCACCTGCGGCCCTACGGCCTGCCCCGCCCCCCCGCCGTGCCCGGCCTGCCCCCGCACTCGCACCATCCCATGCCCAACCAGAACCTGCCGCCCGGCCCGAGGGACCTCCCCAACGCGTTGAATAACGGCCCGCCCCGCCCCCCTTCGCCGCAGCGCACCCCTCGCCCCGCGCATCCGCAAGTGTCGGCCATCCCCGGCGTTCCTCCTCCGTCCTCGCACCCGTTAACACAACCGCCGCCGACGTCGCACAGATTACAGTCGCATCACAGACTTCCTTCGCAACCGACTCCGCTGATCGCGCACCGGCCGGTCCTCCCCCCTCAAGCCCACTCCCACCCGCCGGCGCCGACGCTCGCGACGGGACAGCCGATGCAGGCGCATTTAACGCAGTCGAGATCACCGCTGCGCTCCCCGGGTCCTCCACGACGACAGTCTCTCACGCCGCCTCAAAACCCCCCGCTACACCAGCCGTACGTCCAACAGTCGCAGATGCTCCAGGCGCCATTAGTCCCGTCCCGGCTGACCCCCCCGCCCCCGCTAGCGCAATCCCCCTCCCCGCACAACGCGCACATGATGTCGCAGCCCCTCCACGCGCCCCACCGCACGCCGCCCCCGCACCCCGCGCGAACCCCTCCTAACTTAGCCCATCACTTACCTCCTCCGCACGAGCGAGCGAGCCCGAACGTCCCCGTTCCATACCAATATGCGGAACGAAGGCCTCTGCTTACACAGCCGATCCCGCGCGACTCCCTGCCCCCGCATTCGCCACCGAGACGGGAATTCGAACCCCCAGAAGCGCGTCGGGAATTCGAACCTCCAGAAACCCGTCGGGAATTCGAACCGGAATCTCAACCGCGACATTTCGAGGCCCCGGATTCCCCTAAAGAAACAGCACAACAAGCGGAAGCCGATTCAACGATCGCCATCAAAAGCGAACCTATGCTCGGCAGGGTCAAAGAGGAACCGAATCGGGAGGAGGGAGGTGTGTTCGGAGGACTCGTAAGCTACTTTTCGAGCCAACACGAGGACGATATGGACGCGTAGGAAAATATAAAGGACCTACAATGTCTCTAAAATGGGAGTGTGTACAAGGTGATTCATAATACGTATGCTATCCCGAAAGTGGCTTATTCTACACCCAATTGGCAATAAAGTTTGTTCTACGACTTTGGGAAATTCGATATTTTTCATTGAAAAACTATGCAATAATCAGCTGTTTTGTCCAATCAGTTCAAACTCAATGAATCAGCGGTTTTAGGTATCGAACTTCTCTAACGCTTAGTAGCGAGTTATAAAGGTGATAAAAATACCAAAAAATCTAGTTCGAGAATGCTAGGAAAAAAAAATTTGAAGAAAAAAAATTTAAATATTGTTTTTTTATCCTCTAATATTCTTTCTTTATGTTGATAGAATCACCCCCTATCGGGATGGTATATTCCGATGTTATGAATCACCTTGTATAGTCCCCTTTGACAGCTGGCTGGACTCATCAGATACGTTCTGAGCAAGATTAGACGCGTAGAAAAATAGGTAATTGGAACAGTTATGCACTGACTTCATGTTAGGGGAGTCCCAACCTGATTTCTGTCCCCCTACACTTAAGAGCAAACTCCAGTATTCACTTGCGTAGTAGGTATAGGAGTAATGGCGGTAAGAAATATGTATTTAATAAAATTAGAGTGTATTGATCTGAGTATCGCACTTAGAAGTGACTTGTAAATATTACGATAGATATTATTTATCCGATGTATTATTGTAATAAAATGTTAGAATTTAGAGTATATTTAAAAAGATGAGTCTTTTTTGGTCTCGAATAAGCGACGTATAATTTTTTTTGGTTATGTTTATTAAGTGAGATTTATTTATATACAAACGATAGTTCTTACTGTATACTCTGGATACGAATTTTCTTAAAGATCGTTACGATATAAAATTTTTTTGCAAAATAAATGTTTTCTCCTAGTTTTGTGGTTTAATTTTGTAGTAAAACGAAGACGTACACGTAGCCGTGTTGTCCCAGTGGGGGATTCACCTACTTTCGATCCGACGGTCGTGGGTTTGAACCCCCGGTCGTGCATCTGAGTTTTCTATACGAAACATTGCAAAATTGTGACAACTGACACTGCCGTAGCTGTGGCGGAGTATTGGTCAAAAAAGATTTAGTCCCCCTTAACCATCGACACGAAAGAAGAATTTCAAAATTGGACATGTGCAAAATGTTAGGACATGCCTCTGACTACCCCCACATCTTTAATGATCTGAGAGGATGGCTATCATTCTTAGGGATAAAAGACGTGCGCCTATATTTTAAAACAAAAAAGTGATTGTAAAACATTTTATTTGCGCGGCCTTCCAGCCACTTTTTTGTTCCCCGCGGCTTGTTTGTTTTTGCCTCCGAAGGAGATTGCTTGTTCTGTAAAAGAAAGAAAAGGCAAATTATAGGCAACTGTATCTGTACATATTATTCCATAGGCAGGAACGTTAAACTTTCCCGTATTTACCAAGCGGAGCCGACTTGTGTAGGATCTGCGGGTTCCTTGCTAATTATGAAACGCAGCTCATACACGCAACGTACAAAGCAGAAGGCGACATTTATTTATTAAATAAATCATTTTGCAATATAATAATATTCCGGACATATTCACACGGTCAACTGATCCCAAACTAGGCATAGCCTGTACTATGGGTACCAGACTCTCTATCTGATATACATAATAGATATATATTTAACACCCAGACACAGAACAAACATCTGTGTTAGTCACAAATGTTGGTCCAGTGCGGGAATCGAACCCGCGACCTCTAGCGCAGAAGAGTTACTACCAACTGAGCTATCTGGCCAGTCACTGAGTATATCTTTTTCTTTCATCCTAAACATATATATCATGACTACTATTAAGATAAGTCAAAGTCAAAAGGCGTTTATTTCAATAAAATCACTAGGACCACTTTGAAACGTCTTAGAAACTAGGTGAAGCTATGATATAACGATGCCAATAGGTACCTGGGGGTGCGATTTTGAGTGTGATATCGTATGTTTTGCTCTTGGGTCTCTTGGCAGCCGGCTCCAGTTTCTCAGGGGTTTCCGTCGGCGTCACGGTTTCTTGCGTGGCCGCCCAACCGTCCTGACACAAGCAAAACTATGGTTACCACGAGTCACCAAAAATGGTGCATATTACTAGACTCAGTCGCCAATGCTGTTCATCAAACTTTATTGCTACCACCAAGAATAAAATATTATGTATAACGTGTGTGAGTGTGTATCATCATCATCATCAACCTGTAGAAGTCCACTGCTGGACATAGGCCTCCCCCAAAGAGTTCCATGGCGAACGGTCTTGAGCCTTCTCAATCCACCGACTTCCCGCAACCTTCACAACGTCGTCGGTCCATCGGGTGGGGGGCCTTCCAACACTGCGTAGCCCGGTTCGTGGTCGCCATTCGAGAACCTTTACTCCCCAACGCTTGTCGGTTCTGCGAGCTATATGGCCTGCCCACTGCCACTTCAACTTGCTAATTCAGAGAGCTATGTCGGTGACCTTGGTTCTTCTACGGATTTCCTCATTTCGGATCTTATCACGTAGTGAAACTCCGAGCATAGCTCTCTCCATAGCCCGTTGCGCGACTTTGAGCTTGTATATGAGGCCTGAGTGTGTATACGCGCGTGCAAATCCCGGCGGTAGTGCGCCAGTGGTTTTCCATTTGGAAAATTTATGTGCGCTTTATTAGTGAAGGAAAACATCGTGAGTTAACCGGCATGTCCTAGAACCTAAAAATTCGAAGACTTGTGCACGAATGAAGCTCATTTCACCATACTGTATCTTTCACCAACGAACATTGATACCTTAAACTGGTAACTGCCAATGCAGGATAACAAAGAAAGAACAAGTTTATATATATTTCTTTAAACTCAAATTTGGGCTTAAATACTTCTCATTCTTAAAAAATAACTCAGTTAAATAGACGTAGCCCTAAGTCACGCATTATGTAAGCAATATTAATATTATTGTACTTTTTTTGTACTTTATACACTTTATCGGAGCATTAGCCCAATCTATTGTATTATATCAATTACTTTCAACGGGAGGCGGGCGCTGGAAACTGCGATACAGTTTTTAATTTAACTAATGCAGTATTCCAACGTGTTCCTATTGTTTCTAAATTGTAAAATTTGTTCTTTGTTCCAAATAAAATTATTTTGATTTGATTTGATTTGAAGTGACGCGACAAGGAAGCAACATACCTCTGGATCTTCGATTTCAGGCGCGATAGGTAGGAAGGACAGCATATTCTCGTCTTCTCCCTCCTCGTCAGAGCTGCAGAAAGCGGCCACCGCTTCGCATGTCGTCACATCCACCTAGACAATAGGAGAGTACACTTAAACACACTTTATGGCATACCAGTTAACTCCGATTAACCGCCGCAATACCCCCTTAGGGGTTTAGTTTAGAGATCATTTAATGCACCCCAGAAACTAAAACCTTTATTCTCCTTTGACTTCTAAAACCCGAAAACCATAAATCCCGTGTGCATATAATTATCTGCGAATGCATCATAATGTAAACTAACTGAGCTACCACAAAATATAGCTTGTCTTTTCGAACACTTGGAATCTCGATTTTCCGACCCAGTGTAAGGTACGGAAGCCTCAGGGCGCGAGCATTTTCGCAATTGACCGTCTTTTTAGGGTTCCGTACCTCATTTGGAAATAACGGAGCCCATAAAGGAACACTTTGTTGTACGACTGTCTAGATATGCACCTACCAATTACCACCCCATCACACCCGCTGCGAGTTTTTGATGTAGTACCCATTTTACAACATTCGTGGTCACAGGCAGACTGGAGTACCTTAGCTACCGTCACTAAGCAGAAATACCTACCTATTAGAAGCAGCAGTGGACGTCCTACGGCTGAAATTTCAGCCGTAGGCCGTCCAGTGCTGCTTCTCTGCAAAGATTTCTCCAGCGCAGGCAACGCATTAGCAATGCTCCAGGTGTTGCAGATGTCAATAGGCGACGGTAACCACTTACCATCAGGTGGGCCGTAAGCCTGTTTGCCTCCGTATTATAAAAAAATGATTTTTTTATATATACAACTGAGGTGGCAAACTAGAATACGGCCCAACTGTTGGTAAGCGGTTACCGTAGCCAATGAGCGCTTGCAATAGCTAGAGACATCACGCACCCACTCCCCCCACCCCTAAAGAGTTCTGGCAACCTTACTCATCGCAGAAACAACACTATGATTGATCACAGGAGTAGGTAGTATTACCAACTCACTTCGACTTCTTCATCATGCAAGCTCTCCCCGGTCTGGTCCACGGAGCGGTCTTCGTCTTCCACATCGAACTCACTCTCCCTCTCTTCATATTCCACATTCTCGTCCAACTCCTTAAAGTCTGGCGCGAAGGCTGACCAGTTCTCTACTTGGTTCTGCGCCCATATCGATACTACACCTGTAATACAAGTAACATAGTCTCACGACTGCGGAGTGGCGTAGCCGAGTCGACCTAGTGGGTGGTACCTTTACTTTCGATCCGTAGATCGTAGGTTCAAAACCGGTCGTCAAATGAATTTATGTAGTGCATGTTTGTTTGTAGTGCATGCAAACACGTGCTCAAAACAATGAATTATTTTATCCTTTACAATACAATGTGTTCCGTAACTAGGTACTATTCCGAAAGAAATAATAATATTTTAGAATTAAAAATATTGTTAGCAAAAAAAGAATGAAAATAATAAAAATATGAATCATTTTGTTGCAGATTTTTCCCGAATTATTTCAAAACAGCTTTTTGGTCTTTTTAACATCTTTAAAACTATTATCAGACGTACGTGAGAGTTTGCAGACGAATATTGCTACCTAAAACAGCTGAATAATTGAGTTTGACCCCAAAACAGCTGATTTTCGAAAAGTGATTTGAAAAACGACGAAGTTCCAATTGAACATTATTGCCAATTGGGTGTAAAATAAGCCTATTTCCATTATGAATCAGCTTGTATAACACGTACCTGCACTGATACTGGCTATAATGGGTCGGATCGGATGCCACACGACATCTAACAGCAGTTCCCCCTTCGTCCCGTGCAGGATCTTCACCAGGTTGCCGATAGATTTCTCCCAGATGTACAGCGCGTGTTGGCGCGCCGACCCAGCACATATGTACTCGCCGTCGCCTGAGAAGCAACACTTCTTCCAGGTCGTTCTGGAAACGGTAAGAGTTAAGCTTGCCGTGGTGGCCCCGACTTAAGAATAGGCCCCTCCATTTCTACCCGTGGATCTCGTAAGAGGCGACTCTAGGAAACAAAGCTAGGGGATGGGCTGCAGCGTTCCCTATCAACAACAAGAGCTTTAACTGCGCTCGCCAACCCGCTTACGGTGGCGAGTATGGGCAAATCCCCCCAAAATATTGTTTCTGGTAATCTTTGGGGGGGAGGCTTATGTTCAGCAGTGGACGTCCTACGGCTGAAATGATGATGATGGGGAGTTAAGAGCGACAAATACATCGACGCACCCGTCTCAGACGCCTCAAATATGTAGACAAGTCAGAGACTACTTGCTACACATTAATCCTTTCACTACACTGATTCTTTCATCAACGGTCAATAGTAAGTCACAACTTCAACATACTTGTTTACAAGATCCTGTAGTTTTTGTATGGGCTCCGGTTCTCCATTCATGCCACATTTCAGCGCCGTGTTTGTGTCGTACACTCTGATCACTCTATCAGATGTATTCACGAGGAAACAACTGCAAAATACGGGAACTCATAATATGAATACTATCCAAAATGGGGCTTAATCTGCACCAAATTGGAAATAAATTTGTTCTGCAACTTTTGGATATTGAAAATTTTTTAAATCTATGCAAAAATCTCAAAGGGTCAAATCAGTTCAAACTCAATCATTCAGCTGTTTTATCAGTTCAGATAGTAATCTTGATGTCAAACTTCCCTAAAGTTTATTATTTGGGTAATAAGCTGATAAAAAGATAAAAACAGCTGATTCGTCTAAAATAAATAAAAAATAACAAAAAAGAGATATTTTTTTTTTTTTGTTATTTTTTCTTTTTTTTTTAGAATAAACCCACTTCGAGTAAATCTACTAGTTACGGAACATATTGTATTTATTTATTTTGTATTTGTAAGTGGATATATTATAATGGAGGTAGGTAGATGCCTCTATGTTCGAATTTCCATGGTTGCTTCATGCCCTCTTTTAGCTCGTTTAACCCTTATTCATAATCACTCGCTAACTTTATCGGCTTGATCAAAGTATGCACGTATTTCTTTTGTTAGAAAGGGACAGGGCGAGAGTTATCGAGCCGATTAAGATAGTGACTGATTATGAATGAGGGTTTGTATTTAGCCGTGAGGGTCAGCTCTGCTTTCATACTTAAGTTAACACATTTTATTTTTAAAATATGATGTTGTTCATAAAAAATATATAACTTTTTCATAATTTTTAGCCACTGTTGGGTATAAGACTCTACATTTTGTGCCATGGTATCTTTTGTTCTGGACAATGTCATCCAGATCTTCCACCTGTCTTCTCGATATCATTGACCCATCTGGCAGGTCTGCTGCGCTTTTAACAAGGCCCTACACCTAACATCAGCATGTTTGTGTTTACTACAGTAAAAGTACTTACTCTCCTCTTCTTGCGAATTCTATGCTTTTAATACTAGTTGTGCTGGATGTGCCCACTGTTATCTTAAAACTAGCCTTTACTAATAACGTCTGAGAGTCTAATATTAATATTTTGCCTTTTGCATTGCCAGTATACACATTATCACCTCTTCGGTCGAAGGATGCTATAACATTAATGTCTCCCTGAAATCATAAGAAATTAAAATTTTAGGACACTCACTATTTTAGGATTAGGTCTAAAAAACAATAAAAGTAGTGTATAATTTATATATAGGTCATAGGTCAAGCCAGAAATAACTTCTAAATATATAAAAATGTTATGTGACTGACTGACAATCAAAATTCAACACGTAGCAGGTTGCAGCAGGGTTGAAGTTTGTACAAAAATAGCTTCATGGACTGGAACAAAATCGGTTTCAACTAGTGGTCAATAAAAGAACATGAGAGTGAGACAGATGTATAACTTTGTTCATGCATTTTTAGTCTATCTCACTCAAATGGCATTGTTCATTCTATATAACTGTCAGCTACATACAGTGGTGGTCATCTAATTAGAAACACCTAGTCACCTGACATTTTTATAAAGTAACTAACATTATTATAGCATTTAATAGGAGGTAATTTTTTTTTTCACTACTTTACAATGTACTTTAATATCTCTAGTTTAATTACAAGCAATAATATTTGACAACCAAGACGGCAATAAAAATAAATATCAGTGAAACAAAAAGTATCAATATCGTTAGGACTGGCAGAATGGACAACTAATTAGAAACATTGTATGACTCGGTTCGCAATTTGATTTTTTAAACTGAAATACAGTTCTCACAATTGTCAATCACATTGTAAATATTGCCACCATTTCTAACTCATTACGAAAAGTTACTATTTATTGTTGTTTTATTAAAAATGGGTAAAAATAAGAGCTGTGATGCAGCAACGAAAAAAATTATAGTGAATTTTCATTTAAAACCAAAATGGAGTTACAGAAAGATCGCCGATTATTTGGAATGTTCCGTAAAGATGATATTTAACGCCCTCGCACATTTCAAACTACACGGAACATCAGATAACGTGCCAAGAAAACTTCGGCCCAGGAAGACTACAGTTCAAGAAGACAGGCTTATGCTTCGATTAGCTAAGGCGGACCCCTTTAAAGGATCCAATGTTATAAGAAAAGAGGTATTTTCAGAAGACGATCCTCGACACGTGTCCACTAAACTAGTTCGTAGACGGTTGGTTGAAAGAAAATTGTTAGGAAGGATCGCTAGAAAAGTACCACTACTAACCAGGCTACATAGAGAAAATCGTCTAGCATTCGCTCGCAAATATGGCAGTTGGACTATTCATCAATGGAAAAAAGTTTTGTTTTCAGATGAAACTTAAATTAATTTGATTAATTCCGATGGAAAACGATATGTACGACGACCAATAAACGAGGCTTTGAATAACAAGTACACTAAAAAGACAGTTAAGCACGGTGGTGGAAATGTAATGGTGTGGGGATGTTTCTCAGGGTACGGGATTGGTCCCGTGAGAAAGATTGAAGGGCAAATGGATCAATATCAATACAAAAAGATCTTGGAAGAGACAATGATTCCATATTCCGAGGAAAATTTGCCAGTAACTTGGATATTTCAGCATGACAACGACCCAATGCACACAGCACGCAGTTTCTTACAGAACAATCCGTGACAGTATTAGAGTGGTCTGCCAATAGTCCGGATTTAAATCCCATAGAAAATTTGTGGCACACTATAAAGACCAACCTGTCACAGAAACACGTTACTAATATTCATGGACTTAACAGTGCATTTGAAGACGCTTGGAGAAGTATTCCTGTAGAAACTTGTTATAAATTGATTGAATCAATGCCGCGTCGCTGCAAAGCTGTTATTGATAATAAAGGCTACCCTACCAAATACTAATTGTCTAAGGATGTAGTATTTTTAGTATTTTTCAAAACTATTGGGGTTTTGTTCAAATTAAAAATGATTTAAGTAATGATTTTTTTGGTGTTTCTAATTAGTTGTCCGGTTTGTATCTCGTATTTTATTTTGTTATTAATATAACTTTCAGTTTTAGAAAAACAACCGTTGTTTTCTGTTATTAAAATGCTATAACAATGCAATATAATATCCGATACATCGATTTTAATACGCAGGAACACTCAATGATACGTTAAAAATTAGTTCGAAAGGGAATTTGCAATAAAAATATAAACCCAGGTAGGTGTTTCTAATTAGATGACCACCACTGTACTTACATCTTCATCTATCGGCAGTATCTTATGCTCTCCATCAGTGTCCACCAATAGCGCTGCATGTCTCATTGGACATACAAGGAATCGCTTATCATTCCTAGGATCAAACTGGACTCTCAGTATAGGAGTGGGGAATCTGTACCGCTGCTCACACTCTCCCGAGAGCACATCCCATATGCAGACATTGTGATCAGTTGATGCTGATAAGAGCTGGAATAAAAAATGTTTTGTATAAATTCCAGGTTACAAATTCTATTAAATACAAATTTCATCACAATTAATTCAGCTGTTTCTGTTTGACTGAACCAAAATCATACTCCAACTTTCATACCCTAAATAATAAAATGCAAATCGGAATCAGAAAATATTTATTGAGCTGTTCATCACATCACATCATGATCAGCCTGTGGGAATCCACTGTTGGACATGGGCTTCCCCCAAATAGTGCCACAATGAACAGTCTAGAGACTGCTTCATCCATCACTGTTGTACATTGAATTTCTTAACTATTAAATAAGATACAAGTTTTTACAGCTCAACCTTGCAAGTACAATAGGACGAAAATAAATATTGCATTCATCATCATCATCAGCCTGATGAAGTCCACTGCTGAACATAGGCCTCCCCCAAAGAGTGCCATGACGAATGGGCTTCTCCATCCACTGACTTCCCGCAACCTCAGGGGTGTAAGGGGTTCCAAAGAACACCGACTGGAACCCAAGCCAACCTCACCGGCACGCGGTACAACCTGCCGACTAGCGAACGAGGCTCTGGCACCCCAGCGTGGTGGGTTTATGGTCCAACCCCCCCTAATGATGATAAATTGCATTACATCTCTTAAATTTGAGAAAAAGGTGAACAAAATTTAAGAAATTCATTGGAAGGGCATTCCAATTTTTATCATTGTTATAGCATATTTTAGTAACCAATTTCTGAATCTAAGCTTATGCGTGTTTGTTAGACGCAGGTGCGAGTGAAGCCATGGCCAGTCACTAGTTTATAACATAAACAGAATCATGTTCACCAGAAGGTTTTTTGTACAATGATGGTTTTTAGACAGTACCTTTTTACAGTTCCTGGACCAGCTAAGACTACAAACAGGGTAAACGTGAGCAGACAGTGACTTAGCGATGCCTCGAGTTAGGAAGTCCCATATGAATATCCTGCCATCGTTACATCCAACTGCTAACAGAGTTCCTCTGCGATTGAAAGCACAAGTCGCCGCCAAAGATATTGAGTCCAAAGAGCCATCAAATTCCTGGAAAATAAGAAAACTATCTAAGTGCCTAACCTAAAACTTTGGTACTTAGAATGTTTATTTTACTGCAATCGCTTGTGTGTAAATAAAGAGAAGAAAAGTAATTACCTCAGGATAGTTCTGACCAAACGACTCTGAAAAGAATAGAAAAAGAAGGCTATGATTTTAGGTAAAGAACAACAAAATTAAAGGTAACAGGGAATTATCAACAAAAATGTAAAAGCCCTAATTTAAAATAATTACCAAGTAATTCCAAGTTCATGATGCGATGAAATAACAATTTGTAATGAAGCTTATGTGTCCAGAAGTAGCTCTGGAGTTATTTTTGTTGTCAACAAAAACCTTTGTAAATAAATAAATAAACAACAATTTACGCTTCTCTCTCTCTTCTTCACTTCATTTCATCCACAGACTACTAAGGTAAGGAATGACTTCATCACAGAGCAGTGCTGCCCACCCGGAAATTTGGTTTTCCCCCAGACTCAGTGAAAAATGCCCTAAATTCGCAGTATTGGCACAGTTTTACCCTAAAAAGTGTAAGCCCCTTCGTCCATGACGCTACGCAAAGTGACGGAACTCATTAGAAACTAGAGTTGCGGACTGATTGGAAACTCTGACTCGTCCACGACGCTACTGGAATTTCCTGAAACTCAGTCACTCAGTACACGATTTTATGTAAACAAAGTTTTGAAAACGAAAAAATTAACATAACTAGTGATAATTCGAACGATGACATGGACATGATTATTACTTCTCCAGTCACATAAACGTCAGAATCACTTATAATAACTTTTTATTCGTTCATTTTTCAACAGTTTCTCGAAACCAGTCGCCTGGCGACCAGCATGTCGAGTCGCCAGGAGACTAGTTACAAACGCGTTCCTTTTGAGTAGCACCGTGGAAGGACGCGCATTGAAATACTAGTGCTATCGCAGTCAGGCTACTCATAAGTGACTACAGTTTCAGTCGCGTTCCTTTTGAGTCGCGCCGTGGACGAAGGGGCTAAAGTACAAAATATTCAAACTTTTTCGCGAAATCATACTTTTTACTGTAGACTTAAATTGCTTAATTCTAGTGGAAGTTCCTACTCAGATCTGTCACACACAAAAATATTTTTACCCTAAAAAGGCATCAAAAAATACCCTAAATTTAGGGTAATACCCTAAGTTGTGGACACTGTATTTATATGTTCTTTTTTTTGTATCCGGTACCGCATGTATCAAACACGAGAAAAAGAAAATAAAACGGCAAAGCAACGTAAACAACTTTCAAAAGTAGGTAGCTAAAAATGGAGTTGAACATGTGTTGACGCGTTTGAAACCCGCGGAAACGGTAGCGCAGAGTATATAAAAATTTCGTAGACGACAGACAGAGTTCGTCGTATTAACACTGATACTATAGAGCTGTGATATACTCTGTCTACGAAAAAGTTACTAGAGAGGCGTAGACAGCTGTCTACGCTCTATCAATCAATCGGGTCGTAAACAGAGTATCGGTCTACGAATCGGGTCATCAGCTTTTTTTTTAAACTTTATTTTCTATTATTGGGGGTTTTGTCACAGAGTGACTTTGTCAGTTTACGGTCATCAGCAACTCCTGAGTAGAGCTGCGGGTAAGGGCCTCTAGCTGGCACTATTTACCCTAGCTTCTTCGCTGGAAGCCAAGACTTCCAGGTCACGGGGATTTCACACTGCAACAAGGCACATACGGCCAATGACCGCCACTGCGCAGTCCTTCGACGAGAAGTACGCAAGTGAGGAATAAAGTTCAATGCACCACTACCTTCCAATAATGCCCATCGAGAACGAGAGCCGGCTGCCAACGCCCCTACCGAACGCAGAGCCCCTCTGAAGAAGAGATCCAGGCGTTCCATAGGACGGAGAGGAAGGAAACCGCTTCTTCAAGCTCTAGGGTCTTATACTCTTTGACGGTAGCATGAAACGGACATTTGTGAAATGTGACAGTTGCCACTTGCCAGCTGAAGTTGAAGTCTGGTCTGTGGTGAAATGAATTTCTTCTTGTTGTTTTGTTGTTGGTGTGATCGTTTGTTGACGGTTGTCGTGAAACTACATAGTTATTAACAATTCTATGTTCATATCAGAGCGTACATACGCGGAAAACTAAGGAAAAACAGCCTACTGTTTACTTTCAAGACAAAATGTCATTCTCAGTTGCGTGGGAGGCATATCAGAACAATATTTGTAATGGCCTGAGTGTACTGCAGCAGGTTACAATTTTCATTATTCTACAGATTTACTAGTAGTATTTGATAATATTAGCATATCTAATATTTCACATGTCACACATACTACTCTATTTTTCAACATGCAGTAAACAAAATATTGTAAATTTCTTAAAACCGTATTTACTTCACCAGAGGGGTCAGTTTGTGGACATGACAATAGCGGCTGACGGTCACCATGTGAAGGTACATCAGATGGTGATGTCTCTCGTCAGCTCTTACATCAGTGATCTGATATCTTCAGCTTCCTGTCCTCATCCAGTCATCTTTCTAAATGTAAGATTACTTTTTATTCTCCTACAAATATTACGAAGGTACATTGTGGCCAGTCACAGGCACATTCTTTCTTGGTCATGTCGCATAAAGTTCCTCAAACGAGTCAGGAGAGCACTAGTGGAGTGGTGGTAATGAACCTGCCATCCAATCCAAAGTTCTTGGGTGTGAATCCTGGTAATGCACTAATAAATTTATGTGATAGTGCTCTGAAATGGCGAAGGAAAACATTGTGAGGGAACCAGCATGTCCTAGGACCTAAGAAATCAAAGAGATGTGACCTGTGCACAAGAGGGGTCTAAGAGGCACACTTTAATCCTTTTACCTCACTGTTTCTGTCAACTATGGTCATTGGCCCTTTTCAGGGCCACCATACCTCAAACCTGTTACCTGAACTTTTCCACCACCTATTTGAACCAAACATATGCCAAGGGTCTTTCCCTTGCAATGGTCACATTCACACTCTCCAAGCAACTGTTGTCAACTTTTCTTTATCCATTTTAAAACATTTCATCAGTGCATCATCTACCATATCAGTATCAACCTGGTTACTGACCCAATACAGAATAAACAAGAAAGAATCAGTGACATGACTAGCAAGCAACCACATTGAAAAAATCCATAATACCCATGTGTATTACTAAATCATAGCAATATATATTTTATTTTACTTTCCAGAAAGTGTCCTACCAAACCTTGCAATCAATATTGCAGTATGCTTACACTGGAGAAGTTATGGTGGCAAGAGACAAAATCAGTGAGTTTTTAGAAGCGTGCAAAGCCCTGCATATTAAAGGAGTAGAAGATTTGGTGAGAACATATTATCTCTTGTGTATATTCATAATGTGTATGTTTGTGTTCAGTGTTGGAGGGTCAGTTTGGGGCCCCCACTCTCAATTGTAATGGTTGCGGGAAATCGGTGGATGGAGAAGGCAGAAGATTGTTAATTGTAGCACTCCTTGGAGGAGGCCTATATCCAGCAGTAGACTTCCTCAGGCAGGTGTTGATGTTCATAACAAGTTAGGCGTTTAAATCAGGATAATTTTACAACTGACCTATGGTCTACTTGATCGACTACTTGAGGGCAATAATATTCAAGTGCCCAGTGAAGTCACCATGTTTTTTCTTTCAGTGCACTACAGGCCAGGATCTTCAGAATATAAATGAGGACATCTCAGAATGTCCGGTAGAATTGCCCACAACAGATGAACACTTGAAATTACAGAAAAGGGGTATTATTAAAAAACCACCTGTAGGCATAGATAATAATCAAAGGTAAGTAAATCCTAATTACTAACTACAGTGAAGCAAAAAGGAGGTTTGTTAACCATTATTGTATGAAACACAGAAGTCACAAAAACTTTTTTGGGTGTTTGTGGTTCGATCACTCTTTAACATAATGATTTCGAAGAAACTGTTCTTTACCTAGAATAGCATTTAGGCTATTTTTTTATTCAGGTAAGCATTAGCAAGCAATGCGATACAACGCGGGCACAAGCTAGTTGCTGCCTAAACGAATTAAAAATCAACCAATACGTAATACCAATTTATTCTACATCCTACTAATATAATAGATTAGACGAATTGATTTATAAATGCGAAAGTTAGTAAAGGATTGAGATGAAATTTGGTATGTAATGTATGTAGTAAATAACCTGGAATAACATCATTGAGCGAAGCCGTGGGTGAAAGCTAGTAATATATATAAAGTCACTGTGCAGAGTCCAAACCAACTTGGTTCCCATTTACAGTGCTGCCAGTGACAATGATACTATGGACTCCACATTTGACCATGACGATACTCCATACCACTGTGGTGGCAGCAGTCCTATCCCCACCAAGAGTAAAAGAGGCAGTGGTGAAACAAAATGTTTATCAGGTTAGTGTCTCCGCTTTTATTATTACTCTTAGGTTATAATGAATATAGTTATAAAACGTAACACTGGACCCTGTGGCGCGGCGGGGTGGGCCATTGCCTGAATAAGACGCAAGAGATACCTGCAGGATATGTTTGTTGCATCATCATAAGCCTGAAGTCCACTGCTGGACATAGGGTCCCTCAGAGTGCCACGAGGAACAGTTGTGAGCCTTCTCCATCTACCGACTTTCCGCGACCTTCTAAACGTCATCGGTCACTCGAGTGGCGGCCTTTCTACTCTGCGTTTTTCCGTCCGTTTCGTGGTCGCTATTCGAGAACCTAAAGGTTGTCGTAGACCTACCACAGCAGCAGATCAGCGTCGCCTCGGCTCGAATCATTCAGCATTCCTTATATGAAACTTGATACCTCAAAGCACACTATTCAGCTTCGTATCGGCATCGCCTAGCTCCGGGACTTGTTCGTTGACGGAATTTGTTTCTGAGCGAGGCGATGCCGATCTGGTACCCAGCTGATATGTGTATGTCAACCTATTCCCCAACGGTTATCGATTCTGCTAGCCATATGGCCTGCCCACTGCCACTTATTCTGGGAGCCATTCATATACAATGCTTTTATTTCCAGACAACCTACAATACACGGTTTCGTACAAGGGTAACCTCCAGTTGGTGTGTAACCGATACCTGTACTTCCTCATGAGCTCTCGTAAAAGCGGCGAACGGATGTGGCGATGTATGACGTACAAACGGAATTGCACGTGTCGAGCCTTTTTGGTTACTAAGGACAACAAAATTATTAAGAGGTGAGCTCTCTCTACTGAAACTATCTTGATATCTTTAAATAAAATAGGCTCGTCTTTTGTTTTCATGGTAAACATCAGATCTTTGAAAATATGGGATAAGTTAGACAAGGTTTTTTTTTTTCAGGGTCGGCGCTCACACCCATCCTTTCCACGACTCGCAGATCCTGAAGAGACTGAACAGCGGGAACATGTTCTCCGCGTTGAACGAGGTCGAAGACCACGTTGAGAGTATGAGAAACAAACCGAGCGCCTCCAGTGAACCCACCAGCGTTATCATAACTCACGACAAAAATGGCGGCCAAATGCCGCCACTGAGTTAGAATTATTTTTTAGGAAGACCAATTGTGTAAGCAAAATGGGAATATGTTCCAAACATTGACGATGTTTTTCACGATCTCAGCGTCATATGAAAGGAGAGAGAAGTATGTTGTTTGTTTCTCAATAATGTTAGAACGGATGTGGATGAAATTTGCCAGATATAGATAGCAAATAGGTTATTTTTCATACAGGAAAAAAATTACGGTTCATGTAATTGAACATGTAATTCGGTGAAAATTCAATATTTAATTTTGTAAATCAAGTCGGATGAAAAATTGATACTTGGTCCAAGTAACTATTTCTAATCTCTGACAACTACGCGCTAATTATTTCGTGGCTTTACTATCAAGGTTTCATTATAAATTTTTTGGCGAAAATCCATTTAGAAATATAGACGGCTAGGTGAAAGTAGGCTTGCGCCGAGGCTTCCATGAACACGTAACGCAGGGTCGAAAAATCAGAAAGTTTAAGAAGTGACAATGAAGTTGAGTGCGGTAGTTCCCTCGTTTAAAAAAAAGTTTTGCCTATTGCTTAGATTGTTAAAACCATTCTCAAAGTTGTGAAGGTCATTCCCATTTTGCTTACACAATAGCGCCGCTGATCAAATAATATAATAAATACATACCTCTTATTCACAACCAGTCAATAACATTATCGGCACGATCTCGCTTGTCCTTTTCTAATAGTAAACAAAGGAAAGAGGCGGACATACTTTTATCCGATAAAATAACGAAACTGATACTTAGTGAGTGATTATGAGTAAGGGGGTTACTAGGTACTTTAGTTTTACGTGTTAGAATAATCATAAGTTTTTTTTAAAAATAAATATGTGAATATTTTAATTTTACCAATTTAAAAATAATAATTCTTACAGTTAGGAAGTCTAGTGATTATTTATTTACAACTTGCCACACAGACTCGTATATTTGTAGGTAGGCATAAGTCTTGAATCAAATAAAAGGTAAACTTTCTAACTAAAGTAAAGTATTTATCCTACCTACCTATCATCATTAGCAAGAAGTTCACTGCTGGACTAGGCGGACTCTTTGCGGACACGCAAAGAGTGCCACGACGAACGGTACTCTTAATTTTGCCCCGTATAGTTACTTTTAAGAGTTCGTATAAGGCAAATTTGCTATTGAAACTGCCTTCCTAGCTCAGTTTCTTTGAAATTTACAACCCACATATTTGAGGACATGCAACTTCAGACTTTTACCTTTTTTTTTAAATACGATTGGTGAAATTTTTCTCGATAGTTTTTTTTTAAATACATCTTTTGCACAAATGAAGGCGAAATCGCTGAAGGCGCGACGCTTGGTAGGCCCCTTAAGGTTTGTATCGTGCTTTGCCGTGGCCGTGGTGGCTCCGGCTGAAGAATATGGCCCTCTATATCTCCTAGCCGTGGATGTCCTTAAGGCGATTAAGGGGAAAAAAGGGGGATGGGCAGCAGCGTCCCTATTATTACAACGATAAACTCTAAGTCCGTGCCCAGCGTGGTGATTATGGGTTAATTCCCCCCACATGGTAGGGAGTCGCTCTGGAAATTTGTGGGGGCATTGTTAGCAGTGAACTTCCAGCGGCTGGAATGATGATAATCGCTTCCTTTGTCTATATTCATCTTCTATAAACCGATAATCTTTGCTGAATAGTCCAGTTCTCTATCACGATCCTTCTGGTTGTCTTGTTCCAATCCAATCAGTCGCTTATAAATAGTACTGCGTCTGTAGGGTACTAATTAAGTCTCTGTGTTTTGTCGGTTTTGTAGACCGACATTACTGTGCCCTTCGAAGCACGGCATCGCTCAGCTTATACCACTATCCCAACATTTGGTGACCGCTCCGAAGATTGCTTGACTTAGATGCTAAGCAAGTACCTAAATGGTAAGTGAGGGCATAATGGGTTGCTTGGTCTTTTCATTGGCGTTTCTGGCGTCATTCTCTTTCTTCCTCGTGTCAATGGCGCGTTCGACTTCGCTCATTGTCGTGAACATGTTGCGGCTGCGAAGCCTCTTCAGTATTGGTGCGTCGTGGAACGGGTGGTTGTGGGCACACAATCTGGGGAACAAAAACAAAAGGTTATTGAAATTAGAAAAGCTAACGACATTTCGGTCAGCGGAGATCCGATTGGAAACGCTGAGTCGTACACGGCGCTAATTGAATTTCTTGAAACTCAGTCACTCAGTACACGGTTGTGTGGAAACGAAAATAATCAACATGACTATTTAGTGATAATAAATAGACACACAAATATGTAGTACTATTCCGCTAACTATGACTAGTGATAATTCAAGCATTTCAGGTCGCGAGGTGACTAGTTACAAACGCGTTTGTGATGTTTAAATACTAGTGTTACAAACAGCCAGGCTGCTCTACTAAGTGACAACAGTTTGTAACTAGAAAAAGGCACTGAGCACTTAAAATGACAATAAAGTTCGTTACTCTGGTATTGAAGGGTTATTTTAACAATCTTAGCGACATCCAAACGTTTCATACTTGAAGTCTTTCATGTCGCTTATATTGATTATATTATCCTCAAAGTTACGAACTTCATTGCCATTTCGCTTACGCAATAGCACCCTAGGAGTGCTATTGCGTGAGCGTAATTGTAATAAAGTTCGAAATTATAAGGACGATTTTATCAATTTTACCAACATATGAAGTGTTCAAATATGAAAAGTAAGAAGCTTCTTCTTGTCATGTCACTGATTATTTCTCGGTCATCCTGTATTAGGTAGAAGATATTAGGTTATTATCCTGTAGAAGCTAAGATCTTGTAGTTTTCCCTTGTCAAGTTTGGAAAGTTTTGAATGTTGCTAAAATTGTTAAAATTATCCTCAAAATTGCGATCTCCATTCCCATTTCGCTTACGCAATAGCACCCTTCCGTCACTTTCGAGTAGCGCCGCGCCGTGGACTAAAGCATTTAAAAATGCTAACCTTCTCACTATCCTGTTGTTTTTAACTGCGATCCGCGCGCTGCACTTCTTTTTAAAGTCGATGCATCGCCATATTGTGTGACCGTTTTTAATCGTCGTGTATTTAAAGCAGTAGAGGTACCGGTTCAACACGAGCTGTAACGTTCCATGAGTCGACATAGTGTATTTTAATGTTGTTTCTGAAATAAGAACAGCAATTAGATATCGATAAACCGAATTGGCTTAGTGGGAAGTACCCCGACTTACGATCCGAAGGTCGTAGGTCCCCGTCGTACACCTTCAAGTTCTTCTCTTCGAAAAGTTGAAGTTCTTATTAACACGTGTCTTAAAAGTTGAAGGGTAACAACGTTAGGAAACCAGGTATGCCTATAAGCGGCGATTGACTTGGAACCTGTCACGTGGAATGCTCACTAGGTACTGCAAAATGTTAGGACGTGCCTCTGACTACCCCTCATATCCATCTTCATGTATCATATATATATTTTTTATTTCTTTTTATCGAAACGTCCAAAATACCACAGAACCTAAAGACGAAAGTGCGTATTGCCAGTGATGCTGGTGACATACGGTACCTACTGAGACATGGTCGCTAACTATTAGCCTCATACACAAGCTCGGCTAGGTCGCGCAACGGGCTGCGGAAAGAGCTATGCTGGGAGTTTCACTACGTGATAAATCCGATTGCGGAAATACTGAGAAGAATCAAGGTTACCGACATAGCTCTAAGAATTAGCAAGTTGAAGTGGCATATCATTATAGCTCGCAGAACCGACAACCGTTGGGGAATAAAGGTTCTCGAATGGCGACCGCGAACCGGACGACGCAGTGTTGGAAGGCCCGCCACCCGATTGACAGACGACATTGTTACGGGAAGTCGGTGGAAGGAGAAGGCTCAAGACTGTTCGTCGTGGCACTCTTTGGGGAGGCTAATGTTCAGCAGTGGACTTCTACAGGCTGTTGATGATAATGATGAATTAAATAGAGGTTTACCATCAGTATCGCCAATGCTCATTTTCGGTACAGTTTTAGACTCGTTTTCAGTGAGCAACTCCCCACTGTCACTGTCAAATGGGCTCTTCATGTCATCATCATCATCGAAACTGAAAATAAAATAGGTATATTATATATTTTTTTAATCTCCTTTGTTTCTTGCATACTGCCCGGATGGGCATTCAGCTAGAGTTTGGTGTTTGCTTCGGTGCGTAATTGGCATGGATGGAAAAGAGCCCACCAGTTCCATATTTTCACTTTCCTCAAAATAAGATATACCTACGAGATCAAAGCTACTTATAATAAAAGCATAGCCCGCAGCATACGCAGTGCCGTAGCGGACGAGTGCCCGTCTGAGACGCAAGGGGTTCGATTCGCAAATATTAGTTCCGGGTCTGGGTGTTGTGGTACCATGGTACTCGTAGTTTCTGATACCCTCGGGCATAGGGAATCCTAATAACTGTTGGATGTTATTTATTTATATTTACTAGCTAGCGCTCGCGGCTTCGCTCGCGTGGTACCTTGATAAAAATTGCCTATATGGTATTCTAGGTCAAAGACTATCTGTTTCAAGTTTCATCGAAATCGATTGAGCGGTTATGGCGTGATAGAACAACAAACATCCTCGCTAACTTTTGAATTTATAATATTAGTAGGAAGTAGGATTTACCTGATGCTTTATTCTACACTAGCTTCCGCCCGTGGCTTCGCTCGCGTGGTACCTAAATAAAAAGTTGCCTAATGCTATTCTAGGTAAAGAAGTTTATCTATTCCAAGTTTCAACGAAATCGGTTGAGCCGTTACGGCGTGATTGAATAACAAACATCCTCACAAACTTTCGCAGTTATAATATTAGTAGGTATTATAGTAGGAAACAAAAAAAATATATAGCTAGATTTATGAAATGAAATTGATCTTATCAACAAATACACTTTCGCATTACTAATCATTAGTAAGGATAGGTTAAGCAAGGACAGAAGTGAGATGCAGATACAGAAGAGGACCACTCACCAATCAACAGTGTTCTCTTTACATTGAAGAGGTTTAACATCGGTACTGTGTAATCTATTTCTGCCTCTTTTCTTTGTATGTGATGTATCTTTTTCTTTCTCACTTGTATCTGCTTGTTTTCGCTTTGGAGCAGTGTGCACGGATTCTTCATTACTTGCTGAATCACCAAAAGAGTTCTGAAAATGATGAAAGTGTAATGAATTATAACTAGCCACCTGGCCAAGGCTGTCAAGCTGCATGCCCTGTTCAAATGGCATGATCTATGTCATTTAAATTTCGTTTCAAAATGAACCTTACTTCTGACCACTACTGACCAATTTTGAGTTTGAAATTTGGGGGTTTGTGATATAGCTCAACGATACCGCAAGCCCCTCAAAGTCCCCAAAACAGCTGATTTGCATGAAATGGTACTACTGACACTAAGGCAGATTTTTGAATTTAGAATTTCCGGTCGTTGTAGAGTTATAAATATTGTTGGATTTAAAAATATTTATTATTTTGAAGGTGTTCCAACAACATTATATATAGTTATCATAAATTTATTTATTTCTTATCAAACAAAAAACCCAAAAATGCAAAAAAAATAACCAATAACCTACATTTTCTGAAAATCTTTTTTTCAAAATCTAGCCCGTAACTCCTAACATCACTTTTCGATGACTATCACGGTTTCCGATTTCGCCTAAGTGGCCCTGAAAAAAAACTCACCCTGTATAGTAATGCAAGTCATATCTAGGGTTACTGTGGCAACAAACGAGTTAGCAATAAGAAAAATGTAAAAACTTACCATACTTTCCAAACCTCTGATATGTAGGTCTTTGCAAGCATTTAAGAACTCTTGGATTTTGTCGTTGGCGACCACAACTTCTCCTGTGTATGCATACTGTAGTATTGCCTGCAGTGTTTCATATGATATTTTCTGAAATAGTAAATATTAAGGCCTTATTACATTATTCTAGATGATTTATCGGTGCACGCTTTATGGTTATTATGTCCTGATTGTCAATGAAAACACTATAATTAGATGAGAATTGTTTATTCAGCTAGGGAGCTGTATGGAGAGTGTACATGTATCCGCCAGCGGCTTCACTCGCGTGGTACCTATAAAGATAAAAAGCCGCCTATATGCTATTCCAGACTATAATCTATCTTTGTGCCAAATTTCATACAAATCCGTTTGGCCGTGATTGAACCACAAACATCCAAACATCCTCAGAAAATTTCGTATTTATAATATTACTTAGTAGGATAATGACTTTATTATGAACTCCTCAAAGTAGCATAGCAATTAGAGAATGTATATGATATGATAGACAATGGTCTACTTACATTGAGGAAGATAACAGGGTGAGGACATGCAGCTGATGAAATCAAATCCCTGATGTAAGGACTGACAAGGGACAGGACCATTTGATGCACTTTTACATGATGCCCGTCCGCGGCCAGAGTCATGTCCACGAATTCACCTCTCTGGGTCATAAAATAAGAAACTCATGTAACTGCATACAATTCAAGACATTTAAGAGTAATTAAGATAATACAAAGCTATTGTTAATATGTTTACCATCCCTAAAGCCTAATTCTATCACCTAGAGGCCAGCAAGAAATTTATTTCATTGTTATTGTTATTTTTATCATCATTACCTACCTATATGTAATTATGTGTTCGTTCAGTTTTTGGAGAATTTGTGTTTGTTTTTTTGCATTCAGTCTCTTTGTGATCAACTACTTTTCAAAACAGAAAGAAATCAATTTATTCTTGTTTCTAAGACTTCATAGGCAAATATTCTTTGCTGATCTTTCTTGGAGTTTGAGGTTATTACCTGCTGTAGTGAACTCAACCCACTGCATATGCTTTTCTGGTATGCACCCCAAGAAACAGAGTATTTCGAGCCTGCCATTCTCCTATGAACTCAAGTCAAAAATGCTGGCTGACTGCTGGGGGAAACTCTGAAAAGAAAAGGTTAGGAAAACGTCTGCGTTATCACGGAGGAAATATAAGTAGTATTATCTACGAAAGAACAACAAAATCATAAACTAGGGAGATTCTAGGAACAAAATCAAGCAAGACTGGTTCTAAAGTTACTTTATGCTTTCCCGCACTAATCCGAAACAAGAAAATAACAACACAACAATGAACACAGACCATAGAGTAATTTACACAGACTACTATGGAGTACTACGACAAATGACAATGAATGAATGAGGCATTTTCACTCGCTGCGTTTTTTTTTCTTCTTTTTAGGGTTCCGTAATCCGCACCTTTATGAGATGTAACTGTAGCTTAAGCTTATAGAAACAGTTTGCATAAAAGGCTAATTTATTTTATTTATTTATGTATTAATCCGTACTAATCCGTACCTCTTAAGATTGGTATCCTATAATTGGTAAAAATGGAACCCATAATATTTACTGTTGTCTGTCAAGAACCTTTTTCTCAGGAACAGCTAAGACACAGATAACATAAAACTATAATAGTAAGCTAAGATAATCAAAATTCAAATTATTTCAAATGAATCAATTTGAAAATGTCTGCGAGCTAAGACAGGTAAGGTAAATCGATTATACAATAGACATGTGTACAGTGCTGCCAGCTCCGGCAGTAACTTTCGGACGTTGGTTGTGTGAAAAGGGACGGTTTTCAAGATCAGCGGACACTTTTTAATAAATGTTACTTCTTCTTGTCGTGTCGTGTCACTGATTTTTTCTTGGTCACCTGTATTAGGTCAGTGACCAGGTTGAAGTTTGGTGGCCCAAAAATGGCATATGACCGTCGATGAAAGAATCAGTGTAGTGAAAGGATTAAAGAAGTGTGCCTCTTAGAGGCTTCTTTCGTGCACATGATTGTCTTCGAATTTTTAGGTTCTAGGACATGCCGGTTTCCTCACGAAGTTTTCCTTCACTGTTTTAGAGCACTAGCATAGCGCGCATTCATTTTCCGAATGAAAAATCCATTGGTGCACGACAGGTTTCGAACTCACGACCTGTGGATCGGGAGGCGGGGCCGAACAGAAAAACAAAGTCCTCCGATTGTTATTATTTTTTTGCTGCATGTCTTTCTCCATCCACTAATAAGCAGACACGGATGCAACTTCAATTTTATTACACTTGGTCATTCATTACCTATGACTCATATGTCAGCGTTCTCAAGGACAACGATTTTTATAGCGATGACGTTGGTTTCTATAGCAGGCAACGTTAGCATCCTATTGGTCTGTCGTAGGCAAACACCTACATACTTTTTAATTTTTTCCCCTTGCGCGCTGGCAACGGCATCTCAAGCCTTACTACCACTATGAGTCTTTTGAGTGGCTAGGCTAGTTCGGATGCGTTTAGAAATAAGTTAAGGAACTGGATGCATTCGTACACATATTTTTGATGGCGCAATCCTAAAAAGGACGATTTGGCGATGGGACGACTAGAGGACGGTCCGACAATGAATAGGACGGAAAACCGTCCCTTTTCGGACGGTCTGGCAACGCTGCATGTGCAAGTAATGCGATTGATGCATTACGTACGCGTGATATCACCCGAACGCGCATTACTCATGACTCGACCGAATTAAGTATTTCACCATCTCACTAAAAGTTACGCGCGCGGCGTACTGCTCGTCTGTTCGGTCGGTCGTCGGTGTCCTGTTCGATCGAGTGCGAAGTACTGCGAAATAGCGAGTGAGTGAGAGGGAGCGAGATCGCCCGGCCGCACTCGCGCTGGCCGATGGCCGCTTGATTGAAAATAATCCAAGCACATTGCCAGTCCTAAGCGGTATCAAAACAAAATTACTCTGTGGTCCTAAGCCTGGTCTAAGTATGAAGGGAAATCAACTTTAGGTTACAAAATAACTAAATCAAGTTTACATTAGCAAACATAACGTTTAGGTTACTGACTACGCCTTATAATATGTCGTCCGTTTCACACACTATCATAATATTACTCGCTATCTCCTGTAGAGGTATTATGCCGAGCATTCCATTGCATTATATATAAGTTATAGTTATAACAGATGAAGTGATAGTGGGCCGTCGCATGACGCGTAATGTTTTTTGGTGATGGTGGTGTAATGACATATTACTCGGTACGAAATGTGATGCCATATGACATGACATGCCAAAGCACTGTTTTGCGCATGTCTATAATCGACATAGCCCAGAGGATTAACAAACTGAAGTGGCAAAATATTTGTATTCACGCCTCAGGGCGTCAGTATCACTCACACTTGACCGTCTTTATTTTTAATGACGTCTGTGGTAGCTCCCAAAAGTTGTCAACAAGAATGATATTTAACCTGAGATGAGATGCCATAGCCAAGCTAGAAAGGGACTAAAAAAAAACTAATATATATTTTTTCCCTTGCGGCCTGGCAATGGCATCTTAGGCAAGTTTACGTATATTTTTTTTATGCGTTTTTTTCTTAGTGGTATGTGTGTAACTATGTCTAGCTTTCTTACTTGAATAATCGAAGTGATTTATATCGTCATTGGTCGTTACCCCCAATTCCATTCCAGTAGGATGATGGTGGCTTTATTCATATAATATATATTCAAACTTCCAGGGACTTAATGGCGCCAAAATGAAAAATTCACGCAATCATTTAGTTCACTTCGGCTTGTGCGCTTTACATAAACAATATTACGTACTACATACAGAATTTCAATGATTTGCAAGTTCCCGCAAATAAGTCGTATTTAGTACATAGTAGGTAGTTACCAAATTTAATATTTGTAGCTTAGTGATGCGTTAGCACTTAGGGTCTGTCTGTGGCTTATTGGCTTTACGGGTAGTACTGAACTAAAGACTGCCGTTACAATAGATAATGTTTAAGTAGGTACCTACCTACCTACCTTCCTACAACAATGAAATGAAAACAAAAGTAATTTACAAATAACTTTACTTTATCGCAACCCCTTTCTGCGTCAGTGTATTATCCTCGTATGTTTCAAGAACATCTGCCAAATGTTCATTATCCCTGGGTTTCTTGAACTGCCTTCTTTTCTGGGCGGCTTTCTTCCTTTTGGGGGCGATTGGTTTCTTTTGCCCATGGTCCTGCATTGACTTGATGCCTTGCTTCTCAAGGTACTCCTCGATTTTAGCGTCGTCCATCGCATCTACTGCTGTAGCGCGCCATAGTTTCACAAATTCTTCGTCAACCTGCGATTTTAAAAGTCTAACTTAGGGGCCAACACTAGTGACAGAGTTTTTAAGATGGCCTCCAAATCATGGAAGCACTGCCTCATTTGTACCACACCATTTATTGTTCATCTATGTGGTTGGAGCAGAGGGGTCATAAGCACTTGCGTGCAAAATTAACTAAAAAGTCTGAATGAGATTAGTTAACATGACACTCCTCAAAGGGTTTGGAGCATATTATGAAACCAGCTTCCGCCCGCGCCTTCGCTTGCGTTGTATTGTAGCAGCATACAAAGTAGCTCAGATGTCTCATTACATTAACCATATCCATGTAAAAATCATGTCGATTGTTGCTGGGCAAACCAACCAATCAACAAACAAACATTCTTTCGCATTTATGATATTAGGTGAGTTACAAGTACTCACATCTAAAGTTGCTGTTTTGTCATTGTAAAACAATATTTTCTTTTTATCAGTAGGCCTGGCTATGTAAAGTATTTCTTGTGCTAAGCTCTTCAGTGCCCTATCACAGTGCGGCAATGATTCTTGGACGTCTTCTAGTAGGATACCACCTAATCCTTTTAAGTCTTGCTGTTTCAATAATCTGGAATTATACAATGTGTGCTATACCATAAACTATTAAAAAAATAGTATAACATACTAAATTTCTTTACAGTGTCCAATAATGTAAGCTCCATGTGTATCAATAATATAATTAGTATTTCCTTATGTGTGAGGAATTAAAATTACCTCAATAATGATTTCTTATCCTTAATTTTATATACAGGTTTGAAGTTGTATTTTCCATCCATTGTGCATTCTATTTTCGGGTTATTTTGAAGAGCTTCTGTTTGGAGCCACTGAAAAATTATGAAATATAAGTGATTAAAAAGTTATTACATTAAGTATAAGAGTTCTTAAAGTCAATCATCATTGCTGGGAAATGTACCTTAGTTAAGATACCGTGTCAAAAATCTGTTATCCAGTTTGTCGGTTAATTTGGATCCATCAATTCAAATTAAATCATATGGATTACTTAGAAACTTGGTGAAGCTACACTTGTTCCTTGCTACCAAGCCTAATTAAGTCAGGCAACAAACATCACTTGGTGCCTAATGCCTATTACTTATTGTACTGGGGCATGGGCAGCAGCATAACTAGTGTATTTGAGACATTGCAGTATATCCTACATCTTAAACCAAAGCCAGTTCCTATGGTTTCTTTTTTAACAGAAAAGATGTCTACCTGTTTTACTTTAGTGCCAACATCCAGTTGATTAGTTTCATCCAAGACTTCATCGAGGGTCAGGGGGTGATCATCTCCGTCCTGGTGGCGAGCTCTCATGTGTCTAACAATGCGGGCCAACACACCAAAACGGTATGATGAACTGCCCGACATTGTTTTGTAACTGAAAATGATTTTGTTAAGACAGGATTTTGTTAACAATGATTTTGTTTAATTAAAATCTACTAAAGGCCATGTATATTGATATTTAATGAATAAGGATAGTAGGAAGGAGCTGATACATAGACGATAAGGTTACTCACTTGGAGGCATCGAGCTTTGGTGCGGAGCTGGCTGAGCTGGATGACTTGGATTTCTTTTTGCTTTCATCTTTGTGTTGAGAGTCATCTCGTTTCTTCTTTTCGATACTGAAAATATATTTTATACTTCTATTCAGAACAGAATTTTCATATAAGGTGTTAAAGCTTCATATAAGGTGATTATTTTTAGTAACTACATATAGAAGCAGTTACGTAGTAAAAAAATATGTTAGGTAAGAATTTGTAGTTGTATAAAATTTTATCTGTAGGTTTAAGTACAGTACCTAGAGTTGGTTGAACAGGGAAACTGTCTTTATTTGTTAAGTTTTTTAGTTCCTTGGTCTTTAGTAGTTTGTTCCTTTATCAGGAACTAAATTCATAAGCAAGTATTATCAACTTGATACTTTGATAAACTTGCAGCTTGCCTATCTTTCTATATCCAAATATTCCAAATCGATCTGTCACTAGTATTAGCGTAAACCATGCATTTTCGCGCTGGTATGAAATACTGCCTGCCCGCTAGTGGGAGCGAGAGAAAGTGCGCGCTTAGCTGTTTCCACTACCAACGACCAACCAAAGTAGTCGGGCCGCGAACGGTGACGCGTAAACAATAATGAAATGTACCTTGGTGTAGCAAGTGCCTTTTTCTTGAATGCCTCACGCTCCCTGAGCAAAGCCGGATCCATTTTATAAAAGTAAATCGTAGATTGCTTGTCCAAATTGTAAGTTACACAGATACCATGGTCACGGAGTGTAATAATCTAGGATTATTTCCGAAATTCAGTGTTCTCACTTCTCGCTCACGTTTCACAAAAAAATATCCTCCTTTCCAAATGTTGATGCTTGCTTGACGCTTGTTTGATTTGATTGACATTTGACACTATGATCAATCGGGCTATCAGCAACTAATAAGAAGAGCTGCGGGTAAGGGCCTCTAGCTGGCGCTATTTACCCTAGTTTCTTCGCTGAAAGCCAAGACTTCCAGGTCACGGGGATTTCACAGAAGCCACCCCCTAGTATGAGGTGGTCTGGTCCATGTGTGATATGAGGTGGTCCATCTGTGTGATCGTAGACAGAGTATCTGTCAACGCTTTCGACAGACTCTCCCCTCTAGCCATCATCATAACATCTAATAAAACTGCTTGAATTGACGCTGACTTCACAATAACCTAAGAAATTATTAATTAAAGAAAAATAAGGTTTATGTACATATGTAATTATGTTTAAACATAACAATAAAATACACCAAGACATGGCGATAAGGCCTAAGATGCGGATTATTCCGGAAATCCGCCATAGCCAGCCCGAAAGGGAAAAACATGAAAAAATAATACTATTTATTTGGCGGGAACTTGCAAAGTGAAGTGATGTTGTGCTCAGGAGTTTTATTTAGGACACTCCCTAGTGTTCAATTTAATTCAAAGTTTGATTGAAGAGAAGTTATTTTTGCTAGAAGAGTCAAGTGTCCCCGGCCACCATACGTGTACCTACTTACCTACCTACCTACATAAACTGTTTAGCGTACAGCACAGACCAATATGATTACTTACCGTTTTTCTTACCTGTTTACTGTTGAGAGTTTGTAAGCAAGTTGTCAGCATTTCATTCGAATTTCCGAGTACGTAATCGTGGCGTAATCTATTGATGCCCGACCGAGGTTTCAAACCCACGCCCCTTTACGGAAAGAAAATTGTTTCTGGCATGGCTTGATGAGAATCATGTTTCGGAATTGACATTCCGTAGATGGGCAAAAATGTTATTTGTGGTTGACTACACGCTGAGTTTGTTGTTTTAATCATATGATTCACTCAATTTCACTCGACAGTCTAGAATACATAGTACTAATCAGTGCAGTCGATCTGTGTTGCGGTACACAGAGGACGTGTTTTATTTTGCGGTATGAATTAAACCACGATTATTGTCTTTGTAAAATATTTTCTAAATATTGTATTTTGGTAACTTTATAACCGAGCATTTAAAACAAATTTTTTGCCATCTAGGTCTCTATATACTCTCATTTGTACTTTTTATTTGTTTCAGATAATGTGGTTCCACAAGTTAAATTTATACACAGTGCAAATAGTATTAGTGGCAGTATGGTGAGTGTATATTTTTTATTGCAAATGCTCCGAAAAATTCTGAAAATGCTTGAATAAGACATAGGTTAGGGCCAGGGCTATGTTCGTACCTATCAGCATTTTTCTGAAGCTGAACGAGATATTCACAGTGTAGGTAGGTACTCTATAGGTATAATTATTAGTAAATTATGATATTTTTTACAAAAACTAAAACCGACTTCAAATTCCTGAATATTTACAATATCAATATCAACCTCTTTGCGTTTTGCTTACCTACTGAGGATGACACTGGCCACCTAAACTTTCGAATAAAAACAAAAGTATGTATGACATCCAATCATCATCAATAATAAGTAATAACTCTTACGGTACTGACTGACTGACTGTCAATCAAACGTAGTGGTTTTATTCTCTTTGAAAATCAACGCAGAGCCTAACCAAAATCCTAAGAGTATGAAATTTGCAGGGTAGCGTAACGTATGGGTGCACAGAAAGGAATTCCTGACACACAACCCCTAAGTTTAAAGTTTATGTAAAAATAGCAGCAACCGAATGAAGTCGCGGGAATTACCATACCATACCACAGTCGACAAAAAAAAATTTGGCAAGTCGTGATTTCGAGAGATGATGACGTTATTTTAAGTTTTACGGGACAAGTTGCAATCCCTCAGGAATTAAATTAAAATGGGACCACCGCGGGATCATACTCTATACACCAGCGAAAGAATCATCAAAATCGGGTTACTATTGGCGGAGAAATCGAGTCACATACACACAAAAAAAAATTACAGCCGACTTGAGAACCTCCTCCTTTTGGAAGTCGGCTATAAAGCTATTTTTCATTACCAAAGTACTTTTGAACGTATTTTAATAATTTAACTTTTTATTTTGACTGTATTTTGTGGAATAATTTATAATGCATGGCAGTGTGCCATGATGACGCGGGTTCGAAACCAAGCAGCAAGGAGCACTGGTCGCGTATGCAACGATGAGGCCATGTTGGCGGCTAAAATTTATTCATCGTTTTAGATGATGATGATCACTGATCTTGGCTACTGATATTAATTTTATATTAAAAGGCAAAGACGTATGTCTATTGTTTCACCATTTTATTTGCAGAGCCCAGAACACAGATCATAAACAGTCACAGAGAGTTATACCAAGAAAACAGATTATCTCAACACAGCCCCTCAATTTGTAGAGGTTTATACCTATATATTTTATACAAATTGAATCTAAGATAATATGAAAATTGTTGACACAGAAATTGTAAGACTACATATTTTAATAAACTTATTAAGACTCTACCTAACTATTTCAATGTAGAATAGCATGTAGACATAGCTGCAGTTAACTCTAAGATAGAATAAAATGAATGTTTACAAACAAAATAAGTTTTTTCTACCTTTAAACATAAAAACATATAACAATAATAACGGATAGTGTTTCTATTTAGCCCTTCAAATAGCAACATCAAGTTAATAAACCACTAAATAAAAACATTACAATCATAATATATTAGCAAGAGAGATACCCATCTAAGGTAGTTAACCTAATACACATTTAATCTTTCACGGAAATATACATGCTTTCTTGCAGGCAATGCCTTTGTGAAAATATCAGATATATTTTCCTCTGTAGGTACATATGATACAGACACAATTCTCTTATTTATTACATCTTTTATGTAATGATATTTAATGTCTATGTGCTTTGAGGCTTTAGTATTTATTTGGTTTTGAATCAATTTAATTGTACTTTGGTTATCAATGTAGATGTGAGCTGACACTGTTTTACTATTAAGAAATTCAGAGAGTAGGCCCTTTATGTGTACGAGTTCACTTACTGCATGTGCTCCTGCTATGTACTCTGCCTCAGCTGTTGACAAAGCTGTACATGTCTGCTTTCTGGAAAACCATGATATCAAATTGTTACCTTGATAGATAGCACATCCACTGGTACTTTTCCTGTCAACCTTGTCAGCTGCCCAGTCTGCATCTGAATAAGCCTCTAATTGAGTATGATTACCTGTATTGTTATATAGCAGCCCCTGAAACTGAGTTTCCTTGAGGTATCGTAAGATCCTTTTACCTGCTGTCCATAATTCTTGTGTTGGTTTATCTAGAAATCTACTCAAGTATGATACTGCATAAGTTATATCCGGTCTAGTATTCATTGAGATGTAGAGTAGACATCCCACTAGTTCTTTAAATGGCACTTCAATTATGTTTGAGGATGTTTTTGCATATAAATTTGTTTCCATTGGAGTTTTATTTCCTTTACAGTCTTGCATTTGAAATCTTTCTAAAAGCTTTGTTATCATCTCTGTTTGTTTTATTTCCATTTCATTTTGATTTCTATTTACCTCCAATCCTAGATAGTTCTTAACTTCTCCCAGATCCTTCAGTTTAAATTCCTTTTCCAGCTTCTTTATTATTATATCTTCTTTTCCTAAATATAAAATGTCATCGACATACAATAGTAACCAATTTGGTCCTTTCCCATATAGGCATGAATCATGTTTTGATCGTGTAAATCCTTCTTTTATAATAAACTCATGAAATCGTTTATTCCAACATCTTGGTGCCTCTTTTAATCCATATAAAGCCTTTTTCAATTTAAGCACTTTTCCTTGACTGATGTTTAATCCTTTTGGGCATTTCAGAAAAACATCTACATCCAGATATCCATTCAAAAATGCAGTAGGCACATCAAACTGTTTCAATGGCAAATTTTGTTGTACTGCTAGACTTAGCATCAGCCTTATTGTAGATATTCTGGCTACTGGGGCATAGTTATTCACTGAACTGTTTTGCTGGAAACCTTTTGCAACTAAGCGTGCTTTCTTTGTACCATCTTGTTTTGTTCTAAAGATCCATTTAGTATCTATAGCTTTCATTCCTTTAGGTAAATCTGTTATTTCCCATGTTTCTAATTTTTCAAGGGCATTTAATTCCTTATTAATCTCATTACTCCAACCTTTGCTCATTGCCTCCTCATAATCTTGAGGATCTCCCGATATTAAACAATATGCTGTATATAGCTCATAATCCTCTTGAAATCTACTTGGCTTTTGTATGATTCTTCCTGATCTTGTCTTTTGTTCTGGTATTTCTTCTTCTGTATCCTCATAATCATCACTGTCATTTTCAATTTCTATATTTTCATTTGCTGGTTTCTTTCTGCTATTTTCATCTTCTACAGTTTTCTCAGAATCTTTTTCATTCAACTTTCCACTATTTTCATCTTCATAGTATATCTGATCACTTTCCTTAGTTTTCTTTTCTGTATATTGTATTTGACTTTCATCAAATCTCACATCTCTTGACACAATAATATTGTTGTTTTCAGGATCCCATAGGCGATATCCATTTTGTTGATATCCCACAAATCTCATTTCTTTTGCTCTTTCTTGAAATTTGTCTTGTTTTGGTAATATATGAACCCACACTTTAGATCCAAAAACTCGAAGTCTTGACAAATTCTTGTTTCCAAACATCTTCTCCGCTGGGGTTTGGAAGTTTATTGCTGAGGATGGGCAGCGGTTGATTTGATAGACTGCACATCTAACTGCTTCACCCCACAAAAATTTTGGCAAGCCTGTCTCTATTAACAATGTTCTTGCTCTGTTGTATATAGTTCTATTCATTCGTTCAGCTACACCGTTGGAGCTTGGACTGTATGGATTTGTATACTGTATTATTATTCCTTTTTCCTTGCAAAAATTCTTTATTTTTTCATTTTTGAATTCACCTCCATTATCTGATCTAATCTTCTTCACTTTATTACCTGTTTGCGTTTCTACCCTTTTTATGTATTCTATCAACCTATCAGTTGCTTCATATTTTCTCTTCAATAAGTAAACCTCACAAAAATGAGTAAAATCATCAATGATTGTATGATAGTAAATCTCGCCTGTAGAGTTGGGTGTGGACATTGGTCCAGATATATCAGTATGAATGAGTTCACCAATGCAATGAGAACGTGGTTTCTGAGTAGGATAAAATGGTAATCTAGTTGACTTACCTTTCATGCATGGTTCACACGGAATCTCACTGTACGGCAGTTGCAGTAACCTTAGCTGTTTCCTATTAGCATGACCCAATCTCTGATGCCACAAATCTTTTGAAATCAAACTTACTTCATTATTGAGTTTCATGTCTATAACATATAACCTGCCTTTCAACCTGCCAATAACTTCATTTACTGAGTTACTTATCGATACACTATCATTGTAAAATTGAACATGAAGTCCCTTCTCTAATAATTTTCTCACTGATAATAAATTGTGTGACAACTTAGGAACAATTAATCCCTCAATATCTATTGATAGACTACTATTATATTCTAATGTTAGTTTACCTCTTTTGTAACATGTTAGATATTGTCCGTTCGCTACATAAATCTTCATCTCTCTGTCCAGTTCTTCAACCTGAGTCATATAAGGTTCGTAATTAGCCATAATCAAATGTTCTGTGGCCCCTGAGTCCACTATTAGTTGAACATCACTATCACTAACACAACTGTTATTACATAATGCACTTGCACTACTCGCTGTAAATGACATTTCGTTTTTCCTTGAAGAAGAGGTCTCTTCATCTGCCTGCGCCGCTTGACCTGTCTGCCATGGTGACCTATAGGAGCTTGCACCTCGTCCTCTGTTTGAGTTGCTGTTGCCTCTGGATTGACCACGTTGTCCTCTCATTGAAGTCCGACCTCTGTAGTGGCCTCTCACTTGTTGTCCTGTTCTGCACTGGAAGGATTTGTGCCCACTTTTGCCGCATCTGTAGCAGGTCATAAACGTGTGCGTATCTGATGCTGTGGTTTCATTACCTTTAATCTTCAGTTCAGCATCTAGCAATCTGGATTTGACAAAGTCAACATTCAGTTCTCTATCAATTGTTTCTAATGTTGTGATAACAGTGTCATACTCGGTCGGCAGCGTTAGAAGTAGGTGGCACACCTTATCTGCTTCCTTCAGCGTTGCACCAGTTGACTCTAGTTGTGCTATTAAGTTATCATACTTTAAAAAATGATCTTGTAATTTTTCATCTATACTGGTTTTCATTGATAACATTTTCTTTCTCAGATACAGCTGATTAAATATACTTTTTCTCTCTAGTACCTCTTCCAGGCATTCAAACATTTTTGCTGCCGTTGGGCATTTCTTTATTAATTCGACGAATTTATCGGAGACACATTGGGCAATTATGCTCCGTGCCTTGGCATCTTTCTCTTTATCTATTTGTTCAGTTTTCATAAGAGTGGACTCCAATCCTCTTTCCTCCAAAATTAATTTCATACGAAATTTCCAAACACTGAAATTTGTTCCATCTACCAGCTTTGGTAAATTTGTAACCGAAGTCATCGCCATCCTTAGAATTTTATATTACTCTTGTTGTTTTCTTCTCTAGAAATACTCCATGTATTTTTTCTCATATTCTTCGGCTTATATTTTTCATGTTGGCGCAGTGGAAGCGTATTAATTTTATATTAAAAGGCAAAGACGTATGTCTATTGTTTCACCATTTTATTTGCAGAGCCCAGAACACAGATCATAAACAGTCACAGAGAGTTATACCAAGAAAACAGATTATCTCAACAACTGAGGCCTGCCCGAGTTCGAAATGTACGTGAGTTTACTCACTTGTATCCGCGAGACGTGAAAAGCGAATACCTACTGTTTTTTTGATATTACGAAAAGCGCTCTATAAAAACCGTAAAGTTATTCAGTTTTCACGTCCAGTGAGTAACTCACAAACATTTCGGACTCGGGCCTCCGTACTAGGCTGCGGTAAGTTGGAAGTTTTTGTAAGCGTGATTTGAACTACTATTGGTATCGATACATAGATTGGCGATCGATAGCATGCGAATTGTAAAAGTAGAACACTTTTCCTTATTGGCCAACTTCTCATAGATTTCCAATCCATCTGTATATCTAGGTAAGTAGGTAGTGCAGGTAACTAATAGTATGATTCAACCTTTTTAAATACATACTTTGTTGTCAATTGGGTGTAGAATGAGCCCCTTTTGAGTTAGGAATAACTTTGTATAACTTGTCTTAATACTACCTGCTTGTGCTTGCGGTCGAATGGTTGATACGTTTACCCAGGTCGTTTTTAGGGTTCCGTACTTCATTTGGAAAAAACGGAACCAATAAAAATATAAAAATCAAGTTTCTAGCTCTAGACTACTACACTCGAGAGCATAGAAATCGCACATAGCGGAATTTTCCAACATTTTAATTTCGACGCTTATTTTTTTTTAAATTAATGTGATGTTGCAAAAATAACTTAAATTAAATTGAAGTACACACTGTTAGCTTCCTAAAAACACAAAATGTCTAGCCTTGACCTTCGAAATCATAACAGTGGCAACTAAACAATAGAATGGCCTAAATTAGCTCGTTTCAAGTAGCGCTGTTTGTGGGACTTTGAGCAGGTATAAAAGGTTAAAAAAACAATAAATTTGTGAATGTATCGATTTATTAATACGAGGTATTGCCTCCCCTAGCCTGAATAACAGCTTCCATTCGCTGTTTCATTGAAGAAATCAATTTTTTTACGAAATCCTGCGGTATGCTGTCCCATTCTTCCTTGATCGCGGTTTGGAGCTCTCTGAGACTCGTAGGCGCTGCGTTTCTAGCTCTTACTCGTTTCTTTAGTTCGTCCCATAAGTGCTCAATGGGATTGAGATCTGGGCTTCGAGCAGGCCACGCCATAACGAGTAGTTCAACCTCCTCCAAGTACTGGCGTACTATAGCAGCGGTGTGTGGTCTAGCGTTATCCTGCATAAAAACGAAGTTTTCGCCGATAAATCCAGAAAAGGGCACAACATGTTCTTCCAGGATCTCCTCAACGTAACGTTGGGAAGTCAAACCACCCGATCGACGGTCGGTATCGGGCCCTGTGATGAAGACAAGTTCGGTTTTCGCTTCCAGAGAAATGCCTCCCCAGAACATACACGAACCACCGCCGTATGCGACCCGTTCGGAGATGCAACATTGAGCAAAACGCTCACCAGATCTTCGGTAGACTCTACCTCGTCCGTCGTTACCATGAAGGCACATCCTGCACTCGTCGAAGAAGAGGACTGCCTGCCATTGATCCATAGTCCAATTAACGTGATTTCGAGCAAACTGAAGGCGTGCTTGTCTGTGCGCTGGGGTCAATTTTGGGCCAGTTGCTGGTCTGTGCGCTGTCAGACCTCCTTCGGCTAGTCTTCTTCTAACGGTCCACCGACTGACTTCCACTTCTCTAACTTCCTGGAGCTGCTGTCCGAGTTGAACTGCATTCAACCGGCGATTTCGTAGTGATGTATTCACAAGGAAACGGTCATCGCGCTGTGTTGTCGCACGTTTTCGGCCTGTTCCTGGTCGCCTGGTATAGCCACCAGTTTGCTGATATCGCTGGTATACACGTCGAACAGCATATCTGCTCAAATTTAATTGACGAGCCACTTGACTTTGGTTCTGTCCAGCTTCGATAAGTGCAACCACTTGAGACGCTGCTTCTGGTGTGGTATCCATTTTCTTGTTTAGAGAGATGACGTATTCGTTAAAGGACCTTTCTGCCTGGGAGTTGGTATGCAAATGATGTAATTTCAATCATCCCTTATCGTTTTATACCTGCTCAAAGTCCCACAAACCGAGCTACCTGAAACGAGCTAATTTAGGCCATTCTATTGTTTAGTTGCCACTGTTATGATTTCGAAGGTCAAGGCTAGACATTTTGTGTTTTTAGGAAGCTAACAGTGTGTACTTCAATTTAATTTAAGTTATATTTGCAACATCACATTAATTTAAAAAAAAATAAGGGTCGAAATTAAAATGTAGGAAAATTCCGCTATGTGCGATTTCTATGCTCTCGAGTGTACTAGTATAGTATTATGTTATCTGTGCTCTAGAAAAGAAGTTCCACCATCACGATTCCCTAATGATTTAGAAAGATGTGTAAGACGACACAGAGGATTGGCTTCATCCAACACTGCCATGTCATTTTGTCATTTTGCCCAACATCCGTATACAGTAACGGATGCTTACGTTAGGCAGGTAGTAAGGATCGATTACGGGCTAATTACTAATTTCAGTAGGTATAGTAAAGTAGGTTAATAGCTCAGAATACAGAAGTTAATAGTCATTGTAATTTGGTGCTGTAGAATCTTGATGTGTCTTGCAGTTTGACGTCAGCCGATGACCAGTCGCCTTGGAGATGGTCGTGTGAAGACAGGAAATGCATTAAGCTACGGAACGACCCTCAGAATCAGGACCCAGTCCTCAGCTTAGAGGCTTGTAAGATGTTCTGCAATGAATACGGTAAGTCTTGCAGGGTTATTTTATAACATCGGAAATATTTCTAACGTTAGCTTTTTTCCATGAAAATACACGAAAAGTTAGACAATAAGCCTGCAGCTCTAAAACAAGAATTAAAAATATCGGTGATGTTCATTCCGCAGTGGGTTGAGGACTGGATGAGGCTTGCACAGGATAGAGGAGAATGGCACTTACAAAGGAAGGCACCTGACCTATACCCAACAGTGGGTGAAGTCAGGCTGTGGCTGATGATGATGATACTATTACAGTCAAAAATAATATCAAAAAATGATTCCTCACCTTAATAATTATACTAATAATTATATAATAATTATACTATAGGTCTGTTATGGCCAAGGCCGACTGGAGACGCAGACCTCGGAAACTTCTTGTCCAAGATCAACATTAACAACATAAAAGTCGAAGTCACAAATGTGGGAAAGTCCAGTGACTTAATGCAAGCGGCTGGAGAAGTGAGTATTATTTGGACTTATTCCATAAGTAGGTAATTTGTGTCCATCGATTGTACAATGTGATTCATAATATGTATTCCATCCCGAAAGGGGCTTATTAAATCACCGAAAAGCGGGGAAAAAAAATATTAAGATTTAAAAACAAAACTTCGAAACGTCTTTACAAGTAATTATTAAACGTACGAGAAATTCGAAATCAAGATTACTATTATAGCTACCTATAATCGCTGAATAATTGAGTTCGAACTAATTTGAACACAAAACAGCTTATTTATGCATAGAGTTATCAATGAAAAACTTTGAATTTCCAGTCGTTAAACAAACTTTATTGCCAAATATGCTGCTTTCGGGATAGCATTCCTACGTCATAATAGTATGAATAACCTACCTTGTAGTTGTATTAAAATTGTTTTCTTGCAGAGGTTCAAAAACGTAGTATCAACGTCTGTACCTAAAGGGATAACCCCAAAGGCCGCCGGAAAGGCACTGACTGTTTATTTGGTCAATAAAAATCCGGATTCAAGAGGTAAGCTCCTTGTTGCCATTTATTTTGATCAATCGGCAGTAGTTCGCCTCTCTAGCAGTTACCTACCTATCAGTGGAGTCTATTTTTTTGACCAAGTTTTGCTTATTGTACAAACCCACATGAATCTAAACAGCAAACTTTGATATTTTAACCCCTCATCATAAGTTCAATAACAACCCATTCACCGATATAGCTCAACGAACTTAAAAAAAAATATTTTTATTTACTAGATAGGTAAGCTACCTACCAAGTTTCATTAAAATCAGATAAACGGTTAGAAAGTTATCGTCAGACAACTATGTTCACATAAAAAACTTACTCAAATACCTATTTGAGTATTGGACAAACGCCGATTTGTCCGAGAAGGTAGACTCTCGCTGTGCTCGGCGCACGGACAACATGCTTCGCTCGACCAACTCGCTTCACTCGGTGAATGCTTAGTATTTACATCACGGGATCTGTGCTAGTAGGTATTACAGAGCATTGGAGGTTATTATCATTTTCCTCTTACGGTGACAATCCTTTTATACAAGTAGGCGAGCCACATCGGGGCCCTGTTATGTACCTACTTCTTTATTTCAAAGCCAGTTGCATCTCAGTATCGAAATAAATTGTTTCGACCGAAGAATCTAAAGATACCAGTTATTCTGGTCTTATTTTAATAGTCATCAGCGAGTGTGCGGTTTCCATTTCTATGTTGCTAGAGTTTGATACGTTTTGGGAACTGGTCTCCATCGGTCGTCATTGTTTTTTAAATTACCTTTTTATGATAAGTATCTAGGGTTCATTCTTCTTGTTCGTTCCAATAATCGTATGCCCATGGAACTTATTGATTTCATGGCAAGCAAATCGTTTTTGTCTCTTATGATATCATATCTAATCAATCAAGCAATCGCATTCGTTAGCTGCGGCACTTTAAAATTGTCTATTTGTAGTTTGAAATGATGTTCTTTATGACTTTTCCAGATGATTACTCAAACCTTAAAACACGTGCCGAGCTGCTTACCTGCCTATACTTTTGGGCTACATATTCTAACAAAATAAACCTTCTCTAAAATAATATGTCAAATGTTCTTGTGAATCAATGATTCTTTACCGATGTAGTTAGGTATCTGAATAGTACCTATAAGTACCTAGATAGCCTTCACAGTAAGGGTCCGATACAATGTATGTAATTTTAATATGTTTCCTTCTTTTACGCTTTCTTCAATTGTTTATTATTTCTTTTTTACTATAGCTACAGTAGGTAGGTACCTACCTAACTCAAAATGTGTTTTTTAGAGTTCTCTCTGGACTTCGACGAGAGCTACGGCATCAAAGTATCAGCGTCAGCGAATGATAAGGTCAACGCGACGATAACAGCAAACTCGTTCTTCGGGCTGCGACACGGATTGGAATCTCTTTCACAGCTCATTGTGTATGACGACATCAGAAATCATCTTTTGGTGAGATGATAAACATCATCAATCGAATTACCTTCCTAACATGCGCATACACATCATAGCGATGCCGGATATGTGGATAAAAACTGGTTCATTTTTGAACATCCTTTCTCTGTAGGTTTACTTGAATAGGCACTTATCTAATATCAGGGTCTCCTAAATGCTGTCTCGTAAAAGCTATTTAGACTTGTTTCGACTAACAAACATTGTTGTATGAGGTGTCAATTTTTGGGTCGCCAATTGACCGATCTAGCTGTTTCTCAACAAATAACCAGTTCATAAAAGCAACCGGTCGGGATCAATGACATCGCAGGATTTGCATTTGCATAAAGATTCAGGATCACGGCTATTTTATTTTCGGGTCATTGGCACCAAAAGTGTCAATGAATAAGATTTGGAATGTGTTTTGGTTATCTGATAGCATGAAGAAGCTTGTTTTCTTTTTTGGGAATTGATTGTAAAATATTGATACCATAAAAACCTACCCTCATTATCGTGTAAAATCGGAACAAGATTTGCTGCTTTGAAACTAAAAACGACCATTTCGATATTTGATTGGGTCCCAAAAGTATTTGTTATGTTAATATAAGTGCCAAAATAAAACTTAAAATTTGAGGAATTTTGTTCTATATCTTCAAATAGGTATGTAAACCGATCATCAGATCTTTACGAAACTTATATGGATGGAACAAACAAAAAAATGATCCGGCACGTTGAAATTTCTAGTGAAGATTTCGTTTTAAACTTTTATGGAAAAACTACAAAGTATTCCGATATCGATGAAGTTTTTAAGGAACTAGGTAACATTCAAGTAAACCATTAAATAATAAACAAAAAAAAAGTCAGTTCTCAGCTGGCGGAGATATCGCATAACATACCTACCTACATAAAAGCAGCCTCCTCACATTTTTGAAGTCGGATAAAAAGGATCTTTGAAGTTAGGTTGTGCATGTTTATTTAAAGCTGTATGATCCCATCACCATGCTTTATCATTTTAACAGATAGTTCGAGATGTCACAATCAACGACAAGCCCGTTTATCCATACAGAGGCATTCTTTTGGATACCGCTAGGAATTATTATAGCATTGACTCAATCAAGTCCACTATTGGTAAGGAAACATTATAGTCCATCCATACTTAATAAATTGTACGAATATGTTTTGCTGAAAGGATTTCTAACTACATACAATTTTTTTGGAATTTATTAGAGGCAATGGCCGCAGTGAAGTTGAACACATTCCATTGGCACATCACGGACAGTCAAAGTTTCCCCTTTGTCTCCGAAAGAAGACCTAATCTGTCAAAATATGGAGCTTTAACTCCAAGCAAGGTAATTGTCTAGCCATAATTTCATGTGACAAAGAGCTATTTATAGTTTTATTGTTTTCTTACATAGATTCATACAAAGCTTTTGACTGTGTAACCAATACAATTCCCCCCCCCCCCCAGATTTACACAAAACAACAAATCCGTGAAGTTGTAGAGTACGGATTGGAAAGAGGCGTACGAGTTTTGCCTGAGTTTGATGCTCCTGCACACGTCGGTGAAGGCTGGCAGGACACGGGATTGACGGTGTGCTTCAAGGTATGTTACTTAGTCCTAATTTATACGTTTTATTTCAAGTCATGTCTACTTCCTTATAGGTATGCAAGAATTATTATTGTTTTAAGGAATTCTAATGCTATTTTAGGCTGAACCATGGGCATCTTACTGTGTGGAGCCTCCTTGTGGACAACTGAATCCTACGAAAGAGGAGCTTTATAATCACTTGGAAGACATTTACACTGATATGGCTGGTAAGCTTAACTTTGTATTCTCGTTTCTTTGATAGGCTGTAGTGTTTTCATGATTCCTGTATGAAATCAAAAGAACTATTTTTCATAAGAAGTTATAAAACTTTCTTTTCAGATGTTTTCGACGCTGATATGTTCCACATGGGAGGAGATGAAGTAAGCGAAAAATGCTGGAACTCATCGGAAGAAATTCAGACTTTCATGATCCAGAACCGATGGGGCTTGGACAAGTCCAGCTTCTTGAAATTATGGAACCATTTCCAGAAAAAGGCTCAGGATAAAGCGTACAAGGTACATAGCCTACATTTTAAAACCTAGTTGGTATCCCATTGACCTGAGCTGAAACACTAACATAGTATCTACCTACTTTTACCTTACGATTTGCTTGTTTGCAGGCCTTTGGAAAGAAACTGCCGCTCATCTTGTGGACCAGTACTTTGACGGAATATACTCACGTTGAAGATTTCTTGGACAAGGACGACTATATCATCCAAGTTAGTTGATCTACAAAATTACTCTCTGACCACTCACTCGTTTTGCCATGCTTTTCCACAGATTTGATTCATGTGCTCATATTACTATGTATGTAACTATCTAAATTGGTTTATATTTTAACTGTTGCCACTTACCTATACTATAGTTTGTTTCTTTTTGTTTCTTGCCTCATACTCATCCTGTATTTTCTTCTATGTATTATTAGTTTGTGCCGGTTTTATTGTGTACATAATAAATGCATTATCTTTCTTTTTAAGTGACATAATTTTTATCATAATATGTTTTTTTTATTATTTCCGTAAATGGTATGTTTTTCTTTGACATACCCAATTTATTTCAGCTGCTTTCATTATTTACCTTAATAATTGGTTATAGGTTTGGACCACTGGCACCGATCCTCAGATTAAGGGTTTGTTAGGAAAAGGTTACCGTCTGATCATTTCCAATTACGACGCACTTTACTTCGACTGCGGATTTGGTGCTTGGGTCGGAGCAGGTAAATTCATTATCATTAGGTACTGTTTTTAAAATGATTTGTGTATTCTGGCGTGGGATAGAAGCTACATCTATGGTTCAATTTCAGGAAACAATTGGTGCTCACCTTACATTGGCTGGCAGAAGGTCTACGACAATAGTCCGGCTACGATGGCTGGTGAACACAAAGATCTCATTTTAGGTGAGACCCTATATACATCTATCTATTCCTCTGAACGATTCTAGTGCATTAGTAATGGCTTTCCACTTGCTGTGTTTGTAAGATAATATTATAAGAAGTTAGTTGGTGGTTATGAGCTTAGCCATACCTACCTACATAGCTCAACCTGGTCACTGACCTTATGTACCTAGATTGGGCAAGGCAGAGCCAGTGACACCACAAGCAAACAAGATGAGATTAGTAGGTAGTATCGTTTTATGCTAGACATTATTATCGATGATTATGGTTACAGGCGGAGAAGCAGCTCTATGGTCGGAGCAGGCTGACAGTGCTTCTTTAGCAGGGCGGCTGTGGCCTCGCGCCGCGGCGCTGGCCGAGCGTCTGTGGGCCGAGCCAGAGGGCACATGGCGCGATGCTGAACATAGGATGCTGCATATTCGGTAAGCAAGCACCCAGCACAACATTTTCCAAGTACCTATAGGCTGTAAAACATGTTCCGTCCTTATTTTTGTTGTAACATAGATTAAAGAAGTTTGCGGTACTGTTGAATGTACATAAAAGGGGAGAGGTAAAGTTCATCGCAAAGATGTCTTGTTAAATTATTTTCTGCAAGACTTCAGGAAAACGTCCCTTTTTTTAAAAGGACGGCTAAAACTAAATTGGTCTCCGAATTTGCCGCTCTAGGCCTAGGTATTCAGTCTGCTGGTAAATCCGTCACTTTTTGTGCCACCGAGCCTTTTTTTTGCTTTTATGGTCTGCTGGAAATATATCATGATCATCCTATATGTATCATGATGGGGTGGAATCTGTTTCCTCTAGGTTTCCACGGGGAGGAGCTGCCAGTTGTGACTTTAAACAAAATTATAAAATTCTCGTTACAGGGAACGTCTGGTCCGCATGGGAATTGATGCGGAATCTCTTCAGCCTGAGTGGTGCTACCAAAATGAGGGTTACTGCTACAGTAATTGAGTTTTCTACAACTCAACTGTGATATCCACGCCTTTAGGTACCTACCTACTTTATTAAATGTATCACAATGTAGGTACCTACGGTCATTCTAAGGCATGTTTAGTGCCACAATGTTATACACTGTGATTCATAATTTTACAATCTTTTTATAAAGAATTTCAGTATTTTGCTATCGTGATTGCTAATTATGCACTTCAATAGGTAGGTACCTACTTACCTACCAACATTCTACAATGCATTTTATTCTAATGTAGGCAGGGCAGGTATTTACTTATGTACCACATCACAAATTTTCGATATTAAATTATAAGTATTATAATGCACAAAAAAAAAGGTTTTTTTATTTAAATCCCTTATTTCCCTTGATTTTCTAATTGAAATGCACCCACCTCATTAAACTTATAACAAAATCTACGATCAGTAAGTTTAAACTTAGTGGATTATTATGTGCATACAAAAAAGTTGGCATAGTTTGGGTACAGATCAAATATTACCTTTAGCTACGCGTGCTAGTACACGCAGTATTGAGTGCACGTACTACCTACCATCAATTTCCAGGTTTGATTCTGTGAGTGATCAGTACCTATCACAGTATTGGTGTAGGCAGATTAGGCAGGTCCTGTAAAAGATATAAGACACTACGGGTCCTGTCTGATTGATGATACGTGAACTCATTAATAGTAATCAGTAGGTGCGGTACGATTTGTTACAGAACTCACGGGCGTTTCGTTCTAAATCTCTCTAAGCTTCGGGTAAGGGCCAATAGCTGTAGTATTGTACTCGGCTCTCATTATCTATGGTTAAGCTTCCGAGCCGCTACATTGTCGCCGCATTTTGTTGAACATCCATCCATCCATCCGTTTGTTGGTCTGTGGTTTGTTGATGACTGTCAAGTCAAAGAAATGGCGTGAATTCATTGTCATTTGTCAACAAGGTATGTATTGTCATTGTCAATTTTAATTTTATTTATGTTTTTGGCGTAGACCGAGAACGAAGAATAACAGTTTTTGGGGATCGATCATCTTCCTTCCCTCATCCATTTTCAAGAATTTTATTAACAAAACAGGAAAAATTACCGAATTCCAAGATGAGCTGCTTTAATTGCTTTGAAAATGTGACTATGCCGAGCTGTGTTTGGTTCGAGAGTGGTGAAAAAAGGAATATCATTGCTTCAATCTTTTCTGGACTTTTGGTTGGTATTGTGATGAGTTTGATGATTCATTCTAAATATCAATCCCAAATTTGAAACTTTCTATCTTTATACCATAGTTATTTCGCTAGTAGAATGTTCTCAGATCTTAATCAGATTTGTTTATATCTATGTACCTACCATTTGACTGTTATCTACCCATCAATCCTACAGAAATACATCCGCAATCTTTTACACTATCCTGTATTTAGATGGAATAAATACAGTGTATCTGTGTATCTATACTCTTAGCAGAAAAATCCTTTCACTCTGACCATGTTACTAGATACGTTGATGGATAATTATCTGTGTAGTTATTATGTGGCTTAGCTATGTAATTTGCTAACTGTGTCATTTATGAATAAACAGACTGTCCCACAACCTCCATATTTGTTTAAAATACCTATATCTTTTCCTAGTGATCACCTATTTACTGAAAACTTCATTACCTTTGATATCTGAAAAATGTGTGATGAATATAATAAGGCTATTCAAGTTGAGCAAGAGCATGTAAGATTCCCAGAGCTGGCAGTAGACTTATTTACACGAATAAAACATGATTTCTTGTTTTCAGTTCTTCACAGGCTGGTGGTTCATCATCGATGCGGTGTCGGTGTATCCCGGGGAGTTGCCCAATGCCTCTCACGTGTGCGGAGTGATGGCCACGCTGTCACTCATTATGGTCAACTCGGTCTCCAATGCACAGGTTGGTACACTAAGTCTTTATGCATACAGGTTATGCGTATAGGCCACCAAGCAGCGGGTGAAATAATGCCACAATAATGTGTTTCTTACATTAGGCAACCTGCAGAGTGGTCAAAAAACGGATGACTGCTAGTGGCACAACAAGTAGTTTACAACATAAAAACTCCATCACCAAAAATGGCCATGAGCTTCTACTAACTTATTACTTTAGTTTGAACTAAAAACTGTGAGACACAACCTGCTGATTTAAATTAGTGCAGGATGACCAAGAATGAACCAGTGACTCCCTAAACTAGCAAGCGGACTAATGAATACCCTTATTTGTTAGTCAAATCAAATCCCATTTACTTGTTTTTGTTCTTTTTTCCCCACCTATCTATTATTGTTTCTTCTTAGTTTGTGCTACTTTTGTTATATTCTTTCTATACTTGATTCTAAAATAAACGTCTTTTCTTTCTTTCTTTCTTTCTTTCAAGGTAGACTGATGAGTGGATTGTGTTTCCAGGTGCGCGGTGAGACGTACACAGGCGGGTGTATGGGTCCGCGTGGCTCTCGTCTCTGGCTCTTCTTCGGGTTCGTGGTCGGGTTCGCATCTCTTATAGCGTCGTGCTGGATCCTTTTCGCCAACAACGTCAGCTCAGGTAAGAATTTGGGTGCAGTGAGGTTTGAAGTGGTGGCTCCGCCTGGCTAATGAACAGGGCCCCTCCGTTTCTACCCTTCTGGCTTCTTCTTCTTAATGTGTTCGGTCATATCATATCAATTCATGTCATATCAGTTCATTTATCATAGAGGTCTATTGTAATCGAGAACAGACTTCTCATCTTTCATTCGATCACGCACGGACACTATGGTTCCCCAACAAAAGAAATAAATCCGATGAAACTTCATGCTAGGTACATCCTTCGTCTATCGTTCGTGTTTCGGACGGCTCCGAAGTTTCGGATAGACATTTTCAGTGTAGACCCACAGTGTTGTGAAAGAATTAAAGTGCGCCTCATAAAGGCTTCCTTTGTGCACATATCAAATGTCTTCGATTTTTTAGGTTCTAGGACATACCGATGCCGGTTTCCTCACAATGTTTTCCTTCACCGTTTGAGAGCACTAGCATAGCGCACATAAATTTTCCGAATGGAAAATCCATTGGTGCACAACAGTTTTCGAACTCACGACCTGTGGATCGGAAGGCGGGGCCACTACCACCCGTCCACCATTGCTCTCACTCCCTTCTGGCTGACGAATAGGGAATAATCCATTTCTACCCATGGAAATTGTAAGAGGCGACTTAGGATATAGCTAGGGGATGGGCAGCAGCGTTCCATATTAATAACCATTGCTTCTGCGCTTGTCAACCCGCATGCCCAGCATGGCGATTATGGGCAAATGATTGTTCCTATAACAGTGAATCAATAGTGAATGTTCTACGGCTGAAATGATGGGGGAGTTGAAGTTTTTTTTTGGTTGAAATAACATCACGCGAACGAAGTCGAAGTTTCCACTCATAAATATATATATTTTTTTCTATTTTTCCAGCCAACAAGCACACATGGCCGGGCGTGAGTCTATTCATGCAAAACGCGTTCATATTCGCCGGCTCCCTAGTGTTCAAATTCGGCCGCACCGAGGACCTCTGGGGCTAATCTAAGTGCTGATATGGTTAGTTGTTTATTTACATAGATAAGTAAGGATTGTTTTGTCCACTAGTTTCAACTAGACTCGTATTTTGTCTCAAACTAAAAAATTATATATGATTTAATATACTTCATAAAGTTATGTTATGACTGAGAATAAAAAAAGTAAAACTACTTAGATATTACAGAATTGGTACTCAATTAGTTTTTGCTGTTCAATAAATCATAAATAGTAAACAAATGTCACGGAAAATATGCAGACGCAGTAACCAACATTCCAACAACAATGCTTCTTTAGTTAAATTTTGACAAAATCTAGACAATCATTTTATTAAACTAATATAAACTATCGTTTCTTAGAACTATTAATGTACGGAACTAGCAAATCCTTACTAAACTAAACTATATTTATATTAAGTTAGTATAATTAAAACAAAATAATATAAATAAATTAATTTATTAATTTGGTTTATAAATAACATTGTGAATTAAAGATCTTAAATTGTTAAGAGTATTGTTTATTATAAAGATAAACTAAATTATTGTACACTAACTTCATTTAAAACGAAATCTGTTAATCTAGTATGGTATGTAAAGGTTAATAAAAGATTTAACAAAAATAAGTGCAATTATTTTTTTGTCTATTTTGGTTCTAGTAATCTTTTAGGTACTTTGGCGTTTATAGAGTCTTTGGGAGGTTTTTACGAAATACGTTCTATAATTTCAGTGAGCTTGTAGTCTGCTATAGATAAACGATCACCCGAGCAAAAGCGCTTAACCGGTGAGGACAAAATCAGTCGATAAACTTTCGTATTATTCTAACGACCGAATAACTTTCAACCAACACCAGCTGCTAACGTTCCTTATAGATATTTTATTTACTCATATTCCTACGCATTCCTATCTAAAGTTCCTGATACGTCTCGTCTCCATCCACGCACGTCCTTCCCTGCCCGTTAGGCAGGCACAGCTGGTTCGCAGCGCAGCCTCCGTTGCGGTGCGTACATACGTTGCTGATGGCTGGACACTGTCCCGGCGCCACGGCCAGGCCGTATGGCCGGCTGGATACGGCTATGGGTAACTGGCCGCGGAGTTGCGTGGTTAGGTCTGCGGTTTCGATCTTTAACCTGTGTAATGAAAGCAATATAATTGGATGAACGTGAAAAATAATAAATAAACACACCCACTAGTCAAATACCTAGTCCTGAACGGATAATAACCTGCGAACCTGCACCCTGGACCACCGCCATTGCGTCACAGACGGGCACTCGCCCGCTACGCCACTGAGGTCGTCTCAAACATGTCTAGAGGACCTTATTAGGTCCAAGTCTCTTTAGTTCGCGTTGCGTTCATTGTGAACCTTGCAAAGGTGGAGTACATTATATTGGCATCTTAGTCGTCAGGTTAAAGAATAAATTATAATAAAAAAATCTTACGTCCTCCAATCAGTCCAATAGAACTTGTTTCCGTTGATCGCCAAACTGAAGGGGTGCGAGCAAGACGCAGCGATGGTGTCCTTTTCTAACGTGTCGATTCCCGCGCACTTGATGCTGAGCTGTCCGGCATCAGCATAGCATAGCCTCTCTCTCTCCCAGTCAATGGCCAGGGAGTTCGGCAGAGTGACGTCACCCTTGTCTAAGAACACTCCTCGTTGGCTGCCGTCCATGTTAGCCCATTCGATCTTGGGATCTGTACGCTTCCAATCGGACCAGAAGACTTTCCTGCAAAGATAACGCAATTACAGTAAGACTTGGTTTTTATTTATACTCCAGCCTATCCAACAATAATAAAAGTTCATTATTATAGTTGTAGGTTTCTCAATTATTTTGTCATTGGTCTTCTAAAGGTACGGCTCTCGCTAGTTTTACCATATTTATTGGAAAAGCTATATTAAGGTTTTAAAGTTACTTCTTACCCTCTTTGAGGATGCACGACGATGCCTCTTGGATTAGAGATTCCGTCTATAGCGAACAGAACCTTGCGGACCTTCGTCTCCAAGTTTGCTACCTCGATCGTCAGCTTCTTCGAATCAGTCCAGAATATATTCCTCGCCGACCAATCAACGGAAACACCTTCTGGCGAAATCACACCTGGAAAACAGACAAAAAAATATTTATTATCTCTGACTAACGGTTTTTATATTTTTCATCTTTATTTATCTTCGCAGAACTATCTTACCTTTTCTCAAGAAGGTTTCAAGTCCTGACCCATCGTAAGATACACGTTTGATGGAGTTTCCGACAACATCTCCCCAGTAAATGTTTCCCGCTACGCAGTCCACGTCTACTCCCACGGCGATCTGATCTATGCTGCTGCTGATCGGAGTTGCATAGTCCCTCGGCGTCATCAGGAAAGGCACTCGGTAGATGGTAGCGCCCTCGCTCAGTACCAGGAAGTTACCGGACAGTCTCGGGTTCAAATCGCAGTGCGTTCCACTCCCGCTGTAGCCGCTGTTGCATTCGCACACGTAGCCATCGCTTCGTTTCAAGCACGACGCTTGCGGGCTGCATAAATAAGGATTGGACCGGCAACTTATCTCCTGGGTACAGCCGTAACCATCTCCGACGTACCCGTCCCGACAGACGCACTGGTACGAGTTGTCCACTGGTGTGCATACAGCATCATAGTGGCAGTCGTGGGCAATGTCGCAAGAGCGGCCCGCTGGCACGCACTGTATGATACCATCACCATCGTAACCATCATCGCAGTGACAGTAGTTTAGAATAAGATTTTCGTCGAAGAGACAGGATGCGTGTTCGGCGCATATCGCTCCACTGCACAGCGGGCCGTCCGGTATGCACGCGTCACTCTGGTCTTTTATGTAGCCTTCGATGCACTGACAGATGAGTTCGTTGGTGTCGGCGTTCGGGCTGCACTCGGCATGGTACTCGCAGTCGGAATTGTTGGTGCAGCTGAAGCTGGGGCGACAGTTGTAGCCGTCGCCGACATAGCCACGGTTGCACACGCACATGAGCTCGCCGGGCACCGACTCGATGCAGTGTCCGTTGGGACCGCACGAACAGCTGGGTCCGGTGCGTTCTAAGCACTGGTATCCGTCGCCTTCGTACCCTTCTGGACACACACAGTGTCCTACGTATTCGTTTTCGTTATCCGAACCAATTGAACATATTGCGTTTGGAGGGCAGTCGGCGTCCGCTTCACAACCAACTGAAAAAAAAAACAGAAACTTGTAAATAAATATACTGTATTCTGAGCAACGGTAGGTAGGTACTTACTTGAAGAATCATCATCTTCGTTGGGTGGACTAGGAACGGTGTAACCGTCATTGCGGCATAATTCGTTATTGCTGTTGTCTCTGTAGTTTGAGTATCCTGGCGGACACGAACATCCTTGGGAGTCACAGTTGGGCAGTACGAATGTGTCGTTGTACTCTGCCTCGTGTGCTGGTGCCTTCGATGAAACATCAGGAATGTAAGGTGTTTCGGAAACATACGTCGTTTCGGAAACAGAGGGTGTTTCGTAATCATATGGCCCTTCGGAAACGTAGTAGTGGGGCTCCTGATCGGGATATTGAGATGCAGCGTTGATATTCGGAGCAGGAGAACTGGGATATTCTTCATAAGTCGGATATACGGGGGAATCTGAAGAAGTCGTATGGCCTATCCAGTCGCATTGATAACCGTTGCCTGCGTAGCCTGGTGAACATTCACAGTGGGTTACTTGACAAAAGGCGTTTTCGGAACAATGGACACAGGGGTGCTCTCGAATTTCCCAGCATGAGCTACCATCACCCGTGTAACCAGGAGCGCAGTTGCAAAGTGGACCCTCTAGAGATTCAATACATTGAGCGTTATCACCGCACTTTATGTCGTTGCACCTGGAGCGTGGTGTGCAAGTAATGCCGTTCCCGTCGAAGCCTTCCGCGCATCTACACTGAAAGCCGCCTTCGTGGTTGTAGCAAATCGCGTTGTTATCACAGTTATGTGTTCCGGAGCTGCATTCATCGATATCTGTACATGTTGATGCACTGTCCAGATAAACATTTGTGTAGCCAGATTTGCAGACACACGCAAAAGAGTCGCCCTGTACTACGCACACACTGTGAAGATCACAAGTTTGTTGACCTCTTACACATGGGTCTTCTTGACCGATGGGTACAATTTTGTTACTCGTGCCGTATCGTACAATATTTTCTTTATCTTCATATCCCAAGTAATGTTTGCTCACCTTCAAAGTTAACGGCAGGGTCGACTCAGGTGATGTAGGAGCATATCGGCATGGCAAGTACGAAATAGTTTGCGAAATCCTTTGCTCATATTTTTCATTAGTTTCTTTGTTTACAAGGGTCCTCGTCGCATCCGAACGGACAAGACCAGGCTCAACAATGGTATATTGCTCTTCGTACTCGAGTAGTTCAAGCTTCGATCCGGACATGATAACTGGCACGGTACCCCGAACGTCTGATTCAATCGTGATCTGGTCAAAAACGTCGTGACCTAAGTATTCCTGATGTATCGTTACTCTATCATTCGTTCCGGGGAACCAAATATCTGCAGTATGATTGAAGACCGCTCCTGTCAGTTGGTATCCATTCCTGGCGATTCCTGAAGGTTTTGCGAAAAGCCAGCCGACGATTCCTCCGAGAACGTTCAGTAACATCAAGCTTCTGCCTAGAGAAGGCGGGGCTAGCGCGAGGGCCGTGTAGGCTCTGCCGTCGGCGACCACCACGTAGGCTTGGATGTTGACGTCATTGAGATGGACATCATTCAGTATTCCATTAAATTTTCCATGTACTCGTAATGGGACATCGTCTTTGATGCATGATTTTCCATTTCCGTAATAGCCTTCGTTACATTTACAACAGATACCTGCTTGGTAGTCCACACACCTAGCTTGCATGTGACAGACGCTAGGTCCGCTTAGCGCGCACGTTTTGGATTCTTCTTCGACTTCCATTTCGTTTTGGTCGTACTGGTCGGGATTGGCGATGTTTCCTTCGACAGGTATATCACCAACTCTGTACACGTATTTTCCAGGCTCGTGTATGTTTGACCATCTGAAATAAAAAAATCTAATTTAGTACCTTTCTTATGAAACTTCAATAGATTGTTTTTGGCAATGCAAACTTACGATATAATATTTCTGATCTGATGACTGCCAGAACCTCTGAGCGTGAAGAGTCTGCCATCTTCCGCGACGAAGCCGGCTTGCGCTTTAGCATCGGGCTGACTCGTCGGCGTAGCTTCTCTTTCAATCCATTGGATCTCTCGCTCTGGATATAAAAGCTCGACGAAGCTTTCCGTTCCATTGCTTATAATGGCAATCTGGAAGCTGTTTTTGCGGTCACGTATTTTGCTTGTGTATGGTACTTCAAACCAGGTGGTTATAAACACGCTGGTTGGTTTGAAATCGTAGTAATCGTGGAAGTTGTTTTGGACACTTTCTTCGGCTTTGGATATAATGTGTGGCTCGTCGGTTTCTCTGTAGTAGACGGAACCTTCCTCCGTGGTGTCGACGTTTGTATAGAAAGCCGCTATCGAAGGGTAAGGGAGCGGGAATTCTGTATTTATGAATGATGGAATATCAGCTCTAAAAGACAATACTCCGAAGTTGTTTACCTGCGAAATAATATTTTAGTATATTAATAACAGTTTTGGGTAAAAAAATTACTTTGGTCAGTCACAATTTCAAATTGGTTTTCAGGACCTGCCGCCTATTATCTCAAAAATCCTGTTCAATAGATGATTTGGTATGGTCTTGTAAATTGTATGTATCTCCTCGTATGTATTCATCTCAGCAACTGTGGCTAACATAACATCTACACATAGGCTATCTTTTGTGATTAGGCATTTATTTTGAAGTGTCTGTGACCCTTGATAACTAAGTTACTTATCAAATCTTACGTTTGTAGAGCGTTCGTTTCTAACTTTAGATGAATGGGTTGTGTAAAACTGTATTTTGGTAGTAAAGTAAATCAGACACTTTTGTTAAAACAAGTGCAATAATATTATCATGCAATCAATCGCAGATACCTACTGTATATAATATTACTTCGTAGGAAGAGAAGTAGCTCTATCTGCGTTCTAATGGGATCAAAATATGACCCAAAGACCTAACACAATAATACAATACTACGACCTACGTATAAGTACTGGTTCATCAAAACAAACATCCCAAACTTCCAATTGAACTGGTTTTGTCTAAACAAAGCAACGATCTTAAGATTTGTGGCCGAATTGTCCCTCCTGAACTCAATTTCAGGTCATCGCGTCCGTTGAAGTGCATATAGTGGAAAGCATTTACTAAGTCGAGAGAGAGAATGAAGTAAGACTACAAAAGTAAAAAAAATGTTACTTATAATAATGTGAGTCATTATTGAGAATAACATTATAACTTCTCGAAACAGGGAAAATGATAGTTTACCTATTCGTATGAGGCGAAACATTCAAGCGGAAAGAATTTCAATATACCCAATTAGTACATAAGATCGTCTAATCTAAAACTAAACGCGCCTCCACTTAACATTGAAGGGAGCGTTGACGATACACAAGCGTATACACAGTGGAAGAGCGTTCAGTTTTACGTTTAGATGATCTCTACCAGGGACTGAAAGCGGTTATAGGTACTGGTACCGTTAAAACATTTCAGTACCATTATGCTATACCGGTAGGGCATTACGGTACCGTTATTTCATACCGGTAGATTTCGGTACCGAAATTTGAGCCGCGGCTAGTTCGCTAGGACAGTCGCGCCGCGGTGGCGGGGTGGCGCGGTTCATCAAAGAAAACCTTTATAAACCTTTATTTATTTCGGTTATAGGTACCGGTAGCGAAATAAACCGAAATGAACTGCGGTACCGATATATTTATCGGTAGAGAAATATTCGGGTAGCCGGAATTATATTCCGGTTATTCAGTCCCTGATCTCTACCTTACTTAGTATCTATAAATAAATAATACCCCAACAGTCACATACATAGTCCTGTACAGAGTCCCCACACTAGGATTCCCTGCGTGCGTGGGTTAAGAAACTACGAGTACTATTGGTACCACAAGTGACCACAACACCCAGACCCGGAACAAATATTTGCAGATCATGCAAACATTTATACCTCATTGGGAATCGAACCAAAATTACAAATATTTTTGAAAATGCCGCGTGGATAATTGTTAACAATAACTTGGAAAAGTTTTTCATCGACAGGGATTATTAAAAAAATGCAGTCAGTGACCGCAGTGTGATATGCGTTTCCGTCCCCAACAAACTGATATTTGATTTCTTATCAATCTGCATTGTTCATTTGCAAAATCCCAGCTTTAACTTAAAGATTATTAATTAATATTTCGCTTTCGCTTGGAAACTAATCATAGTTGATTATCCTATCCTACTTCCTAATATATATATAATATTCCTAATACATAATATACACATGTATTATAAATGCGAAAGTTTGTGAAGATGTTTGGATGTTTTTAGGGTTCCGTACCTCATTTGGAAAAACGGAACCCTAATAGGATCACTTTGTTGTCCGTCTGTCAAGACCCTTTTTCTCAGAAACGGCTGAAGGTATCAACATGAAATTTATACCACCTATAAAGGTCTATGGGCTTATGGTGCCGTATAAAAATCAAAGCTCTAGCTTAATCTATTAAAAAGATATGGCAATGAATGTATAATTTTTGTATGGAAATGGCCAAAATGAAAAACCTCTAATTCTAATTCTGAAATTTAGAATGCTAGGAGCTTTTGTAACACAATTTCATTTCATTTCAATTCAATTAAAGGGAAAAGTCGGAGATGGAGGAATTTCGAAGTTTTTTAGAAAACAAAGTTATATTTGCGGGTAATGTTATACAATGAGTACGTGAGCGACCGAAAATATAAGTTTGTCAAGTCCTACAGTTAGAATTTTTATTTGCTGACCCCGTGTTTGGATTTTCTGACTTGTATATCCATTGGTGCACGACTGGGATTCGAACCCACGACCAATGGTACGGAACGCTCAGGGCGCGAGTTCTCGCACTTGACCGTCTTTATTTGTTCAATCACGCTGTAACGGCTTTACAGATTTCGTTGAAATTTGGAATATATAGAGTTCTTTACCTAGAATAGCACATAGGCTTTATGTAGGTACCACGCGAGCGAAGTCGCGGGTTTAAGATAGTAATAAATATGGACTTTAATTATTTTCTCAGTAACACAATTGATGGCGCGACTACGAATCAAAAATATAGATTTGACTTTTTCGAAGTCAGTTAGTTGGGGTAATTGAAAACGGCACGAATCTTGCAATTATCGAATGTTAAAACTGTCGTTCATTAAGATTTCTTCAAGATTCCGTTTCTTTCTTGTTTTCTTGTCAATTGGAAGATACTAACAGTAAATTAATACACATTTATATCCATTAAAATGGCTGAAATTAGGCCGAGTCTTTTGCTGAGTTACTGTATAACAAATGTTTTTTAAAATGTTTAGAGGGCTCACCTCTAAACTACATTGTGATTAAAATTAAAGTAATCGCTTACCCCTTTCTAAGATAGTCCATTCCTACATTTGCTCAACATTATATATCACCAAGGAACAAGCGGCAGGCTAGTTTTGATTCTCGCAACGTGCATCTAAATCTGGACGGGAATTCCTCCACTTGCAACGAGGTTAATATTTTGTTTTCACATACCGATGCTTCTCGGACTCTACGAGAAATATTTAAATAGCGCGAATTCTAACTCACAGAATTATCTTGAACTATGTAATTCGTATACATATTTTAAATTGCTGTGAAATTATTCACAATATGCTAGCTTTTTGCACAAAATGGGAACCTAACTTGGTTTCTTTACACGTTTACCAACATATTTACCTTCACGAAACAAACATTATACCATCTACAAATTGGAAACGATAAGTTGTTAAACTAATGACAAACTTACAAAAACTAATGACAATACTAATTTATCTCATTATGAGGTTGGTTATAAAAACACCCAATTAGCTCAAAGGGATAGCGTGATACGTATCGTCTGTACTGAATCTATCGGAACCTAGGTATATTATCACTTAAATAGCTCTTTTAATTTAATTTTATTTCTTCACTGGAGGAAAATCATATTATAATGGAAATTCGAAAAAATAATTGTTCACGGAATAAAAGTTTTATAATTAAATAATTATAACAAAGCTTATAGTAGGTTACTTACAAAAACAGTGTCGTAAGTCTCTCCGTAGAAAATCACAGGTACTTTAAGAAAGACTTCCGGAGATGGCACCTCGTGTCCCTTGGGCAGCCTCTGGTCCAACCCGGGCCCATGAGGGTAGAACTGGTCCCGGGTGATCGCAACCGCACATGCGGCCAGCAGAACCACTCCCGCGCACGTCCTCATACTGCAGGACTTACAAAGCTACTGAAGCTCCAATGACACGCACGCGCCACTCTGACCCATTAAGATTTAAGACATTGTTTTTAATTCACACGGAAATAAATGTGTCGTAATTTATGGGTTCGCTTTGGAAATGTTTTCAAATTAAGGGATTAGCTAGAAATGCGTGTAGCTGGGTAATTTATAACCTATTAACGTGAAGTAAAAAATGGGGCTCTGAATGATCTAAGTACAGTTAATGAGTTAATTCGTGTGCAAAAAGTGCGCAGTCGGCATATATTATGTTTGGGTTGTCTCTGTCTTAGACATCTCAAGAATGGGGCACCTAGCCTAAGGTTCAGACGAAACTAAAAGTTAACTTACGCTTCTGTCTGTCAAAATTGCCTCTAATTTATTTCAGAGCCGAATGAAACACGTCTTAAACTTAGCGCACGCCAAGTCATGCGTAAGCAGTCGGTCGGCAGTCGCCACCAAACCATGAAAGCTGTTTTATTAACGCTTAAGAAATGAATGCTTAAGAAACTGAGACCCAAGAAAAATTAAGGAAAAATTATATGTATATGAAAATCATTTCCGTCTGAAAACAGTCTGTAGTGGTGTTTAGCCATTCAATAAATAGCCACTTTCGTTTTCAAACCGGCGACTATACCCCACCACGGAAGTCGTAGGTAAGTTACATTCCCCATAACTTGTGTCTGCTGCTGGCAATATTGCAAAAAATATGATATTTTTTTTCAAATTATGGTCGTAACCAAAAGCGTTCTGATTGCTGTGGATGTGATAAGAACCTTACCATCATAATAATTATATTTATAGTGTTTTTTTTCGGGATTTATAGAAAACGGCCCCGCAATTCCTTTAGCCTTTAGTTTTCTATTGACGAATATTTTCTTGAGTCCTTCAAAAGTAACCACTTTTGAAGGACTCTTCTTTTGAATAGAGAAATGTTTGGTCAAAACCTTCCAATTGACCAAACATTTCTCTATTCTAGTTCAAAATGTATAACACGCTAAGTCTCCAGGCCCAGGAATGTTATCTTGCTAAGTTGATTCGGGTCTGTTTACTTGTGCCCATTATAATGTTCCATTAATTTACGAGTAGGTGCATAGCTGTGACGTAGATGTGCATCATTTGCTACCTAATATGTTTTATTACGAGTTTAAAATTCCTAGGAGATAGGCAGCAGCGTTCCCCTATTTTAAAAACAATAGCTGTCAATGAGCTCGCCTACCCGTGTGGTGAGTATGGATAAATTCCCCCCACATCATAGGAAGTCGCTCTGGAAATCGGTGGGGGAGGCCTATGTTCAGCAGTGATCATCCTACGGCTGAAACGATGATGGTAATGATAAACATACACATTTTGAAATTTAAAGCTATTCAATTCACATAGAGACAGTGTAAGAAACAAGCTACTTTTAATCAAATGCACCAAATTGTAAGTTTATGCCTATCTCTCTAGAACGCAAATATCAATAGGTATCAGTTTGTAAAATGATCTAAAAAATAAAGTTTCATATATTTAAAAGTATGGTGCATTATTCATATCATCATTTAGATAATTTTGCTCATGTGAGTAATTTTAACAAAGTATATCAGTTGATAAGCTAAACGAAAACGTTTCAAGATACATTTTATCCAAAAATTTTGTGATAAGAATGCGTGATCGTTGACCCAAATGAAGATAAACTTTGAGAAAACGATTATCTCACTAATTCAGGGAACATTGACCTCATACTAGTACAATTACAGAATGCAAGTAGGTACATTCTTTGGCATTTTGCCGCACATGGCGACACAACTGTGTTAAAATGGGTACGATTCTTGCTAAAAGAGCGTCCAGCTTTCTGCACGTGCGGTTTTGCAGACGACGCTACGAAATTAGATTGGACAATTTATTTAACTGTTTAAAGTTTCAATTATTTTGAACTCCAATAACGGATATTGAATTTTGTGCATTGCCCATTCACAAGCGAGGGCGAGGAAACTGATAACTATTTTATCACTAGCTTACGTCCGCGGCTTTCCTAGCGTAGTACCTACTACCTAGATAAAAAGTAGCCTTTTTTATACAAAATAGGCTAACAGGGACACAATTTCAATAAGCTGTCGCTCCCGCATAGGCCTTACAAGCCATGAACGTAAGTACCTATTGATCCCGTAAACGACGCTGTTTGATCATCTTCTATAGATGTATGAGGCCATTGTATAGGCTAACTTTTGACCACAATCTCACCTGATGCCTAAGCCTATAGGTATTCTATTCTAGGTAAAGAACTATATCTATTTCAAGTTTCATCGAAATCGGTTGAGCCGTTCTGTCGTGATTGAGTAGCAAACATCCATCCATCCAAACTTTCGCAATTATAATAGAAGTTAGATAGAGTAGTAACCGCTGATGTCGAGAACAATCCAGAAGCATTTTAGAAAGAACTAAAAAAGGGCCATTATAAAGCATCTCTAATACACTTTTAAAATATAGTGCATCTACGTTAAAAGTAAACCGCTTATGGCTCAGTAAATGATGAAAAATGTCCGTCCTCGCCTAGACATTACCGTTTGTTTACAAACATTCGAGGATCGACCGAGATTTCTGTGTAGTCATTTGGGGATATAAATAGCAAGAAAATGTGGGACTAATTTGCTTATTCAACATCCATCTTTATAATTTACTTACTTGCTTGTCGTGTCATTGATTTTTTCTTGTTCACCTGTATAAGTTCAGTGATCATGTTCAGGTATGGTGGCCCTGAATAGGGCCTATGACCGTCGTTGGCGAAAGAATCAGTGTAGTGAAAGGACTTACTTTAGCGCCTCTTAAAGGCTCCTTTCGCGCACATGTCTTCGATTTTTTTCGAGGTTTCCTCACAATGTTTTTCTTCACCGTTTGAGAGCACTAGTATAGCACACATCAATTTTCCGAATGGAAAATCCATTGGTGCACGACCGGAATTCGAACCCAGGACCACCACTACACCTGTGTTCTGTACAATTTTATAGAAAAGCATTGATATTTGACAATTACTTTTTAAAAATCTGTACGATATCGCTTGAGTTGTATTAAAATAAAATTACTCTTGAAGAGATTTAAATCGGATCTCTGTCAAGCTGTCTCGCTAGAGTAAAGTGGTAGGAGCGTTTTTGCAGAAATTAATTCTTCTCTGACGAAGGCTCAGTGTCCGGCAGACGACGGTGAAATGTTCGTAGAAAAATATCCGGACATTTCCTAAGTGGACAATTACAAAAAGCTCCATAAATAGATCATAAATTTCATAAATACCATTTTTTTAAAGAATCTCTACTATCAAATCGCTCTTTAGGTCGAAATCAGTGTGCAAGTACCTATCAAAAATGTTTAAGTTAATATTGAAGTTTTTCACAAACGTCACCATCCGTTTAGTAAGACTAGCCATTTCAATATTTATTTAAGCTTTACTTTTTTTCTTTTATTTTTCATCCTAAAGTCATTATACATAGCACTAGGATTCCCTGTTTTATGGGTATCAGAAACTACGAGTACCATGGTACCATATAATAATAATAATTATTATTATTTTTATATTTTTTGTCTCTCGCACGGCGAGGAGTTTACGTTTTTTCGCGGGCTTTTGGCCAAACGAAAAATCGTTGACTATTCTATTGGTTAAGGGATAAAAACTTACGTACTATTCGGCAAGTGTTAAGAATTACTGCTTTTTGGAGTTGTATGAAAGTAAGCTTGTGGATATCAAGGGCCTGTAAACTAGTGTGTAAAGTATATGGGATGACACCAGTAGACGAGATAATTATAGGTATGGTTTTGACAGTATCTACTCTCCACTGGGTTTTCAGTTCTATTGCCAAGTCTGTATATTTCGCAAGTTTTTCTGTGTGTGTTTTTGCGAGATTATGGGTGTTGGGTACAGCAATGTCAATTAGGTAAACAATTTTGTTTCGTTTGTCGTGAAGAGTGATGTCAGGTCTATTGTAGTGGATGGTTTTGTCCGTTATAATGGTTCGGTCCCAGTAAAGTTTATAATTTGTGGAGTCTAAAATGATTTCCGGTACGTATTTATAATACGCTGTTTTATCTTTGATGAATTTATATTTAAGGGCTAGGTATTGGTGAATGATAGAAGCTACTTGATCATGCCGGTGTTTATAATCAGTCTGTGTGATGGATTTGCATGCACCTGTAATATGCTGTATGGTTTCTGAACTACTACGGCAGTGTCGGCAAAGATCCGTTTCAAGGGTGTGATCTCGGATGATGTGTTTCCTATAGTTACGTGTGTCAATAATTTGATCTTGTATAGCAAGCATAAAACCTTCTGTTTCCGGAAACAATTCGCCTTGCTTGAGCCATGTGTTCGACGAAACTTTGTCGACATTTGGGTCCATCAAATCGCGGCGATGTCTTCCGTGCAGTGACTTTTGCAGCCAGGTGTTCAGTTTTTGCACTGCTGGCGTGATGATCTCATTTTTCTGTGTACTGTGATCGCTAAGGTTGAGTGGCGTGAACTTAATATCTGCTTGTACTATGTTTTTGTGGAGTTTAGATTTGTCTGCATAGCGGTGGAAAAAGTTACGGAGTGAAGTTATTTGTGAATTGTGTAAGTTTTGGATGTCAATGATGGCTCTTCCTCCTTCTATTTTCGGTAGGGTAAGGCGTTCTGTGCAAGCGCGCGGATGATGCTTCCTATATTTTGTAAGGTGAGTGTTGATTGTGCGCTGAAGTTTTTGTAGACTTGACTGAGACCAATGGATGATTCCAAATGAGTACGTAAGAATGGGGATGGCAAAGGTGTTGATAGCTTTAATGGTGTTTCTAGCATTTAGGTGAGTATTCAAAATTTTGTGTAACCGTGTCTTGAAATTCTGCTCTAAAATAAGTTTCGTATGTTTTTGATGGATTTGCTGTGTCTGCTGATATCCCAGGTACTTATATCCGAAATCAATATCTAGGGGATCTATTTGTTCACCATTGTCAAGCTGAAACGGGTTTTGCTCTATTTTACCTCTCCTTACACATAGTATTTTACACTTGTCAATCCCGAAGTGCATGTGTATATCTGACGAAAATGATTGTGTAATGTTTGCCAGGTGGTGAAGTTCTTCTAGGGTGCTACCATACAGTTTAATATCATCCATATACATTAAATGCGACAAAATGTGACTAGTGCTACCACACTTAAGCTTAAATCCGTTATTACTATCATTTAGAAGGTTAGATAAAGGGTTGATAGCAAGACAGAACCACAGGGGACTTAAAGAGTCACCTTGGAATATGCCCCTTCGTATTGGTATTGGTTCTGTTTCCAAGGAAATGTCACGGGTATTTAATTTAAGCACAGTTTTCCAGTTTTGCATTGAGCGTTTTAGAAAATAAACTATTGATGGGTGAATTTTATAATACTCTAAGATGTAAAGGAGCCAACTATGCGGTACAGAATCAAACGCTTTTTTATAATCGATATACATCGTGAAGATGTTTCGTTTCTTCGTAAAAGCCTGTTTTGACACAACCGCATCAATAGTAAGTTGCTCCTTACAGCCTTGGCTATGTCTGCGGCATCCTTTCTGCTGTTCGGCTAGCAAACAGCTGTTTTCAGAATGCGCGTAGATGAGTTCGGTAATACAAGAGGTAATAATTTTATAAATATTTTGTAAACATGTGATGGGTCTATATTTGGCTGGATTTTTAAGGTCAGTTTTATCTTTAGGTAGCATGTATGTTGTGCCTAGAGTTATGTAATGTGGCATGGTTTCAGGCGACATGATGAACGAGTTTATGTGGTTTAAAATAATTGGGTGTAAATAGGAGAACTTTTTGTACCAGTAGTTGTGGATTTTGTCTGATCCAGTGGCTTTCCAATTGTGTAATTTTCCTATTACTTGTTTTAAGGTATCCAGTGTTACTTCTGCATGTTCCATATTAGGTACGTTATCAAGTTTGTGGGAGTCCCGCTGGATCCATTCGGCTTGGGTGTTGTGTTCGATTGGTGTAGACCAAATACCAGACCAAAATTCCTGTAACTGTTGCGGCTCAGGGGCATCTGATCTGGGCATATCAGAATTTCCATTATTCAGAGTTCTATAGAATAATTTCTCGTTGTTGTTAAAAGTGTTATTTTGTGACTTTCGTTTCGTGGTGAGTTTGTATCTGCGTAGTCGGCTAGCAAGTGCATTTAATTTTTGTTTTAGTGTGTCGAGAAAATGAGATAAGTCTTTGTTCTCAGGTTCGTGTTGAGAGTGAATGTTATATTTGGATTTTATATCGTCCACAAACTTTTTTAATCTGGCACTTGGGTTACCCCTAATAAATTCGGTGAGTTTCCCGATTTTAACTCTAAGGTCTTCGATCCGATTTTCTAGTCGTCTTTGCCAAGGTGGGGTTCGATTCTTAGAGCCGTTATTGGTAGTTGTGGCTATTTGTATCCGACCTCCTACATGCTTGATAGCTGTATAAGCGGCGCAGTAGATAGCAGTTTGGGTTGTTTCAAAATCTGCATCCAACTGAACATGTTTGGGCAGGACTTGTGAATTAATGGTATGCACTATAGCAGCAAACTTTCGTGATGGATTTTGTTTGGGCAAAAAAGGTCTTAAAAGTGGGTCAGTGTTCTTAAATGTTTGTAGTGTATGTAGAAAAATTTCTTCTATTTCGTTGTGTGTATTTAGTTGTGGTATTAAAGGATTGGTGTTAATTTCTGTAGGATAGTATTCTGTACTACTCATTTGGGTTGTATCGAGTTCTTCGTGAGTGAGTTCAATAGTATTTGTAAGTTGACTTGTGCCCTGAGCCTGAATCAGTAGATTCGGTGTTGCCTGAGTTTCGATCACGTTATCATCATCTATAGCGTCATCATTAGCTTCATGAATCGGTGTTGGCGAGGTGCGGTGTTGGCCTAACTCGATGGAAACTTTATCCCAAATTTGTTGCATTCTTTCATCCGAGATGAATTTGTTGTTATTGATTGCTCGTCGCTGGTCTGATATGCGTTGTTCTGACAAGTGTGAGAGGTGTGGAAAATCAGTGATAAATGCCTGGTGTAATGGCTGCCTATACGCTGTTCTGTTGCTTTCCATGTTCGTAATTCTCAAGTAGTGACAAATGATAGCTTCATTCATCTCATCTGACCATCTCATCCTCTGTATACTGTTTTGTGTAGTAAGCGCTGGTGTTGTGTTGTTAAGTTCCCTGCTCGTATTATTTAAAAATGTGTGTGCCTCTTGTCGCAGCTCGTTGATCTTATTGAGAGGGAGTAGCTTTCTTTGAACGATCGCTCTTCGCTGATCACCTACTCGTTGGCGACTAACTTGCATTTCTGGAAACTTTTCGATAAATCTTTGGTGTAGTTCTATTATTAATTCATTTATTTCAGACTATAGTAAAGTTACAGGTCTTATTTAACTTATTCTACAGTCCATATCAATATATACCTTAAAACTAACATACATACAATATAAAAACTTATAAAAAAAACAATAAAAAAAAAAAATTAAAATAATGATCTATGACTTATGAGTTACAGTCCATTTTTCCAATTTCGGACTGGTATTTTTAACTTTTTACAGGCACTTTGTTTGTCGTTGCAATTAAAAAATTGTATAGAAAATATAGGAACGCTCTGTCGTTTGTCATAAAGCTTCCAATTAAAATAAAAATAAAAAACTTCCGAGCGGGACTATTAAGAATCTTTCAATTCATCTTAAAAACAAAGACTCTTTCAGTGCCGAATATGGCACCCCTCTGAATATTATTTATCGTTAAACTTTTTCGGCATGAGATTAATTGAATGGCGGCAAAATGGTAGAATGGAAGTCGGGTCAGACTCAGGACAAGACTTGTGTTCATGGGTCCAAAAAGATTCGCCAAACATGTCTCATGTATATTTTTTTACTTTTTGATTAAATTCTGATTGAAAGCCACCTGGATGCCACGGGCGACATTTTTAAAGTTGGGGGAAGTCGATGGAAAAGGCTCAAGACCTTTCGTCATGGAATTATTGAGGTGAGGCCTATGTCCAGCAGTGGACCATCCGTCCCCTGATATTAAAGGGGCTCTGAACCTTTCTCACTTGAATACGGCCCTTTCCCTGGGTAGTTTTAGGGAGTGCGCCGGCTCCGTTCACATCCGGCCGGCGAATGATTTCCCGCTTCCTGTTGTGACGACGGACGCGCAGCTAACGATACTCTTTGTACCTTCGTGGTTGCTAGTCTGCAGGGACCCTTATTTATTGCGTCTGCGTGGAATGTGCTCGGAATTGTTTTAGCGATAGTTTATATCTCCGTGTAGCTTTGGTATAGGTATACCTATGTCATAATCAGTTCGATAATAATCTTCCCATACTAAGTATTTTCGTATGCACTGAAAGTAACGTTCTTGTTTAGACATTACAAGATCTACCTATCTACAAAGATACATTCAGCGCGTTCCAATTTTAGCTTTATTTCATGGGTGGTGTAGCAGAAATTAAAAAAATGCTGTCTAGTTTGTCTACATAATTACTATGTAAGTAAAAAATTCTGACCTATCTAAGCACATGTAAATATATCAAAAGATGAATGGAGCCATTTCATTCTGGGCCTGGTCCATGTACACTACATAGAAAAATTAGGAAAAAATAGGAGATAACAAGAAAAATACAATTTCATTAATTTGAAGACAAATGCTATGGTACAAGAATAGTTCTTCTGGTAAGTTTTTTACTATGTGAACACTATTTGAAGGCCGCCATGTTGGTTTATAATTGGCGTTTGACATGACATTGACATACTTTTCATGTCATGTTGTTTGATTTGATGTTTTTGTTTTGTCAGATATATGTAGGTTGTCAAAATGACATTTCACACACGTCCATCCGCCATAATTTTGTAGTGCTGTGTGTTGCTCTCTTTGTCGAAGAAAATCATTATGTACCTTAGAACGAAGTCAATTTAAATAAAATAACCAATTAAATACGTTTACTTTATTTCTTAGCCATGTTTTAGAGTAGTGTACACAGTGCAGGCCCAGGCTCCATATATTGATGAAACGTCTCTTTTAAATGAAAAATGAAATGTCATTTTCAGAGCAGATCTACAGTTCCTTCCAGTTTCAGCGTCAATTTTCATAAAACAAACTTTCCCTAATTTCTTTAAACCACTTGTTTGCTCGCCCCACTTGGTAAAGCCAACTGACTCAAGAGTCAAGGAGTACATAAATAAATCTAGTAAGGTTGCCAGTTGACAAGCGCACAATACTCGAAAACGTTACGAAACAATAAGGAAAAGGACACGAATGGTATAATGAACCCCGCCAGGGGTGTCCGCAAATAATCTACTTTGTCCCGTACGTGACCGCGCTCCTAGCTTAATTAATATAAACTGGCAGCCCTGGAGTTACGTGTGAAATATTAAATCGTAATTCAGATGTTTGTATAGGGACGACCTATGCGAAGAATGTGTTGGGGAAAAGATCTGGAACTCTGTAAGGTCATATATAGGGCAGGTACCCGTAATGCATAGGTTATAGGGCGGTATCCATTTAAGAGTTATTTCAGGAGAACCAAGACTCTCACTGATTTCTTGTCGTCAAAAATAATACCGCATATCATAATAAAATACACAAGTGTCGATTAATGAGGCCAATAAGCCAAATAAGTTTGGTAACTTACCAATTTCCCTAGTTATTTTATAATTCTTGGATTTGAATCCACGAATATCAACTAAGTAACTACATAATTAGTAAGTTCGATTTAAATTTACATGAGTCAATGAATTAGTCAAATTGAACCTAGAAGTCAAGGTTTTTTCACCAGCGCAAACTACGTACTGATAATTTTGCTACGATCAAACCGCAATAACGATCATGGAACTCCGTTTATATCGAGATCGGTCGAACTGTCTCTGTGGATTGGAACCTTAACCTTGAATGTATGACAAAAATTATCATTTTTCACTGGGTCATTGCTCGACCTTTTGTCTTTATCATTGCTGATTTGAGGTTCATGAACTTGGGGCTCCCAGAAATATATTTGCAAGAGGAAGCTTTTATCATCGGTTTCCTAAAGTACGTATTAATCTGTAAAATTGCCGTCAATTCTGATTGTGCTTTTTGCGTTTCGTTCTGAGGGAGTAAATTCATAGTCATAGGTCCTTTTCAGGGCCATACCTCAACCATACTTCAGCCTGGTTACTGTCCTAATACAGGATGACCAAGAAAGAACCAGTGACACGACAAGCAAGCAAGCAATGTATCTTTGGGAACTTGCCACTACATTATCGTACACCAAAATTAACTTCCGTAGAAACAGTATTAACTTTTTAATTATAGGCTGATAATGAATACCATGACTAGTTGTGAATAAAATTATCACAAAACAATAGCGCAATTTAAAAGTCCATTAGGTAAATAGTTACAAGGGGTCACATTAGAATCAGTCTTTATGTACTTTATATTAAAACATAAAAGTTCTCTTATGGCGAGATAATGTTCTTAATTCGTATTAGTGGTTCGAACTGAGATATCGCGATGTCTGGTAAAAGTTTTGTGCTTTGAGATGATCGCTGATGCACATTTGAGATAAACTTTGAAAATCTTATCTGAACTACCAAGTCAGTCAAACTCAAACATATGGAAGCTTGCGTTATATTGGCTTCCTAAATTTGTTGTTTTTTGTGATATCTCAAAAACTATTCATCCTAGAATGGTTAACATTTTGGGATCCAATGGGACCCCCCCCCCCCTTTGGATGATGAAAAATGTTTAATACCCCTTCACGGATTCATCATAAGCAGGAAATTTAAAAAAAAATATAAAATTATATACAGAAATTTATGATAGCACGGCCTATCGACCTACCAAATTGCATGTAGATCAGTTCAGTAATGGTTCGAAAGTTATGCTCGAACAAACATAGGTACATGCCAATCTTATTATCTAAGATGCCAATATATAACTCCAAAGTTGTCATCGCTCGCTTGGCAATAAAAAAACTGTAAAAAAATAATCCTGAATTCCAAGCAGTGCCCACGAATCTAGACACAGGTTTTATTGAAATTGAACTGAAATTACCCACATTGTTTCGTTAGTATAATTCAGACAACATTTTTTCGCTTCAAATGATTTCATTGAATTCATTAACTGTGGGAGGAAACCAAAATGAATAATTTCAAATAGGTTTTAAAGTCTTATTTTCGTGATTTGTCACAGGACTGAAATATTTGAATTCATCTGCAACAATCTAATTTTTCAAGCGGAGAGGCTTGCCAAACGAAGCTACGAGCAATTTGGGAATAATGACGAATAAAATAAATGCATGATTTTAATCTCGACCGCTGGCAGCGCGTCGTAAACTGTTTACGAGCGACCACTCGGTGTGGGGCGAGCCAAGGGAGGAAGTTAGTCCCAAAAAACACAAGGCCGAAGAACATACAATTAAACAAGTGGTTCGTCCCGAACTGAGATCTCGCGATGTCTGATCATTGAGGCACAAATAAGATAAACTTTAAAAATCGCATCTTTAGCATGTTCTAACTAATATCCAATCTTACTTGAACTACGAAGTCATTGAAACTTTACCAAATGGGAGTTCACGTTATATATTTTTCTAATGTTACTATTTTCGTTGTGTCTCAAAAACCGTATAGCCTAGCTTAAAAATAAATGTCGGTCGGTGGATTGAGAAGGCTCAAGACCGTTCGTCATGGAACAGAATAGAATAAACATATTTATTGGTACTTTTAAAATACACGTCACTAAAATACATTGTCTTTTATAAACATTGAGTAGGTACCTACTTAGGAACATTTATATTCATTGAGGAAATCCTCTATTTTATAGAAGGCTTTCTCCACGAGACAGTGTTTCAGTAGTGTTTTAAATGAATGTGGACTATCTACAGAGGTAATGGAAGCAGCGATTCGGGCAGGCGATTATACTGATTATACACTGCTGGGCCCATGATGTGTGAGCCTGTCAGATTTGACTAGTCTACGGGAAATAACAGTGAGCTTGTTCGCCCCACGGGTGCTGTACTTGTGGCAATCGAGGACGCTTGGCGTAGTCTTTTAGTTTATCCCTGACTCTTTGGGGGAGGCCAAGGCTCATGATGATGATGATAATGAACTTTATTAACTTATATTTTTACAGGTAGGTATTCATTGTAGTAGTATTATAATGTATGTATGTTTATCTTCATTTTTAGGTGTTTTATAGGTAATAGTATTTTTGTAATTAATGTTATTTACTATTAACCATATTTGTTTAGGTACACGAACCTCCCTCTATAATCACTTCTCTCTAGCCTCAAAGGTTTGCTAGAAGAAAACTCTTTTTAGGGTTAAGCTCGCCTTTGTACATACCTTTCTTTTTTATTGCTGTAATCTGTGTTTTCTTGTGTACAATAAAGAATAAAGAAAGAATAAAGAACTTTCAAAGACTGACCTATCCTGTTAGAATAGTAACAGACACTGCTTTTAGGTCTAATTAGGTTTATTTGAGTTATGAGAGTATACCGCCCATGGTTTGGACCAGCCCCCGCGTCACCGCAGCAGCGGCGCGTCAAACGCCCGCAGCCAACCCTTTGCTAATGCGATTTCTGTTTTATGAGTTACGTAACTCTCGTGGCTCTGGAATGTACTCCGTTGATTAGAGCTCGTATCTTGCGCAATGACGTGCCGTCTAACTACCATGTGCCTTGACTCACCTACAACAATTAACCCTCAGTGCTTCAACATAATTTGAAATGCAGTTGCCTGTAAGGGTTCCTAGTTAGCTGAGTTATCTACATTTATCGATTCATATCTGACGATAACCTTAGTTACATTATATTTGCCACAATCGTGTCTAAGATTGTACATTTGTATCTAAGATTGATTGTATCTAAGAAGTACATTTTCTATGATATCAGGGTGATTTATTTTCAGGAATCTTAAAAAAACTAAGTGTATAAAACATTTATCATTCTTATTCGCTGTATACTTATTGCGAATAAGCTAAGCTTAAATGAAAAACAAACCATGTTATATTACAAGGTGTAAAAAGACAACTCTCAAGTTTGGATCTACTATGTTACGTATAAAATAGAGGTTATGATGACCATGTTGGCCTAGAGGCTATTACCTCGACTTTCGATCCAAATATCGCATACTGGCCGTCCCACCATTGGATTTTTCTATTCGCAAAATGTATGTGCGCATTGAAACTTATCTTACTTAAACGGTGAAGGAAAACATCATGAGGAATCCATCGACTTAGCTCCGTACGTATTGACTGTGTCTTTCCTGTGGATAAGACCGACTCGGCTGAAAGGATGGTAAAGGTTCTGGGCACCATCTTAACATGTCCCAGGCACTTAAGTAAGTAAGTAAAACCCGTTACTAAGTAAAAGATAAAGATAAGATAAGATAAAGATAAATTTATTTCGGTTACAAACTTCACTTATGCTACACTACTATACAGGTTTTGTATAAAAATTGGATCGTTGGACCTGTTTGGAAAACATAGATACCTAAACTAGGAGATCCTGTAAGATGGCGTACCGATGCCCCCGCCGGAACTGGTTGGACAGTAAAGCTAAATAGAAATTGATTATTTGTACGCCTACAGGTAAAAAGGTTTAATATTTAAAAAAAAATAAAATTTAAGTATTATTATGTAGTAAGTGTGATTGTAAATGATTTTATTGTTATGGTGTGTGTGTGGTATAAGAGTAATAAAGAGTTTTGGTGTTATGTTGTTTTTATGCGTTTGTGTGTATGGGGGTGTTTATGTTTGCGTGCGTGAATGAGTGTGAGTGTGCATGGGTAAGAGTGTGTGTGTATGAAGAGAGAGTGTGTGGGTTTGTGTGTATATGGGTGTTTGAGTGGGTGTGTGCATGTTCATGTGTGTTGGAGTGACAGTGTTCATGTTAGCTTATATACGTGTAGGTGTGACTTAAAATTAGGTTAAAACAATTAGTAAGTTTTCAGTCTCCACATAGTTTTGCTCTAGTAGAAAGTTTCACCTGGCGTTGGTTGTATGAATCATCTAGAATTGATGTAATAAGGCCTTACCTTACCTTGTTGTTTTACACCCTGTTTCATCAGACTGCAAACATCTCTACATAATTTGTTATTACCCCGGGGGAAATGACTACTCACTATTTTGCAAGCTAAGTAACAATTTCACGGTCGAAACATCGCATTGCAGCGCTTCACATTCACTTTATAATGCATCTTAGCTTAGATACACATGTCTCTCAGTGCATTAACGATACATACAAACCTACATACCTAAGGGGGATTTGATAGTGGCTGTAACCCCGGTGAAGCTCTACTGTGAAAGTGAGAAACCATAGTATCGTAACCGCTCTTGTAGGTATGACATACGAAAAAGAAGCGAAACAGTCAGTTTTAACGCCTAGATTTGACTGTGAGGTTCTTTCCCACGTGATCCCACTGCTGTTCAGGCGCCGCCTGATCACATCCTCGCGTTCGGTCCGCAATTTGTTATAAGTTCTTGTAACGTGTATCGGTGCCGCTACTATGGTTTTGCAGTGGAGTTGTGCTAGAGGCCTTAGATTAAATTACTTCTTCGGGAATAGAATTCAACCCCCGAAGAAGTAAGTGCAATTGGGGAAATCACAAACATTCCACTAGCCAAGTGTATCTTATATGTAAACAAAAATCATGATCCAATTATTTCCCTGTGAGCTACATATAAGGCCTTCCAGAGTAGTCCCCGCACTCTCGACACTCGTAAAGTGTAGTTTATGGACACTTCGCAAGAGCGTCGCTTGATGGCTGTCACCAGCTCTTTTAGATTTCATTTATACACTGCGCATTATACCTACGAGTACTGACGGCATTGTTAATGAACTGCAGAGCTTTAGCATTCTACACTTGGCGTTGCTTGATGCTCATATGCACTCTAACTATTCTAGTTTTAGAAGAGCTCCTACTTTAATAAGCTTGCTTGAAATAAGCTTACTAAGCATTATCCGAAACTAACTTAAAAATAGTTGCCATCCCTTTCTAGATGAACGAAATACTGAACTTGACGATAATTACCGAATAATAGCTTTCAGAATTAGCAGGTTCAAGTGGCAGTGGGCCGGCCATATAGCTCGCAGAACCGACAACCGTTGGGGAACAAAGGTTCTCGAGTGGCGACCACGAACAGAACGACGCAGTGTTGGAAGGCCCCCCACCCGATGGACCGACGACATTGTGAAGGTTGCGGGAAGTCGGTGGATGGAGAAGGCTCAAGACCGTTCGTCATGGCACTTTTGGGGGAGGCCTATGTTTAGCAGTGGACTTCATCAGGCTGATGATGATGATACCGATTACGGCGATAATTTGAGAGCTGTCAAATTAAGTTTGTTTAAGATAGTAGAATCGACAGAAGAAAAATGGTTTATTTTTAATCGAGTTTATTTACAGAATAGTTGGATTTACCTTTCCGCCATGTGATTGGGATTGTAGTTTTGATAGCGTGTTGTTTATTTATTTTTTGTCGTTTCCTATTTCGGGTTTAGAGACTAGCTAGCCATGCATGGGACGGATTTGTTTAAATCAAATCCCAAACCATGTCGCAAATCCGATTAAAACCAACTTTCGAGTTCCGTTCGTTATCCAGGGAGTTTAGAAAAAAGGTCCGATAGAAAAAATCTCATAAAACGTTACGCTGTATTTGTCCGGAACCTAATGAAATTGAACTTCAGACCTAAACAAACAGAAACAAAACTGTCGAAAAATTCTGAACAACGTGGTATATTGCCGGACCTTTTAATGAATAGATCATCAATGGGCCTTATTTCAAAGTAACAAGGGTGGTTTTTGAACGAGAGTTCGGTCCTATCAGATATGAACAAACTCCACCTGACCCAGTGTGCGGGCTCTTTGTTGAGTTTATTTGGTCGAAGGTATTCCTCGATTGAAACGCGCTTCATTCAAAATTTCGTACGCTGTGTGCCGAAATGAATTATTTTGTTATTACATACCTACGTCACGGGCCTGAAAGTTATTACGAAAAATGTTGGTTTATGGTTTTATTTCCTTTTCATGAGAAAATATTATAGCTTCTGTTTATAATATCCTATAAAGGCAGGTGAGGAAAGTAATATCTACTGGAAAATGTTTCCTTAGAATTATTATTGTCGGAAAATACCTAACAAAGGTATTAACTTCTGAAATAAGGGTGACAAAAAATGATAACAATTGATTGCTGTAAAAATAAAAGTAATTTTATGCTTTTTCATTTATTCTATTCATCATCATCATTTCAGCCGTAGGCCGTCCACTGCTGAGCATAGGCCTCCCCTATAGATTTCCAGCGCAACCTAAACCCAAACAATAATTTGGGGAGATTTGCCTATACTCGCCACGCTAGGCATGCGGGTTGGCGAGCACAGATAGAGATAGATTGTTGATTAGGAACGCTGCTGCCCAACCCCAAGCTTTTCCTTTCCTTTAGTCGCCTGTCACAACATCTACGGTTCGTAATGGAGGGGCCTATTCTTCAGTCGGAGTCAACTTGGCGATTTATTCCATTACTTAGACCATAAAGTAGCATTCCGATTCGTAGTCGTAGTTCCTTGGTATTATAAGCTTCGGTGGGGTTCTTAAGATTACCTGTGCTGTATTTGAACCCTAGTAGATACTCGGTACCTCCCAAGACACGGATTTAACTCTAAGGCGAAGTTAATTGAAAAGGCACTGTTGGCAATAACATCAAGTTTTATAGGCGGTCAGCTGCTTTGCATTCGCCACGGGCTTCCGAGTAATGATAATGTCGATGACCTCTGTTGCTTCAGCGTGCTTTAGCTGTAATTGGCCGTTTGTTATTGTTTGCATCTTGCTTATTTTGTTTAGGCCCCGAAATCGCAAATGGGTCTTTTGGGATAGTCAATACTTATACTGTTTACTCGTAGTTGCGCTGCCAGTTGTAAGATCATAAATTGACGAAGCTTTTAAGAATAATTTCAGGACGATAGATGATCACGATGATAATGATGAAGAAAGATGAACGGTCAACCAATTGGCCCACAGTTGCCCAAAACAGAGATGACTGAAGGGAGATCTTTGACACTACAGATTCGTACATATAAGAAAGATATTAATATTTTCAGTAGAAAAATGAAGTCAAAAAATAGGAGTACACTATTGCTAAGAAGCTACGCTTGGCTACGAAAGGTCGTGCGTAGCAATTCGTAGATGTTGCTACGACAAAATGTAGAGCCTGTTTTAACATTTTGGATTTCCTACTTTTATAACCTTGTTGTTATGTTATTAACCTTTTATAAAGTTGTTTGCGGATAGTTTAATACTTTACAGAGATCTTCCGTGGACTGATAGAATAAAATTATATTTCAAAACTTAAAAAAACTAACTTACCTTCCATATCCAAATATCTCACCAAAATTAAATGAAACTACCATGAAGTTATATTCTTTATAATAACCAACCATGATTTGGTTGGTTATTATAAGCCCTTATATATAAGAGGAGTACGAGTAAGTGAGCGTACAGTTCGCAGGAGATTTGAAGAAGTTGGTTTAGGGTCGTATATACCTGCCAAAGGCCCAAAACTTGAGAGACGTCACCGCGTAAACCGATTAAGCTATGCGCGAGAACATCGTCATTGGGATTTGAACGAATGGCAGCAGGTTCTCTTTACTGATGAGTGCAGAGTTCTTTTAAAACAGATTGATGGGAGACAGCGAATATGGAGACGCAAAGGAGAACGCCACATACAGTCTAATTTTGAACACACAGTGGCTTATGGTGGCGGCTCGATTATGGTTTGGGGAGGGATATGTTTGGGAGCTCGCACGGAGTTAGTGATAGTCACAGGAGAAACCATGACAGCATATCGATACATCAGAGACATTTTAGAAGAACATGTTGTACTATTTGCCCCATTTATTGGTGACGACTTTATTCTAATGCAAGATAATGCTCGTGCTCATAGTGCACAATCGGTACAGGCATATCTGCGCCACGTAGGTATACCGGTGATGCAGTGGCCAGCAAATTCCCCCGATATGAATCCGATAGAGCATGTCTGGGACTTGCTAAAAAGAAGGGTTAAATCCAGAATGCCACCCCCCAACAATCTGAATGAACTTGGAAACGCATTACTTGAGGAGTGGGAGCGGTTGCCTCAAGAAATCATCGATAACATAATCTGTAGCATGCCCAGACGAATGGAAACCGTAATCAGAGCAAGAGGGGGAAACACTCGTTATTAATTTTGCTTTAATTTTATTGTTAAATCATTTAATGCTTACTTTTTTTTATTTTTTGTGATGGTTCATAATCATCAAAAAATTTCACTCATTTACAATTTCTTTATTTTTCAATAAAAAATAACGAAGACTTTTCAAAGTCGTTGTTAAAAGATGTTAATCAATTTGTTATTCTGTGTCTAATTACATTTTCGTCAAATATATGCGTTATTATTATCTCATAGTCTCACTTTTTTTTCTGTTCCGCTAATTGTGCCGGTGTGTATATATTCTAGTGATGATGTAGTTTTAAAGTTCCATGGTACTTATCCCATATGGAAGAAATTTATGAAGGACCACCTCAAGATCATTAAAATCTAACCAGCACTTACGGAGTGATCCGTGGACATACATTGAGAAAAAAATATAAACGTAGTCGCCGTATTGATGAGCTCCTCCTTTTTCTGAAGTCGGTTAAAATGCTTCGGTAAATTTGGTTTTTAGAGTATAATAATCAGTATAATCAGTGGGTTCAGACGGCGAAACCTCTGGTTATTCTGTCCGGTGTGGATAGTTTATTATATATCAACCTTCTGACAAAATTCATAGCGTCATAAAATCCATCCAGATCATGGAGTGGTAGTTCGGTATGTCAGTTTAACATGTAAAGTCATATCTATTAGTTCAGGAGCTCTCATCTCAGTGTTAGTACTACTCGACGCCACTCCACGTCAGCGCAAGCCTAACTCGAATTGTTACGAGTTTTCAGTTACACAATGTGAAGCACCATTGTTCTAAAACGGGTTGTTAATGTTTTTGATGGTTTTGAGTATAATCGTAAAATTCTGACATTATCAGAGCCAAGACGACGGTACTGATTTAGTCTATGCTTATGCTACCTTCAATTAATCATCAAACGGTAGATAATAGAGGAAACTGTAAAAAAAATATATGTCAGAACTAAAAGGCCAGACCACTGAATGCAGACATATCCAGCAGTGGTCTTGTTGAGGCTGGTGACACATCGCTTGACATCATCATCCGCTGCCCGACTTCGCCCACTGATGGACTTTTTTTGCTTCTGCCTCTCGCAAAGGTCTTCAGCCAGCCTTATCCAACGATGCTGATGATTTCGTACATCAATCATCCTTCTGCTGGACGAACGGCATTTCTCTAGCTAGTCCTCAGCCACCATTCTGTCAGCGCTCTGCACTATATGAATAGTTAAAAAAAAACAAAACTAGAGTTTCTTCACTATATCAACCCACTCAAGATTCCGCATTTTCCACATCACTTCACAACCCTTCTCATGTCCGTATATCCAATAGGTAATTATCAGCTGATCTGCGTCGCATAACTTTCAAATTAGCCCGAGTGGGTCTGACATGGGTCACTAAAGTCATTAGTGGTGGTGTCTATGTTTATTCAATTTGGTGGTAAGTTTATGGAAAATAAGCAGATTTTAGACCTGTTAGTTGATAATATTCTGTTTTGAAACACGTAAAGCACGGAAAGTAAACCTTCTGGTGTTGCTTACTGATTGCATACAAATCTTATATTTGTCTGCGCTGAGTTGATATTTAAATATAAAACATGCGGATACCAAAGTAATTACGCCTAGCTGATCGATGATAGGTATCTACAAAACACAAAGAGCGCGCTTCTTACTTCATCCACAAAACAATTTCTCGAATAAATTAAATAACTTCACAATATTAAACAATCTGACCGTCGCATTCAGGAAGAAATCGTATTCCTAGTTTAATATAAATAATTCTCTTATGAGAATAATAACAATTTAAAATTGCAATTATACGGAGCGTATTTGCTTACTCCAAATAGTTAAAAGTTACCTTTTCAATTTACGTATGAAAGGTGAAGAGAGACATCGCCTCGGGCAGATGGAAATTAACCCGGCCTCATGAGATAGCTCAAATCCTTCATAGTCCATCTCTTTCTGACATCAAAATTTCAGGCACACGAAAGGGACGGGTGTAATAAAATTTCCCGGAGTAGGAAAATGGAAGGATTGAAGAGTAAATTGGAAATACCTTTGCATTGAGTGGCGCTGAGGTTTCCTGCGATACAGATCGCAGTGTATTTTACTAACCTTTTGTATGAATTTAATCAGATTCCTGCCGCGGTTCATACGCTTAATTGCATTTCACAGCGGGACTTGTTGTTTTGGTCTTGATTGAAGGGGTAGGTATACGGTATTGACGCTTGAACAGTCCAAAAAAATATTTCATAATGTTTTGTATGATATGCCTAAAATAGCTAAATTGTAAAAAAACACTCACTGAATTTCTTCTAAAACTTAATTATACAGAACGAAAACAAAATATTTTATAATATGTTGAAAGTATTTATATGTTAAAACCTCACTAATATAATATGTACACTGAAACTGACACCTACAAAACATGCTAACTCACATTAACTTCGCACACAAACATATTATTCACACACTCACAAATTATAATGCTGCTTGGTTAGTTAGATCCAGTACCTACGATTTATCCGGAACAACACAACTTTACCACTAGTGAGGAGCTTGGTTACCCATTATACCTACAGGAAATCCTAGTTTGGGGACCAAGGAATACTTTGTAGACATAATGTAGTAAAAATCTGTAAATTTAGTATCCAGCATCTAAATTTTTGTAACTCCTTCAAGCACTATCAGTAATTATGTATTTTAGTAACTATAAAAAATAAAAAAAAATATAAATATTCCGGACATATTCACACGGTCAACTGATCCCAAACTAGGCATAGCCTGTACTATGAGTACCAGAGACTGATAAACATAATAGATATATATTTAACACCCAGACACAGAACAAACATATGTGTTCATCACACAAATGTTTGTCCAGTGCGGGGATCGAACCCGCGACCTCTAGCGCAGAAGGCAGAGTTACTACCAGCTGAGCTATGAGGCCAGTCAACTACTTATATATTGGAAACAAACATTTATTTTTATTATATTCTAGTATTTTTAGATACTTACATAGGTACGAAATAAAAGAAGGGATTACACAGTGAACTTTGAAAATATCTGCATTAAAATTCCTCAATTACTTAGATGACCTCTCTCACCCCATCAGGGTCCGCAAAACCACGTGTTAACCAACCCCTTTATTTTTCACTGAATTAAATCGGGAACTTCATAAAAGGTCCGAAGTTGTAAAATGCAAATAGAATGAAAGGTATAGAGGTAATGCCCAAAGGGTCCATTGATAATTATTACATGGTACTCTGTACTGCCCTCAAGCTACGGCTAGGGCCGTCTTCGGATAAGGGTTCCCTAGGGATTATGCCCCGTATTAATTAATGTATAAAGTATCTTTGACGTGGCTAAGATGCTTATTTGTTTTGTGTGAGACGTGACGGGAAATGTGAATAGGCATTGGAAAAGTTGGCAGGAGATTATGAACGAAGAAGTTTTGAAATAATAACTGGAATCTCCTATATCAGATTAGGAAACATCACCAACCGCACTTCTGAAATAAAACTTCGGTGACGAAAATTATATACAATTGCTTACAACCTCTGACTTAGTAGTTTTTTATGGTTCCGAAGTCTGACTGGAACGCTTATAGTTTCGCCATTTCACTTCATGAATAACTCAACTACTAGATACTGCTAAATAGTTTTAGACATTAGGTACTCATAAGGTCATAATCATGTAAACTTTGTAATTGTGTATTTCATTCAACGCGTACATACATTACCATGTATATTTCCATATCTAATCTACTTATTAATATGGGAACCTACTTACTTGCCATTTGATATGCAATCATAGCTGACCAATTGCGACCCAGTCTTAAGAGTCATAAACTCAGAATTTGGAGGAATTTAAACTTTATTGCAAGGGACTAGGATCTTTATGTATCCAAATAATCTGACGAATGGTAAATCCTACTTGCAAATCCCTTGCTGTTACTGTTTGATTTGTTGGTCCAAGTTATAAGCAGAAAATGGAAGTAGGTACGTGTGACAACATTTTATAAAATAGAATGGAATATATAAAAGATATTTATTTGACAAACACAAAAAAATGTACGTATTTATTTTACTCGAATGCCGAGGGAAGTAGTGTTTTATTTATTATTATTATTTATTAAGTCATTTATTTCAGGCAACACAGCAAAGTACATTTTCGAGTGTGTGTCTGTTGTTTGTTCCTTTATACGTTGTCACCGACTGAAACGGATGAAATTAGATTAGTCTCGAACTCGTGAGGAATAGTTTATACAAGCTGATTAATAATATGTTTTCTACTCCGAAAGGCTACAAAAAATAAACCACAAAAAGCGGTTCTCTACACCAAAGGATCAATAGTAATTTTGTAATGGGCTACCAAGGTTCAAAAAAATTGCTATTTATGTTTTCGTGAGTTCGATTTGATGGCAACAATTTTTTTTTGTATTCGCCAGAAAAATTGAACTTTTCTTAATATAATAATTCATTAAATGAATTTAACGAAATTACTACAAATTATTAATTAAAATAAATTATTTAATAAAATAAAACCCGATTTGGATTTTCACAGGCGGCGGAGACCATAATTAGTTGCATAATGCAGTTTGCAATTGTGGTCAGCTTTAAAGTGACTAAGAAAACACCATGTAAGTGTAAGTACATGGTGTTTTTTAGTCATTTGGGTATTACCCACTAACCGAAAAACTGTTAAGTCTCTCATGTTCTGCACCACACTCCAAGGGTCAAAATGGTACACGTCATTAACTCGGTCACCCGACTCCTTACGACGTAAGTGCGGTATCAAACTGTTTTATTGCGGGCAAGGCATGATTTAATGAAATCTTTAATATTGGAGATAAGGCTCTTGGTCCTTCGACCTCGTAAATCGCCCCGGGCCATATTCCCTCTAATGTTCGCGACATTAAATAATAAGCTGTTTACTCTGATTCGTCTACTCTAGGCTTGTATTCTGGTATTGTGCTCGAGCGTGATTCGTGTCACAAGTATAGATTGGATTGAAAATTTTGGATATTTTTAGCAGGTTGAGTTTTCAGAATGGCCAATGTTTAAGTGGATCGAATCAAAACGCATCGGTGTAGGCATTTTGTTAGTTTAGCAGGATGTTCGCGACATCCCGTCATATAGTGTCTAGTCAATGTATAACAAGGACCGAAGCCATGTGCTAAAGTATCAATAGAAAAAATCTTATTACTAAACATCCTCTGATTTAGATTACAAAAAAGCTTGGAAATTAATGTGCTCCAAGTCGTTTATAAATAAGTTGTAAAAGGATCATAAAAACATAAAGCCGTGGTTTTCCTGCATGTGCCTTCTAGGCTTTGGATGCGAAAAACTGGCGTAAATTCAACTAAATTTAAGAATGACCATCGCGATTTAAATGAAAATTCAAAATTGAAATGAAGTCTGAAGTTTTCGACAAGAGTGGACTAATTGTACGTTAATAGTTTAGAGGTACACAGTGATTTTGCGATTCTTAATAACAATGTTTATTTCACTACAATATTCTAGTCGAAACAATACACTACGGCTACTAAGCAAAAAATATTTTCAGCTCGAAAATTTTGTCATACTTTTTAGGTACCTATATTTTGTCGGTATGAAGTTGGCCTTTTGGTCTTTTTCATTCATTTGTGAAAGCTCATTTTAATAAGGATTTGGCTGTTTATAGAAATGGAATCCTCTTTGTTTATTTTCATTCTGAATGTTTCTTATAAGCTTCTGTGGTCTCCTAATGATGCTTTTATTCGTATTCTGTCATAAATACTCCTTTGCGGACCTGAAAACTCACTGTTTTGCATTAATGGAACTTTCAGGAAATGTTTCCACTAAAATATCCCCAAGTCCAGGTGCGTCTTGGTCCCTGAACCGTGCGAGGTGTCAGCTGTGTGCCCCAAGCGGTTCCCGTTCCAATCTACAGATTTTATATAACTACACCCAATCCAAACCTTTCTCTATCCCTTGTTTCCTTTTGGGAACATTCGCTAGAGCAATGTTATGTAATTGAATAGCTCTTATATTTTTCGGACTGAAGTTATTTTCATACGAGTTTCAACACTCACTGCTCCTTCCTTAGTGCATCCCTAGATTCTAAAACGAAACGAAGTTTAGGCTAACTAGAGTCTAAAGGTTAGGCTGAGTTTTGATTGTCAATCAGTCAGTCACACAGATAGACATAGATATTAGAAACTGTACTGTATAACCCGAAACATAATAATACATCAAAGGTATTCATAGATTGTCCGTTAGTGATACCGAACGCAACGATCGGAACTATCTTTACAAAGCCACTTTGGGCCCTTAATAGCGCTGGAATCCGATCCAAACGAAGGGCGATTGCGGTTGACACGTGACAGTGTTGCCAACTTACTCCAATATATATCAGGATCGCTAGTTTAAAGGTTTCTTTGGTAAGTCACTTGTTTTGGAAATTAGATATTTGCGTGGTTCGATTCGAGCTTGGTCAATTTATTCTACAGCCAAATTGCCATGGACAACGAAAAATTATTTACAATATTTTTACTATTTTAACTTTTTTTTCTCAACCAAACTTCCCATTCACATAGCTACTCTGCACCCTTCTGCTTAGTTCTGGCCTAAGGAGGGTGTTAGATTAAGATTACTTCCCCCTATCCACCTATCCTCGATCTTCAGTGCAGGGATCCACTGAAGATCTTCAGATAGAGGACTTCACCATAGCAATTGTCCAGTTGAACTCATAATTTAAATTAAGTCCTCTGTATACTACTATAGGTGACGAAAAAGAAATAGAACTTGTAAATACCTACCGATATTTAACCGATTATGCAGGAGGAGGGTAATATTTTTCGAGAAGGCTTTCTTTAACCCTGTTTTGTGAGTTTCCCACTATATAAGTTCTAGTAGGTTCCTTCGTAAATGAACGTTAATCAGATATTGCTACCTTCAATTATTGTTGTTCCCTCTGCACATAGGTAGGTAAGGGTTTTTTCAATCCCCCATTTGTTTTATTATGTAAATAGGATCTCGATGTGCTGTATAGGATTGAATCTTAAGACCCTATTGCGTATGGCAATAGACATAGAACTGAACTACTTAGTTAAATTATGAGTAAATACTGTTCAATTGTATTCTATGTAAATCGATATGAATAAAGACCGAGGTCAAATGTATCCGGTGATAGTTTGTGGCAAAATGAATCGATACGCTAAATAAATCCTAAAATAGTGGGCGTAACACGTATCAACTATCTGTACCTGCTGTAGTCATTCCAACGCAGTGCAAATCTAACGATGAAACTAACCGCACTGTTGTTATTCTTACATCTAAGCCAAGCTTATGTAAGTCTCAACGAATGTGCCTTAGACTACCGGTCCATGAAAAACGTCTGGGAGGAAAGATTAGACGACAAAATAATATGCAATTATGCGGAAAATACCCCGCCAAAGCCCTTCAATGGTTCCGAATACGTTGATATCACACCTATCTTCATTGTGAAATCGTTTAAATTATTGAGTGAAAAACAGGAATTCTCAGTGTACACGTGGATCCTACTCACCTGGAGTGACGAGAGGCTGAAATGGGATCCGAATGATTATGACGGTATCGATGAAACTGTGAAGGACAGTTATAAGCTATGGCTACCCGGCATTAAACTATACAATAGCATAAGTGATCAGTATGATCAAGGATACAATCCTTTCATGCCTTGTAGAATTCTCAGCTCCGGCGCGGTAAGCTGTCTTTCTATTATAACGTTCCAGACAAAGTGTGCAATTGATCTAAATGATTGGCCATTTGACACGCAAATATGCTCTTTGGAATTCGGACCATGGACCTCTCAAGGAAACAGAGTTCGTATCCGGGTCGCTCACCGTGTCTTGTTTACTGGTTCCGAATATGGTGCGGAATGGGATATTATGCATTATAAGCAGGAGGAGATTCAAGATTCACAGATACAGCTTAAGATATATTTTACTATGGTGCGCCATACGGAAAGCCTTGCAGCGATAGTGATATATCCGTCGATTTTGATGTCTGTTCTAACTCTTTTTACATTATTCCTAGACGTGAGATGCGGCACTCGAGTGTACTTGTCGTGTTTCAGTTTGATGTGTCATTTTTATTTTATGTCGGAGCTGGACATGCAAATGCCTAAGCAAAGCAAGATTTCACCAAGGATTTTGTTCTATCCCCGCGGCTCGGTGATTATGACTATTATCAGTATTGTTATGACATTTCTAATGAAATTCATATGTGAGAGGGAGGTGCCAGTCCCGAAATTTGTTGATATTGTGAACGAAAATGTTTATAGAAATTACGGCAAGTTGGTTATTCGTCCGCGATGGGAAGCTGCAACGGCTGGCATAAGAACATTTGCGAAAGAGTGGACTGATTTCGCTAGCATTTTGAACAGTCTATGGATTAACGTTTCTTTGACGGTTTACATTATAATGTATTGTGTATTTATACCCTCACCAAGTGGGTTAAAGCAGAATATTTATGCTATGAGTTTCGACTTCGAATAAACTTACCTACATAAATATCTACAATAAATAATATTGTTCATTGAACTGTGTTTCTTTCAAAAGTTTATCAGAATCTCTATCATTGGACTCGATACGTAATTGGGCCAAACGTGTAGACAAGTGCTTCGGTCGGAGATTTCCGCAACCACATAATGCACTTAGCGGCGGATGAACGGTAATGTGTACGCAGCTTTATCTCCCTATATCGGTGTTGCGATCGTCTGCCGAACCGTAGGGACATTCTTAGATTAACTACATTTCTACTTGGTTTTCATTCTTTAATACTTTTTTTTTATTTTACGAGTACAAGTAGGATATGCTTATTGGTTGGTTGTTGTAGTTACCTACAAGGTGATTCATGACATGTATACCATCCCGAAAGAGGGTTATTCTATCAACAAAAAGAAATAATATAAGCGAAAAAAAAACATGAATATTTTCATTTTATTGTTTTGTTTTTTTTTCTCTAACTTTCTCAAATTATCTGTTTTTGGTATTTTTATCATCTTTATAACTAATAACTAAACGTACAAGAAGTTCGGAATCAAGATTGCTACCTAAAACAGCTGATTTATTGAGTTTGACCTGATTTGACCCCAAAACTCGCATAGAGTTTTTTCAATGAAAAATGTCGAATTTCCAAAAGTCGTAGAACAAACTTTATTGCTAATTGCTTGTAGAATAAGCCCCTTTCGGAATGGAATACATATTAAGAATCACCTTGTATACTATAAAACGTTTTCTGTTAAATTATTATTTTCTGCTAGTATCATTATACGAGACCTAAGTAACTAGGCAGTGTTAGTGCGTGAACGATAGTTGCTTAAGGTGATACTTTGAAATTTTATAGATATAGGAAAAATCAGATTATTAGTTACATTTGTTTTTTATGTGTTTTTGTGTAAATTACTTTAATGCTTTAACAGCGATGGTACTTTTATCAACGGTCATTTCGGTTTTTGGGCTGCCATATATGAATCCGGTCACGGTCTTATTGCAGGATAGCAAAAATATTAGCCAGTGGCATGATAATTAAACATGTACCATATACAAACGAGTATATTACAGTCTTTGATAGAGGGAATACGGGGGCCTAACATGGGCGCCGGCAGGATTATTATCAAGGGGGTGCATTCTGCGTTTTACAGTGACTATGATAATAAAAAAAACATAGTCTTTTTTCAAAGCCCCCTTTACCCCCCTCCAGGCGCCCATGGAGCCTTATAAGCTTGTAGATGTCGCCAATAGTACCTAGCTGTACCCTCTTCAAAATACGGTTTGTCTTTATCGGATCTTGAACGTGCTCTACGTGACACGGAATCCAGTGGCGTTGGAAAAGTGACTGATTTGGGCTATAAAAGCCACGCGGTATCCGGTATTGTTATTGCGAATTTATGTTTTAAACATTCTGGGTACTAAGTAGAAGAGAAAAGTTCTTCTAGAAAAAAAGACTTCTTTGAAACTCACGCTTAGTTCATGATTTTGTGTGAAATGTTATTGAAATAAAGATAAAATTAAACTACGCTTCTCCGGCACCATGGGTCTAAAGCTGTGTTCAAACGGCATGCAATACGTACTTGAAATGTCATATAAAATTCGTTTTAAATGATCTTTACCTCTACTGAACAAAGTCAATTTTGGATATTTGTGGGTGTACGATATAGCTCAACGATATCAAAAGCTCCTAAAAGTCAAACGCAAAATTAACTTTATTCAGAAGACGTAAGGATCATATTAAATTAATTTTACATGACATATCGCATGCCGTGTGAACGCGGCTTGAAACCACGACATATTATTATTATATCAGTATATTTAATTAAAATCTCACTTATAAAATACATTTTTTACTACAAAAGTACATCTTAATATCAAAAAAGAATATCAAAACAACCATTATAGTAAAAAATATATATAAAAATGGAGAACCACGGACCGCGAAGCTCGGCTCAAGCGGTCGGTGGCTAGGGCTGCAGAGAGAGGAACCTCCTGAGCGAGAGCCTCTTAAGGTATTGATCGAGGCTCTTCGCTATCAGTCCGTTCACTGACACCACTATCGGGACGATAATCGTTGAATCCACCTCCCACATGGCGGTAATCTCGAAGGCCAAGTCAAGGTACTTGCTGAGCTTGTCCTTCTCGGCCTTCACGAGATTTGCATCATGTGGGATAGTGACATCAACGAGTATCGCCCGGCGCTCCGACCGGTCTACCAGCACGATATCAGGTTTATTGGCGACAATAGTCCTGTCCGTGATGATAGACCGGTCCCAGTAGAGCGTGGCACGGCCATTCTCGAGAACTGGCTCCGGTACGTACTTATAGTACGGCACCTCAGGGCCAACAAGGCCGTATTGGAGAGCAAGTTGCTGGTGAATGATTCTGGCTACTTGGTTGTGCCTGTGCAAGTACTCAGAGTTAGCAAGATGCGAACAACCCGAAAGCACATGCCTGAGGGACTCACCGGGACGGTGACATGCACGACAGATGTCGACCGTCCCATCCCTCATGATGTACTTTCGGTAGTTGTTCGTCTTGATAACCTCGTCCATAATCGCACAGACAAAACCCTCGGTTTCTCCAAAGAGGTCACCAAAACGTAGCCAGTTCACCGAGGCGAGCGAATCTACATCGGGCCCCGTGAGGGCCTTGTAAAACCGCCCGTGCAGCTCCTTGCTCTCCCATACAGCCTTGCGGTCCTGTGTGCTTAGTACCGGTGGTTTACGCCAGCGCTCGTTTGCCAAGAAGAGCGGAGTGAGGTTTTTGTCAACTGCAACAACGTCGCGGTGCATCCCACACTCGGCTTGGAGGAAGTACTCCCTGAGATTGCACACCTCGCGGTTGTGGAGGGTCTTGGCATTCAAAAAGCCTCGACCGCCAAACTTCCGCGGGATGTACATTCTCATTACCGACGAGCGTGGGTGTCGCATACGGTGCGTTGTTAGCAGTTGACGAACTTTACAATCCAGGGCGTCTAGCTCGGTCTGAGTCCACCTTAGTACGCCAAAGGTGTATATAAGCAGGGGCATAACCCAGCCGTTGCAGGCACGGGCCTTGTTACCACCTGACAAAAGACTGTTGAGTACTTTAGTCAGGCGGCAAAAGAAGCGCTCCTTCACCGACTGTTTTATGTCCCTATCTACTATACCCAACGACTCCGACATACCAAGGTATTTGTAGGTTTCGACTTCAGAGAGAGATCTGAGTGACATTGTATCGGAAAGTTGCAAATTCGTGGAATTTACAACTTGCCCCCGCTTCACTTGCATGACCGCACACTTCTCTACACCGAATTCCATGTTGATGTCGCTGCTGAATACCTGTGTGATATTCAACAACGTCACCAACTCTGGTTGTTTCGATGCAAAAAGTTTAAGGTCATCCATGTAAAGCAGGTGAGAAATGATCTCACCCTCTCTCCTAAGTCGATAGCCTAGACCTGAATCCTTCAGTAGAGTACTGAGAGGATTCAGCGCAAGGCAAAACCACAAGGGACTAAGACTATCACCCTGGAATATACCCCGCTCAATCTTTATGACGTCTTGAGGGGCAGAAGGATCCCATCGACTACCCGGATGACGAAGGACTGTGTTCCACTGCCTCATACAAGATCCCAGAAAAAATCTCAGTGTTGCATCTACTTTATACAACTCTAAGACCCTCTCTAGCCATGTATGAGGCACCGAATCATAGGCCTTCTTATAGTCAATCCAGGCAGCCGAGAGGTTCCCCCTGTTCCGCCTGACCTGTTGGCTGATGGCCATGTCAATGAGGAGGAGCTCCTTAGTACCACGGGACCCAACCCTACATCCATTCTGAGCAGGTGCCATAATATTGTTCAAAACAATGTGAGAATTAATTTTTACGGTCAGAATGGATGTAAGGAGCTTGTAGATGGTAGGCAAGCACGTGATTGGTCTATAATTCTTAGGTTCCGCGGTACTACCGGACTTATGGAGTAGAAAGGTGATACCTGTTGTCATGAAACAAGGAAGAGATCCGAGCTGAAGGGCTTCCTGGAATTGTGTGGCGAGCACCGAGTGCGAACAACGAAACCACTTTAGCCAGAAGTTATGTAACCCATCCGGCCCAGGACTTTTCCAGTTCTGAGCCGAACGAATCGCACAACTTACGTCTAATGGACAGATGTTAATAGCCTCCATGGTTTCGATCGATTCACACTCAGCTCTCACAACATGCATCCAATTGCCTTCCGTGTGTTCGATAGGCGCAGACCAGATGCTTCGCCAGAAGTTGTTCGCGGTTTCAGCATCCGGCACGCGCCCATCAAACACACTTTGGTCGGGTTTCTCCCAGTTTCGGTATACCTTTCTTTGATCACTTTGAAAGTTGCGATTCTGCCAGTATCTATCCACTCTCTCTTTATAACGGCGAATACGGCTTGCCCACGCATAGACTTTCTGCTTCAGAAAGTCGATGCGCTCCGTGACACAGGCCATATAATCCTGGGGCCGGGTTCCGGTTCCGGCAAAAGCCTGAGTCACGAAGCGCATCACTCGCGGGCGGTGATTACCACTTCTGAAGCAGATGAGCTTTGCAATGAGGGTTCTGAACTTACCGATACGCCGCTCGATCCGTAGTTGCCAGGCGGGGGCGCCCCCAGGTGGCCGCGGCGCTCGTTCAGTGTCCGGGAACTTGACACGAGCGACGCAGCACACCGCAAAGGCTCCGCAGTATATGATCGAGTGGGTATCAGTTAAGTCTTCACTAGTCAAGCTTTCGTCGCTCGACACGTCGCTGGTGTCCGGGGGGGTTTTAAATTCCTCATCCTCGGACGACGATGATGTTGACGTGGAGCTTGACGAAGCGGGCAGCAACGGTGTTGGGCGTGCGTTTGTTGTCTCCGCTGTGTTTTTCGTTTTAGATCTTGTGATCATTTCATTGCTGCTTTATCGGTGTAAAAACAGCAAAATAAAATTAATTCCAAAAAAATAAAACGAAAAATCGACTGACAGGCAGCGGTCAAATTTTTTTTTTTTTTTTTTTTTTATTTTATTATTATTATTATTATAGTGTTATTTTCAGAAGAGTCCATTAAAACGTCACTCATGTTGACTTTTACTGACTTTGCGATGCGATGCCCGCTTGCACGCAGAAAATTGCAAGAAATTACCGTTTGGCCCGTTTTAAACTAAGAGAAGTCATTATTAAAATACATAAAACATAAAATCACGCCTGTTTCCCAGAGGAGTAGGCAGAGACCACGGCTTTCCACTTGCTACGATCCTGACATAACTCTTTTGCTTCATTCACTCTCATCACATTCCTCATACATGCTCGTCGGTTTTGGGTACTCTTGACCTGGCCTTTTTCCAAAACGTCACCGACATGGTCACTAAACGTACGCCTAGGTCGCCCCTTCCAACGGTCCCATTCACACTCGCCTTATACACCTGTTTCGTCAATCTTCTTTCGTTCATCCTCGCTACATGACCTCTCTCACTCCACAACGCTCTCTTTTCACACTGTGAGGAACAGTGTCTTTCAAAGTTACTCCACACATACTTCGCAAAGCTCTAATTTCCACTGCATTTATCCTACTTTGATTCTTTATGCCATACCCAACTTACACATCCAAACATTAGTGTCGGCACTAACACTCCTCCATGCACAGCCACTCGTGCCTTTTTGGACACTTTCCGACTGCTCAAAAAGGCATGTAGTGCCCCATTCACTTGATTTCCAGCATTCACTCTCCTTTCAATATCACTCTCATGCTTCCCATCTCTTGTAAACAAAGTCCCCAGGTATACAAACTCATTCACTTGTTCAACTCTTTCTCCACCAATCAGAATATTACAAACTGTCACGCATTCATCTCTTTCATAAACCATTACTTTCGTCTTACTTACATTTACTTTCATTCCTTTTCTTTCAAAAGATTCATGCATAATTATTACCATCTCCTGTAACTTCTCATTATTAAAATATGTTTTTAAAATCCCATCGCTCGCTAACATGAACTTTCCGGTATTTAATCTAACGAAATTACAGCAACCGCATCATATTAGTTTTTAATATTAAACTTCAGAAGTACCTACTTACACCTGATTTCATCAGCGTCAGGTCAGCTCGAGACGTGGCAAAGTTTTAAAAGTTGCATCGATTTTATGCTCCTTTGATGTAGGTAAATCATAAAATATGTACGAGCTTCATCGATTATAGTCTAGTCTAGCTGAGGTATTATTAAAATTGATGAATTTTATATGAATTGAATCTATTTTATTTTGTAACAAAGTCATTGAACTTTATTTTGCGCAAGAATTATTTTACATCATTACACAGATACCTATTTGAATTTTCATGAAGCGATTATGGCGTTAGGTAGTAGAAATAAACTATTTAGCTCCTGATTACCATTCAAGCCAAAATAAATAAGGACCGCGAGGAAATTTAAACAGTCGGGGTAGGTAATTACCGAAAAGCCCAGTAATTAGGCCCGGTGCCAGAAAACAGTGTTTTTCATTGATTAAATGGGACCAGACGCGAACTCAATAGTTTAGCTAATCTCTGTATTCATTGAATGTGCTGCTTTCAAACGTGCATTTCGAGGATATGCCAATTTATTCTGTTTTTGTTCGTTTGGTGTCGTTTTACCATATCCCTTTATATTTAAACATAAAGCCGTTATCATCTCTATCAAATCCTATCCTACTAATATGATGGATGTATGTTACTCTTTCACGTAAAAACTACTGAATGGATTTTAATGAAACTTCACAATAATATAGCTTATACATCAGAATAACACATATGCTACAATTTATAAAGATATTGTGTGAATTGTAACGCCACGCTAATATAAGCTACTCGAAATACTAATCCTGCGCAGACGAAGTCGCGGGCACCAGCTAGTTAGGTATATAAAAACATTACTTTGAGTTCCACTTCATAAACAAATATAAAGTAACATCATGTAGGCCGCCACCGGTGAGCTTTTACCTACTTTAATAAATGGTTTTATAATAATATCATAACTTTATTTCCGGCTCCGTGGTATACTATACAAACATGTATAGATAAATGCCAATGGCCCATATTAATAAATACTTTAAAGGACTAACATACGAGTACATCCTGCTCATTCGAAAGTTTGTGAGGATGTTTGTTGTTCAATCACGCCTGCTTAACTTGGAATAGTTAGAGTTCTTTGTAGAAAAGCATAAAGGCTACTTTTTATCTTAGTACCACGCGAGCGTAGGCGCTTTTGTTTTGTTTTGATCTAACTGATGAATCCTAAAAACCTCATATGAACAACTTACTCAACGAGGATAAGGGCTACGTGAAAAAACGCGCGAAAAGATGAACGATGCTCCAAATAGTCCTCCGTCAAAAGTTGGACGTGCCGATCGACGGACAAATTAGATTTGTTAGTAGAGACCGCTCGCCCGCACCGTGTCACGTTACGGATGGAAAAATCTACGGATTCAGATAAGTGTTTGAAGGGTAGGTATGTAAAGCGGTCAGCAGATTCGCGTGAATAACATTGAAATTTTCAGACTGGCAGTTCCTGCAAGCAAGCTTTACAAAAGTGAATTCTATGATGGCAGAAAATCTTGATACTGTTTCCAGATGAAACGGAAACAGTATGATAACTATGTGTGTACATTTTCAGTTAGTTTGGGCTACATTTTCAGGATAATAGGCAAAAATTGGCAGGTATTAAATACAATTGAAATGGATCGGGCATATTACTAAAATCATGCGAGCTGTTCATACAGGAATCGAATGATTTAAATTGTTACTCTTTAGAAGAACAATCTTTAACATCTTTGATACTTCGTAATATTATGTGAGCCTCATTTAGCAACTACTTACCTAGGTGAATATTTTTACAGCGGTGTTCAATGAAGCGAGATGTATGCGTATTGACTGCGTGCGTGCGGTGTCGATGCGTATTTGACGCGTCGCGTTGCGTGCTCAATGACCGAGCCTGACCTTTGAAATATTCGAGTTCGTATTGAGCTAGTGTTTCTAGTATGTACATGATATACAAGCTCGCTCTCGCGGGTGCAGTAGGTGCATGTGACATTTTTCAACGACTTTACAAACGGCCTTCTGTTTCCGACGTGTGACAAACCGCTGAACAAATATCGATGTTGTCAAACTTTCAAATGACCGGCCGTTTGTAAATTTTCGTGTAAAACAGGTTCTTTGTATATATAGTATATACCGGCTCTTACCGGCTTGTCATAGGTCCTTTTCAGGGCCACCATACCTCAACTTGGTCACTGACCTACAGGATGACCAAGAAAGAATCAGTGACACGACAAGCAAGCAAGCCACCAGCTAAGAACAAAAAAAACATTACATCAACACTAGGCACATATTTCGAAAAGCAATGCTCACTCATAAGAATTGACGAACGAAATGACCGAGGTAAAGGTTCTTAAAGCAGTATTGGAGGAGGTAGGGCACAGCGAGATTTTCTTGTTGTAAATTGGAGCAGCCCGCCTGGAGAGGTACCTCCCCCTTACAGAAGATCGCAGCCAAATAACATTATTTGTTTCAAATAGTGCTGTGTTCCTCCGGTGAATAAGGTTGCCAGAGCTCTTTTAGAGTTGGGGTTCGGGGTCAGCAACGCGTGCGTGATGCCTCTGGTATTGTAAGCGCTCATAGGTTACGGTAACCACTTACCCGGTGGGCTGTACGCTTGTTTGCCATCTCAGATGTATAAAAAAAAAAGTATTTTAAAGTCATTGTATTAGTAGAATTGGGGGCCTGGTAGGTAGCGAGTGGCTGCTAACTTGTTATCTACCTTGAGTTCAGCCTCCTTTTTCGGTTTAACAACTACCGGCCGCCGGCTCACTGCCGGCTCCGGGCCGACTATCGATCGCGTGAATAATGCACGTCGCGCCCGTCTGTCCGCCGGTCAATTAGTCGACGTAGTACGCTGGATGCATTGTCCGTCAAAGTCTTTTTTAGCTATTGCTTCAAGTGCTTCTCGGACACGGAGTTTTGTTTTATAAATCCTAACTTTAACTTAACTTACTATAGACGTAAATATCCTTTTAATTTCATTCTTAATTCTAACAATTATGTACTACGGAAGAGCGAGACCCTCTAACACAGGTATATCTATACTTAAAAGAGGGTCCCAAACCCATGAAATGTAACCTAGATTAAGTTTACTGAAATAAAAAATATTTGTATTTGTATTTTTGTTTAGCACCGGGAATTTCCAGAGCAGCAGCGGTTGTGTTGTGGCCTTCCTTTTTTCGTAGCTTCATGTACCTATTCCTTTCGTCATTCTGATTCTGTGTTCGAAGGCTTCAGGTCTTCTTGGAACATTTCTTCTAGGAGCTTTCTAGAATAATTCGAGACTAACCAAAATAAACCATTACACTTCAAACAAACTCCTAAGTTATTCGATGACTATTTTGGTAAGGTTACTTTACTTACATAGGACGGAGAACAATGTTTGTTTTAGCCCTTAGGGGTCTGTTCTGTAATTCTACCTTCACCTATGTAGACGCTGAAATAACTTTAAGGTATTGTTACTAAGAAAAAAAAGCGAATGGCTTATAAGTTGAATTTATAAACTTATAATGTTGAAGGTGTTCCAACAACTTTATAAAAATTATTTTCAATTTGTCAAATCAAATTGTTATCATACATTTATTCCGACATCGCATAAGTGGCCCTGAAAAAGAACTTACCCTGTATATAATGGGCCTCACACATCGTGCAGAAGAGTCAAAAAATATACAAATTTAGAATAATAATATATTTATTTTATCAAGAAACTTTTATAGGCGCCTTAGCCTGCCTAATTATATTACAAAAATATGCTGTGTTTAATATACTGTACTCGTACTAATAAAATAAAATTTCTAAGAAGTACCACTTTGGTAATTTGATTTAACTAAAAAGAATAAATTTGGCACAATTTAAGTGTTTAAACTAAAAGTTTGCCGCACATTCTTAGATATGTCGACAGACGATGTCCCATCAAAGCTAAAACGGCTGTAGGAAATGTGTCCAGTAATTTAAAAACGTGGGCAGATGAAGGAGTAGTAAAGAATGAAGCTTTATAAATAATCTTTGCCTGAGACGGATCTTTCGGCAAATGGAAGATGTTTCTTACTATTTATTGTACAAAGTGATGTGCATACTGTGATAAATATAAGCCCAGAAGCAAGCATGGTGTTTATCTCGCAGTGAGCCAAGTTAAACTGTGTTAATTGACGTTTGGATAACTGTCGCAAGTTGGCGCACCACTATTCCAGAATGGCCCTATTCGGCAACAGGGTAAACAAAAAATAAATAAAAATAGCCTTATTCACACAGAAATATACACTACTAAAGATAAAAGATAAAATAATTATAATTTGGTTTTTAGTAAGAACCGCCTTTGGCGGTATAAGTCTCCTTCAAGGATCTCCAAGCCTCTCCATCACGTGCCGTTCTTGGCCATATTTTCCCAGCCACGTGGATGATCTCTTCGGTAAACATACCCTTATAATAATTATGCTCGTTTTTGCTTTCAAGTAAGGAGTTTAGCTGGTGTTAGATTTGCCTCTTGGAAGGGAACAACAGAATGGCGATGTTTGATTGGCAAAAGAAGCAAAGCTCTTGGACGTGGTATGACAGTTGTTACAAGAGTACATCTAAAGATTGCACGTTTTAAATTAAATTAAATTTATTTATTGATTCGGACAACACAAAGATCTATAGATAATAGTATTACGTACATGTCACACAATTAAACCAAAAACATAAAGGAAGACAGAATTAATTTATACAATTAATTAATTCAGTTTTGCGAATTGGAAATAATAAGACGGAAAAATTGAAAAGTACCTAGGCAAATGATAAGCGCGCTATGGGCATGTCTTGAGGAGGGATGAAAGTCATGTAACAAAAGAGCCACCATCATACCTAATAAGGTATGAAGGTGGATGGATATAATAGTAGACGAAGGCCAAAGAAAAGATAGATTAATTGTTTAAAAGTTGACTTGAGTAAGAAAGAAGTGAGTGCTGAGACGACGGCTAATAGAAGAGAGTGGAAGAAAACATGGTGTGCCGACGTCAAATAAACAAACTCTTATTCTTCTTATTCTTATATAATGTGAGACAAGTGTAGGAAGAAGAAGACGGATATTCCGCGCCTTAATGAATTGAGATTGAGTTAACTAGTAACTCCAGAATAGGGATACGTTCAGGAGCAGCCAGGATCGATCCATTCTATATTTATAATTTCGGAGTGTGCTTTGGATCGGAGTGGTGTGTTTGTAGTGTCGGTATTCTCGGAACCCTATCAATTTAAGATATTTTGGAAGGGAAGAGTTTGAATGTGGGTTTGGTAACATGTTATTGCCGATGTAGTTTAAAACCAAACCCGTTTCCAGACCAGACCATTTTTTCCCATTTGGATTTGCCGAGAGTAAGTTAGCAGAGAGTAAGTTTTGGCTGTAATGTGAAATAAAAGCTTTGTTTTCAGAGTCTGATAGCTAATGTGAACATTGCAGCTTGTCACTCTTTCTAAGAGACTGTAACAACAAAATTACATTTGCGTAATCATTTTCGCAACTAACGAAGTGGAAACCCTATTTACTTTTAGTTTAACCTCCAAAGGGGTCCTAAAATCGCTTACGCTTCGTGGCGGCGCGTCAGCAGTTGCACCTCGGGTCCCAAGGTTATGATCAACCCACCAGCCTATGTTGACCTACGAGGGAGCAAAGTGCAGGACGCTTAGTACTGTCCCTGTGAGATGGTAGATGCATAGGGATCTTCTTAAAGTGGCTGTTGTAAATCCAGGTACGGTGACATTTGGGGAAAGGTCGATATGTAAAATTATGCTACGGTACAAAGTATAGGCTTACTTAGTCAGGTCAATTTAGGCGCAAGGTGCCATAACCATAACGACTTTTTTACCGATCTGCACCAAATGACGTTAATTTGCCAAATTACTTACATATTACTAAGGAAAAGTTACAATTTTAATCTTATTAGTGATAGTGATATTCCTTGCTAGTTTTTTCACTTGCATTGCACTTTGAATTCCATTGCTTTGCATAGACCCCTGCGGTTTCATGACATGGACCATTCAAAGCCAGGTCCGAAATTCCCAGAGGCGTCTCTCGATTTACGACAAGCCTACTGAGCGCGATTGCGGCTCTCACTCATATTGTAACTGAGCTCTTTATAATTATTCAATCGGCGTCGTGGGATAATGTATAGGTTCAATCTTGCCTGCTATAATTACATTTGACAGTGGCTGCGACAATCTCAATTTCGTGCTTTGTAATATTTATTTTTGTTGGTCAATTCTACATAGAAGTTTTTAGAAAGATTTACTTCTTCGTTTGGAGAGTTGCTGAAATTACATCGTCTAATCGTTAATTGTTTGATCTTTCATCTTTCTTTGTTCCGAAACGAACCTGTATCTTGTTTCCTATGAGTTTAAGAACCAGGGCACCAGATGGTATCTGATCTTTTATCGGTCGTTTGTATAAAGAGGCGCGGCATTGCGTATGAATTCAGTGTGTCTTCGTTTTGACGAATATGTGGGTCTTCAAAAGCAAGCAAACAAAATGTACCTCTCCCATCATTGACTAAATTAGATTTTAGATACTTTGCTACTCTATTTTGGGCGAAGGGTTTCAACGATCCGAGCTTCGTCCCAAAAGCTCATCGTTTCTCTATAGGTAATCAGTTGCCGTGAGATCTATCCTCGGACAGGAAAGGTTTATCGGAGTCCAAATCGGCATTCGATATTTTTCCATCATTGTCCACCTCCGAGCAAGTCATCGGTTTATCCCCTTCAATGGGGGATAATAGAGTCGGCCAGATGATTTGTCGGATCGATCCCTATTTTAGGAAATTGGATTTGTAGATCGCCGGCGATAAGGTCGGATCGGGGAGGGCGAACGGTAAAAGTTTGGAGACCCCTGTTATCACTGATTTGCGTATATCGATTTTTCTCTTTGTGACGTGGATTTATATACTTTTTAGTGAGGAGTTTTGGAATTTTGTTTCGTAGGTTTATAAATTTCGTGCGCGCTAAGTTTAAAAGGGCTTTTTTATTTTCTAGCACTTTTTTAGAAATTAATATGGAAGAGCGAAGTGGTTTATTGCTTATCATAGCCAGAAAATATAGTGGTCACTAAACACACTGAAGATATGCTAAATAAATGACTTATATTTGTGCATGGCTAAATATTCAAAAGTCAAGCTAGGTAGATAGCCAAGTGGTCAAGCATCCTACTAGCCAGATATTGCAACTCTCGCATCCCGCCTAGGTTCAATTATTGCGACCACGAGCTGCCTGTATCCTTTATCGGCTGTTTCGTACAAGCCGTGATCCTCTATAGGCCACTTCAGAACTTTGATAAAACTTTGAAACACTATGAAAACCCTTGTGGGGTATTGGGAATGAGGTGTCGTTCAAGATAATGGGATATAGGGCTTATTCTTTTTGAAAAGTTAGATTTTTATAGCGGTTTTGAAGGTGATCCAATTCAAACTTTCTGGTAAAAGGTTATTTGATCATCCTTTACAGATAAGACCTATTTTTTTGTCGGCTTTATCAACGAGCTCTTAGTTATACAGACAGCTCCCGCTAAGTATAATTTTCGGCTTTGGTGACTGTGCAACGTCGACGCGCCTCAGCTTTCGATAAGCACTGTAGTATCCGTTAAGCGTACCTCACACTAAATTGACTATAAATTCCAAGAATCAATCAAGAATAGAAAGAAGTAATTAGAACTAATTATAATGGCCTTCTGCGTTTGCTTGATACACAGACTACTATGATATAATATGAGATACGAACTGAGTTGAAGTTGAGCCTTAAATATCGTCTCATTATCCCTTTCTTACTTACCTACACTAATGAAAATGTAAATGTTCATAGTTCCGTGGATTATTGTTTTCTGGACAAGGTTTTTTGCAGCGCAGAAGTAGAGATATCTTATTTGAGGGCTTAAAAATCTTATAACTCTTGTCAAAAGAACGGGCACAGATTAAAACAAAGCAATCGTTTAACTCAATCAATGGGGGATATCGTCGTTTAAATCGGGCCCTATTTCCAAATCGGGACACAAAAGGAAAACTATTAAAAGAATAAGAAGACATTCTGCGTTCGGGTCACGTACAATAGTCATTTTAAAAGGGAGTTGGAGGATCCTAAAGTGTTGCGTGTGTGCAGTATGTGTAGATGGATGAATGCGGTGAACGGTAAAATTGTATACCGTTTTTATAAGTTGAGTAGGATTTAAACTTGTTGGGTGTGAAGTTAGGCCTTACCTTACGCCAATAGTCATTGTCCCAACCTGGCTGTACCTGCGCAAAGCCGTGATTGCAGCGCACTTTAGCCCCCGACCAATCTTTCATTAATCTTATGTTTACTCCATCCTTACGTTTTCTGGAAGATATCGCTATTTAGAGATATGACCGACCATTGTACAGTTTTGTTACGAAAGTTTAACAAAACAGTTCCCTTATATCTTATGAAGATTAAGTCCACGAAACTCAGTATTATTTGTAAATCCCCAATGAATAAAACACGTTAGACAAAGTTCTATTAATTTCACTAATTAAATATACCGGGCGTAAACTTTAAACGCGGAAAAAGAAACGCATAGTCGACTCCTTAGGGTGGTATAAAGTTTGTGTTTCGGTTTAATTGCGCTCAACTCTGAGGGACTAGGGTGGCCAAGTAAAAAGTTAATTAGCTTTAATTTTAACTGAGGGAAGGAAATGGATTTAAGTAATGCTATTGCGATCGTTTAGTCTGGCCGGTCTTCTGTATTGCATCTTGATAAGTTGACGGATAAAGTTAGCAGTGCTCATGTTGTGAAGTTCATTTGCTTTCAATTTATTTTTACATGTAATATAGACCTTCATAGTTCCAGTAACCTTTTCAAGTTCAAATAATTACACCTTCTACCAAATAATTACACTTTCTATATTTACCAGTACCTGAAGGTATGAAAAGGTTAAATGATAGCAAAGTAAATGTCTACTTCTCAAACAAGCAAAATATTCGTTTGCATATCTTTTATTACGTTTACAAAAAAAAAAAACCATTAATATGCTAAGCTGTATTGGAATGAATAAAAACACCTTATCTCCCTAGAACAGGGTTGAAAAATTTCGCAAAAAAATATTGCAATAACCAATTTGAATTCAAATTTTTAGACGTACATAGCCAGTTTATTTCTCCGTGTTTTGGAAAACAAAAGCTTTGTTACTAAAATACCTGATTTGTGTGTGTGTGTGTGGGTGATACTATCAGCTACTTTAACAAAAAACCAGTCCCGCCTATTTTAATCACAAAAGTTACGGTTACTTAGTGTTTTGTGTGGCGTGGCATTTGCATTGGATAGCCCAGAAGTCACCTTATGAAGCAAAAGCTTGTATCACCGTGTGAATTTTAAAAGAAAAAAAACATGCTTATGCAATAATTTCCTTGTGAAGGGAGTGAATATTATTACTGACCAAGAATGCCAGAGTTAAAGTCTCATATCGTTTGACCATCGGGCTTGGTACTGCCTGTCTTGGCCGTCGAAAATCCCTTGGCCAACATTCCGTGATCGCCTTCGTCCATCAATTATCATTTGTTTTCAATTGTAACTTAATAATTATATTTAAAGCTCTGCCCACTACAGTATTGTAACTGTAGACTTACAATACAACTTTACTGTTCTTTAATTTTGATTTTTATTGCCCTCTGCACCTGCTTACATAAAAATAACTTTATAACTTAGCCTATGTTGTAGATCTACCTATTTCTATGTGAAATTGTAAACGTTTCATTCTTCTGAATGTAGAGTACTACGGGAAACTGTTTGCGTTCGTCTTCCCCTTCATCAGCTCAAGGTAAGAGAGCCAGCGAACATTTCCAGAAAAATACCAAACTATTATTTATTTATTTATTCCTTTAAATATTGTTTCTAATTAGCTACTTTTGGTCCATTTGTCATTTTTATAACTAATTATTAAACGTACCTACGAGAAGTTCGGCATCGAGATTACATAACCGCTTTAGGTAGAGTAATCTCGATATCGAAATCAAATGATCAAAATCAAAACTACTTTTAGTTTTGATTTTATCAAAACTACTTTTAGTTTTGATTTTATCAAAACTACTTTTAGTTTTGATTTTGAACAGTTTTGATGAATAATGACGAGTTCAAAAATTCGAAGGACAAACATTCATCATCATCATCATCCACAGCCTGACTTCACCCACTGCAGGGTATAGGCCTCCCTTTGTATGTGCCAATCTCCTCTATCCTGTGCAAGCCTCATCCAGTTGCGGCCCGCGATGCTTGCGATATCGTCTGCCCATCTCGCTGGAAAAAAATAAAAAATGGACAAACATTACCTATTGCCAATTGGGTACAAAATTAGCCCCTTTCGGGATATCATATTTATTATGTACTAGCTTTCGCCCGCGGCTTCGCTCGCGTGGTACCTACATAAAAAGCTATTCCAGACTATAATCTTTCCCTGCACCAAATTTCATCCAAATCCGTTCGGCCGTTTAGCCGTGATTGAACCACAAACATCTCAACATCCTCACAAACTTCCGCATTTATAATATTAGTAGGATAGGATAATGAATCACCTGGTGTAACATTTTGTGCTGATTTATTTAGATTTGTGAAGTGCAAGTAATATTCTCTTCTCTTTTGTCTTGATACCTATGAAGGGGAAGGCACCAGATGTCGCATGGGTGACAATAAATTTTATCGCCTCTCTTCTGTGCGTATTCCGCGCACTACAAAACCAAGGATTTGAAACATAAGCGAAACGCTTGTATATTATACAAACTGACACTTTTTATAGACTCGCGTGATTTTATAACTTGAATAATGAGATTCTGTGAGCCTGTGGGGTTTGGAATAGGCCATTTATATGCAATGATTTAAATTCAGAAGTTTGAAATGGAGAATTTTATTTGGGACGTTTTTGCGGTTTTGTTTGTCATGAAAGTAGGTGGAAATATAATATTATCGTGTCCTACAAGGTGATTCATAATATGCAATAATATGTAATATGTATGTTATTCGGTATACCGAAGAGGCTTATTTAACACCCAATCGGCAATAAAGTTTGTTCTACGACTTTGGAATTTCAATATTTTTCATTGAAAAAAGCCTGTGCAAAAATCAGCTGTTTTGGGGTAGGTAAATCAGGTATTTGAATAATGTGGTCTTGTTTCCGATTTTTTTTGTTGCTCTTAGATTACACAATAGATCGGAAGCTTTTTTTCAAAGTAAATAAACGTTTTTAATTTAGCAGTAGTAAATTTTCGAGTCATTCAAATCCCCATAACTTTGATCTCTCTGATTTACAACGGGTTTCATAATCGTACACTTTTTACTGCCAAACTGGCAGCGTTAAACTTTATAGGCCATCTTCTTGAATTTTTATTCGACACAATAAGGGGAATAATAAAATGAGACGAGCGAAGGATAACGACAGTCTCATCATAAATGTTACTTTGTAATTACTTGTGCTCATGTGCACCTGAGAGTCAGAGTGGTTAGCACTGGAGTATATTTCCGTAGTTTTAGTGGAGTGAACATTTTCACTCCCCTCATACTGACATCAAACTGACGTTATAGATGTTTTTATAAAAATCACTCTCAAATTAGATTCTTTTTATTTTGAAATTTCACCTCAAAATTCAATTCGCAACCATTAAAGATACGAGCATAGATCGGTCAGTACCTTTATTTATTAGCTGAAAAATCGACCTAGTAATAATAGTATAAAGTACATAGCTTTGGCATAATAAGTAGATTGGTGGATAGACCACCAATCTACTTATTATGCCAAAGCTATAAATATGTGTTCCACATGTAAGTGAAATGTAATTTTTTTTGAGATACTTTTATGTTATTTTCTTTAAACTGAAACTATGGTTTTAGATTATCTGATTCCATTTTTTTTTAGCTCTATAATATCGTATGATATGACCAGCGATTCCACACTGCCTGTTGTACCTTGTCGCTTACATTGGCCGCATGCGGCAAACGTCTGCTAGTAGTTATTTATATCGACGGGACATATTTTATACGGAATAAATCGATGAGCCCCGAATAGCTCAGACGGAGGTAATGGGCCGAAATGCCCTGTTCGAGTTCAGTGTTCCATCTGCATAAGGCTAGCATTTATAACTTGACCAATGGGAATAACAATGCTAACGTGCTCGAAATTAAAACCTACTTTTCGAAAAGTTATATACCTAGTTTTAATCGGTCTTGCAGTTTCATTGCAACTTGTGTCCTGCTTGAATGAAAAGTAGGTGCAAAACTCACAAATAGACCTAGTTGCGTATACATGGGTATGTATTTGGCATATTTTGTAGAAGCGCGTAGCCACATTCCTACGCCGTAGGATGTGTAGCAAATCACATAATTTTAAATTATAAATTATATATTCCAAAGGGTTAACTTTAACTGTGTTCAGTTTCTATACTTGCACGAAGAACTTTTTTGTAAACTTTGAAGGTGGCGGGTAGAAAGTACTCTGAATAAAAACTATATGCGATAAAATATTAAATAAATAATAAAGATCACATTGGGACGGTAATAGCTTTACAAGCTTTTGTATACAATTTTGTTGCGAAGCACTGTAATGTTAAAGATAAGTCTATTTTTGAAACAATTGGCTATTAACCCTTTCCTATGACTCCACTGAAGATTTACTTCGTATAGTTTCTTGATGGTCGATTGCTATCTAATTTTTGTATTAAAACACTTTGTATTGTAAATGTAACTCCTTTATACATTTAATTCTTTTGTAAAACCTTTCTTTTGTATTCCTCTAGATAATAATGCTGTTTAAATTTAAGATTATATTTTAAAACTAAGTGCATGCTTTACATATTAATCTAAGTATTTCTTTATTAATTTTCTAATGTTTGTTTTAGTAGGTAGTCCGTACTTATATTCTTGTAAATTCTTGTAACTGGTCTCCAGGACACAGCCTATGCCTAGTATGAAGGCCGCTGGTAGATTGTACCTGGATTGTTCTTTTACAAATAAATATTTTTTTTCATTTTTTCATAGCTTCATTATAAGAAGTAGTGGCATTATTCCCTTTGATTAGAAGCTACTAACGTATACCTACACTTACGATACAACGTAGGTATTAACGTTTCTAGCTGATCCTTGTGATTTTATTGAATAAACATCTTTAGAATTACCTACCTATAGTTTAATCGTAAACGCCTACACAAATTACAATAGCAGAAACGCGCAAATGCGGTTGGAATCACTAGCGTAGGCGTCATTGCCCAGCGTCAATTTATCGACAATTTATCCGGATCAAAGGGCTCGAAGGGAATTAGTGATGTACGTGTCGTCATCGATAAGAATTACCTACCATTATGAGAGGCCCTACCTTAGATTGTCGATTTTATTTCACTGTTATGATGCAATTGAATCAGTTATTGGGATTGACTTCGGAATCATAAAGAAACATTAGGTGCATAACAACTGTGATTACTCGTTTAATAGGTATTGATACGAATTTTGATTTTGATTTGGAATTCTTATTATTTCAGAAAAAAAATACTTTATAACACGAAGTCACCTTGCTTATCTGCGCACTAAATATTATTTATATTTTTTCGGGAACCAAGCCCACTATGCTTATCTCCAGTATTCATCTGAAAACTTATGGGAAATAAAAATAACCCCGTAATCATATTATTTTTTTGTACAAGGTAGGTACGCTACACTGCTTACTACATTATCGATGTTCTATCGAGGCCTCTGTTCAGCAGTGGAAGTCCTACGGCTGAAATGATGATGATGATGAATCATTATTTTGACCTGAATGCCACGTGGTAGCTACGCACAGACATTGATTTGGTTAACTTCTTTTCTGATCCCCACTCTATAAGGATCAAGAACATTTTATTGGCGTAATCTCGTTATGGGGTCATTCAGGGTAAGTATATAATAAAGGTGATAATGTCGCAAGAGATTCTGAGTCACACCGATCGACAATACTGTTTTCGATCCTTTTTTCAATGTTTGTTCCTAGGTACCTACTTCATTAGAAGAAATGGATTATTTCACTCAGAGCTTTTCAATTTCATCAACCCTTCAAAACCAGCAATCAGTTCTTAATTACGCCATTTAAAACGAGCCCCTCATTCCGAACAGATGCCTATTGTTAGGAATATTCTACTAGAGAGCCAAATGTCCCGTCCCGAGCTAAGTTTTGTTTCTTCAAAAAGGCCATTCGAGGCACATTAGGACGGACGAGAGACGTGCCGCGAATATCCTAACCCTTGACTTGCCGTGTGCTAGCAGAAATACTCGGGGTCGGGAATGTAGTCGGGTAGAGCTCAGGGGCGGGTCTAGGGTAAAGGCGGGTCTGTCGCAGATGGGTTTAGGTTCAGTCCCCCCCCAATTTGAAACACAATGATAAAATTATTACAGACCATTTCATACCTGTCATCAATCGGTTACTTGATTTTCGAGAGGCTATTAACCAACAACTACCTTTCACTGCTGGCAATCCTATTCTTTGGAACCAAATTGCATTGCATTGTGGTTTATTAAAAGTTAAAGATGACTGTGCATTCTCGGATGAGTTCATCCGTGCATAAAGACGATCAATCTTACAACTGCTCTTCATCTTGGAACTGTTACAAAAATAGTACCTCAACCTCTTCCTCCTTCGTGTCGATTTGACTAAACCACTTTTTTACAGATAATTTGTTTCAAAAAGCCGACCACGTCGACTACTCTAGTGGTGTACCATAAAGGTAAAGTGTAGAGCAGACTAAATGCAGGACTAGGAGGTGGGACATGATGGAATACCTTAGCCCCAAAGAGATATCTTGATTACGCCCACGCTTCTAACGTTTTGGGTGAAATATAAGCCGCTTTAGCTGCAACGGGACAACGTTATAGGAGATAAAGCGGATTTAAGGAGTTTTGGAACGGAGCCTTACATCTATGGCTAAGGTGTTTCTCAATTATACGTCTAGTTTGTTTTCCTTGCTTTGCTTTAAAATTTTGCAACGTTATAAAATATGAAATTAATGGTTTGTTTTTCAGGGTAACGCAAATCATAAAAATGAGAGATCCATTGTGGTCAAAGCTAGTCTCGCACCGGTCATATTTTGTATATTCCGCTAAAATCTCAGATAGTTTTGCGACCTCGGCGGTTATATATCATTTCGATGCCAGATCCGAGCTTGAACTTGGGCTGCGGTTATTCAAAACCTTGTATATATTTCATCGCGTCAAATCAACCTGGGCGTTACGCCGCTCCTGGAAAATCGAATTTGTCTACTTCGAGTTGAGCCGAATCAATCTGCATTATATACAGGGCCAAGGAAAGAACTCTCAGCGGATCCCCTTGCGAAAACGAAGTATACTGGTTATAGGGTAACTTAAAACATAGAGCACTAGCTCAATACTAATTCGAAATGTGTGTTTTGCTTTCATTGCTAAGTTGGTAGGTCAAAGGTCACATGATTGTGAGACACATCGATTCATTAGGAGGATTTTTCACAAATTATTCTAAAAAAAATTGTTACCTACTGCTATAAGTAATAGAATCCGTCAACGCTTCCGTTTGCTTTTGACGCCGAATCCAAAGACGTGTCGAAAGACGTCGCAAGCCGCAGCGATTTCTCAGGATTTGCGCGCACTCCAGCTCGCCGCACGCACTTTGCGCTGTTTACACTGTGAGGGTCGCATCAATCGATATAACTTTGCAACTAAGCGGCTTTTTAAAACTATTTTCAATCCGATTCGGTTTTGTCTTGCCTTTACTTGCCTGCTGATAGAAGCAGTAGGTATTTGAAACAGCGTATTAATAACTTTTTTATGAGAAATCTTCGAAAGATGCTGGCTGCTGCTGGTTCACCTATACTGTCTATTGTTCTTACCCGACTGCCGAGAAGGAAGGAGGGTACTGTTTTAAATAGGTAATAAATAATGTTGGTGAAAAAAGAGGTAGACCACTAGAGAGGTGGGAAGATGAAATCAAAGAAACAGCGGGCGCGGAGTGGAAAAAGATAGCTACAGACAGGAAGAGATGGAACAATTTGGAGGAGGCCTTTACTCGGATAGGGATCCCTGAATGAAAATAGAAACCTACTGATAGATATGTACATAGAATGAAGAATAATTTAATTTAATGAAAAAAATAATAATAATAACTAAAAGCATGCATAAAAAATAAAAAAAAACTATTATAGTGAATTATCATAAATCTATACTTATATTTAATATTTATTTTAATATTCAATGGAAAGGCTTTAATAATAATAATAAATAATGTTGGTAAGTTGAAACATAAATTGTTCCCATTTATGTTTTACTTAATTCAGTTTCGATATGTGTCGTCCAAGTCTCTGCAGCTTTACCCTTTTTGGGTTCATAGGTTTTATTCAGCTGAAAGAATAACCAAGTTTCATTTCAGAAGGTCAGAGCCTCATTTAATTCGTCTGCTTAGAAAGCTGGGATGAATTTACCATTTCGCTACGTATCCACCACCCATCTCGAGGAAAATAATGCCTTTTCGTTTTGTTATTATTTCCTTGCGTATCACGTTCCAATGTTTCAGGCATAACACCATAAACTTTCAACCCCATATTCGTTCTTATTGTTCTAATCTTTGGGTTGAAAGTGCGTTGTTTTTGCGTTAAAGTATGTCGCAAGATCGCGATTAGGTGGTCCCATCACGTAGGTTCGACTCCCGTCCGACGCGTGTCTTGCCTTTGTTCTTCCTATTATTTTTATCCCGTATTGTGCTTATTGGTGGATGTATTATGTGACACTGATGTCGGTTATTAAATATTGTGTTGTTCATTCTATACCTTATTATGAGTTCTGAAAATTCCCAAAATTACGGTTTGTAGAGTCTTCACGGCGGCTGGGTTAACAAAGTAGGTTGGTACTTACAGTGTTCCGTGGGCTGGGTGCTCGGTCTCTTTATTCTTTATTCTTTATTGTACACAAGAAAAATACAGATACAAAAATTAAAAAGAAAGGTATGTACAAAGGCGAGCTTAACCCTAAAAAGAGTTTTCTTCCAGCAAACCTTTGAGGCTAGAGAGACGTGATTATAGAGGGAGGTTCGTGTACCTACAATGTTTGATGGAATATTATATTTATAAACATACATATACCTATTAATATTACTATACAATAAATACCTCTAAGATCTAAGATCAATTTTTGTTTTTATTTTCATGGTTCAAAACGGCGAAGTTCATAACACGTCTGGTTGCTAAACCGGCTGTTCTAAAAACTGAATAACACGTTTGCGACAAAATAGCTATAAAATCTGAACTTATTCGATACGTAAAGCTAAGGGTTGGTGTGCGTACTTCTTACCTATTTCGATATTACCATCGAGATACAGCCTCCCTCGGCTAAGTACGAACGGTAAAATCTTTTACAACTCGATAAGCGTTATGGGCTAACCATCTGCCACTTTAAGAAATTATTGGTGGATTTCGGGGAAAAAAGTTGTCACCCCTACAAAGAGGGTAAGAACGCCTATTTGATAGCATGATTTTCTCGGGGCGTACATAGAATGTTAAATTACTGGCGAAATGAAAGATAATAGGGCTTCGTCTTGCGCTCGTCTCAGGGAAAAGTTGTGCCACTTTACGAGGTAGGGATGTCAATGAAAATTGAGACGGGACTTCCGTTTCACAAAAAAGTCGGACACTTTTGCTTGATTCGAAAAGATTTTATAGTACAAAAGTAGTTAAGAATTTAGAGTAGGTACGTGATATTTTCGGACTTAGCACCTTACCTTACAACTACTTATTATACTACATATTTTACGACAAATCGTATTTTACAAATCGTATTTTTTAGAGAAACAATTTATGGTTGGATAAATCAAAGCTCTCCAGAATCCGGTTTATTCTATCCAGTCCTGCTCGAGGTTTGATAACGAAGTTGCTTAGACGTAAACATTCCAAAAAACCAACGAAGAAAATGTAAAACCATTACTGACTCTCTGGAAAGTCGGGTATAAAGCCGTAAGATAATGTGCAATTGTAGACGGACATTTCACAACACTTTACGGAAAAAGTTTTTATCCTGAAAGATTTTGAATTCCAGCCCCTAGGGTGCGGCAGTATCGCGTTATTTATTCATGGGTTTTTTGAACTAACTCGCTATTCGCTTCTATTTGGGCAATCATTAGAAGCTTTGTATAAAACTGTTAGGAGTTTTGCTACCGATTAGCAGCGTGTTTTATGGCATAATCTTGCGTTTATCTTATAATCAGTTGGATACAATTATTAAGCTACCTATCAAAGAGGTAGCAATTTATAGTACGTTTTGGTGGTAGCTTTTTTCATAAATTGTATCCTACAGGTGCATAAAAATATTTGTGGTCTTCGTATTCAATAACACTCAATAATAGTAACTTACTTTTACTAGGTCAGACTGTGTTCTAGTCGCTCCCTTACTATCTATAGAAGGTCTTTTAGTGCAATGTTTTGGGGACTATGCAACATAGTCCTGTAATTATCCATGAGGTGCTTTTAGAGTTTGTAACGTAGGTAGGTACCAGTAGGCAGCCCGCATTGCTCGCCGCAAGCAACAATTTTGTATTCTATGTTCGTACTTCTAGTTACGAGCCTTTGCCGGAGAGGTTTAGCCCACTTCCATTACAGTGTTTAAAGGGCTTGTAGAAAGTGCGCTCATTTTCCGCCCCATAACATAGAAACCTTCATTTTTGCGAAGTTTCGTCTAGCGAAATGGCCTTAGGGATTTCACCGGGGCGAAAATTAAACAATGATTTGAAATGGAACAGTTTATTGTAAACTAATACGAACGCATAGTAAAATTTAGGATATATCATTTTAATATTAATAATACAATAACAAAAACACAATAAAGCGTTTAACTAAGTTCACCAACAGTTCATAAAGCTAGTATGATTGCATTACAAGTCTATGCACAAACGGACACACAGACTCTGGGCCGTGAACCTTAAATAACTACAATATCAAAATATTAAAGCTATATAAAACATGGCTAAAGAAATTACAACAGTCTTATGAACTATATAAACAAGATAGTTGTATGTTTTGTATAACATTTATTCATTTAGGTTTGAAAGAACGGGTCCGAAAACCATGATAATGATATTTTGGACCATGATCTTATGTATAAAGATGAGAACGATTGTGATGAATAAGTGAATACAGAAAATACTGATGGTAGATATGGCAAAGTTACATATCGCGGAAGACTGAGGAAGACCTTGAAACAACAATTCAATACAAAAGCTACACATACAAGATCACATAACAGGGATAGGATAGACAGTATAAAAGTATCAAAATGTGAGCCACAAGTAGCTTTCGTTGCGTTTCTGTATTTACAATAACATACTGAAGCTTCAAGTTCTAGAAAAATATACATACAGAGATAACGTGTGCCAAAGCTTTTATAAATACAAGAGTACAAAAGCAGTCTCCAGATTAAATTCGGTAACGTAGCTTACGGTATTTAGAATTACAAGTTAGAAATCGCTGATTTCAGGATCGGTGTCGTGGTATTTACAGGTAAAAGGGTTCCGTAGCCAGGAGCAGAAAGAACCGTTGCTGTGCTGTTTGTACTTAGCCGTTGTATGCTTTTTAGCGTGAGCTCTGGCCACAGCGGCTCGACGAGTTGGATATGAGTCTAACGATGAAGCGTCTGAATCTCTAGGAACTGAATCGTAGCCAGATTCAGCGCGTCTGGAAGTAGCCGCCGGGCTGTGTTTGCCGGTCCGTGGCGTTGACTCATGTCCACTGTCGTACCCATCAGGTTTTGAACTCGCTACGACCCTAGCAACGCCTTTATCTTTCTCATTTTTCTCTGGCCGAGGCTCTGTGGTCACTACAGGGGGAGTCACTTCCAGATGTAAATTGGACTTGAGTTCCCGAAAAGTATTCGAAAGTGCTCCCATTGCTGGAACTCTTGCTTCTTCCCGTAAATTTGGATCTGATGCTCCGTCGGGATGACGTAGTGACGCTATTCGGGCATCAGTTATGTCGTTTCCCCTGTACCGTTCAAATGGCCCATAACAATCGTTATGAGAAGTGTCTAAATCTTGATATGCTCTACATTCTCCTACTGCGCTTCCCGGTCGGGACATTGTGCGTTTGCAGCAATCACAAATTTTGTCACTCGGTCTGTAAGCAGGTTCACTATAGACGGAACCGTCTCCATGATATTCCTCGGTGTCTCGGACATTACACAGTGATAACGATTGAAACTGAGGCGCAATCCTTCTATCTGGCATGTTCTCGCTGTCTAAAACTCTCCGAGATCCGTACACGTCCGTCAAACCCATGATATCGTCAAGCCTTGTTCTTGATGAAGGTAAACTCTCATGAGGATTCAAATCGCCAAACGGATCACTGTTAAAATTTTCTACGTAAAATCCAATGGTCTGTCTTAAGTAAGCTTCATTTCTTATCTGTCGTTCAACTTCGCTATACAGGGAGAGTGTGTCGGTAAAGGTGGAAGCTACTGTTAGATTTTCTTGACTTAATACCCTAAGCGGATGATCCTCATCGTCCTGATCGTGCATAGGGTGTTCAGACAACCCCATACAAAAAGCGATGTCTTCCTCAGTGCATTGAAGGCAACTATCCTGCATCGGCACCGGTTCTAGTGGTTCCTCTACTTCAATAATTTCTAAAATTTCATCTTCCTCGTGATTGAGCCTTCTACTCATTCCATGCATGTCAATATCTCTGCTATGGTTAGATATCATTTCCTCATTCATTCTTAACCTTTCCTTATATTTGCTATCTAAACTTTCCATAGAAACTTCCCTACTACTAAGACTACTTGGCTGCATTAGAGGTAAAGCGGGTGGAATTTCAGCTAATTCTTCACTATCGTCATCTTCGTCTATTTCATTCTTAGCCGCGCTACTCTTTTTTTCCTTTGGATCCGGTGGACCTATATTTTCTTCTTCAATAGTCATTCCTTTTGAACCAGCCTTCAAGCCAGTTCTTATAGTAGACTCTTCTACGTGTGCTCGTCTCACTACATCCTTTATGACATGTTCTCCTTTGTGAGGAGATTCTTGATCTGGCAATCGTAATCCTGGATCTTTTTGCGCTTTATGACTCGGAGAGTTGTGCCTTGATTTATTAATTTGAGACGTTTGATTTTCTACCCATTTCCTTATCATGTTTTTCTTATGATTGTCCATGTAACCATATCCAATGCTTTCGTTTCCTTGTGAACTGAGAACACCAATCTGAAGCGGTACAGCATTTGGTTGTACCGGTACAGATTCAAACTGTACAGGCAATTTAGGTTCTTGCATCGGACCATCAATCCATGTTTCTTGTTTCATATTTTGGGTTTCTTTTATGATATGTCTAGCCTCCACTAATTTTGACTTTGATATTCTTGGCCCATCAATCCATTGTTCATCACTAGTATTCTTCCCTTCCTTCTTTAGTGGCGTTGATTTAGATGTTACGGAGTGAACTGGAGAAGATTTGGGTGTGTGATTGGCAGGTAGCATAGTTTTTAGTGGAGAAGCTTTAGGAGATGAATATAACTTATGAACAGGACTTCTTTCTTCTACCACCTTGGATAAGGCTGATTTATGTTTATGTTCTGCAGATGATCCTCTCAACGCTTTACTTAGAACTCCTCTATTGTCACCGGAATTAATATGGGGTATGTACACTGGAGGATGTTCACCATCTGTTGCATCATCGAGGGGACCGACGTAGATAACCGTGTCTGCTGATAGATCGCTGCTTGACGGATCAGGTTCACTGCTGCTTGGCTTTGAGGCATCTTCTCCAGAACTACCCCCAGACCCTGCGTTGTTATTGGCTGAGTATTTAACTTTTCGCCTACGGAGCCTGTGTATTCGTGATGCTAGTTGTAAAGTAGTTAATGTGTCCGAGTAGTTTTGTACATTCGGCGATACGTGCACGATCATTGCAGTATGACAGGTTAGTGATCCTAGACACTCTTTCAATACATGAGTAAGATTATGGTCTCTATACGGCAAGTGCCGCTGACCGTTGAATATGGCTAGCAGGATGTTTCCAAGTCCAGATAATGGGATTCCTCCATTCGTCTTTCCTCTCTCAGAATTTCCTAAGTCGATCAAATGGAGACGGCTTCTTCCTCCAGCAACTGTAAAGTAAGAGAAAATATTTAGAAATCGCTGGCACGACCAGTATCTCATTAATTGATATTAAAGATATATTTGCAAAGTTTTGAAATCGATATTTGCATTTAAAATATTTTTTCGTAATCAATAACTTTGTAAACTTTCATAAAGACCGTCCAGATTAGCTGAGATTAGCCCGGACAAACAGATAGACAGATAAAGTCTTCCGATTCAAATTTTTTGTTGCATCTGTAAACCAGTTTTTGAAAAATAGACATATGTACAGAATTTTTGGATTTACTATTTTATTATAAGTATATATTGATTGAAAACTTCAAATATTTGGCTCGGCAACAGTTTTTCTATAAGTTGTCAATAGATTTTCTCACCTGCCCCTTTTCCTCCAACACTGTACTGGTACACATGCAAGGTGTACAGCAAGTGACTGTCCTTTCCTTCCTCTCTTGTTCCCCTGGTAGCCAGTGCAGCGTCCAGGTAAAATGCAGCTTTCTCCGCGCTGTGGACCCGAAGCTCCGACTGGTTTTGAAGATGAGTTCCGAATAGTGGGTCGTCCCGGAGGTAGACTCCTGGCGATTGTTCTGTATCTGATGGCAAAAAACTTTATATTTCAGGACAGCTGAATTTATGTAGATTTTAATTTGAATTCTATTATTGTAGATTTTTACACTAGTGGAGTGGTAGTAGTGACCCCAAAGTGTCCCGGTCGTGCAACAATGTGCAACATACATAGTTCTCTCCAAAAGGGAGGGTAAATATCGTGAGGAAACCAGCATGTCCTTGAACCTAAAAAATGAAGATATGGGACATGTGCATGAATGGAGCCACTAAGAGAGGCACTTCATTAATTGAAAATATTGATAATGTTTAATTATTTTTATTGAAAGAATAACTCCCTTACGAGATAGAATACATAAAATAAATCACCTTATATATATAAGCGTATATACGCTGCTTGAATTCATGCCGCGACTTTTGTAGAAAACAGACAGTTTTTTTATTCAAGTGTGATAGATTGTAGCTACAACAGCTATACAAATTCCACGAATGTAAAAATCACTCACCATTATGATAAGGTGCCAGCAGATCGCGTATCTGATTGGTATTGGTGCAGAGCTCCACAGCAGACACCCTGACGGAGAAGCGGGTTCCGCACTTGTGACGCTGTTCCGCTATCCCCCGGAACAGCCACGTGATGGCGCACGGTATAGCTCCAAGGTTTGCGGTGGAATCCGGTCGCCCCAACATTGTATAGGATTTACCTGGGGACAAACATGGAAAGATAATAAACTATAACACTTAAATTTTTTTTCTACACTTAAATAACAATGTCTTGCTCCCATCCACCCTGGTGGTTCACCCTGCTTATGCCTAACGTAGCCGTTATGTTATGTTAAAATTATAATCTATTTTTGACAGAATATTAATTTTAGATCCAAGGTTTGCTACTTGCATAGCTATTTCACCCGTAAAACTTAAAATTTTGTTTTTAGTTAAAGGCAGAAACATCTGTTACAAAATATAATTATTTAAACTAGGTAATGAGAAGGTATCAATTACACGAAGCGATTAGCTCATAATCTATGTACAAATTATGTGTTACCAAAATCCACCACTTAAAACGACTGCTCGAATCATTGAATGGCTCAAAATCCTCCGAATAAGCGGTGGGTACCGGTGGTACTAAGCCCTGCTCAGCGCAAGTTTCATTTCAAGAGCTTTCATTCAATTTACATTTGAAACCTTGATCACAGCTAAACGATAAAACAACTGAGTCACTTCATTATCATCATCATCATCAACCTGATGAAGTCCACTGCTGAACATAAGCCTCCCCCGAAGAGTGCCATGACGAACGTTCTTGAGCCTTCTCCATCCACCGATTTCCCGCAACCTTTACAATGTCGTAGGTCCGTCGGGTGGTGGGCCTTCCTACACTGCGTGGTCCGGTTTTGGTCGCCATTCGAGAACCTTTATAATTAATGACGCCATTGTTCCAGCTGTTCCTATGCGCTTTGCCTTAATCCTTTACGTGAGGAAGGAAACCGCGAGTTAAGAAGTCAGAACTTCGCCGCTAATGAAAATATAAGCCCGTAATTTAGTATTGTTTAGAAGGAAGGTAAGCGCGGCGTTATTGGATTAGGGGTACATCGAATAAGTATCTTGTTAATTTTCATTATCGCTGGATATTAATCTCCTGGGGTTGAAGTAGTCTAGTAGAGTGAAGCTATAATGGTCTCTTTGTTGTATAATGGTACCTATCGCTACTGTGTGAGAACTATAGGAAACTACTCCACAAAATATAAGATCAAAACAGGTCAATCTGAATCTTTTAACTCATTTTATTTTCATTAAGTTTGGTGGATATTTTAAAATGGACTGAGTCTAGATAGAGATAATAGGAATGACCCCAAACACTTCTGGAAATCGACTGGCCTCATCTAAACTTTCCCGACGAATCCAGTTAACATCTTGTTTATTTAAATCAAACTGATTAAGAAGCATCAAACAGCATGCGTCCCGGTTGTTTATTAAGCCACTATAGTGCGAAAACTTCTCTTAAAAGGGGAGAAGGGGGGAGGTGTAGATTTGCATCGAAATGGGAAAGACTGCGGCGCGCTCTTAATTGAAAGTTTGATAAATACCGAGGTGCGATCTTCGCCAGTGTAAATACCGCCTTAACTTTGGTATTAAAACTGTGACTTGTGGGATAACATTCGGTTTTATGGCTCTGTTTCCTCTGTCTGAGTCATGTACTCAAGGTGTTTGCGGTTTTTCAACATTCTTTTATTAAAAGTCCTGATTAAAACTAAACTACGTTGGGACGTTTATAAGGACTTTATTTTATTTATAACGATATATTATATTAAAGATATTCAAAGCACTTGTAGTATGAGTAGTATGAATTATTTTTACCTAGTCCTGCGTGTCCGAAGCAGAAGAGGCAACCGTCTGTTCCGTTGATGACTGCATGGATGACGTCGGTTAACGCGCTCGAGCATATTTCAGTCTGAAACAAACAACATTGTGATATGCATAGTATGGCCTTAGACTTATTTAACATCAAATAGCGGTACCGAATAAAATGGGCCACAGATGCGACGAACTCGGCAGCGCACCTAAGTTATGGTACCAGTACTTGAATATACCGTTCTGCATTTCAACAGCTTAGCGCTACCGCATTTTTTTAAATTTCGACATATTTGTGTAGCCTGAATTTATCCGTATAACGGTATCTTAATTTTTCGGTTATTCAGTCCCTGCTTCCAAGAAACAATTTTTCATTATAACATTGTCCGATAATACATTGGCCAGTCCAAAGAAAAGTTTCGTTTTATGAAAAAGTTTACGCAGAACCTTCGTCACACATTCCAAATGAGTTTCATTAAATTCCAAAGAACGGTAAAATACGCGGCAAGTTTTTCGATTTATTTTTTCTTTGTTTTTAACTCGATTTTTATTCGAATAATCAAATACCCTACCCAATTTCTGAAATGCCATGAATACTGTTCACTGAGTGAGTACTGATGCCATGAGTACTGTTGTACTAAGATACTTTTTCGAATATTTTTATCACTTCATTCTAAGTTCACACGCAGCCATTTCCATGATGGATTATTCATCAGCTCTGACCCCCAATTTATAAAGGATCTTGGGCATACCTAATGACAATTTGAAACATTTGATTTATCACAAAGCATTCAGATTCGAGAAAATGGAGTCCATACTCCTTATAACTAGCATAGGATGAACAGGATCCAGGATATTTCTAGAGCTAAAGCTCTCTGTGTATGGTTTTCATCACACGTCACAATATTGGAGACTCCACAAAATCTACTCCAGGGTCTGATGAGGGCGAGCATAGGCTTACTTAAAAGGAAATGACTCAAACTATCGTCATCAAACTACATAAATGGCTAGCAGATAAATGTTTTTATTCTATTGATGAATTTTTAGACTGTAAATTTGACTAATGATTACTTAATGCTAAAATCTAATTTAATTAATTAAGAATGTGCAACTAATATAAATATAACTCATAATCTTGACTGTTTTTAACTATGACTCTAATCTTATATCTAGGTATCTTAATTTGTAATCATAATGACATTGTTTTTTAATTTTAAAATTTTAGTATTTTTTAATTATTGTTATCCTACTATACTAAATAAAACATTTGCATGCTTGTGTAGCAAAAACATGTGCGCCCGCTTACTGCATAAGAACAGCGATTATATTGAACTACCATGTTTTAGCAAATTTCATTTCATTTCATTTCAAACGGCATGCGATATAATGTCAAATCTGTTTCAAAATGATCCTTATATCCTATAAATTGACTTTGTTCAGTAGAGGACTGAACAAAGTCAATTTTGCGTTTGACATTTGGGGGTGTGCGATCAACGATATCGCAAAGTCAAACTCAAAATTAACTTTATTCAGAAAAGGTAAGGACAATTTAAAAATAATATTTCTAGATGACTTATTGTACATGTACATGGCTATAGTCTTAATTTAGTCTTTAAATTACCTAACTTGTGTAAAAAGTGCACTCCCCACACTTTCAATAATTTATTCGGATCCTAAACTTACCCAACCATGTTGAGGGTGTAAAGCCGGCCTAAGCCCCTTTCGTACCTGCGACTGTTTTCTTTCGAGAGCCGCTGCTCGCAGATAATTAAAAGGACTTAAGGTGTAGGTACCGCTGAGATTACGCGTTGTAGGACCACCATGACTAATGAGCGTTTAAAATGCGATGTAATCATTTTTGGGTTGGTCCCACCAAGTTGCGGGGCCTAGGTATATTTTATGCATTTTGCACGTAGAATCTCTTAAAAACAAAAACACGTTTGAAAGTTCCGGATACAAACTGAAATACAAAAAAAAGTTTCAGTAACATATACAATGATATATATCTTTAATAGCATTACATAGGTTAGATACCAATTTTTTAAGTATATTATGCTTATATAGTAGATGGGTTAGAGACTCGCTCTTCTGTAAAAATATATTTTACAGATTAACATCAAACATGTTCCTTATATAAAATATATTCCGTATGAGATCATTATAAGTATTAGGTATATTTATTTATTCATAGGATCAATTTCTTACAACCCTAAATTTTTTGTAGTTATTAATATACAGATGACCTCTTTATAGTTTAAAAAATGCGTATAGGAAGGTATTACAATATAGCATCTTCTTAAACGTGTTTTAGTTACTAAATTCATGCAAAAACTATTGTATTTTATACCAAAAAAAAACTCCAAACTCATGGCTACACCAATTTAGGGATACACTTATTCGAAGCGGAAACACTGAAAATTGTTTTGAATGAAAATTTTAATGACCACGTGCCGGTCGCTAATTGAAAACGCTTAGACCCGAAGTGAAGTTGATCAATTCGGCTATTTTCGTTATTGGATTGTTATAGACTTTGTTGGATTTTGAGTTTCAATTGGGTTATTAATTGTTTTGTTAGAGCATTGTCTATTGAAGGAAATTAATGGGAAAACAGGTTTGTACCTAAGTTTTATTACGGCTTTTTCACTTCAACAGGTGGACCATTTAACTCAAACCAATCTTTTTTTGTATTATTAGTTGGGACACAAAATACAGTTTACTCCGGTGTTTTGGGGAGCTTGGTTTTATGCGGTAGATTGCGCGGGGAACGGGCGTAACGCGAAAGGAGTAGTCTGAGTTAAAGTTTTATACCTGTAGCACATATGATTATAAGGTTTAATTTGAAAAATTTAGAGTAGAGGCACCATACTTAGGTAAGTACTTATAGTTTTTTCTCCCTATATCACATCGGTAATACCTTAATAAGCCGAAATGGAGCGCAAGTGTAATTACACATCATGGTATAAGCCCTGTAACATTCGGTAATATGCACTGCGCTAGATAAAGAGGATTACACCATATTAATGGGATTTAGGTTGTGCTGTTATGTGTGTACACATAATGACAGTAAAATGTATTCAATTCCAATTTGCGCGTCTGCAAAATGCATGATGCCAGTAGGTAAATATGAGAAATCATTGATGTGGTTTTTGCACTACCTTTGCTTTCAGATGCTTTTAAATACATAGTAAATAAAAACATTGTGGAAAACCAGCGTTTCACTAGATCATTCGAACACCTGTGAGATGTGCATTTAGATGAAACAAGAGCCGAGTGATAAACGAAATAAAATATTATCTCCAACGATCATCAGGAGGAGGTTCTTTTCAGGAGGAGGTAGGGCACAGCGAGATTTTCTCGTTCTGGATTGGAGTAGCCCGCCTGGGAAGGTACCTCCGCCTTACAGAAGATTGCAGCCAAATAACATTATTTGTTTCAAATAGTGCGATGAGAAAGTTTGCCAGAGCTCTTTAGGGGGGGAGGGGGTTCGGGGTAGGCAACGCGTGCGTGATGCCTCAGGTATTGCTAGCGCTCATAGACTACGGTAACCGCTTACCAACAAGTGGGCCGTATGCTTGTTTGCCACCTCAGTTGCATAAAAAAAACAGAAATACCGGAAAACAAAAGACCTGAAACTTTAAAATATTGGCTCAGGCACTTCACTAAGGATGTACTTACTTGCTCACATCACACCCTAGCTTTGGGGTGTTTCAATGTTTAATGAAACATTTATTGAAGTCAAGGAGAGCGACTAGACAATAAAATCAATTCTTGTTATAAACTGATGTTTTAACTGTCATTAAGGGTGCCAACGTCTGTTATATTGAGAGGTAAAAATATAGAACCTTTAGACAGCTACTGGCTTGATACCCCATGCGAGCTACTATCCCACTAAGCATGCAGTGGGGGATTTCGACTGCGCAGTTAGAATCGCGACGATAATTTATGCCGTGTGCAGTCCAAATTACAGATTTGGGAAGGATTTGTGTACGCTTGTCTGTTAATGGAAATTGAGTGCTGATTTTTGGTTAGTACCTTATTGTTGAGCTGGCAAAACTGGTTTTTTACCAAATCACCCAAAAAAGGCAACTTGGCGTACAACAGACAGCAAGAAAGCGAACTTTTTTTGTACCATTAAAATACCTGGATTCAAAATGAAAGCACAAAAAAAGATCGTGCTGTCGTAAAATTTGAATTTGGAAGATTCACGTGTTATAAAATTATTATGTTTAAGTAGGTACTAAACATACATTTTAATCTTCTGATAATATTTTAGGCCTTTGCCCACTACAACGTATCATACAATGACCGTGATGAACGTATCAAACACGTAACGGATACCTACCACAGAGCCTGGAGGAACGCCTAGAACGTATCATTTTATTCTCGTGGTGAATTCGTTGTCCGGACCGGACCTTTCATGCATGGCACGCAACGGTTTTGGCATTGTTTCATATTAATTCACTAGCTTTTACCCGCGGCTTCGCACGCGTGGAACATAGTTAAGAAGTATTCTATGTGCTATTCTAGGTAGTACATGAACCGCAAACATCCTCACAAACTATCGCATTTATAACATTTGTAGGATACAAAGAATATTTTATAGCTGGTGCCGATACGGTTACGTTCATAGTATGATCCGTTGTAGTGAGTAAAATCCTGTTTTTAAAATGTGTATGAGAAGGTATTTTGCATTTCGCTGTGCATATGCACAGAATGCAAGTCTTTTAACAATTTAAACAGGAAGCCGCTGCTTCGCTGGAGACATTTTTGGTGCATGAAATTCAGAGGGAACGTGAGTGGTGTAAGGTGTGAGGGTAGTTAAAATAGTTAAGATAAATTGATAATAGGCTTTACAAACGCCTCTTATTCTCAAGAGCATTTATTTTTTCATCTGCTATCGCGCAACGTGCTATAATTAGGTCGGTAGGTAAGTAACTATGACATTATCATGCATAAAAGTATTTAATAACTTAAAAAAATACTCTTGAATTATGCTCTACGTTAAATTATACATCAAATTTACATTGGCTGAGGTCTAAAGATTTTTAAATACTTGTCTACACGCGGTCGAAAAAAGAGTTCCGTAGTGTACAAAGTTACAAACTCATATTGATAGTCAATTCGAGTTCATAACTTTAGCTATTCCTAAGAAATGTTCTGGACAGATAGAGACAGACGGACAACAAAGTAATCCTATAAGGGTTCCGTTTTTTTCAAATGAAGTACGCAACATTAAAAACTATGCCGAGTTTTTTTTTATACAACTTAATTGCAATTTAACGACAAAATGGTGGATGAAACTGACATTATAGGGCTCGCCTCTTTCAAAAATTTATCATAGTTGACAGCAATTGTGATGAAAATAATATCAGGCTGAAGTCAGTGTGGCGTCAAAAAATACACGGCACTCTTGACTCTTTTTATTAAAGCCACCGCTTTTAGTTTATATCTTATCCATACCAAGGGTTGTACGTAACAGCCCGAACCTCTTCCGGTGCCTCGTGACACACTTGTCATTTCAGTTATATGTGCTGAAAGTATTGTGCTGTCGCAAAAGTGTAAATGTAGACTAGAAACTTAGCTAGGTACTTAACTGTACAAAAACTTAAATTTTTTTTAATAAAAAATGTACAGAATACAAAGTAAATTCTTGAGCTCATTCATGATATACCTACGATCTACATAACTGATCTAGATTACTACTAGGTAAAAGCGGCCCCAAGACGCAGACTTTATCGGATTTGTCAACACAAGTGTACGTACCTACTATAAATAATTTTAAGCGGCCCCAAGACGCAGATTGTATCGGATAGGTACCTATTAAAAAGACTTGACATAGGTGACTATAAAAAATTAAGTACTTTTCGCCTAAGATAGAGGAAGTATATAGTAGGCATTAGGCATTTGGTGATTAGTTTAGTTCTAATCCGTTCTACTAACACCATCGAAGCATTTTACCAGTTGTAAGAAAAGTTTCATACTACAAGCTTACCTGTGAATCATCATTGGAGAATATAGCGTCAAAGGCGAACATCTTCGGAGCAGCCACTCCAACCTTCCGATCCTCGGGTGCAGCAGCGGCAGCGGTCTCGCACAGGCTGACTTGTTTCTTGCGCTTGTCCATGGAAAATGTCTGGCTGCCGCTGGTAAAGGGACCTTCGCCAGATGCACCCACTCGGAGCATCACTTTCACCTGCAACAAGGAAAAGAGTTAGTGGGTTAGAACACGTTGTGAAAGAGTTCGTACGACGAAGTAATACCACCACAAGTTAGCAACTTTTTCTTCCGCCAAGCAATAATGCTCCTCACTCCTCACTGTGTTCCAGTCTTTAGTAAGGGTATTGGTGCCGGTTAACTTACAGGAACATAAGACTTTTCATCTTTGTCTCAGGCTGACAATGCAATGCCTCGCAGGGCACATCTTCGAGTCGAGGGAAGTGTATTACCTACTTGTGACAACTGGGAATACCTTCCAAGAACATTCGCGTCGTCCCTAGAGGAATATCACCTTAGGTGATTACTTATACATACTATTGCGGGACTTGAGCCTTTTCCATCTACCGACTTCCCAGTCGGGGTGGATGGGAAAGGCTCAATACCGTTTATCATAGAACTCTATGGGGGAGGCCTATGTTCGGCAGTGGACTTCGTCAGGCTAATGATGATGTACACCTTAGATAGAATAAATTATAGTGGGTTATATTTTTGTGTTTAGGGAACACAATAAGCAACTCAACTAAGCTAAAACACGACTGAGTAACCTGACGTAGAACTTAAGGTTTGAGTACAAGAAAATATTTCTTCCCCGTCCTTGCACTTCAAAGCTTGAAAGGGTTTTCACCATTCTCCGATACCAGTGTTATTCTTAGCCAATAATGAATGCATTTCACGGTTCAAGAGCCTCGGAGACAAGTTCCACTCGGCTCTGAACTCGGTTCGTTTAACATGGAGTTCGCGCCGATGTCGCTTGTTGGGGAAATTATTTTATGCAATTCGGGGTGCGATGCATAAAGTTTTATGGAGAGAGTTTTTCGCGAGTTTACTGTAACGATCGGGAGTAGTTTTCGGTGCTGAATGCTCAAATTTTAAGGTCTTACCTATATTTTTTAAAGCGAACACAAGAGTTGAGCGTGAAACATGTAAATTATGAAAGTATCTTTATTTCGCACCAGTGGCTGCCCGTGTCTTCGATCGCGCGGTATACGGATAAAAAGTAGCCTTTGTACTTCCTCAGGACTTAGGCTATCTCTATACCAAATTTCATCAAGATCGGTTCAGCTGTTTAGTCGTGAAAATGCAATAACAGGCAGAGTAACTGAAGCATTTATATTACTAGTCATTGCCCGTGGCTTCGCTCGCTTTATACATACCCGTATAAAAAGTAGCCTATAGATGTCCTTTCTCAGGGCTTTGGCTATTTCCATTGCAAACATTTAGATCGGTTCAGTCGTGAAAGCATTACAGACATGCAGAGTTACTTTCGCATTTATAATATTAGTGAGATAAGTGTTTAGTGTGATAATATTGAAATCTCGAAATAATTAAATAATAATTTGGAAGATATTACTTGACATTGTGGCTTGTCTGTGCAAAATTACCATTTACAAAATTACACCTTCGTTCTATCTCAACTTGAAGGTTTACGGATATGTAGGCTTTTGTTAGCGAAATCCACTTGAACAACAAGGCAGGCTTATTAAACATTCTCGGTCCCGAAGACAAAGGCTTCGCGGAATTATTTCCCGAATTCCAACCGCTAAACATAACAAATGCGAATTTAGTAGTCCGGAGTGAAGAGTTACAGTTCTACCTATACCAACTGTGTTATAAATATCTATCTATTTATTTTACGTTTTGTTTTACGAACGAATGGACATCCGTACCTCAAATTCTTTGAGCATTTATAGTGAACGTACAATTAGGCACCGAATTGTCGTAAACAAAACATAAAACATACATTTTTGCCTACAGAAAAGATTTAAACGCATGCGGACTAATCTATAAGCCTAGTTCAAATCTTACGACATCCACGGGTACCTAGTAATGGAGGGGTTTTTAGTTTGACTTAGATATGGTGATGCTGGCGATATCAAATGTAAATTACAAAATCAACTTTAATCAGTAGACGTAAGGATCATTTTGAAATAGATTTCCAACCAAAGCGTGGGCTTGGCTGCCATTTGTTCATCATTCTGATTTTACACATCTCTACTTTGTTTTAGCTTCGAAAAGAAACCTCAATCATTTTATTTTTATTTCTTATCTTATTATTAGTAACAATTAATTGAATGTTTTATTTTAGTTATCTTTGCGCTTAAATTTGTACGCCTTATCGCAGATCACAGTGCACATTACTATATTATATTGACATCTTTATCTTACCTGTCTTGGGAAGAGGTAAGGCACAGCGAGATTTTCTCGTTCTGAATTAGAGCAGCCTGCCTGGGGAGGTACCTCCGCCTTACAAAAGATCGCAGCCAAATAACATTATTTGTTTCAAATAGTGTTGTGTCTTGCGGTGAGTAAGGTTGCCAGAGCTCATTAGGGGCGGGGGGGTTCGGGGTCGCTCATAGGCTACGGTAACCGCTTACCAACAGGTGGGCCGTACGCTTGTTTGCCACATTAGTTGTATAAAAAAAAAACCTGTGTATCACAAATAAACTATGAATACATAAATCAAAACAGCTCTTATTAATCTTAAAATTGGCAAAAACAATTGATCATGAAAACGAGAACCACCAACTCAAACTACTAAAAACCCAATCAAACCCGAAGTTGAGGTAAACGAGTAAGTTTGTCACCACTTGCGTTTTATCACTTGCTCTGTCTAGTTTGACGCGAGTAGTTACTACTCGACTAGTCGTATTAGCTCGAACAGAGGGTTGGGTTCTTTTGAAAGCGATCAGACAATTTACTGGAGCGGGCGACCATAATATTGGTAAAGGTTTAGCAAAAATAGCAAATAAAAATCAATTGTTTAATAAACATAGATAATAAATGTATCTTTAAAATAGTGCTGATATTTATTTCCAATTTTTATACAAGGTGATTCATCATATATACCTATGCGTTCCTGAAAAGGGCTAATTCTATCAACGAAAAGAAAGTTAATTTTAATAATTTATAGAAAACATTTTTTTTGGCTTTTGTGGGCTTTTGTTGTAATGGTTAGTACTGAGAACTATTCACACTCGTACGGTTTTTGATCCGACCTTACCGTTTCAATGCGACCTTACTATTGAACTGCAGAATGACCACTAATAAACCAGGGACCAGACGAGCGAACATGACTACTAATTTTTTTTGCAACAACTTTTTGAATCTCTGCCAAACTAACTGTAGTTAATAATTACCGCTTAGTTACGCTCCAGCAATCTGACCGAACCCTCGTCTTCTATTAGTTACATAACTCGTGGAGTTTGTTCTGCGAATCACGATACGAGTAATTAGTTTAGAATTAATTACACCTGTGTTGTCTGTGGAGCTTGTCGTGAAATTACCGCATGCGAATACTGGCTTAGATGGTTAACGCTATTTTGTGCTTGGCGATTACCTACGCTAGTTTTCTTTCTGGGTTCGTGCTTATTAATATTTTCAGTCATTTTGGTAGCAGTATAAAGCCGTATTCGAACGGCATGCGACATGCCCTTCATCAACTCATAACTGTCGGTAATCTCAGATCATGAGAACTTTGAGATTTGAGAGGCATCTCAAATCTCTTAGTACTCAAAATCCATGAACTATTTAGACCGTAGGTCGTTCAAATCCCGGTCGTGCACCAATACATGTTTCTATTCCATTTTTTATCGTACTCATCGACACGTGCTCAGAATGGTGAAGAAAAAAATCGTAGGGAAGCCCGCGACTTAGTCAGCTCCACATGTATTGACCATGTCTTGTAGATAAGGTTGACTAGGTTGGGAGGATGATATAGGTGCTAGGCAAGCCTACTCCATCTGTGCCAGGCACTACAGCGTCCTGTAAGTGAGTAAAAAGTTTCACCTGACACCGTATAAAACATCTGGAATAGGATATTATCTGGCTTTACTTATGATTCAGACTATAAAATAATAATAAAACCCAACGGTCCTGACCTCAGACTAGGACTCCCTGTGTGGTGGTTATCAGAAACTAGGAGTACCATGGTAGAATCCTTCATTATTCATCATCATCATTATCAAAGGGTTAGGGGAGCCTATGACGAACGGTTTTGAACCATCCACCGACTTTCCGCAACTTTAGCAACGTCGTCGGTCCATCGATTTCCATAATCAAAACTGGTGAATTATTATAACCTGTTAATTCCTATGCATGTCAGCACGTTCATTCACGTTGAGTTATTGCAGCTAATATAACATAATCGCGTCTAAGTTCACACGAGCGTGAGATGAATAATTCACCTATTGGGGTAACACAGAAAGCCTCACTACACAGGGGTTCTGTCGTAAAATAGACCAACGGTTCATCATCATCATCATGAAGAAAGTCACTACTGGATACCTTCCTCCAAAGAGTGCAACGATGGACGTAGCCTTCTCCATCCATAGATTTGGTGCGCCTTCCTTCTCTGCATCATCCGGTTCGTGTTCGCCATTCGAAAACCCTAATCCAGCAGTTATCAGTTCTGAGACCTGTATAGGAAGTTGTAGGCAAGTCGTTTCATTTTATGGAGTCAAGGTGTGGTCAGATTTGTTTTGTCAAACGGTATAACAATAGCCGCCGTGGTGGCCCCGGCTAAAGAATAGGCCCCTCCATATCTCTATCCGCGGATGTCGTAAGAGGCTACTAAGGGAAAAAAGCTAGGGGATGGGCAGCAGCGTCCCTCATTTTAACAACGATAGCTCTAACTGCGCTCGCCAACCCGCATGCCCAGCGTGGTGAGTATGGGCAAATCCCCCCACATGGTAAGGAATTTGCTCTGTCTGTAGGGGAGGCCATGTTCAGCAGTGGACGTCTTACGGCTGAAATGATGATGATGATGATAACAATAGCAGCATCCGAATACAAGGGCCAAAGGGGAAATTCAGTAGGTGCAGCATAGTTTGTGAGGGGACACCACAGTCTCACTGCTCACGATACTGATCTAACATTCCCGATGTTGGCATGTCACATATTACCTATGTCACGTAGGTACATTTAAACGTATTCTCTTATTTATTTCCCTACTACGGTAGGCTGGTAAATAAACACAAGCTCTACCACGAGGCAGGGAAAAATAACTGAAAACCGACAATACAGCTTCCAAAATAATTAATAATAAATAAATAATACAAACCGCTATATCTTTCTATACGTATGTACCTGTAATGTTACTGTACTATAATTAAACTTAAACATAATTACGTATTCCACAGCAATACTAAGACATCTTCACCTAATTGTGTAATGGCGTTTGGCGATCATTAATTAGAGAATCTATGCAATTAGTGAACTTAGTTATGAGGTTGTATTGGCTCTTACGGGAATACGGGTCATTGACTTGGCATGATGTGGGATTCTGAATAATGCTTATTAAATAATAATCGTACGATGAACTGCCCTGACATATTAAAAACACTTTTCCTTGAGCGATCCACCCACCACGAACGCCCGTTTCACAGGAAGAATGCCATAAAAATAGCCGCTGTAGGGAGAATAGATCAATGTTTCTTAGTAGGTACTTACCTACATTTTTTAAGGAAGTTATGTTATGCGTAGGCCGCATTGCTACGCGCCCAGCCGTAGATAGTCGTAGACGCTTACAGCCGCTACGAAATGCCTACGCAATTGTCCCAAATATTAGAACGGTAGGAATGACCATCACAGTACCCTAGATGGTTTTTGTGGAAAGCTTGAAATACTAGTATAGTCTTATTTTTAAGGCAAACTTTTGTTTACAAGCGTATGAAGCTGTCAAAACATTGTGCCTACATTTGCATATGAATAACTACCAAAGTCTAATAGGAAGTGTACGTTTCAAAAAAATGCAATGCATCAACCTTCCCTCTACAAAACAACAACTTCCCCTCTGTCACACGCAAACGAGCACACAGAGGACTGTCAAAAACGCTTTTAAATTTCAATTAGAGGAAGGATTCGGAGCCAATGGCGCGTTTGATTCGGTATGCCAGCCGGTAAGCCTCTAAGCCACTTGACGGACGGACCGCGCGTTATCGTCCCGTTGACATAACAGTGTACAACCACCCTTACAAATGTAAAATTAATATCGGGGAGAATGCAAATTGTTATTAATATTTGAAATTAGTATTTGCATTTCTAACGAATGTTTAATTAATTTCGGAATCGGGATCTGGATGTGTTAATGAAATGGTAATTTGTTGATTAATGTTTAGTACAGCAGGTTACGAAGTTTAGTTCTGATGCTTTAAACATCTCGTGAGGAAACCGGCATGTCCTAGAACCTTAAAATTCGAACACATGTGACATATTGTGCACGAAAGGGGCCTCTAAGAGGCGCACTTTAATCCCTTCATTACACTGATTCTTTCACCGACGGTCATAGGTCCATTTTAGGACCACCATACCTCAACCTGGTCACTGACCTAATACAGGATGAACAAGAATAAATCAGTTGAAAGATGAAACAGAAAACGAATAATTCTACACATCACATACCTACTCACAGAAGGCTATAAAAAAAAATAACACACAATCTTGTCTTCTAAAACACACCAACATTGCCTTGGAGCGTCTTTTTGTCCGCCATGTTGACATCTTCAAATCGTGTGTAACCGGCCGTGTATTGACGTAGTTGACAGCTAAATCCGCAAATCCTGAGTGACGCGGATATCGGTAGAGTGCACGCGTCTGCCGCCGCCGCGCCGCTGCCACCGCGCCGCCTGTAGCCTTCTTTATTAAAGAGATTTGTTATTCTTTAATTTTCGACCCGATTTCGGCGGGCTTTTAGGAGGAATAAAATTTTGGAATGCTGGTTATATTGAGGAAGCTTACGGATTCGAGAAAAAAAAAGATAAATAAGAAAAGAAAATAGAGAGTCACGTATGATGGCAATTGGAGCATCAATAGGTTGGGTTTCTTGGATGTAAAATATTTCTGTGTGTAAGTTAGGTAGGTACCTACTTATTTATATAAAATTCAGTAAGAGCTATGTAACAGCACTAGTTGAAACAACGCGACTTCCTTCGCATAATGTTATTTCGATACAAACTTCTTGCCCCGCTGCACCCCCTTAAGAGGTGTGGTTTGAGAATTCATTTATTAGTGAAATCTTCCCTCCAAAACTTTCCCTCCAAATTTCATACTGCTAGGACTTCTAGTTTCGGCTGTGCGTTGATTGTCAGTCAGTCAGTCAGTGACGAAAGAGTTGTGTATAAATATAGATGAGACCCTACCACAAAGCACACACACTCTCCGGTCTCCAGGCGATCAGGTCCTTAATGATGACTAAGGGTAGTGAGAGGCACTGCCAAAAAAATCGCATACACATACCCACATTTTGCAGTATATAGTATTTCATCCATACGTGATAGGTTGCAAGTCCATCGCCGCTTATAAGAATCACGTACCTAATAGTGTCCTCAAGGTGTTTTTCTACACCGTTTAAAGCACGTCACGCGCACTTAATTTTTTTTAGCAGTAAGACTAGTGGGTAGCGACCTTTGGAAAATAAAACCAGATAAAATAGAAATAGGTATAACTGAAGAGATAGCAAGAATTTTGAGCTTATTTACCACGACGGCAACGCTTTTTACGTAAACTCTATTACGTTACACAATAATAATAATATGTAAATATAATTCCGCGGCGCGAAATGACAAACAGCCCGTGAGGAGGAAAAAAACAAATCTTGATGTCAACAGGCGAAATGGCTCGTCCGCCATCTTTAATTTTACTTTTTCACGCGCCGCGTAAATAAAGGCACAATGGTAAACTCATTGTGCGTGTTCGAATTATCATGTCGAATCTCATAGGTGCAGCGAAATTACGAAAAGATAAATGAGACTCGTTTATCTGATGGTAATGTTTTTATGTATGGTGACATTGTTGGTTAACGTGGGACTTCTCAAAACAATCTTTAAAATAATGTATTTTCAGTGTAGGCTTAGGATAGTATAGGTGAAACATTAGGTATTATGAATCACCTTGTAAATAACTGCAACATTGCTTATTTTTGTAGCCGTAGAAAGAACCGCTCAATAGTAAAATAATTGGCTACCTTACTCACATATTCGGTCGAGGTAAACCTGCTAGAAAAAAAACTGTTTGAATTTGCAACTCATTTACGAACTATTCTACAATAATATGTTCCAGGCAGACGAATAATGTAAGTAAACGATAGGGGAAAGATAGCGTATCATTGCGGTCTCCATAAAATCGTGCCTCGGCTGATTCCGTCAGAACTCGCGAAATTTAAATTTAGAATCGCGCCGCGGGCGCCATCCGCGCGCAGCAATCGTGACGAGGGTGGCCATGCGTAAAATTAAGCGCGGATAATGAACCGTTCAAGAATTCCGTGCCTGCAAGATGTGTTGAGTTGAACTTCGGCCGTTTTTGTGATAATGTAAATCGTGAGAATTTATGTGGGTAGTCAAATAAGTTGGATGAAGATTATACTTTTTTTGCGGTAACGTCCGTAGTTTTAAGGTTTTTCAAGCTTTTGAGAATGGTGCATTTAACCTGATTTTTACTAGTTGCATATTTACACGAGCTCAATGTAAGTAAAGTTTAAAGCTTTGTGCTTATGTTATGCTTCACAAACATAAATGTTTCCGTGGAAATAAATAAAACCAATACCAGATTAGCATAGAACCTTGAACGATACAAACTGCAGAATATCAATGACATTAGATAATGAAGTTAATGTTGATAAGCCACGCGAGCACCGACCTTGTTTACGAGGGTTCCAATCAATCAGGAAGCACCGCCACCGTAAAGTATAACCGATTTGCTTTATGATGGGAAATGTGAAGGCCAGGGTTGTCATCAGACATGCAAGTGTACGTTTGTAAAAGCTTTATAAGATTCATTTGTAAGTAGAAATGGATATGTCACCGGATGTCACAATCTGACGACAAATAAATATAAATAAATAAAATCAAAATAGCCTTTATTTTCCTTTGTTCCTTAGTCCTAGTGTTAACATTCGATCATAGACTAGACATGGTTTAATAATAATCTATCTAAAATATTTGCGTAATACAAGGTAGGTAATTCATAAATGTATACTGTCCCGAAAGGGGATTATTCTACACCAAATCGGCAATAAAGTTTGTTCCACAAATCCGATATTTTCATTTGATAAAAGTATGCTAAAATTAACTGTTCAAACTCAATTATTCAGCTGTTTAAGGTAGCAATACTGATTTGAACTATTCGTACGTTTAATAATAAGTAACAAAGATCTTAAAAAGAATCTCATTTGCATAATTTGGGGGGGAAAATATATTGAAAATATAGATATTTTTGTTTTGATGATAGAATGTACAATCTCCAAATAAACCCATTTGGCATAGTGCCTATACATATTAATTACACCCTTTTTTCATCCACTAATTATGGTTTTTTTTCTAAGAAAGTGACACCCCTATGAAAAAATAATTTGTAGTATAAATATTGTCATTTTATCAACACAGTTCGATAAAGGCTTCGCAACATACTTCGCGCTTGTATAACATATGCCGGAAAAGGCTACGGTCTATACATTGAGGGTTTATGGCCTTAGGAAAATATTAAAATGATGTCACGTTGTTAAACAAAGTGTGTAGCCCCTGCCTCGTAAAGTGTATAAGGAATTGTCATAGGTAGATATTTTACGCTTGTTCGTAAAGTTTGATGAATTATTTTTAATTTAATTTATTTTTTTATTGCTCTAAACAAAATATGAACTCGATATACTGGTCAACAATAAATTAGTAACCAGACCAACAAAGAGAATGAAATAGTCGTGAATGAGACTAATAAGTAAAGTATTTACATTTCTGTTGAAATAATGCATAACATAGCAAGATATCCTTTTTTAAAAATGTGTTTCTAAAAAGTTTACATTAGTCGTTGTTACAACCTCTATGTGCATCATATTTTTGTGTTGCGAAAAACAAATCAAATCACTTCCCTCTGAGTGTCAGTTGTTCCTAAAGTGTTACAAAGTCTCAGAGGTATAAACTGCTGGTTATGACCGTATGTTTTTATGTTCGTCACATAGGGGATGCAGAGATTGAGGAGTGCTTGAATAATGCATGTTACTGTGACGTAGAGGAAAATTTATGCCAGTTTGCGTGACGATACTCACAACTCATACAAGGTTAATCATCCAATGGAATTATCGATGGCGCTATCTGATTAAGTAGTGCCGCTAGTTCTATCAATGGTACTTGCGATAGACTGTAAATTTTACTACTACAATCAAAAGTTCTATCAATGCAATTCAGCACTACCTATACAAAGTAGTAACTACAATAACGTTCCGTATACCAATGGTTACTACTACGATACTTAGTAGCGAGTGATAAATGATGTTTGCAAATTGTATGTAGGTATACGGTTTTAAAATGATGATTTGCTTCTGTATCACCTTCTCATCAATTCTTGATGAAATCACCAAAACAAAAAACTATCACTTTCCAGTTAAAATATCGAGTGAAAACCTTTCTTAAAATAAAATAAAATAATTAATTAAATATACCTATACATCTTAGTGCAGGCGACTGTACCTAACCAGGTACTCCAGATAACATCAACATACCTCCAGCCCAATGAGGCGATAACCCCAAACCGCTACTGGAGCAATTAACGTTCTCCAGTTAAATCGGGACATATGGCGCGGCCCTCGATCGTGCCTCCAATGAATTATTCGGGAAATGCGTCAAAGATGAATACAGCTGATTCATTCAGTTTGTCGATTTAATTTTAGGGAATCCGTAGAAGAACCGATGCCATCGACATTCAGAATAGAAAGTTGTAGTGGCAGTAGGCAGGCCATGTAGCTCGCAGAGCCGACAGCCGCATCACCATCTTAGAGGAAGGTCGCGCGAGAGATCTAGAGGAGGGTCGCGGGTTCGATTCCCTCCTGACTTGAAAGTGTTTGGAATATTAAAATTTTTGCTTTGCCTTAGTGGCAGTAACACATGCTAACAAGAGTGTGCCAGCCATTTGGTGAGGTTGTGATGGTACGTTACAGCCACGATCGGGCCCTTCAATGAATTATGTAAATCGTCTCCGGTGGTTAACATCGTAATATTGTAAGCGACACCCTCTCGACCCCCGTGTTTTTATGGACGTGGATGTACAGATACACCGGAAAAGACATCTTTTGAATGAGAAACATGGTATGAAGTACCTACCATTCTTGATTTACTTATACGTAGTTCAATGTATCCCGTTGCTGCATGAAAAAGCACTTGACAAACCAACCAACAAACAAATCCACCTCTCGCATGCATAATAATTGTTATTAAAATTAATTGTATCATATAATAATCACTAATACCTAATAATAGTCTAAAATTAATAGCACTTTAGATTCAACAATTGGCTAGGAACAGACAACCGTTGGGGAATAAAGGTTTTCGAATGGCGATCTAGTACTGGGTGATGCAGTATTGGAAGGCCCCCAATGAACTGACCACATTGTGAAGGTTGCTGGAAGTCGGTGGATAGAAACGGCTCAAGACATAGAACTCTTTGGGGATCCGCTATGTCATGATGATGATGCGATTGACCAAACTGTTCAATTGATCCTACCAGAATAATGTTCTTTTTTTGAATTCAGTTCAAAATAAGAACGCGAACCCCGCTTAAAAGTCGCACAAAATAAAGTCGCTTCCAGCCAAAACTTGTTCTTAATTTGAAACTGCGCTGAATTCTTCGGAGACGTTAGATGATATCTGAGCGCACATAAATCCGAGGGCGCCGCGGGGTTCCAGGTGAAAATTGGCACGAGGGGACTCAAACCAAACATTGCTCAGACCCAGACGAGCGGGTATAAAGATGTGCGAACAAATATAGTATGTAAATAGTACAACGGTGCATTCGTTTCGTCTTATGAAAACGAGAGAAGGTTAAAATTTGACATTCAATTGTACATTTTTATAATAATTATATATGGAAAATATGTTGGATATCCAAAAAGGAGGAAAAGATTTCATTAAAACAAAAGAAGTAATTTTGTGGTTTGATCCAAGTTCAGGCCGAACTAGTTGCTTTTCTTTAATGTTGATTTGGTTTTCTATCCTACTTGTAATGAATCGGAAGCTCGTCCAGTATGTTCGCTTACATAAAGGCTTGCCACGACAATGCAGGGCAATTTATCATGTGTAGCGTGCCCTAAGGCGCAGTCCCTTACGTTCAATACTGTAACTGCTGTAACTTTTGTTATTATGTTTACAGTCGGCCATTGTCGGGTTTAACTGTAAACATTTATATGATCGTGTGATCTGAATCGCTTATTTCTCTTATTTCTTGTCGGCTTGTGAAATAATAATGCAACATTTTTATAATATAAAATTCATGCAGATCGGCTATAATAATATAAGTCGAATTGGCCACGGGGTTGTTAAGATATCGAGACCTACAGGTGCTAAAACAGTCTGCCAATAATGAATGAGAGAAGAGAGAGCTTTTTTCATAGCATGCATACGTACAAATTGAGAATGTATCTTGTATGCTGACAGCAGACTGATGAATAGATGGAAAATAATGGATAGTAATGGATGGCCGCAAAAGCTAACCAACGCTCTAGAATACAAAAGTGCCGTTTGGTCGAGAAAGCTCTTACTACCTACAATTTGGATATTTTTAGAAGGCATTTCGTTTTTGGAATGAATTAAGAATTCTCCAAATTCTTGATCGCGAAACTCGCTTCATTAAGATACCAGTAAAACAGCTCAAAAGTAATTGTTGTGAATCACAGTGAAATACTCGGTTTTAGTTAACAGCCTGAGTGAATTGATAGTGCTGGGGTCCAGGGGAGTACTGTTTCCTGAAGACGGTAAATTTGGGGGAGGTACGCCACAGTATAGGAAATTTAGCTAGCACACTCTGTATAAGTTCGACGCATACTCTCTTATTCACTTTATCGGCTCTATAACTCTCACCCTGTCCTTTTCTAAAAATATATAAAATAAAGAGGCGGAAAAAGTTGTATCGAGCCGAAAATGTGAGTGCTTATTAATAGGACGGTTAGGTTTATTAAGCTCTATCTAAAACACTTTTGGCGTAGCACCCTCGTAGTTGCTACGGAGCTACGAATTTTAAGTATTGTAGAGATAGATGCCATAGTATACATAATTGATCGATAACTGTTTTTTGTTTGGAAATATGTGATTTTAGTACTCTATTCAGAAGTACAATACATACTCTATCAGTGATATATCAGTTCATATAGTGATATATCGCCTCCGTTGTGATATTTCTGTTAATTGATATGGAGTAGCGATACATGCCACAACCGCTTACCATCAGGTGGGCCGTAAGCCTGTTTACCTCCGATTAAATAAAAAAAAAACAACCAAAAGTTACATACATAATACTGACCCCACACTAGGGTTTCTTAGGGATTAGGGGGAGTAAAAGTACCACAACAGCCAGACCCTAAACAAGTATTTGCAGATCATGTAAACATTTGTCCCAACGTTTGTTAAAACCAAACCAGGCCGGGCACTCGCCCGACACGCTTCCGAGGCTGTCAAAGTTATTCATCTACCCTGTGCTGGCCTGTGGCATCGCGAACGATCTCATAAAGTAGCTTGAAATAAAAACGTCACTCGGGTAAATTATACCGAATGCCATCATTGAGTCTTCTAGCATTTCGTTAGATGCTTTTACGATCTATAAAGTTTTCGCTTTTAGCTGTACTTTATGAAGTCGGGTTTATGTACGGGGTATTGACAGTTTATGCTCATCGTTTTTACTTTGTTTACAGTAAACCATTGCGCGAATGTGTTTATATGGTTAACGAATCGTCTGCGAAGTCGTCACGTTGCAAATGTCGATTTTATTACGTTTTACATAATTAAAATGTTATCCCAAAAGGTGCCTTTCATTATATACTGCGATATACTAAATGGACAATAGAAAATAATAGAGGTTGCCAGCGGGAGTACTAATCTCCTAAATCATTTTAAAAGTAAAAGAAAGACATTCAATATTAGATAAATTAATAAATATTCCGGACATATTCACACGGTCAACTGATCCCAAACTAGGCATAACCTGTACTATGGGTACCAGAGACTGATATACATAATAGATATATATTTAACACCCAGACACAGAACAAACATCTGTGTTAGTCACAAATGTTTGTCCAGTGCGGGAATCCAACCCGCGACCTCTAGCGCAGAAGGCAGAGTTACTACCAACTGAGCTATGAGGCCAGTCAATAAATTATGTCTGAATGGATCCGAAGTCAAACAGCAGGATGTTACATAGTGTTTTTAATAGAAATAAGTCAAATTTCCGAAAGAAGTAGAATAAAAGTTATTGCTTATTGTGTATCGAATAAGCCCTTTTCGGCTGATCTATAAATATTCTGGAACACCATGTATAGAGCTGTTTAGTTATGTTTCTTTGTTATCGGCTACATTGGCCTGGAAATGTCATGGCTAGTATTCTTTGCTCTAGGTTCCTACGTATCGTGGACATCCTAATGCTATTATGATGATGATGATAGTCTAGAGAATAGTGTTTACACTTTCTTCATTTAAATTAAATCTTAACGAGCAATTTAACTACGAAACTATGACATCCAACTAAAAGTTAGAATTCAATGTAAATTTCAGTTTAATTATGCGCTCAGCTTAGCTCCGAACTAAGTGGCGATAATAAACTTCATTTAGGAGTTTATAGCTGTGACATCACGTGACACTAACTACGCTTTACTGCACAGTATTTCATTCTATTTCATACACTGTGAGAGGAGACATGTATCTAGATCTAGAAATTGTATTACTGTAAGTAGCGAAGGAGAAGGACTGAACCAAGAAAATTGCTTAGGATTTCTGAGTAGAGCAGAGTATAGTTGAGTTACTATAACGCACTCTATCTACTCTAGTCTACTCTACTTTACATAAGCACTTCTTATAATTTTCTCTGTAGTTTTGTAACATACATAATAAAATTAGTTATTACTACCTACTTCACATAGGTATTTGTGTTTGGAATTTATAACTTCTAGTAACTACTATCTAAATTAACTATACTTTACCATTATCATCAGCCTGATGAAGTCTACTGCTGAACATAGGCTCCCCCAAAGTATCGTAGGTCCTTTGGGCCTTCCAACCTTAATCTTCAACGGTTGTCAGCTGCGAGCTAAATTGCCTGCCCAATGCTATTTCAACTTGGTCATTATGAGAGCTAAGTCGGTGACCTTGGTTTCGTTAAAATTGAAAGTGGGAATCGGACAACCACCAGTACCTTCTACCTATTTTTTTGTTTAAGCGGTAATAAGGCGTTATTATAGGGCCCCATGTTTTAAATTTCAATCACTATGGCCCTACCATAACCTCTTATTGTTCGCACTTAGTCGCAAAGTTCATGGTACGGGGGCCGGTCTGGCAAGTTGGCCAACTTGGAGAAACTTACTGCAAATTGGATTACGGTGGTTGGTACACTGCATTGCCTAGCCTACTTTGACACCTTTTGACTAAATAATGGGTAATAAATTAATTTAAAACAGTGTAGTAAATAAGTTCCAAGTTCTGACTGGTTTTTTTATAAAGTTGCAGGTCGAGTCACTAAGTCAAGTTTAACCAAATAGCTATGACCTACATAATTGATCGAGCGAGCGAAGCAAGCGAAAATCTCCATAGATCTTATCCAGATAAGATTATGAGTGAAAATGGCTAAGAAATAGGGGTCCAAAATGGTTTATAAAAGAAAAGTATTTGTCCGTCATAACTTTAAACTAACTAACTTTAAAAATATTACATGAGCTCCCATTTGGTACGGTTTCCATGACTTCGTAGTACCTACAGGTAAGATTAGAAGGTTGACCTTCGTAGATCAGGTACCTAAGTTAGAACATGCTAAAGGTAAAAGTAAGGTACAGGTAAAGGTAAGTAAGCTAAAGGTAGGTGTTAAAGGTACGATTTCCAAAGTTTATCTGAATTGTGCCACATAAATAAATGAAGCATTAAAATTTACCAAACATCGCGAGATCTCAACACGAGGCGAACCACTAGTACCTTCCTGTTAAATTAGGTATCTACTTAATACTTATTAATTTGGCTTCATTTCAGATAACGAAGTCTTGCTTCTGCATCACTAGCAAAAACGATGGTAATGAAAAATAATCACCGCGGAGTCGGTACTCAAAAATTAAATTTAAAAGTGAAAAAGGGAAAAACATTTAAACTTAGAGAGGGGTTGCAAAGTGGCTCATTAAGCGTCAATGGTGCTCCGATGGTGTTCGGAAAAAAGTTCCGAACATCACGGTCACAGGTAGAGCTGAGGGGATCGAAGCCCTCTAGCGATGGCTGAATAACAATTAGTTTTGAATTTTATTTTAACAACTCTATTCTTTTAACCGACTTCAAAATAGGAGATTTTTTATGATGCATGGTATTGTTGAAGATTTTGATGATTCTTGCGCTGGTGTATAGAGAGAGAATGATCCCGAGATGACATCAATGACGTAGATACCTACTATTACACGGGTCGGAAAATTAAAATCCCAAGTCTACGAAGTGACGAACCTATAATTTGCCGTCCCTTGCGTAGATCATTATTTGAAATTAACCGCAAATATAAGGTATCGTAACAGCTCCACTCGATTTGAAATTAATTGCAGCCAGATATTTTCTTGACCGCAAAAACCTCCAATCTGTAAATTCATTCAATTCATAGAATTCTAAAAAAAGTCAAATTCGAATTTTGAAAAGCATAGACTATGTAAAGCTAAACCAACAAGGTGCCAGTTCCAAAGAGTTCGAAATTTAAAATAATTTCTGATGTTTATTTAATTCTTTTCATGTTTATGTTCCCGATTGTTCCCACTTCCCGAACAAAAAGCAAGAGTGCTCGTGGATTGGCTTGTTTTCCCTCTTCGTGTACAGAAAATGTCTTGAAAAACTTTACTTACCTACGTTGACAGTCAAAACCTCCATCAACGATTGTTACGCAGCAGTTCTGAGAGCCATTACGTGACTAAGCGACATTCTGAGGGACACTTCTTCCCGCCACAAATTAAACAAGTTTCGGTTTGAATCCGTTCCTAAAGTTAATTATTAGTAAAGTAAGTAAATTTTGTTTTGAGTGTTGGCATAGTAGGAGGTATTACTTAAGAGTTGGCGATCCGATAGTCGTGGGTTCGCATCCCGGTCGTGCACCAATTAGTTTTTCTATTCGAACTATTTCAGTGCACATTCTTATAAGCGGGGCATGTGGGCATTTGCCGGATGTTATGTTTGGACCTGCCTCTGACTACCCCCTTATAAATCTTCAGGGATCTGATCGCCTGGGGTAATGAGAGGATGTATATCTACCTACTATATTACGTTTGAAGATAAAAGTCATGACTATATTTATTTTACTATATAGTTCGAGCTTTCCTGTCGTGTCACTGCTTCTTTCTTGGTCATTCTGGTCAGTGATCAGGCTCAGGTATGGTGGCCCTGAAAAGGGCATATGACCGTCGGTAAAAGAATCAGTGCGTCTCTTAGGGGCTCCTTTCGTGCATATGTCATATGTCTGCGAATTGTTAGCTTCTATGACATGTCGGTTTCTCACGATGTTTTCCATCACCGTTTGTTTCGAGTAGTGGGTGCTGTAAGCTGTTGAAAGAAAGAAATACCTGATCTATGTAAAATAAAACTTAACTAAATTAAATGCAAATCCTTCACTAATCTATAAAAGAACTAGTCGTAAAAAGAGAGAACAAAAATTAGATCAACGGTCTTAGAAATAGGTTATGCATAAAGAAATGAAAATATTTTTATTAGATCTCATACCAATAACAAAAATTTCTGCGCCGAAAAAGCCCCGAGAAGTTCTTTCATAAAGAACCCGCCAAAATAGAAAAGAAAGAAATTCCTGAAAGCCTACAGCAACTCACGAAAGAGATTCGCAAAGTAAATTAACCCGAGGAAAATAAATACAGTGCGTCAACTTTCATTTCGCGAGTTATTTCGCCACTTACTACGTCCGTGCGCCTTTCTGTGTCACTTTTCGTGCATTTGAGTTGTGCTAGTAGGTATTGTGGAAGTTCTGCGAAAACGTGCCGCGAGACGCGTCTGGCCCGAATTATGTGAGAGCCTTTTTGGACAAACTTTGCCTTGCGCGGGTAACTTTAAATTCGTCGCGATTTTTGTAAGATTTGAAGCGAAGCAATGGAAAAGGTACTTATGAATAAAATGCTTCAGTGTACCTACACCAAATATAAAAAAACAGAAAGTTAAACTAAAGATCAAAAGCGTACAATGACGGTCTTATCGCTAAAAAGCGATCTCTTCCGGTCAACCTTAAGACGGAGTGAAAGTTAGATTACAGGAAGATTGGTCGGGCGGAAAAACAAATACAGTACTGGTGCCTGTGTTTTCTAAGTAGTTAAAAACAAGTTATACAGGAATGAAATTATAAACAAATATTTCTTCACACTAGTCATATACACGTGGGTATAAAAAGTTAGACTAATATTTAGAATCGTCTAAAAAGTACTATAAAGGTGAGTCTCGTCAATTTCTTTGAAAAAAAATTAAACACCTCAACTCATTTAGTTACCGCTTTAGAAAATACCTCATACCCACTCAACCTTTAAACAAACACTTAAGCACATAAAAGCAATCGAAACTCGAACAATTCGCCTTAAGGGTCCTCACACACGACACTAGTGGTCGCATAAAGCTCCGCGCACACGTGCGCTCGAAATTTACTGCGCGTCTAGTGATGCGCTTAGTGTGGGTGCGGTGGCACCGGACTTGTTTATGAGACTTATGTGCCGAGGCGACTTGTGGGAGGACATTGTGGACTACTAAAGTGCTATGGGATTTGAAAACGTTATTTTTACCTGAACAATGCAGTGTTTATTCCAATAAACCTATTTGTACTCGTAATTGAAAAACGTCTACTGGTATATAAATCGTGATTGAGATTTTCTCGCTCTAAATTGGAGCAGCCCGCCTGTGGGGGTACCTCCGCCTTACAGAAGATCGTAGCCAAATAACATTTTTTGTTTCAAATAGTGTTGTGTCCCTGCGGTGAGTAAGGTTGCCAGAGCTCTTAGGCAGCAGCGTTCATAGGCTACGGTAATTACTTAGAAGTATAAAAAAACCTACTTTACTATATTTTTCAATTAGTAAAGTAAAGTAAGTAAAAAGTTTTTATTGCTGTAACCAAATTTTACAAATATTTAAATCTAGGTTGAGACCTTCTTTTTAGTAAATATATACTTGTGTTAGAAGGCCCCACTCTTCCATATCCATATTATTAGGTTACATAAAGGTACTTAATAAGTAACGTACAGCTAAAGATAAGTATTTGTGGGTGGATGTGTATGCGGGTGTGCGCGCGCGCGTGCGTGTGTGTGTGTGTAGAAGTGTGCGGGTGGGTGTGTGGATGTGTTTAGAAGTGTGTGGGTGGGTGTGTATGTGAGAATATGTGTATGTGTGTAATTAGTCAATTAGTGTTCTTTCTTGATAATAAATACGAGCTAATGTTTTCATTTGGTGTACTCTAATATACCTGATGGACAGAAACAAAGCGTTCAATTAGTAACTGTGCATTCAACGTAAAGCTTTCCGCCGTCATAACAGTTTATTCAACTGGTTGAGCAGTCACAAAGTGACGTCACGACTCGTGAATAGTGAAAACCCGAACACCATACAAAAGAACGACCGCTAATAGGATTTTCGTTTCACGAAAACAACGAGCACTTTTGTCTGTGACTGTAGCGAAACTACTTGTGGTATAGTTGATGAAAAATAATGAATAGTCAATGGGAGACGGCCAGACACATATATTATATTGAGTAGTTTTGTTATTTCAATCAATCTTTGATTGCAAAAAAAAGATTATACCTACCCAGCAGTCCTGACATAGTCCTGACCCCACACTAGGATTCCTTGTGTCGTGGGTGTCAGAAACCACGAGTAACATGGTACCACATATTATTGGTATTTTAATAATTTACTTCAGTGTGTGTGTATCTGATACTATCATCGTCATCGTCAGCCTGACAAGTCCACCACTGAAGTCACGCCACGACGAAAGTCTTAAGGATTCTTCATCCACCGACTGCCCTTTCGTCGGTCTATCGGGGATCTTCCAACACAGCGTCGTCTGGTTCATGGTCGCCATTCGAGAATATATAGATAGGAATAAAGATTCCCCAACGGTTGTCGGTTCTGCGCACAGTATATTTGACGTGCTGTAAATATGCTTCACATTCTTACATGTATTGTGTTCTTTGTAACGCTAATACAAAGTTATATTCACAGGTAAAACATTATCTTGAACTGAAAACTCGCAATTAGTTACATTATACACTGGCGGACACGAAAACCGCATAACTATCCTTTATTAAAATTTATTGCTGTGCACTTTAATATGCTCGTGCTCTCCCTACGGAGCGTGAACCCGCGGTCAGAGTTCGTGCTAGGGTTATCATCGAATTGTGTGGAAGGAGCTGTATATGTTGAGCAGTAATTAGGATAATAGGTTATTTTAATTTACTTAGATTGAATTGACTTTCTGTGATAGAATTGCTTGGCCCATAGTTTCTAGTTCACTTTACATTTTTGATTTTAGTTACGATTAGCTCGGGTTTTTATTTTGTTGTTATTGATTTTCAATAAATTATTCGTTTATTTATACAATATTATAGAATAAGACAAAATACATGAATATAAGACATTAGATAGTACCAAAATCAGTGTCGATTTATTTTAATTAAGTAAGTATATAATTTCAATATTTTTCAATAATTGTGTTGAGACAACCCTATCAACACATTCGTATGAAACTAATAATGTGAAGAACAACTGGCGGCAAACGTTGTTTTTTCTTTGTTTTGTTTGTACTTTTTGTAGTTTGAAGAGTTAATTAACAATAGCTTTCGCTATTCAATTAAAATAAACGAGTTAACGTGACCAAATTGGATGAGTGTAAAATCGTGAATATGCCTGAACTTTTGTAAGTGGATAAGTAGTACGAAGGTAAGACGCCCATTGTCGGACATAGGCCTTTTCATAGAAAGCCACGATAAGTGGTCTTGAGTCGCCATAGCGGGTCCCAGATGCAATACCTAAAGACAAACCTACATCAAACTTTACCATAAAGAGATGTTTCATCAATATATGGAGCCTGGGCCTGCAATGTGTACACTACTCTAAAATATGGCTAAGCAATAAAGTAAACGTATTTAATTGGTTATTTTATATAAATTGACTTCGTTAAAAGGTACACTAAGATTTTCTTCGACAAAGAGAGCAACACACAGCGCTACAAAAATGTGGCGGATGGACGTGCGTGAAATGTCATTTTGACAACCTGCATTTATCTGAAAAAACAAAAACATCAAATCAAACAACATGACATGAAAAATATGTCAATGTCATGTCAAATGCCAATCATAAACCGACATGGCGGCCTTCAAATAGTGTTCACATAGTAAAAAAACTTACCAGAAGAACTATTCTTGTACCATCGCATTTGTCTTAATATTAATGAAATTGTATTTTTCTTGTAATCTCTCTTCTATGTAGTGTACATGGACAAGGCCCAGAATGAAATGGCTCCTTTAAATCATTTATTTTCCATCATATCTAACCAACAGTTCAAAGTCCAGTTTTAGTTCAAATTCAAAAGTAGTTTAACCAGCTACTGAAATTCTCTTATTTCCATTTGAAACGTGGCAAACATTCCATTCTACAAGGTGATTCATAACATGTATACCATCCCGAAAGGGGGTTATTTTAACAACGAAAAGAAATACTATTAGCGAAAAAATTTTTTCAATGAAAAATTACGAATTTCCGAAAGTCTTAGAACAAACTTTATTGCCAATTGGGTGTAGAATAAGCCCCTTTCAGGATGGAATACATATTATGAATCACCTTGTATTATTACATTCAAATACCTATTCAAACTTTATCGGTTTCCAGTTCAAATCCACTAGATTTTAAATCTATTCCGTCCTCACTCGGTCCCACTATAGATTGAACCAGTTACACTGAACTGCAGTGTAATTTCCATTTTAAATATGGCGGAGATGATTTCCGCGGTCGCTGTCAATAAGAAGAAAGGGCAGGCAATTACGTGGGGTCGGTAATCGATAGCAGCCTCCGAGCTACGTCTGTGTATTGTCGTGGGGCATGGAAAGGCGAGTATGCTGTGCAGCCATATACTGCGCGTCTGAACTAGAGCACTTTTCATTGCACAATTCATTGAATTAACTGAATAAGAAAAAAGGTGCGCAGGAATGTATAAGCAATAAGCATGGTAGATATCCTCTTAGATCTCCAGGTGCTCAAATCCTACAAGACATCAAAATCACATCACATTTTTATTGTAAATACCAAAGTAATTCTGTTTTACTGTCTACTCGATTCCTTTTTAACCGACTTAAAAAAGGATCAGGTTCTCAAGTCCGCTGTTTTTTTTTAATTTTTTTTTATTAACCAACTTCATAAATAGGAGGTTCTCAAGTCGGCTGTATTTTTTATTTATTTGTGTGTATGTTAATCGATATCTCCGCCAATACTAAACCAATTTTGATAATTCTTTCGCTGGTGTATAGAGTATGGTCCCGGGGTGGTCCCATACTAATTTAGTTCCTGAGGGATTGCTACTTGTCCCGTAAAACTTAAAAAAACGTCATCATCTCTTGAAATCACGACTTGACGAATTTTTTTTTGTCGACTGTGGTATAGTGTGGTTTATCCCCGTGACTTCGTTCGGTGGCTGCTATTTTTCCATAAACTTTAACCTTAGGGGTTGTGTGTGTGGTTGTTGTTGTGTGTGGGAATTCCTTTCTGTGCACCCGTACGTTACAACAACAAGCTACCCTGCTATACTCTTAGGATTTTGGTTAGGCTCTGCGTTGATTTTCAAAGAGAATGAAACCACTACGTTTGATTGTCAGTCAGTCAGTCAGTCAGTACCATAAGAGTTATTTATTATTGATGATGAATGGATTTCATACGTACTTTTGTTTTTTATTCGAAAGTTTAGGTGGCCAGTGTCATCCTCAGTAGGTAAGCAAAACGCAAAGAGGTTGATAACAAAAAAATGAGGTTGATATTAATCTTGTCAAATTTTAAATTCAGGAATTTAAAGTCGGTTTTTAGTTTTTGTAAAAAAAAAAATATTACGAGTAAGTGACGAAACTCATATTTTAGTTACCTATTATGAATAATTTGCCTCCGGAGTCGCCATTTTTCCTGGCCCAAGGTGACACACACAGGCGCTGGAAAAGTGCAGTTTTGTGTAGGATATTTATGCACAAGACTCTTAGCAACAGTTCCTGAAGTTATCGAATATCAGTTAATGGCAAAACCGGCTTGATATTTTGTTTTGGTCACTTCTTGCGACGAGCTCAATACTCGTTATTATCGAATTAGTAGGATCGATCACGTCAGAAACTAATACTAAAGGTACCTACAGGTCACGAACGGATAAATGCTACTATATAAAATTTATACACTATCGAACAAGATGGGAACTGTTTTTAGACTTTTACTCTACTGGCTTCAAAAATGAAGCCAGTAGAGTAAAAGTCTAAAAACAGCTGATTTGAAGATCCGGAAAAAAGTGAGAAATAATGTAATGATTTTCGCTTAACTTTTTTTTGTTGATAGATTATGATTATTTCGTGATAATAATTATACTAGTTACGTAACGCATTGTATAACTTATCAAAAATTGACAGTTGTTAATATTTGTACGAAATTGCTCGTCTGTTTCCACCTGAGTTGCTTTTCTGTTTTTATTTTCATTAATACAGGTCAAATGAAAATTGTCTCCGAGCGAAGCATAAGCGTAGCTTTTACAGCGGGGTAAGTAACTACTTGGGCCGCATTTACGAAGAAAGCTTAAAAAATATTTGAATTAAACGAAAGCATTAAAATCGTATGAGCTAGGGGACTAATTTGGCGTCTTACTCCGACGCCAAATTAGGCCCCTAGCTCATAGGATCACCTGAAATCCTCCGTCTAAAGGAAGCTGATAGATCTGGAATATCGCTAGCGGATTATACAAACGAGCGCTTCCGTGCTTCGGAGGCGCAGCGGTAGTGGTAACAGGCTAAAGTTTATTCTGGCTGTCGTCCCAAACTGAAGGCACGAACGGATGCGATTTCTTTCCACGCACGAAGAGGTATGGCCGAAGGGTTTGACCGGCAGGCCAGTTCCAATTCCACCACTAGCTGGAATAAGCTTTACCCACTGTGTCCTACAGCTGGGCCAACGAAGCACGAAAGCGCTCATTTGTAAAAACTCCTCGCGTTTCCCATCTGTACTGCATTGAAAGTTGCGCAACTTACTTGATCTATTTAGAACAACTAAAGCATGTAATGCTATCAGCGCCTATTCGCTAAGAAAACTGCTTTCTAAGTAAACGCGGCTAGCTTTATCTGGTTCAGAGGATTTGGAGTAGCAAGGCTAGATCCGCTATAGAGCTGCTGTGAACTAAGAGCACTCGTTCACTCTCAATACAGACTCGCGACTGAAAAGAATTAGCCACGTTCAATGCGCATTTGTGCCATTTACGTTATACGGTGAGTTTAGCTCTTTCGCTCTTACAAATTGGTATCAAATATTTGCTTTTCTGTATTAAAACTGAAGTTATGAGGGTTCCAAAATACGCTGAAACGCTTCAAGAAATACTATCGTAGTTCCCTCTAAGTAACGATAATTTTATTATCCGACTGCCGAGAATGAAGAAGGGTAATATTTTTCGAACGTATGTATGTATGTATGTATTGGGTATATTATGTTCCTTTACCACTTTACAGTCATTTCGGGTTTTTTTTATTTTTAATAATTATTTTATTTTATTTCAATTGTCAATACTCAGATACGATTCACATATCTAACCACACCACACAAACACACTTGACTTTACCCGTGACCCATTAAGCCATATTTATACCATACTACAAACCGATGACGCTTTCGTGACTGCACCCGATTAATTCAATTAGTACAATAAATACTTACCGAGTAATCGTAGTAATAATCGTATATAATGTGATATACAATATTTTTGAACGCAAAGCTAACGTGGCCCAGGCTCTGTCTAAGTGTGGAGTGACACGCTCGATTCTAGTTAAAAGGATAGTTTGTTTTATTGTCGATAACTGGTATAGTTCGTTTGCTATATACTACAAATATATTCTCACTAGAAAATACTAGTTTATAGTACTCGTACTTTGTATGCTTTCTGCGTGATCAAAAAAAAACGGGCACAAGCTGGGTAGTCAGTAACTCTAGGCGCTCAGCTCTGAAGGGGAAGTTTGGTACAAAATCAACTGACACATTGATTGACACGTAATGCATTGCGTACTTGCCGTGTCGTGCGTTTACAGGGTAAGCTTACATACCTGCAATGTAAATTTATATTTTTATGTCATCCAGCAATTGGATTCCAGATGTACGACATCTGGAATCCAGTTGTCCAGTTCGTCTAGCCTTTTTAACTAGTATACTAAGTTCGGTTGTTCCATGTTCAGGCCCAAACTATGTATTTGGCCCAACGAATTAGCATTGCCATCCAGCGTGGCAATTCCGCCAGCGTCTTGGGGACGTTGCCGACTGGTAGTGATCTGGATCAATTGAGCTATCTATAGATCGTTTTTAACGGTCTTTAGATAGCCCAACTGTTTCTTGTGTATTTTGTAAATATTAACTTGTATTCGTTTTAAGTTTCTTTCTGTAATAAAAATATGTATAATATCATGCCAACCATGCATGCCTAAAGGTTATAGAAAGTAAGCTTCTACTTCTTTATTAGATATCGTAAGCCATATACATCAAATTAAAAATTCCATACAGAGTTTTATGAGCAAACAACTCATAACCAGACTCGTTCAGGGCAATTTAGAGGTCGCAAAAAAATGTAAAACTATAAATTTTATTTCGTAGTCCATCTAAATCGCATAGCTCGTAACAATAGCTGTTAAAAAAATAGCGTTGTATCACTCGTGAATACCGTTTGATATTTTATTTTAAACGAAACTTTTGTTCCGAAACAAATAATAATTTTAGGCAACTGGCAACGAGTACAGGATAGTTTTTTCGTGAATTTGATGTGAAAGTGTTCGAATGTTTTTTTAATTCTTTAATAACCAGGATCAACAAACTCACGAACCACTGGTTTACTTGTTAAACAGTCAATAAAGTCGTGTTCAAACGGCGTGCAATATCTCATATAATATAATGTTTAAAATTTATTTCAAAATGATCGCACGTTGTTTGAACACGACTTAAATGTCAAACAGTCACCGTCCAAATATTCTTAAGACTTCTGAAAGTTCCGTACTAGTTGATCTACTGAAGGTAAGCTACGTCACTAAGGCTAATTATTCTCTGGAGTGTGATCTTATTTATATTCACGTAAACTGCAGATCTTTTTACAATTCCTTACAGCACCTGTTCATTAATTGTTGGTCAACTTTATCGCAATAGAAAAATGCGCCGGTTTTAATGAAATTTTAATGTCTACCATAAAGAAAGGTTAATGAAAAACGTTGAATAATAAAGTTAAGCTGCGGGTTTTGTAATTAATGTTTGTCGAGCGTCTAGATTGCAACTAGAATTTAAATGTGCTAAGATACATAGGCCATACCTATGCATTTATACTGACCTGGTTATAACGAATTTGTTTTTTGTTTAAATTCAATAGGTAATTACTATTATTGTTGTTATTGTGGCAGTAGGCAGGCCATATAGCTCGCAGAACAGACAACCGTTGGGAATAAAGGTTCTCGAATAGCGACCACGACCCGGGCGATGCAGTGTTGGAAGGCCACCCGATGGACCGACGACATTGTTAAAATTGAGGGAAATCGGTGGATGGAAAATGGGCCAGGCCGTTCGTCATGGAACTCTTTGGGGGAGGCCTATGTCCAGCAGTGGACTTCTACGGGGTGATGATATTGCTCAGTAAACTTTAGGATAGATTTAATTGCATGTGAGGTGCCAATGACTTTTGATATAAAACGCTCCTTGAGTAAGAGATAAGTGTAATTTCATACATGGTCAAAGCTAAAGCTTTCTGGTCATAAAAAGTTATCACAAAAGATCCGTTACAAACGATCTAAACCATATTCTATGTTAAATAAACCAAAAAGCCCGTAAAGAAAATGATATGAGCTGATGGCTCATGTAATAGGCAGGCATAACCGCAAACCATGCATTGCCCGTTATGTCCCATTCGAACCAACGAGGTCGTACCTACCTCGTTGGTCGTACAAGCGAGTAAACAAAATTGGTGGGTATCTTAAATAGAGGTGTTTAACATGAAAATAATAAAAATACGTATTTGGAGATCGATGATCGCTAGACACGCTTTGCTAACCTTTTTCCTTTCATTTCACAAATACACACTTAGCGGTAGCGTCACTTGGCGTGATACAAGATACCTAGAGGTTATTCATTCACCGCTATAATGCGGCCGTCTATATGAGACCGCAATTTTTGAGTGATCTTTAATTCAATGCAATTTTAGACTTCTTCATTTTGTACTTGACTCCGATAAATTTCGGAGTTGTTTTATAAAATGATTCCGTGACCAAATATTACTATGGTAATTTTTGGGTCTTTTCAGTTCCTTCATGTCAGCCTTTATATAGGGGTCACAGTTCTGATTCAATTTACTTTCCCGTAAATCACGTTAATTAATCAAAACAGTAGGTAAACTATGTTGATAAGGGTGCCTCCAGTACCAACCCGCAAGCTTTGTTCTTTCTCCTTTTTACATTCAAACTTCAACGATATTACTTTATCCGTGTCGTGCTCCCTGCTCGTAAGTTTGTACTGACTTTTTATCAACGCATTGATTCATAGCAGAATAGCTGCGAGTGTGTTGCAGTAAACGTTCATATTTTATGAGACGCCGCAAGTGTGGAGATGATGCTTTTAGTATGTAGCTGTAGTAAATTGTGATTCAATTTATTGATCGAGATAGCGAAGATCTCTCAAACGACTTGGACGAATCGTTGTATATTTATTTGTAAGAGCATAACTTCCGAACCGAAATCATCAGAAATCATGGGATGCGATAGGGTTCTAGACTTCGTAAGGTAACTTTTTAATGCGTAGTGATTGATATGAAACTTTGCATACCTATGTGTAGAGATCCTATTTCAATACAATATTATAGTACCTAACAGTGAGCTGATCTGATGATGCAGTCAGGAGCCGTACGGTACTTTTATTCGGGAGCGCGCGTGCGAAGCCGCCGGCAGCCGCTAGCCATAAATAAAATGATTCAGTGACAAAAGCAAAAGCTTACTACCGCTGGCCCCTAATACACATTTGACACACAAATAACCATCAATAGGCCATTGCGGTCTGCGGGGCCCTAGACTAATTAATACAACGGGCGCAATAACCTTATCAAATGTAGATTTGGTCGGCCAATAATGTTTATGAGCCAATTCTACCTAATAGAGGTTCTGGCTTAATTGACCGCTAATTGTGCACCGATCGTATCTTTGAATGTGTGTAATTTTGAATTTTTTGGGCTTCGTGAGGGAAAATATTCATCGCCGATTTAAAAATAATGTTTATGTAAATAAGGCTATCAAAGTAAATTAATTCGTTTTGCTTTTAATTTTCTTTTAGGCTTTTTAAAATTGACTCATTATACCTAAATATGCAATATAAATAACAGAATTGAAATGGGGCCTTAGACAATAACTAGTGCAAATCTAAATAGTCTAATTTCACAGGTACATAAAATTTGAATGGTTTTTGTTCAGTTTACTCACAGAAATCGAATGAAAAGTCAGAGGCATTCGCAATAAATCAATTTGGCAAATAAATTGGAGGAAATATTATGAAAGTGTTGAGCTATGGAGTGCTCAGGCTGGAAAACTGCTGGTGGAGCCATGAGATGGGCGAATAGGAAATAACCTAGCTAATTTACCTTTCGGCAATAAGTATTCGAAGTTTTCAACAAGATATGTGTTCGTGAACTGCGGACAGGTTTCGGTCCAGCCGTAGTAGATCCCAATCCTTATCCCAGCGGTTTTGTGCTATGCAAACTTTATGGCCAATTGGATGTAGAATAAGCCCCTTTCGGGATAGCATACATATTTTACACGGTTTTACACGTACAGCAGACCAAAGTAAAATATTTATTCTGTGCCCGCATCCCATATGGTGTTCTACTCACTAATCACTCTATTGACATAAAACTCAAACCCATTTATTTGCCTCTTGTTGAAGCCTCTTGTTTTACAGCCCATCGAAAAAAGGGTCCTCGCAATTATTTCGCGAAAACAACCGAGTAATTGATAGCCACCGACACTGCATTCAATATCCTTATTAATTTCACAATTTACCCCAAATAATTCACAATTCCGACAAAATTGGCGGAGGCTTTATTTATTTTCATCAACTTGAACCTATTAATCTTAGCTCTTTAGGGGCTTTTTCAAGGGCGTAATTGTTCATTCATTCAACGAAAATATATTTATGAAGTCAGCCAAGGACAATTTGGTCAAAGCGATGGAAAATACAGGCACCATTATACAAATTTACGACGGTACCTCGTATGCTTTATGTATGCTGTACCTATGCCTTTTCGAGTTTTTGCTCGTAAATGTAACGGCATATGTCTACTTTGTATTTTTGCATTTACCTACGACAAAAAGTTTTATAGACATGTATTGAACGCAAGAAAGTCAACCTGTCACTGCGTCTTTAACTTATACAAAAACATGAGACAGATAAAGTCCAACTAGATTCAACATGCTATGCAAATACAGCAACTGAAAAACGGTCGCAACATCGTCACGCAATATACAAGGCTTTCCGCATGAAAGGTCAGTAAAATATCGAATGTTAGCCGGCAAAAAGTACCAAAAAGCCGGTGCAGACGTAAAACAAAACTGGAAAACGAGTGACTAACTACCAGCCGGGGTCGGCTATTGTTTACATTTAGCGGGGGCCTGAACGTCCGAAACAAGCCGTGTAATAGCGTGCATTAGTTAGCGCCGGGCAGGGTTAAATAATTATGCTGCACGTTCTTCCAGATGGAAGTGGGATTTGTTGGTAGCTGTCAAATTAGTATTACAGTGATTTGTGTGGAACTTTGTTTGTTCACTGCTGGAAGTGGGTATCTCCCAAGACGCGACACTGAGCTCGGATTTTCGCTTCTCATCCAGTGTTTGCTACATTTCGCAGATCGTCGCCCCACCATGCTAGAGGTTGTCCTACGCATACCTAAACGCGATCTCCACTTAAGTATTCGTTTGCTCCAAAGATGGTAGTTCTTCGGCAAACATAGCCAACTCACTGCCATTCCATCAGACCTAATCCTCAGACCTATACAATATGTGGACCACCTAGGTTTTCTATCGGATAATCTCGTTTCGGATTTAATCCTTCAGAGAAACTCCGAGCATAGCTCTCTCCATAGCTCAATAAATAACTTTCAGTTTGTTAATGCTGGCAGGCAACTAGTGTTTTTTTGTCTGATATTTGCGAGCGATATCGGCCGGTATCATACAGCTTTATTGCGATATGCGCGCTATCACACTGTGCTATCAATTGTTACATTGAAGCTCTCAGATTGCACGCGGTTGGTATTGTGCTTGTGCTAAGAACAGGTATCGCTTTAACGCATGCAATAAATATCGGCTCGTATATTGCTTTTTTATGGAAATTCCCTTTAAATTAAGTACATTAAATTCTTAAAGATGAAACCGGGCACGAATCTAACTTTATTGACCGTAATCTTTCCAGAAAGCTAATAGAACTCCCGTGTGGTCTCCTAGAATTACCAAATTATCTACGCAGCGTGGAAACATACTAAATTAAATAGCCAGGTACTTGTGTCTCCAGGGATAACATTGTTTGCTCAAAACTAAGTTAGTACCTAATTACTGCATAATATCTCATACTATGATTTGAAACGCGCTGGTTCGATTGTCTGTTGCACACTAATAGATATTTCCAATCTGAAAAAGACGTGCGCATCAGTAAATAGCTTAAACGGTGAAGGAATATTTTGTGAGAAACCCAGCGGGTTAGTCAGCTCCGTAACTGACTGAGAGGATAGTAATTTGTGCTGGGTACTGGGTATAGTAAACTCTTAGGTTTTTTTTTTTTATATAACAGAGGTGGCAAACATGCTTACGGCCCACCGTGCCAACGGTAAGCGGTTACCGTAGCCTATGAGCGCTTGCAATACCAGAGGCATCACGCACGCGTTGCCGACCTCGAACCTCCTTCCCCCCTAAAGAGCTCTGGCAACCTTACTCACCGCAGGAACACAACACTTTTTGAAACAAATAATGTTATTTGGCTGCGATCTTCTGTAAGGCAGAGGCACCTCCCCAGGCAGGCTGCTCCAATTCAGAACGAGAAAATCTCGCTGTGCCTTACCTCCTCCTAAAGCTGATTTAACAAGCCTCTTCACTTTTTGTGGATTCAATGAGTATAATTAGTAATTTTGTTTGTAAATTAAATCTTTGTGCAGAGTCCTTTCGTGGATGTATTGCCACCTTGCCTGTAAGTTCTAGCGCCAAGCGGCTATGTTTGCAATACCTACTGTGTTTTAGGTGATGTGTCGGTATCTGTTTACAGGCACATGAGACTTACCGACGCATGTCTCAGGGGATAAACGTAATACTAGGTGATATTGTAGCTATTGGATAGTGGTTACCGCTTACTGTTACTTTTTTTAATATGAATAAAAAGTTTTTGCGTAGTTGCAAAATACTTTTAACGTAATTGTACAAAAATCTGGTAACCAGGTTTGCTTTTAACGCATGCTGTGTACCACTGCATTGTCATAGCCACTTAGCGCCAATATAATTAACTTTGCAGACTGTTTATCCCAGTCTGTGGTTTGGCGAGAAGCCAGAAAAGAGTACTTTCGAGCAAGTAATGCCTATGAAACGATGCAGGCGCTGTTCCTTTTTGTGTATTCATTGTATTTTTACGAGATAGTCACAATATGACCACGTTTTAGCTAACGATGCGCTTTTGAAGCGCTTTGCAAGATGCTTTGTATGCAAGTTTAGTTTAGTCGCTGAGGACACCTGGAAACTGTATTTCGAAATGATTTGCAATTTTTCTAAGAGCTTGCTTTATTTAATTATATTTATTGACATTCTGCTGGTGGCAATCAGTTCGTGATGGTAGCATCTCAAGACATAATTATTTTTAATAACAGTTAAAAACATAGTCCTGACACTTCACTAGGATTCCCTGTGTCCTGGGTATCAGAAACAACTACCATGGTACCACAGCACCCAGACCCAGAACAAATATTTGCAGAGCGGGAATCCAATCCGCACCACTGGCATCTCAGACGGGCACTCCCCGCTACGCCGCCGAAGTCATCTAGACTGTTTATCTTTGATAGAGACTAGAAGAGTATATGTTTGAGACTGGACGATTTTGTCATATAATTTTCTAAGACAAATTCTTTCAGTCGTGGTCCTTAATCTTCAAACACATTTTTTTAAAACTACTATAAAATATGCATGTTTTCGTTATTCCATTATAAACTTAATTAACTCACGGTGTATTTAGTTTAAGCTGGTTACGTTGGCTTTGTTCTATTTGTTGGAGGGTAATCCCGTAGTTCCACAATTTTGTTTGAGTCCCCACTAGGCAAATAATTGTATTAAACTCAATTCACTCTGCTCACATAGTTGTTTTCGGTAAAACGTATCAGCATTTTGTAATTTTATGTGTTACATTTTATAGGTGTTTCTAGCGTGGGTATTTTGACTTAGCTCTAAATATTTTGGTCAGCACTTTTGGGTTTTTATCAGACGGACGCGCGAGTTATATTGGACGTTATTTTGAATGAGAGTTTTTGTTTTTTAAAACTCATAACATTTTGTTATGTGAAAAACATAAAAGATAAAGATTTTTTCCACAGGTACTTGTATATTGCTATTTTTGTTAGCTACCGTTGTCAAAAAGCTGTAAAAGGAGGCCATTTCCCCCGAATAAATATTGTTACAACAGATTGCAAGCACGTATTCCGATCCCGAAGGACTAAAAAACATTGTTTACACACATTTTTTATAAAAAGCCGGGAAGGCCACTGGGCCCCAAATTGATATGTTTGCTCGCGTCACGTGCACATCAAAGAAAAAATGTGGGTTTGTAGTTCGTATCAATAACGGGACCCTATACTGTACAAATCATAATATAGGCTAGAGGGATGATTCAAGGAATTGTTCTAAGTTACAAACTGAAAGCGATTTTCAGATACATTTCTCAGCAAAATGTTTGCTGACTAATGGAAAATATTAGTTTTAAAACTTAAGTAGTTCGAAATTCTTACGAAAACCACAGGGCTGATGCGGTTTTACCTCATAAACATACTAAAATGATGTTGCCCGGCAGAAAATGGAAGTATTTTAGACAATGGAAGAATGTTCAGTAAGTCTTGAGTAGAAAGAGAGAATGAAAGACTGGTGGAGGCTCAGTGAAAATATGATGCACTATTGAAGACTCTATCCACTTTTCCTTGCACCACTCCGTATAAGGGTCCAATAATCAATAAGGAGTTTAATCCCGCGGGTATTCCGCTTCATTGGACGTGCAAATTGACGGACAGTAACTAGTGGGGAGGTACAATAGGGCAGTTCTTTAGATTTAGATGAGGTATGAGTAAGGTAGGTAATGACTGATGCAATCAACGACAAAAAAGAACAGTGTCCCTACTTCACAGCATGATCAATTTATACTATCAGACCTGCTTGTTTTATTTTTTATGAACAGTCATAGTATAATAAGTATAAGAAAAGAAATATATCAACTTCTTTATCCACCTAGTAAAAGTATTCATTATTTTATTTTATTTTTATTTATTTATGCAACAAAAACAGTTATGCTGAAATTATCTATTTATCTATTATATATATCAGTCTCTGGTACCCACTGTACAAGCTATGCCTAGTTTGGGATCAGTTGACCTTGTGAATTTGTCCAGAATATTTATTTATTTTAATTATACCCCTTACACACCATTTATAAGTAACAACGTTTTGAACAATACATTTTTAAGTTGTACCATAATTGTACTTAAATATTTAAAAACAAAAGGTTTGAATCTAATTCTAAACTAGGTTTTTACAATCCAGCTTTGAAACTTCTCTTTGGTTGAAAAATATTAAGCTCTTTGGAAAATTAATTAAACGGTTGATATATAAAATGTATTGGGGTTATACTGCAGAACAATATTATTGGAGAGAAGAATACCAAACAGACGAGAATTTCGCTGACCGCGCGTGGCGGTATCTATAGCTTATGTTAACAAAACCAAAAACTCATTCCATTCCTTTTCCCAAAGACATTATCTAACACAAAACCAACAAAAAAAAACGTCAAATGAACTAGTATCCGAACTTTATGTCTAACGTCAAACGTTTTAAAGTTTAAAAAAATTTACCGTAAACTGAGTTTACGACTCCAAAAATAAAGTGTTAATGAGCATAAAATAAAATAGAAGAGTTTTATCTTCGCTAGATTAATGCCAATGAAGTCATAAAGATGGTCCAATTATGAACCAATGCATTGAGCGTAACTGGAGTAGTTAAACTATTTTAGAACTTGATAGTTTGGTAGCGGTAGGCATATCTAAGCCTCGAAATAATTACGATGCAAATAAACTGCATGTAAGTACATGTACATTAGCATGCTGTATAAAGAACTCGAAATTGTTTGAATATACTATTTTATTTACGGCATTTTATTAGAGCCTCACGATAGGATTTAGATGTATTGGTCGCCACATAGCGGCGCGATGTCAGGTGACTCCTTCCTACAAACAAATGCGAAGTCGGAGCTGGAAAAGTACAACAAGCCTTCACAAACGGGTGCACCCACCTATTAGTAATTCGATGATTAAAACACAACGCGTCGACTGAGATCATAACGAATATACCTACCATTATTTTAATAATACATAGTATTAAAAAAAAACACGATTTTAAAACGCAGTTTATTGTTTCCAAAAAGTGTTTATACTCGTTAACTTCACCTACGGCGCTCTTGCGTTTTGTTTTATTTAATACCTACTATTGAATTATCTTATCCACACTTTTGTGACGTGTGTGGCCCGGCCGTACATTAGGTTTTTGTTCAGGTAGACTAATACGATTAGCGAAACAGGTGACATAGTAGGGCTAAAGAACCTAACATCAGGCTTTCATGTCGCATATTTTGAGTGCGTGTACGCCGAGACTTAGTGTTTTCCGAATCTAATAAAAATATTGTGTAGCTTTGTCAAAGACTAAAATCCATATCATACTTTTACCATTTTGTCATCCTAATAAACCTAACACGCCTTCGTATCCTAAAATAATAAACAATCCGAAGAAGCTTGTTTGCAATTCAACGAGGTTATCTTGCCGGGATTATTTTGGATAACGGGAACGAATAGTGTGGGACAAAAAGTGTCACCGGGTCACCGCCAGCGCCAGGGTAAGTTAGCTAGCAGATAAGGAGTTAACTAAACGTATACGAAAATGGTAAGAATACTAACTTCTAAGGTATCTTATGGATAGTTAGACATTTCTTTTGAGGGCGAGGTCATTTCCGTCATTTCATTTATTTCAATTCCCGGTGTGTAACAATTGTTTGCGTAGTCGGCAGTTATTATGAGCTCTATCAATACAAGATTAATTATATAATGTGTATTATCCCGAAAAGGGCTTATATAAAAAAAATCGGGAAAATCAGAAAAACCAAATGTTGATATATTTTTCGCTTATATTCTTTCTTTTTGTTGGTATAGTATACATATTACCAATCACTTTGTATAAGCGTTGGAGACCTCGCTAGCGATTCCACCAACGCAGCGCCCAAAAATCCCGCTTTAAAATTTTTTACAGCCCTGATCGGACTAAATGCGATATACAATGAAAACGGCAAAAAAATCAGTCTTTGTAAGTTTTTGCATAAAGTTGACCTGTACCCTCCATTACAGTCCAGTATTGTAAAGCAATAGCTTGTAAAATATAGCCACCACAGACAAGGCTATACATTCAATAGCTGACCAACTTGTAATCTCCCTGAAGGAATTGGCCTCCCCTTGGGTCCCCAGGGACGACAATAACATTAAAGCCTAATAACACGAGAGATTGTTTTGACACACGATAGGATTTGCCGTTTCGTTTTCCACATCATAGGATGGTTTATGTTGTGTTCTATTACGGATATTGATGTCAACGTTTTGACAGATAAAAAGCGACGCTTGTGTACGGGAAAATATTTCCTGTTGCTTTTCCTGGTTTTAATACCTATTCTCTATTGGTTTTTTATAGGATAATCAGAAAAAATTGTTATTTCATACTATAGTAAATGGTTTAAGAGTATAGCTTTCATTGACTTCAGTTTACCTTCAACCTGGAGCCAACAAGAGTCAACTCGGTTCAATCAATATTTTTTTTGTCAAGTTTATTTAATTTGGTGTACTGGACAAAAATGTTATAACCGAAAACATAGTTGGATTAAAAGTTTTACTGAATCGGCAAAATAACCTCAGAAACTTCATTTGCGAAGAAAACTCTATTTATTATCTGTTATTAATAACTAAGTTGTTTAATGAATCACTATTTTAATAAAACAATCAATTTTTATTCAACAACTCTTTTTTTTTCTGTAATATTATGGCCGGCAGAGCACGGCGACCGTTTGTTATTAAACCAAAGCTTTTTTTAGCAACTCTCGTTACAGCGTCTCGTGTTAGTTAGGTACGCCGCCAATTACCGGAGGTAGGGTTAAATGCGATAAGTGACGGTAACAAGACGCAGACGGGATACGGGAGGGGACTTTGATGGATGTGAAGCTTGTGAAGGCGTGAAACGAGCCTGTGATTTGGGTTTTTTTATTTTGGTGAGTACCTATTTCATTTTGCAAAATATTGTAAATGATATGTATCGGAAGTTCTAGCTTCTAGAGCTAATCATCATCATCATCAGCCTGTAGAAGTCCACTGCTGGACATACATAGGTCTACCCCAAAGAGTTCCATGACGAACGGTCTTGAGCCTTCTCCTTCCACCGACTTCCCGCAACCTTCACAATGTCGTCAGTCCATCGGGTGGGGGGCCTTCCAACACTGCGTCGCCCGGTTCGTGGTCGCCATTCGAGAACCTTTACTCCCAAACGGTTGTCGGTTCTGCGAGCTATATGGCCTGCCCACTGCCACTTCAACTTGCTAATTCTGAGAGCTATGTCGGTGACCTCGGTTCTTCTACGGATTTCCTCATTACGGATCTTATCACGTAGTGAAACTCCGAGCATAGCTCTTTCCATAGCCCGTTGCGCGACTTTGAGCTTGTATATGAGGCCTATAATATAATAAATGAGCTAAGTAGCTTATATGGGCCATTGAAATGGACTTTTTGACGTCACGTGTTCTCAGAGATCTCTGCTCAATTTGTGAAGTATCTCCCTGAAGAGAGCGCAAGAGCAATTTCATTTAATAGAATGGAGAGTGCTGGTGGATTAAATGAGCTAGATAGTAATGACATAGCCTTCCAATGCAAGGGTTGTAGGCTCAAATCCCGGGTTTCAGCAATAGATTTTCCATTCAAAAAATGTCGGTATTCTCAAACGAAGATATCGGGAGGAAAGAGTACAAAAGGAACTTAAACTAAGCAGTTTTTTTCTTTTTATCACACTGGTTCTTGCAGTTCAGCGGTCATTGGCCTTTGTCAGAGTCACCATACCTTAACTTTATCACTGAACTAATGCAGGACGACTAAGAAACAACCAGTGACACGACAAGTAGAAGTATTTCATGATCCGTGAAAACTTTTTGGATGAACAAACAGGATATGAACACAGAAGTAATATTACATTTTGCGTAAGTAACGCTCATTAAAAACATTGCGTTTAAAAGTCGTGACTGCTAAAAACCTGAAATCACTATCCCTAATTGCGGCACTACAGACTCGAAAACATCCAAACAATTCAGTATTGGTTACGTGTTTCGTCTACGTCTAGCAAAGGCACAGAAGACGTTATAGTAGAGAAAGGTAATTTAACAGGGCGAATCTTGCTCTAAATACGTCGATGTCTGTTTATCGACCATGCCAAAAATAAGATTATTTTGAAGATTTTTTATTCCAAATGGCAGAGCTCCGGTACAGCCCGTCCCGTGTTCACAATCATTGGAAGTAGTCGGAATTCTCACTGAAAGCCATCATGTATGCAAGTACATGACGCTGCACGCAATTTAAAAAAAAACTCCACGATTAGCACAAACTCAAATTATTAGAGGTACCTTTACCCTACCCTACCTAGAATAGCAGTAGAGCTTTACAGATTGCTTGTCCCCGTGAATCTGTCCATCAATTGATCATCAATGAAAGCGGCATGGCCTTTATGCTCAACCAATTGCCATCAACAACATAATGATGACCAACATTTTAGCCGTAAGAAGTCCACTGCTGATTAATTGCCTCTCCCAATATTTACAGAGCGAATTACTATCATATCGGAGGAATTTACCCATATGACTCTGGGCATACGGTTTGACCAGCGCAGTTAGCGCTATCTTTGTAAAAATAGGGGACCCTGCTGCCCATCCCCTAGCTTTAGTTCCTTAGTCGCCTCTAACGACATCCACGGGTTTGTAGATATGGAGGATCCTATTCTTCAGCCGAGACATACTAAGGATTAAAAATTAAATACAAAACTTTTACAGAACTAACCCTAGCCAGGTATCCACGTTTTTATATATAGTATATAGCTTGCAATATTAATTTCTATATTCATCGATAAAAAGCTCATTTTCCGTTGTAAGGTCATTCGGAATGGCCCAGGCTCCTCGCAGGCTGCTCTATTCCCGGCGCGTGCCTCGTTAGCCAACTGTCTTATGAAGTTAGTGGTCTCTCTGATGGCACGTCCGACGAGGTGCTTTCACACAATGAGCTATAATATACAGATTTGGTTTAAAACGACTTTAAACGTTGCGCTACAATATATTATAAATGCTATATTACTTCCGGTGTGGCCGTGGTGGCCACGCCCTGAAGAACAGGCCCCTCCATATGTACCTACCCGTGGATGTCGTAAGAGGCGACTAAGAAACTCAAGCTAGGGGATGGGCAGCAGGGTCCCTATTTTCACAACTATAGCTCTAACTGCACTTGCAAACCCGCGTGCCTAGCGTGGTGATTATGGGCAGCAATTTTCTCTCACACGCCAATAAGTCGCTCTAGAAATCTGTGGGGGAGGCCAATGTTCAGCTGTAGACATTGTCTCTTGTCTTCTGTAGTCATTCTGTAGAGACTGAAATGATGATGACGATGAATGATTATCTCCTTTGTATAATGGCCTTATTTGGCAGTTGGCGCTTCACAGAAAACGTACAGAAGCGTAGTTAAATAATCCTAGAGAACTCCAGAACTAAGTTAGTTAGTTTGGAATTTTGCGTCTAATTCTGGCTAAGCTGCTTGTTTAATTGAATGCTTAGTTTTTGGCTAAAGAACTTCGTTAATTGAAGGTTAATGACACTGTATTATAAAAGGCTGGTTTGTGTTTTCGTCATCATTATCATCATCATTTGTAATGACGAATTGAAATGGCATATTAGAGACGTTTAGCATGCTTTGAACACGGATTTAGCGTGGCTTGAATTTTCAATACACGCTAGGTAGGGAAGTGCCAATCGATTACTTTAAAGATGATTTAAAGAAATCTTATGTTCATACCCTTTACCTTTGTACCTACCTACAAAAACAACTTTAATAAGTTCCACGATATTTCCAACAAAAACTGAGTTTCAAGTGCACTTTCAAACTGCGATAAGCGAATTAATGGCGCCGTGTCTCGGGCAATGATTTAAGGGCCGGAGTCTGCCGGACCCCGGACTCCGCTAATTGGTTACGTCTAATGAGACAACTGATGATCTTGCGCTAATGAGAGGACTTTACGCGCGATTGCTGGATAGTGAAGGTTGGGCGGTGCCGGTGCCTCGTTGAAGTTTAATTATTTTTGTGACAATACTACACTGACGCCCAAAGGAGCCATTTCATTCTGGGCCTGGTCCATATACACTACATAGAAAAATTAGGAGATTACAAGAAAAATACAATTTCATTAAATTGTAAAAAAAAATATTAAGACAAATGCAATGGTACAAGAATAGTTCTTCTAGTAAGTTTTTTTACAATGTGAACACTATTTGAAGGCCGCCATGTTGGTTTATAATTGGCGTTTGACATGACATTGACATATTTTTCATGTCATGTTGTTTGATTTGATATTTTTGTTTTGTCCGATAAATGTAGGTTGTCAAAATGACATTTCACGCACGTCCATCCGCGATATTTTTGTGGCGTGTGTGTTGCTCTCTTTGTCGAAGAAAATCTTAATGTACCTTAGAACGAAGTCAATTTAAATAAAATAAACAAATTAATACGTTTACAGCTTAGCCATATTTTAGAGTAGTGTACACAGTGCAGGCCCAGGCTCCATATATTGATGAAACGTCTCTTTTGCAGACAGAGTTTGGAATTTAGCACTCTTTCCATTTTGCAATTGCAGTATCATCATCTGCCTGTATGAGTCCACTGCTGGACATAGGCTTCCCCCTATAGTGCCATGACGAACGGTTTTGAGCTTTTTCCATCCACCGACTTGTCGCAACCTTCACAATTTTCACGGTCCATTGTGTTAGGTCCTTCCACCCAACACTTATTGAGGAGTGATAATATTATGAGCCGAAAATATTGTAAAATTATGTTACGGAATTCTGATACAGCATATATTATGAAGGTGTTAATAGGAAGATCCTTTAAGGTTAGTCGTTATGTACCTTTTCAGTTGCTAACCAAACGGCACCTGGTGTCTATCATGTTTGTGGATAACGGTTGTAAGACCATTCTCATTTTTATAAAAAAAACCCCCTATAGCTTTATACCCTGGGTAAATTGACAGGCAACGGATTGGTATATAGAACCAAAATTGTATGTGCTTGTAAATCTTTCGACAACTGGGCCACAGTCTACACAGCGTCAGATTTCGTATTGCTCGATCTCGCTAGGGCACTGCGGGCCACAAGCTGTTGTAGCAGGCAATGGTACTGTTTAAAGACCGTAATTACCAACTATAAGTAATGGCTGCTCTAACCTTGCCAACACCCGTAGGCTCCTTGACGCCAAGCCTGCGCAGCAACGCTGGCGGCGGCGGCGGCGGCACCCGGTGCAGCGCTGCGCTATACCCGCTTGACGCTGCATCATCATCGCGTCTTCTGCGCTCTCGGTGGGGCGAACCGCTGCTAGTTTTTGTTGTTGATGTCCTGAAACAAGAGAAAGCTGTATTTAGTCTGGGAGGAGAATTTTAGTAGAGATATTACTTGTTACGAAGATGACAATATGATAAACTAATAGCTGGAATTAATGTAGCATGCAGGTGTGCACATGTGCAGGTGTATTCAATGGAACTTTATCTATCCTTTGACGATTTTGGTGGCGCAGCAGGCGAGTGCCCAGCTGAGACGCAAGGGGTACAGTTTCAATTCCCGCTGCAGGACAAATGTTTGCATGTTCTGCGAATATTTATTCCAGGTCTGGGTGTTGTGGTACGATGGCGCTCGTAGTTTCTTTTACCCACGACACAGGGAATCCTAGTGTAAGGTCACTATGTATGTGACTGTTAGGTGTTATCCAACCTATCTATACATTGCGTTATGATGTAAGAACATGAAGATCAACTTCGAAAACATTTTGGTGGTATAGGTTTGCTGAGCTCTAGTAGAGCTCAGCTTGATAAATGGGTATAGCTCAAACCGCATTGTGTAATTGAAACCCTTCAAAAGTCATTATTTATGTTGACCCACCAAACCATTCTTCAGATACGCCCAAACTGAAAGAAGTCGATCCGGAAATAAATGAACAGTACGTGACGTCTCGAGTGACCTTTTTACATTTTTCAAAAATTTGGCGCGCGTCAGTTCCGTAACGCATACGGGTAGGAGCAGACATCAAACTTTTCCGTGAGAAAAACTGCTGGAATAAGTTTTGAAAGTCGAAATCACTGACGTAGTTTTTCAAAGACATGAAAATAAAAGGGTTATGTTGCCATCTTTGATTGCGCATCTCTTTTATTTTCTGACGCCTTTATGTAGCACTTCAACATTCTGGTGTTTACACTTTGACATAAACTAAACAGCCATTAATACTCCTTTACTACCTTAACCATATTTTACATCAATTCCCATGTGCACCGCTTCAACGGCCCAATTCGCGTGAACTTTGAGTTTCGGGCGACATTTCGTCGCCCGTCTGCAACACACTGCAAGGGGGGTGCACACGAGCGGTGATGGATGGCGTTTACGTGTCGACTGACGACACCGTTCTCATTTTATTTTAATGCCATCGGCGTACAGTCTCCCTAGAGCAGAGGCTTAAAATTGAAAATTCTCTCACTTTGCCTGCCTATCGGAAAAATGACGTTGTACCTTGTCGGTATCTCCATATCCGTTTACTGTTTTATATTCAGAACAGGAGTGTCTCCATACCTCAAATTATGGAGCATACCTTGTATCCACATAATCTTTATTGAAAATGTTATCTGAATATTTTACGGAAGATAATGCGCGTAGCCAAAGTATGCGAAGCGCTAGAAGCAGTTTATGAGGAGGAGGCTAACAGTAAACTAATATAAGTAAACTATAATAAACTATTTATATTGTAAACTCCTAGCTACCTACCTTATTAATGTATCTCTATTTTAAGCTCGCTAAGAAAATAAGATAGGTATATTACGCAAAGACTGGTGAAATCACATTGATACCTTAATTGTTAAAAATTTGATTACAAAGAGTAAATGGGTCTTTTATGGGGAATATGGTAAGATTTTATAATAAACTCCCGGTAAACGCAACGAAACTTCCTATTAGAAGATTTAAAGTGTACATAAAGAATAATCTTATTAAGAAAGCGTACTATAAACTAAATGATTATATAAATGATAAAACCGCATGGCCTGAAGTCGCTCTGCCCCTCGACAGCTAAAATGCCATTTTGCAGTGTCTTTACAGTTTTTGCTTGCATCATATTTAAAGTATTATTTAATTTTATATAAGCATAAGGTACATATTTCATCAAGTGTAGCGTGTGCTGCCCTTAGATCATTTGTTGAAGCTCAAATTTTTCTTTTTTTCATATTTTTATAAGCTCTTATTTAGAGAGATTTTAATTAGATAACTTTTCTTTTGAGCCTCACCTAGTTCGATCGGCACCACACTGAAGCTTTAAATTCCATTTTGTGAAAAAGGATCATCGAATAAAATGATAGGCACCAAGCCGTGTTTGTTGCCTGATTCTTCTCGGCTTGGTCGCGAGGAACAGGCATAGCTTCACCTAGTTTCTAAGACGTCTCAAAGTGATCCTAGTGATTTTATTGAAATAAACGCCTTTTGACTTTGACTTTACTTTCTTTATTTTTGTTAATCCTAAAAGTTCTCCTAAGATTATTTTACATCAGAATTTGTTGTGATTCTTTTTTCAGGTATCAGTATCGTAGAGTCCACTTCGAACAAGCATCGCGCATACATTCTTCCATAGCGTGTGCCAGTCGCGTGTCCGGCCTCCCCACTTTATTGTGCTAAGAACTATTAACATTCCTATACGGGGAATGTTTAGATAGCTCCGTGTTTGCCTCCTGGAAGTTATGGTTGCTTGGTACTTCTGATAAAGATATCAGGGAGACACATGGCTTTTTGATACGGTATTGACAGGATGGGGCCGATAGGGGTTGATAATGACGTAAAAAAATTGGAACCCCATGTCATTTTATAGGCGCGCTTGTCAGTCACGGCAATCACAAAAAAGTATTTTACATCCTCACTATTCAATATAAGGATTGAACTTCCGAAAGATGATGTCGAATAAATAAAATACGTGTATACGTATAAAAAACGTATAAGTCGTCATAAAAACCATAGACAAAATTGAAAATAGGCCCTCGTAAAATTTAATCGAAACAACGAAAAACACGGAAGCAAGTATAAACCATAAAGGTATGGTCCGATTTAGCTAGCCAGCTTGATGCTTATAGCTTCTATCTACAGCACTGCGAGTGTGTCAATCGCTTTGTACAAGTAATATCGAGTGACTGGCTCTTTAAACTTTAATCTGTTATTATTCATTGAAGCCTCAAGAATGAAACTAAATAAGGATCAGGACACAAGAATGAAAGTACCTACTAAAAAATGGTATTTTCTGCCAAAACAATGCATCTCATAACCGAGCGCAATAGAAGTCAGTATTACTACAAAAAGGATAAAAACTATAAATACGTAGCCTCGTCCATTATACAGACATACGTGTATGTCTGTGCGTATATTGAAATTGCTCATGGTGCCCGCTTTTATTTCGCCAGGCCCTAATGCCCGCGTCTTGTTCACGGTCCGCGAGGCATTCTATCAAATGTCAGGACTTGCCCTATCCGGGATCGCTTCCAATGTGGCCGGCGTCCCGTGAAATCAAAACCGAATCTTTTCATACTGCTACAATGTAACGTCACATTTGAGCTAAGTACAATAGCCGAGACGTTAGTAGACAAATATCAGAATGTATTTGTTAAGAGAAAACACGAGATTTCAATACGAGCTACAATAATACAAGTTAATTCATAAATGTATAGGGGATATCACGAAAGGGGCTTATTCTATACCCTATTGGCAATAAAGTTCATTTTTTTTATAAAAAGTCTCTGCAAAAATCTGTTCTTTTGGGGTCAAATCAGTTCAAAATCAATGAATCAGCTGTTTAGGTAGTAATTGGTGCCAAACTCCTCGTACGCTTAGTATTTATAAAGATAATAAAAATAACAAAATCGAATTAATATGAGAAAAATTGGGAGAAAAAATGTTTTTTTTTAATAATATTGATGTTTTTATTCGCTAATATTCTTTATATTTGTTGATATTTAACACTTATGTAACACTGTAATTCAACGGGATGTTTCTTGAATTTACTAGATTTTCTTTCTTACTAAGTAAAAACCTTGTGTGGAAACTTTAAATTTACATTTATATCTCTTTATTATTTTTGAAATAATTTAAGATGTAGCTTGGAACCATAAGTTCACCTGCCATATTCGATCTTGAACAAATCCCATCTTATAACTTAAAGAAGTTACGCAACAATGGAAAACAATGGTATGCATACTCAATGCGACAACACCCTCAAAAGCATCGTACACACGTGAGACAAAAACGTCGCGTGTTTAAACCACATTTAAAATAACTCACAAATTAATTCCCATAAACATTTAACAGTTTTTTAATAGCATTTTTTAAATTCATTAATGCTATAATGGTGTTAATGGCAGTACAAAGGTTTTATTTACGCCCGTGATTTGAATAATTGCCGCTGCTTCTCGTTACTTTTGTTTTTTGACGAAATAAAATTGAGTGTGAATATCTTGAATATTAGTAAACTGAACATTAACTGGTAACTATTGGCATATTGTTGAGTCGTAATCATATTAAAACATCTGACATTTACATACCTACCTAAGTACCTACCTATATGTGATGGATAACCAAGTATTATATAAGTATCTACGGGACCAAATGTTTCCATAAAGGATGTCCCTGAACAGTGAACACATTTCAAAAGTTTAGACTTGCTATGTCAAACTTAGTAAACCCAAACATTTCGGCTTTTACACCTTTTATGTGCGGCAGACGAATTTTTTTACTACCGAAACTGTGTGGCACGCAGCCAAATAAACAACAGCTGTTCCTTACTACTCTTCAACAGTATTCACGCAAAATTGAACTCTATTCCCTGGTTTTAAAAAGCTATCTGAATATCTGAAGCGTTGAGTTAAGATTGGCTGTTGCAGTATTGTTTGGTAAAATGATGGCAATAAAATATAGAGGAAAGCCTTCAGAACTATCCTGCTCAAGCGTTTTCGGTGTACGCTGAAATAACTTGATTTCCCCTTTCAATGTGCATGGGAGCGTGATCGTCGTTGATCGAGCTCAAATTGCGTGTTTATGCGGGACATTAGATTTTTGCCATCTTGTTCTTGGCTATGATTATTTTTATGAAAATGTCTCGTTTATTGTAGCTTCCTGCAATTCTCGACACAACCAGCAAACTTACGCATGTATGTACAAAGCTTTAGAGTTAGGCTAATTTTATTGTATTTTTTTCAACTGTTTCGAATGTTTGGTCCCCAATATCCATGCAAAGTGTGTGCAAAAAACTTTTTAATGAAAAACTCTCACAAAAAAAGGTTTCAACACAAAAATCCCCTCCCACATTACGGTAAAAGCAGAGGGATAACTCATAACACAAGGTATTAATAAAGAGTTGGTCTGTCCCTTTGTGTACAAAACTCTTCATTAGAGATCATAGCATTGTTGTGAGCCTTTTGTGGACGAATCGCGGTTCCGACGACGTTTGATACAAGTCAAGAATTAAAGGCGAATAGAGGAACAATGCTAGCATTGTGCACTACTTCTGCTGTCCTGAGAATGTTTAGCCTTAGAGCTAGTGCAAATAGGCCATGACTTGTCTTTTAGCTTGGCTCTAAGTTGCTCACGCAAGCATACGTGTTTTGACCGGTTTACGTTGAAAAGTGTTATAAATCTACTTGTGTCACGATTGCTATGATTCTTCTTCTTGTCGTGTCACTCATTCTTTCTTGGTTGAAGAAGAACAAGCATTGCTTCGTAGCGTAATACGGGTATAAGATACAAAATTGCAATTGGTTGTTCTTTTAAATATGTTACGACAAAATAAAATACGAAGTTCTCATTCTTACTGACCGTCCGTATAATTATGAACCTTCGAATCATATAACAGCCATGTTCAGCAGTGAACGTCGTACGGCTGAAATGATGATGGTGATGACGAATCATATAACTTGTCACTTAGGCCGCCATACTTTATCTATACCTTAGAGTAGATACATATCTACCTATGCGTTACTTGTATCATACAAGTTGTTCTCTTCTGCTTCCTCGATATAAAAGTTTATACGTGGGGTGACCAAAAGCAGAACGTAAGTATTGCTAGTTGCAGCTGTTGATCTTGCTCATCTGTTACTGAACTTTATTCTACTAGATGGCGACGACGACGATGGACGACATAATAGGTGGGCGCGACAGATCTTAACAGTACCTTGTTATTTCAACAATTCTCTAGCGATAATCGCAGGCCTCAATGTTTTGAGGGTTACAAACGAGCCTACGGTAGCCGCTTTAGCTTACGGGCTAGGCTAGGCTTTAAAAGACAATAATGTGTTAGTTTATGATTTGGTAGGCGGGATATTCAATGAAGTGATCAGGTGGGCCGTAAGCCTGTTTGCCTCCGTATAACATAACAATAACATAAAAAAAAAAAAAGTATTTATGAAAATCAACACCTATCTCCCTATCGTTAACCTTTATTCTATTGTTTTCGTGTCTTCTGTCTGTGTTTGTCAAAATAAATTTATTTCATTTAATTTCATTTTTCAACAAACTCGTCTACCAAGTCAATTTCCAACTACCAGTCCGCACAAGATCGATCGCTTTGAAAATCTATAGAAAAGAAGCGGGTAGTCGCACGGTGCGAGTTAGCTCCGTACTTATTTACTGTTTTTTATTATAATTTGCACTATTTTCAACAAAAAACATTCATAAAATCGTTTACAAACAGCCAAATTATAAGTACAATTAGTATTTCTACAGTGAACGTGTCTTTTTAACGCGCAATATGGCTAAGTGCAGTGCCTGCCGTGAAACGCTTCCCATAAAAGATCGAGTCAAGTGTTCTGCCGCTTCCTGCTTGCAAATATACCACCCCCAATGCGTGGGTCTCTCCACTTCTAAGTCTGTGGATCAGTCAACATGGAAGTGTCCACAGTGCAAGCTCAAAGAAAAGAGAAAAGGTGACTTTTATGAAACCCCTGTACGTAAAAATACAGGCGAGGAAGTCGACGACGATTCTGAGACCGGTTTTATCACACTCCGTTCAAAAACTGTTAGTAAGGACGACAAAAGCAGTGAAATACTAATTAGCATGCGTGATGAGATCCTGGCCGCCGTGACAGATAAACTTCCCAAAATCATAATAAGCATCATAGATAAAAAACTGGAAGAACTCGGAAACAGGATACAGTCAATGGAAGAATCTGTGAGGATGGTGAGCGATAAGTACGATGAGACGAAAAAAACCTTGGATATTCAATATTCCTCCATCAAAAAGCTAGCCTCTGAAAATAAGCAGCTTAAAGACAGTGTCAAAGATCTCGAGTCAAGATTACTGACTACAGAGGACTACGCTGCAAAACAGGAGCAATGGGCCAAGCAGCAAAACTTGGAAATAGTCGGAATACCAGAAGTTAGCAATGAATCACTTTTGAACCTGGTCATCAAAGTGGCTGAGCATGCCGCTCTGCCGTTGCAGCCAGGGGACATCGAGTTCGCTCATCGAGTTCGTGCTAAACGTCCTATAAGTGGAAAACCTCGAGCCATCATCATTCGGTTCCGGGAACGCATCATCAAAGATTCCTTCCTATCAGCAATTAGGAAGAAGCATGGTTTCACCCCGAAGGATATCGGAGTGGATGGTGATGCAAGTATTTATGTTAACGAGCATTTAACGTTAAATAACAAACAGTTACTCAGCAAGTGTAAAGCTAAAGCAAAAGAGCATAATTTCAAATATGTCTGGACAAAAAACTGTCGTATTTATGTCAGAAAAAACGACACTTCACCATACATTCTGATATCAAAAGAAACAGACCTAAAAAATATTGTTTAAACGTAACTCGAAATCCTACCTATTTTGTATCACAGTGGATTTTCCACTCTTTATTATCGCATAAAGTACATTCACACTACTCACAATTCACTCACTCCCATTCACATTACACAATATCCACTCATTACATATTCACATCAAACTACACACTTATTAAATACTTTTATTGTAAATTGCAATTAATTTACAGTACATCACTACTACAATTAATTTCAAACCCGGCTCAATATAAGTATTTTATTAGTACGAGTCCAGACTTAATACTGTTAAGCGTCTTCACTATAATAATTTTTAAACATTTTCAGCTAACCCTTTTTGATTCGTCATGGATAAGCACAAATTAAAATTGTTTTATCAAAACGTACGCGGTTTGAGAACTAAAACGCTTGAATTTAGCACCAACTTGCTCACTGTTGATTACGACATACTTCTTATAACTGAGACTTGGCTGAAGGCAGGCATCCTCGATTCTGAACTTGCAGATTCTAGGTATCATTTGTTTCGTCGCGATCAAGATTCTGAGGGTTATGAAGGTTATGGCGGTGTCATGATTTTATGCTCAGAAAGATTGAATGCGCGTACGCGTCCTGAGTGGGAGCGGAAGCATTTAGACGTCGAATGTTTGTGGATATCAATAGACGGCCGTGCGATCAACTCAGATAAAAACTTACATATAGGTTTGGTTTACATGCCGCCCGGTAATCCACACGCTCAGCGGGTCAATAAACTCACAGAATGGGTGAACGATATTGCATCCTTGGTTCCGAATGATAATTTTATGTTGTTGGGTGATTTTAATTTGCCAAATATAAAGTGGAACTCCTCATTTGAACCTGAATATTTAAAAAAAGGTACTACTGAATTACAGAATGCAGGTGTCAATCTAATTAACTACACTAATATGATAGGACTAAGTCAGTATAGTAATTTTTTGAATGCCTCAGGCAACACATTAGATTTGGTTTTTTGTAATTTTCACGTTGTGGTCAGCAAGAGCGGCAATCCACTAGTAAAAGAAGATAAAAGTCATGTAACACTTGACATTGATGCATCTGATATTATAGTCACACCCTTAATTAAAGTCCCGCACACGAAATACCTGTTTAGAAAGGCCAACTATGTCGAAATCAACAACGAATTTGATAGTTTGGACTGGTCAGAAATAAACCAAGGGACAGTCAATGACGCCGTTTCCATATTTTATGATAAAATGAACAGTATTATAAGTAAGTATGTACCGCAGGCGACTGTGAATGGATCAAATCACTTTCCAATATGGTTTACTAAGGCTCTTATCAACATCAATTACGAGAAAAATAAAGTGCACAAACGTTGGAAATTATATAAGAATCCTCTTGACTATGACGAATTCTCTTTGCTTAGATCTAGATTTAAAGAAGTTGAGGCCCGGTGCTATCAGGAGTATATTTTACGTACACAAGATGCAATTAAATCTAACCCTAAATTATTATGGAGCTATGTCAAAGCTAAGCGTAAGTCAACAACTAGCTATCCGAGTTCGATGAGCTATAAGAACATAACAATCACAAACAGAATAGATATTTTAGAATCATTTAATTCCCATTTTCAAGACATGATTGTCCAACCAGCTAGCAACTACCCTACTGTCACGACCAGCTCTTCAGTTTCTTGTCAAGATATAGTCAATACTAAGGTTTTGTCAGAGGAGCAAATTTTACAAATTCTACGCAAACTAGACACCAAAAAAGGAGCTGGAAGTGACAAAATTCATCCATTTTTCATTATGAAATGTGCTGATACACTATACAGGCCCATTACTTTAATATTCAATCGCTCCATCAGAGAGGGTATCTTCCCTTGTCTTTGGAAAGAAGCCCATATCGTGCCCCTGCACAAAAAAGGATCTAAAATGAATATAGAGAACTACAGACCTATTTCTATTTTAAATGTTCTCAGTAAATGCTTTGAAAAAATAATCTACGATACCATTTATCCAGTAATTCGTCATAGCATACCTGAGCAGCAACATGGATTCGTCAAAGGTCGCTCAACAACTACAAATCTTTCTCTGTTTATTGACGAGGTACTGTGTGGGATGGAATCTCGTGCACAGGTTGACGTGATCTACACTGATCTCGAAAAAGCTTTCGATCGTGTGGATCACGTCATCCTCCTACGCAAACTTCATGAACTTGGTATACAAGGCGATCTTTTGCGCTGGGTCAAATCATATATAAGCAATAGAAGGCAAGCTGTTGTAATAGGTGGAGCACGATCTAACTTCATATCTATACCTTCGGGAGTCCCACAAGGATCCTTGCTTGGACCTCTTCTTTACCTAGCTTACTTATACGACATTGGTACCTGTTTTAGGCATGCAAATTTTTTATTATATGCAGACGATAAAAAAATTTACTACAACGTTCGATCTATTGACGACTGTAAACAGCTACAACAAGACTTAGACAGACTATCTATTTACTATCTCAACAATCGGATAGGTGTAAATGTCAGCAAATGTATGCATATTTCTTTCACCCGAAGTAGTAACCCTATTTCCTACGCATATACGCTTAACAATCACTCAATAGGCAAAGTACAAAGTGTCCGAGATCTTGGTGTACTTTTGGATCGTAAACTTACATTCTCAACACATATTGAATATGCCATCAATAAAGCTTACAGGAATTTAGGATTTATTCTCCGTGTTACTAAACCATTTAAGAACGTATCATGCTTAAAAATTATTTATTACGCCTATATACGCAGTGTGCTCGAATATTGCAGTTCCGTTTGGAATCCACAGTATGTTACTTACGACCATGCTGTGGAGTCCATACAGAGAAAATTTGTGAAACATTTAAATTTCCGTAACAAGTCAAGTTGCGACGGTTATGATGCGTCATGCCGTGAACACGGATTGATGTCTCTTCGTAACAGAAGAATTATGCAGGATATGTCATTGCTACATGATGCATGTTCTGGCAGTTTAGACTGTTCATCTCTTCTATCAAAGATGGTAACCCTAAGAGCTCCGAATACGCGCACTCGGCATACGCAGTTGTTCTACGTGCCTACCCATCGTACTAACTACGCAGCTAACAGTGTCACCAGTCGGCTCCCACAAACATATAATAAACTGTTCAGTAACATTGACATCTTTAACATAAGATCCACAAAAGTTTTCAAGTCCAGAGTTTGTACCTCTCTTATGAATAATTAAATTTGCCGAATTTCAAACTAGTAAATTTAATAGGTCCTAAGTAATAAATTCAATAAAAAAAAAAAAAAAAAAAAAAAAACCTTATATTTGTAAATCAAAACGTCAGCCATGTAAGCCCTCCCTATAAACTCATGCACAAACAGGTTATTATACCGAGTCCCACTGCACGTAATCCGTTTTGTACTTGCTAAAGCTTTTTATCAGCGGCTAGGTAGATACACACTAGGTACACACTATACATCACACACTCCACAAAAACACATACGACACCACTCCGGTACACTACACACACACACACACACACATGTACATGCGATTAGGTAAAACATATTTTGTTAATTTGTAATTAGTATAATAGTATAGGTAGTAGTTATAATTAGTTATTTATTTTTATTTTTGTTTTTCTTACTGTATTTTTATATATATTTTCTTACACTATAGTTAACCTAGGTACGTAGCATACTCGCACAATGTTACTTTTAAGCGAGTGGAATACAAAATGTGGATTCAAATTGGTTCAAGTACGACATATATACATCTAGCCTATATTATACGATATGTAAACTGTGAATCCTAGATTACTGAAATAAATAAATAAATAAATAAATAAATATAGCGGAGGTGTATGTTCAGCTGTAGAAGTTCGAAATTAAGATACCTAATAAAATTTTATGAAAAATATCAACAAGAACCGGACGACGCAGTGTTGGAAGGCCCCCCACCCGATGGACCGACGACAAATTTGAGGGTTGCGGGAAGTCGGTGGATGGAGAAGGCTCGAGACCGTTCGTCGTGGCACTCTTTGGGGGAGGCCTAACAGTTCAGCAGTGGACTTCATCAGGCTGATGATGATGATGATCAACAAAAATCAACATTTTGCAGCCCCAAAAGTAACAAAGGTATTTATTTTAAACTTAGATAAACACATTGCAAGCTTCTAACTTCACCTTAAATTTAACCCTCTGCTTAAAGGGGTGATAATTTATACCCTACAATCTTTTCCTTCTCAACTTTAGCTTTGACATTTATAAAATACGTATAGTAATCTGCTTTCGCCCCCTGAGCTCGACCTTGTGACACCATAAAGAAGAATTCCCTACATATTTACGGCAAGTTCTTATAGGTACGACTTTTTCCCTACTTTTTATTTAGGACAGATTTAGTAGTCAACATTGTGTGTGTGATTTACACCCGGCTATTTTCTGGTGTTTTATCGTATTGCAGTCGTAAAATACGAGTTTCTTTATATGAAAAAACGTTTGTCTTCATTAATCTTCTCATCTGTTTATGAAAGAACGTACCAAAATGTCGCCAATAATATTAAAAACAATACCCTCCTTCCTTCTCGGCAGTCGGGTAAAAAGCAAGCTAATGTCCACACACATCCCTTTCGGGGAAGTATCAAAATCTAGAAGACATGCCTAACTTAGAAATGCGGATTTTTGAAAATTATGATAATGAAGGGGTTTAACGTGGTACTTATTATCAAATCATCATCATCATTCATCAGACCTATATCAATCCACTGCTACGCGTAGGTATTTCCCAAGACGCGCCATCTTACGGTCGGTCTTACGATATTCTTATACAGGTTTGTTTGAAAAAAAGTTAAACCCGTGCGGAGCCGAGCGGGCTAGCTAAAGTAATTTATAAGACAAAAATAATACTATGCCAACAAAGCTGCTATCCCATTAAAATATGACATGTGCGGTTTTGAAAATTCACAAAGCCCATTACTTACAACAGGTTGAAAATAACATATGAGTCCCCGACGGGGAAGGGAATAGAAACGTCGTGAAAAAATATGGCGTTACAGGAAACGAATACAAATACGAATAAAAATAAATGTACGGAGATATTTTGGAGCGCGAGGAAATGAGGAAAACCAGGCCGGTCCGACCCCGATAGCAGACTCCGATAGGGTTGGCTTAAAAACACCGATGCTAGGAATTATAACAACAAAACTGTGTAAATGAAACAAAAAAATTAAGTTTAGGCAAATTCCTACATATGTATTCTACAATGTCAAACGAAAAATTTAGAGAAAAATGATCTTTTCATAAAAATGTTTTTACTATACGGATTATACGAATATATATTTATATATAATAATATAATATATTTTTTACTATACGGATATTCATAAAAAGATTTACCTACAGAGTAAAATGTATTAATTTTCATAGGCATTATTTATCCCCCCCATTACAATTATAATTAAAATAACATTTTTTTCTGAATAATGCACCAAACCTATACCTACTTATATTTACTTAAACCTACTCGTCCATCTTATCTTTTATCAATCACCCCAATATACCTACCTACCTAACTCTATATATCTATTTATCTATTTGCTTCACCCATTTTTGACACCAAGTTCCTGCTACCTACCTTCCTACTGAAGAATACGAGTACACTGCGATCAAGAGGTCGCCCTAAAGGATCCCATCTGAAAACAAGCGCCGCTACAATTCGTGTGCGGCATTAAAGCTGAGATTGGACCTTTTTTGGCACACGCATGCACCTCAGCACGGACTAATAAATACCCTGGTTCTGTCACTACCTACTTCCTATCTACTTTTGTTTATCCTTACCTCTTTAGGCCTTGTAGTGTCTGTATTTTTTCTTATTAGTTTGTGCTGTTCTTGTGTGTGACCTTAATAAATGTATTTTCTTTCTTTCTTTCTTTCAAAAAATTCACTAAAATTTACATAGTATCAATTCCTACCGAAACGCTGCCATTCAAAACTCATTGTAATATCCATAAATTGCAATTGAGAGTATCATTCAGTTTGCTACGAATGTACCTACATATAGCTTCGTACAATAAATTCACACTGAAACAATACACAGACAGACCGTGAGATATGAGCAAGGGTGGAATTAGCTTGGGGAAACAACAGTTTGCTCACTCCACTCATTCTCTACACGAGATTTTGATTATTTATTTATATTTTGGTTGAAGGGAATCATTTAATTTTATTTTATTTATTTATTCGGGAAGATAAACTATCATATATTACACTATAGGTAAACAATAAGAGCTACTTAGAAAATTACTGCTAACACTCCTTATATCCCTGCACCTATGTGCCAGGATACTAGTAGTGTTATTATAATCTTCTGCAGACCTGCTAGGCCATAGTATAAATTTCAAAATGTAGTAAATAGGTAAAATAATTAAAAAAAAAAATTAAAAAAATATAAAAAATTAAAGTCACAAAATGCAGGTCGATAAACTTGGTCGAAGTTATATATGTAGGTAGTTATAACTTCGACCAAGTTTACAAAATGTTTAGTGTCAAATACAACAATATTTATTTGTTTTGTAAGTATTCGCCTGCCGGATTAGAAAGTATCTACTAATATTCTTAGAAGAGCTATTAGACCATCTTTTCTGCCAAGCCGATGTGCAAGTGATGCGTATTTATATATGAATAATGATGTGAATATTGCAGTTTGTTTATGGCGTAAACGTCGACAGGCGGTTCAAAGGGCTACCGGAGCGAATTATGGCTATAATAATTTCGATAACAATTATTAGACTACATTAACTACGTGTATTCAATGAAAAATGAAAACACATAATTGAAGCCAGTGCTGCTGTTGCCATGTTAACCATCTACATTTCAATAAACCAGACATAGGCTATCTATTCCATTCAAACAAAATTATGATAAAAAAGGAAAACATGGTAATTTTTAAATTATCATCCTTGTTATATTGTAGATTGGTTTATACAATTTGAGTGAACAAGCTGTAGCATCACGAGCTGTAGATGGAGGCTGCTATCTGTCAGATTGTGGCGTCGACTCCACTAGGATTAACTGGGGCGGTCTAGTCACTGTTTTGTGTTGCTGAATTACGTGTAGAGATTCTGATGCTATCGGAACTGTGGCAATTTCTGATAATATCGAAAAAGAACAACAACAAGACATATACCTCGAAAAAGGCTCACGACTTTCATCCCCAAGAATGGTAGACATCTCCCAGAACTCCAGGAGAACAGATCATTGAAGAAGACATCTTAGTCAGAGGCATGTCCGAACATTTAGCAAATGCCCACATTTTGCAGTAGGTAGTTAGTATTTCATGCGTGACAGGTTGCAAGCACATCGCCGTTCTAAGAAGTCTAACTGGTTTCCTTACGATGTTTTTCTTCACCGTTTTAAGCATATGCACTTACAATTTTCGAATAGAAACTCACATTAGTGACTGGGTTCACGATACACATGACATGACACACGATATTGGCATCTATTCATTCATGTCGGGGAACAACCCACTATGCTAATATGGCTTTTATAGCTCAGCTTTTGAAAGCCATGTTAAATTTGACCATATTTCTTGTATGATTTCACCATGGTCTTGGCTATCATGGATCATGTTTGTTGCCATCAAAACACGTAACCGTGCAAAAGTTTAGGTTCCGACGTGACGGGTACAACCAAACCGGCGATTTAAACAATAGCATTGGGCTTATTACGTGTTCCGCCTGTCTCCCTGTCATATTTCAACTATCTCAGAACAGTTACAACTCTTGTACTTTTCAACGAACACCGACTTCGGGGAAATTCAAAAGCGTACGTTTCTGGAACCTTGTAAGTGTACACTTGAAATGTCTTGAGTTGATCGTTAACGTTTCGTGTGATTTCCTTTGTTTTTGTCTGTGGAGGGTCTTGTTGTTTTGATTGTTACTAAATTAATGTAGGTAGAATTAATAAAACAGTAGCTGAATATCTGCAATGATTTTAACAAATCATTGCAGATATTAACATTTCAGATATTTTATTCCTAAGAGATTATTGATGTCGTGTCACTGATTCTTTCTTGGTCGTATTAAATCATTGACCAGTTTGAGGTATGGTGGCCCTGAAAAGTGCCTATGACCGTCTTTGAAAGACTCGGTGCAATGAAGGGATTAAAGTGCGTCTCTTAGAGGCCCAAAGGGGTCTCTAAGAGACGCACGAGAAAACAAAGAAAACGAGAAATGCGTAACTTAACTTTTTAAATTAAGCGTCTGATTTACTTTGATCTACCACGAAATACAATTAAAAAAAAAACACTTTTCCCAATTCGAATCCTGCACTTTTACCTCATCATCATCATTTTAGCCGTACGACGTCCACTGCTGAAAATGGCCTCCTCCACAGACAAAGCGAATTCCTTATCATGTGGGGGGATTTGCCAATACTCACCACGCTGGGCATGCGGGTTGGCGAGCGCAGTTAGAACTATCGTTGTTAAAATGAGGGACGCTGCTGCCCATCCCCTAGCTTTTTTCCCCTAGTCGCCTCTTACGACATCCGCGGATAGGTAGATATGGAGGGGCCTATTCTTCAGCCGGGGCCACCACGGCCTACCACTTTTACCTGCCTTAACGAAAATCGCAGGAACGCGCGCCGATCGTTGGCCTATTTTATTTCTATGCAAATCTACATAATGATATTTTTGTCGCACAACTTGCGGTCGAGATTTACGGCGTCTCTCGCGGGACGCGTCTTATCGAGCGTCACGAGAATAGGGTATTGAATCGCATCTGTTCTCTTAAAATAGGGTTTCTTCAGTTCAGGGTTCAATTCAAAAACGCGATGGATTAAAAAAGTGTTGCAAAAATAAATCTTTAGAACTGGTTCCTATTTGAACCTAAAGACACATTATTTTCAGGGGGCACTCTGCATCGATTATTTTCAGGGCATTCTGCATCTAGCTTTATTCAAACAGTGACAATGATAGTAAAAATTAAAAACGAAATCAATATTTTCATTGTATATTTTTAAAGCCAGGGGGGTGCAAGTTCATCCCTTTGCACACCCCATCCAGCCCTCATGCACATTGTAATAAAAAAGATAAAATAAAAATAAGCTCTAAGTTTATATTTCTGCAATGTTCTAAAATCATATTTCATAGTTTTATCTTCATCTATTATCACAATTAAAAAGATTTAAACACGCAGAATGTTGCCCGGACGGTCTAAAAGACCAGAAAGATCAAAGTCCTTATCCAACCCATTGCTCCGAGAGCAGGAAATCGCTTTCGATGCGTTCCGCGGTATAAAATTCTGTAAGAATATTGCTTTCGGAATAGGAAGCTACGAGTAGGAATTTGTCTATGCAACACAACACAACGGATCAAGTGGAAATTGTCATAGGCACAAGATATTGTTGTTTTGCCTATTGCTATTTATGTGTGAACCTTGCGGAATGAGTAGAGGGGGGGAGGGGTTCGGCAGGCAACGCATTAGCAATGCTCCAGGTGTTGCTGATGTCAATAGGCGACGGTAACCACTTAGCATCAGGTGGGCCGTAAGCCTGTTTGCCTCCGTATAACATAAAAAAAAAAAAAAGTACTTTGGTAAATTTTCTTTCTCAAGCTTAAATTTTCTTACATAAAAGGATATATATATATAGAATATATATTTTTTTTAAATTAAATTATAATATGAATGTATGACGCACTCGCGCACGACACCGTAACGAAATGCAAAGGTTTGTAAACGTCCGATTTCGAAACATTATTATCTGAAATTGAAGCCATGTTGGCCTAGTGGAAGGTTCTCCGACTTTCGATCCAAAGGTCGTGAGTTCAAACCGATCATGCACGAATGAGTGAGTGCTCAGAATGGTGAAGGAAAACATCGGGAGGAAACCATTGAGAATTCTTAAAGCGGCGTTAGGCTTGCAACCTGTCACTCTAATAAACTAGGTCGTCAATTTATCTACCCAGATTATTTTCCACTTTGTTAGGTTTTCGTGACTGCCAACTGCCAACCCTACCTACCTACCGATTGTGGTCGCAAATACCCCAATTCAATATTTAATCGCGAATGAATTATGCATCACATTAATACGTTATTAATATTGTATGAAAATACGTGAAATCAACGGTAAAACGCTGTTTAATGAAGGAATATGGGATGTGTAATTGTGTACCTAGTCCTGTAAGTTTATTGAGTTCCATTTTTGTATTATACAACTGATGTGGGAAACAAGCTTACGGCCTGCCGCTTACCTGCCCGCTTACCTGTTGGTAAGCGGTTACCGTATGAGCGCTTGCAATACCAGAGGCATCACGCACGCGTTGCCGACCCCGAACCCCCTCTCCCCCTAAAGAGCTGTTTCTGTTGGACATTTTGTCGTACATCATCAGCCTGTAGAAGTCCACTGCTGGACATAGGCCTCCCCTAAAGAGTTCCACGACGAACGGTATTGAGCCTTCTCCATCCACCGACTTCCCGCAACCTTCACAATGTCGTCGGTCCATCGGGTGGGGGGCCTTCCAACACTGCGTCGCCCGGTTCGTGGTCGCCATTCGAGAACCTTTACTCCCCTTTTGCCCTTTTGTCGTACAAACACCTCTATTAAGATGTATACGTTTTACGATTTTCAAAATGGTACGACGGTATAGATGTAGGTAAGTACACTGCAAATCTTAAAAAGAATGTTACTAACCATCAGCTTTTTCCTTTTCAACTTTACTGTGTACCTAATTTATTTACATTTCTTTATAAGTAGTGTGGTATCATTTTGAAAATGACTAAAGGTATACGTCTTATTAAAAGGATAAGTTTTTTAATATAGTTCCAACAGTACCGAACGTACCTATCCTCTTAAATCTTACGAGTTTGTTCATCAGTTTGCGTTGAGTCGCCTGCAGTGCCCGATTGGCCTTATATTGTCGGTGTTGAATATTCGTGACACGATTTAGGCAGGCCGCAGACATGCCCCATGCTGTACCGACATCACGCGCTAATAGCAATGCAAATGCGTTGTCTTGTCGCGCAGTGTAATGCAACGACCTGACATAACACATGTTTATCTATTTACGTAGTATTAGGCTCCAAAATCTTTGGTGTAAAGTAATTAGACATTCCATTCCAATTTTCTAAATCTAGAGTTACCTAGAGCTACCGGGATCGTAGAGAGAATACTTAATGATACCTAGACTCCTTTAGACACCATAAAGGATCTGAGCGGGTGAAGATATGAGACGATGTCTGCCATGTTTGGGGGCCTCGAGTCGAGTCTATTTCCTATTTTTGACTTATCTAAGAGTTCACCTTTACGCTTACGGTACTTACTACAGTAGGGGAGCCTAGTGGAAAGTTTACCGACTCTCGATCTGAAAGTCGTGGGTTCGAATCCGGTCGAGGGCCTTTAAACTTTTTAGGTTGTTTTGGTAATTATAGATTTTACTAAATAGAGCGACCCCATTCATATTTAACACAAATCTAACACTCACGTGTCAAATCCTTTAAATTCATAGTCCAAAACCTTTTCACCGAATATTGCCAGCAGTTAAAAGGACATAAATCAACAATCATGCGTCAAATCAATGCATTTAGTAATGTTCAATTTCACTCAAATTCCACAACGATTTCAGAAAACATTTTTCGGAACTTGTTTACTGATCATTGTCATGCATTGTACCGGCATCACAACGCACTCCTCTTTTTAATCACCGCCGCGTAAAAACTGTTTACACATTTGGTTTCAACGATATTGCTTTATGTCCATGTGTCTACAAGGTGATTCATAATATGTACCTATGCTATCCCGAAAGGGGCTTCTTCTACATAGTCTGTTCTACGATTTTGGGAATTTCGACAATACACGAAAAAATATTAGGTATGCAAAAATCTGCTGATTTGGGGTCAAATCAGTTCAAACTCAATTATTCAGTTGTTTCGGTGGAAACTTCGATGTCAGACACCCGCAATTTTATTTTCACAATAATAAATACGAAAGTTTGGATGGATGGATGTCTGTTACTCAATCACGCCAGAATGGTTGAACCGAACCAATGTGATTACGAAAATTACTTTTTGGTGATAATTTCTTAGATAGATAGTTGTAGCAAATAAAAACGAATAGGTAAAGAGTTGTGAATTTACTCCTCGCATATTATTCTAGAGAAAATTAGCATTAGGCCCAGCGAATTAGCATTGCCATCCAGCGTGGCAATTCCGCCAGCGTCTTGGGGACGCTTCCGACTGGTAGTGATCTGGATCAGTTGAGCTATCTATAGATCGTTTGTAACGGTCTTTAGATGGCTCAACTGTTTCTCGTGTATTTTGTAAATATTTCACGGACGAAAAGTAAGAACTCACGAGAACTCACACTCGGGCCTCTGCTGTTCCGTATCTTTTATGTTTTCCATTGGGATAACTGACGGTAGAATGGGTGTAATTGAGAGGTGTGTTTGACGTGCATTGTTGTTGCTTGCTTGCAGACTTCAGTTCGTATTATTTCAACATCGGAGAACAGGAAAAGTTACGTACCTATCTGTGAAATTTAATTTCAATCGTTGGAAAGTAATATTATTAGGAACTTTTAAGTCAAATTGTATGTTTGAATAATGAAATACAAGACAGTAAGTACAACTTTAAAATAAAATATAGTCACTTTGGAAATCTGTGCGGAGACCAATTTTCAGCAGTGGACGTCCTACGGCCGAAATGATGATGACGATGATGATGATTATACGAACAGGCTTGGTGTATAGTCACGAGTGCATAATCTGATTGCTTGATGATATATTTTAGCGTCTTTGTAAGCCTTAACCAGTAATAATAAAACCCATGACCTTGGGCGCAAAAAGCCTCCTATCCTACTATACAAACAGGCACCCACAGACTATACACTACATGAATACTGCAGGCACCATAGATATGGGATTGGGACTAGACTAATGACGCACTGCAGAGATTGACAGAGAAAAAACATTCCTTCTTAGCTACTTTATCTATGCTCTCGCTTGGGCTGACTGAACCTATTTATGTACCTATTTATCTAGCTACCTACCTACTTCACCTTACTTGCTTACCTGTTTTTCGTATATTAAACCTGCCTACCTATGTACTACTTAATAATTCTATTTGTATACCTACTTACCTACCTATATAATTTTACTTCTACTTCTAGTTCTACTTATTCTTATTTTATTTTATTTAATTTTTTTTGATCTACAATTCCTACCTACCTACCGACATCGACTAAAGAACGCGAGAAATGCAGCACACTACGATCGTGAGGTCGCCGTAAAGGGTTCCATCTGAAAACCAGCGCCGCTACACTTCGTGTGCGGCATCAATGCTGAGATGGAACCTTTTTTGGCTCACGCATGCATCGGTACGGACTAATGAATACCCTAGTTTTGTTACTTCCTACCTACTTTTGTTTTGTTTTGTTTCCCCCCTACCTTTTGTATTGTAACCTGTACCTTGTGTCTTTATTTTTTTTTTATTTTATTAGTTTGTGCTGTGCTTGTGTGTCCAAAATAAATGTATTTTCTTTCTTTCTTTCTTTCTTACTACTCCACTCTCAAAGCTCTTATCAGCAGCACAAATAACAACGTTCAATGCACGTAAACACTGCATGCGTAATGGGAATGCAAATGCAACGTTTATTGCTCGTTGTTTGCGACGCGATAGTGTGCACCGGCTTTAGATTTAGCAGCGGTTTGTTGATGCGGGCGCCCGTTGCTGACGCTCGTTGATTAAATTGTTTTAAAATTTAGTAACGACACTGTTTTACATGTATCCTAACAGAATGTAGAACAGTATTGTAGAACACATAGTTCTATAAATAAATAAATAATAAATAAATATTCCGGACATATCACACACGGTCAACTGATCCCAAACTAGGCATAGCCTGTAGGTACTATATATGGGTACCAGATACCGATATACATAATAGATATACCTATATTTAACACCCAGACATAGAACAAACATCTGTGTTAGTCACAAATGTTTGGCCAGTGCGGGAATCGAACCCAATCTATAAATAGAAAATTGAGACTAACCCTGCCTTTCTGGCTTGTCTGGCCAGAAAGCTGTCTGGCTGGCTTATCTATAGTCGTCGCGAGTGGAATTTTGAAGGGGGAAAAATCAAAATCGCCACCAATTTCTAACGTCTCCGTAGTTCCTGGTATTCTTAGGCTCGTATCTTTAATCGTCCTGAGTGGAATTTTAAGAGGATATTTCTAAAAATTAATTATATTTGACAGCTTTTTCTATGAAACCAACGTCAGGCTGCTTTCAGTGTGAGTGGAGTGATAACACAATAATGGCTAAGAATATGAGGACAAGTTTTTAATAGTCACTCTCCTCAAGATAACATCAGCTCAGACTGACAACATTTTCAACGATTTTTTTAACGTGCTCATTGTTTGTCTACAAAATGCCAAAACAACAGCTGGGAACTGACTGGAAGTCCTAAATGGGTATGTCTACGGCATGTAACAGGCATGGCGTGAACATAGTGCTAGATTTAGTTCTATCCTGACGGTTAGTCAGCTGTCATTGTTAAAATAGGGGACGCTGCTGCCCATCCCTTAGCTTTTTCTCTTAGTCGTCTCTTACGACATCCACGTAGAGGAAGATACGGAGAGGCCTGTTCTGTTCTACCTTAATTTATCCGCCAAATTCAGAATGATTCTATGGAATCTTATTTTAAGTGTGCTACAATCTTGCGCGTGTCACTCAACACTTGTTCCGAATAAACAGTAACAATGCGCGAGAAATGAGCGACTCAGACACAGGGAGTTTAATAGCGCGTCGCGAAGACAGCTGAGCCCGCGAACAAAGAGCTGTCGATTGTCGGCTAGAACAAACTTGATGCTTGCTTTTAATTTATTTTTTATATTTAGGGATTTACTTTAATTAAGACGGATTAACCAAATACATTTATTAAAGCAATATGAAAAGATATTAACAATAAGAAATGATAATATACTAACAAAATTGAGTAGTCAAATAAAACGGCCAATAAAGTAATTAAAATGTCAAGTGGAAATTGAAACACACAGATATACATCACGCTGACAGAAACTCACACAACTAAAAACGATTTTAACGATGCACGTCAGAAAATCTTCAAATCCTGCTTGAAAACAGTACTTGACGATATATTTTCGATACGGACAAAAATCACGATGTCCTTCTAAATAAATCATAAAAACGATATCAGGAGTAAATATTACGAGGTTACACCGCGCCGAGTAGAATTTCGTGGTCTCAAATGTATTAATCCTTGCTGTAAATATTTAAATAGCTCGCTGCCAAGATCAGTTAGTTGGTTTCGTAAATATATTAAAATATTGTAATGTATACCTACAAATAAAAATTGAAATACATTCGAGAAAAACAATTCCAAGTTATCTTCATACCTAAAAGTTCTATCAGGTTTATCAGTAGCTGTAGGCAGATGCTTTACATTCAAACTGTTATCGGCTGTCAAGAGCAGCTGTGAAACGATCGCTGGAAGAGAATGGAATTTTAAATAGAAACATACTTCTTTACGCTAATCTTGCGATCCAATACGGGGAGCGAGTTTCAGCTTTGGTTTCTTCAGAAGCGGAGGCTGTCTTATGGCGGCAGTAATGTGCAAGAGAGACAATAGACCTTAGATAATGGGGTTTTTACCACCGCGTCCAAAGTCACATATTAAGTTCAAATATAACTCATAAATTCAGTCGTTTTCGTCTTCTCAGGGTGTTCCCTCCATTGTCCCTTCTCAAAAAAAACTACCTCTGGCAACGGCCCAATCCGAGGTCCATACCTAGATGCCCTTGAGCTTGTTGCCACAACCAACAACCGAACTTTTTCTCGGCTGTTGCGCCCTCAGCGCTCATCATAGTCCAGTTTCGCTGTTGGGTCGTAAGAGACCAATAGCTTAAAAATCCGTCCGAAACAAAAAGAAGGGCAATAAACATTTAGGCCGAACAACTTTGAAACTTTGAGGGTTATGAACATAATTTTCACTCATAAATATATAGTTTTTATTGAAAATTTGTAGAGTTGAAAGCGGTCACCATTTTATGGAAACCAAAGCTAAACAGATTGTACCTGGTGAACTGTATAGGGCGATTCCGTTTAATAGCTATGGCATGTAGATTTTGGTCTAACGTCTTTCTTAGCAGTTGTGCGCTGTTAAAAGCTTTTTGTGCTCTTATAGGACATAGAAACTGGAGTTTTTGAAAGTCACGCGGTAGCAATTTTGTTTCTCATTCTTTCAAACACTTACAAAGTTTCTACAAAAATAAAAAATAAAACCATTTCAGTAGTCCTATTTAAATACATTCCAAGGTATAGATGACACGAGGGGAGGCGTACTCGTAATTTACATAATGTAATCAGTCGGAAGGGCGAACCGATGATTGAGGCGGCACTTTGGCCTACTTCGGGCTATGGGCAAATCTTCAAAAAAAATCTATAAAAAGTCCACCTCTTGGGATCGATGCTTCGATTGTGCCGAGGATTGGAGCAATTGGTTGTATAATTGGATTTTAAGGTTGAGAAAGTTTGATCGATTCGAAATGTCCCCAATCTTCAATTTGTACGATGACTGGGCTGAAGCTGGACTAAAGATCTTACTTAAGAAATAAGTTATTCTTACTGTGACCACCGCGTCATGTGAGCATCAAGTATTAGGCACATTGAAGTTAGTAAATCTTTAGAAAGGCAATGCACATAATGCATATAAATGTCCCGAGCGAAGTGTAAATAACGGTTTCCATTAGCTTTAAAAACTTATTAAACGAAAACTATTTAGATGACAGAAAAATTGAAAAATTGTTAAAGGATCAATAAAAAATAACTAAATTAATACTAAAGCGTAAATTCAACTTGATAGACAAAAAAAACGGACTGAAATTTGAAGTATACTGAATAATATAATAGCATGAATATTCACGCTTACGATACAATTTTAGACGTCAAATAAATGAATAAAATAAAAAATAAATTTTCCGGACATATCACACATTGTCAACTGATCCCAAACTAGGCATAGCCTGTACTATGGGTACCAGAGACTGATATACATAATAGATATATATTTAACACCCAGACACAGAACAAACATCTGTGTTAGTCGTAAATGTTTGTCGAGTGCGGGGATCGAACCCGCGACCTCTAGCGCGAAGGCAGAGTTACTACCAACTGAGTTATGAGGCTAGTCTAAATATTATAGTCTAAATATTAACTAACCAAAATTAATAGATTTCAAGTATCGATTTTAATAATCGACTAATATTTGACATTTATTATCGTATCGTAAGCGTAACGCTATCGTGAATTACTCGGTTCGGGTCACTAAAGGCAAAATATATCAGTAAAGAATTCGTCAATTCCTTTTTTTTCCCATCATCACTAATAGCCTCACATTCCCCACATTACAAAACAGATTGAGTCCTCTAATACATGTGATTCATCCATCTCCTCGACAGCTAAGAAATGGGAATCGATATACAATCACGTGTTTCAAATTTAAATATGTCGTTTTATCGTTGCCGCGTAAAACAAGATGTAAATCCTACTTCTAAGATACTCTTTGTATTCATGGGATGAAAGGAGATATCAGGTGCGTGCCCCCCCCTAAGCACCCCTCCTCTTGCCCAATTTCTCCCAGGTTTTTTTGTAAATTTCGAGCATTTTAAATTGCTAGCCGCATGCTTTAGGGCTATGAACACAGTTGTTTGCAATTCTTAAATACAAAACTAAGAATTTCCAAGACTTTCTTCGCCTGATGTCCGAAGCTGTTTCAAATCTCGCAAGCTTCGTTGAAAATAAATTTTCTGGAAGGATAAAGCCAAAAGGTGGCCGACGTAACTCTTTTATGTAGGTACCTACTTATTTTGATGTGTATAGGTACTTATTTTGATTACATTGCTACTTCGATGATTGTACTGATTTTTACGACCTCGTTGGCGTAGCGGTCGAGTCCCCGTTCGAGACGCAAGTAGGTTCAATTCTCGCTGCGGGACACAATACATGTTTGCTTCTGCAAATATTACTTACTCGTAGTTTCTGATACCCACGACACAGGGAACCCTAGTGTGGAGTAAGGGTTAGGTATGTAGTATGTGATTTTTTACTTTGAGTACACTTTGAGACTAAGCATACTTTGAGTACATTGTATAGCATACTTTGCACGTGTATTTCGTGGCCCACAATTTCCTTGTTCATCCTATCTTCAGAACTCGAGTTGTACTTTTTCATAAGGTTTTAATGTCTCCATCTTTGTGTCTGTCCGTTATTAATCTCTGAAAAAGTAAAGCGACAATGAGCAAAAATGTTCATTTGAAAACATTAAGCCTTTCGCTTGATGAAATTTTTAATTATTTTTATTCTTTAGCTTTTTCTCAGCTTCATTAAGATGTCCAGTTTTATCTGAATAGTCATTTATTTGGTTAAAACAAAAGTGTTTATTCGTTGTTTCGTTAAACTTGGCTCAGAGATTAAGCTGTTGAAGAAGCGAGACTTCATGAATGACCAAAGTTTTGTTGAAAAAGTAGCTTTTATTCGGCTTTAAAATAAAATAAAATAAGAGAGGTCTTGGGTTAAGAAGTTCTTTACTAAACATGAAATAAAAATCCACCGAAAAATAAATTCATTGAAGGTCTCCAAATTAATTTGGATCCAAATCTTATATTTCTTGTTTGGATTTGCCTAAAACGTAATGGTAGGTAAATGTTTCTAATTACAGGTTTTCAAAATATCACACTGTTATCATCTAAATTAAATTGAAACATAATAGGCCGCCATTCACTGCCGATAGCCCTCTGGCGTGCGGTAATTATGGAGTTTGTCGATAAACAAACAAATATACAAACACATTATAAATCAGACGGAGTAATTTATGTTGTTAATTTTTGTTCCATGATCGTAAGTGGAATATATTGTGTACGAACACATGAAAACGAAAAGTTTGGCAAACATTCATATATAGTGCCCGTTCAGCTTATAGACCTTGCTGTCAGCAAAAGGCCACCAGCTCTAGTCAACTGGGCGACGTATATATGAATGCTTGTTGCTGACGGCTTTAAGTTTTTTTGCTTGCTGGCTTGCATGTCTTGTCACTGATTCTTTCTTAGTCATCCTCTATTAGGTCAGTGACCATGTTAAGCTATGGTAATCCTGAAAAGAGCTTATGACCGTCGGTGAAAGAATCAGTGTAGTGAAAGGATTAGTGTCGATGTCGAAAAGGAAAAAATGTCTTCGAATTTTTTGGTCATGCGTCTGCTTCCTCTACCGTTTGAGAGCACTAGGATAGCGCACATACATTTTCTAAATGGAAAATCCATTGGTGCAGCAGCTCGAAGGCGGGGCCACAACCCCGCTACTACGATTTGGTCAAATAGTATGCATATTATATCATCATAATAGGTGCGTATATAACTTCTCCCTTCTTCGATAAACGGAGAATGCTTCAAAGCACTTTCTGAATCCCCATATAAACAAACTTCTAACTCACAAAATACGACTTGTCGCAATAATGAAATAAAATAGTGTCTCTCTTGATATTAATTACCCAGGAACACGGCATTAAGGATACGAATTACGGAATTAGGTCGATGCCACGGTAATAGGGATAAACTTTGTTTGGTAAATATAATTATGGGGTTGGTTAAGTGGTAGGATAAGTATATTGGGTGATATAATGTGATTTTCTATGTTTATTATATAGTAAGTATTAGTGAGTGATAGCTACTAAGCTAAGATGTAAAATAATTATGATAAAGAAGTACTTTTCTTAATTAAATAACATATTGAATGACTGAATGAGGTGCTTAAAAACAAAAGTACCTATATCTCTCATCTAATACCTACTAAAAATATCAGAAACAGAAGTATTTCGTTTTAATAAATATCTAAAAGATGCTTCTTCTCAACACACTGGTGGCCCGTTAATGGGGCGAGACTATTCACGGGTCGAAGCAAGACGAAGCAAGACCGATGTGCCGTCTCTTCAATGTTGCGTGCCAACTGACTATAAGGAGTTGAAGACATAAAACTACTGGATGTGGTATAAATCACAGCGAGACCAGATTTAAACTTTATTTAGGTACTGTTCATTTCTTTAAAATTACTTTATCTTATAATGTCTGCTCCATTTCATTATAATCATTTTAGACGTACGACGTCCACTGCTGAACTTTTCATAGACAAACTGTATTATCTCGCTTGCAAACTGCAAACCTACTACTACCTTTATTTTTTGTTTCTCCCTTTTGTTATTTTCTATCTCTGTGTACAATAAAGAGTTTATCTATCTGTCTATCTACTTTCAAGCACGATTTAACACATGATATCCTAAGTAGTTCGTGCTGCATAAAAATAATAGTGCCGATTCTAAAAGGACATTGTGTCCTCAATAAATCATTATATATTATATTAAGGAGCGCACGCAGTCCCACTGGTAGTTCGCGATCAAACGGGTAGATCGTCTTTTCATTTAGACGAATAAAAGCTCCAAAACATGTATTTTTGTAAGTTTACTCAGTTGACTTGATAAGTTCATTCATTGGAAAGTGTTTTCTATAAATAATAAAATAAATAATAAATATTCCGGACATTATCACACACGGTCAACCGATCCCAAACTAGGCATAGCCTGTACTATGGGTACCAGAGACTGATATACATAATAGATATATATTTAACACCCAGACACAGAACAAACATCTGTGTTAGTCACAAATGTTTGTCCAGTGCGGGAATCGAACCCGCGACCTCTAGCGCAGAAGGCAGAGTTACTACCAACTGAGCTATGAGGCCAGTTTTCTATGTCTCAAAGCATGATCATTCGACGTTATAAACTACTTTGTTGGGTATTTTGTACCGTGAAAATTTCACTTCCAATTGCTCCTAAATCCTTGAGAGGACTTTAGGGAATAATGGCCTAATGAGTGTAAAGTGGGGAAAGAAGACGGTAATGGGTGCCATTCGCATCGTCTCGGATGCGCGCTACAGTGGAGTCGTTACGTTGATGTATCCCTGTCTCTATTCCGTCGAAAAGCTTTCTTGCTTAGCTTGTTTATAATACACGTGCCGGGTTTTCTATTATTTATACTTAAGGCCCATAGGTAGCCTACTATTTACCATATCATATGATAAATAGTTAGTCGTCTTTTCAAGCGCAAAATGTAAAATATTTGACTTGTACAGTCGTAGCCATTATGCGAGCGTAAGCGCAAGTCAGTTTAGGAGACGGTGTTATTATGAAATTAGCTTTTCTAAGATTGGTTTACTGGCTGAGACGCAAGGGGTGTGGGTTCAATACCATCAGTACGATTAAAAAATAATATTTTGTTTGCCATATGGCCCATCTGATGCATGATCAAACATTTTTCCGGGTCTGGGAGTTATTTTCTGGTACGATAGTATTAGAAGTTTTTGACACAATCACGAGACGATTAGTGGGAAGTCAAGATTCGATTAGCATATAATTTGATCATAAAAAGCGGCTTGGAAACATACGAAATCTCAATGATATCAACATTGCACCTAAGGCATACCGATACAAGTCTATGGTAATAAGGCCTCCGAAATCCCCTACCTATCGCGTACCTACTAAACTCCAGCCGGGATTAAGCCACAAGTTTGCGACTGCGTCGTGCCGTAGGAATTAACATTCATGAATGCTAGCCAATACCCCGGCACGTCGTCTAGAGCCGCAGACATACTGAGACTTTTGATGACATCCTCCTGATAATCGCATTGCCGATTCTAAGATAAGAAGCGGGTTCAAATCCCGCTGTTTCAATGAATGAAGTTGCAGATTAAATATGCAGTTTGTCATCTTTTGCACCAAACACGGACAGATAATTGCTTATTAGTTGGATTTAATAAAAAATGAGGTATTGCGTGATATTTACTTCTGGCTTTTTTAAACAAAACAGTTATTTACAGAATTGCACTGATATTTTTAACGCGGCGATGCAAAGGTGCTAAGTGGTAGTATAGCTTACTAGATTTGAAAAGTTGTTTATGTATTTCGTGACATTAAAAGGGGCGTTTAAAGTGGTGATAATAATAACATGACTTAAGTATGTACTTTAAATGAGATGAATAATCTTGGAGTCACCTATATTTAGAGAAGAGGACATAACGAGCATTCCCAAAGGATACAACTGCAATTCGTGTGATCTATCTCTTGTATCGCACACGCTAGTAAATAATCCGAGTTATTAACTACTCCAAAGGGATCGAAATGGCGAATAATCTACGCAATAACTGTATATATGCAAACTCTACACTAGCTATAAATACTAACTATAAATATAGCTGTCTATAAATCAGATAAAGCGAGCGCGTTAGACCAAGATATGTATTCACCATTCAACTACTCCTACTGAGCAGGATATTGGTTTTATGAGAGTGTACAGTCAGTCAGTCAGTTGAATATGGCTCTAGTTGATGGTATAATTTTGAAAATTATAAAATGCATACATCTTAGTGCAGGTGACTATTCATATACTATGTAACAAATGAAAGGCTAATCATAATGCTTTCATATTGATTCAAGTGTCTTTCTTCCTGAATAAAAATATGTAGGGCTCTTCATATTTTTATTTTTTCAAATCAGGCACAACTCATCTCTGACAGAGATGGATATGTTTTATTATACATTTGTACTGTTTGTTTAAAAGGTAGGAAAACAGAGAAAGTTGGCAAAGAGAACACAGACTGGAAGCCGGTTCAAGAAGGTTCTGTTCGCTATTTGCTTCCCTTAAGATTTTGCCTACAATTTTTGCTTATGCTCGTCTGTTTCCGCTTGATTTTGGATAAAGGTATATTTTAGTGTGACCACGCCTTTACAGCGGTTCGTTAAAATGCGCCCCAGGCCCACCCGACGAGTTATTCGGCAGTTTCTGCCACTTTTTCAACAAATTCCTCGTAAAAGTAACCAAGAACCAAGACATGAAGTAGGTCGAAGATGTTGGCGACTTTTTTACGGAAATGCTAATGAAATGTATGAATGAAGAATATTAAAATGTAGTCATGTAACTTAAATCGTCTATCCTAGGACTTACTCTGGTATTCTTAGCAATTATAATTTTTTCTCACCTCACACCTGACATTGGACTTTTTTCATCGTAATTGCTGACAAATTTAATATTTTTCTATAAATTGTTCCTCTTATTTGTTTGATGTCTAAAAATACCGGAGTAGCTCAGTCTTACTTCAGCCTGTAGAAGTCATCTGCTGGGCATATGCCGCCCCCAAAGAGTTCAATGACTAACGGTCTTGAGCCTTTTCCGTCCACCAACCTCCCGCAACTTTAACAATGTCGTCGGTCCATCGGGAGGGCCTTCCAGCATTGCGCCGCCCGGTTCGTGTTCGCCATTCAAGAACCTTTATTCCTCAATAGTTGTGGGTTGTACAAGCTATATGACCAGCCCAATGCCACTTCAGCTTGTCAGTCAACTTCATTCTTATTAACAAGCAACATTTCACTCCTCAGATATAAACATCAAAGTACGACCATCCAATCCCACCCCTAAAAAAGAAACAAAGCAACTATTCCATCTTCATTGCGACAAGTTCCATAAATCAACCTATACAGCCGGCACAGAACCAGGCACAGTTACTACGCCAGAACCACAGAAAAGATCATAGTTATTACGCAAATCGCACAGATTACGTCGCAGTTAGTAGCGTTGGACGTCAAAACGGAAAGGAAAAAATTGCATCCGACCAGAACATAGTCTGAGGGAGCCTCATATCAATCATGCTGGAATTGAATCACGTTTCATCCTTTGAACCGATGCGCTTATGAGACCTTTGAAGATGGCAATGGTGAATTCTTATGGTATTCTTTGATGAAGTGTTTTCGGAACTGAGATTGGCATCAGCAAAATGAAATGGTGCCTATATTTTTTTTATTAGCACACTGTTTAACACTGCTATAGCAGTGTTAAACTTTTGTAGATCGCTTCTTCTTCTTCTCTATCGTATCAGTGTTTCAACCTTTCTTCTCAACCTATATTCTATCCTATAAATTTAAACTAAAGTTAAATGTGTTTCGCCCAGTAGGAGACCACTTTTATTCCGGCATCGGTAGCTTGAATCAGGTCCCCCTGGGTGCAGCTGGTAGGGCACAGGGGACATGAAGTCAGGTGGGCCATATTCTGAATAGGAGCTCCACATTCACAATGGCTTAGGGTTGGGTCCCTGAACCCCCATTTAATTAGGTTTTCCCTGCAGCGGCCAACCCTGGTCCGGAGTCGGTTAAGGGATTTCCAAATTGGCCACTACAGTTCGTGGCCGGGTGGCAGGTGCTTTGCTGGAGCAATGAAGTCCTGTGGAGGTGCGTGTTTAGCCTTCCACAGTTCGCTTCTGTAGATCGCAGTCTTATTTGAGTTTTTATCCTGTCCATCCAAAGGTTGCCTGGAAGAGATCGATAACGCCGCCTCTTGAACTTAATATTTACTGTATAAAAAACAATTAAGAGTTTATCTATGTATCTATAAATATATAATGTATCTATGTAATCTCTAAATATTGTTTTTGTCTATTAAGTACCTGCTTAGCTTAGTTAAGTTTCACAGATTTATGTACCTAGGTTAAGCCAACTTTTTATGTAAGTTAAGTACATTAATTGAATAAATGAGTTTAGGCAGGTAAGTAACTGTTTTAGGCCGTCCCCAGAGATCTTTTCTTAGTAAATATTTTGTATTAATAGAACACAGAAGGAACAATGAATGATGTAACAGCAAACTCCCCCAAATTCAATATGACTGCAGCTAATAGCAGGCAGGTGGCGTTCGGATCAGCCGGGCAATACATCGGAACAAATAGATGGACGTGACTGGGGCGCTAATGATGGCCCAGTTTGTAAGACGGTGCGTTGTTTTGGGAAACTAATCTAATCATTGTAATTGCATTGTCTTTTTAGTGTAACGTAACTAGTTTGTAAAATTTGTCTCACTGCATTGTCTGTCTTGCATTGTAAGTTATAAAGTACGGCTGGCGGATAGCTCGACTGTTCGTAAGTTATCCTAATTATATTAGCGTCAGGTGAAACTTTTGACTCGCTTACTTAGAGGACGCTACTAGGTCATGTTTTCAACGGAGTGAGCTTACCCAGAACCTATACCATCCTCTCAGACATCTCGAACTTATCCACATGAATTGAGATTATGGGTTGAAAATAATGACATCAACAATCTCGTTGAAATCAAACGGGTGTTTATCACGTACCTTATTTGAAAATATAAAATGAGGTACGCGATAAACACCCTTTTAATTTCAATAAGTTATGTATACTGATCGCGAAAGTTTGAAAAATACTATCAACAATCTCACAAACAAATAAGCTTTAAAGACAGGGACTCCACATCTTCACAAGTTCTTAGAAGATTAAATAATGATCTGTTACTATTATCATGAAAGAAGTCAACGGATTTTTTTGAGATGGACCTAAGGGTGCGTCTGCATCGGCAATTACGCCGCTCGCGCGCAGTTACTGCAACATATAGCAAGTTGCACGCGCTTATTTCGTAATGTTATTTGCTTATTTTGTTTCTGTGTCATAAGAGGATCGCAAGAAAACCCTAAGACAGAACGTAGATTATTAAAAATCGATTTATCCATCCATTTCACCTTGTAAATTAATCTGTATATCTAACAGGTTCTAAAACCGTCGAGTTGTTTCTCGAATGGAGTGGAGTTTGTAATGACATCCGATAATTCCGTCTTGCGTATCGATTGCGATGTGCCACGGAACCTCCTGGAGCTTCCGGCTACGAATACCAATTGCGGATATTGAGGGCCCTGTTTTATAGGGCTGTGTGTTTCATTTATCTATGCTTTACCTATGTATTCCAAGCCTCGTTTTCCCCACTAGGACTTTAAGTTATTTTGTGAAAAATTGCATTGCCTAAGTGCCTGCACTAAGATGTGATTATAAATAAAAACTAATAATGATGTCCACAGCATAATCGCAAAAATTATTGACCCAGGCATCAACTTGTGCCATTTTCAACTTTATTGTGAACCTTCATCTTTGGCTTCATTTGAAATTTTAATTTAGTGTAGGCGACTGTACTTGGGTCTAAAAATCTAAGGGCTGAGGAGAGGCAACCCTAGCTCTGCGGCCCAGCGGACCGCACGCGCCGAACGAAATCTCTTCTTATTCGGACCGCAGCGATTAGACGAGCAATTGTTCGATAATTCGAGTTTATCCGCAACTCCGGATTGTTACGGATGTTTAGGCGACCCTGATTTGATTACGGTTGTTGTGAAATTGTCTCTTCCCTATAATGAGACTTTTGAACAAAGTAAACTAGGTGTTTTTGAACATTGTGAATACACTTCTCTAGTATTTAATCTAGCTCTGTTACTTTTAGCTAGCCAATATTTCATACAAATTTAGTAATACCTACTTGCTGTTCTATTAGATATTTTTATTTGAAAACTAGGTATATTAAAATAACTATTTGTAGGAAGGAGTAATGTGGTGTACATTAATAACTGTGTACTAATAAAATATTATGGACTAATATGACACAAGAGGTATTGGTTATTTTAGTACGCATTATGTGCATGGGCGGGCGGGTAATAAAAATCTAAAATTTGTAACGATCTGGTCAGCTGGGTCACTCCACTTTTATGAATAGAGAACGCGTTCTCCTAAGAAATCGTTGTTTAATGGATACTCTGACCAACGAATGCAGCAATTGTTTTACAAATTTTAACTTGCCGCACATAATGGCCGCACGACTTGTTCATTGACGTCAAGCCAAGTGTATTTGCTGCACCTTCAAAAACTGAGAGCAAGTGCTCATACGGCACTCGCTCTCAGTTTTTGAAGGTGCACAAGCGGCAAATTCTTGAACACAGACGGCGTGTGGCCAGACTAGTATAGTACTAGTACTAGTACATTTTTGGAGGAGGTAGGGCATAGCGAGATTTTCTCGTTCTAAATTGGAGCAGCCCGCCTGGGGAGGTACCTCCGCCTTACAGAAGATCGCAGCCAAATAACATTATTTGTTTCAAATAGTGTTGTGTTCCTGCGGTGAGTAAGGTTGCCAGAGCTCTTAGGTAGGGGTAGGGGGGTTCGGAGTCGGCAACGCGTGCGTGATGCCTCTCGTATTGCAAGCGCTCATAGGCTACGGTAACCGCTTACCAACAGATGGGCCGTATGCTTGTTTGCCACCTAAGTTGTATGAAAAAAAAAAAAAAAGTATAGTATTATGTTATCAGTGGCCAGACTGTCAGTGTTCTACAAGTACCACTTTGGTGACTGTGCGCAGGATTTACATGAACTCATCCCTCCCTCCCCTTCCACTACCGGACAAGCAGACGCAGATGTAATTACCACCCTTACCTGGTCGACATACCACAGTGTCGAACCAAACGTTTCTGCTCCACCTTTATTATAAGCACTGGCAAAGAGTGGAACGATCTGTCTGTTTTCCCGGATGAGTACAATCTAGAAGTCTTCAAATCCAGAGTGAATAAGTTCCTTCTGGTGAAGCGTGCTCCATCTTAGGCCACATCTCACTTGCAAAAGTGAGATGGTGGTCAAACGCCTAACCATCACAAATAAAAAAAAAAAAAAAAACAATCGCGTTGGAGCTTGGGCGACTAAGGTTACGTCCACATCGTCGTCGTCGTGCCCAATAAGAACGCGATATCCTAAAGAGTGAGCTAGCTGTTAATTTTATGCTCAACCGCATGTGTATCTAATTTGTGGCCGAGCGGTTAATTATGCATTATTTATGATTGAAATGACATTGTTATTAGGATAACAGTGTTATGGGGTGGATGGTTTGTTTTTGATTTAGTATATATACTGAAGGTGTTACTCGTACCACAAATAGGTAATTAAAATTAATTTTGGCCGCGTTGTCCATATATTTAAAGGATATGGCTCTTTTGGTTTGTGGAGAAGTTTCGTTTCGAAGAGAACGTTTCAGTTATACTACAGTGTCCTGCATCCATTCGAATCTACATTCTATTAAAATCTCATACAAATCTTACGTCTTTTCTCTCGTCCCTTATTACCAATTTATCGATTACTAGGTAGGTTCATTTATTGGGTACTTGAAATAGCCTCCTCACCGCCTTATAAATTTATATTTTAAAACTGATCACCACATTATACCAGTTTAATATAAGCGCGGAGGTGCACTAGTGTAAGTTATGGCGCGATTATCGGTAGGGGTTGAATTATGAGGTGCCGGTTGGGAGGGGGCTGATTTAGGGTGCAGTAGTGAAAACTTCTCTAGGCAGTCATTTGGAAGTCAAGCGTTAATGGCACGAAGCAAACATTTTCCCCAACTAGTATTTTAAACTTTATTGTCTTTGCCAATAGTTATTTTATTTGCAAACTGTGTGGTTCAGTTTAAAATATGCACGCACTTAATCAAATGCGTTTTGCTAGATATTATTATGTAAATCTACGTCTATAACCTAATAATATTATACATGCGAAAGTTTGTTATTGTGTGAGCATGTTGGTTACTACTCAGGCCGTAACTGCTGAACGGATTTTGAAGATTACTTTAGGTCCTGTATAAGACATGGAGTACCTACATTTTTCCGGTAACACATGAGCGAAACCGCGGGAAGCTTGTAATACATCATTATTTTTATAGCGATATATTACTAGCTAGGTAAGTAGGTGTAAATATAAAATTTACACATACGCACTATGTAAACAAATAAATCTATGTATGATTTCTAAAAACCTTTTTTGAGCTAGCTTTAACTGTGTAAACTAATTTACCAATATACGCAAGCATCCTTTGATATAGGTAATTGTATCAAATCTTACGTTCCCAAACTTTACCTGAAATTACATAATCCCGCCTACCTGCCGAATTTACCAAATTATCCTTATCTTCCGTAAACTTGTCTCCAAAACAGCGGCAATAAGTTCAACGTTCATTCCGAAAATTCCGGAGTCAGGAGAGGAGGAAATACAAACGTTGAGCTACAGAAACAATAACAGTACAACTGTGAAGGTTTTTCACTTCGAACCATTCGTTAGTCCCACTCGCTCGTTCTTGGACAAGGCATCATTGACATCATAGGCATCCCTTTCCAACAGGTGGGCCTTAAGGTTGCTTGCAACCTTAGTTGTATAAAAAAGGCCCAAAACCGAAATAAGGAAATCCGTAGAAAAATTCTGAATAAGCAAGTTCAAGTGGCAGAGGGCAAGCCATATTTATCGCAGAACCGACAACTGTTGGTAAAAATGTTCGTCCTCGAACATTTTTACCAACAGTTGTCCAGTAGCTGTCTTTTTTAAAGTTGCAGGAAGTAGGGGGATAAAAAAGACGTTATAGCCGGAAATTACACCTTTATGTGCTTTCCAAAGGACAGAAGCGGTCAGTTGTTATCACCACTAGCTGCCATCCATTTGGTCACCGTGCTGAAGGTTGCATAACTAGGCGAGGTAGATACGCCAAGAGCATCAACATTCATCATGTTATCGATAGTGAAATAAGCGGATCGTATATCCAGCCTACAAAGTGCCTCGTATATAACTCCTATTAAATCTTAATTCTCCGCGATAAAGCTCATTTTGTATTGAAAGGCAATTCGAAATGGCATAAGCTTACGTGGAACCGAAACTTATGAGTATGGATCCAATTGGTATTCACATCACGAGTGGACTTCAAGACATGTCTCGCACTTCTAAATTTGGAAGCGAAAAAAGTTTTACATCAAAATATGATGTTTTAGTGTCAGTATGGTTCAAGGAGATGAGATTTGATACAATATGGCGTGTTAAATTTATAACGTGCTTTTTTCCTCTACCAACTGTTCTCACTGTAATGTAATCATATTTAACGGAATGAAAAGTAGGCCTAGATTGGTCTTAATATCAATAGAAGTCAGTCAATCGAAGACGGATTTGATATGGATTTATTAAAGTTCTGCTTCATTTTGGTTACCATGGCCCAAAACAGTATAAGTAGGTACAATTACATTCATATTTTAAATTTTTACACTCACCGCTCATTTTCTGTGAATTTACTCACAATTGATTTATATTTGGGAATTTTTCTTTATATATTTCCATACAATTAGCACTGTATTTATATTTAAACTTTAAATTGCAGACGAGACGAGACCGATAGTGTACCGGGACTGCGCGCAACAAAACGCATTATGTGGCCATCCCCGAGGCATTGACGTCTGCTGAACTTAAATTTACGGGATAGTTTTAAATTTATTTTTAAAACTTATTAAAGTTGGTGGCAAGTGTTGCCTGCCATATTGGACGGATGTCTGTCTGCTCTTGCACTACTCTACACGTTGTCGACTAGCCGTATGAAAGTTTTGGAAGAACGTTACTCTTTTTGGATTGAATTTACAGTATGCACTCAAAATAGCTAAGATGTTTAGGTCCGTAAAAGTTTTATTTGCTTTATTGCTATTTTGGGTAAAAATATCATTTTTTTCTTTTCTTTGATTTGTAAGTAAACGTCACATATGGATAACATTAAATTTAAATGATATCCATATGTATAAAAATATTTCTTCTGCCCAAGATTTTCGGCACCAGCGTCATTCGTTCCATGGCGCAGCTACGCCATCGTACGTATCGCATTGCCGATTCAAGGCGAAGATCTTAAATTTTGGGTATCATTTAAATTTAATAAAAGGGTCAAATTTTTTGAAAGAGGACACATTTTTCGCATTGTGTTTTAAAGTATTTAAGAAGTTCAAACGCTATTTTCATCGGTAGCAAATGAAATCTCTGACTTTCAACTGATATTCAAAATAGCCCGACCATCTCTTTCAAGTCTCTATAACCCGTGAACAAAACCAAAAAGAAGCATCAGCAAAACAGAACTTGAAAACGAAAATAAACCGTGAGATAAAAAATAAACATTTTATCAATGTACCACGGACCAAATGCGTGTGATCTTTCAGTGCAGCCATTGTATCGATTTTACATCCGGCTGTGAACGAAAATGGATGGATACTAATAATTGACAAGTTTTCGAAGCCATCTCGCTTACGAATTGAGATTGATGAGTGTGATAAATCATTGATTAGGAAAATGTCGTGGTGTCTTGAGTTATGTTTGTCGAAATAATTGAACCAATAACGGCTAGTTTTCAATTTGAAAAAAATATACTTATGATTTATAAAACAACGTACAAAACGCAAAACTTCTTCGCTAAAATATTTGAAACGCAATAGGGTTGTGATTATGTATATCACAAATTGCATTATGTGCATTAAACTCATTGATGTCTAGAAGATGAGATTTATCAGCAGTCTGCTTGTGAACAGGGGAAACAGTGGTACGGGTAAATTGACCGAGCTTTCAATGTCCGGTGGTATATCTGCATTGCACGAAGCAAAGCGTTTTTGTTTTTATGATTGTGCCGTAGCTGTCATATTTTCATAGATATTGATAGATTTTTATTACTGTGGCTTTTATTTCAATATTTTGCGTCCACTTTTACCGGTTGACAGTACTGGTAGTGGCCCCGCCTTCCGATCTACAGGTTGTGGGTTCGAATCCCGGTCGTGCACCAATGGATTTTCCATTCGGAAAATGTATGTGCGCCATATTAGTGCTCTTAAATGGTGACGGAAAACATCGAGAGGAAACCAGCATGTCTTAGAACCTAAAAATTCGAAGACAATGTGACATGTGCACGAGGCTCTAATAGGCTCACTCACTTCCATATAAATAACCAACTTTTCTAATGCGCTGTTTTTGAACTTTTAATTATATTTGTAACTATCGCGGCTTTCCCTATGATGTTTTCCTTCACCGCTTTTGAGCACGTGTTAATGCGCATAATATAGGTAGGTACATTTTTGGTCATTCATCGTAAGCGACCGGGATTCGTATCCACGACCTTGGGACCAAAAGACTAGGTACCTTGCACAAGGCCAACACGCCTCGGTTTCATCAGTAGTAGTTGTGTTATAATGTCTATAACACGATATTAATATTGGTTACTCATAGATAAATGTTATTAGACTGGCATGTATCCAATGGAGAGATAACCGCTTATAATGTAACCACTAGGCTTGATTTACGGACAGGCATCATCAAATAACATGTCATCATCATCAAATTGTAAAATTACCATTAAAACCTAAAATCTGTGGAATGACCTGGTAAAATATAGCAATAACACTTATCAAGATGTTTCATCTTCTTCACGCGACACCATCAGTATCGTATCGAGTAACTTGCTGGACCTGTATAAGATTTATAATATCCCAAAAACGCCGAGTCAGACAGGATTTGAAACTGCGACCCTCCTCTAGAAACAGTGATGTTTTAACCAACTGAGGCACAAAGTCGACAGCTCGGTAGACGAAAATCTTCGGGAGGTTCTTCAGCTTGTTTCAAATCCCGCCTGAGTTTCAGCCTCGTCAACCGTAGGACGTCCACTGCTGAACATAGGCCCCTCTAGGATTTACAGGAACAATCGTTTGGGGAGATTTGTCCATACTCGCCACGCTGGGCATGCGGGTTGGCGAGCGCAGACAAAGCTATTGTTGTGAATAAGGAATCCACGGTTAGAAATGGAGAACGGGTTGACACTTACACTTAAAAAAAAAAACCTCAATTACTCTTAAGTTGTACTCACCTTGGCAGTTCTCTGGCAGGACTTGACTGTGTCTCTTGATGACTGAACGAAGCCATTATTTTACTCACTGATCAGCATTACCACACATTGTCTCATAAAGTCATCACTTTCATATCGATTCAAAGTCACTTTGTAAGTCATACGAACAGTTTCTGCAAGGAAAAATACTTTTTTATCTCTCAAGGTAGATTCGTATAAATTTAAACATTCATACTTTATGATTCATAACTATAAAACAAATGCTTTGCCTCTGAATACGCTTGGTATAAACAAGGAAAGAATATTTGTTTACCTCTAAAAGTTATGAGAAGAAGTTCAATAAATTGTGTACTCCAGATAAAATGCAAAGTAGTTAACTTTAACGGGAAAGTTTATAAAACAAATGCGGCAAACGCTTTTGTATTATTTAATAATAAACTACTAGTTTTCAAGTTGAATGAGAACAATGTTTTCCTAAGCAGTGCACCACCCCGCGGGCGCAGTTGATTAGGCCGAAAGACTGGAAAATGGTGGTTATCCGATTTTGTGAAAATCACCTGTCCGTTTAAGTCACTTAGTTCAAAGGTTCAAAATATTATTTTTTATATAACATAGGCTCTTATTATTATTATTATTATTATTATGTTTCATACACAATAAACACTAGAATTAGTAAGAAACTAACAAAAAAATATTTTTATTATCTGCTTGCGAATTTTGGTAATAATATTAAAAATAAAGACAGAGAATTCAAACGAATACAAGTATGTAAATATTTGCAACTATTTTACGAAATACACAAGAAACGGTTGAGCTATCTAATGACCGTTGCAAACGGTAATTAGATCGATTCGGTCGATTTACCTACACGAAATCAGTGAACCACCAAAATAATTTATCTACGAAATGTATAATGCTTAAGCATGATGTATATACCATTGCATTAAACACATGACAAAGTAAATTAACTACCGTTACTGCGCAATGCCTCGACGGGGTCGTCAATCAAACCTTCATAAATGCTCACATAACTGGCTGCAATTCAATATGCATAATAGCATTACAAAGTAATAAACAAATACCTATCCATTAGTTATAGCTGCTACGTACTGCGCGGCTTGACGACCTATAAACTTGAAGCTGCGACTAGAGGGGGAACAGAGCGATACGCTAAGCGATTTAAAATAAATATGTAGCTTTTACAATAGCTATGTTTAATCATTAGAGATCACCATGGGGTGATGTCACTATCTCATATGGATGACCATATGAGCATGAGCTAATGATATATAATTAGCATGAGCTAATTATATATCAAGGACATATTTGGCGTTAATTTTAAAAAAAACTCTAATATTATTTATATTTGTGTCTATAATAAATTTTTGACTAGGTAAATAAAACATCATTATCATCTCCCTGCCACTATCCCAATTTTTGATTTCCTAAACGACAAAAGCCGTTTTTTTCGATCGCGTCCATATCTGAGATCCACCCGATGGACCGACGACATTGTGAAGGTTGCGGGAAGTCGGTGGATGGAGAAGGCTCAAGACCGTTCGTCATGGAACTCTTTGGGGGAGGCCTATGTCCAGCAGTGGACTTCTACAGGCTGATGATGATGATGATGATGATGATGATGATGATATCCATATCTGAGAGAATTATTACTACCGGCCTAGTTCTCATTATATTGGTCTCACTTACACTTGCTTGACGCTCCTTTCATGCAACCGAAACCCTACATTGAAACTCGTTAAACTGCACGATTGACTGTGGATTTATTTGACAGGTTATAGGCATGAGCCTGGATCGCAATCAAATCCGAAGATTTCAGGACTTAGTTTTAACGAGCGGAGTGATTTCGGTGCTATTGTTTGTTTGGGCTATTTTGGAGTCTTACTTTGATAGCCTAATCTTCGAATAATTATAATTGAAAATAGTTTTTTTTTTATACAACTTAGGTGGCAAACTAGCATACGGCCCACCTGTTGGTAAGCGGTTACCGTAGCCTATAAGTGTTTGCAATACCAGAGGTATCACGCACACGTTGCCGACCCCGAATCTCCTCCCCCCCCTAAAGAGCTCTGGCAACCTTACTCACCGCAGAAACACAACACTTTTTGCAACAAATAATGTTATTTGGCTGTGATCTTCTGCAAGGCTAGTCTGGAATAGTCTTAATAAGGTTAAGAACAACATCCAGCATAATACCTTTTTAGCAACTAAAAATAATAATAATGTCTACGAAAGTTTTGTTACGTCTATCGGTATGTTCGGTGCCAAGAGATATGGTAGCTGTAAACTTTAAGGACCATTGAAGAAGCCTTAGGACTATTTAGAAAATCGCATTGCTACAGCACGCTACGAGAGATACGACTTCGTAGTACTCGTATCAAGCGAATGGCAAAGGCGTTACAATGCGAAGCTTACTATTAAATTTCCGTTCACGACCCACCTTTTTGTAACTTTTCTCTTCAACAAGTTTGGGTTGATAGATATATATATATAGATAGATAGTAAATTCCTTATTGTACACCACAAGGACATCTTACAAATTACACACAGGTACAAACATTCAATTATTAGCAAAGTACAATGGGCGGTCTTATCGCTAGAGCGATCTCTTCCAGACAACCTTTGGATGGACAGGAACTGAAGAGAACGATATGGGTCGGTATCACAAAGACAAAAATAATATATACTAAAATATACAGGGTGAGTTTTTTTGCAGGGCCACTTAGGAATCGGAAACCGTGAGAGCAATCGAAAATTGATGTTAGGAGTTACGGGTTCGATTTTGAAAAAAATAAGATCTGCATTAAAAAGAGTTAAAATTTATTTTTATGCAAAAAAAAACATGATGTTTTTTTTTGCATTTCTGTGTTCTATATTTATAAATAACTAATAAATAACTGATAATATAGAACAATGATAACAATGTGTATAAAGTTGTTGGAACACCTTCAAAACTGCAAATTTATAAATAACTGAATATTTATTTACTACGTGCAAGCAAAGCAATTAATTAGTAAAAAATAACTTTTGGTAAATAAATATTGTTGAATTTATAAAATTATAATTTTGAAAGTGTTCCAACAACTTTAGACACATAGTTATCATACATTTATTTATTTATTAACAGACAAAGAAGCCAAAATTAAATAAACTTCAACTTTTTTTAATGCTGACCTTATTTTTTTCAAAATCGAGCCCGCGACTCCTATTATCACTTTTCAATTACTCTCACGGTTTCCGATTTCGCCTAAGTGGCCCAGAAAAAAAACTCAATCTGTATATGTTTAAATTTAACGTACGTATCTCTAAAACCATATTTTTGTTTTGTAGAACGAAGTACTTGCCAACTTCACACAAAAGCTGCATCGCTCTCACAGTAAAGCAAAGTTACACTGCGTAACCCGTTCAGTTTCAAAGTGCAGAGTCACAAAGGGACTAAATGAACACTGTTTCGTGAAGACGTTAAAAATTTATGACCTCGCTTCGCTTACTTCACTGTACTACGTAATAATTAAAATGGCTACGTGTCTTGCAATATGAATTTTAAAGCTTTTGAAGGGTGACACTTACGATGGCAATGCTGTTCAAAATGGAAAAAAGTAGCCACCGATTTTCTCTTTTACATTTAATAGATATGAATAGAAATATAAAAGGTACAAGAGTAGTAGTAACTCGTTTCACAAGTGATTAAACCAAAAATAAAAAAAACAACTAGACTTTAGACTTTAGACTATATTTCGATATCAAACTCTACATCCAGGGATTATCAAACTTTGTAAAGTTTCATAAAATAAACAATAAACAAACAGACAGACAAAGTTTTAGGATATAACCTTTTTTTGCAACATGTTATTTATCATCTCCTAAACATGTTTTTGAAGAGAATATTTTAAGTACAGAATTTTTGGATTTAGGTACTGTTTTTTATATTCTATAGATCCTACCTACCTATAAATTCATCAGAAATGACGCTAATCACAGATAGCGACCCTTTTACATCAACGTCCGAACGGTGAGCGCGCGCAATTATCAGATCCCCGGCTTTGAGAAGACAAATTTGCAGTGACCCCTTCCAGGTTTGTAGGCTGAGATTACACTGGCGATGTCGTTCTTTCGTCGTCTCTGGTTCTTTGCTGGTCGCACAGCGTTAGGTCAAGCGTGGTGACATAAATCAGCGCACCTTGTAAAAGCTTTTTCTATGGTTATTGGAAATAGCAGTTTCCCATCCATGGCTTCCTCCAATAATAAGTACTGCGTACTTGTCGAGTGGGCAAAAGAACATTGAAGGCTGAGTTGCACTGTACTTTTGTCAGACGACGAAGAAACAACGAAGCCAATCAGAAAGTTAATAAGCCCTGGACAAAAAGTGATTGTCGTTACCGTTGAATCATACATAGCCGAAGCGCGAATAATGTAATTACAATCATCATCATCATCATCAGCCCGTAGAAGTATACTGCTGGACAGTGGCCATCCATCGGGTGGGTGGCCTTCCAACGTTTACAATGCGATCAGTTGTCAACTACGAGTTTAAGCCAATCAAAATAAAAGGAAATCGAGCATTGTCGATATCATTGGCTAGTATTTGATATGTGTAATCGTATCGTAAACGCGTTACCGTGAATTATTCGCACTTGGGCTACTGGCAACCTGGCTATTGTGGATGCTTCTTAACGTAGACAAATCTGCAGTGACCCTTCACCCTGAATCCTAATGATCCTGCTTATCATGCCGAGCGGCCCCTTAAGGAGGGAGTTTAATTAATTTATGAATTAAATACGACCGTCTTCCAAAATTTGGATTACGAGTTTCCAAATTGTAGCGGGTATTGGTTTTCGGAATTTAATAATATCGTTCGGTTGTCGGTGGAACCAGTTGCCTCGGCTGACCTATTACGTTGTTCTATTTACTTAATATTTTCTATCTAGATTTAACCGTGTTGTCCAAGTTGGAGGTTCCCCGACTTTCGATTCGAAGGTCGTGGGTTCGACGATAGCACTTGCATAAAACGATGGAAAACAGTGTGAGGAAATAGGTACGTATTCTAAAGTGGGTTTCAATGACTTCGTAGTTCATGTAAAAAAAAAATACTTAAACATGCTAAAAGTGTGATTTTGAAAGTTTATCTTAATTGTACCTTAACGATTGAAACACCAACTTTTACTGGACATCGCGAGATATCAGTACGGGGCGAACCATTATTATATTTAAGTCATGAATTTTATACAACTCTTTTAAGCTCCCATTTGTTGGTACGAGTAGGTACTAATCAAAACAAGTGCAAAAACATGGGCACCGCAATAAAGCATGAATACACACGATCACGTAATTAAACACGCTTGTAATACACCACAGGGGCCAGTGGACGGGCCGTTTTATTATTATTACACTTTATAAAGGCCTCCGGTTTTATGGATTATAAATTTCATTAGCGTGTGCTGTCCGAACATCGCGTTTATTGCGGCCAGCTCAGGGCTGACGAGCGGGCTTAAGAGATTAGAATTAATATTGGAAGTATGCGGAACACGGAATTTTTGAGGTGATATAGTGCAGAGTGATTTGTACACGTGACAAGAACAAGCATATTATTCTGGAAATGTCTCTATGTAACGAAAATTACAGTGATTAAAAGCGTTATTATACGAAAATAAAAAGATCCTTCGTTCAACCTATAGTTAATGCTATTATTTTAATATTCTAATCTGCATTTTTTTCTTTTCCTAAGTATGGCATAATCGATATGTAACTTAAAATTCCTAACCTATAAAAATATAGTTATTCTCATTCTTATAGTTCTGAAAAATTGAGCCAACATAATTTCGACTGTAATAGGTGTGAAAATTTAAAGGCGAGCTTTCAATTTTTACACCAATTACAGAGGACGATAAAACAAGACTTTCAACAAAAAAACTCGCTGTGTGTGTGCATGCTTGACGATTTATACCACTGTGTGTATCGTAACTTTTTTGAATACAGCCTGGGTGGTTTATTACCACTATTTACATTGCAGTTCTGTACCCACATTAATTAAATTTAAACGCGCTTTTTTAAACTAAACGATACTGAAAACCGAAAATATCTTTAAACTTATAAAATAAAAATCGATTACCAACACTTCCGGTAAACAATTTGGCTGTAACCATAACCAAAGACAATGAAGTATAGTTTACTTTTCCTGTTTTTTTGCCATAACTAACTCACATTTCTTTATGGTGAAGAATAATAATTATGTGTGTAACAAGTAAAATAGAGCAAAGGTCTTTGAATCGAGTCCCGGTCTAAATCAAATTAATGTTTTCACCGCACTGATTATTTCAACAACAACGGACATAATAGACTAGGATAACTCAACCTTAGTGCAGAATGACCAAGAAAGAACCAGTAACTCTACGAATTAACGCGAGTAATCTATTATGAGTGGTCACTACTACAATAGACAACTATGCAATACAGACAAATACATACATTAAATCACGCCTGTTTCCCAGAGTGCTAGGCAGAGACCACGGCTTTCCGCTTGCTACGATCCTGACATACTTGTTTTGCATTCACTCTCATCACATTCCTCATACATGCTCGTCGGTTTTGAGTACTCTAGGCCTGGCCTTTTTCAAAACGCCACCGACTTGGTCAATTAACGTACTCCGTCTTCCCTTTCTAACGTCTAATTCATACTCGCCTTATACACGAATTTCGTCACTCTTTTTTTCTCCATCCTCTCTGCCTAGCATACCTTTAGCAATACTCATCACTACGTCTGTTTCCACAATCTCTCTTATCACAATTTTCGTCTATGTTTAATTCAGAACAATTCCTCACATACTTCGCAAAGCTTTCATTTTCACTGCTTTTGTTACATTGATTCTTCTTTGGCTATAATAAGCTACTTTCATTGTAATACATTAGTGTTGGCACTAACACTTCTCCATGCACAGCCAGTTCGTGCCGAATAACAGACGAACAATATCAGTTTAAATTAGTAATGGTATTACGAATTTTCATTAAACTGTAATTATACTTTGTTTAAAATACCAGTAAATCAACCGGTATTTTACATTGTGGCATGATTTATTCCCAGTTCAACCACAAAAACTGTGTTGAATGAAAATTTAAAACAGTTATGAGTGAATTAACAAGGATTTTAAAGTGGTTTGAGGAAAATGAAAAACTAACGGCGGTGAATCAGGTAAGGCTGGCAGTTGGCATTACCATTGTAAATTTTGATAAAGGTCTAGGGCACTACTACTGTTTTTAGGGTACCGTACCTCATTATGGGAAACATAAACTCTATAGGATCACTTTGTTGTACTTCTGTCTGTGCGACAGCATAATACATTTTGGGATTCTTGATTTCGGATCCCATATGATGGTACGGAGCCCTCACTTCCTGCTTCGACCGTCATTATTTTGCAATATTAATGATCGTGATTATTTCTTAGGTGATAGCCCACACTAAGTGAATGCTATGATTTTTATGATATCCCAAATATTTTAGACCCTAATAGGTTTGAAGCTGCAATCTTCCCCTGGATACGGGGATGCTCTAACCAATTAAGCTCCCGTGCTACTTCCCATCTGTGTGAAAATCTTCGGGACTTCCAATCGGATTAAAGTACCGTTAGCGCCACCTACAGATGAAACAATTGGTTTACACCTGCTGAATGACTAAAGCTGGTTTTAGTACATTGAAGAAAGATTACGCAGCTTATTAAAATGATTATTTTATTTTTATAGTGATAGATACCCACACTAAAGGAATGCTAAGCGCGTTCGAATCTCGTCTGAGTCGATATTTTTGGGATATACCTAATATAAAAACTGTCTAGCGAGTAGTAACCGTACTACTCGCTAGACTGCGCATTCCACTGTCAAAGGTAAAAAATTGCTGTTGCTGTTGTATACTTGTCTTGTCTGTGTATTTATACATAGCCATACAATTTACTTTGTATTTCCATACAACTTCCCCAACCACAACTAAATGCACACCGAAGGAAATATCTTATTTATCCAAGTCCGCTTAGACCCAGAAACTCCGCAATTTTTCATTCAGTATTATTCAGTTCTCAATAGACTCCCGAGGGAGCCCAAGAAAGTTCTGCACTTACTATAATTGTTGTGCCATCTTGAAATAAATTGCGCTTTAACGAATAAAATTGGCTCAGGGAAAGAAGTGATGTGCCATCGTGAGGAAACCGGCATGTCTTTGAACCTAATGAAAAATTCGAAGACATAATGTACGGGAACCTCTTAGGCGCACTATAATCCTTTCACTGTACCTATACTGTTTCTTTCTCCGACGGCCATAGGCCCTTTTTATTAACAATACAATGTGTCTATATAAGCCTTTTCTATTTAATGATACCGTATTAATTACACATTTATGATTTAAAAATAAAAAAATAAAATAAAATAAAAATAAAATCTTTTTATTTCGGACAACATAGATCCATATGGGGTTAGTAACACAATAAAATACAGTAAATGGTTAGTAGGCAAATCGAAACATAAAATTCAAATAAAATTAAATTTAAATTTAACGCAGGACTAATTCACAGAGTGGTCTCACCAGAGTGGCGGGACTTTTTCCGGGATCACTCTGCGAATCAGGCCTGCCCACAGCGGCGAGGAGTATCTATTAGCTATAGTTTTCAGGATGCTGTTGTGACTGTCGCGCATTCTGCGGATCAGGGATGTAGATTTTTTGCGAATAATGGCTGCGAGCCCATCAGTTTGATATCAGTTTGATTTAAAACGCGAATAGTATTATCTAGAAGGTCCCAAAAACAAATGGATACTCACTAGCCCATCACTATGAGTCTCATTCGCATAATTGATATTATCGGACAGAATATCTATTAAAATGTGCATTCCTAAGTGTACAGTTTTATCATTACACTTTTTAGTTTATTGCATACTGACATATACGTTCAGCACGGTTTAGTGTAGTAAAATTCCCGGAAAAATAATATGTGGTAAAAAAACTGTACAGTTCACACTATGCAATGAAAGTTGTTTTAAGTGAGGCCCTTACACTTAAGTGTTATGAGAGCACTTCTCATTGAGTGATTGATCTCAGTTTTACATGTTTGTTTTATTCGCAGTAAACGTTTGATGCTCTTTATTTGATTAAACGATGTTGATGTGCTCTTTCACTTGCAATAAAGCCGGCTATTTTTACTGCTGCTTCTACTCGTATTAAACTTGCTGTTGAATGTGGCTTTGTTCAAACTTACGAAACTGCATAGATTATACACAAAATAAAATAAAAATAAATAAATATATATTCCGGACATATCACACACGGTCAACTGATCCCAAACTAGGCATAGCCTGTACTATGGGTACCAGAGACTGATATACATAATAGATATATATTAAACACCCAGACACAGAACAAACATCTGTGTTAGTCACAAATGTTTGTCCAGTGCGGGAATCGAACCCACGACCTCTAGCGCAGAAAGCAGAGTTACTACCAACTGAGCTATGAGGCCAGTCAAAATACCATTTATCCTACTAATATTATAAATGTGAAAGTTTGTGAGGATGTTTGGATGCTTGTTATTCAACCACGCCGTAACGGCTCAACCGATTTCGTTGGAATCTTCGAAACTTGGAATCGATAAAGTTCTTTACATTCTATAGCATAAAGGCTACTTTTTATGTAGATACCACGCGAGCGAAGCTGTGGGCGGAAGCTAGTATTCTTATAAAATGGTGTTTTTACTAATTGCAACGAAATTTTTTGTGATTCACACTGGGCATGTTTTCCTTAGTGTCTAGGATAGAACGGTGTGCTCAATTCTACTAACGGTGACTACCACAGAATCCTTGCGGAACGTTGTTCGGCTTTGTACAAGTTCATTAGCTTTGTGTGGCTCTGTTTCTGTTCCACAACTACAGTATCTCTATCATATTACAGGACCGGTTATACCGACTGTAATTACCAAAATATGGTTCGTAAAGTGTCATCATCATAGTTTCAGCCGTAGGATGTCCACTGCTGAACATAAGCTTTTCCCATAGATTTCCAGTGCAATCGATCTTGTGCGGCGGCCAAGGGCTCCCACCAGCCTTTATTATGTGATAATTATTTGTTATATGTAGTAAATGGCCGCTTTTGGGTGCGTGGTCTTCACTCTAGTACCTTTTGGCCCCAGCGGTCGTCGGTTCATAAAGTGAACTTACAGTAAAAATGTATCTTTATACGGACTTACTATAATATAATACAAACGTTACTATAATTTGAAGTCTACTATAATATGGAATATTGACGTTACTATAATATAAACGTGGAATAGATGGTTAATTCTTTTCTAATAGCTGTGTCTTTTCATTGAAAGTTCAAAGAGATAACATAACACAGAGAATATTTCAAAGATTGTTTGGTAAGAAAAAAGAATTACACTTAGAAATTGTGAATTAATGTTTGTTATTACGATGCTGTAGGATGTTTCGCCTAGGTACTCACTTCAAATAATTCGACTTTGGTATCAAGGGCTGTTGTAGGTACTCGACGTTCCTTATGTAGGTACGTTCGTGGGTACTCCTCTTATTTCTACCTTGGTTTCCATAAAATATTAATAAAATAAATTGGGAGAGGAAAACAAAATAATCCCTAGCCTAAAAATATACAAGGTAATAAGTATCAATTAATCATTATAATTATAATAAGCTTATTGATACTTACCTTGGACATTTATACATATATACATGAAATCACGCCTATTTCCCAGAGGGGTAGGCAGACACCACGGCTTTTCACTTGCTACGATCCTGACATACCTCTTTTGCTTCATTCACTCTCATATCATTCCTCATACATGCTCGCCGGTTTAGGGAACTCTTGACCTGGCCTTTTTCCAAAACGTCACCGATTTGGTCACATTTATATTGGACATTTATAGGTAAGGGATTATTAGGTTTTCTTTGAATGTAGACAGTGTTCCATACCTTCTCAGAATATCTATTCTCGACGAGGCCCTGACACGATCCTATGCCATTACACGAAACGACCTTGATCGTGTTTCGTGCGTTAAAATTGTTCGGTTCAAAGAGATTTATCCTAGAACCTTACTTAAAACATACTGACATTTAAATTGTTGAGTTTCTTTAAGTACCTACTCACACAAGTTCTAGAAATAAGGCTGTATTCTAGAAATAAGTTAACTTGGGTGCAGTTATGATTTGAAGTTACGTCTCACAAACTCTTTCTGTAAATCTACCGAAAGATGAGTAAAAATCACCAAATTCAAAGACAGGTTAATTATTAATGACAATTTAATAACATTATTTTGAAAAAAAAAACCATTGCAAGTACGTACTAATACGAGTACATAATATACAAGGTGATTTACAATAATACGCTATCCCAAAAGTGGCTTAATCTATACCTGATTGACAATGAAGTTTGTTCTACGACTTTTGAAATTCGTCAGTTTTCATTGAAAAAACACTACGAAAAAATGTGCTGCTTTGGGGTCAAATCAGTTCAAACTGAATTATTCAGCTGCTTTAGGTAGCAATCTTGTTGTTAAACTTCTCTTACGTTTTATTATTGGTTATTGAGATGATAAAAACCAAAGACTGCTGATTTGATAAAGTTCAGGAAAAAAATCTGGGCAATAAAATAATAATGTTGTTAGAATAAACACCTTTTGGGATTGTGTACATATATTGATTTACCTTGTATATTATAGCTGTAATTAGGCTATTGCAGTAATCAGAAATGTTGTTTTAGGCAATTTACTTAGCTGAAAGTTCAGTTGTACAGAATGTTTGTAATCTGTGTTTTATCTGAACCAGTTTTGAACTAATGGAAGTTGATAGTAAAGATATCTGTATTTTTAAGATTGTTAGAGTGATGGGGCTAGGAATATTTGAATTAATAAAATTGTTATCAATTATTATGTAGGTTAAAAAATAATAATTTATTTAAAAATGAATCATAGCCAATACATTTAACTAACTAATTTACTTTGTGAGTTATTTTAAATGAATCATTAGATACTCGCAATTCCACTAGACAAAAAAAACATTATAATATATTATAATTACACCTAAAATCACACCAACCTTTTACAAAGCATAGCTTTTCCACCACAATATTTAATTTAACAGTGAAATATGCTTTGAGTTAGAACCCTACCACTACATGCACAAACACGAGGGTAGACCACGTTTCGCGCTTCGGCATTGAACGCACGTGCGCCCGCTACCGCGTCCGTAGCGTTACTGACTGAACAACTGAACTTCAGTTTCATGCATCTCGCCCCACAGAAGCCTCCTCATTTTTCTGGGCGCCTGGTAGCGCGGATCTGGTTTTTGGGAAAAACAATCGTGAATAAGGGAAATATTTCTGTAACGTACATTACATTATATTGTCACTGTTATGTGTTGTGATTCTTCATCAAGATACCAAGCGTACGAAGTTGCTGACGGAAGCTAGTACCTCTATAATAATTTTAACTAGAATGTCTTTTTACTAATCAAAGAAGGATTGTGCAATTTGATACTTGGGCATTACTTTGGCTAAAATCTATTTTAAAAATCGAATGACACAATGACTTTTTTAGATTTTCTCACTAATTAAAGCTCTGAAAACCCGGAATTTGGAGAAACAATTTCCCCTATAATTAAAATGGGGAGTTGGGGGATGCCTCATTTGCAATCCTTTATTCTCCTTTATAAACTCCTTTTCGATGTTAAAACCTCTTCTGACAAAATAAAGATCTCTGCATACAAATATTAGTTGCAGCCATAGATTAAATAATAGTACATAGTTCCAAAAGGAGTCACATAAACATTAACATACCTGGTTTATGACTTAAAATACACTCTTGGTATATTACAGCAGATCTTACTCAGGCATGGAAAAATTTATAAAAAACAACACGACTGTTATCCCCATTTGAAGCATGTGTCAAATCGATCCTAAATTTTTGAAATTCTTCAGATCGAGAGTTGGAGTACCTGCTATTAGAACTGTTTTGGGCTAACATTTTTCTTATGACGATATACATATTTTCCTTCATTTCCTTTCAACCAAAACACAACTAACGTCGTTCCCGAATTCCTAGGAAGCATCACGTTCAATTCATACAAATTATAATAGAATACATACCGCCGTGATAGGGGCTGGCAGGTAAGTGACGCACAAAGCTTGGCTTATATTCCTCAGAGAAGCTAGTTTGTGCTCTAATTGGCTGCACAATACGCGATATTTGCAACTATTCTACTAGCCATTATAAGATCGATCAGGACGTCAGTTTACGGATAGGTAAACCTTTGCTGTCATTAAGATATAAGTTGGTAGAGAGAGATCTTTATGCAGAGTCCCTACATTCAAATACATGCATGTCAGCACTATTTTACACGAATTTGAACCATAAATCTATGATACCGTTAGCTTATGTCACCACCTAAACATAATCTCATGCAATGCTATGCTCCGGTTTGATGGGTTGTGGCAGTCGTTGAAATTACAGGCGCATATAGCTATGTTCAAACAGCGTAATATGTTACCTGAAATTCGTTTCAAAATGATCCTTTTCTCTACTTATTAAAGTCCATTTTTTCCAGTAGAATAAGCCTCTTTCGGGATAGAACTAACTGCATTATACTTACTTACCTACTTGTACTTACTATGAATCACCTTTTATTCGAATTAACTAAACAAAAACCCAAAAGCGCGAGAAAACAAAATCACCTGAAGCTATTTCCGCCCCTGCAAAGCTCAATAAAAATATCAATGGTGCATTAACTCGAGTCAAATTTGTTTACGTTATAATATTTATCTGACCACTGACCCGTTTAATGCTAGCCCTGGGGAAAGTTGACCCTCTATGCAACGCCACGTCATTTGGAACACTCCTGAACAGATTTTTATAACCACCATCTTATGCATACCTTTTAAAAACAACACTACAACCCTGTCCCAACGAAATAAGGTTCAGCTTCGGTTAAATTTGTAAATGGTCTGGAAAATGTGTTTGTAGATAGGGTGAACATACTTTGACAATGTGCATTAGAGGGGTAGCACAGTAATTTGATACTGTTTAAGTCGTGGGAATGCGAGATTTATAGATCGTGTGCGTAATGAATAATGCGGATAAGGATCTGGGATGGGAAATGGGCTGTATCTTTAATCGTTGTCTATGAAATTCTGCCACTGAACTCAACAGTCAGAGATACTGGATGATATTTAAAAATAATTGAGACAAAACTTACCATTTTTTCGAGATCTCATTTATTTAGCCAAGCATAATATCTTCTTAGCTAACTTAACCGGTTTCTGCCTAGCCTTACCTGAAAAATAAGAAAACAAAGAATTACTTTACTTTCCTTTCAAAGACAGAGCAGCACCGTACTTTTTTTACTGAAATAGCTTGCAAAGCTTCGAGAAATAATAAAATCCCACGAGGTATATAAAAATAAAAACGCGAAAGTTCGTAAAGATGTGAAGAGTTTTGAAGATGTTTGTTACCCTTTCACGCCGCAACCACTGAACACATTGTAATCAAAATCGGCAGTTATATAGTAAATAGCCTGAAATAACTAGGCTACTTTTTATCCGGGTACCACGCGAGCAAAGCCGCGGGTGGAGTCTAGTCACAGACATAGAGGAATAACGGGACGTCCAGACGGGCTGCATAATGGCGGTAATATTTCGTGCTAGGTCTCGTGTCAAGAGGTCAAGTGACACAGACGAACCGAACGAAGATCAAAATTACCCTTCTTAGGCCCGTGATACATATGCATAGTAGCTCGCAAAAAGGAATACCAGAAATCTGCCAACTAGTGAGTGCGAGATACTAGCATTTATAACGGGGTTATTTTTAGGGAGCAAACAAGCTATACGGCCCACCTGTTGGTACGAGTTGCATTAGCCTATGGACGCTTGAAATACTAGAGGCATCACGCACTCTTTGCCGACCCCTATTAAAAGGCCTTATTACGTCTACTATATGATTCATACAGGGGCAGGTGGAACTTTTTACTTACAGGACGCTGTAGCGTCTAAGACATGTGGGCAGTTCCCGAAAGATAAGAGGAAGTTAGAAAGTCAATATAAATGTGCGTGTGTGGTTGATAAGTAATTATTAGAAGGTATTATTTATTGCCTTGCAGTGTTTTTTGTTTTGTTGATGCCTGAAAGTTTTGAGGAGACTCAAGATCTGTATTTTGTCCTTCTCTATGTCCCTATATGTAGTGAAATGATGGATTAGGTTTTTATAATTTTTGTTGCTCAAAACTAAACAATCTTCAATGAAAATCTGAAATAGGCTCACTCTATTCAAGGGTGGGCATTTTGAAATTAGAACGCTAGGCTATTTGCACTTGAGGACAGGACAAAAGGCCTCGACGGCTCGTGCGTGCTTTATTGAGCCACGCCTAGGGGCTAGTGATGCGATAACAGGTACTTTTCGAAAATAATAACAATTCAAAATTAGAAGCAAACTTGAAACATATACATACGTTGCAATTCAACAATTCTTAAGCAGACAGGCTCGGTATCCACCTAAGCTGACGGAGCGGAGATGTATACCAATCAACAGAATTGTGTAAATCCAAAGATAATAATTATAATAGAAGGTTAGAAGGGAAAGACCTAGGCGTACTGTTAGTCACCAAATCGATGACGTTTTGGAAATAGGCCAGGTCACGAGTACCCACCCTTAACCGACGAGTATGTATGGGGAATGTGTTGAGGGTTAATGAAGCAAAAGAGGCATGTCAGGATGGTAGCAAGTGAAAAACCGTGGTATCTGCCTACTCCTCTGGCAAATAAGAGTGATTTTATGTACGTATGTTGTCAGATTTTAACAAGATATCTAGTACCTAGTCATATACACAGTACCTTGATTTATGTTTTTTAGCACCGTCGCAAACGACAACACAACACAAATAACCTGTCCTTTTCTAACAGGAAACAAAAGAAAGAGGTGGACATACTTTTATCGAGCCGATAATGTTAGTGAGTGATTATAAATAAGTGGGTACCTAAGTATATTGTAACAAGCCGTCCCATGCCTAGTGTTCGCGCCTCGGGCGACCATTCAGCAATGCCGCGGGTAAACTCCATGCAGCCCGCGAATAAATACGGCTCTACGAGATGGAATCCTGTTTCACGGTGAATTCACTGCTAGTGATTTTCAGTACGGTTTTTTTTTTTTTTCAAATTTGTCTTAGTTTTGGAGACAGGTTACTAAAATGAAGGATACTAAAAATTACAAATTGTGTGAAAATTTCGATAAATTAATTTGATAACGGGGTCGTGGTGGCCCCGAATGAAGAAAAGGCCCCTCCATATCTCCTATCCGTAGATGTCGTAAGGCGACTAAGGGGAAAAAAGCTAGGAGATGGCAGTAGCGTTCCCTATTTTCACAAAGATGCTCTAACTGCGCTCACCAACTCCCATCGTGGTATGGAAAAAATCCCACCACATGAAGCAAGTCACTCCGGGAATCTGTGGGGGAGGCCGATGTTCAGCAGTGGTCTTCAAACGGCTGGAATGATAATGATAATGAATGAGAAAACTATATCCCAAATAGCATTTTATGCCTAGGAAATTTTCCGCCATTTATCTACCCAACACAACAATACCACTAAAGCCAGCCAAACTAAAAACTAGCCAAAGTGGTATTCCATAGTCGGGATCCAATTGGCCTCATCGATCCTTATTACGTTACTCTAACTCGAAGAAGTGGGAATTCGTTTTATCGTTTCCTGTTACTGTTTGCGCTAAATTATTTCCTTGCCTTTTCTTTGTGAACTTGAGCTGTTTCAAGGGTTTCGTGTGACTTCGAAAGTTGTAAAGCTTCTTAATTTTATTAGTGCTGTAATTATTTTTCGCTTCGGTTATAGTATGGGCATTCTTGCCGTGTTAGCCTAGTGGGAGGTACTCCGACTTTCGATGAGAACGTTTTGGGCTCAAACGCGGAAATGCAAATGGAAATGAGTTTTTCTGTTAGAAAAATTAGGAAACATCGTGAGGAAACCAGTAAATATTTAGACAAATATTTAATAAAATAGGCACCACAACCTTTGGATGGACAGGATTAACAAACCAAATAAGACGGCAGTGTACAAAATTTTAACATATATTCATATTGAACAATCATTTTATAACCGTCATACATAATGATAATCTTCGCTATATAGGAAATCGAAGTTTTAAATAATGTTGATGCACTCAGCTGATTTTCTTAAAGTGTTGAATAATAAATTGGCCAAGTGCGTGTCGAGCCACGCACAGTGAAGGCTTCCGAAGTTAGTTCGGCTTAGTACCTTAACTCCATTATACCATTTTAGGAATTTTGCACGGGGATTTTTTTGAACCGAATGACAAACCCGACTACTACTCATAAACTAGTAAAGCTTACTAAGCTGTGATCATTTTAGAAATTAGTTAAAATCAGCATGAAAGCACTAATAGTCTGCGACTGAAATATCGCCAACCTTTAAACTAGTAGTTACATTGAGAAAAACAATTGGTAAAAACTTACGATCTACATAGCAAAGCAATCTGCGCGTCTTTTCCGCCATGCCCGCGGTTTTACAGTCCGGCGTGCATCGATTAACAAAAGTCGCTGCGATTAATCGTGCACAAACTTTCGCCAAAGTCCGCAATCATGAATCATTGCAGTTAATTTATGTGCCAACGAGTGTCGGCCGGGTCTGTAGGGCCCGGTTTTTGCCCCGGGCGAGCCGATAATCCGGGTGCCTGTTACAAATGCGTCCGGATTTGCGACAGGGGGCGACGCGATAAAATTTTGTAAGTGTTGTGTAAGGCAACAGTTTAAACAAACAAAAAATATAAATTCAGTTAGTAAGTAGTCATCGTTTTGTTATGAAGGCAACACCCACCTTCATTGGTAGAGCGCTATTTGAAGCTCTTTGACACTAGTGTTTATACCGTAGGTCAATTGAAATTCAGGAACAGAACAAAATGTTTCTTAGAAAATTACTCTCAAATTAGGTTCCGATGCTCACCTTCGTAAATGGTGTAAATAACAGATTTCGAAAAATGTTCCTAGCTGCTTAGATCTATATATATTGTAGCGGTAAATACTTCATAAATGAAGTCAGTGGCGGATTTACCCTAAGGCCCAGTAGGCACGGGCCTAGGGCGGCCAGATATAAGGGGCGGCAAATCGTGACAAAAAAATCACTGATGATGGCAACAAAATAAATAAAATGCAAAGTACCTAAATATTTAAAAGGCTGCTCCACAACCTTATTACTACTAGCTACAGTAGACATGCAGCTTCGAACAGATTTCGTCGTTTCTGATTTCGATTTATTTAAAGTTTGCAATAGGTAAAGTAAATTCATTATAATAATAATAATTATGTACTAGTCTATATGATGGGTGCTGAGAAAGGGGCGGCACATGGCTTGGGGCCTAGAGCGGCCAAGACTGCAAATCCGCCACTGAATGAAGTAGGTATTGACAATAAGTCCTACTAATCCTACTAATATTATAAATGCGTAAGTAAAGTTTGTGAGGATGTTTGGATGTTTAAATGTTTGGATGTTTTGTTATTCAATCACGGTATAACGGCTCAACCGATTTCGTTGAGACTTGGAATATAAAGAGTTTCATTACTTAGAATACTTTTTATATAGGTACCACGCGAGCGAAGCCGTGAGTGGAAGCTAGTTAGACATAAAAGCAGCAACAATAATAAACTACACGGCAAGTCCATCAACACACAGCGACGAATCAATCAGCCATCCACAAAAAATCCAGCTTAACCAACCATAATTACCCCCTAAAGCCTTTATAGGTCTTATTGCCACTTAATAAGAATCAAAATCGCAAAGCAATATAGACTATTCTTATAGGTCATTTCTTTGAAGTACTTATGCCCTCGCTAAGTGATCGACACGTCTTGCCTTTAAGGTGATGGCGAATAATTTATGTAGCCCCAGAATATTTATAGTGAGTTGGTATGAAAGTTAAGTAACGGACTTTTATACTTTCCTTAGTGACATCTTCGTCTGCTTGGATAATAAGTAAGTTTACAGACATCAGCCAAAAAAAAAACGAAAATAAGGTCGAAAAAGTACTTGCGTAATGCATAGGTACTACTTAATATGCCGATAGAGAATAATACCTGTCAAAATATGTTAAGGCATTTTAAATAGAGAGAAAATAACAAGAAGGCTAGGTACGTGCATCATCATCATTATCCACAGCCCGACTTAACCTGTAACTGGGCATATGCCTCCCTTTGTTTATGCCGTCTATCCCGCACGATTACGCGCTAGTCTTTTCCATCTATGGCCCACAGTTCAGACTGTCGTCTACCCATCTCTCTCAAGGTATTAACGTTATACAAGAACGTGCTTGTTATCAGATCTTTGCTACGTTTTCTCCTGATTATATTCTGTCCATTTGATAATCTGTCCGGCTGAAAATCTTTCCACTTACGAATCTGTTCAGATGCTCCGGAGCTTGCGTGTCTGGTCAGTTCCATAGATATTGTTGTTGAATTTATTTACGATAAGAGCACTTTAAAGTAGTATGATTATAAAAAAATATAATAATAACAATTCTAGTTAATAAATATTGTTTCTCAAATTAACAAAATCATTTCTCAATGAAAAAGAAAAAACGTTTAAAAAGCAATCCTGTTAATCGAAGCTAAATCCGTTTGTAACGGTACCAGCAAATGGACAAATCAGATTACTTCACCCACTATGAGTAGATAACAGGAAGTCAGGGTGCAAGTCAAAGCGAGGAGGGAACAAGGCAGCACATCTAAGAGTTCATTCAGAACAATGGGTCTGGATGATAAGAAATATTTTTTTTTTAATAAATCTTCGAGTAAATTTAGAACCAATGTCACCGACATACGTATAGCTGTTACAGTGGCAGTAAAAGTGACAGTTAAAGTGGCAGTGGGCAGACTAATAGCACGCAGAACCAACAAATGATAGATAAAGTTGCTCGAACGGCAACCACAAACCGGACGACGATGTATCGACGTCATTTTGAAGGATGCGGGAAGTCGGTGGATGCAGAAGGCTCAAGACAATTTAGTTTTTCGTCACAAATAGCCGTTGATTTTCCGATGATACCCACGCACTCAAATCGCTACCTCTCCTGGCTCATCCCAATACTTATCACAGGCTATAAATTAAGAGATCCTGCTAAGACCCCACCAGGTCGCCCTAAGCGAAGACATTGCTCGCTTGAGTGGAAATTATCTTACGGGGATTATCCTGGTGGACACTTTTTTCTTCTGTCCTGGCGATTTATTTGGTTTTGTTGCTATCCTTTCACTCGCTTACTATAATTCCATCGAGTTGTTTTGAAAGAATCAGTGATATAAGAAGCAAGAATCTAAACTTTCGTGTTAGAGGAATGCCAAGACCGTCGTTTTCTAGTTCATCAGTCTTCATGTTATTCCCGCAAAGAATAGAAGCTGACCGACCGACCCCTGCATATTTAGAGGCATAAAAGCTATTTGAGCATTACAATAGGGACAAGTTCATTGTCTGAGGCGAGAGACGCGTTGCCAACAGACGGATGTGGTGCAATATAGAAGCTTTTTCTGACTTAAGCCTGATCCAGACGACAGCTTATACAACTAGTCCCTTCTGCAATGGAACTGTAAGATGTCTTCCTGATAGGCTGCGATTTTGTCGCGCGATGTAGATTTAAAAAAAAATGGTGCTTGTGCGCTGACTTGTGCTTTTAAGAAATTTCAAAATAAGAGTGGCATGCGCAAATAAGTTAGGAATACCAACGGATCTCCGTTCACTGTCATACATGTCGTAGAACTTTCTTGTTTCCTACTGCGATGACAGTCTTCCTCTTGTTACTTGGACCTAAATATTCAGCGTTATCAAGGTCTAAATTGCAAATTTAATACAGCCATTTGCATCTGAAAGAAGCCATACAAAGTCGTGTTGTACGCAGTGATTTGTACCATTTATCTAAACTCTTTATCTACACAGGATGAGCTCAACACCATTACTTTGTACTTATAAGACGCTACATTTTGTCTACATGCAAAAATTTGCCTTTATATTGCGTTTTAAAACGATTCTAGATTATCTTTGTTGTTTAGTGTCGTATAATGTTTTTGTATACTTTTATTTACACAAAGAAACTTAAAACTAATACAAGTTAATATTTACAAAATACACAAGAAACAGTTGAGCCATCTAAAGACCGTTACAAACGATCTATAGATAGCTCAACTGATCCAGATCACTACCAGTCGGAAGCGTCCCCAAGACGCTGGCGGAATTGCCACGCTGGAAAAACTAAAATAATGATTTTCGAGTACTTTTACAAATACTTTACTGTATACGATTCATACTATCCTGAAAAGGGGCTGATTTTACACCTAAATGGCAATAAAGTTTGTTCTATGACTTTTCAAATTGGGTTAGTCCACCTAGTTATAATACTTCTTTTGTGATTGAATAAACAGTAAAATCTGCTGGTTTAAGTACCTAGTAACTCAATTATTCAGTTGTTTTAAGGTAAGTAGCAATCTTGATGTCAAACTTTACTTTGAATCAGTTTTAAAATGATAACAAGGCCAATACAGATGATAATAACAAGTTCGAGAACAAATATGAACGCAATTTTATATTATTTTATAATATTTTAAATTTTTTTTTTTTTTTTTGGTAGAATAAGCCCTAGTGCACTAGTCATGGAACACGTTATAGTACCTACCTTACTAATAAAAATAATAATTAGCGTTTCCGATGAGAAGATAAGCAACATTATGAACCATTTCGTTAGCTATTAAAAACTTTGAATGCGTGGCCGTTAGAGTTATAGGTGCGGATTCAAACGATTTTCAAAACAATGCCCACTTTAGTAGAGCTTTCAATGATACTAATTTCAAAATAATGAGTGACATTAAAGGGTGATGCTCACCGGATGCGATGCAGCGCTATCAAATTAAATAATAAACTTGTCACAGCTGATTCAACAGCCTAATGACTGCGTAGGTATGTGTTTCTGTTGGTTATGATCAAATAACGAAAAAAATAGGCTCACGACTTTTATCTTTTACATCCTCTCAGAGGCGATCAAATCCTTAAAGATGTCTAAGGGGGGTAAGGCATTTTGAACATTGGGCACATGCTCGGTTCGAAATGCCTTACCCCCAGTTCTCCCATTCATTTGTCCAATTAGACAACTAGTAAGATACTATTATACCCAGAACTTTACTGTTTGTTCCACGATCAAAATGGACACAAAAATCCAAGTAGTTCTCATTATAGAATAGAAGAATAGAATAGAATAGGATTTATTTGACACACAGAAAAAAATTACAAAAACAATTATGACAAATTGGAGTAGACAAATTTAAGTCGGGACTGTCTAAGATAATAAAGCTTTGTTTATTACAAAGTAAGTATAGTGTGATAAAAGCATTGTAAAGTTCACATGGTGTAAGTTCGAGGGGCGAGAACACAGAGCGCAACGGTTACGGACCAATACCCACAAAAGTGATATATTTTGTGACATCCATTGTTTTTCAAGATTTCACAGATTCTATTAAATAGTTATTTGTGGTGATTCTGAATATGTATACCATGCCGAAAAGGTCTTATTCTAATAACCAAAAAGATAGAACATTGGCGGCAAAAAAAGAAAATATTGACCGTCTTACTGTTAGTAAACCAATGGGACAATTAAAAAAATATTAGAAAAATTTTTAACACTTAAATAATCTAATAAAAATAATAATAAATATAAAATAAATAATAATAAAAATAGTAAATATATCAATTTACGTTGATTTCGTCTCTGCCACTGTGACATCCATAATCAACTTCTCGGAACGGGAGGGCTCGCGGGGTGAGACACGCTGTAGGTATATAATTTGTCGGCTTTGCGAAACCTCAAAGAAGATTCCCTGCTATACATTAGTATTATTAGTTATACTTATAGCTGTGCCTACGAGAATAGGCATGACGACGATTAAAGCTATAATACTTACTAATTTAGAAAAACAGTTCTAAAAATGGGCTGTTACGTTGTTTAAAATTACCCCTCTCCTCATCTTCTTTTTCTTCCTACCCACATTTTGTGAGTTAAAATTATCCCTCACATTATGTAATAATTATAGTTTTTTTTATTTTTTTTTATTGGTGATGGTTAGGCGTTTGACCACCATCTCACTTTTGCAAGTGAGATGTGGCCTAAGATGGAGCACGCTTTACCAGAAGGAACTTATTCATTAGATAGCAGCATTGCTTGTTTTTTTTGGAAAATTTAAAAGTTAATAAATAAATAACATCCAACAATCACATAAATAGTCCTGGCCCCACGTTTGGATTCCCTGCATCGTGGATATCAGAAATTACAAGTACCATGGTACTACAACACGCAGACCCAGAAAATAAATTTGCAGATCATGCAAACAATTTATCAACAATTTTCAAAGTGATCCTAGTGATTTTATTGAAATAAATGCCTTTTGACTTTGACTTTGACTTTGACTTACCCGCAGTGGGAATCGAACCCGCAGCCTTGCGTCTCAGACGGGCACTCGCCCACTACGCCACCGAGTTCGTTAAAGAGTTGCACTCGTTCATGGAATTAATTATTTCTCAGCTTTTTTCTACTTATTTATAATATTGATGACAAGACTTTTTTCTTGTTTCGTTCATTATATTTTTGCAAATAGGTAATATAAATTCCAATTATAATCCCCATAATGTGCAATACCGACATCATAACTGAATAATACGAAACGTCAAGTCTGTCTGTCTGCACTGAGAGATGAATAATAAACCGTTCATAATGGATGGTATTAAATTTTATAGACGCAGTGTAATGCCAAATTTGTGGGTTTGATCATTTCGCTCAGATAATAACTTGCGCTTCTTATGAAATTTTACTTATAAGAAAAATTTTCATTTACAAAAATATTTGTCGCAATCTGCAATAAAGAAGACGCTTTTAAAATGAAATTGTCATCACCAACAACCTGTAGAAGTCCACTGCTGGACATATGTCTCCCCCAAAGAGTTCCACGACGAACGTTCTTGAGCCTTTTCCATCCACCACATCCCGCAACCTTTACAATGTCATCGGTCCATCGGGTGGGGGGCCTTCCAACACTGCGTCGCCCGGTTCGTGGTCGTCATTTGAGGACCTTTACTTTACTCCCCAACCGCTATCGGTTCGGTTATTGGTTCTGGTTAGTTTATTCAGTGTACTTACAAGTTATACTTACAAGTTACCCTACAAGTTTTTGTTTGTAATAGGTTCTGATTATTGTAGGTTTTGTTTACAAATCTTTTGCCATTAAATTCATGTCGTAAGAATGAATATATCATTTCAACTTAATTACTTCATCATTCCTTCATTTAACCGCAAGAAGCTTTCAAAAATTGTCGTAAATTTTTGATCATTAAAATTGTGCTCACTAACAAAGTCATAAAGGTGAAAAGTGAATTTGTGAATGAAAAAACATGGTTATTAGCTTTTACCACTGTCATGCCATCGTAAAAGTTTTAATACCTTATTCCATTTTTTGTTTAATGTCTCATTAAGGTGTGTGCATAATTTCCTTTCTATCTAAAATGCTCCTGTTTACAGCCTATAAAATATGCGTAAAAACTAGATTACCTTGGTATTCTTAAGTCGTCAACTTGTCGTCAACTTTTCGTCAAACTAGTAATTACGAGGCGACATATTTTTGTGATGAAAATTTTAAAACCTTATTTTGTCGGTCTTGATAGAGAACGTTGCTGCATTCTAAACTATTTTACGTCACGATTGATGCTTTAAATATTTAGCAGATAACTAGGCCAATAAATGGTCATCAAAAGCCATAAATGGTCTATCCCAGAGGCCGTTTCACACTTCCTCAATTAATTAAAGACAACCGTAATTGTATTATAGCGTGATTATAAACACCCCATTCAGTTGTTTGGTTAGTTTTTAAATGACTCTTACACTGGGTGCCATTTGATAGCGTTGTTTAAATTACCAACATTTGCATAGCCACGCTACCTTCGTAGAGGGCTATGGTTTATGGTGAATAGGTTTAAAATTGTCTGGTTGCTAATTTATACTACAGGACGTTTATCAGTCTTCATATAAATAAGTTCGTATGAAAGTGGTCAGATCTGTTCACGCAGTTTTTAGGCTACCCATGGCCTTAGTTAGGACTACGGAACCTAGCTCTACGAAGCTCGAAATAGCTGTCATCTCTCCATTTAGTGAACCACCCTCAAGTTGAAGAACAAGCTGCAACACTAGCCTTCAAAGACTACCCTCTTGTCCATAATGTCAGAAAAGTCAGTATCAAATTATATAAACTCGTGCCTAAGTTTTCAACAATGAAATCGCTTAGTTATATTTAAATTGCTGCATCATACTTGTTTGACATACCTATAGAAAGTTTTATTGAGACAAGCACGATCCACGCTATCGATCTGTATACCCTCATTGGGACCGTACGACATTTCAATCAACCACTATCATGAAACCTCGATGCTACCTATCAGCGTGTCACAGTGTACAATTACGACATCTTAATAAAGAGTAATGTTCCTCGTGATATCAACAGGCGATCCCGGATTGCCCGTATTTCGATGGGGGACGATCAATTTTGTGTGGCGCGATTGGTTTTCTACGATTCCAGAGCATTCGGTGATTTGGTGTGTCAAACCAAACCAGAGTTTGAATATTTATTTAATCAAACTTTTTTTTTACTATAAACATACTATAAAATATAAAATCAAATAATTACAAAATAAAATAGAAACTAATTAAACAAATAATATTGGTCATGTAAAAAGTATGTAAATTTTACCTCTTTAATAAATTTGAAATTTTACGCTTAAAAAAATATAAAATCAAACTGAGTAGTTTGTTAGTTTTAACTTTTGCTGTCGATGTTAAATTCCACCATAGCTAATATACTTTAAGTCCATAGGTAACTTGCATTAAACATTTACAAAACTTCGTTTTCTTCAGACTGGATCTGATGTAGCTCTCAGTTTAACTCTAGCAGACACAGTTTAGTAAGCAGATTAACATAAACAAGTGAGCTTACTAAAATCTTCTATTCGTATTCCAGATTCCATCTTCGTTAGCTATGCGGCTCTCATAGCATCAAATTTGTTTGTATGACCAAATACAAGTATTAGCTAAACCCGCTCGCCAGTTTCGTTAGCAGTGTGTATCGTAAAACTCTCGTTGCCGAAACTGATTGATAATAAATTAGAGGGTGGCTTAAGTATGGCTTCACCACTAATATGTCATCGTCGTAAACATTTTTTCGAAAAAATGTTTTAGCTACATATCTATATATTTTACTTACTTGCGTCCAAGGCTTTGCAAAAGTAACCTATCTGCTATTCTAGGAAAAAACTCTACTTATTCTAAGTTTCATCGAAATCGATTCAGCTGTTACGACGTGTTTAAACCATTCAAACAAACATTCAAACATTCTCTAATAGTAGTCCCCTAATAGTATAAAAGCTTTCGCATTTATACTATTAGGGGCATGTATGAAAAATGTAACAGTTATCAATTTTTAGTAAAAAACTACCTGCGTCTGGACCGCATTATGTGTAAGTATACTTTTCCTATTCAAGGGAAATAAATGTGTCCAGATGTTAACAACCTGATGCCATTCTTTATGGCCGCTGTTAAGGCGATGAGGAGCTGTGCAGAGGAAATCTTAGGTTTACGCGTTGGAGAGAGAAAAAGAGATACTCGCCGCGCACTTTATAACATCCATAAAGATTTGCGTTAACTGTAGGTACCTCTGTGTACCTTTACAAATGGAATGCACCCTGGATACCTATTCAAAGAAGTACACCCGCTGTCCTGAAAAACGAATACTTACTAACAATAATGTCTCTCAATCCGCACGCACTCAAACCAATAATGGCAGAGGTAGGTTTTTAGCAGAAAGTTATATCTGCTTTTGACCCATATCAATAAGAAAATTTCATTCCAGACATCTCATACACTATTCAGTACGGGGTAGCATTATAAAAACTTGTTTATTTCTAAAAGAATAGGGAATAAAGTGGTTTTTGATTGACGTGACCCGAGCATCCCTCGGGACAAGTCCTACCAGCGAAATTGTAAGTGAAATGCAAAAGGCACGTCTGTCTGTTCTATTGAAATGTAATGTCACTTGTGGATCGAGTAACATGGGTAGTTGTAGGTTTTGGGTTGCATGTGGAAAAGCTTTATGCAAAAGTCCTAAGGAAACAAAGTAATTTTGTTTAGGATCAACTAGGTTTTCCCTTTTAAGTCCTATACGTCGTAGCTGGCTGATCGTCTGGCACGGCCTCTTGTGCTTCCTCCTGACTACCACTCGGTCAGGGCCTTACAACAATTGCCATCACCAAATCTGTTTTCTACTACTCAGCGCCTAGCAATTCTCGCAGTGCAGTCTCCAATATCTGCTACCTTTGTCTACCTACAAGTTTCCGTATTGCGGACTCGGTCTTATATAATGATGTGCCAAGCACGGCACACTCCATGACCTATTGTGCGTCCCTCATTCTTTACACAGTTTCCTTAGTGCACGTAATGTCACTGTAGTTTTTTTTCCTTCGCCTGTTTCGTCCCACTTTTCACAGTTTCAACTTTGAATGAGTTATTTGTGCAAATTGTTGATACTTAAATGTTACCCTCTTATTTTTAATCAGTCAATTATTTTTAACGGCCCGATAACTCTCACTCTGTTTCTTTCTAACAGTAAAAAAAGATGTATCTACCTAGCTCTTTTGAAATGAAGTTTATTTGATAAAAAACAGACTTAACAATAACATGCGATATTAAGTTTTATTTATGTAATAAGTAACATAATAAACTAATATTCCTGGTTGGACAACATTGGTACCCAAACTAGGATTGCCTGTGTTATGGTATACCATACTTACTGGTATACATCTTTTGTACTTTTATCGAGCCGATAAAGTTATTGAGAATTACATTATTATGAATAAGGGGGTTAGTATTTTCCATTTTCACAGTAGTATCTTCCGCCTGCGGCTTCGCTCGCGTACCACGCATTTAAAAATTAGTTTAAGTAGTAAGTGGGATTCGTTTTTGTATGAAAAAAGTAAGAACCAACCAACAAATAAACATATTTTTCTATTTATATTATTAATAAATAAATAATAATAAATATTCCGGACATATCACACACGGTCGACTGATCCCAAACTAGGCATAGCCTGTACTATGGGTACCAGAGACTGATATACATAATAGATATATATTTAACACCCAGACACAGAACAAACATCAGTGTTCATCACACAAATGTTTGTTCTATGTGGGATTGGAACCCGCGTCCTCTAGCGCAGAAGGCAGAGTTACTACCAACTGAGCTATGAGGCCTGTCAATTAGGAAGGAACTTAATATGCATGAATAAAACTGTAGGTACAGAGTAATGCTGGTTCTTCACACAAGAGAAACCACAGCAATAAATACAGCAAGTTATTCCTATGAGTTTGTTCTTGTTATCCAAGGGTCTTCTCGGGGGAGCTCCATTAGGAAATTAAAAACATAGTTTCCTTTAGAATATGTCGGGATTTGTTTTGTTGTATTGGCAGTTACTTGAAGTGTACCAGTTTCTACCATTAAATTTTCTAGGCATATTATGACATGTCTGCGATGATCAGGTTTATTCAGAGACTACTAAAACAGAAATATCAAGAAATATTCAGTTTTTCACATATACCAATACATAATTTCACACGATATTCCGTACATTAATAACAAAATTACGTTGGGGAATAAAGGTTTTCGAATGGCGATCAGAAACTGGAAGACGTAGTTTTGGAAGCCCCCCCCCCCCACTTGATTGCCCAACGACATTGTGAAGGCTCAAGAACGAAACACGCAGGACTAAACTGCCCTGCGTTTCTAGCAATATTAACTTTATATTGCTAGAAACACGGGGCTAATTAATATGCCTACGGCTTCGCGTTTGCAGAGCGTTTTAATTGCGTACGACGCGCGTCGACGTGTTTGACAAACGTCATGTATATGTTTTTAGCTTGTTGATTTGTTTGTTTATTATTTTCTTGCCTGTGTTATTTTAAGTCAACGAGTTCTTTGCTAGTTGTTTTCTGTGTGTGTCCCATAATTGTATTTAGCGTCACATATAAATAACTTTTCTTTCTTTCTTTATCAGGGCTTACTGAAGCGATGTACCTATCTTATCCCTACGGATTGATAACTTCCACTATTTTATTCCAGCCGTTTAAAATTATCACGAACGCTGTCTAGTAAATCAACAACTCCTTAGCTGGTAAGAACTAAAGCTCTACTTCCTCGCATTAGTTAAAAACATTAACAATTCAAACACTTTGGTGGGCAATAAATTAGTCCGGTGGTTCTCAAGATGGCGGCAGACGTAGCTCTGACTGAATGTGGCAATGTGGAGGAGACTGCGGACGGGGAATTATAGAATCGTGGTTTTGCTCGTGTGGTATCTGGATAAAAAGTAACCTATATGCTATTCAAGGTAAAGATCTCTATCTATTTCAAGTTTCATCAAAATCGGTTGAGCCGTGTATGGCGTGTTTGAACCATAAACATCCAAGCATCCTCAAAAAATTTCGCACTTATAATATTAGCAGGAAGTAGGAAGGATAGTAGGATTATTAGGACAGTAGGATACTCATGTAAAAACAACATAGTGAGACCGTGTCCTTATGCATTCACCTAACAGGTCGTAACGGCTGAACCGATTTTATTGTAAAATACAGAGAAAATACAATCTTACTACTATAATAAATGCGAAACTTTGGATGGATGGAATTTGTTACTCAATCACGCCAGACCGGCTGAAAGGATCTGGATGAAATTTTGCACAGTGATAGATTATAGTCTGGATTAGCACAAAGGCTACATTTTATCTAGTTAACGAGCTAAGCCGCGTGCGTAAGCTATTACAAAAAAACTATAAGATATGCAAAGCTTTTCCTACATCCTACTATCCTGCTGAGCCGGCGCAAGCTAGTAGGTTATACCTACTCGTCTAGTAGGATAAAATATTTATCGCAAGGGATTATCAGCAGGCCGTGGTGGCCCCGGCTGAAGAATAGGCCCCTCCATATCTACCTATCCGCGGATGTCGTAAGAGGCGACTAAGGGAAAAAAGCTAGGGGATGGGCAGCAGCGTCTCCTATTTTGACAACGATAGCTCTAACTGCGCTCACCAACCCGCATGCCCAACGTGGTGAGTATGGGCAAATCCCCCCACATGATAAGAAATTCGCTCTGTCTGTGGGGGAGGCCATGTTCAGCAGTGGACGTCGTACGGCTGAAATGATGATGATGATTATCAGCTTATGACGGTTTCGATATGATAAAATATTTTAGTTTTAGAATACTGCTGTACCTTTTGGAACGTAATATTCTAATACTTATCCGTTGTTATTTTATCACTTGGACCACACATCAGCTGCGAATATTTCCCTTGACTTCCTGGCTGCACTTCCTGAAGACGTCACGAACCTGTTGTTGGGTATGTGACGTTGCTTTCAGCCAGCATAAGTACAGTAAATATCTATAGCTACTTACCTAGGTAAAGTACATATTACTATTGAAAAGAGAATAATGAAATAGGCTCTCGACTTTTATCTGAGAATGGTAGACATCCCTTTAGACCTTCAGGTGATCAGATCCTAGAAGATGTCTAAGAGAAGTCAGAGTCATGTCCGAACATGTGGCACATGCTCACATTTTGCAGTAGTGAGTATTCCAAACGTGACAGTAGGCAAGCCCATCACCGCTTTTAAGAACACTTACTGGTTTCCTTACGATGTATTCATTCACCTTTTAAGGACATGTTTATGCGCACCTACATTTTTCGAATAGAAAAACGGAGAACCGGCCGGCTCGGCTACTCTACTTATAAAAGATAAAACGTCATATAGTTCATTGCATCTACAAAAGGAAATCTAAAACTGAGCGAAGGAGAAATGCGCGTCGACCGTAGGTACCTTTAAATTCAAACTCACATAAGAAAACTGTCGGAAAAGAATCAGATCCGACCCCAATGCAAGTGAAATGCCTTCAAACTGCCTCAGAGGGGACGGAGCTGAACGTGAGAAATCGTCATTTAATAGGCGGCCGGCTATTTCGCAAATGGAGGAAGGGTGATGATTTAGCGGCGTTCGAAGGGACATGCTTAGGGGGCTAATAATTGTGATGAAAAAGCGTTTTCACAAAACTTTGTTTTAGTCCTTTTTAACCGAGTTTAAAAAAGGAGGTTACCAATTCGGCGACTATGTGTTTTTATAAATGTACACCGTTTACTCTGTAAACGGTGTACATTTAAAAAAACTCACTCTGTAACGACTGATCCGATTTTGGTGGTTTTTTTATTAAAATTAAATTATCAATCAATTCAATTCAATTCATTTTATTAATCCTTTGACATGTCTAAAAGAACAATATTATTTCTGGACTTTACTTAAACAATTAGAATTCTTGAATATTATATTGACATTTACATGCTTATATTAATCTAGTTAGAATTTTCAATATTAAGTCAATTTAATTTATTTTTGCAATAATAATTTGTTGAATGTTTTCTGATAATATGTGACATGAATAATTTGAAATCTGTTTTTTATGGTTACTAACATAGTTTATAGGTAGATAAATGTACTAACAATTATGGTGAACAACCGAAATAAATGAATTAAATTAAATTTAAAAAATTTAACATTCCTTTGGGAATGACCACAACCATAATAATTAAAAAAAAACGTTAAAAAACGGAATCACGACTCTTTTCTCTCTTGAAATCACCTCTTGCCGAATCATTTTTTGTGGATTTACTAATGCTTTTGTTTTTTTAATTGAAAGAGTAGGTGGCCAATGTCACCCCGAGTAGGTACTAGTAGGTACCTATAGTATTATGTTAGGTATCTGTGCCCCGAGTGAGTAAAATGATGCGGGTTTGCGCATGCAACAATGCCAAATCCTACTAATATTATAAATGCGAAAGTTTGTGAGGATGTTTGGATGTTTGTTGTTCAATCACGCCCAAACGGCCGAACGGATTTGGATGAAATTCAGTACAGAGATAGATAATAGTCTGGAATAGCATATAGGCGCGGCCGAAAGCTAGTACTGTATATAATGGCCCCAAGGAGTTTATTAGACTTAGGTTATTTTTAGTTTTAAAAACGTCATGATTACATTAACCTTGTTCAGTGCCCAATCGTCTTAGGCCACCATACCTCAACATGGTCACTAACATAATACAGGATAACCATGAAAGAATCAGTGACACGACAAGTAGAAGAAGAAGTGTCCAATGTTATCCTTATTCGATGTAAACAAATAATTATATCGAATTTGATCTTCCATTGCCCAATCAATAATGAAAGCACGAATTGGAAAACTAAATTTTTTCGCAAAAAAAATATTAAAAGACCATTTTCTAACACTCAAACGAGCCGCCAGCATAAATAATAGGGAACGCTAAGCGCAAAACAGCGTACATAATTTAAATCGTATCCGTCTCAAAGTTTAGACTAATTAGCAGAATGACAAAGGTCTCTCAATGTTCACTTGGTTTGTCTCATATTGCGAGGTATGCGGTGCAAATAATTAGCTTACAGAGGCAACAGCTAGCTCCTTCTTTCAGCCCACGGCTTCGCTCGCGTGGTACTTACTTATAAAGTAGCCTATATGCTATTCTAGGTAAAGAACTCTATCTATTCCAAGTTCCAACGAAATCGGTTGAGCCGTTGCGGTGTGATTGAACAACAAACATCCAAACATCCTCACAAACTTTCGCATTTAGCTACAATATAAAAAAAAGAGAGCTCTTTAGGGGGGGAGGGGTTCGGCAGGCAACGCATTAGCAATGCTCCAGGTGTTGCTGATGTCAATAAGCGACGATAACCACTTACCATCAGTAGGGCCTTAAGCCTGTTTGCCTTCGTATAACATAAAAAAAAGCAGAGCGGTTTCTATCATGTGGGTGGTATGTGCCCATACTCACCAGGGTGGGAATGGGAGCTATCGTTTTTAAAATAGGGGGGACGCTGCTGCTTTTCTCCAGTAGTTCCCTCTTACGACATCCACGGGTGAGAAGATTGTTTTTCGTGATAAGCCTCTTTCGATTAACGAACGTGGTTCTTTAATACATTGAGCCAGTTTGTATCTCTTTTAGCTATGACAAAGGTGGTACTCGACAGCCTTAATTATTAACGAGGATTGATAGCGTCCCACAGGTATGCGTGTGCGTAGCTAATTCACGACATTTGACTCTGGGACTTGGAATGTACGAAATCATTTGTCTAAACTTTTGCGAGGGTTTGTAGAGTAGCACCTGAAGTTGTCTTTGATGTAGCTAATTTCATAATAAACATAATTTGCATATTTCAGTTGTGAAATTTTCCTGTTATATCTCATTAGAATTATGAATCAGGTACTAGCTTATGCACGTGGGCTCATCATCTCCCTGCCCTTATCCCTTGGGCTACTTAATTAAAAAGTAACTAATATGCTATTCAACGTAAAGAACTCATTACGGCATAATTGAACCACACCACTACGCGAGTGCCACGCGGGCGAAGCCGCGGGCGGAAGCTAGTCATTTATATAACAATTACTAGCTTGTGCCCGCGGTTTCGCTCGCGTGGTACCTTGGTAAAAAGTAGCATATAATGCTATTCTAGGTAAATAACTATACCTATTTCAAGTTTCATCGATATCGGTTGAGCCGCTACGGCGTGATTGAACAACAAACATCGAAACATCCTCACAAACTTTCGCACTTACAATATTAGAATAATTATTAAATTCATTTAACCGTTATTTTATGCCTTGTAGAAAAGCGTCCTTATTTATTCCAGAAACGGTCTCTTCTGTTTTTTCGTTACATTGATTTGTCTCAATTCAATAAATTTTGACTGTAATCTTCCATCTAGAATTTATTACGTTTTGCTTACATGCTCATTGCAGTGAGATATTTTTTCTCTTCATAGCTTTTTTAACTGTATCACTTGAATTGCTACTTGCTGCTACCCCAAGTGGCAGCACGCAACATACTAAATCGTTCACAATGATTAAACTAAACAACAATGTCGCCCGAAAGAGATATCTTTTTTTGTAAATTACTTAGTAAGAGACGAATTCCGGGAACGATAAGAGAGCGTCGTACGTCTGAAAGCGTTTGAACCAAGTTATAAGCTAAGGCTAGTAAATAGACACAAATTACCTGGGAGCCTACTTAGTAGCGATAAGAAGGAAGACCTGAACAGAATTGTAGGATTATTTAACACATTTGGACCTTGAATCTTTAATAATCGTTAAGTTACCGCCAAAACTTAATCTTAAAGTCCAGACCCTGTTCTTGATAGGATATTAAGTAAGGGAGGCAAACTAGGTTGATAAAAACGACGATTTTGTCAGACTGACTAAAGCAAAATTTGTCAAGTTAGTAAAGAGACACAATTAACACTAAGAAGAGTCCAGACCCCAAGCACGGCTTCAGTGAAAAATACACGGCCACAAACAGAACTACCAACTTCGACATGGACCACCGAACACCGAGTTATGTTTAAGAGATCTTTGATATTAACTTAATCCTTGTTGTGGTGGTATTGATGATAATCAAAGAAAAAGTATTAGCGGAAACCTAAACGCCAGCAACTTCAAGCTTGGCCCACCTACTCCAGCCCCCCACGTCACCTGGAGTCGACGAATAATTTATTACGTTTCTTAAAAGCCATTACTGTGTGACGCCATCAATGGACCGTCAACCTCCCTCGCAATTAGCATGAATTTTAAACCTTACAGCTACTGTCGGTAATAAGTGGTGGAGTATTTGCGTAACCTTTAGAATTAACTCCCAATAAAGTTGTGTCATGCTTGGCAAGAAGTGCTTAAGATACGTACTATCGCCAAATGTTAGAAACTACGTAGTGATGAGGGCCGAGAAAGGTATGCTGAGATGGTTTGGTCATGCAGAGAGGATGAACGAAAGAAGATTGACGTAACGGTTAAATCTGAGTTTCTACAAAAGTACTAAATAATTCAAGATAGTTAACTGGGTGTCCAGGAAAGAGTTATTATCAATCAATTTGACACGTTCAAGGGTTATCGTAACAATTCAAAAGTTTGATAGATTGTTGTGACTCTAAGATAAATCATCATTTTGTTTTGTAATAATGCCTATTTTGTAACACATAATATGTTCCTATTATTTTTATCGAAATAATTAATATTATGGGACACAGTGACATTTTCTCGCTCCATTATTTGTTTCAAATACCTACATAAAGTGTTGTGTTCCTGCGGAGTAAGGTTACCAGAGCTCATACAATATGTACAATGTTTAGTGTATTTTAAGTTTATGGCGAGAGTCGACAAATAGAGCCAATCGGTATGAAAATAATATTCTGTAATCAGTGTGTGAGGTAAGTAAAAAGTTATTAACCACTAAGAATAGCAGGATTATCCCAAAGCGGATCCACTCAGAAACACTATTACAAAGATTTACGGTCCGTACAAGACTATTATTAAAACAACCAGAGGAAAAAACCGTTTTAGGCGAATAGGGGTTTATTTATGATCATTTCTCGGTAAGTAAGTTAAGTGTGACTTAGTGTTCACGTGAGAAATACGAGTACAGCGAGGAGAATTTATTTGCTGGAGGAAGTGAGAATTGGGGGTGACTTGTTAGCTATTAAGAATTGAATTTCAGGTTGAGAGATTACATCACTTAGTGGAACTATAAGTTATTTAGTGCTCTATCTGGCTTAAAATGTCATCAGCATCATTATCATCATCATTTCAAACGTAGGCAATAGTCAATAGTCAATAGTCAATAGTCAATAGTAATTTATTGGTAAAAATTGTTTACAAGTCACTCGATACTACATAATAGTAGTCTAACAAAAATAATAATAATAAATTAATAATAAATCTCTAGTTAAGTAGGTACAATAAATATTTTTTTATAATAATCATAGTAACAACATTAAATTGAATTATATTTCATGAATACTAGGTACCTACATGGATACCTAGTTACGTATTGACGAATTCATCATAACTGTAGAAAGTCTGCTCGACTAGCCAACGCTTGAGCCTCGTTTTAAAGCTCGATAGACTGCTGGCAGAGCGAATGGTTTCTGGCAGATTGTTGTACACCGTGGGGCCCATAATATGAGTCAGCTTTGAGGACTTTGTCAAGGAATGGGGTACAGCTGCAAGTCGGTCTCTATTTCGCGTGCTAATAACATGCGTATCGCCCAGTCTTACATAGTGCTCTAGGTTAGTCCATACATATATTGCTACTTGCGTAGGACGTCCACTGCTGAATATAGACCGCCCAATAGTGATTTATTTTGGTTCATACAAAGTAGGATCAAAATTTGGGAATGGTAGAATGTAAATTATCTGTCATAATTTTAGTTTGAACTAAAAAGTCTTTTACATAAGGTAGATAATAAAATTCCAGAAATTGGAAGACTTTTTATCAGCCTTAATGCGAAAAGGGTCCTTATTTTCTTTCAGATAGAGTTAGAATCAGAAACGTTAATAAATAGCTTCAACCAAAATCCACGAGCGTAGAAAACACCCGATAGTAGGTAACCAGACTAACATAAGCCAGCCATGTTGATTGCGGTCACATCGATCAGAATGCAAGATTAACAAATTGCTTGGTCTTCGCAAATTAACATGTTTCCTCCGAAGCATGCTAAATACCGTTCTACCATAGCTAATGAAGAAAAGCTCGTTCAGTCGAAACATGCCTGAATGAAAATTAAGGGCTGTAATCTTAGTCCTACCTAGGCAATGTAGCGCGAGATTGCCCGGCTGAGAAGCAAGAGGTGCGGCGTTCGAATCCCGCGGCTCATATGTTTGCATAATCTTCCAATATTTTATCTAGGTGTTGTAGTACCATGTTTTCTGTAGTTTCTGATGAGGGACTACTTATTTATTTGACATATTTTTTTCGACGAAATTAATCTCATTATAGTTTTTAAAAACTTGAATAAATCGATTTATTTGTAAATATTCTTGACTTATGGAATAAAAACTGATAGGCAAAGCTAGTGAGTTTCCGTAGCTGTGATTGGCCTAACTAAATGTTGAGTTGATTTCTGTGTTGCATAAGTTTACATGACCAATGGTTCTTAAAAGTTATAGGATGCGGATCTGTGTATCTGCCACGCAGGCCGCAGCAACTGTCAAACAAATGTTGTTTGTGAACCAGCTGTTTTTCGCTGGCAATGTTTGATTCAAAATTGAGATAAATTGTATCGATAATGCGTGTGTAATTAATGAAATTAACCTGTCTGGTTGTGCAATATTAACAACTTGAAAATGGGTTATGCCGTCGCATGTGCCACTTTTTTTCATTGAAATTACTGGCGATTATAGCAACTTTTTGTAATTGCTTTATCAATTGGACGCAATAAGTAGTTGAAATGAAATAAGTTAAGTATCTAAAACATTCCCGTTATGGGTATAACTTGGTAAAATTAAAGTTTTCTTTCGTAAAAATGATAATTGGCCGTGGCGGCCCCGGCCAATGAATTATTCTTGCATCCGTTCCAATAATCCGTCCCTTTGGTTGCCCAACACTCAGATCCATACAGTACGGTCTTAGGATCGTTTTGTTATTTTTCCCTTAAGATTTTTTGATCACAAGCAGTTCCTGTGACCTGTCACCATCTCATCCATCCAGCATTTATTCTATTTTTCACATCCCGGTCTACGCTCTGAATAATAAGAGAATAATGTTTTGCCCATAGCATTCATAATACTACAATGAGTCCTTGCTTTGGGCCGTAGGTGATTTATACAATGCCATTCACGACTCGATTAAAGTTCACAATGCTCATAAAGGAATAGCCTCGGGTTCTTCGTCAGTGACGTATGTATGAGGATGGGGAGCACCTATCTCACATAACAGCCGGACACACAGTATTCAACTCTATGACTCAGAGAATAAAGAGTTACTCCTGAATTAGGTGGTAAAGACAAAATTGTCCAGGTGAAGGCAGTTTAATTGTTTTTTTCTTCCTAATGAGGCACAAGTGGTCGACAATGGCAGTCATTGTGTCATTGACAGTGAAACATTTTTTTGTTGTTTTTCCCTGTAATTTGTCTCTTATTATTGCATGTGTGCGACCGGATGCACATGCATTTCATATTTTTTGAATATTGTTACCGAGATATTCATTCTCAAAAAAAAAACCAGTTCTAAGTCGCAATTCTAATAGTAGGTATATTTTTGTTTTTTAAAACGATCAGTGTTAGATCTGCAATCCAAATTGGTTTTATATAATCAAAAAGATTAAAACGGTTGGTGTACATCGTACACAATATCATGCCAACCCATTATAAATAAATACCAACCTATTTCTATTTTCAGTAATATCAGCCAGCCAGACAACTTAGTTATCCTACTATTTGTAGGTAGCTATGGCCTTATTATATACTGTGGCATTGCCTTGCAGACCAATCGATAGTATTTATCAACGCGCCACATTACCAAACAAATCACGGGCGGTCGAGACTGGCCCGTTCGTTAGCACACTGCAAACAAATTTGATTACCTAACGAGACTCAACAGACAAAGTTACACACAGACCTCAAATACGCTCGTGAATTAAACCTTATGACAGTAAACATAAGGGCGAGAAAGGTGAAGTGCACTCGATTCAAAACAAGACATCTGAAAGACAATTTGGCGATGGCTATACCTGGAGCTTTTAAAAAAGTTATCGAAGTTTCATTTTCATAGGCGTTGATGATGACGCAACAGAGATGATATGTGTTTGAAGAACGGTTGATGGTTAGTTTGTAAAACAACTCCTTCATTTTGCATACCTTTCTGAGTGCGAAAAGTATGTGCATGTTTTGTTATATTGCCAACTCCAAAAATAAGGTGCAAAAACGATTACGCATTTCAAAGGTTCTGCTGACGTCGCGCAATTAACCAACATTGTTCTATATAAATCTTTATTTGTCTGGCCATGGTCTGGCCGCGACCCTAGTGGTTTTTACGGACCGATGACTCTATAGCACTCTGTGTTCTCGTTAATAAATTCGTAAGCTTACCTCACTTGTGTCAACCATAAGCTATGGTTAGTATACATTATAAGAACTTAACTTTTTGACTAAAACTCTTCAAGAAGGCTATGTAGCCATCGTGAATAGTCAAAAGTCAATAATAATTTATTGGTAAAAATTGTTTACAGGTCACTCGATACTACATAATAGTAGTCATAACAAAAATCAAAAATATTAATAATAAATTAATAATAAGTCCCTAGTTAAGAAGGTACAATAAATATGTTGTATAATAATCATAGGAAAAACATTAAATTAAATTATATTTCATGAATACTAGGTACCTTCATGAATACCTAGTTACGTATTGACGAATTCATCATAACTGTAGAAAGTCTTCTCGACTAGCCAACGCTTGAGCCTCGTTTTAAAACTCGGTAGACTGCTGGCAGAGCGTATGGTTTCTGGCAGTTTGTTGTACACCGTGGGGTCTATATATGAATTTGTTGATAATGAGCAGCGTTCAAACTTGCTACATAACTGTCCGTATGAAAACATGCAAACTTTATACTAACGGTAAGCACTTTCAGTAAAGTGGACTTTTAGCGTAGCCGTAAGCAATTTAACACAGGGCTTCGCACTTTTTTGCAAAACTGAAAAATGTTCTAACCAAAGCACAAAATTTGGAAGAGCACTCAACGTGACATAGCCTCCGGCCAGTTGAAAACAGCAGCTGGAGTAACAACATTATGGTAGTGCCATACCTACAAAAATCGCGATTTGTTTTATTAGCTAAGTACATAATAAAATGAATAATAAAATGAATTGCATTATGAAATCACGTATATTGAGGTTATTGTAAAGGGCAATGTAGAGCAACATTGCATTATCAAATTTATCAATAAAACATATCCAATAATTTATAAATATCAGCAATAATAATATTTAAAGCCATCAAGCGGCGATCGATAGTTAAAGTATTTAAAATTTATTACAAAATGATTCTTACGACTACTTAATAAATTTGAATCTATTTCGGGTATAACTTTCAGGGGTTTGAGATACCGTTGAGTAGGCGCGTGCCATATCGTTTTGCTAATAACTGACCTAAAGCAGGATAGCGACAAAAAACCGCCTGCAAATAACTCTATCACCCTGCTGGTTGACACGTCAGACGTCGGCCTAGCCCCACTGGCATATTCGGTGTGGGGATAAAACACGAAAACTCGATCAATTTAAAGTGCTACGCGCCTCCGCCTGCAGCCATCGACGCTTCTGCAATGCGTGACGTCATTAATAAAATACTACTCCGAAACGGTGGAACGGAAATAGAAGCTATTACTTTGATGATTGTACTTTAAATAGTGTGGAACGAACTGATACGGATCTCTATAACAAATTCCGACAAAGTAAGCACAAAGCAGTCATATATGTGACACCACTTGAGGATTTCTCTTATCCTGGAGTATCCTGGTACATAGGCTCGTATATTTTATTGTCTTATGTGGAATTCTAATGTCAGTCTGCTATCAGTGTGAGTGGAGTAAAACGACTAAAAAAACCAAAGTTAGTTTTGGTGAAAATTCAAGACAAGGCAGTGGAGATAGTTATTTCATCCTTTTTTTAATTTTTAAATTACCTAGCTATTCTCTATAGCTCTGCTAACGAAGTAAGTGAGTCAAGGAACGAGGGACTCAAGCACGAATCAATCACGATGGCGTTACGCTTACGATACTATAGCAAAAATCAAATATTAGCCAATCAAATTTAAAAGATTCCAAGCGACGCCGATGTCATCGGCGCACAAAACTCGACACGCGCGCGAACGTCAGCCTTCGCCCAGCAAAAAGCGTGGAAACCGCATCGTTATACCTTGTTTCTTCCAGCTTATTACTCGTAACAAGGATATTTTATAAGCTTCCGCCTTTTGTGCTGAAAGTGCCTAAGCTGCGGACGCCCGTGTATTGTTTACATACGAGAAAACCCTGGCAGTCTTTTAAGGTAGGTATATTATATTCAAAACTTGAATCATCGAGTTATTTCTGAATTCGACAATAGGACAAAACTTTTACCATTTCACAGCAAGTATTCCTATCGTAAAACGATAAGTATTGGATAATCGAAACTAATTAGGTTTGGGACCAAATTCGTGGAAATTGTACAGTCATTTTTCGTCTGGTTTCTAATTAAATTACGGTTTTGAGCGGATAGCGACTACCGTACTTTGTTGAAGAAATATTGGTCGTATATTTTTTTACGTTCAGTTCATTATAATTATGTTTGCTAGCAACAATGTTGTTCCTTCAAATGGTAGTATAATTTTCAATTCCTTTACGTATTTGTCAGGAAACTACACTAAAAATGTACCTAGTTAGGAAAACAGTCATAAAGAAACCTAGATTGTAAATCTTTTTTTGATTGTAAATTTAAAGTCGCTTTTTTTTAATTTTTGCACCCTGTATTCAAAAATTAAAAAACTAAATAGTTGAGCTCAATTATTTTAAACGCATGCTGTAGTATCCTATAATTAGTGGTACGCATAGACTTAAGTCCATTGTATTGATACTTACATTGTATTGTGTTATCACTGTTGGATATCCTAAATAATTAAATTAATAGATTTTTTGTTTATGTACATTTTGTACAGGTTGAGAAAAACATTTTTTTTTTCATTTTTATTTTCCAGACAATATGCAATGACAAAAATGTTTTAACTCGACCATTACGAACAATAAATGTAAAGAAAACAGAAAAAAGTGGTGTAGAAAGAATAAACGTGGTAAGAATCAACAATCGAGATATAGTTGTAAAGGAGAGGACAGTTTAATTAAAAGTTTGGAGTCATAGCTGATTTAAATTTCATTTCACCGTCTCGCTCCTGATATTACGGGAGCTGTTCGAACTAGTAAATTGTTACGGCAATCGAAAGTTGTATAAGAATTAGCTCTACCAAATATAGTTTAAAAAAATGCAGTAACCTACCTATGCTGTTTAAGGCTCGTATTTTTTAACGATTTCACTATTTCTGTTTCAGAGCTTAAGATTAATTTACCATTCAGGTCCCTAGAGATATCTAGAGACAAGCAATTATGTAGGTGTAGAGATGTACTTATAAGATAGGTAGGTTTCTATACGTAAGGTAGTATAGAGGAAACAAAAATTGCAAGCATTTCTCAAAGTCCACCCCACGGAAATGGTGCATAAATAAAGTCCAGTTAAAAAAGCGAAGTGACCCCTACTATGAATTTTGAAGGCATACAAAAATCATATACACGGTTATTCATAATTGTACGTATAGGTACAAATCCGAAAGGAGAATATGTATACACATTTATATGTAAAATTAATATCAATCTAGTTCAGGGAATTTTACTAAGCAACAAAAAACATGAAAAAGGTTGCTTTATTTTGTAAGACCTATTCGAAAAGTCTAGTAAAACATTCGAGTGGTTTATGCTTTGCAAATCGAGTTTCAATGACATCGCGTGACTTGCTTACATCGAAAACTTTGGTAGGAGCAATGATCTATTGCACATTTTTACGAAATAACCCATAAAATTGGTTGTAACAGTAAGTTACGTTGTCTGTCTGTTTGTAATAACTTAATGTATTGGGACTCATAATGTCTACGCGAAGTTTTAGAGTTGTTACAATTCTATTTTAAGTTTCTAAATGTCTAGAAAATGTGGTGATTGAAGATAATATAGTATACAAAGAAAATAATTCTTTCTTAGACCCAAAAAAGTATAAATCACTTCACTGGTAAATTATTTGTAAGACAGAACCTGTTATTCCTAAATATCTTTTTACTCTTAACAGACTGATATTATTTTTAACCTCACGACGCTTATGATAAGGCCTATAATCTTCTATCTATAATCAGATTCAGAAAAACTAGGGAAAAAAAGAAGAATGATGATTTATAGTGAAAAAATCCCTTTCACAAATGCTAAGACAATCTGTTCTAGTAACATGCAGAAAACCCCAAAAGCATGTAAACAAGTCAATTGCTCAAATAAGCGCCAACATAGAATTATTCCTGTCTGTGATCACACACGGCCACGCCTACAACCATCATAGTACCTACACAGGAAAGGTATAGTTACAAAACAGTACATTAATTAAACAGAGACACGTGTCGACAAGAGGCCACCCGACACGCATATATCAATCAAGTGGACAGTCGTTCGGTTTTAGTGGCGTTTTTATACAAACCTGCTGATCGTTCACGTGAGTGAAGCGAATTTTGGGCAATGCCTTTCCGGTACTGAATTTTTAAAATATAACTTGAATTTGCTATACAAGGTTCTTGATAATACATTTAATTATACTATCCTGAAAGGGGTTTATTCTATCAGGAAAAAGACAAAAAAATTTGCGAAAAAAGAACAATATTAATCGGGATGGAATACATGTTATGAATCAGCTTGTATAGATTTATCAGAATTTCATAAAAAAAGTTATCCTGATTGAGTATCGTTATTCATTTTATTTTATTACGCACATTACCTTGTTTGTTTTAACTATGAAATACACTTCTACATAAGTACTGTTAGGTTAATAACAATTAAATAAATGTAACAACAGACAGACGCACCTAACGTTTATTATTATTCGTAATTTTAGATGCCATTAACACTTCATTTGAAATTGGTCCTACTGCAGTTAGACTACAGCCTCATTATGAATATTCAACTCAAAAAGCTTTATATTATATTAGCGAAATAAAAGTGGTATTCAGTAATAATAAGTAGGCAACTAATAAATATAGTACCTACCTAAATAATATAATTAATAGTAATATATGTAGTAGTTTATGAATAAATTGTCAGTGGATGAAAAAGGCTTAAGACCGTGCGTCGTGGCATCGGGCTGATGATGATGAATCTGTAAATATAAAAACAGACCCGGGTTTTAAACCCACTAGAGAGGCTAATGAAATAAAGAATTAAATGATTCAATTGAAATCAGCTCACGCAATCTATTCTTGTGGTAGAAATACACTTTTCAAAAACAAAGGCCTTATCTCGGCTGTTCAAGACCTAGGCATTGTGAGCTTACTTTAATCCCGCTTCTTATACTCTATACCCACTTTGGGCCGATGGCACAGAAACAATGGACATGAGTAATAGGATCGCCGTCTGAAGAAGCTCTTCAGCTTCATCGATAAGGTATTGGTTGGCAAGGAGCACTGTTGAGGTATTGAGATAAAATGCGAGTAATTAAAGTAGGTTTTCGTTTTGTTTCGGTGAAATTGTGGAGTATTATTAGGCTGTATTTCACAGTCTATCATATACTGAAGATCAGAGGAACCTTCATCATCATGTAGAAGTTCACTATTGGACATAGGCCTCCAAAGAGTTCCATGACGAACGGTCTTAAGCTTTTTCCATCCACTGACTTCACTTAACTTTAACAATGTCGTCGGTCATCGGTTGGGGGGCCTTCCAACACTGCGTCGCCCAGTTCGTGGTTGCCATTCAAGTACCTTTGTTTCCCAATGGTTGTCAGTTCTGCGAGATATATGGCCTGCCCACTGCCATTTGAACTTGCTAATTCTGAACGATGCCGGTGACCTCGATTTTTCTATGGATTTCCTAATTTAGGATTTATTAGCAAACGCGGCGTTAATATAATCAAAATTTCCAATAAAATCTTCCCATAAAGGCATATTTCAACCAGCGGCTTCTATTGTTTCATTAAAATATCCCTATTCTTTCTCTCTTCTACTCTATACATATTAGGGGGCATTTTTTCATAATAACATTTGAATGTTTTAAATCTTCACAATAATACCTATATAGTTACTTTCTTATGTGGGTATCTAAATTGTAACTTATCTTCCATGCATCAGAAAGTAGATTTCAATCATTACTTCTTGAGATATAACAAATAAGTAATAGAATTTTAATATCCCATAAACTATAACAACCAACATAATTTACAGGATACCTACTTCTTTAAAAGATCTTTATCACTATGAAATAAAGGTTATATTCGTATGTGTACGTAACAAAAATATTTACAACTATGCATTCGACAACAAGACCACGATAAAACTACTCTTCGCGCCTTCAAGTTGAAAATTTGAAGTAATATACAGCTTGGTGAGGTTTGTTATAAAATGTGTATAGGAGACAAGCCCTGAGTGCATAGCTGTCCTTGCAAGCTTTATGTTTTCGAAGGTGACTGGAAGCTCCTTAGCGTTTCTTCGTAAAATGCTTTCCTAGTACATTCTTGTTGCTTTACAATGCCAAAATCTAAGTCCTGAGAATGCTTATTTTGAGTAAAATTTATATTTATTGAAAACACATACCTACCTAAAGCAATACGACCATTAAGTGAATGCGATGCACGCAATAGCGGTCGTTTCACCCGACCACGGAGGGGTTTTGATTCTCAGAGGCTATTGTGGGTATGTAGGTTTATATACATGTTACCTCTCCCAGCCCAAAGTAGTGAACCGACTGAAATATTTACATCTAAGTGTAGGTGACTGTACTTACTATGAAGTTCAGATTATGAACTGAACTTCATAGTATGTAAGTTTTTAACATTTGGTGACTTGCCGTATGGAGTTATGTAATTACAGGTATAACATAACATTTAGTAGGAAATCTAGAGATGCTTCCATTTACAAGACAATTTAATTTATGAGCCCTTCCTCAATGAGCAATAACTCGACCAAGTAACGTCAATGAATTGAATCTAAAAGTAGTTTGGTATCTACAGATAGGCCCTTACGTTAACTCATATAAAATACAATACCTACAAAGCCTTCAATACATAGGTTACTTGGTATATCCATGTTGGATGTAAAATAAACACGTGACCATTGATGATAATCTACTCACGGTCACCCAAACTCGCAAGCTTACCTGAAACAAAAAATAAATTTGATTAGCAAGCCATGTAAATTCGCCGTCAGTCGTTAATTAGGTCAGCGGTGCGAAGGGGCTTTATTTAATTACGAGGAAGATTAAATTTTCCATGTCGCGGAGTTATGGCTTTCATATGCAAATCTACTGCCCGGGATGAATGGACTACACACTGATCTTAAACTCACACCACTTTTTTAAGCCACTAGAGGGAGGATCCTCGTCATTCGATGCGAAGGTCGTGGGTTCGAATCGTAGTCGTGCACCAATTGATTTTTCTGTGCGTATTTTTTAAAACCAGCTCAAAACGACGAAGGAAAAGGTATCGTGAGGTAACCCTCGGCTTTTTTCAATCCACACGTATTGACTTTCTTTCCTGTGGATAAGGCCGACTTGGTGCTGGGTAAGCTTACTCCATCTTAACATGTATCGGGTAATAGAGCGGCCTGTAAGAGAATAAAAGTTTCCACCTGATCAACGCCCTCTTTTCGACGACTTATACAACTATAAGTCGTCGAAAAGAGGGCGAAAAGATCGAAAAGACTTTCAACATTTTCGGGCCAGCAAGCACTCAATGAAACTAACTTCGCCTTTAGATTCAATGTCCTAGCATCAGTGTCTGAAGCGAAAAGAGTTGTCAATTCCGCTTATAATTTATCGTCCAATCGACCCTCACAGTCTCGTAGGTACCTAGCCCGACATTCATAGTTCATAGAAAGATAATGTCAGTCTGTAATTATTTTCATGGCAACACATTATTTATTAGAACATTATTAATTCCTATTGAAATTTTTACTCATATTCATACGAACCGCGTCAAAGATACGGTGTTATTGCGTGTATTGTAATTTTAAACTTTGGATGAACATTTCTATTACCTGCGTGATCGCAATATTCTCTGTCAGTGTGTTCGTACTTCACTATGATGGCATGTAATATTTATTTAGTCTCCATATCAATTTCCATTGCTGATACACTGCTGAATTTTGCATTCATGTTATAATTCCGAAACCAGAATCAACGCGTTCCATATTCCATAAATTTCAGTAGGTAATATGGTACCTATGATGTTTGAATATGGAATAGTTTACCATAATGCCTAATCAAGGGAATGTTTAGTTCCCACATCTATGGACAATACTGAAGTAACTCCAAATAGGTAACGATTCATTGCTGTATGGACGTGTGATGATTTGTTACATTTCTGCTATGTTTTATGGAACTTGATATACGGTACTGCTTAATTCGAAGAAGAATTTGGTTGTACGTTCCTGTCGCTACTGGGCTACCGCAATCTGAGCTCTTATCTCTTCAGTTGTCCTAGTACTTAGTTAATAAATAAATAACTACCAACAGTCACATACCAGTTCAGTACCAGTCCTACCCCATCACTAGGATTCCCTGTCTTTATTAGAAACTACGAGTACCATCACAATACCCAGACCTGGAACAAATATTTACAGATCATTGCAAACTGTTGTCACGCAGCGGGATCGAACCCTGACCCCTTGTGTCTCAGACGGCTACTCGGCTACTCGTCCGCTACACCACTTCAAAGTGGATGTAGTAGGATTACTTGAAAGTGTCAAAAGTTTTCCAAAAAGAGTGGTTTAAAAACTGGCAAAAGGTAAAAAAAAAAACTAGGTACTAAAACACTTTAAAATTCAAACAAAGAACCTACCGGGAAACTTTCAATTGAACCGTTCAAACAGACAGAGGGGCACTTAATTTTTTATCTCCCAACTTGAGAGAGAAGTTACTTACGTAGGTCGAAGTTCGTGCAACATTTAGAGCGTTAAGAACAATCTCTGACACTGTGTCCAGGGTTAAATGCGTTCTTTTGTGCCGGATCTGTTTACAGGGACGGTCTGGATCGTACCATTGTTGTTGTATTGTGTTGAAACTGTAAGTGTGATGAAAGGAATGAAAGGAAATTCGGTTCCGTACTTTCCGCACTGCGTCCGATTCGAAGCCGATCTATAGTTCTGAACCCCTAGTCTGTAAATTCAGTTAGTTCTCACTTCTCACTTTTCGAACGTGGAAAGTAAATAATTTTCCGCTTTTGTATGGTGTCACGAAAAGGGCACCTACCAGAAATCTGTTCATTTTTCACCGTTGAAACTCAAAATCATCATTTCAGCCGTACGACGTCCACTGCTGAACATGGCCTCCCCCAGAGACAGAGCGAATTCCTTATCATGTGGGGGGATTTGCCCATACTCACCACGCTGGGCATGCGGGTTGGCGAGCGCAGTTAGAGCTATCGTTGTAATGAGGGACGCTGCTGCCCATCCCCTAGTCGCCTCTTTCCCTTAGTCGCCTCTTACGAAATCCGCGGATAGGTAGATATGGAGGGGCCTATTCTTCAACCTGGGCCACCACGGCCACGACTTTTGAGATCCTATATAGAGGTCTATCTATATCTTACATGGCATGGGCGTATGATGCTGATGAAGACTATCCTTTTCAGCTACTTTTTTGTAAAAAATACAACGGTGGGCCTGCGTCAAATAGGTACAAGGTGTCTCCGATTCTCATTAGAAATCTTTCTCGACGACCTCGGTGGCACAACGGGCAAGTGCCCGTCTGAGACGCAAGGGGTGTAGGTTCGATTCCCACTTCGGGACAAAGGTTTGCATGATCTGAAAATAGTATATGTTCCGGGTCTGGGTGTTGTGGTAGGGACCATGGTACTCGTAGTTTCTTATACCGACACCGGGTATCCTAGTGTCGGGTCAGGACTATGTATGTGATTGTTGGGTGTTATACTTATTTTTTTTATTTATCGGAGGATAAGGTGTCTATCTACCTAGGCATTATTCCAGATAATAGTTACAATCGAAAACCAACAGTACCGTGCCAAAACGGTACAAACGTAAAAGTAAAGTGTACTCTGCGTCGCTCGAACGAAATGAAAGTTTAGCTCGGTTTCGTTTATTTCTCGCTCCGGTACCCGTTGATGTGATTTATTGTTTTTGCAGCATTTGTTTGAAATCGCCACTTTGAAGTTGGATGTAGAGGAACATGCTACGGCTACAGTTTTGTATCGGAAGTATGAGCCTTGTTACAGTTATGACTTTGGGTGTCTACTCTTTAAAGCCGTGTTCAAACGGCGTGCGATATAATTAAATAATTAACACTCAACAGTCACAAACATAGTTCTGATCCCACACTAGGATTCCCTGTGTCGTGAGTATCAGAAACTACTACTACTATGGTACGACCCAGACCCGGAACGAATAATTGCAGATCATGCAAACATTTGTCTCGCAGCGAGATGGAACCCGCACCCTTTGCGTCTCGACGACAGGTTTACAACGAAATTAATTTAAAATGATCTTTACGTCTTTTGAATAAGATTAATTTTAATTTTGACTTTAAGGGGCGTGCGATATCGTTGAGCTAATACCTCGAATGTTAAACTCAAAATTGACTTTATGCAGTTGAGGTAAGGATCTTTTTGAAACCAATTTTATATGACATATCAAGGACATATCGCATGACTTTTGAACACGAATTTATCTTGTGAGTAATCAAAGGGCTGACTCAGTGCCTGGATTTGAGCAGTTTATGATGGCTGAACGTATAATTTGCTCAAGCACACCACACATCAGGTTCTGGTTTCCCTTGGTTTTCGGTTAGTTTTGTTAGTAAAGCAAGATGAGGTATATAACAGACTAGGATTTGCGGCTTCGCTCACTTTGTACCTGGCTACGTGTACAAGAGCGCTCGTAGGCCTGGCTTTGGCGAGCGCTCTTGTACACGCTAAGAAAACACATCGGGCCTATGTAAGAATTCGTGTTGTTTCTACAAACGAACTATGTACACTATTTCGGCGCTAATCAGGAAAAAAAATTTTGTTTAAACGAAAAGTTTTCGTGTCTAGATCAGACAAAAATCTTGTCGTGTACATGAAGAATTGGTCGTTTCTGCAGCAGACACGGTGAAATTTCTTAGCGTGTACAAGCGCACTGAGGGACCCGTGCCAGGATGGGGCCCGGCTGGCAAACTCCACCACTCCACCACTCCTCCACTCGACTATATGGTCAGTCCGAAGCTGAATAGTAAACGTCTGTGACACACTATGATTTATTGATCTCTCTGAACAGCCATTTCATAACCTATCATGTAGTCAATAAATTATCGCGAGTAATTCTGACATCCAATAACAAGGCGATTGTTGTAGTAAATTCTAAATTAACAGATGTTATCTTACACAGCGGTATATCAGAGAAGTGGCTGTCGAACGCACAAGGATGGCCAAATTGGTTAATGTGTTTGTGCGAAAATTTTCAACAAAGGTTCATTTGCGGTGTATTTTCTTACGAAACTACAAGGTATAGCTGTTAAGTTATTACGGAACTTACAAATAAATTTCATAGGCGATATTCTATCAAATACAATAAGTAGGTGGAAGATAGTTAGGTGCTTCATAATATGTAGGTATACTATCCCGAAAGAGGCTTATTCTATAAAATAAAGAATATTAGCGAAAAAAAAAACATATTTTTAATATATTTTTACATTTCTTCCAACTTCCAACCCGCACATCTCTGTTGACGACGAATTTAGGTTTAAGTTATTTAAACGGTTGTCTGGTAGAAATCGCAAACCGCGATAAGACCGCCGATTGTAGGACCTTATCTTAGGCTTATAAGCTATTTTGTATAAACTGTGTTTTCTTTTTTAAAGGTCCTCAATAAAGTTTTATTTCATTTTTTTTTTCAAACTTCTTCAAATCAGAGCATTTTAGACTTTCTGTCATCTTTGTAACTAATTATTCAACGTACGAGGTGTTCAACATCAATATTTTTACCTAAAGCTCATTATTAAGCCCCTTACGAGATGGTATACATTATAAATAACCCTGTAAGTATAAGTAGGTAATAGAAAAAGCATACAGCGACAGAAAAACTTTTGTCCTTAACCATACTTTTAATTCATTAATCTTTTTATGGATTGTATGTGTCATTTTGTTTCCGATAAATCCATAAATAGCATTCATTCCCTTGTATTCACCACTTTAAAATAAGTTTATCCCCTCTCATGCCGACATCATAACAAAACGGCCATACATTAAACCAATGTAAAATAGACTATGCTACTTTTAATTCTACTTTGGTATAAAGGTAATCGAGGGATCAGCTTAAGCTGGTCGTTAGTGTTACCATAAATACTCGTTGTTGAACTAGCAACTTTGCTCTGCTTTTTTGTAACTCTACCGTCAATCTTATTACGAAGATGTTACGGTTGATAATTGATTGATAGTGTAGACAAAGTTTAAAGTTTTCGGTAGCTTTTAAATAGATGTTGAAAGAACTCGACAGACAGCCATCAAGACGGTTCTAATAGGCGTATCGTACGACAGAAATAATTTACAAATTGGTCTGTAGTCGAGACATGTTCGAGAATAAAACGGATACACATAGTAGAGGAACCACATCTTTGAGAATCCTCTTTCATATGTTTTCGTACTCATAAACATAAAAAAATAGAAACTTGCCTTCAGACTCTACCAAGGATTAAGCTAGTACTTACGGCATCGTAAGCTTCTAGCAGTACCTACCAGGAAGGAACCATACCGGCAAGAACAGTAAGCGCTACCAGATGGTTATTTACCTATTGGTGCAAATGTAATGAGAAAAAAAAGATTTTTGTTTTTTTTTTATTTTGAATGTATGTAAAATTGCGTATAACTTTTGAATCTTACGATTCACGATAGCCCGGTTCCCACGTCTGTTGTCGTGACGATATTTTATGTATGTGTGCCATACGACTGCTCTATTTATATGTGTGAGTAAGCTTTATAATTTTATTATGATTGATTACGAGTCTTTATATGAAGATTACCTGCACAAACTCCCTCCTGACCTCGAACTAGGAGTAACCCGAAGTCCTTAAACCACGGTTCTTACCAAGTGGCTAGGTTAAACTTGCTAATTAAGTATAGTGCAGGCAGTGGTTGACCACTTGCCCACTTGCCTCTTTGAAACTTTGGGCGCATAACTCTATAATATACCTACTACTTAGCTAAGTATATTGGTTGGAGCGGTACTTAAACCTAGATTGGTGTTCTACCTAGATTTAGTCAGTTCGAAGTTAAACTTTGCAATAATGAGGAAAGTCTACAGAACAAAGTTGAACCATTATCTGTTCTTTGAATTCTTATATAAGTTTTATAGGTTCAACGGAGTTTCATCAAAATCATCATCGGCCTGTAGAAGTCCACTGCTAAAAGCCTCCCAAAGAGTCCATCACGAAAGGTCTTGAGCCTTTTCGATGCACCGACTTCCCTTAAGTTTAACAATTTCATCGGTTCATCGGGTGGAGGGCCTTAACACAGTGTCGCTTAGTTCGTGGTCGACATTCGAAAATATTTATATCACAACGGTTGTCGGCTATGTGAACTATATGGCCTGCCCACTGCCACTTCACATAACTGCAGGCGTAGCTTCACCTAGTTTACCTATACGTTTCAAAGTGACTTTCACTTCCGTAAAGGAGTTTAATTACCTACTTAATTAAAAAGTTTAAAGTGTGACATGGCTATCCAGTAGATCGGGAAAATGGGCAACTGTCAGTCGCGATTTTTTTAATATGCGTCGTGATGTTTAGTTATTTTTGATGCGCTCGTGGCATCCTTCAGCCGGTTACTAAATGGATGGGTGGCTGATAGTGGTATCGCCTCCATGATTCGATGTCAAACCTAAAGTCCTTAAACGGAGGCCTTAAGCGGCACTAAAACAGCGAAACAATGTATTTATATGATGCTTGTTTAAAAAGTTGTGCGAAGCCTCGGAGTCACAAACAAGGGCAAAGGAAATTACCTGATCCCGTGAGTTCATAACACCAACACCTCGTGCTCGATTTAATAAAACAATGGGATTGTCTGTCTGTCTGTCAGAGTTGACATGAGATTGCTTTCTCCTATCTTCTTCGCAGATATACCTACTGTCACGTGGCATGATAATCTTTGACATAACTACGCACGGCTGATAAAGGAGTCGTTTCATTCTGGGCCTGGTCCATGTACACTACATAGGAAAATTAGGAAAAAATAGGAGATTACAAGAAAAATACAGTTTCATTAATTTGAAGACAAATGCGATTGTACAAGACAAGTTCTTCTGGTAAGTTTTTGACTATGTGAACACTATTTGAAGGCCGCCATGTTGGTTTATAATTGACGTTTGACATGACATTGACATATTTTTCACGTCATGTTGTTTGATTTGATGTTTTTGTGTGTACGTCAGGGCATCGAGTATCTTCCTTCAGTGAAGATAGATGTGATGACGCCGCTGGCGCCTGCGCGGCGTCGTCACGATCAAGCTAAATCTTCTGTAGTTCTTATATGACGTACGATCAGACGTAGATATTTCAGAAAATAACTTAAACTAACGCAACTAAGTATTTTACATTACACTTCGCTTTGTGGAGTGTAAGGACGCGTTAGATGAATGGATGTTAAACAACACAGTATTTAGACAAAACAACGAAGCTAAACAAAAACATGTCAACAGATAAATGTAGGTTGTCAAAATGACATAGATAAATGTAAGTTGTCAAAATGACATTTCACGCACGTCCATCCGCCATATTTTTGTAGCGCTGTGTGTTGCTCTCATAATGTACCTTAGAATCATAATGTACCTTAGAACGAAGTCAATTTAAATAAAATAACCAATTAAATACGTTTACTTTATTGCTTAGCAATATTTTAGAGTAGTGTACACAGTGCAGGCCCAGGCTCCATAGACTGATGAAACGGGTCCTTTGGTAAACATTATCACTATGAAGCCGTGTTCAAACGTTGGCGATAAGTCATCCAAAATTAAATGATCCTTACATCTTCTGAATAGAGTTTGACTTAAAGGAGCTTACGATATCGTTAGGTACTACATAACCCAAAATGTTAAACTCAAAAATTGACGTTGTCCAGTAAGAGGTACCTAAGAAACTAATTTTATATGAAAAATCAAGGAAATTTCGCTAGTCCTTGAAGACGGCTGGTAGGCTCCATAGGTATATTTTTATATCAAAGTTTTTACCTACCTAACCTGCCAACCTACTCAATTCTTTATTGGAATAACGGGCACATTTTTTCTTGAATACTTTACCTTTAAGAAGCCTTCAAGGTATCAGTAACAATGAGTTATTGAAAGTTGTTTACCTACTACAGGAATAACCAGTTCAAGAAAATGTCTATGGTTTGGTTTCAATTTGATGTATCAAACAGGAGAAAACCCTTGATGCTGCCATCTATGTAAAAGCTCCGGAGTTAGAATCTCAGTAGCATCCCTCGCCGAGTCACGCCTGAGGGAGCAAACTTTCAGCTTAGTTTCTAACTTTGCCGCAGAGAGTCGCTAGCATCGACACTTTTCCATTTTCGTCATAAATTTTTGTTCAGAATGTTTTTTTCCTTTACATTAGGGATAAGTTGGTAATGGGTTTATCTTAATTTTATTAGGCTGAAATTTACTTGCCGTGTTTTGGAAATTTGCTTCAGTATGTCGCTGAAAAAATATTTCATAAGATAAATAACTCTCTGGAGAAAACATGATAAGGCTGTATTTTACAGGATTACCAAGATTTCGTTATGTATTTACAAATAAAATAGGCAGATAAAAACATGCTAAGTTATTTTTTACAGATTGAAAATCACGATCTGCGCTATATTTATCAAGAAAATTGTAAGAAAAAGTTTTCAATGAAACAATGATTTTGTTCAGCGACTTTCGTGAAAACTCTTAATCTCTGTCGACATTGCACAAGTGGGCCAAATTCATCGTCAAGTAAAGCGAGACAACGAGCAAATCCCATAATCTATGGGATTTGAGTCCTACACAAACATCTCAAGATTCTTCTGGGAAATAAATAATTTTGATTTTCAAGGAATGGCTCAGAAATCTTAGGATTCAGAGCTCTCTTTTCATATCATTATGAACGTCATGAAATGAAGAAAGTTCCTAGTCTTGTGTAGTACATAAACGAAGAATATATTGTCACCACTAAACTAGAACGAAATATTCCTAGAACGCGTAAGTACATTTTTTTTATCAGGAACAAAGTAAAATTCGGACCCATCTTGGAATGAACTAACATATTATATGAGAAACCATATTATTCGGTCTTCGATAAAAGAACGACAGAGAGCAATGATCGAAATATCCGCGATAATGAAGGAGAAGGAGACATAGCGCCATATTCCAACGTAATTTTTTTCCGACTACTTATTTAGTAGTTCCAGTATGTACTAATTCACTAATAGTATTAAATGTTCAAACTAGTACATTAGTGCGATTGAATTATTTCGGAGCGATTCCTCTATTGACCGAGCAAGAACATGCCTAGTGATACAAACCAGTATTTACTCTGGCAATTTATTAAGATAGTAACCATTCTGGCAGCCAAAAATGCTCTGTATTGCGAGAAAAGTGAGTGCGAGTATTCGTTCCACAGCATTGGTTCCACAAGTTGACATTTTTATTCTGATCCGCATAAACATGAGGCAAGACAAAGGATAACAAAAGCTTTTGAATCAAAACGAATCACTCCTAAATAAAAAAAAAAAATAAAGGTTAGAAGAGAAGAAGTTAGAAGTAGTGGAACAAGGAAGGAAGGTTAAACATTACATTTGATTGGATAAATTTCCTTTGACAAATTTAACGGAATCAATTAAACTTTGGAAGCATGAGATGGATAGACGGAGAAAGAATACTAATGGAGTGTAAGGACGATTTCCCTTCGCAAGAAATCCGTGTCGCGAAATGAAATTACGAACCTATTCTTTGAAATTATACCTACTTTCGAAGAGGCAGTCACACAGATTAAGATATGTGACGATTTCTTACGTTTATTACCTAAGTAAAAATGGGCTCGAAGTATATCAAATGAAGGGTTTCAGGAATTCAATCACAATTTTATTTCAATAAAAAAAAATTATACAAAATAAACCACTCAGACTATGAATTATTTCCAGTGTTTGACGCAGCAAAGGGAATTCCTAAATGCTGCGGAATAATTAGTCGCGAACTGAGCGCGTGAATTGTGCCACACACTGCCTCTTAAGATCAAGCACACACAAAATGTGTATGATTTATACTGCACTGCGTCATAATGTAGTAACGTGTCACGGAAGCGATTTTTTTTAACACCCAACAGTCGCATACGTACCTAGTTCTGGACCCGCAATAGGATACCCTGTCGTGGGTTTTCCGAAACATGGTAGGTATCACAACCTCATTTTTAGTGTGTCTTATACAGACCCTTTTTTGAGTGTTTTATACAATTCCATTCACCTATCCTACTAATATTATAAATGCAAAAGCTTGTGAGGCTGTTTGGACGTTTTTTGTCCAATCACGCCGTAACGGCCTAACCGATTTCACTGAAACTATGATTAAATAGAGTTCATTGCCTAGAAGAGCATAAAGACTACATTTGATCTAGGGACTACGCCACCCAAGCCGCGGGCAGAAGCTAGTACATTTTATAGCAGTGAAATGTGCGCGTCAACGGTAAATACCTAAGAGTTACAAATATAAATGTTTTTTCAATCGGAATATTTGCCGTTTACATACTGGCATCATACTTCACTTACCTATATAAAACCATTTGAAGCTGTAGCTAGGTTATCGCTTGCCATTCTTAAGCCCCAAATGTCAGCATGCGATGCATTAATAATGCAGTGACGCTGCGAGACGGGACTCGCCAATCACATTAAAATAACCCCTCCAGACTCGCCATTGTTGCTGCACGTGTGTATTACTTTTTTATAATGTTGTGACTTATCATTGAAGCACACATTTTGATAAACGTTATGATGAATGTATTTAACATTAGTATTATCAAAAAAATATGGCACCAAGTGTTTGCTGCCTGATTCTTCAAGACTTGTCGCGAAGAGCATGCTTTGATAAGAGGGCTATGTAGCTAAGCTAAGAGAGAGAAAAAAGGCCAATTATATAAACATTTGCAGTATTTGTTGGTAAACTTTCTCTAGTATCGGTTGCGAGTGATTCTCGCAAATTGATTGAATCCTCGCAAGAACTTCAAATCTTTAAAATTAAATGTTGACAGAACAGAAGTAAAACATAACGTTCATACAATAGTCTAGGCTCCACCTAGGATTCCCTATATCGTGTGTATCAAAAACTAAGAGTAGATAACATAGCATCACACCACCCAAATTCCGAACAAAAATTTGCAGATCATGAAAACATTGGTCCTGAAGCGGAAATTGAGTCCGCAACTCGTCTCAGTCGGGCACTTGCCCGCCACGCCACGAAGGTCTTCAAATGTGACATCTTTGTCGAATTCACGGAATCTGATGCGTTCCCAATTGCCACGTTTTTTCTTCCTCAATAAACGCCAATCGTGACCACAATCCGTTTCCGAAATCACAGCGATAATGACTTCATAGAACAGACCACCAGTGTGGGACACATTTGTAGGGTTGTCACCATCGATATATAAACATGATATGCAAATCTAATCAGAGTTCCAAAGCAATACGGCTCAAATAAGAATGAAATTGTTCCGTTTTGTTCGTTCGGCTACATTTCCATAAAACTAGGTAAGATTGTATAAGTCAACTTAGGACGTATTTTTCTTGAATTGTGAACAATAACCCGACATCCAACATCGATCGTCGTAATATTAAATTGTATTTTGTCTATAGGTATTCTATCTTCATTTTTTTTTACACCTATTCATGATTATTCATACCATAATAATATGTGATATATTTACTTATTTTATTTTACTATAGTGTTAAGTATGGGCGAAGGATTTCAGTTATGTGAACTAACAAAGTAACGGACAGTGGACTACTCAAGTATTGTTTAAAATGAGTTTTGTGCCAGCCCTAGCTGACGCCAGTATTCTCCTCACATTGTCCGCGGTCCGTCGTCGTGAGACAGATCGACGCGCGTGCCGTCGGTTTCGGCGTTTGACGCAGCCGCGAGCCGTGAGTCGTTAAAACCTGCCTTCCAAAGAAGCGGTATCCGTAAAATTATAGCCAACATTGGCAATCAACGGCTGAACCGATTTATGTGAAACACGGAACATAATGTAGTTCGTGACGTGGAGTAGTAGGTAATACTTTGATCCAGGTACCAAACGAGCGAAGCCGCGGGCGGAAGCTAGTAAACTATAATATACATAAGTGTCCAGAATTTAAACAATAGTGTGGCGTTCTTTAAGTGATACATTATCTATTTATTTAGGGTTCCGAAGTCCAACTAGGTACAACCCTTATGCGACCCTATGAGCCGTTCTACTCGCATTTTAGTGCAATCATGCTAAAGTCATTTCAAATAATGGCGACTACTAACAGAGTTATGAAATAAAAATTAGAGTAAAAGGTATTTTATGTTATTGTTGAATAAGTCCTAATAAGAAGTTTCTTGCCATTGAGATGTTTCTTACAATAATTTGCATTCACAACTATGCAGATAACATATGTCATGTCGCTAAAGATGATATACCTAGCTAAGACTTTGGAAGCCGTTACTGTGCTAGGTCTGACACGCTTATGTCAACTTATTTTTCGTGGTGTTGGTACAAATACTCAGACAATATACTTGTCGGATAAATTATAAAATTGTATACTGTCCTTTCCCGTTTTATCCAGGCTAGTTAGATCTAATAAAAACCTAGCACGTTTTCATTTAACTGGATTATCTCAGATCGACGTGCTAGCGGCACGGACCGACGCCGACGCGCGACGCAAATGTCACTGTCAAGAGAATGAGGTGAATTTAAATCGAGGACACTTGATAGTGCCGCTGAGTTGTCAGTTTCATGTTAACACTTTTTTCCTATGGAAAGATGTAATGAGATGTATCGTGCTATAATTTACATTTTTACATTATAGCTGCCGTGTGTGATGCCCTTAAAGGCAAGAAGATGATCAGATTATCTGATGACATACTGACGACTAAAGATTTTATCTAAGCATTGAATTTTAGTTATCAGCTCACTGATCTTAGTTTGATGTCAGAATAAATTTAGGAAAAGATGAAGTAATGCCAATAGCAAGAAATACAAAAAAAAATATCTGTGTCAAAAAAATATACATATGCTCTGGAAATATAGGTAACCTGCATAAACTTTAAACAACGTGACGTACAAAATATCGGCAATCCATTCTCACTCTTACCCATAGATTCCTGACATACCCCTCAGTGCCCTATAAAATAAGACAATAGGTATAATTATTGGTCTGATAGCCAGCATTCTGTGGCTTTCAGACAATAGTATGTAAGTATTTATGTAGAAATCAGGTTGTCCACTCTAGGCACATACCAGTACGAACAGCTGGAAAAAAGAGCAAGAGGAGAATAGTTGGTCCATACCATTTAAAATATCTGTAAAAATATGGACTGCACCAGTCTGAGTTAGGTTTTTAAATCAACAAATAATAAATTCATAGATAGAAATGTTTTCAGGGAAATTAAATTAAAAATAATATCACATCTGTCAGCAATAACGATGAAAATAATGTCAGAATGATTTAAAAGTAAGTTATTTTAATTCATCATCATCTCTCCTATCCTAATATGTTGTGAGGACGGCACAAAATCTTCCTTTCTTAATTTTTTTTTTCTTTTTAAACACGTGAATCCCTTTTATTCCAGAATACCTTTATGCATATGAACAGAACTTACAAGCACCGGTAGCCTGCTTTCTACGTGAATCGTCACTCCGGCCATACGGGTCCTATTGTCTTATGAAATCTAATTGAATCGGAGCGTGCATAATCTGAACTTTTGGGATACCATCGGAGTGAAGCCTTTTTGTTAACAAAGGATAATGGGAGTGAAACGTCTGTAGCAGCTTTTGGTAATCTTAAAAGAGAACGCTGGCAAATTAGTTTGAATGTTAGCAAGTTATAGCATTTTTGTCAGCAAAAAGAATAGAACTTTGTTTTCAAAGATCACAAATCGTTTTGTAAATGAGAATATTTTTTTCACTACCTCTCTCCTACAAGTGGCCGTGCAGCAAGACTGGTCTTCCGCTGAGGCCAGTGTTGGTTTCATGAACATCTTGACATCAAGATAATCTTAGCTACAATCACCATATCACTGGGCCCCACCCTAGGTGGTGTTACAGTTGTATTGGGTAGTGGTAACCGCTTAGGTAAGCCATCAATCTGTGTGACCGTAATTTTAAATAAAAATGCTCCCTGATAAAAATATCCACCACAATGAAATACCTGAATTCATTTAAAGCTGACTTTAAATAAGGTTAAATTATTCAAGTACCGAGTTCGTTTCAAACTAGAGCCAACTTTGATTTATATCCAAACCTTTGAGGCTTTCACGCCGAGGGTGAATATTAATAAAGACTTTCAGGGATTTAATTCATCTGCACACTAGCGTTTATTTCATTAATTTCAGGAACAGCTTTGAAACCTTGACCATCATCACCAGTCTGGGCTGGACGTAGGCTGAGTAGAGAGAGAGACTGAGTTCGGTCTTCCGCTCTTCTCCACTGAACATCGGCATCCCCCACAGATTTCCGGAGCGACTTCCTATCATGTGGGAGGAAATTGCCCATACTCACCACGTAGGCACGGGTTGGCGAGCGCAGTTACAGCTATCGTTGTTATAATAGGCGATGCTTCTGCCCATCCCCCCCACTTTTTCACTTAGTCACCTCTTACGAAATCCACAGATAGGAGATATGGAGGGGCCTATTCTTCAGCCGGGGCCACCACGGCCACTCCAGTTTTACGGCAAACATGGCCGGCCCACTTATTTCTAAACATCACCGGCCCGTGCCCCTCCTGTCGATCAACATTCCTGGATCTGGCGCAGCGCCCGCCAACCCCCACTGAACTAGCGTGGTGGGTGATAGTCTAAATCCCCCGGTATGATAATTACCGTTCATCATGATACTCTTTGCCGGAACCCTGCGGTTTTATTATTTGTACGCTGCATGTATGCGCTGCGCTCATACGCAGCAAAGGGCGCATACCATTGGACGCGTTTCTCAACAGCACACACTTCCTTAACCTCTGAATCTCTATATGGCTTTATCCCACTAGCCAGTCCAAATATATATCTGCCAGTTTACCAGACTATCGTTTATAGCGTGGCTTCATCTTAACCTCGATCTTAGCTACCACAGGAGCACGTTCTTAATTTTTCTTTACTTTCAGGTTTGCGTGTCGTATTCGGGTTATCATCGTATATCTTAAGTGTTGGCACTTGATAAACAGTTATTAATTGTTTTGTGTATTTCGTGGGTCATTTACCATTATAATGTTTATTTCACTTGCTTTAGCCATCGTTTAAAAATGTTTTTCTTAAGCAAACTCAATTATAAATACAAAATATTTGAAGTTTAATCACGCCATAGAAGCATACCTACACGCTACTTATTCGAGATAACAAATCTTGAACAACGGTTTTAATATTAGTAACAATCTTTTCTTGAATCAAATAGAAACCATTGCGTTACAATTATAAAAGCCTTTCTTAGATGTTAATAAAAACAAATAAACAAATAACACCCAACAGTAACAATATGCATAGTCCATCACAATAGGATTCCCTGTGTCGTGGGTATCAGAAATTACGAGTACCTACCGTAGTACCACAAAACCCAACCCAGAAAATATTTGCAGAACATGCAAACATTTGTCCCGTAGCGGGAATCAAACCCTTAGGTCTCAGACAAGCGCGCCCGCTACGCCACCGAGGTTGTCCTTTGTATAAAGCTGTTCATGCTTAGCCTGAATAAATTCATACTCTGTGCAAATTAATACGCAGAGAGCACTTATGAAATATAACGAAATAATTGGAAATCAAGTAGGAAATTCTTGTTTATCTTACATCTATCGCTAATATTTAAGGGATAAAATCCACAGCGATGCCTTCAAAGTAATCTTCACTCCAAGGGCGCCATAATTTGCTGCAAACTTATCTTTCATCCGCTGTGCTCGTAAAGAGCCACATTATTGTATGGCCGTAAACCACGAAAAACGACATTTTACCATAACATAGCTCATTAACAATAATCCTTATCGTTTATACACGTTTAATGATGGTTTAAAGGGGCGGTTCTGAGTATAATATCAGAGAAGGGTCCCGTAAAATAGGGTAAAAACTTCGCAGAAAACGATCTTGATTATTATTGAGCCACTTTTGATGTAGGTATGAGTATTATTTTGGTACATGCCTTGCTTCGGTGTTACATTGTGTCAATTATTTGATTATACACAAATTAAATTAGCAATAAGTAGGTATGCGTAGAAACAAGATGTTTTGGGTCGAAGCACGAAAAACAATGGGTAGAAATATGTTGGGTCGAAAAAGGAAGCACTCATTTATTACAATCAATCCTAATTTGGATTCAAAACTGTTATTGTAGTCCTACCTTATAAGAGCATGCTCTACAAAATCAAAGGGCATCGATAGAACATTCTGACCATTAACTGTTTTAGTTTGTTACTAGAAATATAACAGTGAAACCGTCTTAGAAAGGTGTATTTCTCACGGCATTCAAACTTCAATCAATGTTTTCTATTCGAAAATACTATCATGCTATTGCCAGATCACGTGCAATTTGCAGAATAAGCAAGCACTAAGTTGATCAAACGATCCATGTGAATAATGTCATAATGATTCAGTGGGGCTGACAAGTATCCGCCAAATAAAAAGTCAAAAAGCTACGGAACACTCCACCAATATCTGCTACACACACAAACACAGTGAGTTATTTTATCGAGAACCATGTTTCATCGGACGAGAGTTAATGTGTGTCCGCACGCAAGAAAATGGTGATTAAAATTAATAAAATTAGTTAGCAGGTGTAGTGACCGTGCGTTTTGTAAGGTAAATAGGCCGCGTAGGACCTTTTATGGGGAGGATAATAGGACAAGCGAGTCTTTGGGCCCTGATAAAAAGGTTGGAGAGTTTTACGTCTCTTTAATGGGCTTTATCTGGTAATTTTGTGTATGATGCAGAATATATAAAATTAAGGTAGCATACGGTGCGACTAAAAAGGGATTGGTTACCGACATTTTAGGCCTAATTTCGGATGACAAAAACATCTAGATTCTAGGTGATAATTACAGTTGGAACTTTTCTACTCACTTACAGGACGTTGTAGTGCCTGGGACATTATTCAGATGGAGTCAAACAGGCTTGCCCAGATCTGACACGTATACCATCCATTGAGCCTAGTAAACCTTGGACACGAGGAAAAGGCGTAGCTTCACCTAGTTTCAGACGTTTCAAAGTGATCCTAGTGATTTTATTGAAATAAACGCCTTATGACTTTTTGACTTTTTTGACTATCCAGAGGAAAGTCATGGTCAATACAGCTGTTTCCGCACGAGGTTTCCCTTCACTGTTCAGAGCACATGTTAATGCGCATATTTCGATTAGAAGAATTCATTGGTTCAAGACCTGGATATGAACCTCCCATCAGGCCAACACGGCTACGTAATACTTCTTATGAACTCTTAAATATAATACGAATTCAAAAGAGCAAGTTTTCAAACCACCTCCTTTAAAATATTCAATGTACGCTACAAGCGACCCCGGCCACGAGTTAGCTACTTGATGGATTTCTTCTAAAATCCTTAGGGAGTTTGAATCTCTTTGAATTCACATTCGAGTGAGAGATTCATACAATCAATAGATCCTATAAGAACGGTTATCATACCTCAATTTTATATTTGAAAGAATGACTGAAGCACTTTTGTAAATTCGTATGAAATAGGTAAAGATCGAAATTGGGTAATGCATATATCATGAAAGCTAAAAGGTTGGTGTGAAGTTAGTAAGTATTTGACTTTAGAAAAAAAAAGATCTTTTTCTGTTTTCAGAACCTATTGAATTTTTCATAGTGGGAGTCGAAAAGGAATATTTAGGTAATACGATAAATTTCCACTATTAAAAGCGCACCTTCCGTTATCGTACCCTTTTGCCCCTAAGGTCCGTATTATCAATAACTCGGCAAATACCTTTAATATTGCACAGGTATTTTCTGAAAGTGAAGATATCTCGAATATTTTATTCAGTAAGGTAAAGAGGCTGACAAAGAAATGCGAGTTAGATCGTGCCCTAAATAAACGGGATGGCCACTATGCGTTCTCGATTTCATCTCGAACGAACCACTATCCAACGAGTTGTAATATCAATAGATGTATTTCTATTTGTGAAAAGAATAATCGATAGAGGCTCCTTTCGTGCACATGTCACATTTCTTCAAACGTTTAGGTTCTAGGACATGTTTCCTCACGATGTTTTCCTTTACCGTTTGAGAGTACAGGGCATTCATACCCACATACTGATGACAGAAAATGCCCTGGAACTAAGCCCTCCTATTGTATAAAATGTATTTAAAAATATAGAATCGCAGAGAGGCATGTCCTAAAATTTGACATATTATGCTTACATTTTGCAGTAATGTGTTAGGTCAACGAAGGATTAGCAAGTTGAAGTGGCAGTGGGTTCTATGTCGGAGAACCGACGACGGCCGTTGGGACAGAAAGGTTGTGTAGGGCAGACCCAGCACCGGAAAGTGCAGCGTAGGATGGTCCCCAACTAGATGTTAAAAGTGACCTAGTACATAAACGATGGTTGTTAAGAGCTGTTGGTTGCAGGACAAGACTGGACGCTCTTCCCAAAGATTTCCATCTATGGGAAAGCCTATGTTTAGTAGACTTAGTTCACCGCAGAGGTCGACCGACGACTGGTGTTATGAGATCACTCAGCTTCGTCGTGCCGATTGTTGTATTTTCACGAGGAATTCAAGGGTAGTGGTATCGACGCAATACCAGGTCGACCGGAGGCCCGAGGCAACAACATTATTTATTTAATAAACCCAGAGCCCTGTGAGTAGTTACCTTATTGTTCCTTTTCAATTTTCTCACAAAACTACTTAACTAATTTGCAAATTGTTACTTTTCAAGCGGAATACAAAATATGGATTTCAAATTGAAATAACCAATTTCAAGTACGTTCCGTTCCGTAACTGTATACTTTCTATCTAAACAGTATATCTCTGCTATCAAAACAGTAGATTTTTGCATGGTGTTTTTTTCCAATGAATATGAAGAATTTAAAAAAGTAGAACAAAAGTAATTGCCAATTATGTGTAGAAAACCCCTTTTTGGTATAGTAGGTATACATATTATAAATCATCTTGTTTATGAAGGTAACTTTGATCAATTTATCTGAATTCCGAAATTACTGAAAAATATAATAACTACCATGTCGAGTTACAAGCGAATCTTTGCAAAGGAAAACATAAATTTAAATAAAAAACGGTCTGGAGACACCTCTTACTCGCAAGTACACTATTCAATAGAAATAAAAGAGTACCTCAAGTTAATTTAATTCTGAAATAATAAAATGCACGCTTTTCCCATTCAGGAAAACTAGAAAACTAATTACCAAGAAGAATCATTGAGAGCTGAAAAGGCTGTACAGCCTTTGAAAAGTTGTCAAAAAACTTCTCTCCTGCGTTGATAAGATCTGAAAAATAAGAGGTACCTATGCTTACATCATTGTAAAGACTTACATTAGCTGTAAATATATACATTAGATAAAAAAATATCTTCAACTGAAACCACACTGAAACTCAACATTCTATTCGGCACCACACAGAAGCTACTTTCCATTTTGTGAAAAAGGTTAACACTTTTTTTCACCGTGTTTGTCACATGATTCTTGTAGGCTTGGTCGCGAGGAACAGGCGTAGCTTCACCTAGTTTCAAAGACGTTTCAAAGTGATCCTAGTGATTTTATTGAAATAAACGTTTTTTGACTTTGACTTATCTATTTTATCAAATTAATTCAAGAAGGTTGAGATAAATTCAGCACATTCAATTTAATATGCAGCTTGGAACTGCAAACTCAGACAAACTGTTGGACAGTATTTGACTAATGCATACGAGTATCCCGTACTACTGTTTCTCAAGCATCTTCACTAGGTAGTTATAGCTCGGTTATTATAATTTTGCACCTCGCTGGAACGATTTTATTTTAATAACTAGTGGAAACTCCCGCGACTTCGTTTGCGTGATGTTATTTTCATAGAAAATTCATAACCCGCTACAGCCCATTAGGGCTTGAGTTACGGGAATTTCTTTCTAAGTGCACCCCTATACTAAAACAGGAAGCTGCATGGCCACCAAATTTCACGCTCCTGGGACTCCTGGCTTTAGGCTGTGTCAGTAACTTAGAAGTTTAATATATTTCCATTTACAAACTACTAAATAAATAATTAGGTAAATAAAAAAGGGCGTGTGCCTGTCTGAGACGCAAGGTGTGCGGGTCCGATTTCCGCTGCGGGACATATGTTTGCTTGATCTGCAAATATTTGTTCCGGGTCTGGGTGTGGTACCATGGTACTCGTAGTTTCTGACACGCAAGCACGATACAGGGAATCCTAGTGTGGGATCACGTCTATGAATGTGATTTTTGGGTGCTATTCATTTATTTATTTGCCATTATCGAGCGACTATTGCGACTTCAAACTTATTGTCACCGGGTACCTAATTACCTATTTATATATAGTCTGTTCTAAGAGTCAGGTTTGCTACTTGTGGGATACAACTTTACACACATCCATGAAATTTTAAGCTGGAGACGGCCAATTAAAATTTATGATCTCGAAAGGATAGACCTACTACCTATCCAACAGATTCTAAGACGTGAGACTAAAAGACCAAAAACAGATAATTTAATAAAGTACGGAATAAACATCTGAAAAAATATATGAAAATGTTGTTGTTTTCGCTTCTTTCCTTTTATGATAAAGCTCTTTCGAGATAGTATACATATTATTAACCACCTTGTAAATCTATTTTGATGAACGTGCCGATAGCGATGTTTCGAAGTGGTGAGAAGGAAGGGGGTTATCTATTCGAGAATCGATAGTAATATCGAGTGTAGGTAAACTTCACAAGTCCTATTTGACTAATTCCCCGTGAGCCGGACTGGGAGTCTGACTATGTAGCCTTCTCTACCTGTAGCTTAAGCCCAGCGACATTATTGTATAACTAAACTGGTAATCGTAATCTGCTTCATCTGTCAATTACCATTGTTTTGTTAAATAGACAATGGGAATTCGGCAGTTGATGTCGGTTACAGTTTGCAGTTGAGTTGTTCATTAACGCCCTCTGGTTCCTTATAAAGCGTCGAAATAGCAGAAAACGCAATTTCAACCTTACGTCCACCTAATGATAGTCGCTTCTTAGGAAGCTAGATTATTGGTCTGATTATACAGGGCTATTTTTAAAATGCGCAATCTCTTATGACCGTTTGTTAATTATTGGAAGCGATTTAGTAACGAAAAAAAATTAACATAACTGAAAAAGTTATATAATGTAAATTACCTACTTATTTTTTATTAAAAAAACTGTCTCTGAATGATTCCAAAGACACGAACGATACCCGTACGCATAGGAACCCCAATACTTACAGTCAGGTATTTAAATAAATAAATAATAAATAAATATTCCGGACAAATCACACATTGTCAACTGATCCCAAACTAGGCATAGCCTGTACTATGGCTACCAGAGACTGATATACATAATAGATATATATATTTAACACCCAGACACAGAACAAACATCTGTGTTAGTCACAAATGTTTGTCCAGTGCGGGAATCGAACCCGCGACCTCTAGCGCAGAAGGCAGAGTTATTACCAACTGAGCTATGAGGCCTGTATTTAACGGGTGATTTTAATTTCGTTATAATTTTATATATTTTCTTGAGTTTATGAATTGCTTCACTTATTCCATTATACCAGTGGAATCGAATGCAATTAGTCTCTGTTTGCTGTAGGCAAACGGTTATGAGACAGTCGTAACGTTTACTTGATTGTTTGAATACAGATAATCTTACGCTATACGATACGATTTAAGCCGTGTCCAAATTCAAACGGCATGTGATCCTTTTAAAACGATCTTTCGATTTTGAGTTTTAGGGACTGGCGACATTGTTGAGCTATATCGTAGGTACACCCTCAATTGTCAAACACAAGATTGACTCTAGTCTGTGAGGTCAGGATCTTTTAGAAACGAACTTTATATGACAAGGACATATCGCATGCCGTTTGAACGCGACCTAAATCTATATTATTATTATGGTACGTAGTTGCATTGAACAGAACTAGCTGTAACTTACAGCTAGTTCTGTTCAATGCAACTACGTACCATATTAATATACATAGAACTATACCAGCCAGTGATAGAACCATAGATCCTTTACAACGTAACGACCCATCATCGCCATCACTAAATGAGTTTACTGCCGATTACGAGATGTTAACGGCAGGCGCACATTAAACCTTAAACGTAGCTGTAAAGTGAAATAACGAAGTTTATGAAACATCTGTAAAACGTAATTGAGTCGAGCGAATCAACTACTGAAACCTAATTTTTGCTAAAATTCTGCTTTTGAGTTGGATTCTTGCATTTCAAAAATATCTACAGGAAATTGTATCACTAAGTGTATATTTGCCGTGAACGACCCGGCTGAAGAATAGGCTCCTCCATAACTACCTAACGATGGATGTCATAAGAGATATCTTGGTGAAAATAGGAGACTGCACTATGGGAAACAAGCTAGAGATCCCCTAGCTTTTTTCCCTTAGTGCAGCAGTGTCCCCTATTTTCACCAAGAAGCTCTAAGGGGTGAATTATACAGAAAAGGCGTAAGGCGACGCGAAGGTAAGGTAAGGCCTACATGATAAGAATTCGGTCTGAAAAAACTACACCAGTTGCTTGGCGATGAGCGTATTCCTACACTTGTATTATAAATGGTAGGTAGGTAGGTAGGTAACACTTCATACGTCTTAAACAAAACTTACTACTCCAAGAGTTCGGAAGAAAGTAGATAGGAACATTAGCAAGGTACATGTAGAGTACGGACTATTTAATAACTCCATGATCATAACCTTAAAGCTCCCCGAATTTGCTTGGTACGAGATTGTCAAATATGCTAATGGAAGCTGTTTTGCTAAGCCGGCTAAGGGTTGAGTTCAAGGTTAATATCTAAGGCTTTGCGACAGAATGCTCAGTTGTAAATTCGTGTCTATTCGGGAAAATCAACGAATGCTCTAATGATAGCTGAAGTCATCATACATCATCATCGTTTCAACCGTAGGACGTCCAGTGCTGAACATAGGCCTACCATAGATTTCCAGCGCGATCGACCTTGTACGGCCTGCGCCTAAACAATTATTTGGGAGGATTTACCCATACGCTGTGTTGGCGAGCGCAGATAAAGGTAACCTACTAATAAATAAATATATTCCGTTTGTGAGGATTTTTGGATGTTTGTAGTTCAATCACGGCTAAACGGATTTGGATGAATTTTGGTACAGAGATAGATTATAGTCTGGAATAGCATATAGGCTACTTTTTATGTAGGTACCACGCGAGCGAAGCCGCGCACAGAAGCTATTGTTGATAAGGCACGCTGCTGCTCATCACTAAGTTTTTTCTCCTTTGTCGCCTCTTACGATATCCACGGGTCGATCTTATAAAAGAGCTTTGTTCATACATTCGAAAACATTTAAAATTTTATTCTATGCCTTGGTTTATGCGATACAAAGAAAAAAGAAGCTATTATTAGCTAAACCAATATAACGCTTAATATCGTAGTTTATGTTAGATTGAATATTTAGTCAGAACATGCTAAAGATGCGATTTTCAAAGTTTATCTTATTTGTGCCTCAAAGATCATCGAAGCAACAACTTTTACGAGACATCGCAAGGTATTTTCTTGGCTAAAAACTAGTATAAATAAATTATATCTACTTCCCCAGACATTTAGTACATCGCAACCGAATAAACAAATGTTTTCCAGGAAGCGTAATACCGATACGGAAGCACCAAAGCGCAGGTTGGGAGTCTTCAAGAAAGCCATATTCTGAACTGGAGGAAACCGTGTTTTCCAGCACACATACATAAATTATCTGATGCAAACATCTCATAAATAAGGCGAGGTGGCACTGTGAAATTGTTATTCGTTACTTTTACAAAGAATTATTTTAAGAAAGAAAACTAATATGTACTAATGCAATTAAGTCTTTACAAAATACACGAGAAACGATCTATAGACAGCTCAATTAATCCAGATTCAATGGGGCCAATGGGAAGCGTCCCAAAGACGCTGACATAATACAAAATGGGTGTGAAATTTTATGATTCTGTGCAATAACTATCTATGTATTGCGCAATTTTCAAAGATTGTACATTAAACAAAAGCTCAGGCAAGTGAAAGCCGCGGTCTCTACCTGCCCACTGGGAAACAGGCATGATTTTATGTATGTATGTAGTAAAAATAGTAATTATGATTGTCTCAGAAAAGTGTAGGTATAGCGTTTACGCTAACCTACGTAAGCTTTAGCTTACGTTTCATATGCTTTCTAAGCTAAGTATTCACAGTACAGCCCGCAGTGCCTAAAGGCGTGTTTTAGTTGGCATTGCGCTTGTGCCGTGGATGACTGAACCGATGAGCGAGCGAGTAATTTAGTAAAATAGAGACGTTTGCTGAAGGAAGGTTCCTTCATCCTAAGAGCATGAGAGCTTATTACGCGAAACGAGATGGTAATGAAATAAATTAAGATAAAGCCGCGTTCAGCCTCCGCGGTGAAGCGATAATATGTCATCTAAAAAGTAGGTATTTATTTATATCAAAATCCTCTATCATTCAATTTTGAGTGTGCGATACCGTATAATGTGTTCCATACTAGTATAATATCCCGAAGGGGGAAAATTATATTAAAATAAAAAAATATAAGTGAAAAAAACACAATTCTCTTCGTTCACTAAACTGATTGAACCGCAAAACAGCAGATTTTTTCCTAGTTCATCAACTAGATTTTTCAAACTAAGTAAAATCTCATAGGATATCAATGAATAATGAATACTGAGTATTTTTTCAATGAAAATAGTCGAAATTTCAAAAGTCATTAGGTTACAAACTTTATTTCCTGTAGGGTGCCAATTAAGCTTCCTTCCCTTAAATTCACAAAATATTATGAATAACCTGGAATAACTAAAATTAAAAAGAAGTATTTCTGACAATCGAAGATCTTACATTCTTAGAATAAAAAGCCAATTTTCGGTATTAAAATCAGATCATTTTGTTTCTGAATGTAATAGGGCAGTATAAATAAGTAAGTCGCGCTCCGCACGCCCGGGGTGACACCGAGATTAGCTGCCGAGCCGCAAACAGATGCTGGGTAATAGGATGTGATGACCCGCGGTGACTTGGGCTCTGAACTTCATGCTGAATATCTTAGGCAACCTAAAAAATCCGCAGCCATACAGGCTCACGTCTAAAATGCCTTCAATCCTATCCTTTAGCATATCTAGCTACAGTATAGCAAGAACAAACGGTTTATTTAGTCTATTTTGTTCTGTTAGACAGTACGTACCTACGACTTTCCCAACAAAAATTCGAATCAGGCGAGAATCGAACCCACGACCTTCCCTTAGATACCGGGATGCGTAACCTACTGCGCCACCGAGTTTATTCTTTCAGATGTTGGATAAAGGCCGGATATTATCAAAATCATAATATTTCTCTTTTTGTAGGTTAACATTTTGACTATATAAATGATCTGATTTTAGAACCGATTTTTTTTTTGTTATAACGAATACTATTTATTTTGTTTGGACGAGTACTGACAGCTTGAGTAATATAACAAACAATGCTAATAAGAAAATCTAAGTCACTCAATTGATAGAAATCACTTAGTTAGTTTTGATTAGCACCACACTGAAGCTCTTCGTTCCATTTTGTGAAAAAGATCATCGAATCTTGGGAATACCTCTACAAGCGCTGTTTCTCAAATAAAATCAAAGTGATCGTTTTAATTAGGAAAACGACAACCAAAACAGGGAAATCTTGAATGTTATAATACCAGTCATTGGGTCCTGCCAAGGCAGCAGTAGAGCAGAAGCAGAATCAAAAAGCTTAGAAGCGAAGCTCCCTGGTTTTGTGGTTATTTTATTACATTCGATGCTGATATGACGCGCTGCTGATGACGTCAGCGCCTGACGAACATGCGTTTTGAGCGAAAGGCAAGAGGCGTGAGATTCGGTTCCATACGCTTATTAAGTTCTTGTATAGGGGCTTCCAAGTAAAATCGGAGCTGGAAAACTTCTAATTTAATGTCTGGACCATCAAAAATTATGCTATTGTCGAGCTAAGAATAAAATTCCGGGTAAATTGTATTTGAAATTATTTCAGATGGGTTGGAATGTTGCAGAATCGCAATTGCTGAAAGGAACTTGTAAAATTATCCACGTGACCTTGGTATAAGAGGGTACGTAATGCCGATTTTACCCTACAGCTGCCCGCTTTATAAAATACCTAAAGGTTGTCGTTTTCTCAAAACTGCTGAAATTCTAGTTTCAAGCTCAAAATTCAGGTACCTTGGAATTGAATTTGTAGCAATCCACCCAGATGAAATTGTTAAATTTTCTTCAAGTCATAGAACATTCATGTAAACGTGTTGTCTGTAGTGTATTGTGTGAAACAGTGAATGAAACGTAACACATGCACACTGTTGCCATCTTAACTGATTCGCTTTGCATTTAAGTAAACGAGTAAGGTTTGTGGCAACCGCATTTTCAGAAATGAAAAGTGAAATGTACATCTAATTCTTATTAACTAAGATCTAATTATTTAAAACTGTTCTTTAACTGGCCTCATAGCTCAGTTGGTAGTAACTCTGCCTGCTGCGCTAGAGGTCGCGGGTTCGATTCACTGGACAAGCGTTTGTGACTAACACAGATGTTTGTTCTGTGTCTGGGTGTTAAATATATATCTATTACGTATATCAGTTTTTGGTGCCCATAGTACAGGCTATGCCTAGTTTGGGATCAGTTGACCGTGTGTGATATGTCCGGAATATTTATTTATTTATTTACTGACTGATCTAAAACCAACAGTCTAAAACTTATTCCCTAGAAATCTAAACTTCCTTTTGTGAGTTTGGGGTTCCATGAGAAAGGCATCCGAAAGCACCAGCACCTGAGGATACCACGTAAAATTCTTGTAGTTTGTGAGAAAATAACTTTGATGCTTCTACGACCTTCATATTAATGTAGTTTGTCGTGTACACGTACAGGACTACTACAGCCTAGCATTACAAAAGCGATCTTACAGAGAGCATTGGATCACTACATAATTCACGTCTCCTGAAACGAGCTACAAGCGTACAGCGCTCAGTTATTTATATTGTAATTTAATTTCACTACCATTCCGCTACAGGCTTTGTATGAACAAACAGTAATGTGCTAAAATTTTCAACGATAATTGGAACCTGTTTTTCCGCTTGATTCGGTTAGTGCGGCTTGTTTTGAATTATAAATGGTGAATGTGTTTTAGAAAATACTGAGGACCTGAATGAGGGCTTACCTACCAATATTCATATTTCCTTGAAACCTCCGCTTTGCTCTTGATAAAAAGTAGTCTATATGCTATTCTTGCTATTCCAAGTTTCGTCGAAAACGGTTCCGTCGTTCTGGCGTGATTGAGTAAAAAACATCCATCAATCCAAATTTTCGCATTTATCAATCTATCTACTATCGTACCGATAGTACTATCGGTACGGTTGTAGTCACTTTCGGTAGAAAATGCTAAACTTGGACTCAAGGATCTGGAGTCTGTTTGGTCTAAGTCTACAGGCTAATCGTAAAATGAACTATGGTGAATGGGAAGCTATGGTGACCTCAGCGTTCTTCCCACGTTAAATTGGAATAAACTAAATACCGTTGAACGCCTTTGAGAAGCAGAGTATTCTAGCTCAATGATATCATATTAAGTCTTTGATGAAGATAATAGGGTAAAGGTTCTTGATCAATCCGAAAACAAATTCATTTTGCAGCATCATAATGCATTAACCCCAGATCTACAATCATTGGAAAGCCATGACTGAACGGTGGGAACCCATAGTCTATTATTGCGATGCATTGTTATCTCACAATAAGCGATTAGGCGATAAGCACGCGATACCGCGATGCTATCTGAACTGAACGCGTCTGGGCTTCTCGTCTGAATACCGCTTATGGCAGGGGAAATTTTACATCGTAATGAAATGCGCTTATTTTTCACAGGAAGAAGATACAAAGCATAAGTACATTCAAAATTCACAGTTTTAACCCTTACCTATAGAATATCCTGTTTCGTGGGTAATAGAAACGAGTACGGAACACAGCACCCAGACCCGGAACAAATATTTGCGGATTCATGCAAACATTTGCCCCGCCACGGAAATAAATCTCTTGCATCTTGCCCGTCCAGTCACCGAAGAATCTATAAAAGATTACGAGGAGAAAGTAGCCTTGATTTTCATAGAAAGGGTTCTTCAGTATGAACGTTACGAACGTAAGTACTAGAATTTTAACGCAGGCTACTGTAACGTGTCTCATATCAATCAAATCGAAAAGCTTCCACACACTCTCTGAAGCTGTTGGTCATCTGAAAGCAACCCACTGAGATGTCCCAACAACGTCCTTGAATTTTAGAGCTTGGTAGTGACTTTGGTCCTGCAAAATAATAAGACGAAAATTTACACTAAGCGAGACCACCTCAGGTGATGGACGGATCTAAATCACGAGGAATGCTTTCATCTGGCTAATCATGTTCTTATCTTATTAGTAGGATCAAATACTTTAGTCTGCAACTTTCATGATTTTGTACCACTCTCATAAAGAACGAGGGCCTAACTTACCGTCTTTATCGACAATACCCTTAGCTCGGAGCGAAAAATCCTTCATGTACACACTAGTACCCAGACAAATTACTAATCAGAATAATACATGAAGCAGTTCTGTATGAAATATTACTTACTAAGGTATAGGTACGTGCTGAGCTGACTTTAGACCGGGTTTCTTTCACAATGTTTTGCTTCACGTTTGAGTTTTGAGCAAGTGTATATAATTGTATATTTGCGATTTATAACTGGAAGACCATCCCATTCCATTCTACCTGCGGCAAAGCTGAAGCGACTGTGAAATGGTACAATATTTTTTATATGTTACACTACGCGTTGTTATAATATGAGGTGCATAGATTAACGAGCCGCTACGCTCCAAAGTTTTGTGTTGATGGATGCGCGGCAGTCTCTTGCTTTCTCCTTCTGTGGCTGTCATCCTATACCATAGTAATGCCGTGTTTATACGACGTCCGATATGTCATCTAAAACGTATTTCAAAATGATCCTTATCTCTACTTGGATAAGTCAATTTTGAGTTTGACTTTTAAGGAGCTTAGATAGATAGATAACTCTTTATTGTAAGCCACATAAAAATTTAACACATCACAATTAATTCGACAAAATATAAGTAATAATAGTGGAATACAATGGGCGGTCTTATCACTAAGAGTGATCTCTTCCAGACAACCTTTGGATGGACTGGATTTTACGAGAACGATAGAGGACGGTGGTGCTAAGGAAACAGGAAAATATGAACCTACAAAATAAATATAATATATAAATATGAATACATAATATAATTATACATACGCATAATATAAAAATATATAAATTTATTTATTTATTTATTAAGATAACAACATCATTACAGGTTTTTTTATTAAGCCCTAAGGCGATGTTATATCTAGGTACCTACTTAACTTAATTTATTAACAACACTAATTAATATATTTTGTCTCAATGACAAGCTGTGCCATTTCCATGGCTTTCGGCAGGTTTTGGTAAAACACATCTACACTGTTTTGGGACAGAATATTGAGTAAATAGATAGCGAGTGACACGGGAGAAAACTTAAGTAGGTTGGTCCTACAGCTGGGTACCTCCAGCATGGCGGGGCGGCGGCGGAGGCCCAAGTAGTCGTTGGGCGCGCGCAGCCGCAGCGCCGCCAGTACCGTCGGGTGGTGCAGCTCCCCGCGCAACACGCGCACCATGTACTTCACCAGAGCCACATCTCTCCGCACCGACAGCCTGCAATACCCTACCATGCCTAACACGAACTGACTCGGGTACATCAACGGGTAATATGGATAGACTCCGTATTCTTTTAAGTACAAAAAGCGAGTGAATTTATTTTGTATTTTTTCAACCAAAAGTTTGTACTTAGCTTCGTTAGGGTTCCAAATTATAGCATTTGTTTCTAAATGACTTCTCACAAGTGCGTTATATAAAACTTTGATAACACTTATGTTTTTGAAATTCACACACTGTCTTAAAATAAAACCTAGGTTTCTAAAAGATTTTTTAAATAATACAATAAATATGACACTTAGATAACCAATACATATATTATTAAACAATAGAATAATACTTGCATGTACCCACTCAATTAAATAAGCGCGTCGGCAAAATTTAGGTACTTACTGTAATGAAACATTTAAAAAGTGTTTAAGCAATAGCTTTTTGAAAATAGGGAGAGATTTAGCAGCTCTAATATCAAGAGGGCGAGAATTCCATAAACGGACAGCTTGTACAGAAAATGAGTATTCATAGAAGGTAGAACTGTGTACAGGAGTTTTAAGAGCTTATGATATCGTAGGGTAGGGTGGTTTAAGACTGCGCACTTAACTTATCAGAGGATATAAAATCAAAATGAACAGCATTACAAAAATCAAATTTATTTATTTCTATTATTTAGTAATCAATTAATATTATTTATTATAAAGACTCTTCGACATGAGATCAATAGTTTTACAGTTATTTGAGCAAAATAACAAAATGGGAAATGCGCACTCTTACACTACCGGTCGTGTAAGATTGCGCAGTGGGTTCGGTAAGACTGCGCGGGTAGTGTAAGAGTGCGCAGTTAATAATTAATCATATTACTATCAAAAATCACACACAAAATCAGGAGATGAGCCGTGCATTCTTTATGCCACCACTCATTACAAGCTACCTACACATACAATCCAGTCTTTGATTATTGGTTCCTTATAAATTTCTCCACAGTCTGGACACATCCAAATTTTCTGAACCAGGTTTTGTTTTTGGTGCATCAACGTTATTGATTAATTTGTCCGTCTTTGGTTTAGATCTTATGGTTAAGCTTAATGAGATCTAATCAATCATAGTCGTAAATTAGATTCAGCCATGCCTAGTTCTTTAGCTAAAGATCTCTTACTCTTGCCTTCAGCAAACCATTTACGTGCTGTTTCTTTAATTTTTTGAGAGCAAAGTGATCGCTCGGATATTCGTTTTCTTCTCGACGAAATTCTGTAAAAGCGAAATACCGTAATTATAGAGATGATTCTAAGTTATAACATGAGGAAAACGGAAAAATAAAATATGACGTGTAAGTCTGCGCGCGCAATCTTAGACCACCGTACCCTGCGCAGTCTTACACGATCGTCCATTTTCAATTGTTCATCCCGGTACTGCCATCTATGCAGAAAGACCTGAAGTAACTTCATCGGCACTGTCTTGTGATTGTGTTTGGTTGCAAAATATATCAGCATAACTTTCGATTAACTTCAATCTAGTGATTGATAGCATTTTTAAATTGAAGACAAATAAGATCAAACAGTGATTAAAACTTCAAACTCACCTGGTGCATCGAACTTTCACATAAAACCAATAATATTCATGGAGCGATATCAAGTGCCGTGCCACTTCAAAATAACACTGAATCTAGCTACAAGTTGCACTCTACTTCCGGGTTATGACGTCTGCGCAGTCTTATCAACCGCGCAGTCTTAGACCACCCTACCCTACGCCTCAAATGTCAAACATAATATTGACTTTTGTCCAGTAGAGATAAGGATCATTTTAAAATACATTTTAGTTGACATATCGCACGCTGTATGAACATCGCTTAAGCGTTTTTAGATCACTTGTCACCGTGAGACGTGATAAGTGAATACCTTGACGATTTACGTAGTGGCGCTTTTCGTGATACTTTATAAAAACGGTAAGCTACTTATTCACTTTTCACGTCTCGCGGTGACAAGGTGCGGTTTTAGTACGCTTGCAAGTTGAATATAAAGTCCTTTTCAGGAAAGTAGTCTCTTTTCTGTCAATGGTTTTCTGTCCAAAGGTTTTGTGAAGTAGATATGTACCTACCTATAGAGTTGGCATTCACCAAAATAATATGACGGTTGCCGTTTCGTGAGAAAGCAATGTCTCACCAACGTTACTTAGAATAATTACAAAGAGAAAATAGAAAACACCTTAGAACGTCTCTCGATTTACCGCGCTGTTACCTGGCACATAAACTAACTTAGATTTACAGTTATTACTTAGGCGATAATCGCTCATAGATTATCCAGCAATTTGAATCTTCTAGAAAATGAGTCGGCAAATAGCCTCGTTGGTATACGAGTATGAAGTAAATTAGACAAGGTGATTCATAATATGCATGCTATCCCGAAAAGAGACTTATTTTTCTCAAAATTGGCAATCAAGTATGTTCAATGACTTTTGTAAAGTCTAAAATTTTAATGGAAAATATCTATCTAAAATCAGCTAATTTGAAAAAGTTCGGGAAAAGATCTTAAAAAAATTTTGCATATTTTTTTTTACCATTAATATTATTTCTTTTTGTTAATAAAATAAGCAATTTTCGGGATGGAATACATATTATGAATCTCCCTGTAGAACCAAAATAAGAACCGGTAAAACTTCAGTCTTTGGCCTCCTGACCTTTGTCAGGAGTCACAAACAGTGAATAAAGAAGTACCTACCTAGTCGAAAGACATGATTTTATTTCAAAACATCGAATATTCGGCTGTTACAAATCCCCAAGTGAAACATCTTTGACCTTTTTGTGATTTATCGACAAGTTTTCCGTTGAAGTTTTATTATGCGCCCGGAGTCCGGACTTCCGAATTTTGACTACACTTTGATTTTATTGAGCATATGATCTTTCTGTCCCTGTTGTGACAAACAACTTCTGTGGTGGCAAGAGATAATAGGCTATTTTGAGCCTTATGATTGTAATTACTATAAGAAGCCAGCGTAAATTTTATTTGTTAATTAAAATTTTATGTTAAATTTTAGTGTGTGAAATTATTGTACTAACTTCGACCCCCGCTGCACCTCATAAGTGTTGATTTTTTTTAAGTTCCTCTCTACATTACAATTTCTAAATGTCATACTCCTAGGATTTACTTCAACTCTTATCATTAAATATTCTTGACTCCACTTACATTGAAATCGGACCGGCATTATTTGCACAGAATTTGCTGATAAGAATGTTTTAATGTATTCAGTTATCGTTTTGTTTAATTATTTAAGGCTTTTCCCACTTCAACGTTCCATACCATGACCGACATGACTGTATCCGTATCGGCACATGCATAAACAATTAATTGGTCAAAAAATAGCCCGTACCGAGAGAACAAAACTTGCTTATCGTCACTGAGCTTTCCAAAATAAAGTCTTTACAAAGGTGTACCTTCAGAATTCTGGTATAGAAGCGTTCAAGTGAGGTTGACATTACTCAAAATTGAATTGCCGTTACCTCAATAAGTCATGGCCAAATCGCCCTAATCGTTGAGGCAAGGTTTGGGTCAAATTAACTAGTACCCGTTTTTTCGACGACAGATGTTTTCGAAGCCCGGTGACCCATAAATCTGCAAATTGGTCCCCGGAGCCATTGGTTTTTTGTTCGACCGATTTATCATAACACACATTTCGTTTATGACGCTTCCTGTGATGGCGGTTTTGTGACTGTTTATGCGAAACTTTCACGGTCATTGAAATTTATTTTTCGAAGTACTCTTATGGAGAAAAATCTTTATTTTTCTATTAAGTATACCATGCCGTAATTTTTTATTAATTAAACGTCTCTATTCACTTACCAACACACATCAAATTATTCATAAATTGTTTATTCAACTTCGGCGCGTACGGGCTTTCTTGTTCCAGCCAATAATAGCCAAGACATATTGGCCTTATAGTGATAAATACGATGCCTCTGCACATCATAACACAAAGTAAACTGCTGAGGCAATTTCTTGACATTTAGGTACAGTTAATCTAAAATTCCATTATGCGGCCACTGTGAAAATGAAAATTTCAGTCATTTTCAGCTGCGCATCCATAACACGGCTTCTACATAACTATATATATCATTAGTAGCTACGCATCACTGGTTTGGTTTTATTTATCATCTACCTATAGAAACTAGATGATGTTAAGAAGTAGAACCAGGTTTGAAGCCAAGTAAGTTGGTCTTTCCAGTAATTAGGTTAAGGGAAACAGCTACAAAATACTCTATAATAAGTACTTTACAAGGCGACCAAAAGTAATCACACGTTATTTTATTACTTTAGAATACCCATTGTCACTCAAACAACTCCCTAATCTCTCTCCGATCCGCAAACGAAACGGAATTACGGAAGTTTAGTTCAACTTTTATTGGAAACCGGAGAGTTGGCCACACTTTCGCCGATTCTAAGCTCTTGCTGTTTCACCTTGTATAGCCTTTGCTACACTATGCGGGACGAAACTAGTATTGGATGTTTATAAAATATTGCTGGAATTATTTTCGTTGCTTCCTTGAATAATTTCTTACACGACAACATTACCTGAATTATCTATCTCTTTAGAATCAATTATAATTTCATGATTCATTCATCATCATCATCATTTCAGCCGTTCGACGTCCACTGCTGAACTTAAAAGCCTCCCCCATAGATTTCCAGCGCGACCGACCTTGTACGGCCTGCGCCCAAACAATCATTTGGGGAGATTTGCCCATACTTTGCACGCTGGGCATGCGGGTTGGCGAGCGAACTTTAATGATTACCGAGGGTTTTTCATTCGTGTTTTGAGGTTGTTTTAATACTACGAATGCTACGAAGATTACAACAGAAGCATAAATAATATATAATGTTACTAGCTGGCAGCATTCAACTTCAAAATAAAAACATACGTAAAAATTTGCGCTCGAAATGTGATAAAATTGTTAGGTACTTACACGTTTGGTCATAGCATGGTAGAATAATCCGTCAAGTGCGAGCAGCCAGACATAATACAGGGCTCTATATGTTTTGTTACAAAATTTTACTGTGCCTTTTCACCCGATCGTCCACAAGCTATGTTGTTTATACTAGACTGGTAAAATAAATATTATGGTCCAGCTCGTAAAATTAAAATATACTTACTAAGTAAGATTTATAAAACAATACCCTTGGCATCATTAGTTCAAACAAAAAAGTTCATTTTTTAAAAAGCACGGATCTCAAAATTTTTTAATACAGTATAGCTAACAAAAAAATGTTAGTAGAGTGCGGTTGCAAAGAAATATTTTTAATTTTGCCCGAAAGAGTACGTACCTACCTGCCTAGAGTACTTTCACTGCGTGCGTACCTTTGATGTTACTCCGCGGCGGATGGATGCATAGAAGCTATATTACTTTATGGAACCCCTCTTGTCGACTATTGTGTGATAAATGTACATCTCGGAATATTTTTTATATAAATAGATCACCAAAATGTCTTCCTCTCAAAATCTACTGAATATTTAGTAATCACAGACTGTATTCTAAGTCTTTAGTATGTTTTCACTCCACTCAAACTGACAGCCTGCATTGTTTTAAGTATATAAACGTTGTTAAGTTTTTTTTTTTTCGATCAAAATTCCACTAACGACATTTAATTATGAATTATAGGTTATAATATCAGCCAGAGAATACGATCTAACTTTTACAGCTTTAATAGACACCAGTATCCTAGATATTTTCAAATAGAGAGACGATACGATTACCTCAGATTACTTTGATCAATTGAACGATTATATACTTTAATTCGAGATGAAACAATCGATTGATCATGAAACGAAACACTTTTATTTTTGAAACAATTTTGTCAGAGTTTACCAAAAACATCCTAAATCTTTAGTACCTACCTAGAATTTGAATCAGAATAAACGAAAAGCAACTGTCAGACGTTACTATTATTACTTAAATACCTACTTAGATTTTTTTTTTTTAAGTTCCGTTGTTTATGTATATGTAAGTCAAAAGATCAATAAACGTATCATTGATACAGATTCATTCATTCTGTGAATATGTCAGTGAAGTAAATTGACACAGAATGGAGTACCTAGTCTGCTTTAAAAAAACCTTATTTCCTTGATTCTAACTCGCCAGTGCCACGTCAGTAAATTGTATTGAATAGAGCGGTCAGCATTAATTAGGACGGCTATTCACGTCATTGATTGACTGGACAATGCGTGCAGGCGACACCTGATAGCTGACGCCAAGTGCTTGATCCGTCTTGTTTATGGTAGTCGGAGATAAATTGTGGCACCTACTGATTTGGGCGTGGTAATTTGGGAAACAACCTTTCTTTATTGTTTTAGTGATAAAAAAAAGATACGGTGAATTGACGTACCTACGTTGGTCTACTACTCATTTTTGCTCTCTTACTAAACGTGAAAAGACAACGATAAAAATGTCCAATAAAAAAACATTTAGTACGTAGGTACTAAGTGGTAAAATACTATGGTACCACAACACCCAGACCCGGAACAAATATTTGCAAATCATGCAAACATTTGTCCCTCAGCGGGAATCAAACCCGCACCCTGCGTCTCAGAATGAAATTAAAAAACTATACGAATTAGGTACACCCTATATTTATTCATCCCGTGTCTGAGATTAGTCGGTTCGCGCAAGTTTTATTGGATGCGACGAAGTTACACAACCTACTTTAACTTGAGGGAGCCACAGTGCATGTGTAAAAAGTGTTCCAGGATTTAGAATTAAGTATAACACATGTTATGTAATATTCACAAGTAAGTAAAGGTATAACCTTATGGACGTAAACTGGGTATTGTGAAAACTTTACTGTTCCATTAGTTTTATGTAAAAATATTACTTGATTATAGGTACAAATAAACAAAAAAAAAGTCAATTAAAGCTGCGCAAACCACAGATGCTTTTGCTTTAGTAAATAATATTATAGTCAGAGTTTCTTATTCAAAAATAAAAAATAAGTAATTTAGAACAACATAATTTCAGATATTACATTATAAGTTGAAGTTAAAAATTACTCAATTATAAAGAAGTTTGCATGAACTGTTACTATTTATTTCGAATTTACAGGATTTGATGTGTTAAAGCTCGACCGACGCTGTCCGGTGCCGTCCGTCCACCGTCGGCCGTCGGCTATTGGCATTTAAACGTCGTCCGTCACACGTAGCTTTTATTTTTACAGCCGCTTTTATGGACTAACATCTTTCCAAAACTGTCAGGTCAGTGTGATATAAATTCGACTTCAGTTCATTTAAATCGCTGGTGGCTGCCGACGCCACCGTCCGCTTAGGAAACCAAGCTTTTATTAACTCAAATATAAGTTTCTTACTGATTTTCTTCAACTGTGTCGCTTTCAAGAACCGAACACAATCTGACACTGACATGACACACGGTCCCGTATACATTTTTAATGTGAACTTAATGCTGTTGCCTTATGTTCAGTGTAACATGCTTGACTTAGGATTGGAACTGTTTTCTTATGCCTATTTATTATATAATATAATTCCTCAGAGACTGTATTTATAAGTCACGATAATTAGTTCTGCAGTGAAAATTTCTGTTTTAAGTTTTTTCCAGTTTTAGTAAGTTCCAGAGGCATTTTACTACTTACACTTTACAGTAATAAAATCGTCAAGAAGTTTTTTCAATAAGATGTTTTTAGTCATTTGTCGTGCGACGCTTGATTGATGTATCTCTAAAAAAAGGTGCTTGAGTGGTTTATCTATTAAAATTTATCTTTTTAGCCTTTCATGTGGATTATTTAATAAGTAGATATTTTTTTGCAAATTTGTCTCATCTTACTAACTACAAAATAAAGAGAAATATGAAATATATAAGAAGAAAAGGTTTCTTATATTAGTCAGAAACTAGCTGAAAACAAATTAATGTTAATATCACCTAAAGCCGAAAAGGTGGGAAGATAAGTAAATATTTTTTAAACTTTTGGTTTAGTCACTTTTGATGAATAAAAGCCATAAATTCTCGGATAAAGCTATAAACAAGACAACATATATTCTCCACACGTCGTTATTATGGCACCGTTTTAATAAAAAATGACATATAACCATAAGCCAGTTCCTGCCTTAATAACCTTTGAAGAAGATAATTTGACAGTCATTTCCATAAATTTGAAAGATTCCTTTACATAAAAATCACTGCGAGAACCACCTGACGTATTATTAAAGTAAATTTACACCGATGGCAAAATTGTCTCTTTTATGTTATAAAAATTATACATAAAGGAGAGTCAAGGCAGTAAATTGATGGGCTCGGCATGATCGAAGATTCACGCTAATATGACTCTTTATGCGTAATAAATCGGCAGTAAATTGTTATGGTGATTTTTTTATGAAATAAATAACAACTTAGCTCAATGAGTTATGTGATTGTGAGAAAAATATGGCTGATTTTACATATTAAACATTTACGTTAATACTCCTTGCATACCCACGTCAATGGTACCTACCTACGGTAGTAGTCAGACAAATAATTGCTGCAGTGTAGACACGGCGGCGGCGGCGGTCTAAAATTATCCACAAAACTCAAATAGGCATTATAAGTTTGGAATTGTAGCCTAGACCTACATTAAATAAATGCCCTTGTTTATTATCCCTGATAATATATTCTAGTTATTAAACGTACGAGAAGTTTGACGTTAAGATTACTACCTAAGATAAGACAGCTGAATAATTGAATATGAACTGATTAATAAATAATAATAAATAAATATTCCGGACATATTCAACGGTCAACTGATCCCAAACTAGGCATAGCCTGTACTATGGGTACCAGAGACTGATATACATAATAGATATACATATTTAACACCCAGACACAGAACAAACCTCTTTGTTTATCACACAAATGTTTGTCCAGAGCGGGGATCGAACCTGCGACCTCTAGCGCAGAAGGCAGAGTTACTACTAACTGAGCTATGAGGCCAATCAGTCAGTGATTGAACTCAAAACAGCAGATTTTTGCTTATAGTTCTTTCAACAAAGAAATTGAATTCCTAAAAGTTGTAGAACATACTTTATTACCAATTGTGTGTAGAATAAGTCCCTTTCGGGATAGCATAGGTACATTTTATGAATACCTACCCTTGTATAACATCTTATTTTAATTTAATTATGTCCTCATCAAAATGGGACGAATTTACTTCATTTCATTCCTTATCAATCACTTTCGAGAATTCACATGAGATTTCCCAAAAGTTCTCGAATGTCGAGAAAGTCTCGGGTCACCATTCATTAAACTTTCTTAATTTTAAAGGGAAACCTGAATGTGGATCAGTAAATATAAGGTAGATATAGTATAATCTCCATCGTCTCATTAAACTTGTGGAAACTCCTTTCAGAGACTCTTCATGTCTTATTGTTAGGGACGAACTTGATGAATGGAATACTTTCTTCTTTAGAATATTTCAGCTACTAAAATTGTAAAAAAATACATAATTAAAAATAAAAAAAAAACATCGAAATCTGTCTAAACAGGACTGGCTTCGTCCGGAGGAACAGGCATAGCTTCACCTAGTTTCTAAGACGTTTCAAAGTTAGTCCTAGTGATTTTATTGAAATAAATGCCTTTTGACTTTGACTTTGGCCAGATGAATATTTTTAGGTTACCTGCCTAATTATTTTGTAAACTAGTTACCACCCGCGGCATCACTCGCGTGGTACCTTCGCTGATAAAAAGTAGCATAATATGTGCTATTCCAAACTATAATCTATCTCATTGCTAAATTTCATCCAGATCCTTTCAGCCGTTCAGCCGTTCAGGCGTGATTGAGTAACAAACATCCATCTATTCATCCAAAGTTTCGCATTTGTAATCTTCTTCTTCTTTTTTTCGTGTCACTGAGTCTTTCTTGGTCATACTGTCTTTGGTCAGTGACCAGGGTGAAATATGGTGGCCCTGAAAAGGGCCTATGACCGTCGATGAAAGAATCAGTGTAGTGAAAGGATTAAAGTGCGCCTCTTAGAGGCTCCTTTCGATAAGTAAGTAAGTATGACACCGCGAAATCACTTTCATATCACCGTTCTAAGTCAGGCTGCCGTTTTAATTCTATAAATTATGTAGGTATACTTATCGTGAAGGCTTGAAAAATACTCACATAGGATGTGCTCAGGCGTTGAAATCGACCATGGTTAAAATTGGTTCAGGAATTCAGTTAGGACTGAATTTTTAAAGCGTTTTCCTCGGCTGTCATTTGGTATACCCGATTGGTGGATATGATCGTTCATTGGCATATAAAGGAACAGAATTGCTTCCAAATTGCCCTACATAAACGGTGTGATTTGCCTTCAATCGTTTTTTTATTACGATCTGGATGTATTCAATTGGTTCAGAGCTCGTATTCCTCACACAATGAAGTAAATAAACATTTTGGGAATAGGTACATTGGTTTAAGCACTAACTTAATCAGTGTTGACCTAATCAATATTCTTATCAAGTGCAATCTACACATGCCTAATAGACGCATATAGGAAGCAATATCAATTAGGTATCCACGATACAGGCTTTGCCTAGTGAGTCCATTTTGAGTTTGACATTTGAAGGCGTTCGATTTAGTTCAAAAATATAAAGTCCAACTCAAATTGTCTTTAATCACTAGACGTAGGGATTATTTTAGTAAATTATAATCTACGTACCGCACACCGTTTAAACGCGGCTTCTTGTGTCTATAGTTTGTATTGTTCAAGTTTTTTTCAAAATTATTGCATAGGAGGTATCATTTTGTCACGTCCCGAGCGACAGCATTGGTCGTAAAGTCTCATGTTCAAGTATACTCGTAAGTTAAAGGCATCTTTTACATCGAACAACATAAAATAGCAAAACTTTTATATTATGCGCCTCATATTTTTACATAAAATGCATTAGCGGTTTAGTTTAACACCACTATTCGTGACTACAAGCCTCGTGTGTATAGAGATGTCAAGCTTTTTTTACAAAATGTTAATTAAGTGCGTTATTTCACGCCTAGACGAAGGTAAGTTAAAAATCATTTTTAATACGTTGCTGCAGGTATAATAAAGAAATAAATAAATAACACCCAACAGTCACATGCATAGTCCTGACAACACACTAGGATTCCCTGTATCGTGGGTACCAATCATCTACGATTAGTACTTTGGTACCACTGTACCACAATACCCGGACGAGGAACAAATATCAGATCATGTAAAAATTTGTCCCGCAGAATTGAACCCGCACCCTTTGCGTCTCAGACGGGCAGTTACCCGCTATGCCACCGAGGTCAACTACGACTACACCAAAATCATACGGAACTACCCTGGAGGCACCTTATTCTTTTTAAAACCATGTTCAAACGGCTGCGATATATCATCTAAAATATGTATAAAGTTTATTTCAAAATCATCCTTACGTGTACTGATTTCAATTTTGATAATCTTAAAGATATCACAAACCCCTAAAAGTAAAATTTTAAATTATTATGAGAAGAAGGTATAGATAATTTTGGAACGAATTTTAACGCGCCGTTTTAACATCGATAAAAATAAATAACTGCAAAAAATGTTTTGAAAAATTCAGAAGTCCAGAGATGATGAAGGTTTTCAAGTTTTATGGAAAAACTACTGATCCGGCATAGTTAGACTAAATTATATATATTGGGACTGCCTTGGGATGAAACCCTACACAAAGAAAAAATACCTAGGTACAAATACATACGAACGCATTTTAATCATTATACTACACTGTTTTGTTCACCGACAATCATAGGACCTTTTCAGGGCCATCATACCTCAACCTGGTCACTGACCTTATCCTGTATAAGGTATGTGACCAGGTTGAGGTATGACCAAGAAAGAATCAGTGACACGACAAGCAAGCAAGAATTAACAAAATCACGAGTCAAAGCAGTTTTTTGTGCAGTCAAGTGAAACTTTCGCGATAATTTCTTTTCGCAACTTCCCTACTTATTTTTCCAAAGTCGTGGAGATTTCTAAGCGAATTTTTGAAAGGTTTCCTTTGTTGAAACTTACAATAACTTTAGTTCTTAACTTTCTTGTTAGGTCTTTTGCATCGTTGCTCAAAATAGTTTTACACTTTGGTGTGATGTTGATGACGAAACTTAGGGAATCTTATAATTACAATTTGAATTTGCCCTGTCCATAGTTATGGAACGACGAAGAGGGCAGCCGACCTAAATTCCAGGTCAAGAATATCAAATAAAGTAACATCAATATAAATTTCAGATTTTTAATATACCCTGGCTGATTTTTTTTGAAAAATATAAGTCGTAGTTGATCTTTATGATCTTCAGCCTAAGGAAGTCCACTCGACATGGGCTTCCCCCACCACGGACGATCATGAACCTTGTCCATCCAACCGTCAGGTCGTAGATCTTCCTTCATGTGTCGTGCATGTGCATAAGTGTTATTATTGCTCAAGGGAAGATATAGCTTTTCTCAACGCAGACGTATATCCAACTTTATTTTCATTCATCGCAATCGGTGTCAAACTTGATTGCGTGAGCTTCAGCTTGTGTAATGACTACCTAATAACTAGTGGTTCGCCCATAACTGAGATCTCGCGATGTCAGGCAAAGTTCGTGGTTCGATGATCGTTGATAAACATTGAAAATCGCACCTTAAGCATGCTTTTACTAATAATTATCTTACCTGATCTACGAAGGCATTGAATCATTACCAAATGGGCGTTCACGTTATATTCGTTTTTAATATTAGGTACTATAGGTAGTAGAGAGTAGTAGAGCCTAGTAAAAATAAAAATCGTTTTGGAATATATGAACAAAGTTCTTTCATATGACACCACTACTATACTATTTTATTACTTTAGTATTTGTATTACTTTTTTAGTATCTTAAAATGAAATGAAATGAAAATGAAATGAAATAAGTTTTATTTGACGAACACAGACAGAAGACAGGAAGAAACAAAACAATAGGTTAAAAATAGGGAAACAAAAGACAGGACAGCAACATAAAAGTATGTACCTACCCAGGTTTAAATAAATAAGTAACTCAGATAGGGGCACTTAATAAACAATAAAATTATTATAAATAAAAAAAGAAAAAACCTTACAGCTACATAACAAATTATAAAATACTAGATACCTACTAAAATACGGAAGTTAATGTTACCTATTTGTTATCTTAGCAGATCATTGACCGATTTAACTCATTTCTTACTAGCTAATCTCGATTGTACCTACTACATTTTGACCTACAGTTCCATGCAGATCAAATTGACGGTTCGAAAGTTATGCTCTAACAAATAAACATATAAAAATACAAAGCCGATTAGTCCAAGTTGTTACAGAAATCTTCGCTCACTCGATTATAAGAGTGTAAGTTTTATCTTATCCCAATCTATCTACGAACCCATTATACCAGTCTCATTTAAAATAATTAATCATTCAAAGCCTTCCATTTAAGGACTGATCTACTCTCATGAGATTTGGAGTGACCTTATAAGAAAGAGTTCAAAACTAATGGTTAGCGGTAAGCCTCTTTACTCTACATAGATAATGTTTGAATTATTGAGAAGATACAATCTAAAGGTGCGGACATGGAGGTAGTCTGCCACTGTTTTTTAGAAGTGTTCGGTTCAGGTTAGCATTTATCCTTCATTTAACGCAAGGCATTTTAATTAGCGCCCTAATTATTAAAAATAGACTCACGACTGCCCACATTTTGCAGTAGTGAGTCCCTATTCCATACGTGACAGGTTGCAAGTCCATCGCCACTATACAAATAAACAAACAAAAAGCTATTTATTAACATAAAATATTGAACAAGTAAATTAATCCATAGGCTCCCGAACTAGTTAAAAACTGTGTTTCAGGAGCCGGTGGCTTCTCCATGATAACAATTTTACAATATTAAATTATGTCTTCACGTAGGCATTGATACAAAGTTTAGTTACTGGGACCTTCACTATGTTTTCCTTCACTGTTTTAACCATGTGATAATGCGCACTTAATATATTCGAATTGATAATAATTCATTGGTTCTCGACTGAATTCGGACTCACGACCTTCGCATCGAAAGTCGGGGAACCTCCCACTGGGCCAAAACGACTACTAATAGAAATAAGGTTAAAAAAAATTACCATATCAAAAAGTCGAACAATTGCCAGCTTTATTGTGGTAAGTAATCGATTAAAATGGACGGTTTGGACATCTTATTTCGAGATTCGCAGTCTTTATACACCCAGTTTGATGGTGAGTGTAAAAAGAACGAAAACAAAAATATTGGAACGATTGATAAAATGCGACATGGAATGTTTTGATTGTTTTTTTGCAGAGATTGACGTCCACGTATCAGTTACGTACTGATCCTATATTTTTCAACTGAAATAATAAATGGTTCGAGTCCGATGATCCGGGTTTCTTGCTATTGTCAGGGCAAAAAAAGTATTTGCGAATATCTTGAAGATTTAAGATGGTTTCACAACATTGCTTAGGTACTTTATTTTTAAACATTTTTATTTCTCTTCATAAAGCATCTTCCGCGGCTTCTATCATAGTACCCGAATAAAAGAAGCGTAATTCAGCAAAAAAATCCAGGACTTAAAGTAACATAATAATACTCACCAAATATCATAAAAATAAAGCTCGCAGAACCGACAACCTTTGGGGAGTAAACTCGAATTGTTAAAAGAAAAGTTCTTGAATGCGACCACGAACTAGGCAACGCAGGGATGGAAGGCCCCCCCATCCGATGGACCAACGACATTGTGAAAATTGCGGGAAGTCGGCGGAAGGAGAAGGTCAAGACCGTTCGACGTTGAACTCTTTGGGGGAGGCTTATGACCAGCTGTGGACTTCTACAGGCTGATGACGATCATGAAAATACGTTGAGTGGAATTGAGTAAACTAACTAAAAAAAAAACTTTCGCAATTAATTTATCGAAAGGATTTTCATTCACATGAATTTTACGGGTAAAGTTTAAAGAAAGTTTCCTTCTAAAAACAAGGTTATGTTAAAGCTCAATAACCGTGTTTTACACAGTTTTCATTTTCTTTTACTTTCATAAAAATTCGTTGTAATTTTATCGGTCAGACGGAACAAAAGTTCCAAAGTTTGCTACAAAAGTTAAAAGATACGTTTTGACAGTAACTTTGAAACACAATCAACGGAATTATCAGCTCGATCTGTTTCCAGTAAAAGTTGCCTTTCATTCGAGCTAGCTACGTTTTCTTCCATATTTTTCTTTAATGTTTCTAAAGATTGTGATCATAAACCGTGATTACTGGTTTATTCGTGTTGTTTTTATTTTGTGTAAGAATTTAATAAACGTATTTTTTAAAATCCGGAGTATAAAACTCGGGATTTAAAAAAATACGTAGGTTTATTAATCAACATCCTCAGCCTGAAGTAGGTTTCTGCTGGATAAGGGAAGGCTTATGGTCAAAGGTAAAAACAATAAATAAAGGTAAACTGACAATGTTTTCATATAATTATGTCAGGAAATAATGACATATGATGATGCGAATGAAATAGTCCTATAATTCTCGAGCATGAGAATTATAGGACTTTTTTTGAATTAAGGAATTATTAACAACAGGAGCTGATTGAATAAGTATGGTTTAGAACTTAAATAAAATACTCTATGGTTTAGAATAAATTTATATGACAATTTTTAATTCATCATCATCATTTCAGCCGTAAGACGTCCACTGCTGAACATGGCCTCCCCCACAGACAGAGCAAATTCCTTACCATGTGGGGGGATTTGCCCATACTCACCATGCTGGGCATGCGGGTTGGCGAGCGCAGTTAGAGCTATCGTTGTTAAAATGAGGGACGCTGCTGCCCATCCCCTAGCTTTTTTCCCTTAGTCGCCTCTTACGACATCCGCGGATAGAGATATGGAGGGGCCTTTTCTTTAGCCGGGGCCACCACGGCCCCCTATTCTTTAAATTATTAGTTATGTTAAATTATAATTTTTAATTAATAAGATATATTTGAACCATTAGATTAAGTAAGGATAATCATCATTCAATTTTGACGTTGACTGAACCTGAAAAATATCCCTGAAAAAAAACACAAACATTTGTAACCAAAACAATCCAACGTAAATAAACCACATAGCTCACCTGCCACTGCTACTCTGCGGGTACACAATCCTCGGGTCCTTCCGCCTCCTCCGCACATCACTCTCCACTCTCTTATCACTGCTTTCACGGATCGTATGGTATCTCGGCTGATAACTTTCGAGTTGCGTGTACAACCGCGACGATGCGGGCGAGGGCCCGCGTTGCGACATGTCACGTCCGTACTCCACGAAGGCCGGAGGCACACTGCCTTGTGGTATGAGAACTCTCTCAGCAACCCCTGGCCGGCGTTTTTCTTCAGTAAAAGCTACTCGAGGAGGCTTCGGCTGCATTAAGCTGATTTTCTTTTTCTTTGCGGTGGCGGTGACGTAGAAGAAGTAGCCGTTGCGGTCCATTCTTGGTGCTGTTGCTTTTACCTGTGCAAAGATAGGGTTGCTTATTTAGGTACTTGCCAGTGTTTTTTATTTTTCTTTGACAGATTTAGCTCTATACCTTTAGTTCCGACTGTATCAAAGTAAAAAAAAAAAAAAAAAAACAAAGTACCTACTTAGGTTTATACGCGATAAACATCCGTTTCAATTCTATTAATCAATCGTTTTAGATATAATCAATACAGTTAAGTGAATATTAGCTCAGGTAGGTAATAAAAAAATGTCTATTTGGTAAGTATGATTTTTTTCTCATGCTAATGATGATGAGTTATTTCTTAATTTCCACTCAAATCTGTTCATCCGTTTTATAACTATTCAAAATCAGTCAATCAGTTCCGTATATCACAACGGCTGCGTTCTTCGGGGCAGAGCTCAGTGGATTGAGAGCTCACTTAGCATGCGGGGACTGTGCAAAGTCAATACATACAATAGCAAGGGACTTGAATCAAATTCAGGCAAAAAAACGATTTCACCTCTTTGATGGCGCTCCCTCACAATCCCATGAAGAGCTTGATTGAAACCTTAAGATGTAGAATATTCTTTCTACGTTCACCGTATTTTCTTTAGCGTTTTCTTGACGGTAGAGAAAGCATTTTACTAATTATGTAATGGTTAAGTCAATCAGATGATACTATTTTAAAACCAACCTATATGATAAAGTAGGTAACGTTCAAAATTGTATAACGCATTCAGGTGAAAAAATACATTAAATAAGCAATCACCAGAGCACCAAAAAAACCTTTTTTTTGCTTATAAAAAAACGGAATTCATAATATTTATGAATGATTTGGATCCGAGGAATTTTTAATTTTGGCATCTTCAAATAAGAAGTAGTTTTTTTTTAGTTTTTAAAACGGTTAAATAAATATCCTCATGATAATGCCTGTTTCACGACGCCATTTTCACTTTTTGCCGGTTTCCGTTGTTAAACAATAAATTAAGTTGCTTATCGGGCGTAATGTTCGAGTAATCCATTTATTTGTTTTCGATTTAACTTATGGTTATTGAAGTCGTGCGTAGCGGTTACAAGGTGCACTTTCAGATAGTACCTACCTAAGTGGTGCCGTAAATATCAAGTTCTTAGCACAGGAAGAGTTTAAGAAATCCCAACTTATAAAAAAAGCCATGTTATGTTAGTAGTGGGAGGTTCCGATGCTACGGATCGAAAATGCGAAGGTCGTCAATTCGAACCAATAAGTTTTCCTGTTCGAAAAATTTAAGCGCATTAACACGTGCTTGAAATGCTGAAGGAAAACATCGAGCATAACATAAACATATAAGCGGCGATGGGCTTGTAACCTGTCACAAATGGAATACTCACTACTGCAAAATGTGGGCATGTGCCAAACAAAATTTTCCCCTTAGACATTTTCAAGGATCTGATCGCCTGGAGGCTGACTACCATGCTTTGAAATATAAGTCGAAAGCCCTATATTTTTTAATAAGGTACATTTTTTTTTATTTGTCTACTATGTACTATCTTATCGTAAGTATAACTTCGCCATGAATTACTCGAGCTTGGGCCACAGTGTACCGTATTCTACAAACGCGGAATAAGCGTGACATACCTCTCCGATTCACCTTTGTAGGAATGTCAGTTGAATCTAGTTGAAAGCGATACCTATGAGACACAGAGACTAGTAAATTGCGGTACTGAACGATTACATAATTTCTTTGGGTCCTCAAAATCCTAAAATAAGGCACAGACAATTGACGACCTCGGTGGCACAGCGGGCGAGTGCCCGTCTGAGACGCAAAGGATGCGGGTTCGATTCCCGCTGCGGGACAAATGTCTGCATGATCTGCAAATATTTGTTCCGGGTTTGAGTGTTTTGGTACTCGTAGTTTCCTGATACGACACAGGGAGGGAAGGGAATCCTAGTGTGGGGTCCGGACTATGGGTGAACAGAACATAGAAAACTAAGAATTTAATAAAGCCATTCCCTTTACTGCTCGTTTAAACGACCCTTTAAAAACAAACTTATGTACGTACATAACATACATATTTTAGCAAACATACTCGTAACATAATATTTTTGGAAGATGATCCGTCCATCGGAAGACGGTGGATTTGAAAAATAAATTTATAGTCTATGGATGTAGTGGTACGAGTATATTGTGATGGTTGGGTGTTATTATTATTATCATTACGATGATGAACTTAAAGTACCCGTATTACCTACATCTGACAAATTCGCATCACAGTCATCTTCAAACAGCTCTGGGCGTCGCACTGTGCGTCCCCGCCGCCCGTATCCACCGTGCACAGATGTTATCGCGCCCTCGCCTGCGGCGTCTTTCTGAATGCTAACTGGGCTCTATACCAGTAGTGACAGTGACGAACTATCTCTGGACCACGCAAATGAAGCAAAGTTACCTACAACAGGTAATTAAAATCAAAAGAAAAGATGGCGGAATTGGTCCGATCCTACAAAATTTATTGGCCACGCGTGCCTCTGGTAATGCAAGTGCCTGGTAACGCTTAGCATCAGATGGGCCGTATGCACGTTTGCTACCTTGGTTGTAACAAGGTGATTCATAATATGTATTCATATTATACTTATTGTATCAACAAAAAGAAAGAATACCTACTTATACTTACGCAAAACTATTTTTTTCTGAGTTTTTCCCGAACTTTTTCCAATTAGCTGATTTTGGTATTTTTATCATCTTTACAAGTACCTAATTATTTAACGTACTTACGAGAAGTTAGACATCAAAATGTCGGCCTAAAATAGCTGAATAATTGAGTTAATTGAGAAACTGAAGGTATTTTCATCACAATTGCTGTGAAACTTGATACAATTTACCTTTTCCGATAAATACGACTTGTCCATTTGCCAGTCCCTCCATAGTCACAGATCGTCAAACAGTTACTTTGCAAGGCTCTATCTGCGACATCTCTACTTTGAGTCCAGCGACTGCCGGCAGGTATTTTTCTGTGCGATTTAGATTGCAGACTACGGTGTTTAGTGTTAACAAAGAGAGTGGTTTCGGCGAGATCTAAATAAGGGTTTGAATCTACCAACCACCGTTCCACCGTTCCACCGTTTAATTCAGAGTATCCTATGCACTGAACTTTTAAACTGAAAAGCACTGTAGAATGAATGTTTTCGAACAGTGACCACGAAATGATCAGCGTAGAACGTCAGCATCACAAAATTATAGACCTTCTCAAAATAAATCGATCATTGACGTCATTCCCTTATGTTGATACAACTTTAAATTGTACCGATTTTTATTTTGTACCCGCAACCGCAACCGATGTAACGCATCAAATACGACATACAACAATAAAATAATATGTTTCTCCTTTAGATGGTTAAAGCACAGATAACATAATACTATTATTTATTATTAATTAATTAATTAATATCTTTATTTCAGGCTACTTGACATATTACACAAACATGTGTAACATGCCATGGCCCATATTAATAAATACCTTACAGACTAACATACATATATTATTAAACTTAAATAACTACACCACATCTAGAGTCAGGGACTTTCTTGATCGTGAGCGCCTCCCTGTAGCGACGGTATACAACTCCAGCTGACCAAAATTCGGGCGCGAGGAACACCTCTTTGTACTTGGCAGCTACCTGGAGCACGTAGGACTTGAAGTTAGTCGCCCTACTCGACTCCAGACGTTTCAGGCCATGTACAAGAACCTCTGGAGCTGGACTGATCCGACGACGGACTCTTTCTTCCACATACCAGAGAACACTCTCCCCAGTAGTATTCGGATCCAATCGGGAGATAAATACTATACTAGACTAAAGTCTAACAGTGGCTGACGATGATGATATAATGCCATACATAAAATAGGACTAAATAAAGAAAAAATATTAACAAAAGCCAGGACGAATCTACTAGAATCGGAGAACATAAAATCTACAACAAGCATTAAAACACAACACAATGCTTCAATACCTCTATTTACAGTGGCACTAAAACAAACGGTATAATTGAGACCGCTCGTATTTGAACCGAGCACAAGAGTGTATTTGCAGACTCTGTCTCTTGTAATCCCACTGTTGAGCTCTATTGACTGGACCGAGGACTTGGAACAATCGGTCACTAGTAAATATAGGTTACGTTATATGATATTGAGTGCACCTCTTGAATGAAAATGATCTCTCCATTGACATATAAAAAAATATTCAAGGGCATACGATGAAAGTTTGCGCATCGGAAATCTCGTTTTTCAAATGGGCATCTCGTTCTTGCAAGTGCATAAGGTCGAAGATTATAAAGCGAAGATTGCCGAGGCGCGTAGCTTAAATCCTAGTACTATACTTTGAGATATAGAAGATACATAGTGCGTTTGTGCGCACAAGGAACCCGTTACCCTAAGTAAATAGTAAGTAAGGCCTGGTAAGGCCTTATTAAATTTATCCTATATTATTTATAAATCGTCAAGTGTTACTTTTTAACTCGCTTATAGGGCGCTATAGTGTTTGGAACATCTTTAGACGGACTGGGCTTACATCACCTATACCATCCTCACAGCCTAGTCGGCCTTATCCAAAGGAAAGAGATGGTCAGTATAGTCAGTACGGTTTCCGCACGATGTTTTCCTTCGCCGTTGTTCATCTGCAAACAATTTTTTCGAATAGAAATCCATTGTTGTACGACCGGGATTCAAACCCATGAACTTCAGATCGAACGCAAGGTATCTCCCACTTTGACAACGCGACTCTTAGATTTCACGAGTACATTGAAATCTAAGAGTCTGAAAGAATAACTTTCTGTGTAGCAAATGAAATGCAGCAAGAAGCCTCTACCATGGACCGTTTGGTAGAAAGTAATTATTCAGCTTGTAAAAAGAAAAACCACTGTGGGTTTCAGGGGGTGTTATCGAATAATGCTAAGAAAGTATTTTTTTGCGTCCAACCTAGCCTAGGCTAAGTTCAAGCGCCAAGCGAAGCCATTTCGCATCACGTTTACACACTATACTAAAACACAGCCATCGTCGTCAGCCACAGCGTGTGGTGTTTGAACACGCACTTTGTAGTAGCTTTTTGTTGCATCTGTTTGTTCGAAGATGTTTGCTGGACTAAAAACCGCTGACTTAGATAAGATAAAGCTAAAAATGTTTATTTGAGCTATCAGTCTTAGGTGGCAGGTCATTTGAGAAAAAAATAATATCTAATAATATTATGGACCGACCTCCAAACTAAGTAAAAAACTTGTATTTTGGAAGACAAGAATCCCAACATTATTAAAATACGTAATAATTGTAAAAGGTTCTTAGTTATGGTTCTTTGACACCTAAACTAAGTGAAACACTTGTGTTTTAGGTGTCAAGCTCTTTACATGGTGTAATGTGGTGGACGTGTTTCGTCAGCACTCGTATTACAGTTAAAGCCGGCTAAGCTCATTATAACATAACAAACAAAATAGATAGGTACTTGATAGTACCTATGTGTAGGAAATATTATATTCCCTCGTTAAATTCATTGGGCGAAAGCGAATAATCCAAACGACAAACAAATCTTCCACAACAGTCTCAATCGCAACTCCCTGCATCCGGGGGCGCGTGTCAATATTTGAAACTAGCGCGAATGTTTGAACTTCCTAGTTTCTATTCCGTAGGAGTAAGGTTCAGAATTGTTAGTTGGTTACAGACAGATGCAAGACAAAGAAGCTTTGCATCGTAGTAATTGGCGGGCAGCTGTCTCAGCTAGCAGATGTGAAATCTAACTTTTGTTCTTGTAAATATTCTAATTTACGAATCACAACTTTTAATATGATAAAAAATATTTTATTAACACAAATAAGATTTGTAGATAGGTTGCAAATACTTACTAACAGATAGCTCAACTGATACAAACCTTTGTGTAATGGAAGAGCCTCCAAGATGAAAGGCAGTGGTGGTTTATGTAGAGGGAAAGAGAGTGCTTCTTAGAGGTTCCCTTCAAAAACTAAATTCAGAGCCACTTCCAGTGAATTCTTTGCTTTGTTGACGAAATCATATCAGTTTTATGGACAAAGTTATTACGTTTCCGATTTTATTGTGACCTACTTGGACAATGAAACATAAAAGGCCAATACCATAAACACCACACACCTACTGGCAATGACGGACATAATACGTTAATTAGTCGCGAGTGAGTGCACTTCCTTAACATATCGTTAATGCATTTCTCGCGTGCGTCCTCCCCTTAAACGAGCTTCAAGCGATTGGGGACATACCTTCTTATAATGCAGAGTACGTTCTGTAATCAATCTCGTAGGTCATTATGAAAATTGTGTTGTACTAAATTTTAAAATAATGCAAAAAACGGCTTTCTTATGGAGTGCATGTGAGTGTGGACACTTTGTTAATTCAGTGCAGGCGACTGTACGTATGTCAAAAACGTATAACAACCTTCTTACTTACTCTGTGACAGGTTTTTAAATTAACAAGGCATACCTATATCAAATTTGTAGTTCTTACAAAATCTCCGAGGACAACGATCTACTCTATTTTCCTCGGAGCCGAGTCAACTAAAGTTGACTTAGTTCACGCCTAGCTCAATCAAAGCCTCAAAGCCTAGTTTAAGTCGGTCGGTCACTATAAATAGCCTGATTGTTTATTCACAGAATTTAAACCATTACCAAAATTGTGTTTTCATCATCCAGACTGTATGAAAAGGGTAAGTCAGACAAAATTGATTGATACCGGCGCGGCGTCATATTTCAAAATTTTATTACGTCAGAACGAGGCCCGCTCGTAATACATCATATGATTTGACTTCAAGCTTATAGGTATGTGGTTTTACTTGTGTTGTTTGTAACTAAGTTTACTGTGAAGATCTTGGACTTTTCAGGCGAACTGTGCTTGACAAAATAACATTACTTTTCAGTATATCATGGAACTGTTAAAAAATGATGCGGTATTTTTCAATCATTCTCTTTGGACCCGTTGCACAAATGCATGGTTCTTTTGAGATATTTTGCATTATTTTGAAATTCTGCTAGAACTACAAGTACCAAATTACAAGTACCACCCAGACCCGGAACATATATTTGCAGATCCTGCAAAAATTTGTCCCGCAGCAGAAATTGAACACCTTGCGTCTCAGACGGGAACTAGCCCGCTATGCCACCGAGGTCGTCATAGACATCAATCCTAATCTTTTTACTTTTTATGACATGTGACGCAAAATGCTAGACTGAGATTTTACAAAATTACAGTATCTGTAGGTACTTTGCAAATCTTGACCAAATAAATATCTTGGCATTCAGCTAATACTTTAATATCGACATAACTAATTACAGTTAAGTGTGTCTAATGAGTTAAGTAACTAACTAAGCGAGCGGTTTTCACTTGAGCACTTCACTCTTGCAATTTATGTCGGTGGGTATCAAATTATATTTCATTTCAAGAGTACTCAGGTACTTACTCATTTACTTGCTTAGTAAATGTGGGAAATTACCACTTACATACCATACCACAAACTTAATTTATATTTATTAATTAGGCAGATTAAATAATTTAATGAATACATGCTTGCGTATTTCAAGAAGCTCAATTTTAAGTAGGTACTAATAATAATAATGAGACTATTGATTTTTGATTGATAACATTACTAAAACTATGTAAAAACCGAATTAAATCTGAGTACAAAAATAAACTCAAAGTTCCTGAAATTTCAGAAGCCGACAGATTTTCCAGTAATAAATAACGTGACTTTCCATAATGAAACTCCTTATTCATTCGTTTTACTTCAAAATTATACTTCAGAGTTCGTTGAGAATTCATCTATTGAAAACGGCAGAGTAAAGATTTTTTGAAAGTAATGCACTTTCAAATCACCTTCTTCAAGGGCATTGAGGAACCCTCTGTTATTTGTTGGACGAACACAAAGGAAGTAAGTATTAATCTTCTATTGCTGAATGGTCCCCCGGAGTTCGCATCCAGATTTTTGAGCTACCGTGTTGTTTCTGCCCCCTTGATGTTACACACTGGCTAATATAATAAGCAACCAAATATCAAATCACTCAGCGATTTTACCAGTAAGTGTTACAAAATTCAGAACAATAAAATTTTAAAGTTTTTCAGAATCACTTTTCTGTTACTTGGTTATTCTGTACACATTTTTTTGTTTCTAGTGGCAATGGACAGGCTTGTAGCTCATAGAACCTATTTTCTATAGTTCTTATTTTGGCACTCACCCAATAAAACTTATATTTTGCAAATAGCCGAGCTTTGCCCATACTCCCCATTCTTCCAAGCAGTGTGTGCGATTGGTAAGAAAGGCCCCTCATCCAACTGCATCCTCTAAGCGATTTCTTTTATTACGAAGCACGGACACAGAAGCGCTATGAAAAATCCATACCATGAAAAGTGATGGTTTACGAGCTACTTTATGGCGCAATCAAAGTGGATTATTGAAGTAATGTCTGTTGGTCATGGTTGATGGAATTGAAAGTAAAATGATATTAGTTATAATAAAACCTATCTAACAATATGACAACATTTTTGGGAAAAATGACATTAGCCGCCTACACGTACGCGCTTTACCGTGCTATTGACGTTGTGCGAGAGTTGCGCGCGTAGAATAACCAGCAACTGCAAGCGTAAATTCCGCGCGCAATCATGTCCTATGTGATTGCGCGCGGAATTTACGGAAAAGTCGAATGTGAATCAAAAGTTAAGGTATTACCAACGGATGGATCGTGGTCACGTTTTTCTCCTGCGCTATCCTGCAGGCTTCAGATAAAGCGCATGGGAAAGCTCGTGTTACGTTTTATGTTGCACGCTCGTAGCGTGCAGTTTTTCACACGTTCTTTCTTCGACGATGGCGTGCGCAATCAATCGCGCGGTGATGATTTGTACGAGTTCCTATTTTATAAAGCTAAGATATACTTATCAAGAATTCAGAAGATTATGACCTCCTCTCTTTCTTCATGGCCAGCCAGGCCAGTGGAATCTAGTACCTAGTTAGTTTTTTGTTTGATAAAGGAAATTGTATCTATTTGTAATGTGGAGCTACAAAACAACTTACTTTACTTGCTCTATTATGATCGAAGATAAGCAAAAGTATGTATGCTTTTTTTTTTTTTTTCAAACGTCTTAGGTAAAATATTATTACCAATTGGATGTAGAATGAGCCTCTTTCGAGCTAGTTAACATATTAATCACCATTGTCCTGTAAGTGAGTTAACCACCTATATTTAATAAGGCTTTACATTTGTTTATCGTTTCTAACAGAAAATTAAGTGCACTACAAAAAACACTAGGTTTCAGAACTTAATTGCTAAAGGTAAAGGCACAAGGCAAAGTCCTTAACAATAACTACTTAATGCAGCCGCACCAGGCTCTATTTCATTCTATAATCTGAGATCTAGTGTTCTACGTCATAAAATGCTGGTTTATGATCATAATACCTACATTACTCTGGCTTATTACACTCATATGCCTTCAGCTCAGATTAGTGAGTTTTACAACGGTACGCATATTGCTTCTGATAATTAACTAGTCGTACCGTTCATGAAAAGTTCAGAGATATTATACACCCGTTTTTTTCTCTTAGAGTTTTTTCGGAACATTGAACTATTCTTTCCTTTCCGACTGCAGCGCTGCAAAAAGTGACCATGCAAGACTACAGAGGCCCGAGTTCTCACTTTTCACTATTCGACCGTGAAAAAAATATCTATACACTTTTCACGGTCGGTTTTGTGGTGATATTTAAAGGATAATTTAAGCATAACGTGAGCTGCCATTTGGTAAAGTTTCAATGACTTCGATGTTCAGGTAAGATTGGTAATTAGTTAGAAGATATTTAGGTGTGATTTTCTAAGTTTATCTTGATTGTGGCTCAACGATCATTGCTGTACCAAATTTTACCGGCATTACATGGCAAGATCTTAGTTCAAGGCGAACCACTAGTAACAAATAAATCGACAAGGTCAAAATGAATGTTGGGTGTTTATTCAATTAAACATAATACCCTATAAAACTTCCTAAACAGCCAGACTGTAGATTAGTTGGACAGTCCCCGTTACCCCGTAGGCTGTAGGAAGAGGCACCCTTCAGTTTATTCTTCGCGGATGTTTAATTTGCGACAACGTTAATTAATCAGGAGTTTGTCTTGTTGATTACTTTCACGCCAATTATAAGTTTAACATGTGCTCGTGACGTTGATTTGTTAGGCAGACAGATGAATAGGAATATTGATTTTTCATCATAACCGTTCATTAGATTCATTCAGACTCAATAATAGGGCCACTTAGCAAAATTCAGGATTATAAACAATTTCAAGCCGTGTTCAAACGGCGCGCGTGCAAAGATCGATACAGACCTCTACAAAAATCTTTGCCTGCTATTTAGGTACCTTTTCTGGAGCAAACTCTGTTTAGAATTACTCTACGACTTTATAATTTACAACACACAAAGCCCCGAAACGTACTAAGCTACTTATTTCCTTGTACGAAGTTACACAATAATATTTTTCTTACAGCTAGAGAAATTAGGCAGAGCAAATATGAGGGGTGAACGGAGAAAGTTTTCCTAAGAACTTGCTAATGGCATAGAAGAGGCAAATATCCAGTTGAGGACAATTTATGTTGAACTGCTATTTTTCAAATCAAAAAAATATTTACCTACCTTTATTATAAAACAGTAACTGACTGACTGACAGACAACGCAGAGCCTAAACCGTTGGTCCTAGAGACTTGAAATTTAGAGAGTGTGACCCTTTTTGTGTGTAAGGGGTAGCGGAGGTTGAAGATTGTACGAAAAAAAATACGAACGAAGTCGCGGGACTTGCACTAGTTGTTTACTCCTTACTCACCTCTTTTTAACCACTTCCAAACATTTTTTATATTATTAGAGGTTATCTTATCTGAAATCCAAAAGCAATTTTCGGAACAATAAAGTTCATAGACTCGTAAAAAAAGACTCGTCTATTTGTATGAAAATAACCTGTCTGTTGTAGTCAAGTGAAAAATGTTTAATGAATATGCCAGAGATAACCAGGACCAAGCAACCAGATAACTAGCTTCTAATATAAGTATATCAAGTAGTAGTGAAAATGAAAACCACAAAAGGAAAATACATGTGATAAAGGTGAAGACGGGATTTTTTTTCATAATTACCTACTTTAATATTGCTATTTTTTTTTTATGTTATACGGAGGCAAATAGGCTTACGGCCCTCCTGATGGTAAGTGGTTACCGTCGCCTATTGACATTAGCAACACCTGGAGCATTGCTAATGCGTTGCCTGCCGAACCCCTCCCCCCCCTAAAGAGCTCTGGCAACCTTACTCACCGCAGGAACACAACACTATTTGAAACAAATAATGTTATTTGGCTGCGATCTTCTGTAAGGCGGAGGTACCTCCCCAGGCGGGCTGCTCCAATTTAGAACGAGAAAATCTCGCTGTGCCCTACCTCCTCCTTAAATGCTTCATCTGTACCTCACAACTCTTTGCCTTAGTTCACGCAATACTTCGCAAAAACTGTGCTCCCTAATTGATTGACGATCACAAAATTAGTTGGCGTTGTACACAGATGCAGTAGTTTCATCATACGTACAGTCAGCCTCAATAAACTTTTTCTTTCGGTTACTTTCTTCTAGGTACACTGAGAATAAAACCACTACGTTTGATTGTCAGTCAGTCAGTCAGTACCGTAAGAGTTATTATTGATGATGAATGGATGTCATACTTACTTTTGTTTTTTATTCGAAAATGTAGGTGGCCAGTGTCATCCTCAGTAGGTAAGCAAAACGCAGAGGTTGATAACAAAAAAAGAGGCTGATATTAATCATGTTAATATTCAGGAATTTGAAGTCAGTTTTTAGTTTTTGTAAAAAATATCTTATTATGAATAAAGCTCGTCTAAAAGCTCCATTTTATAAGTGCACTTATGCTGACAAGCAAATCTATGGTCTCCCATCTTCACAATAAATGCGGAAGTCGATAAATCAATCAAGTTATCATCTCAACATTATTGCATAGTCTCTTGATGGTATCAGAAGCCTTTCTGGATATTAATAGCTGAAAATCTAATATCATTTACCGGTCTCGCTCGTTTCTGTCAGGAGAGACAAAGGCAGCTAGTCACCGAGTAAGGCCGCTTGTACACGCTAAGAAATTTCACCGTGTCTGCTGCAGATACGACCAATTCATGATGTACACGACAAGATTTTTGTCTTGATCTTGACACGAAAACTTTTCGTTTCTTCTGCAGACAAGACGAATAGGAACGTGTAAACGTTAAGATTATTTTCGGCCAGTCGTGCGTAGGGTGTGAGAGACAACACAAGTCTTTTATTACGCTACTACACGTAGTCCACGCAAACAAACTTAAAAAATACTACCTAACCAGTGACCAGCCTACACTCATCGCACCGCAGCAACGCGACGTTCACTTCATGTCTAGCGCAGACAAGATTTTTTTCTTGTTAGGCGCCGAAATAGTGTAGGTACACAGTTCGTTTGTAGAAACGACACGAATTCTTACATAGGCCCGGTGTCTTTTCTTAGCGTGTTCAAGCGGCCTAATGTTGCAGACTGCAGACTCACTGTGCATTGTCATAAATCAACGGTGGAGAAAACGCGCTAATGTGTGATCGATATCTCCATTATTTCGACTCACTGTCTTCAATCAATAGTAGTCATTATTCTGAGTAGATGACCATTCTTGCCATAAGTGCGTTAATTACTTAATCAATAGGTAGCAATCCTCCTTGAAGATGTATAAGGGCGGGTTGGAGACATGTCCGAACATTTGGCAAATGCCCTTTTGAATATTCCATACGTGACAGGTCCATCGTCGCTCTAAAAATACTTACTGGTTTTCTCACGATGTTATCCTTCAGCTTCATGTTAATGCGGTATTACTAGTACAATAAAGCGAACCACGAACAAGCTGATTAGTAGGACTAGTGGGAATGAATATGGTTCTACAACAGTCATGATTTAACTAGATCTTGGCTTAGATTTAAGTAGTACAATAAAGAACGCAGTAAAACACTGATATTATGTTTGTGGAATAATATTTGTAATTAAAAATGTTTAGCCTACTTGTATTAGTAATGAGAAAATTTATGAGGATATTTGAATGGTTCTTATGTTTGGATGTTCGGATGTTTGTGGTTCAATCACGCCGTAACGGTTCAACAAATGTCGATGAAATTTAGGCTAAATAGAGTTCTTTACCTAGAATAGCATATATGTTACTTTTTATTAGGTAGCGGGCGAGCAAAACCGCGGTCGGAAGCCTGTATAAAATAAAAGCAAGCCACCAACTGAGATCATCACATTTCCCGGAACGAGGGAAGAAACTATTTTCTGATCTGTGTTTAGCCTACTTGTATTAGGAATGAGAAAATTTATGAGGATATTTGAATGGTTCTTATGTTTGGATGTTCGGATGTTTGTGGTTCAATCACGCCGTAACGGTTCAACAAATGTCGATGAAATTTAGGCTAAATAGAGTTCTTTACCTAGAATAGCATATATGTTACTTTTTATTAGGTAGCAGGCGAGCAAAACCGCGGGCGGAAGCCTGTATAAAATAAAAGCAAGCCACCAACTGAGATCATCACATTTCCCGGAACGAGGGAAGAAACTATTTTCTGATCTGTGACGGGGGTGCAACCGAAGGAACTCTAACTCAATAAACCACCCCTAAAGCTAGAGATTTATTAATCAATCTCCTAAACGCGTTTTAACTGAGCAAATTGAAAAATTATGTGTCGAAGGTCCTCCCCTTTGCGATAGTTTGGGATTGTTTTGATAAACAGAATGGTGGAGCAATCGTGTAGGAGGCTACGATATTAGTCACTGTCACCGTGAACGTCGAAGGTCAAGTGGAGAGTTTTGTAGAGCTTCTAGAGAGAGCTCTTATTCCTTAGCATTTTTACACATCGAAACTTATTTACCAACAAACGGATAAAAACGAGTTATGTATTCGAAGAAAACCTAGAACCCTAGTCCAATGAGTGCGTGAAATTACCCTTTGTCGGGTATAGTTTCAGCAACATTACGGACAAATTATTTTCATCAAAATCATCTTCTCTGGTATCGCGACAGAACCACCGGGGTGGATAGAAGTTATTTCCACATTATGTGGGGTCAACAAAATGTTTTCTTATTACACTCTCGTCTGTCAGCCGTCATCTCAGCAATCACTACCAATCCATCCATCTTTTTCTTGGCCTTCCATTACTCCTATATCAATCCACATTCATGGTAATACCGTTCCAGTAACATGAACCCTTATAGGTTTTTTATCATCCTCTTGATCAAATAAAAATAGACAGCCATGGTAACTACGTTCAATGTAATTCGACCAGCGTTCCCCCAAAGCTAGGAAACAACTCTCCTCGCAAGTGGCGCCCACATGTAGACACAGCACTTGTACACCGGACACCGGTAGACATAGCCCTTGTTGCTGTCCAACGAATAAACTGAATCCAAGTACCTGCTATAGTAACTTTTAATCGAAATCAAGCACCCTGCGAGCTGATGAAGCGAAAAAGATTCATACCACAGCATTAATGATTTTTGGACAGCACAAAACCTTGAATAATTTTCTTGATATGAAGTTAATGGATGGAATGTGTAGATATGGGTTTAAAAATAAATAAATAAATATCGGACTTATTACATATGGTCAACTAATCCCAAACTAAGCATAGCCTGTACTATGGGCACCAGAGACTGATATACATAATATATATATATTTAACACCCAGACACAGAACAAACATCAGTGTTTACGACACAAATGTTTGTCCAGTGCGGGAATCGAACCCGCGACCTCTAGCGCAGAAGGCAGAGTGACTACCAACTGAGCTATGAGGCCTGTCAATGCGATGAGGTGGTATGCACTTGGATCTTGGGTGGATTTGACTTATGAGGTACTGCAGCTACCGCTTCTCATCAGGTAAGTCATGGGATAGATTTTGCCACTAACTCGAATGATAAAAAGTTGTCACTAGCCTTAGAAACATGTTGGGCCTTACTTTAGTTGTGCATTTCTCTAATCTAAGCTGACGACCTCCGTATTGTGGTCCCATGGTACTCGTAGTTTCAGATCAGGACTGTGTAGGTACTTTGTGAGTTGATGGATTTTTAATTATTTATTAGTTCTCCACCCAAAAAAATGGACTAAGCCCTAACTCTCGTGCAGCCATTTAGCTTTTTATAAATGCAAAGCCACTTATCTCTATCAAAACTGAAGCATATGGCTAATCTATTCAAATGTTTGATTGAAACCAGACAAAGTCCCTCGGACAATGATATCACATGTCACAGAACCAGGTGGCCAAATGTGGGGATTACCAACAAACGCAGCTGATTAGTTTGAATAATGATAGCCGATTTGGGGCGGTATAGTCGTAGTATTAGGAAAACATTTGTCACTTTACTGGATGAAGGTCCCATGTGTCACTTACTCGGCTGCGGTAATTTCGTCAAGTACTTCCCTTTTGCAAGGCTGCAGCCAAGAAAAAAGTGGTATTGAGGCATGCCCGAACATTTGCATGAGTGAGTATCCCATACGTGACAGGTTGCAAGCCCATTGCCACTTTTACATTTATCGACAAAAAACTCATTGGTGCACGAGCTGGTTCGAACCCACGACCTGCAGATCGAAGTTCCAGGTACCTCCCACAAGGCCAACACGGAACTGTCCATATTTTTTTTTATAATCAAATCGTGGGTAGCCAGAACATTTCGATTTCAATCCACGAAAAAGGTACAAAATGTCCACAAATGGAGGATCCCAAAAGCAAAATTGTACCGCAATATTTTTCAATTATACCGAGATCGAATCCAATCAATCTAGCCCGGTAAATTAAAAAAACAAACAGAGTGTAGACTCATCATTCACGGGAGTTTCATCATTTTCGGCGTATGAATGATGGCCAAATGAAGACAATTACACAGCCAGGTGTCGGCGCACCCCAAACATCACGTTGATATGGACGTAATCAGGATGACAGGTAAAGTGTCATCATGATCATCATCATCATTATTGCAAGCTGTTGAAGTCCACTACTGAACATCGGCCTTCCCCACAGATTTCCAGAGCGACTTCCTATCATGTAGGAGGTAATTGCCCATACTCACCATGCTGAGCACGCGGGTTGGCGAGCGCAGTCAGAGCTATCTTTGTTATAACAAGGGCCGTGGTGGCCCCGGCTGAAGAATAGGCCCCTCCGGCCTACGTACCCGTCGATGTGGTAGGAGGCGACTAAGAGAAAAAAGCTATGGGATGGGCAGCAGGTAAAGTGTATGCTGTAAGAATAAAGGAAAAAGATGAAAATAAATGTGCTCACGACTTTTATCTCCAAGCATGGTAGAAAACCTCTCAGATCTATAGGCATTCAGATCCTTATATATGTCAAAGGGGGGCCAAAAGCCAAATGTTTGGCATGTACCAAACGTTTTGAAGAAAATCAGTAAATATGCTTACAAGCGGCCGGCGATGGGCTTTCAACCTGTCACATTAGGTACTTTACTACTCACTACTAAGTGAAAAATGTTGTGTGTCAAATATAATATTTATGTGTGCCTCTGACTGCTTTCTTTTAGATATCTTCAAGGATCTGATCCTCTGGAGATTATGTCAACTTTTGCACTAAATTCATCGTGAAAGGAATTTTGAGCACCCCCTGATTTCCATCCTGCCTTCTTCCACAACAGTAGGTATAATTATGTATTAACGTGGGTGACCAACGGGGTAGATCAATGGAATATTAATTGCTTTTAAAGAGCCCGCAGGATTATGAGAATAATTGGACTGTTTGATGGCAAATTGTCTGTGGATGTGTTATTTATTCATTAGCGTTTGTATTAATAACGTGTGCGATCTACATGTGACTATAATTCAATCGGAACTCTACCTATTTGTTTAGTCATTTTTCAAAGCTTTAGCTTTTATGAGTTAAAAGCTTCCGCCCGCGGCTTCGCTTGCGTGTTACCTGGATAAAAAGTACCTACCTACTTAGGCTATAATCATAATATTATACCTAACATGAATTCATATTATTAATTAATTATGACTGACATAGGTTTAATTGAATAGGTACTTCTAAACACACATTCTGTTTTTGATGAGTTTTAACCGACTTCAAAAAGAAGGAGGTTCTCAAGACGGCTGTATTTTTTATTTTTTTTTCATAAATAAATAAAAAAATAATTTATTGCCTCTAAGAACAAATATTAAAAAAGAACAGGATACACAAAAAAATAATAATAATAAGGCAAAGAGAGTAAATTCAGCAATTTTTTTTGTGTATGTTCCTCGATATCTCCGCCAATACTAAACCAATTTCGATAATTCTTTCGCTGGTGCACAGATAACATAATACTATACTAGTGGTGTATAGAATATGATCCCGGGCTGGTCCCATATTAATTTAATTCATAAGTAATTAACATTAATTAATAAGTAAAATATTGATAATTTTTTGCTTATATTCTTTTTGTTGCCTTTCGGGATAGATACATATTATGAATCGCGTTGTATAGGTATTGAATATCAAAATGTAGTAAAAACGACAAACTTATATTAAAGTGACGCATGCCGCACGTCACGCACGTTTCACGGCACGATTGACGCATATAAAAGCCTCGGCGTGTTCGCCTAACGACCGGTAATGAAAACATTTTTTATTTTATTCTTTTACGTTTTGTTTGTCGATGGCGGTGGGCTTAGTGTGGATAGCATATTCCATACTAAACTACCGCTGCTATTACTATTTCTTGTAGAAGGTAGTTTATTCAGATCTATCGTACCTAATATTCTAAAATCCTAGAAAATTCAAACCTAATCGTTAAAAATCTCTTATAACACAACTATGGCCTCGGTTGTGTGAGCGGTTACAAAATGAAAAGATAGATAGAATTGAACAGAAACTCAGAATGTTAACAGACTGAATCAATGTTACGTAATCTGAGTTTGTGGTGTATAAAAAAAACAACCAAGGAATTGAAATATTTTAACTCTTTGTAGATAGAGCAATAATCTAAGAGATGACATAATTTAGGTTTTAAGATTCCTACCGGGCACCGATTCCGGTTAGGTATTTTTTTATCTTATATTCCAGCCTTCACATAATCCACAAACATCTGTCGACTTTTAACATTTTCCCGTCACTAGTGCCATAATCGCGCGCACCTGTCACGCGCGCGTCGCTACATCACTGACCGGCTGTGACGTAGTATGACAACCAGCTTGAAAACAACGAAAAGCCAGTTCCGGTGCTTTAAATGTGCTTTAATCAAAGAGCTCCACCAACAAATGGAATTTATACAAAATTAGGGCTGGTCCTTACCGGACAAAGGATCCTATCCGACGAGGTAACGTTGTCGACAGACTTTTGGGCACACTGCCTGTTTGGTGGTTGGTGATTCGAACTCTGTTTTCTACTTGTACCTAGTCGTAGAAAAAAGAGTTCATTCTTAGCTTAATTTGTCATCCTTTTTTTTTTCTATTTTTGTGTTTGTCAAAGTTGGATATGATAATAAATTCTACATCTCTTTCATAAAATTAAGGACTAATTCAGAACATGTTAGTTTGTGTGTAGAGTGGGATATACTAAGACTTAAAATATCCCATAAATTTTCGACTAAGACGGTAATCGAAGCCTGACCCTCCCCTATACGGTGATGTAACTACCACTGCCCCAAGTAAAATTCTCGTCCTAGTGAAAGAGCCGAGCCTGTTGTAGTATATAATCAAATCAACAAAATCAGTTTGTAAAGCAAAAAACCTCCATCTTTCCGCTCATCCCGCATCAATATCAAACAGGTGTAGGTTTAATTGGCGCGCCGAAAAGCGGCCGAGACACGTTTTCAATTTGCCCATAATCCTTTGCACCCTGCATCCTTGCTTTTGAGCTCGCAGCTTTGATGATCGAGTGAAAGGACGCTTCATTAGTATTTATTTTTCACCAGCTTCAGCCCGCGGCTTCGCTTCGCTTGGTACCCGATCAAAAAGCCTATATGCTATTCCAGATCATCTAAATAAATCAATATCATTCCATTACGTTTGGTAGTTACGGCGTGATTGAGTAACAAACATACATCTCAAAAATTAACATTTTTACAACATAGTTTCATATTTTAGACTCATAATAATAATTTTATCATAAAATCTATTCTACACCCAACTGGCAATAGATATTGTTCAACGAGATTGGGAAATTCAACATTTTCATTGAAAAAAATATGCAAATATCTGCTTTTTTGGGGTCATCATAATCAATATTTCAGCCGTTCGACGTCCACTGCTGAACATAGCCTCCCCCACAGACAGAGCAAATTCCTTATCATTTAATATGTAAATTAATTATAAGGATAATAAAAGGATCAAAAATAGATAATTTAAATCTAAAAAAAATATGTTTTCCTGTAATATTCTTGTTTTTTATACAATTAACCCCTTTCGGGGTGGTGTAAGTACATAATGAACCACCTTGTAGACGCATATACATTTTTGAGTTTGACTTTTAGGAGCAAGTTATATCGTTGAGCTATATGGCAAAACCGAAAATGAAAAAATTAAAACTGACTTTGTCAGTAGAGGTTAGGATTATGAAAAAATATTATAGAAATATCAAGAATTAAATTTAATTTAAATTACATGACGTATCGTTTGAACACGGCTTAAATAAAACTATGTTTACCATCCCATCATTTTAGCATTCGCATAAGGCACAAACACATTCCCCTAAACGACGGGAGATGGGCGTTAATGTTTTTTATTTGATTTCTCATCCAATTTGCGACGTCCCCAGAAGCGACTCGCGTGAATTCGAGAATTACGTTTTATTATACACCTTGCGTGTAATAAAGTCTTGGTTGAGCTCGTTATGCAAACTACCTTCATTATTATTAAAAAAAGTCGAGCAATTTTGCAATCATCATCATCAGCCTGAGGGACTTTACAAGGAGTGCCACGACTTCCACCGACTTCCCGCAACCTTCACAATATCGTCGGTCCATCGGGTGGGGGCATTCTAACAGTGCCAAGTTGGATTCGTCGGTTGAGCTCTTTGTTAAATTTGGACCAATCTTGTTCGTCTGTCCCAAATGGATAAAGTAGTCTACCACTTGAATGGTATTGTTCCTAACATGTGCCAGCATGCTCAGCTCTATCAACTTCTCGTTGGTCCTCAAAGTACGTGTGGTATATGCTACCAGGTCCAAAGCAATAGGGTTGGTAGCTGGATCTCCGCCGGAGATAGATTTTTAGCACCCCCTGCTTCGCCGTTACCGTAGCCGCTACCAATGCTATCTTCTCATCATCATCACTATGCTTGTCGAGTGTGGGTTGGTGCGTGAAGGCGCCAGAGCCTCGCCTTAGCTTACACTCCTTATGTTTTATCAGTGATCAAAGTGGACGAGATTAATGCACAAAGATTTTGATTTCTAAGAGCTTTTTTGATAGCGAATTTAGATAGTCCTCAACTCAGAATACATTTCACAGTTCAATGCTCGACAGCTCACGTTGATAAATACTCACAAATACATCTCACAGCGTTGATTGGAGGCTCAGGTGGCTTCGCGATCGCAATGAGAAACCGACGATTACTCGGCGGCGCGGCATGTGTGAACGCACTGTAATCCCGGGCTCGCTAAGACGGATTACATTTTGAGACGATGTAATTGTAGTGTCATAGGGGGCGTACCAACATAATCAAGCCGTGTTCAAACGGCATGCGATGTGTCCTTAATATGTCTAATAAAATTCGTTTCAAAATGATCCTTACTGATCAAAGCGAATTTTGAGTTGGACATTTAAGGGTGTGCGATATAGCTAAACGATATAGCAAGCTCCTAAAAGATGAACTCAAAATAAACTTTATTCAGAAGACTTAAGGATCATAATAAAATAAATTTTAGATGACATATCGCACGCCGTTTGAACATAAGTTCGTCGTTCTCTGGTAGGAGGTAGGGTACAGCGAGATTTTCTCGTTCTGAATTGGAGCAGCCCGCCTGGGGAAGTACCTCCGCCTTACAGAAGTTCGCAGCCAAATAACATTATTTGTTTCAAATAGTGTTGTGTTCCTGCGATGAGTAGGTTGCCAGAGCTCTTTTGGGGTGGGGGGTTCGGGGTCGGCAACGCGTGCGTGATGCCTCTGGTATTGCAATCGCTCATAGGCTACGGTAACCGCTTACCAACAGGTGGGCCGTATGCTTGTTTGCCACCTCAGTTGTATATAAAAAAAAAAAAAAAAAAAACATGACTGAGCATGAAAAAAGGGCTTTAAAACTTTTCTTAGTCAGTCGCAACTTGCAAGACAAAAACAGAGGACCTAATAAAAACAAAAGCACTTAACCAAAACAAATGGTTTTGACTACATAACAAGTCAATACCAACCCGTATCTTAATAAGCTTGAAAGAAAGGTATAACTGATCTGAATATTCATTTTTACATACTTGTTTGTAGCAATTTCAGCATCTCAATGGCAATATTTAAATTATTCGCAGAAACCTTATCGCGAGTGAAAGTAACAAGTTAAAGCAATATAATATTGTAATAATAACTTGATCGATTGAGTGAGATAACGGGTGCAACTGGACTTTACTTAATAAATGATGTAGAGATTTTATCTTAAAAGGAGTCATCATAAGTAAATGCATCTTAATTAGCTGCGAGAGAATCAGAAACAGGATCGCCGAATTAATTTATGCATTAAGTGCTGGCTTTTTTAAGCTTATTATCTTTTGATATTTCTGATCGTTTTGACCCATTTTATTATGTCCCTGGTTAATTTTATAACTTTTTGGAGTGAGAATTGTAATCTTTCAAATTACATCACATTCTTTAAAATTTCGTTTTCTAAAAAATATCTCTACGTTGAAGATTCAACCTGAATAGAAGTTTTAACTTAATATTAAATGTAAAAAACTCACTTTTACTCTTCCTCGGCCGTAGCGCTGCCGCAGCAATGTCTAATTTTATTTCCTTCTCATATACAATTCGTTTACCTCTCTTAAACATTGCATAAAACAAGGAATAGAGCGAACCGCACAGATAGAGATCATATGGCAAGTGATGCATGTGAGGCCAGCTGAGCGTGACGAGAGGTAAAGCTCAAATCATTACGCTATGCTGTTAGGGGTGAAAATAATACATGCTGCATAAAAGAAATGACTTAATGATTCAAGAATATGCCACGGTCGGAAGATAAGGGACTCTTAGTTTGAGAGGTTCTGTAAAAAAAAATCATAAACACAAAAGCTTGGAATGGCGAGACAGTAACGCTTGGATTATCATACGATTTGAATGACAGAAAAGAAGACCGGAAACCTGAAGGGGTTTTCTAGCATGTCAAAATGTTTTCATCCCAGAAAGCTTAGAACAACATAGAGGTTATTTAACCATAAGAAATTTTGTAGAATAATGCCTACATTAATGTTGTTCGGTATCATATTAATGTTGTTTTTCAATCAGCCAAATGCATCATGCAACACCTGCCGTCAAGAGCTTAATACACCAGCCACATTGTAATGGATATTTATTTCTGTCTGATATTTTTTGTAGTGTCGCTGTTATACGGTTTACTTGTATTGTCACCATGTGATATACTCGTGCGGGTCACAATTTTTGTTGTTAATTGTTATTATATTTCCTGGCTCAAGTACTTCAATACCAGCCCATTGACAGCAATCACTATACGATTTTGCTTATTCATAGGACCTATTGAAAGGGGCAGCATCCCATTGTTTCGATCAAAGGCACATTTATGTTTAATCTTTGGTGTAAGGTCGCAAATTGAAACTGCCATCGATACCCCAGCCCTCTAGAACCAAAACATAACACTACGTATGAGATCAAAGTGACAATGCGGAGGGTGAATTTGTCTAGGTGACTCTAATACTGTAGAGCTTTGGATGTATAATTTGTCTGGATAATAACGTTTTAACAACTAAACAGAAACCGACTTTAAGTTTAAGGAAATTTCCGAAGATCTGCATCAGATATTATTCAAATTAAAATACTCGTAGAACTAGTTTACCAGTTTTACCGATTTTTTTTCCAATAAACAACATTTCAAGGGAAAAATCGAAAAAAAAAAAATTTATGGAAAAACCACTTATCCGATATGGATGTGATATAGATGCTTTCTTTGTATCCAAGACAAGTTTGTATCCAAGACAAGTTTGTATCCAAGGGTTGCTTACGCGGAAAGCGGTCTTCGGGTGCATCCAAATCATTTCACTTCGGTTGTTCCCTATTCCAAATACAACCATGAAATCTCAAAACTCTAGAAAGAAGTAAATAGCGGCAGTCTGTAATCATGGACCGCAGATAGGTTTAATACCTATGACAATGTAAAGGAAAATTTATAGCTGGCCTCAACGTCCGTATCCAGTTGTCTTAGTTCCTCGAAAAACCTTAATAAGTGCGGGAACATCACCGCGCGTCATTACGACGAGGCAGCGGAGGGTGCACTCAGTATTTGTCTGTATCGGAAATATGCTTTACCACCTGCGACACAAAGAATGTGAATTGGAAGAATCTGAGCCACAAAGGGACAAAATCAACAGGGTAGATTGCTCTGCGGGGATGCTGTTAAACATACCAGTGTTGAGATTAAAACCTGCGTAGAAAAAGTATTTTTAAAAGAGGAAAAATCTGATGTAGATCTTACAACTTTTTCGCTATCACTTTGTTGATCGAACTCTATACCAGCTAAGTTAAGCAATCTTCAACGAGATAATTAGATGGATGATTAGTGGAAGCTGAGCGCTTTTGTGCTTTGTCAGTCCGGCTATAAATGGAAGCCTTCGTGAGGCCTACGGTTGAATAGTCTTCCCTCTGCATCAACTGCGTCCGGTGATCTCCTATGAGAAGCAGATGGATTTTAATATTGCAGGTTATTCGGCAGCTTATTGGAACAGAATTTTCTGGTATCCTCCTCACGGTGACGCGGAGTACTCACACGTATCATCACGATAACAACTCGTAACTTATGATTTGCAAACACGTCTCGTCCGCATGCAAATTTTGCGCTGAATCTGTATCATTTATGTGCACTTACTTTTGAAAACTATTGCTGGTTTCGAGTTTTATTCGAGTTATAAAATCATCGTAAAAAATTGACGGGGGATTTAAAAAAAAACATTTTTAACTGCAATTTCTATGAAAATAATATCAATCTGCTGTAAGTCAGCTAAATATTAACGGATGAGTATGGGGGAGCCTGGGGGAAAATAAGAGGGGGCCTCTACAAAAAAAATATGTTTCATTATTTAATTGTACTAAAATTCCCAGAGACTGTGGACACGATGAGACACAGGTATACCCCGCAGATCAGAATTACCTTGTTGTTATAAATCCATGTTGTACCTATATAATGTACACGTACAGTATTTATTTTCACCTTACAAATTATATTTTAAGATAAAGACGGTTAATTTTTTATTCCGATTTATGCAATCAACAAAAAATAAAAATTTTAGGAAAGAATATAAGACTTTTTTTTATACCACTAAAGTGGCAAACAAGCATACGGCCCACCTGTTGGTAAGTGGTTACCGTAGCCTATGAACGCTTGCAATACCAGAGGCATCACGCACGCGTTGCCGACCCCAAAAAAATTAGAATATTTTATATTATTCAGCTTATTCCGAACTTTTCAAATTATTTTTTGAATTATCTTCTTATTCCTGCCCGTGTCATTATGTGGGCTCGGCACAACATCTTTTCTTCTTCCACTCTCTAATCTGAAATAAATATATTGAGTTGAAAGAAAATTAAGTGTGGATCTATGGTAAGGGTCGACATACGAGCTGCCCGCATAGCCGATGAGGTTTCTCTGTATGTAAATAACTTGCGTTTATTTACTACTTTTTACGTCATTTCCCGTGCTCAGTACGGCTCTCTTTTAGTGTTTTTTACTAGAAACTGCTTTTCAACACATCATTAACAGAAGGTTGCAAATAAAATGTTTTTCGTTTTTAATTGAAACGCTTGAAATAATCATGCAAGCAAGGTGCAAAATATGGTGTCAAAATATGCATGATTCTTATTCTATACCCGCAATAAAGTTGTTATACGACTTTTGGAAATTCAAGATTTTTCATTGAAAAAACTCTATGCAAAAATCAGCTGTTTTGTGATCAAATCAGTTAAATCAAACTCAATTATTCAGCTGTTTTAGGTAGTATTCTTCGAACTTCTCATACGTAAAATAATTACTTACAAAGATGATAAACTGACCAAAAGAGCTAATTTTAGCCTTAAATAATAAGTGTTCTTACCGGGTTGATGAATGCATGACATTCCAAAAATAATGTTATGATGCTATAGTTACGTCAGTGTACGGAACGGGTAATTCTAATTGAATCGTCTTATCAAAATTAAATTTTTTTTTTCTTAATTCTCTCATATTTTTTCCGCTAATATTCTTTTTTTTTTTTTTTTATACAACAGAGGTGGCAAACAAGCTTACGGCCCACCTGATGGTAAGCGGTTACCGTAGCCTATGAGCACTTGCAATACCAGAGGCATCACGCACGCGTTGCCGACCCCGAACCCCCTTCCCCCCTAAAGAGCTCTGGCAACCTTACTCACCGCAGGAACACAACACTATTTGAAACTAATAATGTTATTTGGCTGCGATCTTCTGTAAGGCGGAGGTACCTCCCCATGCGGGCTGCTTCAATTCAGAACGAGAAAATCTCGCTGTGCCCTACCTCCTCTTACTTTTGTTGAATGAATTATTTTAATAAGCTCAGTTTACCGAACGGGTATAACCCTCCACAGACCCTCTTTGGTGTGCTTTATGTTCAAAACCTAATGTTACGTATCTCTGTTTTATTTCAACAATATGCTTTAAAAATATGTGGAAGTAAACTTAACCTATTCCAAAGTTAACTTTACCTCAGGGACTTAAGGAGCAGCTGACTGAAGCAGCTTAATTGTTTTCTTGTCAGAATCCAGATGTGGAGTCGGCAATATTGTTTGTTCGTCAATTCTAGTTTACAATAGTTGGGGTGCGGTTTGCTCACGAATTCCATCACTATTCTGGACTTTTAGATTGCAAGTAGTTTTGCAAATGAAGCTAAAATCTAACTCTATATTCGAAATCTCGATAACACTAGAATATTGAATACCAAATACAAAGAAAACAATGACGACCTCTATGGCGTAGTAGCCGAGTGCCCGTCTGAGACGCTAGGGGTGCGGGTTCGATTCCCGCTGCGGGCCAAACGTTTGCATGATCTGCAAATAATTTTTTCCGGGTCTGGGTATTGTGGTACCATGGCACTCATAGTTATTAATCTTCTCAAAATGATGTTACAGTAAATGAAATAAAGGGACACACAGAAAAACAACAAAAATGATGTGCCTAACGTTCAACTTGTGCAATTTTTAACTTTACCTGTGTACCTACCATCTTTATCTGTATTATGGCATTTTGAAATGTGTGAATTAAAACATCTTAGTGTAGGTGATTAAACACTAAACAGAAAACCAAACAATCAAGAGAGGTGTAGATAAGTGCGAGAACAAAGGTAAGTATCTAGGTAGTATGTGTTCTATGGCAAATGTCTGATGTCATTGTGAGGGGAGTGCAAAAACACACTTCCCTAAAGACTACCATCAGTTTCCGCAAAAGCTGCATCAAACCAAGTTTGTTATGATGTTGCGCTGGTTTTCAGACAAGGACTAAGGGTTAGAGTGACTCTCGTGTATCTATTCATAATGACATCTTATGTGATGTCGTTAAGAATTTCTTCCATCAAAAGTTCAAATGATCAAAGCCACAGACTGATTCCTATCCTACTAATATTACAAATGTGAAAGTTTGTGAGGATGTTTAGATGTTTGTTGTTCAATCACGCCGTAACGGCCCGACCGATTGCGTTGAAACTTGGAATAGATTAAGTTCTTTACCTAGAATAGCATATGGATACTTTTTATGTAGTACTATGCGAGAGAACTCGTGGGTGGAAGCTAGTGATACCTATTGCATGGAAATTATTGGAGAGCTCTTTAGGGGGAGGGGGTTCGGGGTCGGCAACGCGTGCGTTATGCCTCCGGTATTGCAGGCGCTCATAGGCTACGGTAACCGCTTACCAAAAGGGTATGCTTGTTTGCCACCTCGGTTGTATAAAAAAAAATTAAGCATCAAAAGTTGATGATTTGTTCTGAATTTATCTATGTTGTTAATCTTTAACGGGGGTTTGCAACCGTCACGTACAGTACCTACTCGCTACTGCAAAATGTGGGCATGTACCAAATTATTGAACAAGCCTCTGACTGCCCCCCTCGGACATCTTCAAGGATCGAATCGCCTGGAGATCTGAGAGATTGACTTCCATGCTTGGAGATAAAAGTCGTGAACCACATTTACTTTTTATTTTGACTGTAGGTACGTGGAAATTTCCGGTTTTATAAACCGAACGTTTTATATAATATTTCCCTATAGATGCCCACATAATAATATAAAAAATAAAAAATAAATAAAAATAAATATTCCGGACATATTTACACGGTCAACTGATCCCAAACTAGGCATAGCCTGTACTATGGGTACCAGAGACTGATATATATAATATAATAGATAAATATTTAACACCCAGACACAGAACAAACATCTGTGTTTATCACACAAATGTTTGTCCAGTGCGGGGATCGAACCCGCGACCTGTAGCGCAGAAGGCAGAGTTACTACTAACTGAGCTATGAGGCCAGTCAAAATATGAATAGATACCTATGTATTCCCTTAGGAATATTACTCAGAACCCAAAGGTGTCGCAGCGCGACATCGATTGCAATAGTACAACACTAGTAGATTCCAATCGTGCAAGTGCAACACTAATAGCAACGCGGGCGCGCTGCTAGCGCCTCTGTGAACTAGATTAGACAATTCAACATGGCCGCGAGTGCGCGTGATTCTTAGTTTTAATTTTTATAATTCATTGATACTTTATGCAGAAACTCATTAAAGTAAATCTAATATCAACTGTCGTTTCATCGAAGCCCCAACATTGGTCCTGCGAGCCTTCAAAAACGAATCAGTTACTACAGAAAACTTTTCAACAAAAGGACGCCACTTTGCCGAACACGGCAAATGAACATATTCAACTAGAACAAGAATTACGTTACATCAAGCTTCATCGTCAGAGCCGGAGAGTCATTCTAATCATCAACAAGGAGCAAACAGGGATCCGAGCAAGGAGCATCAATTGGATATTGGCTGGACTCGTATTTTTTGCAAACGCAAACCGCCATATTGGGAGTGCAACGCAACGCAACGCCGCATGCAAATCCAGCTAAGTTCCTATTCCTTGACTTACCACCCACTCCTACACTTAACAGAACATTTTCAATCTAACATTTCACAAAAGCCTGCAAAGTTTGTACACACAGATACACTTCAGGTTAAATACACGCCAAGCTAAAACGCTTACTTTTCAAGCCATTCAAATTCGGTTTAGGTACGCTACGCTATTCGGTGCATGCTTGGCATGGGTTTTCATTTTGTTACCAAGCATTTTGTGCGCAGTGACGGGATTGCATAGTGCACAGCTACAATCGCGCATCGCATAGCGCACATTTCATTTCCACTGAGTTTGTATCGAATTAGCTAGATTGCTACCTTCGTGGCACGCACTGCCACAATCATTTTTCCACGCATTTCGTTCAAAAGAAACGTGGTATCGTCACATCATCAGTGGCATCTCATTCGAACATTTGAATTGAAAGCATCAATTCAAAATTGAACATGTAAGTCATAAACAATTATTCCCTAACCACCATCAGGTACAAACCATTCCAGTTGCTGCATTTACATCGAACAAGTAACAATGACTCAAGAAGAGTTAAAATTACTAATCCGTCGTCGGGGAACACTCAAAGCCCGTTTGACAAACTTCATATCATTTCTCAATGGCATCACCGATGAACAAGATCTAGCATTAAATCTCATTCTTGAGGTTGAGATCCGCCAATCAAAACTGGAACCATTATTAACAGATTTCAATGATGTGCAATTCCAGGTTGAAATGAGCAGTGATGATCCCGATACTCAACTCAAAGAGAGGGAGTCCTTTGAGAACTCATACTACAGCAGCATGGCCCGAGCTCAGGCCATTATCCGGAAGCTTCCCTCGGTGAAGGTAGCCAGTGAGAGCAAACCAGGCATTTATCATGATGAGGAGCAAGAGGTAAAGCAAAGCAAGGTAGGTGTAAAATTGCCTGAAATTAAATTGAACAAGTTCGATGGTACATATTGCCAATGGTTGGAGTTTAGGGACATGTATGAGTCAATGATACACAACAACACAAACATAATGGACATCACAAAGTTCTATTACTTGAGATCATACCTAGAGGGCAGTGCAGCACTCGTTATAAAATCAATAGAATTTTCAGCACAGAACTACAAAGTTGCTTGGGATTTAGTATGTGAGCGGTACAACAACAAAAGACTACTGGTAGCAAACCACATCAAGTCACTGTTCAATGTATTCCCAATACACAAAGATAGTGCATTTCAATTGAGGCGGTTAGTCGACACATTCATAAAAAATCTGAAGTCTCTTGAGATACTTCAGGAACCCACCCAGCACTGGGACACACTACTCATACACATTCTGTGCACCAAACTAGACACAGAAACAATACATGAATGGGAAAAATACAAAAGCATGAATCCTGATCATCAAATAAGCAAGTTTAATGACTTGATCAAATTCATTAGAACAAGAGCAGACATGTTAGAAACATTAGAGCAGAGAAACACTAAAGGTGAGCGTACAGAGCGTTCAAGAACATTACTCACACAGAACACAAACAAAAAGAACTGTCCAATTTGCAAGCATGAATCACATGCATTGTACAACTGCAAAACATTCTTAGACTTGTCTCCTAAAGACAGAGAAGCCAAAACAAAGTCACTAGATATTTGTGCAAATTGCCTATTCAAAGGCCATCCAACCAACAAGTGCAAATATGGATCATGCAAACATTGCAACAAAAAACACAACACATTACTGCACATACACTCAAAGCAGAACTCAACTGAACATAACAAAACTGATGAACAAAATGCTAGTGCTGTACTCTTTTGCAATTCGTTGCCGCAGGGTCTATTATCGACGGTTGTAGCTCAGGTTCATAATACAGACCATCATAGGCCTGTTCCTGTACGTGCTGTACTGGACTCTGGCAGCTCGGTCAACTTAGTCACTGAACACTTTTGCAAAAAATACAACATACCAACTAGTGATGTAGTCAGTCCTCTCACTTGTCTCAATAGTGTTGAAACAACAGCAAACAAAATGTGCAACATAAAATTATCATCAAATTATTCTGATTTCAGTATCGAGTTAATTTGTTTGGTCATCAAGGACATCACTGGTCCATGGCCTCAGAACAACATAGATAGGAAAAGCTTTGGCATACCCAAGGGGATAAAGCTAGCTGACCCAGAGTTCAATCACAGCTCCTACATCAATCTGCTGATAGGTAATGGCATATTTTGGCATCTGCTCCAACCAAGCAAAATTGAGTTGCCAGTAGGTAGCCTAACATTATTCGAGACAGTATTTGGTTGGATATTAGGAGGAACTCACTCAAGCTGTGATGTTTTCTGTGGCTTCACCCAGAAAGGCACTGTCAACCAAGATCAATCAACAATTCAAGATCAATTGGAAAAATTCTGGAAAATAGAATCAATTGATAACAACACATCTCAGTACTCAGCTGATGAAATAGAATGCGAGAATGATTTTGTAAAAAACACAAAGAGATTGACCAATGGCAGATTTGTAGTCAACATCCCATTGAAACTATCTCCAAGCTTGTTAGGTGACACATACACATTAGCCAAACAGAGGTTCTTGTCACTAGAGCGAAAATTCAAAACTAATCCAGATCTAAAGGAATCATACACTAAATTCATTCATGAATACACAGAACTAGGACACATGAGTGAAGCACCAAAAAACAACTCGCATGAAACTCCAGGTTCATACTATGCACCACATCATGCTGTAATGAAACTAGACAGTACTACAACAAAACTAAGGGTGGTTTTTGATTGTTCAGCAAAATCAACAACCGGCTATTCATGTAATGATCTGCAGCGTGTAGGTCCAACCATACAGGATGACATTCTGTCCATTTTGCTACGTTTTAGGCAGTATAACATAGCAATAACATCAGATATTGAGAAGATGTATAGACAGGTATTAGTTAACCCTGAACAGAGAAAACTGCAGCAGATCTTATGGAGGGACCATCCACACCTCCCATTAAAGACCTACGAACTGAACACAGTCACATATGGTAGTGCAGCTTCTGCATTCATCTCAATACGCTGTTTAAAGCAACTAGCACTTGAATGTAGTGATCCTAAATTGCAGGAAATCATTGCCAAAGACTATTATGTAGACGATCAAATTACAGGTACGGACACAGTTAGCCAGGCTATTGACCTGTACACAAATCTAACAAAAACACTGAACAAAGGCTGCTTCACACTCAGAAAATGGAGATGCAATAACAAAGAAGTTAGTGAGGCTATTCAATCAGACACAAGCAACAATCAAAACAATTTGAATTTACCTCCTAGCCACACTGCAAAGGTACTAGGGCTCACATGGGATAATGAAGCAGACACCATTTGTTTCACCACTAAGGTAGATTCAGGCACACAAATAACTAAAAGAAACATACTTTCAGTAATATCACAAATTTTTGACCCATTGGGTTTAGTTGCACCAGCAGTTTTGGAAGCTAAAATCATGCTCCAAAGACTCTGGCTACACAAACTTTCCTGGGACCAGCAGGTACCAGATGACATCAGGGACACATGGGTGGCATTCGTTAGGACCTTGTCTAGTTTACATGATGTACAGGTACCTAGACAGGCATTCATTCATGATCCAAATAATGTGCAATTACATATCTTTACAGATGCATCAGAAAGTGCATACGGAGCCTGTGCCTACATCAGATCAAACAATGACAAAAACACAGCAGTACACTTACTATGCGCCAAAGGTAGGGTAGCGCCCTTGAAGCCAATCACAATTCCTCGCATGGAACTATGCGCGGCGCTACTAGGTACACAGTTACTAGTCAAAATCAAACAATCCATGAGAGTCAGTTTCGATCACTGCTTTCTTTGGACCGATTCATCCATCGTACTGGGTTGGTTAGGCATGCAACCAAACAAGTTACACACATTTGTAAGGAATAGAATAGCAGAAATACAGTCCACTTGTAGTAACCATGTTTGGGGCCACGTTCCCTCCCAGGAAAATCCTGCAGACCTCATATCACGGGGGTCAATAGCTTCTGCCCTAGTGCAGAACAGCTTATGGTGGAATGGTCCACAATTTCTAAAACAGTCTCAGGAGCACTGGCCTAAATTAGTAAATAAAACACAAAATGACAAGGAAAACACATTACCAGAAATGAAAACAGTTTGCTTGATAGGAACAAATAATAAATGTGAATCATTTCCATTTCACAGGTTCTCAAACTTTCAGCGCATGCAAAGAGTTTTTGCATACATGCTCAGATTCATACATAACATCAGAGAGACAGACAAGCACACTGGACCACTCACATCACAAGAGTTGATAGGTTCTAGAAACGCGCTAGCACTGCTCTCACAAAAGGAATCATTCTCCACAGATTACACAGACATACAGTCAGGCAAACCTCTTTCAAAGAAGTCTCGGTTGCTATCTTTGAACCCATTCATATCAAGTGAAGACAATTTACTTAGAGTAGGTGGTCGCTTACCACTCTCGAACTACAATTATGACAAGGTACATCCAATAATAATCAGCAAAGAACACATTTTCACAAAATTATTATTCGAACACCAACACAAAATCCTATTGAATGCGGGTCCACAACATTTACTATACTCTTTGAGAGAAACATATTGGCCAATTGGAGGACGGGACTTGGCACGCCATGTGAGTCGACAATGCTTTCTTTGTACTCGTTACCGGGGTAACACCATAACTCCAATCATGGGCAATTTACCAAAAGAACGCATACAGCCAGCCTTTCCATTCGAACTTGCCGGCGTTGATTATGCTGGGCCTATCATGATGGCAGATCGGAAAGGGCGTGGCTGTCGATTAGTCAAGGCTTACATCTGTATCTTTGTTTGCTTTACCACTAAAGCTATCCACGTCGAGCTGGTGGGCGACATGACCACAGCTAATTTCATTGCGGCGCTCAAAAGGTTTATCTCACGCAGAGGGAAGCCTTCGGATCTATTTTGTGATAATGGTTCCAACTTTGTAGGCGCTCATAATGAAATCAAAAATCTCATAAAATTAAATTCAGATGCAATCACAGATGCTTTTACATCTGATTCGATAAGGTTCCATTTCATGCCTCCTCAGAGTCCTCACTTAGGTGGGCTGCATGAGGCAGGCGTCAAGTCTGTCAAACATCATTTGCGTCGCGTTTTAGGCTTGGCACATTTAGCATTTGAGGAACTATCCACCACACTTACACTTATCGAAGCATTGCTCAACTCCAGACCTTTGACACCCCTCAGCACCAATCCTAATGACTTCCTGCCCCTTACCCCTGGACATTTCCTCGTCGGCAGAAGCTTAGTTGCGCTCCCAGAAAAGGACTACACCTCGATCAAGACCACACGCCTAAACAGATACCAGAGGATTCAGCAGCTCCGCCAACACTTCTGGACCAGGTGGCAAAAGGAATACGTCAGCGAGCTTCAAGTCCGGACCAAATGGAAACAATCACAAGGGCAAATGAGACCAGGATGCCTTGTGGTAATCAAAGACAAGCAGCTGCCTCCCATGAAATGGCTGCTGGGCAGAATAATCAAGGTCTTCCCAGGAAAGAAAGACAACATCAGTAGAGTCGCTGAAATTCAAACTGCCACTGGAATCATTAAGAGGGATTTCACAAAGATCTGTATCCTGCCTCTGGATCCTGTTGAAGACGACGCTTCAACGGCGGGCAGCATGTCGCAGCGCGACATCGATTGCAATAGTACAACACTAGTAGATTCCAATCGTGCAAGTGCAACACTAATAGCAACGCGGGCGCGCTGCTAGCGCCTCTGTGAACTAGATTAGACAATTCAACATGGCCGCGAGTGCGCGTGATTCTTAGTTTTAATTTTTATAATTCATTGATACTTTATGCAGAAACTCATTAAAGTAAATCTAATATCAACTGTCGTTTCATCGAAGCCCCAACAAAAGGCAAGCTCGTTTCGGCGTCGCACTTCCTCCAACTTCACTTCAGCGTGACGTCGCGTGGTTTCCGAATACACCCAAAAAGTTCGAACATAACAAATGATCGTTCCACATCAATTTGTCTGGAAGTCGTTAAAATCGCGTTTCCTCAAACTAATTTCTCCCCTTACCTCGCACCGGCGATAACCAGAAATATGGTTGTAATACACATAACGATTTTGATAGATGCTCTGTGGGGTGATAAAAAGTCATGCTGATTTTTTGCTAAAATTCTGTGCAATTTTTCAACTTTATAGCTGTGAATATTTCTGCACAGGTTAAAGATTAGTCTTCTTGACTTCTATCAGTAAGCAGAGTTCTACTTTGTTGTGTTATACTGTTGAATTGACAGTGGGCAGGCAGGTGGTAGCAGAACGGGCTACCGTTTAAGAGACAAAGGTCTAGATTTAGACTACAATTAGAAGGAACGTAGTGTAGGAAGACTCACCACCCGATGGACCGGTGATATTTGAAAGGTCGCGGATAGTCGGAGGACGGAGAAGGATTTATATAGAAAAAATCTTAATATATTAAGAAAGTTACATACGTGAACAAGTCTATATCCTTTTAAATATTTATGCAGGCCTACACAAAAGTAAAAATCTGTTAAATCATAATAGGTCATACATCATACTAGAAGCCGATTCAAAGCGAATATTTCTTTCGAAATTCCGTTACACCCTTAAACACCTCGATACAATCTTACTACGATAACTCGAGACTGTTCCGAGTGTACTTCGAGACATGCATACTTGCGTTTTACTCATCCTTAGTTTCAGTTATCTATGCCAATTTTGTTTCAATTATTATCAGCTATCGCTATCGCGCCACAGTATCGGGAAATACGACTATCACCGACCTCAGTGGCGCAGTGGGTGAGTGCCCGTGAGACGCCAGGGTTGCGGGTTCGATTCACGCTGCGGGACAAATTTTTGCATGATCTGCAAATATTTCTTCCGGTCTGGGTTTTGTGGTACCATGGTACTCGTAGTTTTTGATACCCACGTTACAGGGAATAGTAGTGTTGGGTCAGGACTATGAATCCGACTGTTGGGTGTTATTATTATAATATAAATGTTTTGTAATTTGACAATTATAATTGTATTGCCAGGATGTGGAAGTTTAAAAAAAATCAAACATGACAAAAAATAATCAAATTAATGTCAGTCTGAGTGAATTCAGTATATGAGACGACTAAAAATACCAGTTCGAAATGCGAGTTCTCATAGTAGCATGCTGGATTTACTCCCCCACCAAACTTCGTACACCATTCGAAATTCATTCTTCACTTCGTGTGACGTAAAAATAGCGAGATATAGCCCGTTATAAATTATGCACCCTTGATGCATTAACGACCCTCTTTGATATTTTAAAGGTAAATAAATGGGTAAATGGGGGTAAGCGTGTATTATTGTGTAATAGAGCGGTTAGGGTAATGAGAATCGGAGATTGAATAAATGTTTTTAAATTTTTGGGAGGCGATCAGGTGAATTGTGAGAATTGCATTGTATATATTTTTTCGTTTTACTTATTGCCGAGGTGATTTTGCAGAATCAAAAAAAACAGGTTAATTTGTGTATACATTAAAACCAATATAGCAAAATAACACACTTTCCAATCAAATTTCTAATAGTAGCTTTGATAGAAGGTACTTAAAGCAGCTATGCCTTTATATATTTGTTTGATTTTTGAACATTGCTTCGAAATAAAAATGATTTAAAGGTTCGACCATTATTTAAATCATACAATCACATTGTTAACACTTTAATCCGTAAAGTCATAACAAAGGAATTTTGGTCGTCAGCCTAATTGTGTTGTTTTTTTACGAGTGTTGTAAAAACGAAATTATGCCATAAAAGCTTTCAGTAATTAGTCCTTGACATAATTTGGTCTATGGATTCTTGAGAAATGAACTCCAATTTTGTAAAAAAAAAGTAAATGTAAAAATCAAAGGTTTCATTTTATTAAAATATCAATAAAATTACTATTTCTAGGAAATAGTTTTAGCTATATACTTAAGTGAAAAAGCTTTATTAAAAATTCCTAGGGAAACTTCTGGGTAAAGGAGATTCTGCAATAAATATCAGCAACATACTTCACTGTAGCAAAATTCATCTCATAATCTGATGATGTGTAATGTTTCTCAAACTTGTCCCCTCTTGGCGCCAGAGCCCGTCTCTACCTTCGGTAACTTGGTACCATTTGCTGAATCACCCACGTTTAATAGAGTGTAAATTTATCTACCGACGATGAATTCTTATCCCTAAAGCGATAATGCGGTGGGTGTTTACCATCCCCATGCAGCGATAATGATCAAATTATCTTTGCTCTTGTGCTATGATTTATTTAGTTTAGTTATTTTTCAGCTGAGGAATTATTATATAGTTTCCAAAATTTTGGATAGTTTTTTTAGATTTAAATGTTCAAGGCGGTAACTTCCTCAAATAATTAGTTCTTCAGTTTTCGGGAAAACAGCGGTGGATGAAGGAGACAGCCTTCTTGCAAGAGTTATTTCAATTAAATTTTAAATTAAACAATCGAATAATTCTGTCTGTGTTTGTCAAAATAAATTTATTTCATTTCATTCATTTCTTTTAAATTTCCAAAAGTAGTAGGACAAACTTTATTGCCAACTTGGTAGAAAACCCCTTTAGGGATAGCATACATATTATGAATCATCTTATAGATTATTCATAATATGTTATAAGACATATTTGTAGGTCATTGCAAAAATGATTTTGGCTTAAGTTCACTCCGTAAGTCTTCACTTTTTGTTTGTTATGTCTCTATCTGCTCGTAATACAATACATTATAACCAAAATAACTAGTCTAATCATGTATGTATGTTGAATTTTTATGCTCAATCACGCAGCATTTTGTTAGATATAGCTTTAATCCTTTTCAAAATCTGAAATCCGCATTCACGTAGTCGTACATTACCTTCGTTTCGCTAGAGCGCATGAAAAATGAAGCTCGTCAATGGTGAATCAGGTCCACCATTAGCTCATCAAGACGCTTTCAGGGTCGACCTAGCGGAAACTGTGGGGTTTGATGAATAATCTGTCAGATTTGTCATTACGGTTCGCGAATCCTGCTCGAAAGTAATGCGCCATTATTTTCGGTTTGTTTGTGTAGAATGCATTAGCAAATCTCTGTGGGTACATTTTTATGCCTATAGGGTCCAGTCAATATCAAAAGTGAATTATGATTGAACAAAGTTTCAAAGTGTTTATGAATGAAATATAGCTTTTTTCAATGTGCTTATTACACCCAGATATAGCTCGTCCTTGCGTCCTCCTTTGTAGATTATATCACTGTCATATGGCGCTAGGCCATTGACCCCATCGTTCCGTGGTTGAACCAGGCCCTGTGATATGTCTGGCCCTTTACGGGGCGCCAGTGTGGGCACCCTTGGCCAACAGTAACATTACCCTACTGAGGAGAGCTCAGAGGGTAATGGCCATTGGAGTGATGCGCGGGTATCGTACTGTGTCTTATGAGGTGGCGTGCGTACTGGCGGGTTCTCCCCCTTGGGACCTTGAGGCGGAGTGCTTGTTGGCATCGTATGAGCGAAGAAAAGAGCTTCGGCTTAGAGGAGTGTATCCGCCACCAGCAGCTGAGGAGCTCGCTTGGAAGCGTTATCTACGAGAGGCACTAGAAGAAGAGTGGAGGGAGCGGCTGGAGGAGCCTGGTGCCGGCCGATGGACAATAGAGGCTGTACGACCAGTTCTGAGTGAATGGTTGAACAGAGCACACGGGTCACTTTCCTTCCGGATGGCACAGGTGCTGACGGGGCATGGCTGCTTTGGAAAGTACCTGTGCCGAATAGCTCGAAGGGAGCCGACAACCGAGTGCCACCACTGTAGGTGTGACGAGGATACGGCGAAACACACGCTGGAAGAGTGTGAAGCTTGGGTGGAGCAGCGCCGTGCCCTCGTCGCTGTTATTGGGGATGACCTCTGTCTGCCATCATTGATGAAATCAATGCTGGAAAGTGAGACTTCATGGAATGAGGTGCGAACCTTCTGTGAAGTTGTAATGTCACAGAAGGAGGCTGCGGAGAGAGAGAGGGAGATAACTTCAGATCTGCCGATCCGCAGCCGGAGAGCAGGACGTGGAAGGAGGTGGAGGCAAAGCCTCCACATTATCCGTCCCCCATAATAAAGGCTTAGGCGGCGGCTACGGGGAGTAGTCGTCGCCCAATATCAAGCCTCGAGGTGGCGCGTGCGGAGGTCCCGCGCGCCTCTCGCAAGAGAGTGCTGGCATGAGACTCAAGTCTTGAGAAGGGACTCTTAGTAAAGGAGTCAACGCCGTCGGGGCCATGGAAGAATGCGAAAGCGTACCCACAGCCCCGACACAAGGCGTTCAGAAGGACCCCGATGGTTTTTTAGTCGGTATGCCGTCGGCTGCTATTGTCTCATTAGCAATAGTAACCGACGGAGAGCCCGACATACCCCTCTGGCTTTCCCCGGGCTGGGGGGGATGCGTAACGCATTTCTCCATCGTTAAAAAAAAAAAAAAAGGAAAAAAAAAAGGCCCTGTGATATGTCCAATTTACCTCGCAGACAACACACTTACTGTCATTATAAATACGAAAGTAATTATGGAATTTTATTTTTGAATGGAGATACCATAAACCCAGGAGTAAAATATATGCTCCTTTATAACCGTGAGCGAAGCCACTGGCAGCCACTAGTTTATCATAAACGAGAAGATATATTTTTATTCATAAAATAAAGTACTTAACATTCCTAACTCTGATTTATGATCAGGAAGGATATTGGGAAAACTTTCTATTTGTTCCTAAGTTTATTAGGAATTAGAGCTAAAATGGCTAGACACAATCCTTTACCCGCGTTACCCTCCTGACCCCATCTTTATTCGAAGAAAGTAATAATTATCGCCTTACATTCGCTACAATAGTCACCGTCCCACGACGTCGTCGTGGCGCCATTATCATGGTCATGCTTAACAAGGCGTTATCCCCGGTTTAAATAGTAGAACTTATGGCAATACCCTTATTTCGACCAACAATGGTGTAACAGGACCCTTAATAGGAGCGGACTCATGTAAAACCCATTTGAGATGCTTTGTTTGTCACTTGGAAGGAACTTCTATACTAATCTATACTTATCTATACCAAGGCTGCCATTGCTGGCCTGCAACTACGAAATGCCAGTGATGATGATGATGGAACTAACTGGACTGCGATAAGGTTTCTTTATGTTTCTAAACTGTGTAGGTATTGAGATACTATAGTTTTTTTTTTTTTAAGTGTAACTTTTTTATTTTAAGAAATAGGTACAAATCAAGACATAAACCTATTTAAACTAACCTAATCTAAATAACTATTTAAATAATTATAGTTATTATAGATATTATAGTTGTATTCACTATTTTTGTGAATTTTTGTGAAAACTTATATTATGTTAAGGGTTTGAATTTGGCTTTCTTCTAGGCTTGATTATGTACTCATAATAATTGTATTTAATTGTTAATTAATTGAATTTATACTTGTTCCTACAAGTGTAAATTCAATTAATTAAGATAGATTGAAGATGATTAACATGATTTTTGTGATTCCAGTGACGTGAAAAAATTAAGTTTGAAGTCTTTGGAAAAAAAAAGATTCTTGCACCTGTAACGTGCTCAATCGTATGCGTCTAAAGGCTCTATGAAGAAGCTGGCTTCTTCTAGAACATAGACTTTGAATGCACGTGCATGGAACTCTACCATAGCAAATTAATTTCATTTACGCTTATATAGGTACTTACAGCATTTAAGGCCTCCTGTTCGTAAGAGTTCAGTTTGTATGAGGCATCCGAGCCGACCAAGCGCGGCGTGGATCTGTAACAAAAAAAAGAATAATCATTATAACTTCTATAATATTCTTGGAAGTTCTGTGTGTCAGATTTGATGTGTCGAACCTTTCGAGAGTATACCACCCATCAGAGGAAAAATAAAGAGTTTAAAGAAAGGACGATGAAAACATCATGAATAAGGAAGCACCTTTGCCAAATTGGAATAAAAAAGTGAAAAAGCCTACATACATTTTACACATTAAAAGAGATCAAAGGAGTGACTAGAATGGACAAAATACGAAATGAGTACATCAGAGGAAGTTTAAAAGTAGCGCCAGTAACTAAGAAGTTGAGGAGCAATAGGTTAGCGTAGTATCGGCATGTCATGCGAAGGGAAGAATGACATTTTAGGAGAAGAGTGGTACCGAAATATGAATATGAAAGGATATAAATGAAGAATAAGACCAAAAAATAATGGAAGGATGGTGTGAAAGACGTCATGAGTAAGAATGGAGGGAATACTGACATAACGGCTGATAGTGGTGAGTGGAAGAGAAAAACATGATGTGCCGACCCCACATGAAGTGGAATAAGGGGAGAGAGATGATGATGAAGAGGTATCAAAGTTGAACGCCAACTAGATCGTAATTCCTAAAACTCAGGAGTGCAGAGGTTCATAAAGCTCATGAGTGCAGAGTAATACACTCGCAATTATTATCAACATTCATAAATGCTGGTGGGTAAATTTATGTATGTTGTGCAGCTCTCGGCTATAGTGTGCCGCGTCTGCTAGCGACAACCAATGATTTCACCAATAACCTTCAGACGTAAGCTTTGCAGAATTTGTTGATTGATTTAAAAAATAAGCGATAAAATAACCCCAGTGAACTGCCATTTGTTGGAATTCAAAGGCACATTTTCGAGGCTAATAATAATCAAATTAGTAAAAAATTATGATTCTGGGATGCTGTTTAAATGCATCTTCAACCGGTACAACTAAGGGCAAACAAGCATACGGCCAACCTATAGTAAGTAGTTACCGTAGCCTATGAAGGTTTATGAAACAAGAGGCATCGCGCACGCGTTGCCGACTCGAACTGAAAATCTGAGTTATTATGCGCTAGAAGGGACTAAAATAAATATGTATTACATTTGGCTGCTCGCATTTAGAGCGAGAAAATCTCGCTATGTCCTACATGTTTAATCGCTACCAGTTACTTATCTGGATGCACCCGCAGGTAAGACAAATACGCTCATTTCCTGTAGAGCGCGCTCGACAAATTGTGCCCACAACGCTTCCCCGAGTCGACGCCTGTTTCATTCGAGATTTATATCAGGCCGAAATCACAATAAAAAAAGATTTTTTAACTATCTGATTGTTTCTCTTGGAAATTATTATGAGTTTTCTTAGCTAGACCCCTTTCAATAGAAAAACAAAGACTCAGTACCTACATCCTCTACATGCATAATAATAACATCAGTCTATAGAAACTTTTTTACTTCTTTACAACGGTTTTTCTTTTTTTACACCGGAAAATTTATCAACAACTTACAGTCTCTAATTAGAAATCAATAACTCAGATCATTTAAAGATATTTTCTTAAGCTTATACCTGCTCGGTCAGTAGAGGGATAGCTCAGATATACTCGTAGCTCAAGCGTACTAGTGTAGGTATATTTCGGGCATCTAGTACTGCAAGTTCGAACGAAGTAATAGGTAAAAAATAAGATGTCTTTTGATACCGGGCTAAAAATTGTTTTTCTGTTTCATATAGATAAAATGGACTAGACTACAAGAATGGAACGCGTTCTAGTTCAGTGGAAGGTAGACAGTCTTACTATTAGTACATCGTTCATTACAAGGCATATGAATGATGTACAAAAGACGAACATTCAATCAATACAAAAAAAAATCAGGCGTCGTAAGGAATGCGCGCAGCTTGTGAAACTATATTGTAAATTCCATAATTTCAGAGGTGATAGGCGAAATACTTTGGTCGGTGCAAACAGGAATTTTCAAAGGCATTTCTAGTGGCACCCGTCTCCCCTGGCTGTTAGACAAGGCAGTAACATTGTTAGACGCGGGGAAGGCTGCTCTCTCAATTTTCAGCAGTTTTGGTTGAAACTTGCATGAAACAAAATACCATGAATAACTCGATAATATTCATACTGTGCTGATTCCAAAGATAACCTCGTATTCTTAATCGAGTGTATTTTTACTCACCTTAACTTCAAGACATTATTTTGATTGAAATTCTGCCTCCTAATATTTTTATGTACGTTTTTCCTCAATATTCTCAGTATGGGTAAAAAAAAATTGTTTACGTTTCAGAAACAATTAACTAATGCAAACTTATCAGGAAAGTAGACAATTTTGTAACATGAGTTCGAGGAGTTGAGTGTTAGGAAAATTTAAAAGGAAGTCTCATTATCGAGGTAGAAGTCGCTACTGCCTCTTCAATAGCGACGTTGACGATAAAAGAGGATCCGATATCGATAACTTATTTTAACTGGCCGTAGAGTAAACAATGCGCATGCACACAGTATTAGTGAAAGGACAACAAATCAACACAACACGATGTGTTCTTCGGTCTGATTTGTTCGTCGAGTCATTAGTCGAATGTTATGTCGTGATGTTGCATCGTTTGTTCGCACATACAGCACAAAGAAGACCATGGTTTTAAAAAAGATAAAAAGTTGGTTGGTGGTGTAATGTTCACATAAGCAAAAACCATAAAATGTCTCCAAATTTGAAAAAAAATAATAATGTTATGTTATAACATGTTATAATGTCGGATAATGTTTTTTTTTATTTATTGAAAAAAATAAAAATAAATCTTTATCCGTTGTTATTAGTAGTTCGCCCCGAACTGAGATCTCACGATGTACGAAAAAAGTTGGTGCATCGAGGATCTTTTAGGTCTTTGAAAATCTTCGCTCGCTCGATTAATTAGACTTGAGGTCGTCATAAGAAGTCTTGATACATATGACCCCTTAATGAGTCTCTAAGCCTTCCGTATTTCAACTTAAGCCAAACTCTGAACAAATAGATCCTTACTGGATGATACTCAATTCAAATATTTGCCCTCAACTTGAGCCCCTTTGCAATAAACCTGCTATATCCGCTAAAGTACCTTTAATACCGCCACAAGTGGGTTACCATTCTCTATAGAAGATTAAGATGTAAGTAAGGTATAACGGAATAAAAAAATTAAAACAAATTTTCGAGTTTTTCCAACTTCCAAACTCTGGGCACATGTTAGTCAAGATAGTAGTATAGAATTTCATTAAAAAGGCTCAACTTTGAGAAGTTGTAGCTATCTTTATCCCAACATCTTTTCGTCGCTTTGTCATCCCAAAGCACGTGCAATATTTGATCTCGAAAATTCACCTATTACTATGTATCTTCTCTACTGTCAATCTCAACCTTACTATCTTTGATATACAGTGGATTTTCGTTATTGATTTTATAAACGCGATCACGGCAAGCCTCTTCATTGTTGTCATCTTGGCCGTATTGTTGGGTATCGTGCTTTTGTTTCGTAATATAGAATGGAAATGTTGAACGTTACAACAGTGACCTCTGACTTGTGAATGGGAATCGCGGCTGCAGGGCATCCTGGTTAAAGGTTTATCTTTATTTGCTTAAGTTTATCTGGAAGTCAGTGGTTGATCATTATCACTTTCATCAACCTAAGGAAGTCTACTGCTGGACAAAAGCCACTAAAGAGGTTTTGAGCCTTCTCCATCACCGAATTCCCGGTCGACTTCTTTAATTTTATAAGTTGTATTGCAAGGTTCTGAGGTAACCCCTCAGATCTACTATATTGGGGATTACCAGTTGCTAGCATAAGTAGGTATTTCTTCTTATTTCCAAAACTGTATTTCAGATTGATGGTAAGTTTACCTATATTTTTCGTCAGACCATTATTGGTACAAAATAGATACTAAAACGTTCCCAGAACTTCGTAACATCAAACAGAAGCTCCTTAGCAAATGGCAGACCCCAAAGTTATTTTAAACCTATTAACAAGACAAATTATATTCCACTAATTGTCACGTCACAGACTCCCGCTAAATAAATAAGCACCGTTTCACGTTCACACCCCGTCGATAAAAATAACAATTTCGCCGAACATCTGTCAAAATACAACGGTTTGAAATGTAGAACTCGGTTACCATAAGTTTGCACCTCGGGTATTGGTACAGAAAACTGGTTTATACGATTCATAATAGCCCAAGTCAATGGATACATGCAGACGGGATCTGAATTTGCTGTTGATTTTTGACTCTGGGGCATTCGTCACACTCACATTCGTGTCGTGACGCGTTCCGGCAGTTGCTGCCAGTTTTTCGCCTACATCCTGTAATGTCAAACTAACAGCAACTGCCGAAGCGCTTCCAAACAATGCCAGTTGCAATGGACTGACTGGGTGGCGTGGGGGAGAAGTATTGTGTCTGAAAAATGAGTGCTAGTTCTACTAGCCCTATTATCTTTGGTGCTAGTCAACTGAACTGGACTTGTGAACGCGTCGGCGCTGGACTCCATTAAATCTAGTGTCCATACGAGTCCAGTAGCAAGACAGCGCTGCATTTTACTGCCATCGTACCTAATAAACTATGCAATATAGAGAGCTACAGAGTACAGAGAGGGGCGTGGTAAATCCTGCGAAATGCTAACCTTTAGTAACCGAGGAGTTGAGAAGAACACTGAGAAACAGTGTCTCCTCGAGTATTATGCAACGGGCATTCAAAATTGGGCTGGTGAAATAAATAATTATGCTTCGGTCTCAGAGTTGAATAACAGGCATTGCCAACGTTAGTTTTGTAGACTCGTGTCAGTCCAGAAAAAGTAAAAAAATACAGATACTGCTTTATTTTTTTTGTCATAATTTACGTGTTTCTTCAATAAAGCAATCTTATGGAATTTACTTTTTATTATTTATTTTCAGCTGTTTACGAGTTTTTTCCTTACAGGAATCAATTACTTGTAAACATCCAGGTAGACTTCCTGCTTCCTTAGCAACGTTATCAGTGGGTGTATCGATTTTGTAGCAACAACCTTGGAGTCCTCCATGTATTTACAAAGTAGGTATTATATTATCATCTCTCACAAGGATCAAATTTCCGAGATGCGGTGTCAGTTTTAAGGGATATAAGGAATGAACCACAGCTATGGAAATTGGTACTAAAATAATAAATAATATCGCAAAGTTGATCAAAGCAAGGTTTTTTTATTGATCTCGGTGGCGAGGCTTCCAGGCTACTTGTCTGGAGTAAGCTCACCCCCGTATTTTTAGTGGATAGGTTTTTCTTATTCATTGTTTTACGATGTATTAAAATATTTTCTTAAAATTGGCCGTGATCCCCGCTGAGGCGCTACAATATTTGCCAGACTAAATATTATTTTGTAGGTATTTTGTTATTAGATGAATACCTGCCTAGCTGCCTACATACTTAAATTAAATTTCCCTACCTGTTCACATACTTGCATTATTTTTACATTATGTATTATATTATGTTGTTGAATAACTATTACTATAAATAATATTATTAAAAAACTTATTAATAAATATTGTTCTTATTTTCTTCAATATTTTGTAAGTTGTATTTTTATTGAGTGGTTATTTATTACAAATCAAAATGGATATAAAATATGGTGTATTCCTGATATGAAAATAATTCCTTCCTCCTGTTTTTATTTACTAAATTTACTCCTGTAACATGGAAATTACCTACTTACCTTTAACGCATTTGCTATAAATTATGATTGTTTTTTTTTACTTTCAAATTTTTGCTCAAGAAATATTCCTTTAGATACTACTATAGATACTACTTTATATGAAACTTACAATAGGTATTTTACCTAAGTACCATTACTCCCCAGTATTTAATCTTGTTTCTATGGCCTAAAACGCCATAACATAGTGACATGGTTGGTTATTGTTGTCTCCCCAAGACAAATCCTTTCCTGAAGACTATGATCTCAATCGTTATTGGCATAATCGGGGTTTATTGGCATGAATGGGTGCTATTCAGGGATAGATAAAAATATGTCGTTATATGTGGGGCATCAGTTATTTGTTATCATTTTGATGGAAACTATATTTCGCCTTTTCATTGTATAAATAGGTATCAAAGTCGCTTCCACTGCGTAGGACAGGTTCCGAGAAATGTTTTTCAGCTTTGTAAAACTCTACGTTAAAATAAAGCTACAAGGTGGGTACAATCACAAGCTTTACCTAATTATATAAAAATACTACTTTACTTTCTAAGAATATAATCAAATTTTAGATAATAAATTTATTTTGAACTGTGAATATAATGAATTAGTGTAGGTTAATTTTATTTTTATATATTATGTACCTAGGTATTTTGGTGGGTACCTACCTACACTTTCATTAAATCATAAAATTACTTTTCAACCTGTCTTTTACGCCCTGTACCTACATTTGGTACCCACTCAACAGTAGTATGAGAGGATGGAGAGGTATACCTAGAGACTATACCTAGACTTTTTCAGGCTAATGATGATGGCTAATGATGATGTGATTTTGGTCAGTAGGTATTAAGAAATTATTACACGTTTTATTTAGGTCATGGTTTGATCATTTAGGATTTAGGTATACTACTTACTTACACACCATTAGCGGATCCGGTAATAAGGGCTACATATTGTAAAACATCGGAAAGGTTCGCTTTTCTCAACCCAGCACAAAACACCGGTGAAGTTCGTTCCGAAATGGATTCGGAGGTGGGTTGAGAAAAGCTGACGTTTCCGATTGGAAATCTTTCCGATGTTTTTAAATAACACAAGGAACTGGACTCGTTTTATGACCTGACAAAACCCAGCCAGCTACTCATAGTGGCTGGTCAATAAATCACCGGCTTTGTTGCGCTGCTGCGTTGCAGGCGTGGTGCACTGATGGCCTAGCCACTCGTTACCCGCCACTTCCCGCGAAAGTGTGTCGGAAACATTGTTTATCCTCTCTATCTTGCTACCTATGTATTTTGCTCCTTTCCAATTAAAAAATGCTTTAAAGTGAAAAGGTTTTTATTTCCTTATAAATATATTAGTACCTACATTACGATTTTTAATATTCTGACTCATCTTTAACTCCTACTTTGAAAGAATTAGTGGTTCTCATTGTTTTGGAACCCTAGTAAGACTTTCATTACACCAGGCGCCATCTACAATGGAGTAATTGAACTGCTACGGTTGCTACGAAACCACCTACGCTAAGCTCTACATCGCTTCCATGTGCTACAGAATATTAGCACTAGGTGGCGCTGAGCCAAAAATAAGAGATTTAAATACACTTGATGTCGGTATTGCTGTTTGTAAGTAGGTATAGACTTTTTGTATTAGGTGAAAAAAGTTTTAACAGAAGTCTTGTTATTATTGCATTTTGCTATTTGTAAAAAAAAAACTCCTTATTTACTATATTTACACAAAGGGGGTAGATATGCAGTATATTACGCACCATTTGTTGCTAATCTCTCCCTGCACATTACCGAACCGCCTATCTATGCATTTTTACGACCAAACTTCCGTATGGTTGTGCACGCAATCTCGTGTGTGCATTTAAGTGTGTCTGTGTGCGATTATTTTATAGGTGTGTGTAATGTTAGATATTTTTACACCCCCTAGCAAGTGCACTATAAGATGCCACAGGTACTTGAAAAGGTAGGGGTGTCACACTTGTCACCTAAGTATAAATTTTGACAATTTCGAAGAGAAACACTACACGTTTTTTTGCAGACACAAAGGTTAAATACTTACTAATTAACTAAATATGTATGTATAACCTTAGACCTTGCCAGAGAAGTGGTGGGTGACCAACAATGTACCTCGATAAACCTAGCCTAGTTTAAATAAATAACTCTATTGGTTTACGCGGTGCACGCCAGTGAAGCTTCTACTCAGCATGTTTTATTTCGACATCTTCAACAACCATAGTCATATTTCGGCCAATTTACACCAAACCCTAAACCTTCACTAGAATCCTAGAATACTTATTCGTTCAGTAGTCTAAAGTTTATCGCGTTCAGCAGACATACGGGCGCGGCTTCGCGGACTTCGTTTTAGAATGTAGTGATTCTCGTATACATGTAGTGATTAACACCAAGAGACATCCTTAACAGAGTGACATCGCCACACAAAACTGAGTTGCGACACATCCGCAGGCAATTAGACATACACTCAGTCCCCTATTGCTATTTACACCGCGTGGGGAGCGCCATAAGCACCGTCGTCCCCGTCCCCCAGGCCCGTGCTGACCTGTCTACTGTGAAATCTAAAAGAGTTTACAGTGCAGTTTACGGTTCTGCAGACTGCTCCTGGCAATTTTATTACTGGGACATGAGAAGTGAATTTTTAGTTGCATTTCAATTTAACGACTTTATTATACTCAAACAGATTGCGATTCAGCCCCACATGTTCACAAGCACCGACACAGCACGTGCGAAGCATCAGCCGATCAACAGAAACCTTGCGATCAAACGTGCCGGACGTGTTTCCCACCTACATCTGTATCAGGGGTACCTACTGTTGCCTCTACTGTGCTTATGCGCTGACTCATAGCGATTGAATGTTTTGCACTCTAATATAGAGAGGATATTATAGGAGAGGAGCCGTGGTGGCCCCGGCTGCAGAATGGGCTTCTCCATTACTACCTGTAGATATTAGATACCGTAAGATGTGACTTAGGGTAAAATAGGGGAACAAAAACAATGGGAAAATCCCTCCAAATGATTGTTGTGGTGCAGGTCGTACAAGCTTGGTCCCGCTGGATATCTATGGGAAGGACTGTGTTCAGCAGTGGACGTCCTACGGCTGAAATGATGATGATGATGACAGAAAGAATATCAAATAAATTTAATGCTTGTCATGTCACGGGCTCTTTTTCTGCAGATAGATATGATGGCCCTGCAAAAAAGGAAATGCCGGTTTCCTCCATTTGAGAGCAATAGAATAGTGCATATAAATCCTTTGGTGCTCGTCCAGGATATGAACCCACCACCATTGGATTGAAAGCGGGGTTACCACCATCACTCCTCCAGTGCTCTAGGAGGATTTTTATTATGTTTAAAATATAACTTTACATAACCCTTTTATTTATTTTTTGAGATTTAATTTCATATTAATTAGATAATAATTTGACTAGCGTATTGTTTTGTAGGTACTCGTCTTCTTTACTTCAACAGACTTGGAAGTAGATGAGTAAAAGTAACAAGAGTTTAGATAATAAATACTTACCTGGAAAACTTAGGTACAATCAATGCTTACAGAGACACACTTTATATTTTTTCGCTATGGGATTTATCTTTGACTGTATCTACTACCTGCTTATAACATTTTTAGACTAAGCCGCTAAGCAGTTCAATGTTATTGGTTCCTAAATAACTCAAGTGCAAGTGTAACAATGTCCGCGCCACCGGAACCACATGGCCAGATCAAACGGAACACCGGACGGACTTTATTGTGGCGATAAAATGTACCTACATTTCGCAGTTCCGACAACTTTCTTGAACCAGTATGGATATGAAATTATTTGTGTAGGTATTACATGACTGTTATGTACATAATACAGTATCGATTAACAAACTATTAGGCTGCTTTTCCGCCAAAGGTGTGCTAAGCTACGAAACTATGTGACCGTTTCCACTGATGCTAAGCTATGTAACGGAGCGAGTAAGATGTGCTCTATGAAGATGCGGCGGCGCGGGCAGCGCATCTTCATAGAGCACATCTTACTTATCTTCATTACCTTCGATGCAGGGAAGGACATCGAAAATCCATAGCACGCATCCATCCATAAAAAAAACATGTCTTAGTAGAACCCATTTCCATCAGTGCTATGCTATGTGGAACAATTAATATAATTGATGGATATCAAACGCATCCATAGCAACGTAGAATAGCCATAAGCAGGTAGGTACTCAGATAGTACTCAATTTTAATGAATTATTAGAAATCACTAAAACATAAAACATAAAACGAAAATAAAACTAATTTATAATAGTTTAAACATTTTCGTTTGATACTGAACAAATTCGTTTGATAATTCACAAGATTATAGAGGTCGAGCTTCGCGCATAGGTCACCATTGGTTCACCACTGAGTCAGTGGCACTGACATCGTTAAAGTTATTTATTATTTTATTTTATTTTCCAATTTTAGGAAAACTTACAGCTAGTACAAAAAAAATAACAATAATAAAATAAACACATGAAAAAATTACATGCAGCTGAGGGCTATTTACAAGTTTCCACTGATAGCAAATTAGTTAAGTTATAGATGCAGCGGTAATGGACGACTAACAAAGATATAGAAAAGAAAACTAAATTTAAAATACATGCACACACTAATAAAAATAAAGATAAAAGTAAGTAAAAAAGAAAAGTAAAGTTTGTATTTGAATAAATCTAAGTAAAGTAGTTGTTTAAGTTATGTTAAAGTTAAAGAAATGTCCGAAAAGAATTTGTCACTTAACAGTCGTTTGAGAATGATAGCAGAAGTTGTAAAAATATCAATATCAATATCTGCACTTACTAAGGTGTTGAAAGAGGCACTTGCTCTGATTAAGAACGCGTTCTGTCTGTAGTTAGATTTTACACGAGGAATATGCAACAGATTAGGTCTTCTCAATGCAGCCCTGTGGGTGCGTGGTCCTATGAGTTCCAACAACTCCGAACAGTCAACTGTGCCATTTGCTATATTTAGGAGATACACTAAATCAGCAATATTACGCCGCTCATAGAGCGGAAGAAAATGAAACCTGCGACATCTGGCCATGTAATCCGGAAGAAAGAGTTTGGCTTTAAACTGTAAGTACCTCATGAACCTCTTCTGAATACGTTCCAATCGTGTAGAGTATACGTCATAGCGGGGGTTCCACACTTGGGACGCATATTCTAAATGGCTACGGACATAACAACAGTACAAAATCTTAAAAGTTTTTATGCTTTTGAATTCAGAAGACATTCGCAAAACAAACCCTAGCGCTTTTGATGCTTTGTTTACTATTTTAGTTATATGGTCATCAAATAAGAGCTTGTAATCAAAGGAGACGCCCAAATCTCTTATCGTGTCTACTCTAGCGAGCGGCATGTTATGTAAAGTATAATCAAACTTGATGACCGACGGCTTGCGGGTGTAGGAGCAAACGTAGCACTTCGACACATTCAAATCTAATTTATTAGAGCTACAGTAGTTTTCAAACCGAATGAGGTCTTCCTGCAGATAAGAGACATCACTAGTATTTTGAATTTGGCACAGGATTTTCATATCATCTGCGTATAGTAAAATTTTGGAATAAACAAAGCATAAAGAAATATCGTTGACAAACATTGTAAAAAGCAGGGGTCCTAATAATGATCCTTGGGGGACTCCTGAAGGGATGTATAGGGTCGAAGATGAGTATCCGCTTAGTACTACAGTCTGGCACCTATTTTGAACGTAGGATGTAAACCATCTAAAGAGGTTACCCCTTATGCCTAAAAATTGGAGTTTCTTTAATAGTACTGAGTGATCAATACGATCAAAGCATTTACTGTAGTCAGTATAAATGATATCAACTTGCGAGGGTTCCGACATGGAACGCGAAAGGAATTCGGTGCAAAGCAAAAGGTTGGAGGTTGTAGACCTACCCCTTAAAAAACCGTGCTGCTGTGGTGCAAGGTCATGCTTCACTGCAGAATACAATTGAGTGTGCACAATTTTCTCTAAAACTTTGGCAAACAAACATAATTTGGAGATAGGCCTATAATTTTCTATTTTATTTTTAGCACCATTTTTATGAATGGGAGTAATAAAAGCTGCCTTCCAGATATTAGGCATAACACCTTCCGAGAGTGAGCGGCGAAACAGAAGAGAGAGCGGGACTACTAGACTTTTCGCACAACGAACTATTAGAACTGCGGGGATATTATCCGGACCTGCTGATTTATTAAGGTCGAGGGTCTTGAACAGTTTGAGAACCTCATCTTCAAGAACTTCAACCATACCGATGTCCGCAGACGACGACGTAGAAGGATATTGTGTATTGTCGTTATCGGGCAGCTGGGAGTTGGAAGATGGTGAATGAAGAAAAGTAGAGTAAAAATACTCACCAAACATATTACTAATATCGCCTCCCTGATCAGAAGAACAGCCACCATAATGCATAACAGAAGGATATGCATTGGATTGCTTCTTACTTTTTATGTATGACCAGAATGCCCGCGGATTAATTCTGATAGAACTCTCAACGTTATTAATGTAATCAGTGTACATTTCTTTTTCCATAACTCGCGCTCTATCCCGCAATATAATAAAAGAATCGCGATCGTAGGCATTACCGTATGTTTTAAATTTCCTGTGATATTTTGCCTTTTCCTTTATTAGTTTTATAAGGGGAGCTCTGTACCATAATGGATACTTACGTTGCGGAGTCGTAGTTTTAGAAGAGATGAAAGTGTCGCGTAATGTATAAAGCTTGTTATACATAAAATCTACAGCTTCATTCACTGTTCCACTACCTAGCACCGAGTGCCAGTTAGTACAGATAACTATGCTTAATTTCGAAACTGCAATCATCGTCAGGATGGCCGAGCGGTCTAAGGCGCTGCGTTCAGGTCGCAGTCCACTTCTGTGGGCGTGGGTTCGAATCCCACTTCTGACAAATGCTTTTTGCATATATTTTATTTTATAGTTTTTTTAGTCTTCATAACAAAGGTCTTATTATTTTGATCATTTATTTAAATTGTTATGCTGAAATGCATAACAATTAAAATAAATGATAAATATTGAATACAGCATCATTGTGTAACTCTTATCTCTGCCTCAAACTTCAATGAAGGGGACTCTTTTACATCTCATATGAAGCTATTTGTTCTTTGGGATATAAAAGCGCCGACAAAATATCATAAATAACTTTTTTATCTGAATAGTTTTGAATCAGTCGGTAAATATAATATGTGTTATTATTGTCAGCCCTGCATGACAATAGATTATATTTGCTCTAAACTTAGAAAATGTATCCATTTAAACTATCTTCTATAGTAAGGAATCACTTCGCAATTAAAATCCTTGAACACCATTCAGTCAGCCCAATTAGGTTTCATTGAATCCAGACGGTCCCAAACGGCAAAACCTAAAAAACCATTACTTGGGTAGGTGGGTATAATAAGCTAAACAAAAGCAATTTTCGCATAAAGCCCGCTTCACTGGCCTCTTATCCTGAGGTAATTTGTTAAAAATTGACTCTATTATTGAAGCTATGAATGGAACTCTACCTAAGTAGGTACATCTATACGGTAGTTCGGTGAGCTTTGCTTCTCTGCCACAATGCAAAAATCAAGCAGTAGGACTACTTACTAGAATTAAAATGCATATTCAAGCCTCTGTTTTCCTATACTAAGCTTACCTACCTGTTTAAACATGAACCTTCAATATTCATTTATTCATTGTGATTGCATGGATCATTTTGATCTCTGATTTGTCTTGCTTGACGTCTTTGTTTTGCACAGAACTTTCGATTTTTTCGTTAAATAATAAATTATTTATCGACCCAATATCTATATCAGCACAGAGCATCACTACGATGTCCAGACCGGAAATACACGGGCAACATTTTTTTACTTAAGAGGTTAGAAAGCGACTTCTTCATAGTTTAGATAGGTACTTAGATAATGTATAATATCTAAGCTTAGATACTGTTTAATGCCAAACTGCGATCTAAGGTGCTACTGTGAACTCTACTCGTACTTAACTTTACTTGCATTGTCCGCAGAGAGCTTGTAGAAAGGCACTGTAAAATTGCAGCTTCATTCAATAAGAAATACCTACTAATGCTAGATGAGGTTTGCAATAAAACGGGAAATGACATTACAAACCTATCTCCTAAAAGTAATGTATTTCTACAGATGTTTAAATATTAAAGTTGCAGGCTACAGGTGGCAGGTTATCAAAGTGAATGTTCGTTCTGGATTATGAATGAAGGTTTTTTATTGTCAAATAACAATGCAGATGAAAGTTTGTCTACGATTTTTTTTATTATTTTGGTCACTAGCTGTGTATTTGCTAGGTATTTATATAGGAATCCTGCGAGAACCCTGCTTGAGCTACTGTACCCTGTAGCCCAGTAGCCAATAACATCCGCGATGCTTGAAATCTTTTTATTTCGATTGGCTAGTTATTGACAATTCGTGGGCTAGCAAACAATACCACGCAAGACCCTGGTAACACAGGCTACGTCATCTAACACATATTATGTCAAATTTAAGTAAAATCAGGAAATTTTAGTTTTTGACAATTCGTGGGCTAGCAAACAATACCACGCAAGACCCTGGTAACACAGGCTACGTCATCTAACACATATTATGTCAAATTTAAGTAAAATCAGGAAATTTTAGTTTTTGACAATTCGTGGGCTAGCAAACAATACCACGCAAGACCCTGGTAACACAGGCTACGTCATCTAACACATATTATGTCAAATTTAAGTAAAATCAGGAAATTTTAGTTTTTAATAATTAGAACCATATAAAGGACTTATAAAATGACTGCCGTGTAGGTACCTATACCTACCTATCTTTGTTAATAGTACCTACAACACCTACATCATTTTAAAAAAGATGAAATGGATTCATCTTAGTAAGTACCTATCTACAGGCGACTGTACTATCGTCGAGCTGACAAACAATGAGTTTAGTTTGGCCTAACAGAAGGGTCAAAAAAACAGCCTCGCCGCCACATGCACACAAACCTATTTTAACATTATGAAAGTTATACGTTAAAAATAACTAAATATTTTTACTTTGACCGACTCGTCGATGTTTGTAAATTAAAAACATACCGGCGAGGTCGCTCTGCGTTTTCGATGACAGCGAACACAAACATATGAGCATGTGTTTTTATTTTGTTGTGTGGTGTAGATGCAAGAGATAAATAAATATATATTGCGGACATATTCACACGGTCAACTGATCCCAAACTACGCATAGCCTGTACTATGGGTACCAGAGACTGATATAGATGCCTTTTGATTACATTAACAACTCTTAGAGATTTGAACCACAAAGCTCATATTTCTTAGCTCATATTTTTTGCCCCGCTTTGAGTCGAAGTCGTGCTGAGTCGCTATGGTGTACGAAGGCAATAACAATTTTAGTCAAGCTAAAGTAAGGTACTTATCTATTATGTTGAGGTTTTTTACGGAAATAATATTAAGGTGAGGGTTTAATTATTTTATGATTTTTTAATTGTTTTTTCTCAATAACCGCAAAACGTACAGTTTTGATTTTTATGACAAAGATAACTTGAGCATTGAACTACGTAAATCCAAGACAGAAACGCGATTGGTAAAACTTTTCTCTAGATTTCTCTAGATTTATTTTTTAAAGTTGGGTCCTCTGCAACAGTTTTTTCGAAAATACTCTGAGACTATCAAACAAAAATAACTTTTTTTAAATATTTTGTTAGACAATAGCATTGTCAAAAAAACCTTTTTTTATAAAATCGCTTCAGCCTACACTTGTCACCACGTGCGGTAGAGAGGCAGTCTATTAGCGCGTGCCGTGACGCCAACCTAAATGCACCTATGAATTTTAAAAAATACACTAATTCTATTTGACGTGGGTCTTATGACATGTGGCAAAGTGCATGGCAACATATTTAACATTTGGTGCATGCCTCTACATTCTATGGATGGGCGTACGACTTTCTACTTCGGAGGGCGCATGTTAGATCTTCCTCGACTACAACAGCTAAACCACGACTTTCCAGATGGCCTGTGGACTCTATCACTACTAGCTAAAGAAGAATGCTTACTGAGGTATATGGACTGGTACCCACCAGTATCAATTTTGGATGAACCTGCTTATCTGAGTTTGAAAACCCTGAGATCAAATGTAAAAACTATTGGGAGTTTCGATTATCGTAAATGGATTTTAAAGGGCAGCTTCAAAATAGTATAAAAGTGAGAATAATGTCAGTGTGACAAAGTCAAAGTCAAAAGGCATTTATTTCAATAAAATCACTATGATCACTTTGAAACGTCTTCAAAACTAGGTGAAGCTATACCTGTTCCTCGCGACCAAGCCTAGAAGAATAAGGCAAGAAACACGGCTTGGGGGTGGGGAGGGAAACAAACATACGCAGCGTTTGCAGACAAAAGCCGCTGCAAATCACATCGTCCACAGTCCATACGGTACAGTAAGTACAGATATCGGCACGAACTCCTGATTTCACATCCACACGTTTTATTTGCACCAACTTTAGTCTGCACAAACACGCAGCGCAGACTGAAGTCGGTACCGTGTAGACGGTTTATAAGAATAGGTACCAGGTTTAGAAGCAGCAATGGGTAAGCAAAAAACGCTTAGAGCTTGCGACAAAGTTACAGCTTATAATCCTTCAATGCAGAGAGAAGGTAATGCTGATAAAAACATTGATAAATTAACAGGCTGGCAACAAAAGAATTCCTCGAATAACAAGCCCCTTATACTTAAAAGGATTCAGTTAATGAGTTTCTTTTACAATATCGGTTACATTCGAAACGATTTCCTCACCCAGTAGGTAAATCTATTTAAAAAAATCTAACATTTTGAACTTGGAAACAGAGACGACACATATTGTTTTATTAATGAGAACAGAAGTCATTTTAACGACGAACAGAGCATACCTACACAGTGTCAATTTGTAATGTAGTTATTTTTATGAGTGAGATCACTGAAATCAGATACCGTTGTGTTGACGTGAAGGCGAATGGCCTATTTTAATATGATAACGAGACATTCATCTATGAGATCATTAATTTAAAATTCAGTTGTCAAAAATATATAAAGATCTACTGGACCTGAACCAGTGCCAGTGGCTCTGCATCTACTAAAACTCAATACCTTATAGAATACTAGGTAGGTATATAATTTTGTCGATAGACGCTGGAATTTCGGACTAAGCTCATAAACTAAACTAGGCTCGCAATTGACCTATGATGATTTTAACGCGATAGTATGACAAGTATTATCAGTAATTTCCAAATGTAAAGAAATAGCGGTTAACCGTGGTTATGCTCGCGCGGTACCTTATCTCGGTCCTCAAGGCTTAGGCTATCTCCATACCAAATTTCTTCAAAATCAGTTCAGCAATTTATCGTCAAAAGGCTACATACAGAAAGAGAGAAAGCTACATTTGCATTTAAAATATTAGTATAATTACTGTCACCTAAGTAGGTATACAATTTTTGATATAGAAATCTATTCCTACTCCAGAATAAATCCCAATTAGGTAATACCATCTCCAACTCAACCAAAACTTTTGGCTAAGTTCGAAAACGAGATTCCAAATAAACCCCAGTCCGAAATTCTAAATTACGAGAACAAACTTCACAACTTTGCCAGTTACAAAATCCTGCAAACGTCTTTATGAAGTATCATAACGGTTTTTGAATAGGCAAGACGCAGAGATAGCTATAGGGATTGCAAATAAAACTGCATAAAAAGTCGGATAAATCGAAAAGTTTGACGGACTTTGCGACTGATTTTAGCATTAGGTATAGCATAACTGTTTCACCAGTTCCAAGTAAATACGATACATAGTACATACATCCAAATGTAATCTTGCATGGGTTCCCATTTGGTAGGATATAATAGAATAATTATTTATTTGCAACAAAACAGTTATAATAACAATATATGTAAAGTAATATTGAGTAGGTAAAAACTAAGAACAGAGAATAACTTAAACTTAACTTTGGTCTGGTCCAAATGTATAATATACTATCACCTTTACACACCACAAATATCGAGTAATTTAATTAATTGAACTATGAATTAATTTATAATAGCATTGTACGATGTTATTTTTTTTAAGTTATACGGAGGCAAACACGCTTACAGCCCTCCTGAAGTGGTTACCGTCGCCTATAAACATCACCAACACCTGGAGCATTGGTTAATTATTTAAGTCATTTTCGGATGTTATTATTTTAATAATAGTCTATAATAAGATATTTTTCGAGGCATTATTTTGCATTCCGTTATTTGTATCTTACTGTAACAAGCAACGAGGAGCTTTATTAGATTAATTAGCCATAATATGTATTTGATCTCTAAATAAAATAAAAAATCCTCAACAACACTCCGTCGTATATTTCATCATCCCCAAAAACAACAAGCTTTAAATATATTTTACAGTTACTAAAGTCTTAGACTCGCTCGCCAACCCGCATGCCCAGCAGCGTGGCGAGTATGGGCAAATCCCCCCAAATGATTGTTTCTGTAAATCTATGAGGAAGCCTGTGTTTTTTTTATCCCCTTGGGCGATGCTATATGTTATTAGTAGGTACAATTAGATAGGTATAATGATGATGAAAGTCTTAGACGGCTATTAAAAATCCGGGAAATTTGAAAAGCTAGATTGTCCGGCAGTTCTACCAACCCTAGCCCAAAAGTTCAGACCACTTTTCTAATAAAAGTTAAATTATTTACAACTTCCCTTCATGCCACTGGTATTCAATGCTGGAGCTCAATTTTCGCTGGACCTATAACATTTTGTTTACAAATCCAGTATAAGTAGATCTGTGATCTTATGTGAATGGGGCTACGTTTATGGATCCTACATAGCTGTTTATATTGTAGTGTGAATTGGAGCTATTGAGAATCAGAGATTATTTTGAAACTGTATCAATTACCCTAATGGCGTTAAAACCTTCAATTTTGTCGTAAATACTAGTGGTTCGCCCTGAACTGAGATCTCGCGATGTTTGGTAAAAGTTGGTATTTTGATCATCACCGATGTTCAAACTACATAATCAAAGTCAAAGTCAAAAGGCGTTTATTTCAATAAAATCACTAGGATCACTTTGAAACGTCTTAGAAACTAGGCGAAGCTATGCCTGTTCCTCGCGACCAAGCCTAGAAGAATCAGGCAACAAACACGGCTTGGTGCCTATCATTTTTTTCGATGATCCTTTTTCACAAAATGGAATTTAAATCTGTGGTGCCGATCGAACTAGGTGAGGCTCAAAAGAAAAGTAATCTAATTATAATCCCTAATAAATAAGAGCTTATAAAAATCATCCAATATTCCCCGAATCACGAAGTCATGGAAAATCTAACAAAAAGAGCTTATGGCCTATTGGTTTTTCTTATCCAACCTACTAATTTCTTCGTATCTCAAAAACTACACCTACAATAAAAATTAAAATTGTTTTGAAATGTAAGAACAAAATTCTTTCATTCTATATAGAATATATAAAAAAAGAAATGCAAATATTTGCATTTCTTTTTTTACCTTTGCATTTCTTTAAAAAAGAAATGCAAATATTTGCATTTCTTTTTTTACCCTCTTTTGGACCTATATCTTAACAACCTCTTAGTCGATTGGACTCTTACCAGCTTTTGGTAGTACAAGCTGTCGACCTACCAAATTCATTTCACGTCACACAAACATACTGACATAATAGCATACAGCGCCAAATCGTTCAAGGTATTTGAGAGATCTCTCCTATGTCATGTATCCTACTAATATTATAAATGCGAAAGTTTGTGAGGATGTTTGTGGTTCAATCACGCCAGAACGGCTGAATGGATTTGGATGAAATTTAGTACAGTGATAGATTATAGTCGGGAATAGATTATAGGCTACTTTTTATCTTAATAAGAACCACGCGAGCGAAGCCGCGGGCGGAAGCTAGTAATGTATAATGCACGAAGATAGTAGAACTGTCCCTAAAGGTACTGTTACGCACTGCAATGCTCGATAAAAACCATTTCTTACAAAACAAAATAGCTCAACCGCTGCAGATTATGAAAGAAATTAAAAAAAGCCATTTCTTAATACTTTATGAATAATTTTCATTCGCAATCTTAGCTTTCATTTCATGAGAAGCTGCGACCGCTAAATGACATACTTCACAGAGCGGAGTTGGTGCAAAACTCTTTATGTAATTAAGAAAATTACGCGCATCGCTATATTACGTCCGTAATGAAGCACGCGATTTGTAAGGAAACTAGTGCTTACCTCGGCTGCATATTTTCTTTGGGATGAGGCATGGGGGTGGGGATCCGCCTCCCCCCCTTCGCCCCGCCGGCACTCATCACGCCCCTCGATTGTCCTCAAGTCGAAGCTGGAAAAAAAACATTCTTAGCATAGAGCGGACACCAGGACACTCTAGTGAATGAGCTCGGGGATTGCGTTTCGTAATCCAACATCATAATCTCGGCTAAATTATGTTGGGTTTGATCCTGGGCTAATTGTAATCAGTTTCATTACGTGGAGTGCTCTTTGGGGACCACAATGGTCACAAAATTTGAATTTTGGTGCCCCGTAAGTTGGTAAACCATAGTGTCACCATGTGCATAGTTCACCATGAGAGGCGAGTTGCCCTCTTCCTGAAAACTACTTATTACTCTATTTTGGCATCAGTAAAAGAGACCAAACGTGTATAAAATATACACGAACTTATATAGACGCACTGCAGAGTAATATAAATCTCTTATTTCTGAGTAGATTATGTGTTATAACAATTTGAGCATGATGACACACAACGCGAGCTACGAGTACATAATTTATAATTTTACCAATAACCCAAACCGAGCAAGATAATCATGAAACTCGTTATCTAATTTGCTATTAACACTAACCTTGTGAGCAAAGGGAGACATGATGAATACCAAATAGGCGTATCTTGTTCCAGCGCAATGGAAACGCTATAATCCTTTGAGACAAGGACTACAGGGCTGAGGATATTGTAGGCAAATGTACTATCGAGAGATAAACTCCCAGTACAAAAAGCTAGTAAAAAATCCTAATCCATGGTACAGTTTTTATCCTTTCCAAAAATGACCAAAATAATTGTTTTTCACTGACGTGATTTTATACACCATACCTAAACTTAGCTTATAGAAATAATAAAAAAAAAACAATTAAAAAAGAAAATAAAAAAATATTTATTCATTATTTATATTATACTAACTAGCTCGCGACTTTGTCCGCGTGAGTTTGAAAAATACTATACAGCTAAGCTTTCACCCACCAATGAAGAAAACAGGCAATATTACGTCCGTACTACCTATAATCTACTAGCTGGCCGGGCCGGCTCCGTACGGGTAAACCTTTTAAACTTTGAGACCCCATTTCATCCCTTAGGATGTGAATATCCTTATATCCTTTCTTAACGAGCACCTACGTCCTAAAATAAGTGCCATTCCCAAATTCCAAAGTCTAGGTCATGTAGATACAAACTTTTGACGCTGAGTGAAAATAGCACTTTTTTATTGTCATCATCATCATTTCAGCCGTCCGACGTCACCACGCTGGGCATGCGGGTTGCTAAGCGCAGTTAGAGCTATCGTTGTTAAAATGAGGGACGCTGCTGCCCATCCCCTAGCTTTTTTCCCTTAGTCGCCTCTTACGCCATCCGCGGATGGGTAGATATGGAGGGGCCTATTCTTCAGCCGGGGCCACCACGGCCACCACGGCTTTTTTATTGTACGAAGTTAATTTTTACAGCTCTAATAGGTCTATGGAAAAGACAAAAAAAATGAGTATTAGCAGTAGCTATCTCAACCTCGCTGACAGTACATCATTGAAGGGAGAGCGTACTCTCGTCAGCTATTGTGAAGCTCCTCAAAGCGTCTCGTGATGGCTCATACGAACAAGGCTTTCATTCTGTGGTGGTAGGTTCATGCTTGTTTGAATACGATATTTTAGGTAAGAATAGAGGTTCGCGTTACTAGTAGGCATTCAAAGTTTTATTTAATCAACTTAATTTTCAGCTGAAGACAAGGAATGACTTCATACCAAATTTAGACCCTTTTACTTACTACGTAACTACTAGTAACCAAATTGGAGGAACTAGTTTGAAAAATCTCTCCAGACGTTAAAATTTTCACATACCTACAAATTTGACACCCCATTAGGTAGGTACACTGTTTTGGGGGGAAATTTAAAAAAATCAATGACTATTTTTTTCTTAATTTCTTTCTATAAATAACACTAACTCTCTTGTTGTAAACTCTAATTGTATTTTATTTAAGAACCAATATTTAATACTAATTGCTTTTTTTTCTCTCTCTCTGATTTGGGAAATTGTACAAAATCTAATTGTTTTTTTTTTGCGCTACAATTTGTATTCCTCGAATTTAAGTACTAACCAAATGCTAAGTAAAAGGCAATTATATTGTTTAAAATAAGTACCTCAATATGGTCAAGTGTACTCGTGGGAAGGAAGCACTAACTTGCCGTAACACAGTTTTTTTAACTAGCACGGAAGTTAGGGTTTTTAAACTGCATGAACGCCAACTAACACTACTTGTAAACATAATAATTCATCATCATCATCAGCCTGTAGAAGTCCACTGCTGGACATAGGCCTCCCCTAAAGAGTTCCACGACGAACGGTCTTGAGCCTTCTCCATCCACCGACTTCCCGCAACCTTCACAATGTCGTCGGTCCATCGGGTGGGGGGCCTTCCAACACTGCGTCGCCCGGTTCGTGGTCGCCATTCGAGAACCTTTACTCCCCAACGGTTATCGGTTCTGCGAGCTATATGGCCTGCCCACTGCCACTTCAACTTGCTAATTCTGAGAGCTATGTCGGTAACCTTGGTTCTTCTACGAATTTCCTCATTTTGGATCTTATCACGTAGTGAAACTCCTAGCATAGCTCTCTCCATAGCCCGTTGTGCAACTTTGAGCTTGTGTATGAGGCCAATAGTTAACGACCAAGTCTCAGTGCCATATGTCATCACTGGCAACACGCACTGATTGTAGACTTTCGTCTTGAGGCTCTGCGGTATCTCCGACGAGAAGATATGACGAAGTTTCCCAAACGCTGCCCATCCGAGTTGGATTCGTCGGTTGACCTCTTTGTCGAAGTTGGACCTACCTAGTTGAATCGTCTGACCCAAATAGACATAGTGATCTACAACTTGAATGGTATCGTTCCCAACATTTACCGGTATGGGTGCGACATGAGCATTAGACATGATATTTGTCTTGCCCATGTTCATTTTAAGACCCACCTGTTGGGAGACGGTACTGAGGTCTCTGAGCATTGCACCAAGGTCCTCCAGCGATTCTGCCATTATGACTATATCATCGGCGAATCGAAGGTGAGTGATGTATTCGCCATTGATGTTGATCCCATGTCCGTCCCAGTGCAGAAGCTTGAAAACATCCTCCAATGCAGAGGTGAACAGTTTCGGAGAAATGACGTCTCCCTGTCTCACCCCTTTTTGCAATTGGATCGGATTTGTGCTCTGGTCCTGGAGTCGGATAGACATGGTGGCCTTACTGTACAAACACTTCAACACTTCGATATACCGGTAGTCGATCTGGCACCGCTGTAGTGACCGTAACACTGCCCAGGTCTCGACTGAATCGAAGGCTTTCTCGTAGTCCACAAACGCTAGACATAGTGGCCGATTATACTCTTCGGTCTTCTGTATAATCTGCCGAAGCGTGTGGATGTGATCTACGGTACTGAAGCCTTTGCGGAACCCGGCTTGTTCGGGAGGCTGGAAGTCGTCAAACCTACGGGCGAGCCGGTTAGTGACAACTCTCGAAAACAGCTTATAGACATGGCTCAGCAGCGAGATGGGCCTATAATTCTTCAAGAGGGTGTTGTCACCTTTCTTGAAAAACAGTACCACCACGCTCCTGTTCCACGCCTCAGGCGTTGTACCTTCGAGGATGACGGAATTAAATAGCTTCTGAAGGACTTTAAGTACCGGTGTTCCACCCGCTTTCAGAAGCTCTGACGTTATTCCGTCCTCCCCCGGTGCCTTATTGTTCTTAAGCTGTTTGAGGGCCGTCCGGATCTCGTATAGGCTGACGTCCGGGATGTCTTCGGTATAGTGCCGGGTTAGACGGGCTCTTGCATCGCTTGCCGTGCTTGGAGCAGGACTTTGCGATGAGGTGTACAGTTGTCCATAGAACTTCTCGAGCTCTCCCAAAATCTCAGGCTTCGACGAGACGATATTGCCGCTATCGGTCTTCAGTTTCGTCAACTGACTTTGTCCAATAGACAGATCTTTTGCGAACACTTTTGAGCCTTTATTACGCTCTATGGCGTGTTTAATACAATCTGTATTAAAAAGGCGCAAATCGTATCGCATAGACTTAGAGATCTGCCTATTGAGCACGCCGTATTTCGACCTGTCCACTGAAGAATGCAGCTTCATATCGTTTCGCACAGCCATGAGTTTAAGAGTGTGCTCAGAGAGTTTCTGGGTTCTATTTTTACGGTGGGTCTTAAAGAACTCCGACCCAACCGCTTGGACAATTTCCACTAGCCCGTTGTTCAGCTCGTCCACTGTTTCGCATTCAGCCAGGCTTTGGAAGCGATTTTTTTTAATTAACTACACATAATTTAAAAAATTTGGCTAACTTTATTTGTGGAAATAAATTATCTTTATCTTTATCTTTTAAAGATTATTTTGGCCTATTTTCATGTTTGTAAGTAAGGAATACTGTTTTTAATAATAAAGTTTCTGCCCCCATTAGTCTTAATAGTAGTTTATGCCATTTCGATACAAATATGAGACATTCTTTGGCATAGTTTTTAATGCATTGAGTTGGAAGCTTGTTTTTTGTGGGGACTATAAGCTCGTAGACACAGTTACCAGTATTTGTAAAAGCCCTTTATTAAAATCATCATTGAAGCAACTTCAACTTGACTTGATGCTCTTGGCTGCGCAAGTTGCCTCTCCCCTACGAGTAATCGCTCATTAGACGCATCATCCGTGACTGGGCATCCATTATTTATTTATGCGATTTTGGCTCGATTGGGTTTGCTGGTGTTTATTTTAAGTATTTATTTTAGATCCATCAAGGAGTTGATTGCGTGCGGTTCTGTTTAGGGTTTCAAAGTCCGGTTAGGAACCCTTATAGTGTCACCATGTTCATCTGTCCGTCTGTCCAACCTTGCCGTTCTACTAGCAGAGAATTAGCGCTATCATGCGTCAGCATGATAATTATATGATTGATTTTGCACGGTAATACATATGGTTTTTCGGGGTTCCTCTGCATGTGGAGAAGGGTTGATGTTTTCGTTTGGTGTAATGTTAGAGTTAGATTATTAAGATTATTTGAAAAAATCGAGGTTAATCAAAATTTTTTCTAGAGAAAGGAATTAAAAAAAAAACAGGCCATTCTTCATACATTGAGGTTTCATAAAATCAGATGGTTAATCTGTAAAATATTAGCCGATGTCATCGGCTAATATTTTACTATTACTATTTTACTATTTACTACTACACACAGCTATCATATGGTCCAGCAAGGTGGTTAAGTTACCTGAAATAAAATGTATATTATTATTATTCGTAAACTCGATTGGTGGTCCTGGAGATAGCACATATTCTAAACTATTATTTACGTTTGAGAGAAAACTCATATGTCACATTTTTAAGGATTTCAAATCGCTCAGTAAAAAGATTACCCGCTGTCTACGAGGCAAAAATCAAATAAAATTGCACAATAGCTCAACCAGCGAGGCTACAAAGCGAATTGAGTCAAAAAGCGAAGCGACCAGCCGGAATGCTGCAGAAATATTAATTAGCAAGCATCGCAGCTGGTTAGAGAAGAGCTCATCCACTGTGCTATTATAAAACTAAGCTATACTGTCGAAGAAGTAGTAGTTTTACCATAACATAATTTTTGGAGGAGGTAGGACACAGCGAGATTTTCTCGCTCTAAATTGGAGCAGCCCGCCTGTGGGGTAGGTACCTGCGCCTTACAGAAGATCGCAGCCAACTAACATTATTTGTTCCAAATAGTGTTGTGTTCCTGCGGTGGGCAAGGTTGCCAGAGCTCTTTAGGGGGGGAGGGGCTCGGCAGGCAACGCATGCTCCAGGTGTTGCTGATGTCAATAGGCCACGGTAACCAGTTACCATCAGGAGATCAGGAGAGATCAGGAGATCAAACAAGCTTGCGGCCAGCTTGTTTGCCTCCGTATAACATAAAATTAAATAAAAACAATTACCATAACGAGGAGAGTACTAGGTACAAGCAATTGATCGAGCGAGCTAGGCGAGCAAAGATCTGTCACACAACTTGGACAAATCGGCGTTGTTTGGTATGTTAATTATTAGCTGGTGTACGAATATGAGTTAAATCGGACAAGGGGTTGCTAAGATATATGAACCCAAATCGCGGGTTTTAAAAAAAGAATACAAAGTTATTTCATATGACACCCCACTAGTGTCATTTAAAAGAACATGATTGTGTTCTACATTCAAAGACGATCTTTTTTTTTATACAAGCAGACATCGCGAGGTCTCAGTTCGGGTCGATGAAGTTAACGTTGCTCATACGATTATCACGGTCATGATGAAAGAGCTAGCTTTTTTGCCCTACGCTAATAAACCCAGTAAGCAGCGAGATTTCCGTTAGTTTTTATTTCCTTTGTAATGGCAGAATGCTATGTTTTTCATTTCTATTTAGGTTAATAAGTAGACGTTTTTTAGCTTCTTTATTCACTATTTTCTTCAGTCCATTGGTTTTCTAGGACATTAGAACAAACAATTGATACGGGTAGTAAAAATAAACTCAGGTTCTTGGACTAGTAATGTGATTGATTTTATAGTTTGACTCAAAATTTACACATTTATATTTTTTTAAAGGATCGTACGCGTACCTAACAATATTTTAGTATGTGCTGTTTCAATAAAATGTTCAATTGAAATCTTTTCAATTCGGTGAACGTCTGACTATATCTTATAAGATAAAAATTTCAATCGTAGACAAAGGCTATAAAATTTCAATATCCGCCACAATCGAAGCTAGACGTACGCCCTCCTCATTCAAGTCCATGAAATTGCATCTAATTCCCGACAGATCTGGCATCTCCTTTGTTCGCGGAGATAAATTATAAATAAATAAAATGTAGGTTCACGGCTTTTTATAAGCTTTTTATTAAGCATGGTAGATATGCTTACAGATCTCCAGGCGATAAGATCCTTAAACATATCCAGGGGGTATTCAGAGGCCGTCCAATCATTTGCAACATGCCTACATTTTGCAGTAGTGAATATTCTTTACGTGACAGGTTGCAAGCCCATCGCCGTTTATAAGAGTATCTTCCTGGAATCGGAAATGCGTTACCAACTACGCCGCAGTTTGACACACTAGCTTCGAAGTCTTGAAATCTCTCTAAAAAACTTAAAGAAATTGTTATCCAGAGATATTTTCACAATTTACCGATTCAACGTGGAAATTGAGATTTATTTGAATTTATTGCAATCTTCTTACTGCAATAGTAATTTTTTTTTAAGAAACTTTACTTCCGACTTTATTCCGTATTTAAAATGATCTCTTAACAAGACAGCTATATTTTATAGAAGAAGCGCAAAAAATGTTAATTTATAAGAAAACCATGCATTATAGAGTACTCTGCATTAACCTTAGGGCGGTCAGGCTATAAATATAGGCCTTTATATCAAGGCCCCAACCCTTATCACTATTGGTATAGCAGCAATATTATTTGAGATTTTATTTAGACGAAAATCACTCGAATTAAAACAAAACCTTTTTGCGATTTACACACAAAATGTATAATAACCGCTTTTCCGTAAGTAAGGCCTTATCACATCTATTCTAGGTGAGTGATCAACGCGATGTGGAACTTATTACCAGGGACTGAATAACCGGAATAGAAAGGTACCTTTAAATAACGATATGACGTCATACCGATAAATTCCGGTTACCCGAATATTTCTCTACCGATAAATTTAACGGTACCGGAAAATCTGGCTTCGCAGTTCATTTCGGTTTATTTCGCTACCGGTACCTATAACCGAAATAAATAAAGGTTTATAAAGGTTTTCTTTGATGAAACGCCGCCACCCCGCCACCGCGGCGTGACTATCCTAGCGATCTAGCCGCGGCTCAAAGTTTCGGTACCGAAATCTACCGGTATGAAATAACGGTACCGTAATGCCCTACCGGTATAGCATAATGGTACCTAAATGTTTTAACGGTACCAGTACCTATAACCTCTACCGCTTTCAGTCCCTGCTTATTACTCACTTACAGGACGCTGTAGTGCCTGGGACAAGTTTAGTTAGATAGAGTTGGCATACCCGGGACCTATACCATCCTCTCAGCCTAGTCATCCCTAATGCACAGGAAAGATATTATGTCATACTAGCTTCCGCCCGCGACTTCGCTCACGTGGAACCTGCATAAAAAGTAAAAGAACTCTTTATATTCCAAGTTTCAACGAAATTGGTTGAGCCGTTACGGCGTGATTGAATAACAAACTTTCGCATTTATAATATTAGATAAAACATCGTGAGGAAACACGATCTCATCCTACTATAGGAATGAATGATGAATGGATGTTTTTCTTCCTGTTTTGCACCCATTGGTGCACTTCCAGAATTCAAACCTATGACCTTCGGATCGAAAGTCGAGGTACCTCCCACTAGGCCAAGTACAACACGACTTAGCCAGTATTCCGTAGTGTTTGTAAAGGAACAATATTTTCAAAATTCTAGAATTAGTGTTTTGGTGGAACAACCTTGCGACGCAGTCGAAAGTATTTTTCACATATCCAGCTGGGTACTTCGAATATTTCCTCTGCAATTGCAACAGATAGAGGTAAAAACTAAAGGATAATACCAAGCCAGCCACCACATTTGGTTAGGTAGCCAAAAATGCTACTGACCTAAATAAAATGTTTTCCTGTCTCGAAATATTTTATCGAAACTACCATTGTTCGACAAAACTATCGAAATAGTTTAAGTAATTTGGGTAATGCTCTTTCGAAAGTCCTTTTCAAAAGTCACAGGACCGCTTTGTTCTTGATAATGTATTTCTATCGATACAGCGGAAACATTACTAAGTTGCCGTGCAAGTAAACTGTAGTTCACACATAAAGCACGCAAACATCCGCGGAACGATTATGGCATCACGCGATAAAGGGCCTGTTGTGGGGCTTTAGATATTTCCACTTGCCACCCAGCAAGGATCGTAAGATTATCATTGCATACCAAAACCCGCCACCCAATCCGTCTGACCTTACAGCATATTGCCTCCAAATGAAGATCAACTGTGCTTGTAATCTTACTGCCCACCGTGAAAAAGGAACACAAAATGATGAAACAAGAAATAAATAACGTCTTAATCTTATTCTTAAATGAAAAACTCATTGAGGTATTTGATTTCGACGAATTCGGCCACAACTCATTTTTTTTTAATTCGTCATTGTGTTTCTTGCATAGCATGAACTCAATAGTTTTTCAACATTCATTTTCTTACCCTGGTATTCTTAGTCGTCACTCTACCAATTTTTATACTCAGTCGTATGTCGTCTATTAACCTGATTTTTTATCGCAATTGCCGTAAAATTTGATTGTGAGTGAAATGAAATACTTATTGGTTGACTTTGAATAGCAAGTTTAGTCGTCTTTAAGAGAAATGAATCAAATTTACCAGCATTTACGATGACAATAATGACAGCCTGATTTCAGTGAAGGCTTCTTGATCTTTAAAAGCCCAACTGAGGTCCTTGTAGTTCTAGAGCAAAAATGTTTCTAAATAGGTACATTTACCCCAGAATCCAATCAGATAAAAATCGATTGATTCGAGAATACTCCACAACTACATTCATTCACTTCGCATACATTGAAAAAACAGCAATATAGCTAATCCTTTCTAAACTTTATCACCTAAAGTTAAAGTTCAAAATTGATTGATTGTTTCGTACTAAGTTTAGTTAAATCATCGCAAAATATTCCCCTCGTTATTTGCTTAGGGTCGTCAATAAAGCTTTGGTTTCCTAAAACGATGCGACCGTCATTAATGGCTATAACATAGCGTTGAACACAATTACATCTTCAACTTCTATGCCTTAGTGGCATGCGTGTTCGCCGCTTTTTCGAAAACCAGGGCTCGTCAATAAGCCGATGTGGACGTTTGTTTTAAAATCAACAAAAATAACTCTCTGGTTGCAAATATGGGTATATTTGTTCGCATTATTGCATTTTGTACGGTATTATTCTAGAACTTTTTAATTTATTGAATGGTAAATGTTGCTTGATGCAAACAATTTGAAAGGAAACAAAAGTTTTGTCTATTGGAAGTTCCTACTCTATTTTTCCCTAATTATATAACTGTATCTTCTTACCGGAATATAGCTACGGAGGGTTATGTGTCTAACAGTTTATTTATTATCAAATTGTTCATATTATGTGCCGTATAGAGTCCCATGAATGAGTTATCAAATGAAGCGTCCCGTATCAACGGCTTGCGATATGTCATCTGAAATTTATTTCAAAATGATCCTTATCTTAACTGGATAAAGTCAGTTTTGAGTTTGACTATTCGGGGTTTGCGATATCGTTGAGCTATATCTTATGATTCGTATGCCCTTAAATGTCAAACCCAAATTAACTTTCACCATAGATGTTAAGGATCATTTTTGAATAATTTTTTTAAATATATTTTATATGACATATCGCACCCCGTCGGAACACGGATTTATATTAGGATGAATCTTCCCTCTTGGACCATTAGTAAGTAGGTACCTTACCTACTCTTGATTTTCTATACGATTTTGAGGTTGACATTCAGACAAAACGCCTTTCTCGTAAGGCATAGTTTATACACATATGGTTTCTGACACATATGGCAGGGATCCTAAAAAATATCAGTCCCCTGAAAACCAAAAATAACATCAAGGAAATGCAACACCCAAAGAAACGGGATTATATTTATCTACATATAAACATTTGTAATGTTTAACCGCGGCTTTACAAAGCCGCTGGTTCATTGACTCAGTTGTTATTGTAACACCTGATAGAGTTCTGTGAACGGGATGCGTAGGAGCGATGGATCAGTCGGGGCTTGGGAGATATCGTTTGACGGCTTATAAAATGCTCAGAAGGTATACTCCCACTAGACTAGAATAACTGACACTTATTTTTTGTGAGACATCCCACTTCTTGAATGACTCAATTCTTTCCAAAAGTACCTGATACAAATACTATAACTTTTTGTACACCCCTTATTGTACCCTTTTATCATCAACCCTTTGGCCTATCGAAGTAATATACTTACCACAAATATTGATAATGTAGTGCAACCTGTAGACCAACTTAATTCCATGCAGATCAAATTGACGGTAGAAAGTTACGCTCTAGTCTGACAAATATACATACAAACATACATCGCCGATTCATCCAAGTTGCTTGAGAGATCGTGCTCGCTTCGCTGGCTAGATCTATTACAGGAGCATAATATGTAGGTATCTATTCAGGAATGAAAAAAAATTCGCCAATATTTTATAACAACTATGACAGTACTTTCCACGTCGATGCTATCACGATGACGTCACGATTGTACCTACGTGTGTCAGCATTGCTCCAGAGATCCATTTAATTTGCCGGGGCATTATTTCCACATACATGCATCTGCATGCAATTCTCGGGCCTATATGCTTGGGATAAGGTTTATTGTGTACGTGCATTTTAATTACCTATTCAGCTTCGGTAGAAATTCTGCACTGGCGTTTTTTTATTTGTGTGATGGGGAAACCTTAATAATGATACGATTCAGTTTCCACAATGGCCAGAGAAATTAGAAAGATTTCAGACTACTATCCTTCGGAAGAGTCATGACTAGTGCTCAGGGTCCTGAATTCTTGTTACAAAATTAGTTGATTTCATCGTCCTTCATTGTTACTGATTACGTAATTACAGTACATACGTATTATAATGAACATCATATTCCAGAAGTTTGTGTGAAACCAAGCTTCATGACTGCTTATATTTTCGGCTTCTATGTATCTTACTACTACCTATACAATAAAAGGTAAGACTGGGTAATAGTGAGGTTTGCATGCAAAAGATTTGATTTTCAAAGTTAAATCAATGATGCCTCAACGATCATCAAATCATCTTTTACTAAACATCGCGAGAACTCAGTTCGGCAAACCCCCAGTTCTATTACTTATTTCAGAATCCCATTATAACTCACAATGACCTTATTACAGACTATTGTTGATAAATAACTACTAAAGAATGCACAGTTCGATTTATTCTACAATAACTTGGATCCAATTTAAATTTCCTTTGTTTGATTAAGGGGTTGCTACTCCGTACCCCAGTTTAGTAGAGCTCTTAAACACAATGATTGACGTGACGGGTAGCAGTGTGTGTTAATTTTGGTCCTTTGAAAAATAATATGTAGTTTGTTTCCTCGCATGACCTGTTAGCAGAACCCTTTGGAATTGGGTAAACGCGCGATTCTGTTTTGCATTAGTAGGGAACTAGAAGTCCCAAACTTTTTTCTACCTGTGCCTTCACAGGCATTGTTACCAAAAAATTGCGCAAGTATTCAAACAAAGAGTTGTAGGAACACTGCGCACAAAGACTATACATTTTTGACATCTCCCAGTATACCTATGAACATGTACATCATACATACACGCATCACCCTTTGCACTCCCGTTTGCAAGCTGACGCTGACGATCCGAAAAAACCCTCCAGTGTAAACACGGCCTAACAACTATTGTTCTGGCTTTTCAATAGATGACTAGCTGCAATGGAAAATAGTGATGGGATTTACAACCATGGATAGTTTCATAGTTTATGGTGACCGTTATTTTGTGCATGCGAGCCGCGTTGGCCTGGTACTTACCTGCATCAACTTTCGATCTGAAAATCGTGGGTTTAAATCCCTGCCATTGGTGCACACCAATGGCTTGGAAAAATTCAGTTCGGCGTTGTATTCTTGTATGAATATTTGTTAGAGCATAACTTTCGAACTGTTAATCTGATCTGCATTTAATAGGTACAACAGTTTGTCTCATGAATTGTTGGTAGAAATATGAGTTAAATCGGTCAAGGGACTGCTGTAAGTTATAGGGGACCCAAAAGAGGGTTTTCAAACCCCCCTTTTGGAAATTGAAGTGGGTTGTCATATGAACGATCTTTGTCAATACATTTCAAACCGATTTTTATTCATAATCTAGGCCATATGGTTTTTGAAATACAACGATAATAGTAACATTAAAACCATTATAACGTGAGCTCCCATTTTGTTAATTTTTCTATGAATTCATAGTTCAGGTAAGATTCTATATTAGTTGTGCCTCAACGATCATCGAAGCACCAACTTTTACCGTACCGCCGAACTGCGATCTCGCGATGTCTTGCTCGCAAAGTAGCAGAAAAAAAGTACAACAAACGATTACTGTTTAGTCCAATTCAAAAGCAAAATAACGACCAGCTTCCCTTTCGATTCCCAAAGCAATTATCCAAATTCTCTTTATCCGAAAATCCGGATTATCCAGACATTTACGGAAAATAAGTGCGTCACTAGAAACCAATGGTGCGAACCAAATGCATGCTGGATGGTGACCACCATTGTGTGGGCAATTTGCTGTAAGGGCTGATCCGTGCCGTATTGGGAATTTGAGAACTGTCGAATCTTTCACGCTGAAGTTTAGTAAGTGCTTATAAGTACACCCCTTTAGTGTAACGTAGGTCTGAATGCTTTGACTGAAACGCAAACGATTTTTTAGCACACCTATAGGATTTTGACACCTACCCGCTATGACTAAGCTATAAAAACTAGCTTGTGCCATGGCTTTGCTCGCATGGTACCTATATAAAATTAGCTTATGTGTTATAAGGAACAGAACTCTATATTATTCCAAGTTTCATCGAAATCGTATGCACTGTTACGGCGTGATTATAATATCCGAACATACAAACACTCGCATTTATAATATTAGTAGAAATTGGGATCAACGATACCACTAGGTCTTAAAAGCGTATACTATAAACTATTTATAAATTCTCTGATTATATTTTTGTTGGAAGTTTAGACTTACCTAGTATTCTTAGTCTTTCAAATATTTTTTACTCCCCTCATACTGACATAATTCGAGTATAAGATTCCCCTCATGATGATTAAAATACAAGCCCCACCCTGGTATTCTTAGTCATAAATATATTTTTCACTTCTCTAATTTTAGTTTGATGTAAGTGACATCAAACTAAAATTACTTTAAAATGTAAACGCAATTGCTGTCGAATTTAAGACTTTTATGAGATTTTTTTTTTTTTTATACAACAGAGGTGGCAAACAAGCTTACGGCCCACCTGATGGTAAGCGGTTACCGTAGCCTATGAGTGCTTGCAATACCAGAGGCATCACGCACGCGTTGCCGACCCCGAACCCCCTTCCCCCCTAAAGAGCTCTGGCAACCTTACTCACCGCAGGAACACAACACTATGAAATTAAATTTAATATCTTCAGAATATGAGAGAGCTACTCTACCTGACACAAACATCACCTTTCCGTAGAATAAGTAATATTACCACACGCAGGTTTTACAGCCGGTGAAAATAGCTTGGGACCGCAAAAGTGATTCGACGCACTGGTAGATTCGCCACGGTACCGCTGTCGTTAACTTGGCAGACTTGGTAGCCCACACATGTATCATGTTAGAATTAGGTACTTAGCAAGGCCTTTGTTTAGCTTCAAGTCAGCTCAAAAGGTATTTCAATACAATCTCATGAAACACTTTGAAACCTAAACGCTAAGCTACGCCTGTTCCTCGTAACCAAGTAGAAGAATCAGGCAACAAACGCAGCGTGGTGTCTATCAGCCTTTCTCATGGATTTCGTTCGATCGTTCTCCAATGACTGTCTGTGAAAGAACCAGTGTGGTGAAAGGATCAAATCGCATCTTTTAGAGGTTCCTGTTATGCCGGTTTCCTGACGATGTTTTCCGTCGCCGTTTGAGTGCACCAGTAGTATACAAACATTTTCCGAACGGAAAATCCATTGGTGCTTAAATGATAAACACTAGTAAGTATACATACTAGGTGTGCTATGGAGGAGGTAGGGCACAGCGTGATTTTCTCGTTCTAAATTGGAGCAGTCCGCCTGGGGAGGTACCTCCGCCTTACAGAAGATCGCAGCCAAATAACATTATTTGATTCAAATACTTTGAGTGTTGTATTCCTGCGGTAAGTAAGGTTGCCAGAGCTCTTTAGGGGGGAAGGGATTCGGGGTCGGCCACGCGTGATGGTATTGCAAGCGCTCATAGTCTGCGGTAGCCGCTTACTAATAGGTGGGCCGTATGCTTGTTTTGCCACCTCAGCTGTATAAAAAAACAGTGCGGTTATTGCCATCTCTTACTATAACATAATGATAAACAGTGACAGAATACTTTTATACAATGCATTTTAACTAGCGGGTATAAGTAAAGGGGTAAAACAACAAATACTGAAATTGAGCTCGAAAAGTTAGGTCAGGGCATCACTGGATCCAAATATTAACAAAGTTTCAGACATTCCCCGCTAATGAACGGGACAAAACAGGGACAAAACTACAAAAGTTGCGCAAATGAGTCAAAACCGGTCTCTAATTAGAGCAATTATAAAGAGAGCACGTGTATTGTATGTCACTCAAACACTAACTCAGACAATTTCGGTATGAGTGGACCGGTCATTGCCGGTCTGCGATTGGACCGTAACTTGATAAACGAAGGTTCAACGGATTGAAAAAAATCTGTTTTATTTTTTATACGACTTTTAAAAAGGTTCGGCTACTGTGTATTTTAAACCACTACTGATATCCACGTCACACATGGAACCCTAGTGTGGTGACAGGACTATGTATGTGACTGTTGGGTGCTTATCGTGTAAATGGTTCTTTCTTTTTATCCAGGTACCACGCGAGCGAAGATAGACAGATAGATAGATAACACTTTATTGATCACCATGCGGAAATAATACATAAGATCACAATTACAAATTTACACGGCAATACAATGGGCGGCCTTATCGCTAAGAGCGATCTCTGCCAGGCAACCTTAGGATGGACTGGACTGAAAAGATTAGAGAAGGGGCAAGATGGTGTATCTTAAATTATGAAGAAAATTATTAACTATAAACAGAATAAAGTAGGTATATTTAATAGATAAATCAAGATAATCATATATTAATATATATATATATAATATATAATACATATAGTGACATTTATATAAACACATACAGATACTATACAGTATATAATTATAACACAGAATTAAAGAATAATAATATACAATAAACCTGTGCTTCACAAAGAGCAGCATGCCAGATAATGAGTGATGACCATGTTTTTGAAGATAGCAAGAGACTTGGCTTTCCTGATATTGACAGGCAATGCGTTCCACAAGCGAACAGCCTGGACTGTAAACGACTTCTCATAGAAGGTGGAAGAGTGAACTGACCGGACTTTAAGTTGGTTGGTGTTGAAGCCGCGTGCGCAAGCTTGTTTTGCAATAAGTTTTAAAGCTTTTGAAAATAATGACTGGCTTCTCAAAAATTGTTATACAGCCCGCATAGCCGATAGCTTATTCAGTCATTCACCACGGCCGGTAGATACCTCCGCATGATGGCGAGGGTGAGTGCAGTTGCACACGACAGCCGCAGAGGGGTCTCTATGATCACAATAAAATAAAAAAACAGTATCTACAGTGACGTAGACTGACTGTCCGATTGTACGTAGCACCGTGAATTGCGACCAAAACAGATCATGAACTTTTATAAGAAACTAGCTGACCAAACAACCGTTGTCCAGTCAAAAAAAAAGAATTACACATATCCATTCTTCATACAAAAATACCAATCTTAATTTATTGTGGTAGCCAACGAACAGCATTAAATGTTTATTTAAGTAAAGATGTACAGTAGAGTAGAGTAGAGAGAAAGACAGACAGTAGATGCAACCAGAATTCCTTTTGCGTTTTGACACGTCTTGGTAAGGAGTTTTTTTCTTCATCGGTGTGTGGCCACGTGGCGTGAGTCAGAACAAGGTTTTTGATTGGTAAATTATCCATTTACTGAAACGAGCAGATATTTGCCAATCCTATCCTACAATCCTACTAATATTATAAATGCGAAAGTTTGTGAGGATGTTTGGATGTTTGTGGTTCAATCACGCCCAAACAGCCGAAATGATTTGGATGAAATTTGGCACAGAGATAGATTACAGCCTGGAACATTATATAGCTACTATTTATATTTATAGGTACACCTAGTATATATATATATATATAGATACAAAAGCAGTAGCTCAGCTGCAAACAACTAGTCAGTTGTTTGCAGCTGAGCTACTGCTTTTGTTTCGCTACTGTGTTCATCTTGCTAGAGATAGTTGAAATTATAATGATAGCTCACGAATATTAAATCTATAATCGATGGCTTTAGCTTCTCGTTGAGTATAATAATTATTGGTGGGTTGATTGTTATCTAATAGGTAGTTATTTATTTATACCGTGATTTTTATCGATTATTATGAATATTTAAGATGTTGTTAAATAACCGTATAACAACCACACATAATTATTACTTACTGGTTATGATGTAACGATCTTTTAATGTGCATAAAATAAATAGATATGAATGTTTGTATAGAATAATGATTACTCCAACGAAGCCAATAACTTTCTGAAAAGTTCTTACCTCAAATGATTCCGAATAATTTAATGAAACAAAACAAAACACAAACTTCACATCTTAAAAAAAACATAATAAAAAGAGGCATTTAAAAAAAGAACTATTCTAGTATGCGTTTGTCTTGGATCGAAACAACAGAAGACGGATAAAATTAAATTCTAGTATAAAAAAAAATCGTTCGAAATTCAAAGTTCGCAAGCGGGAAGCACAGTCCAAGGGCACGCGCGCTCCCTCCGGACAGCGAGAACACTGTGCGGGACTGTGTGACTGACAGAAGGGAATGAATGGAGGGAAATTATGCATCTTAGGTTACGCGAATGCCTAATCTACTAAAAAAACAATATAACGTGTGAAATCGGAAAAAAGCCTTTGCAAAATCACTAAGTAATGGAACATTTCCCAGAGAGCTATCTATGCTCGAAGTTTCACTAAGTGATAAGATCCGAAATGAGGAAATCCGTCGAAGATCCAAGGTCACCGACATAGCTATCCGAATAAGGAAGTTGAAATGGCAGTGGGCAGGCCATATTGCTCGCAGTACCGACAACCGTTGGGGAATAAAGGTTCTCGAATGGGGACTATGAACCGGGTGACGCAGTGTTGGAAGGCCGCCCACCCGATGGACCGACCACATTGTGAAAGTTGCGGGAAGTCGGTGTATGGAAAAGGCTCAAGACTGTTCGTCATGAAACTTTTTGACTTATGTCCAGCAGTGGACTTCTACTGGCAATGATGATGAGATTTATCTAGCGGCTTGTGCCTACGTAGGGCTAACAACCGATCCTCATCTTCAAGCTATCCGAATAAGGAAGTTGAAATGGCAGTGGGCAGGCCATATTGCTCGCAGTACCGACAACCGTTGGGGAGTAAAGGTTCTTGAATGGTGACTATGAACCGGGTGACGCAGTGTTGGAAGGCCGCCCACCCGATGGACCGACCACATTGTGAAAGTTGCGGGAAGTCGGTGGATGGAAAAGGCTCAAGACGTCGTGAAACTTTTTGACTTATGTCCAGCAGTGGACTTCTACTGGCAATGATGATGAGATTTATCTAGCGGCTTGTGCCTACGGCTAGGGCTAACAACCGATCCTCATCTTCAGAGGCCCGAGTCCAATGATCGTGAGTTATTCACTTATCCCCATTAGACGTGAAAAGGGAATAGTTTGGCGGTTTCGTTCTGTGTCACGAAAACCGCCTCTACAAAAACCGGTACGCAATTCACTTTTCACATCTCACGGTGACAAGTGAGTAACCGGAAACAAATATTTGCAGATCATGTAAACATTTGTCCCCCAGCGGGAATCTAACCCGCACTCTTTGCGTCTCATACGAGCACTCACCCGCTATGCCACCGGGATTTTCGACATAAAAAGTACCTACTTCATCGACTTGTATTGCCATCGAGCATAATTTTTTATTACCAAAGTGCATCAGATTGTTTTATTCCTGTAGGCAAGTTTTATATGTACTGTAAATGTATTTATGAGCGCAACTCGAGTAAGGCTTTATGATTGCAGATTGTGTTGCACTGTAGTCGTAGCAATTAGTCTCAATTTTAACTGAGGTGGGTTACTAACGCGGGTATATTGCTTAGTTACACATTATACCGTAGTTTGAACAAGTGTATTGGAGTAATTAAACTATCTACTGAGATTGGTATTTGATTGTTAACATTGTAGAAGGCGGCTTTGACAAAGTAATTAATCATCTTCTGGTCTGGGTGTTGTGATTTAAAAAAGCTCGTGAAAAATTATAAATGAAAATGTTGATATTATTTTCGGTAATAAATTTTATTTATTTTTACATGAGGAACAAACCCCTTCTTATGAATCAGCTTGTTTAAGCTCACAGACTTTTATATGTGGCACTAGCTTACACCCGCGGCATCGCTCGTGTGGTACCTTGATAAAAAGTAGATTAAAATATGCTATTCTAGTTAAAGAACTCAAATGAGGTTCTAAACCCTAAAAAAGCCTCCAATTATGCCTTGATTCTGGTTGGAAAAAATGTTTAGTTGGCATTAATCGGTAATGTATACCGGTAATGTAACCACCTACGAGTACTTTACTCTGATTTTCTTAAGAGTTAATAACTTTTTACTTAGAAACATCTTGATCCACTATTACGGCATGCGGCTATACCATTTTTTTTTCGGTCGAATTTTTACCTTGTGTGTCTCTAACTACCGCGACCGCTGACAGCGAAACCGGGCTAGGGGGGGCTATACCATGATGTCTTATTGCCATTCAATTGCGAGAGCGTTGGCGCTAATTTATATGATTTTGAACCTTAAATCTTTGAGACTATCAAACGTCACCACCTTAACAAAATCGCAAGGTTGATGGTACGGGGCAGTTCAAGGTAAACGCCCTCTATGTTTTAACCCGTCACTGCATGAGCATACCTACCTAGCCTACTCACCTCTACCTCATAAAGCTCTACCATTGTGCGAGCAAACTTGATTGTGAAAATATCCAAGAGATGGCGTTCTATTGAAATTATCCTGAATATACACGGTGTTTCATTATATTTATACTATTCAAAAAGGGCTTATTCTACACCCAATTGGCAATAAAGTTTGTTCTACAACTTTATTACAACAAAACTCTGCAAAATAGTTGTTTTGACAGAATATGGGAATGATGAGATGAGAGAATTTCGAGATTTTATACATATTATGAATCACCTTGTATAAAAATCAATCGGTTTTTTATTAACTACTAGCTTGCGCCCGTGGCTTCGCTCGCGTGGTACCTTCATAAAATGTAGCCTCTAAACCAGTGGTCCCCAAACTTTTTTTCCTCGTAGACCCCCTGGGTTGTTTTTCGTAGACCACCTACCTAAATTCACAGAAATTTAATATTAGCTATATTGCATTTTTGCGAACTCATCAACTTTATTTTTCCCTAATTGACTTCTAACTGTAATGAGGTATTAATAAAGATCTCGTGATCGTGAATATCGTGAATATCGTTGCATCTTGTAGACCCCCATTTGCATCTCAAAGACCCCACTATTTTTTTCGCTCTTGTAGACCCCTTGGAGGTCGCCATCAACCCCTGGGGGTCGATAAAGACCACTTTGGGAATCACTGCTCTAAACTATTCTAGGTAAAGATCTCTATCTATTTCATGTTTCATCGAAATCGGTTGAGCCGTTACGGCGTGTTTGAATAACAGACATCCAAACATCCTCGCAAACGTTCGCATTTATAATATTAGTAGGATGCCGATATTTCGTTTTCGGAAACTTAGGCAATAAAAAAATAAAAAGAATTCGTTGTTTTTTAAACGAATTCAACTGGTACATTCAACAATCAACTGGTTTTTGTTTTAACTAGGCTTATCGATGTTGTATGTAACCTTATTTTATTTCGAATTATTTAACGGTTTTAAAAATGTTAATTTAAATTTAAGAACACCGTAGTGTGCCGGCTAATTTAAAAAATCCAGAGTCATTCTCAGGATGATTCCATTTCTTTGGCCTTTTATCCTGCGACCAATGGACGTTTATTTATGGACAACTACACAAACGGGCGTCATGATTAAAATGTCTTTGTGACTTAATTTTACTTGCTAAAAATGTTATCACTCCCAAACCAAATAAAGTAAAAAAAACTCAAGTCCTATGAGTTTTGAGGACGTTTTTCAGTATCTAATTAGTGAGAGCTCATGTAGTTTTGTTATATTAGTTTTTTCTGATGGTTATTTTGATACTACGAGTGTGTTTTAAAAGAAATAAAGCAGGAATCATTGTGACAGGTTTACAAAACGTGTGCATGAAGGTCAAGAGATTGGTTTTGACTTTGGAACGTACCTAGCGGCTCTATAGTTTTGACTATGTATAATTTCATTTTAGTTGCTCTACATTAGAGCTCTACAAATAATAAAACCTAAATTATTATACCATAACTATGGCTTCTTCGTCAGTCATACTAAAACCAAAAGAAATGTTAGAAAGTCTGTTTACTGTTCTATCTAAAAAAATATGAGGTATTATTACTTCAATGTTATGTTGTAACACATTTTTTTATACCTACACTATACTGCTGGTAATTTTTTTTATTGTAAAGAGAATTTTAATTGAAAGTTTTTTTAAATTTAGTCTTGAAAAATAAGCTTTGTCAGGGTGGTAACCCAAAAATCATGCAGACCACTTCGGCCGACCCAGTCGAGTCACTAGACCTGGCCAAGGCGAACAATGGAGTGAGAGGGCTAACCCAGCACTACAGTCTATCAGAGTGGCTGTACCACAGTGCAGTTCTATTTTCGTATAATGTCGAGGACCGATACGCGCATGACCGGACTATCTGTAGTCTGCTAAACTGGGTTCAGTTTGCTCGCTCTACGAAGCGCGGCCGCGCGCCGCTCCGCGTCCATCAAAATAAAAACAAACGCGCACCGCGTAAATCGAACGCGTATTTAGAAAAGTGGTTCAATTTGTGTGACATAATGCGGAGGAACGTGAAGCTAATGTTCCTTGTTGGAGCGGTGTGGATGTTTCTTGTATTTTACTATATGCAGCCGGACTCCGTTCAGTCAAAGGTAAACCAAATTATTGATTGCCGAAGGATCGTTGTTTATCAGGGATCAGCTGTTCGGGCAAGAATCGCTGCAATGTAAGCGCAGAGTTCATTGCGCATGACCCATGGCGTCCCACGCAGCGCGATAGCCGCACTAAAAAATATAAAAAACCTAATTATTCTAATGTTCAGTGAAAGTACGTTATAATTTAGTAAAATGTGCGTGTTCATTGCCTTGACCTGATTCGTGACGCAAAAGTAAACGCAAGGAAAGCGTGAGATAATTAGTAATTTATAGAAATTACTGGATAGGGACTATGCATGCATTGAGACACACACTGAAATACTATGGAAGAATTGGGAAGAAAAAAAAAGATTTTTGAATTGCATAAACTCATACTGCTGGCGGCAGAGTAATAAATAAGCACTTATCTCTTAATATTCCTTAGACTTTATTTTGATATTGTTGTTTACATGTAGATTACCAATATTTTCTCTAAATTCGTTTTTTAATATCTTAAAATAAGTAGGTGGGTACATAAGTACTTAATGTGTTAGGTACCGGATAACTTGACCAAAAATATTTTAAGATAGTTTTCAAACAGGTACGTATATCCTATAATAGGTACTATAGACACTTATAAGTACGAAGGTATTTTTGCAAGCAATTTTAAATTAATGGTGCCCACCCAATGTTTAATTTAATGAAACATAAACTTGATTTTTAATTAATGTTCTTTTTAATATCAAAACGGTATCGTTTATTTTTTTTTATTTTAATATGTCTGTTATCCCGTAAAATAAAGTACGGTTTCGATATTCCATTACACAAATGAAGAGGGAGATCTTAATTAAAAGAGGAACATAATATGTTAAACCGCTAACATAAAATCACTGGATGGGATTAATAAAATGCCACTTTTGGTGCACGTATTTTGTCCATGTTTAATTGCAAGACAATTTATTTCATAAGGGACAATATTCAAGAATATAAACGTCAAAAGTGTAATAATTACTTTCAGAAAGTTCTTAATTTATTTTTTAACTTGGTTTTGACAATAGTCATGGACACCGCATGTAAAGCTCTCTTGACTTAGTAGGCAATGTTGTTCAGTTGTTGAAGGATTTTCTTATCATACCTACAGATTTTTTGTGCAGGCGCTAAAGAGGGTAGGTCGATTGATTAGTCATAAACAATTTTATTTATTATATAATTCTAATCTATTCTCGATAAATGGCCGACATTGAATGCTGTCAAATTATATAATTACGAGAATTTGAACGTTCACCGCCTATATTCGTAGCTGAAGTCGGTCAGTCGTGATCAATTTGAAGATTACGAACACGACTGTACATAAGTACTACGCAGATTTTGCTAGTAACTTGGTTGTGACAATAGTCATGGACAGTGCATGTAAAGCTCTCTTGTCTTGTTCAGTTTGTTGAAGGATTTTCATAACATACCTAAAGATTTTTTTAACGGAGTTATTATTTCTAATTGGAATTTCATATTGTTGAATCAAGTAATTACATAGGTGCCTACATAAAACATAAAATGAACACTGAAAATTGGAGCAGCAAAAAAAGGCGTCGCAATTTCCAACACCCGACCTGATAACAACCATATGACCGAAGGAGCACATCTTTTGGAGGAGGTAGGGCACTGCGAGATTTTCTCGTTCTAAACTGGAGGTACCTCCGCCTTACAGAAGATTGCAGATAAATAACATGATCAAATAGTGGCGATCACAATAGGCCAGTTGTGGCCGCAGTGAAACCATAGCCACAAAAAGTAAATAAAAAAAAAATAAAAAAAATGATCAAATAGTGTTGTATTCCTGCGGTGAGTAAAGTTGCCAGAGCTTAGGCAGTGAAACCGGACTATGGCGAGCGCAGAAGGGGCTGATCTTCTTCACGAGTAACCTATCAAGTGTCAACACTATTATACCTACCTTTCTGCAACCTTGTGTGCAATTCAATCTCATCTTTTCAAGCTCTCGGGTTAAACTTTCAAACTATGTCAGTGGGCGTTTCCTGAAGTATTTTACATCATTGTCTGTCTTGCATCGTTCGTGCGATGATGACGAGCTACTGCGAAAGAGCGAAAATATGCTGCCAGTAAACACTTGTTCTAAAATGCCTTGCATTTACGTAAAACAAAATAGTCTTTTGCTGCTCAAAAAGGGAGTTGCCTGGAAAGTTTTCGGAAGTTATGAAAGTTGTTTTTTTTTACAGATTTCGACGTGTTCTTTTCGAATTTTACTTTGCCAATTCGTGTTTTAGCCTAAAACACCGTTTATTCTAATTTCCAACTAATTTTACGATGAAATTAGTTACATTTGAACCTTCTTTCTGTTCTTCTTCTTCTTGTCGTGTCACTGATTCTTTCTTGGTCCTCCTGTATTAGGTCAGTGACCAGGTTGAGGTATGGTTGCCCTGAAAAGGACCTATGACTGTCGATTAAAGAATCAGTGTTTTTTTTTTTTTTTTATACAACTGAGGTGGCATACAAGCATACGGCCCACCTGTTGGTAAGCGGTTACCGTAGCCTATGAGCGATTGCAATACCAGAGGCATCACGCACGCGTTGCCGACCCCGAACCCCCCACCCCAAAAGAGCTCTGGCAACCTTCTCATCGCAGGAACACAACACTATTTGAAACAAATAATGTTATTTGGCTGCGATCTTCTGTAAGGCGGAGGTACCCCCCCCCCCCCGGCGGGCTGCTCCAATTTCGAACGAGAAAATCTCGCTATGCCCTGTAAAAGGAATAAAGTTTCGTGCACAAAGAAAAGATATTCTGACTGGCTTCATAGCTCAGTTGGTAGTAACTCTGCCTTCTGCGCTGTCGCGGGTTCGATTCCCGCACTGGACAAACATTTGTGATGTTTGTTCTGTGTCTGAGTGTTAAATATTTATCTATTATGTATATCAGTCGCTGTTACCCATAGTACAGGCTATGCCTAGTTTGGGACCAGGTGTGATTAGTCCGAAATAAAAAAAAACTTTAAAAGATATTATATTATTTTTTATATTATATTTTTTATAATAGTAAATTTTTTATTCATTACTGTACACAGAAAACACATAAAACAGACATGGCAAACACGTAAAATGATGAAACTCATATTTGATATTATATTTGAGTAATCTTAATACATATAAAATTCATGGGTTCACTACCAACCTGTTTCGAAATAATGCAATACCCACATACCCGCAACCAAATTGTAGGTATGTTTAACTTACGACGGGATGTAAGTTAACACAGACGTGGAAATAAAATGTGATTGATTCTTATCGGGCTAACAACTAAAACCACATAAGTAGATGTAAAATTTATGGTCGTTTAATTTCAGTGTAGCTCCCCAGACATTATCGTTTTGACTCCACTCACGCAACCGCCTTCACTTTTGGTATCATCTCAGTTTTATTTTATTTCATACATTTACATACGAGTACGTGTGAAATCGTAATAACTTAATCGTGTAATTTGGCTTTATGGGTTTTGAAACGTTGTCTAGAATGTATTCCGCCATTCTAGACAAAGCCTAGAAGGTATAATATAGATTCGAAAGTTATTTGTTCGCAAGTATCCTACTAATATTATAAATGCGAAGGTTTGTGAGGATGTTTGAAATGAAATGAAAATACTTTATTGTACACCTTACAAATTTAATAATATAAAATAAAACAGAAACTAAAACTAAAGACCATAAATGTACAATGGGCGGTCTTATCGCTAAAAAAGCGATTTCTTCCAGACAACCTTTGGATGGAGTGAATATAAAATTAGAGGAAGATTGGTCGGGGTGGACTTTTGGTGGTTTGTTCAATCACGCCCAAACGGCTCAACCGATTTCGTTGAAACTTGGAACAGATAATTTTATTTACCTAGAATAGCAAATAGGCTACTTTTTAATGTAGGTATTACATGAGCGAAGCCGCGAGCGGAAGCTGCTACAACATCCATGCAAAACATTTATGCTCTTATAGGCATATAACTCTATATATACCTCCACCTTACAGAAGATCGCAGCCAAATAACATTATTTGTTTCAAATAGTGTTGTGTTCCTGCGGTGAGTAAGGTTGCCAGAGCTCTTTAGGGGGGAAGGGTGTTCGGGGTCGGCAACGCGTGCGTGATGCCTCTGGTATTGCAAGCGCTCATAGGCTATCAGGTGGGCCGTAAGCTTGTTTGCCATCTCTGTTGTATTAAAAAAAAAAACCATTTCATCGGAATGAGTTGAGCCGTTATGGAGTGATTGAACCACCAACATCCAAACATCCTCCAGTTATAATATTATATAATATTAGTCGGATTAGAAGGAAGGATAGGATAAATAGATACCTACTCATTCAAAACACTATAATTACGTACGGAATGTGTATCTGACATCTGTAAACACATAAAACGCTTATGTATTACTTCCTAAACTACTTTCCGTCTTGCACTTCAATTACATGCCTGTTCGTTATGTGTTTATAAGTATCTACCTAATAAAGAAATGGCCTGTTTCATGGTCGTTGCAAACCAAATACGAATAATGGTTATGTTCTTTTGAAGAGATGATTGTAAGAATTAAATTGTAAATGTGATTGTTCTAAAGATAGATAGTAAAGTACAAAAAAATCTAACCAGCAGATACATTTCACAGAAAAGAGACGTTGCATCAATATATGGAGCCTGGGCCTGCACTGTGTACACTACTCTAAAATATGGCTAAGCAATAAAGTAAACGTATTTAATTGGTTATTTTATTTAAATTGACTTCGTTCTAAGGTACATTAAGATTTTCTTCGACAAAGAGAGCAATACACAGCGCTACAAAAATATGGCGGATGGACGTGCGTGAAATGTCATTTTGACAACCTACATTTATCTGACAACACAAAAACATCAAATCAAACAACATGACATGAAAAACATGTCAATGTCATGTCAAACGCCAATTATAAACCAACATGGCGGCCTTCAAATAGTGTTCACATAGTAAAAAACTTAGCAGAAGAACTATTGTTGTACCATCGCATTTGTCTTCAAATTAATGAAATTGTATTTTTCTTGTAATCTCCTATTTTTTCCTAATTGTTCTATGTAGTGTACATGGACCAGGCCCAGAATGAAATGGCTCCTTTCGATTCTTAGAGGTATTTCATTTGTTTCCAAAATAAGGCAAAACTATTTATAGCAACGCGTTTATTCTTAAATATTTCAGTAACTGCATAAAGGTGCCTTCTTCTCATTAATATAATAAATAAACGCGAAAGTTGGTACAGATGCGAGTATGTGAAGATATTTGATACCTTCTCCTTCACGCCACAACCAACCACTTGGCAAGGATGTAGTAAATAGAAGAAAATATATAGATCCGGATACCACGCGAGCAAAGCCACGGTTAGAAACAAGTATGTAATAAAAAAGTTTTCAAAATCAAAGCTCATCCCATTTGAAAATCGATCTTTATCTTCCTACAACGTAATTATTTGGCCGTAAAATGTAAATCAACAAAATCTCACTAAAAACACCATCTCCGCCAATCTGCTCAGCGAGGAATTTATGAATTATTTACAGGCAGACTGAATTCTTATCAAAAGCAAAGCTTTTCTTGTCCAGTTCCGCGAAAGGAAATTTTAGTTGGACGAGTTACGTAGAAAACCTTTCTTAGGAAAAAGCTTTGGTAACGCTGTAAAGAAAATTATTACTGTCATTTTAATTTTAACTAACGTTTTGGTTGCTTAGTTTACTTATCTATTACCTTATCACATTTTTTCATTATTACTTTCTTGAAACATGGACAAATTAGAATTAGAAAAATTAATAGCGAGAATTAAAAGTAAAGTAAGGTAAAAAATATTTTATTGACATTTTTCAATGACATCAATTCTTTCAATTACTGATTTGGTACGAGCATCTGCCCGAACATCGCTCGCTTGCTAGAAACCACCATAAAAAGTACCTTATACTATTCCACGAGCTAAAGTAAATACTTTGCCTAAAATTTAAACCGACCCATGCATAAGGTATTTTTTTAAGTAATACATGTAATGTAGTGACATATGACACCCATATGAAAGAGCTTTCATAAATTCTCAAACGATTTTTAAATACAACGAAAAACTAACTTTCGAAATCCAATGTCACGTGAGCTCCGATTTGGTCATAAATTTGGTTATAAAGTTTCAATGGTTTCGTAGTTCATGAAAGATTGGCTATAAGTTGGAACATGCGAAAGGTGCGATTTTCAAAGTTTTATCTGAATTGTGCCACCATGATCATCGAAGCACCAGTTTTTACCGGAAATCGCGAGATCTCAGTTTGGGACGAACCACTAGTACATCCCGTTTCGATACTTTAACGCTTAAAGAATATAAATAAGGCTTCGGACAGATAGCCGGTGATAGTATGGACGTTAATTATTCATGCAATGCTTCAAGCCTATTTATGTAGAATTCGCAATCGAAGTGCACCTTTATTCGCATTAACCAACTATTTAGACTTTCAATACCTCTCACTTTTCGTGGGCAGATCGCCAGAAAGATTTCGAGGTTTTTATTTATAAAAATGCAAATTTTGCATCTGCAACACGCAACATATAAAAAGACAGAGACAACCATAGTTTTGAAAGAGCAAGTTACCCTAAAGTTAAAGAAACGAGGGTCCCTGGATCGATAGAAATAAACGAAGGGAGAAAAGAAAACAGGGTCCGAAAATCATACACTTGGTCAAATTCAACATGAGAAAAACAATTTTAGGACGAGGATAAGAATCACGTTTTTACCAAAGATATTTCCGTGGGCTTATTACATTGCAGTAATGATACTTGGATCCCGAAGCTGTGTTCAAACGGCATGCGATATGTCCTTGATATTTCTTATAATATTCGTTACAAATGAATCTTCAACAAATAAAGTCAGTTCTGACTTTGATATTTATGGGTGTACGATATAATATAGCTCAACGAACGACGCCGTTTGTATTGATTAATTGTTTGTTGTTAATTATGTTTTTCATGGTAATGTACCAATACCTACATAAATACACGAATTTTTAAAATCATTTTGATAAAAGCCGTACTGGCCTAGGGGAATTACTCCGAATTTCGATCCGTTTCGATCCGAGGTCGTGTGTTTGAACCTGTATATGCTATAATGTTTGGACGTGCGTCTGACTACCCTTACACATTTTCAAGGATCTGATCGTCTAGAGATATGAGAGTCTGTCTACCATGCTTGGGGATAAAAGTCGTGAGCCTGCTTATTTATTTTTATATTTGTCAATTCGTCTTATATAATTCTTCACAAGGTTTTCCTTATTATGAAACAAATTAAATTATTACATACCTAGGTACTCGTACATCCAATCTTCTTTACAAATGACGGAGTAGCTTTAGGTTACCGCATATCATAGTCAAATATGTATATTTCACACCGTTTAAGATAAATTATCTTATCTGCACGTGAAACGCGAGCTCCGAGGAAATTATTTTGAAAGTTTATAAACAGTCAATCACGAAAGTTAAATTCGCTAAGGTGGATTTCTCATTTCCGATTTTCCTCCCAAAGTTAAATTAGTAAGGATTTTGTTCTCCCTTCTCTGTTTTATAGTCACTGGTTTTTTCTTGGCTACACTAGTAGACAGACAGTTAATGCAATCCGCGTTTTGTACTATTTATTAATGACTTGCGCCCGCCTATATGCTATTCTAGGTAAATAACTCAATCTCTTCCAAGTTTCATAGAAATTGGTTTTTCACCTTTCCAAATTTTCACCTTATAAATATGTCACATAGGAAACGTGCATTTTTCTGGGATAATAAGTAGCTGACAGTCTCTGATTTCTAAACTACCACTTTGCAAAACATCAAGTTGATCTCCTTTGCTTTTTTTTTTTTTTTTTATACAACAGAGTTGGCAAACAAGCTTACGGCCCACCTGATGGTAAGCGGTAACCGTAGCCTATGAGCGCTTGCAATACCAGAGGCATCACGCACGCGTTGCCGACCCCGAACCCCCTTCCCCCCTAAAGAGCTCTGGCAACCTTACTCACCGCAGGAACACAACACTATTTGAAACAAATAATGTTATTTGGCTGCGATCTTCTGTAAGGCGGAGGTACCTCCCCAGGCAGGCTGCTCCAATTCAGAACGAGAAAATCTCGCTGTGCCCTACCTCCTCCTTTGCTTTGTGAATAACACAAAGTGCTAGTCCAGACTATAATCTATCTCTGTGCCAAATTTCATCCAGATCCGTTTAGCCGCTCTGGCGTGGTTGAGTAAGAAACATCCACCCATCTATCCAAATTTTCGTATTATACTAGTAGTAAGATTTAAATTGAGGCACGGTTTTAGCAGACGTGAAAAATTGGAGCATTCCCAGTAGTCTTACCGCATAAATTGAGCAATAAATTACGTTTGCTTCCAATTTAGTGTCGTTGACCGTTCACTGTAACCACAAAAAGTGCAGTGGTTACACCAAGGTAGCGGTAGATCCAAAGGAGAACGTACCAGATTATGAGCACATTGATAGAATGTATAAACTACTCTTTCGTTTCGCACTGCTGGGCAAAGGCGCATTCTTTCTTCACATCAGGATCCTGCGTTATGCCTGCCCAGTCCTTCAGAAAATATTCAAGCTCGTCCCACCATCTGCGTTAGATCTACTAAGTCGCACATACTATTATATACCTAAGGGGATTCTTAATATGTACACAAATATCCCGTGCGGGGCTTATTCCATCATCAAAAAGAAAGAAGAGAGAATTTATTATAGTTTTGTCTTGAAGGTACCGATATTAGATTATATAAGTAATTAGGTATATTAGAAATGAGAAAGTTTGTGCGGATGTTTGGATGTTTAGATGTTAGTTGTTGAATCACGCCGTAACGGTTCAACCGATTTCGATGAAACTTAAAATAAATAGGGTTCTTAACCTAGAATAATTAATAAATCGACGGTCACTGACCTAATACAGGATAACCAAGAAAGAATCAGTGACACGATAAGAAGAAGAACCTAGAATAGCATATAGGCGTCTTTTTATCATGGTACCAGGCGGGCGTAGCTGCGGGCTTAAGCTTGTGCACAATAAATGGATTCAAAGTTAATCAAGCTATGAGTTTGATTCCATTTATTGACTATCCATTGACTGGCCTCATAGCTCAGTTGGTAGTAACTCTGCTTTCTGCGCTAGAGCTCGCGGGTTCGATTCCCGCACTGGACAAACATTTGTGACTAACACAGATGTTTCCTCTATGTCTGGGTGTTAAATATATATCTATTATGTATATCAGTCTCTGGTACCCATAGTACAGGCTATGCCTAGTTTGGGATCAGTTGACCGTGTGTGATACGTCCGTAAAAAAAAACGAATAATCGTGATAAACTGTTCATATGTGGTTGCGGAACTGGTCTGGCCCGATTTATGGCAAAATAACAGCACGTGACAAGTTTTGAATAATCCGCCTTCGGGGTTGCATACTAGTTACGGAGCATGCTGTATTCGGCTTTCATTAGTAGTCATACCGAATAACATTGTCGTCGCTAGCAGCCTAAACTAAAGCAGGTAAGCAGGTCAAAAAGGAAGGTGTAATTGTTATGTAGAAGTAGACATTAATAATTACGATTTTAAAGATATAAGAATTCAATTACTACATATAGAACTATTTATTATAGTTTTCTAAAACACTTGTCATACTCAAAAATCACTGATAGACTTCGCTTAAAATTTTAAAGCTTGTCCTAATCAAAATCAATGATCTTACTACCACTTTGGGACAAAAACAATAGTGTCCTGTAAGCCTGTTCCAGACAGATTTTTGCCAGATGACTGACTGACTGTTTAAGAAAAAAATGCTTGCTTGGCGTGTCACTAATTCTTTCTTGGTCATCCTGTATTAGGTCAGTGAGCAGGTTGAGGTATGGTGGCCCTGAAAAGGACTGTCACCGTCGATCAAAGAATCAGTGTAGTGAAGGCGCACTATAGCACCTCTTAGAGGCTCCTTTCGTGCATATGTTGTTTGTCTTCGAATTTTTAGGTTCTAAGTAGTTCTTAGTTCTCTACATGCTGGCTTCCTCACGATGTTTTTCTTCGCCGTTTGAGAGCACATAAAATTTCCGAATAGAAAATCGCTTTGTGCACGACCAGGATTCGAAACGACATGTAGATCCGAAGGCAGGATCAGTACCCATCACTCCGCCAGTGCTCAGACTTTATATTATTTCGCGCATGAATCTACTCATTTGAGTTACTTGTAAAAGTTGGTCATGTGGCTTCCAGAGTCTCTCCAAGGACGCACTTAATTTGAATTGTATGGAGCTTCGCAGAGCACTCGGTATTTAGGGTCCGCGTGATAAGCATTAATTGAATGGTCTCTCATAGCTATGCGCCTATGGCTATCTACTAAGTAGTTTTATATGCGCCTTTAACGGTATACATATCTACTCGTACTAACTTTATAGTAGAGTACAGATGACGTAAAACCAGGCTTGCCTTTTAAGCCCCTATTTCATCTACCATGGAATATAATATGTAGAGTTATTATACGAATCCTGGTTATTTAAATACTAAAATGGACCTATCCTTTTCAATTACATTTTATCTGTTGAGTAGGTACAATAATTATACATAGTAGTACTTTTTTCATTAAACTATTTTATTCTTTATATTTAACAAGCCCGTTATTCAAAATGATTGTTGTGATTTAAATAAATAAATACAGATTGATTTTGAAGCCACGAACTCAGGATCGGTACGCGAGCTAACTAGCTACAATGCAACGGCAACTTCGACAAAACACATAAAAAATCGTTTGATCAAAGCAACCAAGCAACGTAACATATCCATTTCTTCGTAAGTACGAGTATATTTACTTCCGCCCACAGTGACTCCACCGCGCAAATATTTCCCCACTATCTGGAGTATCATCATCTAGTGTAATTATGTCGCCGCGTTGTTGACCTATTTCGTCACAGATGCACGATAAAGTCACGGTATTTACTGAGGACTTTAGAAATAAGCCCATCCCTAGTTTAAGAATAAAACACAGAGTAGGTACCTAGGTATTTTCTTTGGTGGGTACGAAACAAAACGTATAGGTAATATTTTTATTTGATTTGTAGACTAGTGGTTCACCCCGAACCGAAATCTCGCGCGCGATGTCTGTTAAAAGTTGAACTTCGATGATCATTGTGGCACAATAAAGATCAACTTTGAGAAACTCACCTTCAGCATATTCCAACTAATAACCAATCTTACGTGATCTACGAAGTCAAAAACTTTACCAAATCTCACTTTCATCATCATCATTCCAGCCGTTCGACGTCCACTGCTGAACATGGCCTCCCCCACAGACAGAGCAAACTCCTTATCATGTGGGAGGATTTGCCCATACTCACCATGCTGGGCATGCGGGTTGGCGAGCGCAGTTAGAGCTATCGTTGTTTAAATGAGGGACGCTGCTGCCCATCCCCTAGCTTTTTCCCCTGTCGCCTCTTATGACATCCGCGGATAGGTAGATATGGAGGGGCCTATTCTTCAGCCGGGGCCACCACGGCCAATAGCTCACTTTATATCGGTTTAAATGTTACTATTTTCTTTGTATGATACAAAGAAAATTCACTTCAAGTATTTATATCACTTTTTTTTAAACCCTGTTTTGGACCGCTATATCTTAGCAATTCCCTCGGCCGATTTTACTCATACACTTGCCAGTAAATTCTGATAGTACACCCTGAATATTGATCCACCCACAAATATACAACACCGATTCGTCAAAGTAGTTTGTTTGAGTGATCTTCGCTCGCTTGGCTCGCTCGATAACTAAGGTGAGTTTTCCGTGTGGGATTCTAAACTAAGGCCAGAGTCCGGAATACTCGTGAGTTATTCACTTGTCACCATGACACGTGAAAACTGAATCAGCTTTACAGCTCAGCTTTTCATGACACCATAAAAAACGGTACCTAAGTATTCACTTTCACGTCTAACGGTGACAAGTAGTAACTCAAAATCATGCTCGGCATATATACATACGCGTACATAGTATGTGATATAATTGTATGGTGATAAGATCTTAGGGTCCACGGTCCTGAATTAGACAAAGTAAGAACTGCATTAACAACTTGCATTTTTTGCTTCTTTACCTAATAACTAACAAAAAAATATATACAAAACATAATACACCTGAAAGATTGTAATTATAAATTTTCCTGCATTACGAATGCAAACACTATGACTGCTCTCAGTTGAATTAAATAAACCTTTTTCGACGCTTTAACTTTTTTAAAGCAGAACCAATAATAAAGGCGAAAACAAATTATGATGTTTAAAAAATAATGTGTTTTTAAAAATCGAATTCCGAATGTATTCTGAACATATAGAACGCGGTTTGAAAAAAAGTTAAACCTAGAAAAGTTATCCTTTTACCAGTCTTTTGCCGTGGCGTGCGATATATCATCTATTATATTATGTATAAGTTACAAAATGATCCTTACGTCCAAGTCAATTTTGAGTTTGACATTTGAGGGTGTATGATATAGCTCAATGATATCGCAAGCTCCTAAAAATCAAACTCAAAATTAACCTTATTCAGTACAGATAAGGATCATATCATCATATTGTTTGAACACGGCTTAAGGTGAGGGTTTAATTATTTTATGATATTTGAATTGTTTTTTCTCAATAACCGCAAAACGCATAGCTTTGGTTTTTATGACAAAGATAACTTGAGCATTTTATTTACGTAAATCCAAGACAGAAACGCGTTTGGTAAAACTTTTCTCGAAAGATTTATTTTTTAAAGTGGGGTCCTCTGCAACAGTTTTTTCGAAAATACTCTGAGACTATCTAACAAAAATAACTTTTTTTTTAATATTATGTTAGACAATAGCATTGAGTAGGTACTTCAATCCAAGACACTTTAAAAATAAAAAAAGTTTTTGAGATAATCGATATTTTCTTATATTTCGCTTACGTCGATTACTTTCGAGCGCCTTCTAACGCTTGCTATCTCTTTCTGCATTCAATTACAGTACATAGCGCTGTCACTTTCTTCACTCCGCCCACTCGACAATTTATTATGATTTTTGTGTCCTCTTAATGCAGTAATTTAAAAGGCGGATTCGTAGGTATTGTACGTCTAAATGAGATTGCATTTATGGTGATGATGATTATGATTATGAAGCTGAAAACCACTTGTGTGTGTATGTAGTGCGACTCTCGAACAATGTGTAAACTGGTTAACAATTGCGACCACTTTCTTCTCGGTCGCACTGTACTGTGACCGAGTCGATTTAAATGTCGTTAGATCCATACAATACCCTTATTTGAGTAAGTACCTACTTAATAGTACGACAATGCCTCATATTTCATTGTGAAGAAACAAAAAGTTCTTTGTAATGAGCACTAAGGAGAATCTACGTTTGAAAAACTATTATAGTTCCAGCTTTACTGCACAGGTCTAAAATAGTAACGCTCGTATTTTTTTAGCCGTCACGACTGAAAATTTGAGGAGTTATATCAATAAGGAGTATCGCGACTATATTTTCGCAAATATAATAACCGCACGTTTCTTGCTCATACATTTTTTCGTACAGGAAAAACTATAGAAACGCGAAAATAACTTTTACTTTTGAAACAGAAACGTTTTTAACTCGAATATACCGACGCAAAGAAAATAAACTTAAGGGGAAAGTTTACAAGACGATCATAAGGCCTGTCGTAATGTATGGATCTGAGTGTTGGGCTAGCAAAGGGACGGATGAAAGAAGAGTGCATGCGGCAGAGATGCGAATGTTGAGATGGATGTGTGGAGTGACAAGAATGGACAAAATAAGAAATGAGTACATCAGAGGAAGTTTGAAAGTAGTGACGATAAAGTTAAGAAGTAATAGGTTAGCATGGTATGGGCATGTCATGAGGAGGGATGAAAGTCATGTAACGAGAAGAGCGTTAGGTATGAATAAGCATGGATATAAGACTAGAGGAAGGCCGAAGAAAAGATGGATGGGTTGTATTAAAGATGACATGAGTAAGAAAGATGTGAGTGCGGAGATGACGGCTAACAGAAGAGAGTGGAAGAAGAAAACATGTTGTGCCGACCCCACATAATGTGGGACAAGGGCAGGAAGAAGAAGAAGAAGACCGACGCAAAGAAAATCACTTCCGCGACAATATATTCGTAAATGTAATATCGGCTTAAAAGCCTTCGCGTCTTCGTGAAGGGAATTAAAAAAAAAGGATTAAAAAAACAAATTATTGAAACTTTAAAAAAATCAAGTTGTGATGAAATTAAAAAATATTAAGGGCTAGAATGACAGGGTCAGTTAGAAAAGCTATGCACCGATAACATTGTAACTAAGAAAGTTGTTACTGATTAGCTAACTAAACTCAACTTGCAACGCTTACAGATTAATTTTCCATTAGGTAAATTGCAATTTACAACAAACTCGTTAACTAGAGCGTGTCTAATTAAAATAACCCTTTCCGTAATGCAACCGCTTAAACAAATCAATATCGGATGCGAAGAGACTCATCACCCGTAGGGTTGTCAAAACAGTAAAATAAGTTAGTTACCTATTATCTTTATCCTTAAGCCTATATAATCATCTCAGCCGTACGTAGGATTTCACTGCTGGACCACGACTTTGTTGGTTATCGCATTGCTGATATGCAGCCTGAGTCCTGAAGCTTCGGAAATTTTGGGTATTTAGCAAACTTCCAAATTCATTATTCATAGAAAGTTTCTTTATGAAACGTTTAAAGTTTTAATAAATTTAGATCATCAAGGAAGTATCTGAGTAAATAAACACACAAAAAGAGCTTAAGACGTTATTGTTTCTAGTCTGAACGTAAAAAGTGATCTGAAGTGAAGAGAACTTACATTTTCCTTAGAAAATATTATGCTCTACTGAAAAACTAATTTGGCGCTAGTTGACACCCCTTGCGGTTGCAGCTAAGAGCTTCCTCAAAACGCAACCGCGGTCTGTGTTACCGCTAAATGGCGTGTCCATTGAAGCGTTAGAACCACGGTGGCGCTATCGCACACTATTACCGTCGCGCAATGAATGGCATCACGTTGCGAAAACTCGCGTCGCACTATTAGCGAAGGCTTATGCGGTAGATTTGTGCAGTAATTGAGATCTAGATTGAGTCATCATAGCTAACTAAATTGAGTGATCAGGTCTGCTTCCCGTTTTCGCAACGTTGCCTGTGAATAAAATGGCCAAGCGCGTCTCGCACAACGCACGTGAAGGCTTTCGAAGTCAGTAAGTGCAGCTTAGTTAGGTACCTAACTAAGCAGGTGTACCCTTTATACTACATGACACACCATTTTGTAACGATTGCAAGAAGACTTTATGTCACCAATATTTATTGCAAAATTTCAGCGTGCTAACAGTCTACTTCTTGAGATATCTCGAAAGTACCATTAGTTGCCATCTAAGTATCACGTACATATAAGTAAGTAGGTGTCCACTAGCCTACACTACACACCAGAGCACCGGCACCATAAATTAACCGCAAAACAACACTTTCCATCGCCATGTTACCAATTACCAGACCAGTTGCTTGGATGCGCTTGAAAGAGATTATGAAAGTGATGTGTACAGTCTATGGTTACCATGCTTTACCTTATGGTGCGATCGGTTTCACTGGCATCATGAAACAATCAGTGTGCAATTAGTTTTTCTGAACCTCTTCATGGATGGTTGGAGATAGCGATTTTCTCAGCGGGTAGCTAAACCATAGATAATTTTATAATTATGATGGATAAAAAGTTTTCTAACGCTAAACTACCTTTATAATAAATTATTAACTTTATTTGTTATACAGTTTTTAAGATCCAAAAATGCCCCTTAAACTTAAGGGGAAAGTTTACAAGTGCATGCGGCGGAGATGCGAATGCTGAGATGGATGTGTGGAGTGACGAGAATGGACAAAATAAGAAATGAGTACATCAGAGGAAGTTTCAAAGTAGCGCCAGTGACGGAAAAGTTGAGAAGTAGGTAATAGGTTAGCATGGTATGGGTATGTCATCAGGAGGGATGAAAGTCATGTAACGAGAAGAACGTTAGGTATGAATGTGGATGGATATAAGACTAGAAGAAGGCCGAAGAAAAGATGGATGGATTGTATTAAAGATGACATGAGTAAGAAAGAAGTGAGTGCGGAGATGATGGCTAACAGAAGAGAGTGGAAGAAGAAAACATGTTGTGCCGACCCCCATAATGTGGGACAAGGGTTGGAAGAAGAAGAAGAAAGTTTTTAAAATAAACACAGCTCTAATAAATAGTACAAATTAGATTTTTTGGTCCTATTATGTAGGTATACCTTTTCCTTATCAAGCAGCGCAACGATAAGTTACTATTAGAAGGTGTTCATAATTATTCTAGCACACCGAAACCACTTTTTCATTCAAACATTTCGTGCCTTATATGCAACAGCGGTATTTCGAACGAGAATTTGACGGCAAACAACCTACTTGACCATGCTCAGTATGGTTATACCGCTACCTACATTAATGTGAGCCGTGTTGGCCTAGTGGGAGGTACCTCGACATTGGATCCTTAGGTTGAAGGTTCAAATACGGAAGTGCAACAATAGATTACTCTTTTCAAAAAATGTGCTTTGAAATGAAATTAAATGAAATAATTTTATTTGACGAACACAGACAGAAGACGGGAAGAAACAAAACAATAGATAAAAATTAACAATAGATTAGAAATTTGAACGGTGATGGAAATATTGTGAGGAAAACCGCGGCTTAGTCAGCTCCACACGTATTCACAATGAGAATCTTTCCTGGGAATAAGGTTAACTCTGCTGATAGGATAGGAAAAGGCTACCCCATCTTAATAATGTCGCAGGAACTACAGCGTCCTTCAGTGAATAATAAAAAATCCACCGGACGAGCTGTATAAATCGTCTAGAATAAATGAAATAAGGCCTTACATAAACCTACCAATGAAATCTACATTACCTATTTTAGTGGAATACATCAGTTTGGACTTTACTTCATCATATAAAACTGACAAATAAATCCTTGAAGAGTTGGGCCTAATAAATCCTCTACATATATGCACATTTTCATTGAATTTATTGGTAGAAGTTAGTATAAAAATAAATAAAGGTATATCTATTATCGACTTCCAAAGGCCTTTAGTTGGTCGCCTTTATTGGGGACCACCATAATTTAAGTCTCATTATAATTCTGTAATAACTTAAAATAATGTTGAAACCCGATAACACTTTGCATAAATAGTAATGCAATAGTAGTCGTCTGTTTGTGTTACAACATGTGCATCATAGAGGCACTTTACTTAAACACTAAACAAATTACCTACTTACATTGTACAATTACTATCACTGATAAATTACGGGTACAATGGCTTAAAATGCTGCATAGGTACTAAATTATAAACTACTATTCCAAAAATTCGGATAAATGCAAGTGCCCCATATAAGATCGCATTAAACATATGGAAGCCATTATCATAATCTTTCTGCCATATCCCATATTATACTCACTATATTTTGTTAGCCTATCGTCAAACATTGTAGTCTTATACCTACCTACTATATGTCACACTCTTACACAACGCCCTTTTTAAGTATACCCTAATTTGTGGACAACGGGGCTGATTATACTTTAAGAACCACCTATTCTATAAGATTTGTTATGTAATTTTTAAGTGTAATTGTTTGTTTTGTCCTGAATAAATAAAAATAAAATAAAATTATATGGGGTCGGTACAACATGTATTCTTCTTCCATTTTCCTCTATCTGCCGTTATATCAGCACTCACTCGTTTCTTAAATTTATATATTTATTTTTACACATTCCATCCATCTTCTTTTTGGCCTACCTCTACTTTTACATATATACATTCATATCATTCATACAGCCTTTATTAATAATGATTTTGTTTTGTTTCAGGTATGTTGATGGACATGAATATCATTATTATTATGATAAGATGAATCATACTTTACATTTCCGCTAAGTTCGTTGCTCTATTTTCAATAGTATGTTCCTACTTCCTACCAACCATATACATTAATAACATTTCATGTTTTACATAACACTCCTAGCTTTAATTTAAATTAATATAATAAAACATTAAATCCGGAAATTCTGTTAACTAGTTTTTCTTCAAAAAAGTATCTAGGAGGAGCTCGTAAATAAACCTTCGCAGTTTATTTTTTAATCGTAACCTGTTGATTAAAATTTGTTGTTGCTTATTTTAGAAACTACAGGGATCTTTATGAAATTTAATATTGTTTTAATTGTTACATAGGCTAGGCATTAAATGTGACATCAAGCTAAACCTCCTTGGGAGAATAGAGGATTTCAACATTTGTTTAAAAAATATATAAAAAATGCAAATATTTATTTAAAACTAAAATTATTGCATATAATAAATAATGAGATACGGGTATCTGCGATTCCTAAAGAAATTTGAATGGAACAAAAGTTGAAGTAGTGTATCTTTTTTCAGGTATACATTAGTACCAGATACCTGTTTCAGTGATTTTAATGGTGCACGACTGCGATTGAACCCACGACCTATGGATTGAAAATCGGGCTGTCTCCCACTAGGCCAACACTGCTACTATCAGATACAAGGTCTTACAATAACATAATTAACTTTCAAATGACACTGAACAATAAAATTTGTGGGACTAATTAGTGAAAATGTCGCAACCATGGGAAAAGGGGCCAATGCACACACACGGCAAAAACTAAATAACTCTATTGTTAGATTGCGCGATTAAGTAGTACTATTCATACAGTTTTTGTCCTCATGTGACATTGCTAAACGTGTGTTTTACTGAACTTGGCAGCTTGGTATCGAGATCGATCACTTTCCCAATTCACCATCATCATCATTTCAGCTGTAGGACGTCCACTGCTGAACATATCCCTCACAGATTTGCCCATACTCACCGCGCTGGTCACTCGGGTTGGCGAACGCTATTGCCCATCCCCTAGTTTTTTCCCTTAGTCGCCTCTTACGACATCCACGGGTATGCTATTCCATTAACTGAAAAAATATTTTATTCCTTCCTTCTCTTTGAATCTTAATCTTTGAATGCCGCATTTTCTTATTGTTATTTATTATTTATTTACCAAGTTTCAGATAAATATCTCAAAGATCCTCTCTTTAAGACTCTCCCACATACATATTTTGACCTAAAACCTTTCTAGGGGTAGGTTTGAAAAATGAATAAAGATGTCTCTGCTCTTTAGGGGGGAAGGGGGTTCGGGGTCGGCAACACGTGCGTGATGCCTCTGGCATTGCAAGCGCTCATAGGCTACGGTAACCGCTTACCATCAGGTGGGCCGTAAGCTTGTTTGCCACCTCTGTTGTATAAAAAAAATAAAATAAAATGTGTTACATTTTTTTCTTTAGGATCCCAATTTATAAAATAGATGAACTTAAGTGCTACTGTGAAAGCCTTCTCATATAACTATTATTTCGATCTCAACAAAAGAGGATTTTCTCGGATTCTAAAACGTAGACTTTTCAGGCTTCAGGATTATTCAGCCACATTCAGGATTAATTTTGAAGTATCATGAACGTAACCGCAAATGTTTATACCATGTAAGGCAAAGAGGTTTCTTTTTGAAAGCACCTCTTCGTTACCATATTTTCTGTTTACATTGCCCTGTTAGAACTACAACTCTTCAATTATTTAGTTCTAGAAGAGCTCGGGAGCCAAATGTATTATTTAGACGCTTTTACCGACCCTTCGTGAAGGCGGGGCAGTTATCATTTATTTACGAGTTTCCTTTAAGACTACTAAGCACCTTTAGGGGTTTTAAAAATAATGAACTGGTTTGCTGATGTCTTTAATCTCTGAGGATTTTATTTATTATTTGAGACTAGCGACCGCCGCGACTTCGCACGGTTAGCAGAGCACAAACCTACTCTAGTAAAGCCCCTACTCGGCATGATCTTCAACAATCTCGAAATCGATCGAATCTAGAAATGACCCTGGTATTTAATTATGAGTCGAATATGTTTTTACCCTACTCAAACTGAGACAGCAGTCTGATAATAGAATATAAAAAAATGCTGCCAAATTAACTTCCTTTTGAAATTTCCCCTAAAAATTCTACTCACTATGATTAAAGATACGCGCCACGGCTTTCACGTGTCAGTTAGCTTACAGCAGGGCGATAATTGCTTTACGCAATATGAGAGGCATTTTTCAAGATGTCTATTTGGAATCAGTAATGTAAATAAAGAAAGTTGCAAATCAACAAACTTGAAATACCTACATTGACACTTCATGATATGACTTCACAAAAAAGAAAACATTTCATTTCCTGTAAGTAAGTCACTAATTGGAACCGGCGCCGGCGCCGTCAATTTTTGTCGTTACGTGGTAGAAAATAGAGTAAAAAACTTCACGTAAAAAATTAGCTCAATATTACATAAAACTTCGATGAAGATTGTTGGGATAATGCTTATTGAGATACACGTAATACATCGAATGTTACTTAAATAACGCTACTGAAGTTAGCTATTTTTCTGCATGACTTTGAAGTTGGGAAAATAGAGCTTATTTATAAAAAATAAGTAAACAAAATTGTGTGGTTTATTTGGGTTAAAATTTAGTTCTAAATATACACCACTCATCATCATCATCATTATGTATATTAGCCTATAGCACTGTCCAAGTCCAGACGATTCTAAAGATCCAATCGGTACAGCCGTTTGGGTGCAACGAGGTTATAAATAAGCTTTTGCCACTTACATAGATACTAAGATATGCGCGACACTAAATGACTGGTCAGCCGGATAAAATTATAACTAGTTTCCGCCCACGGCTTTGCTCACGCGGTACCCGGAAAAAGTACGCTATGCCCTATTCCAGGACCTAAAGTTACAATACTGATCTGTACCAAATGAGAACGGGCACCCTGGTCCAAGGTCCAAAAAGTGGTAGGTACCTACAAGGTTGAAACGCTTATTTATTATTAAACTATGTACTTACTGTTTAGTCTGTAACGGTAACACAGAATCAAGTAAGTAAACATTTCGGAGAGAGTATACAATTTTATTATTTTTAAACCAAATTAGCATTAATTATTCGCTGTATCTCCAAGTAGCACGCACATCTTGTTCAAAAGAAGAATTTAAGTAGTTGGTTCTTATGTAGTTTCGTTTATTTTCTTATAAAATATCCAGAATCATAAAATGTAGTCATATCCCAGAGCTAATATCATGTGTGGGGAATTTGCCCGTACTCACCACGCTGGGCACGTGGTCCACGTGCCCAGCTCTAACTGCACTCCACGTGACGTGGATTGACGAGTGCAGTTAGAGCTAGGGAACGCTGCTGCTCATCATACGTAGTACCAACAATTTTGTGGCGCTTCACAAAGCGTTTCAAGGATCTGGCATAGTATCATTTTCACACGGAATGTCATTAGGTGCCTGGCATGCCAGCATGTGTATCACGGCATTTAAGTTACGTAAGTTGTAGTACAAGCCCGCCTCTAGAAAGCATCATCTGACCCGCACGCACGACTCCCACGATTAAACAGGTGTATCGTCATAAAGACGGCCTTCAAATGGCTTGGTAGCGCCAATAGGGATAGCCAGAATTTTGAAGAATTTTGAAAAAAAAACATCCTGCCACCTACCTGTATACAAGGATTACAAGGTGATAAATTATGATATCACGAAAGGGGTTATTCTACACCCAATTGGCAATACAGTTTGTTCTACGTCCTTCGTGGTACACATTCGCCTGTCGCATTTGATTTTACAGAGTTCAAATTTACAAGCGTATCATTTTGAACATTATTAAATGTATGTATACAGGCGACTGAACCATCTTTAGACAATGTAAGTACGTTTTGTAACAGATCTAATTAGCTATCATAATGGGTAACATCTGGATGGAGCGGATTTCTGAAGCAACTTCATTGTTGTACAGAATCAGACAATGGTTGCGCCATATTAGGCTAACAGTAGAAGCTATTTCACTTACAAATAATTCATGATCATGTCATTTATTTCAAAATAATCCTTACTTGTACTAAATAAAGTCTATTTTTAATTTGACTTTTAGGGGCATGCGATATCGTTGAGCTATATCAGACGCCCTTAAATATATCAATCTCAAAATTGACTTTTAACAGACGTAAGGTTTCTTTTTATAGACATTTTAAGCATATATTAGATTACATATGAATAAATGAATAAAAGTAAGCCATAATAATGCCTTCGGTACCTCAATAGGTAACATACTTCTGAAATCCTGCGGTGAGTAAGGTTGCCAGAGCTCTTTAGGGGGGGAGGGGTTCGGCAGGCAACGCATTAGCAATGCTCCAGGTGTTGCTGATGTCAATAGGCGACGGTAACCACTTACCATCAGGTGGGCCGTAAGCCTGTTTGCCTCCGTATAACATAAAAAAAAAAAAAAAAAAAAAAATCTAAGAAAACTGTGTTGCAGCAATGCCACATGAACTGCGGTTGGATCCTGGAAATCACCATCAATTTGACACTCTGCGAACAGTTTTCGAGAACGTGAAAAAATACAAAAGAAAAGTTGCTCGTGAAGGTACTGTACGATAAAACTTTGTACAAATATAACGGTCACTGAATTTTTAGCTTAGTTTCTTGCTAAATTACAAACGATCACTAGCCGCTCTGCGCATTTTTGTGGAGAAATTTGGCTAGTAATCCTTATACGCCAATACATGATATTTTTAATTACACTACCTCCTAGACGCATGAGACAAATTGGCAATCAAAATGATTAAATTTAAATGCACCCAAAATTACCGATTCTAGCAAAGATGCGGGTTCGAATGACGCTGATTTGAAAAAGTTCGGGCGAAAATTCTTGTATAGGTATGTTTTTCACTAATTCCAAATTTTTTATTAGCCGTTTCTGAGAAAAAGGGTCTTGACAGACGGACAGACAGACAGATGGACAACAAAGTGATCCAATACGGAATTTCTTGTTATTGATAGAATAAGCTCCTTTTGAATTAGAATACATATCATGAATCACCTTGTATGCTAGTACACTTGTCAGTGTATTGTTTCGAGGGGAGCGGATGTCTCGTCTAGCGGCAGCTAATAGTACCTAGTTATGATGACCTAGATAGAACTGAGCTAATGTTTAGTAATGGGAACTTAGATGGTAGGATAGATTTACGGTATCTTACTGAAATATCTGGACAGTTCTGCCGTTTTTGGAGCTCTGTGGCAATGCATTGTTGTCCGTACAATAGCTACCTACGAGCCACGACTATCTCGCCATCTGAATTTTGATTCACATCACTACTTTTTTCTAGGTTACCTAGGATTATTAATATCAAAACAAGTTCAAACGTAAAGCTTTAATAATAATAGGTAATTGTTAAGGTCAGCGGTTTGTTAAAACTCTCCAAGAACCGATTAAGATGAGATAATAATGATATTTTTTATGTTTGTCAATATTTTGTTGATCGATTTTCTACATCTCCTCTCTACTCATCTTTGGTGAGAAAACGACGGGTTGTGAAATGATCTATAGTAAAAAGGTTAGGACAGTAAAATTACCTAACTTACAAAGGTATTCTAAGTTATTATCATCGTAGTCTGGTCTGAAGAGGCGAAAATTTTCCATCAGGTGACAATTAATATAAATGGAATGTGGTGAAGTGCCAGCAACGATAATTACTATATTAAACAAAGCGTCCATAAAAGTAAAAGTTCCATATTTCTCACAACACGGAAAGCTCTAGAGCATCTTGCAATAAAGACATTACGCAACGGTCAAGACGACTATTCCCTGTATATAATGTAGCTAACAGTGACCTTTAATGTCATGGGAATAAAGGTCAAAATGGTTGATTACGTTTAATATCCGCACAAATTAGCTCTGTCTTATCTATTAGGCCTAGATAATTAAAGTTATTACACTGTCAGAGGGGTCTACCATAACGTCTTCTTGCCAATCAAATGCGAGCTTGTCAGCACTATTGTACACGAATTTGAGCCATAAATCTTTGAAACTGTCAACTGTCAACACCAAAGTGATATTGATAATCGATTATTTTTCGTAATTGATGAATTAAATTTAACAATTAAATTTTACAGAAAATATCATCAAGCAATCATTTACATAACACCTTTTACCATCGCCTATAATTTTATCATTGTTAATTACAATTAATAATCTATTTTCCAACAGTCTATGCTTATCCAAGAATGAATCATAGCCTGTGTTTATTAAAAAATGTCCATTGAAACCAGACTGTCCTTTGTCCACGAATGCAGTGTTTATTGTGATATAACGCTTTTATTCACCACATTATAACTTCTCTGGCAAAGAATCGAATGAATTACTCACTATTGTGAGCATTGCTTATTAATCCAAAGGTCAAGCAAAGTCAAACAACATCACTATTTGTACCTAATCGACTACTTTGCAGCCTTTGTGTAAAATCCTACTTTATCAATGGCAATGACTCCGAATATACTCCCAAGCCCTGTTTTCAATTCGTATACTTCCGTCACTCTGTTTATATTCTTGTATCCTTGGCTATGTCTTCGCTGTTCATCGCAATATGATATAACATCATAACAGCCGTAGGTCACAGGCCTTCCCCACAGATATCCTATCATGTGGGAGGAAATTGCCCTTACACAACGCGCTGGGCACGCGGGTTAGCCAGCGCAGTTAGAGCCATCGTTGATTAAATAGGGGACGCTGCTGTCCATCATACATAGCTTTTTTCCCTGAGTTATCTCTTACGACATCCACGGGTAGGTATATACGGAGTAGCCTATTCTTCAGCCACCATGGCCAATTGACAGATTATAGGTACATATGAGTTTTTTGAAAACATTAAGGAAACTTTTGCCCTCACATGAGAAATACTATGCGTGGTCGTTCAAGTGGCACTAGTGCCACATAAAACAAATTAAATACAAGGCCACTAATATTTAAAAATTCTGCTAATTATCTTTTGCTTTCAGTTGTTAGAATATTATATGCCTCGTTTGAGATATTATGTCTACATATTTTGAATCACCTTGTAATTTTCTTCTTTCTCTGTAGTGGCGGGCCGTGGCTAATGGTTCTAATTGTTATCCAGATCTTTCTATTTTTCTGTATCAAATGGTAGTACGTGTATCAAATGATAATTACCTTGTATTGATCTCTGCAAAACTTTCGAGCATCCATTATGACTTTCTCTCACATAAGTTTGTATATCTATCACATGCTATTTACGACATGTAGCAAGCAATTAACCAGTCTAGTTGTGCAACTTAAAAACTTGCGGTTATTTTGAATGTTAATGTTAATTTTAGTTGATCGAGCGAGCGAAGCGAACCAACGTCTCTCAAACAACTTGGACTTTACGTTGTTTGTTTGTTTGATCGAACATAACTTTCGTTGATCAGATCTGCATGGTATTTGGTAGGTTGTACTATCAAGATTATAGCTAAAATGTAAGATTATAGTTATGGTAGCTGGTAGGAGTATGATTCAAATTGGCTTAGAGGTTATATGATATCAGGATCCAAAAGGGGATAACAAAATATTTATTCAACAAAACATCTATAGCAAATTAACAAATAATCTTAACTAAGGGGATTATATACGCAATACATTTATTGCTCAATTAATATTATTTAAATAAAAAAGTTAGGTGTACATCTTAAATGGAGTGTCATAATGAAAGAGCTCTGTTTATAAATTCCAAAACACACAGATAGTTTGGGGCGTACCCTTAGTAAAACATAACACTTAGTCTAGGTGAGTTTGTATGTTTGTGATAGTGTGTTACCATTCAGCTCCGTTAGAGGTATGGATATAGTTCTAACTCTGCGGAAGGATATAAGCTACTTTTCTTCCGGGTACCGTGCGATCAAAGCTGCGGGTGCAAGGTACTCATACTTATAAAAACATAAAAAAAACTCATATCATAAGTACATAAAGGGGGTGCTAGGCCATGATTCTAAAGAATTTTAAGTACACAATAAATAATATCTTATACATATCAGGCTTTATTGCAAGAGAAACCACTTAATTAGCATAAAGACGAGGCTATACAGTGTGTCCCACGTTCATTTTACATGAAGGAGTACGTTAAATATTGAAGTTAGGAAGATTTAATTATTTAATTTTTAAAAGTATACTGCATTCATAGATTTTTAAAAATTCGCAGGTTGCCTAAGCAGGTGCTCATACCTACCAGTTAAATGAGAAAAAAAACATTATTATTAACTAACGGTTTAGTAGAGTTTTGTCCGAGTAGTTCTGTGTCTTGTTTGATAATTTAATTTGAGATACTTTTGACAAGGAATTGATCCTTTTGCTTTAGCCTTTCATGAATACTTTAAAAAATAAACGAAAGTCTCAATTAAGTAAAACTCCCTTACTTTAATATTTGAAGTACTTACTTGTCCTCCATGTAGCAAGGCCGTGGGATACCCTGTAGATTTGCCTCGTTTCACATAAAGCTAGGCAAGCCGTCTTGGCTCTGACTTTAGAAGTAGCTAAGTAGATGAAGCAAGCCAAATACTCGAGCATCGTAAGAGGATATTATTATTTACTGTTATTGAAAAGATTTGGTTTTCAAAGTAGCATCAACCATCAAGAGGTTGTAGCGGAAACGCAATGATCGTCATATTTCTTTGATTTGTTCCCACTAGTATGCCTAGTGGGATCAAATCAAAGAAATACGATTTAAAATTAATAGGACTTCTTATTCACGTTAGCTAGTAAGGTATGTGGGCTTATGGTGCCGTATAAAAAGTAAAGCTCTAGCTTAATGCATTAAAAAGATATGGCAATGAATGTATAATTTTTGTATGGAAATGGCAAAAATTAAAAACCTCTAGGGTACTTCCAGTTACCTCACAATTCTGAAATTTGGAGTGCTAAGAGCTTTTGTAACACAATCAAAGGGAAAAGTCTGCAATTGAGGAATTTCAAAGTTTTGTCGGAAACAAAGTTATATTTGCGGTCAATGTTATACAATGACTACGTGAGCGACTGCAAATATAAGTTTGTCAATTCCTACACTTAGAATTTTTATTTTCTGACCTCGTGTTTGGATTCTCTGACTGGTCAATCTATTGGTGCATGACCGGGATTCGTACCCACGACCACAGAAGCCTCAGGACACAAGTTCTCGCACTTGACCGTCTTTATATTTTTATAAGACGTCCGTCATGTTAACGTGGCTGCTTTCTAAGAAATAAATGATTTTACCAAGGACGTAGAGCAGCGCTCTTGCCAAGTAGTTATTATGACTTGTGCGAATGGAGGATGATTTGCAGAAAAATTGATCTGATGTTTATACTTACGTACTTGTGAAGGTTCATCATCATCATCATCATCAGCCTGATGAAGTCCACTGCTGAACATAGACCTCCTCAAAGAATGCCATGACGAACGGTCTTGAGCCTTTTCCATCCACCGACTTCCTGCAACCTTCACAATGTCGTCGGTCCATCGGGTGGGGGCCTTCCAACACTGCGTCGTCCCGTTCGTGGTCGCCACTCGAGAACCTTTGTTCCCCAACGGTTGTCGGTTCTGCGAGCTATATGGCCGGCCCACTGCCACTTCAACCTGCTAATTCTGAAAGCTATGTCGGTAACCTTGGTTCTTCTACGGATTTCCTTGTGAAGGTTAATGATGCTAAATTCATGGCTGTACATTCACATTAAGGTAAAACCAAAACAATTATGTTATGTACATGTAGCTAGTTAGGTATCACAATGAATCAAATAATTTTATTAATGATGCTCTAATTCAACACCGGCAGTTCCATTAACGCAAATGGCATGTGGTTTAATACTGGTGTATTAGTTATTACCTAGTGTTGTTAGGTAATATGTAGACAGCTAAAAAAAACTATCGATTTATTAGCGATTCAAACCGTTATTTATAACAAACCTCGACTACCTACCATCAAATTAATAACTTAATAAAATCTTGTTTAATGTTCTAGAAAAGTTAAAAGTACGAGAAAGACATCAAGATTACTTTAATTATATCTTTATCAACTGAATAACTGATATAAACTGATTTGATCCAAAAAGCTGGATTTTTAAGATTTTTTTGAGGAATTTCCAAAAGTCGTAGAACCAAGGTTATTGCCTTTTCAAAGAATAATACCCATTCGGCTTCCTGTACATATTATGATACACCGTGTATAGTAATCTCAGTAGGCGCTAAAATGGTTAATGGACCTCAAACTGGCAGCTAGCTGATTGTAGATCGTATCTATCGTCTGCAGCTCCATAATTATTGGATCAACTAGATAGCTTTTACTTTTTGTTCCGGGCCTCCGAGCCAAATTACAGTTGGAACACATCTGTAGGCATGCATCAGTATTACACAATCAAATCACAAACCGTGGGTGCTATTGTGTAAGAAAAGTTGCCGTTTTCATCTCAAGCCAAGTTCAAACCTTATGATATGTTATCTAAAATTTGGAATGATCCTTATATCTGCTAAATAAATTCAATCAATGTTGGGTTTGACTTGGCGCTTGCGATATCGTACGTTCTCAAATGTATCTCATATCTACTCGTACGTAAATCTAATATCGTATCATATCTCACTTCTATTTATAGCCTTCGAATAGTATTCTCTCTAGTTTATATATTACTACGTTTATCCTGCTAATATTATAAATGCGGAAGTTAGTGAGGTTGTTTGGTTATGGTTCAATCACGCTTCAACGGCTCAAACGATTTCGGTGAAACTTGGAATAGATAGAGCTCTTTACCTAAAATAACATATTGGGTAGGTACTTTTTGTCTAGGTACCACGCATGCAAGCCGCAGGCGAAAGCTACGTCGTCCGCGTCGCGGCGACGACGTCGAAGCGTGGCAGCGCCAAGCTGATGCGTGCTTACATATATGATCAAATTCTACTTGTTCGGAACTAAACCAGTGTTACGTAACGTATCTACATAATATAGCGTGACTGAATTTTATTAAAATTCACAGTTTTTTGCGATAAACAATTACTTTGTAGACGTTTTACGATCGGTATGCAGTTTTGCATAATATTGTCTAGCGGGAAAGGACTTGTTTCTATAAAATGTATTTTATAACAAAATTAAATAGAAAGTGAATCTAAATAACTATCGTAGATGCTTCTGCATAGAGTGAGAACCTCTTGCATTTTATGTACCTATCTACTAGATAGGCTTAGGTATCTTTATTGTCCGCACGAGAGCATCGTGAGCCCGCTTGCGAAATTTCAACCAAAATTAGTTTTAAAATGACTCCTACGGGTACTAAATAAAGACCATTTGAGTTAGACATTGAGTAGTAAACATAAGGCTCAAATGTCCTTACTTACCTTTAATACTCTTCAGATTACGCGCTAAGCAGCTCTGGGTTTGTAGTAGGTACCTACTTAGTTATGGGATGGTCAACATGTTTCTATCTCGTTACATCATCGAGGGTTAAATTCCTGCGCGGTCGGAAAGTCGAGGTTCCCCGTAATTGAATTTTTAGGAACTCGCTGCTTCCTGTACCACTCTCAGACAATCAAACCTGACCATAATCACGTACATAATAAAGAGCATTTCGCAATATCAGTAGCGGCGAGCTTAGTCTAGGATCGTGACTTGAGCGGGTACGGCTAACAAGTAACTTTCCAACTTGTTTGTATATCCGAACCATTTCTAGTAAAACCGGCTAGTGAGTGAGATAGATATCTTCATGTGAAAATGTTTAATACAATGGTAAAAATATCTTGGAATGAAAATCTTTAATCCCTATTCTAAAAGCACGCATGTTTCGCTGAAGGGTAGACAGATAACACGGCTTACCACTTACCTACAATCCTGACATAATTATTTTGCTTTATTCACTCTCATCACATTCCAAGAGCACTGGTGGAGTGGTGGTAGTGGCCCCGCCTTCCGACCCACAGGTCGTGGTTTCGAATCCCGGTCCGACACCAATGGATTTTCCATTCTGAAAATTTATGTGCGCTATACTGCTCTCAAGCGGTGAAGGAAAACATTGTGAAGAAACCAGCATGTCCTAGAACCTAAAAATTTGAAGACATGTGACATGTGCACGAAAAGAGCCTTTATGAGGCGCACTTTAACAATACATTGACTAATTCACCGACGGTCATAGGATCTTTTCAGGGCCACGATACCTCAACCTGGACACTGACCTAATTGATACAGGATGACCAAGAAAGAATCAGTGACACGACGTAAGTATTCTAGAAAACAAAATATGTAGAACCAAGATACAGGGCTTGTAGAGCATACGAACATACATTGATCCAGAGTAGAAAAGGTAGAGCTACTTCCTGTATTGACATGAATAACCAATATATGTTTTTAAAATATTCAAAAGACCTTCATAAAACTTCTAAGCTATAAATATCTAAGTCTGCTGTAAAAATATCCCCCATCCCGCTAGGGAACGAGAGGCAATATAAAATTCATACGACGTTTCTCCTTTCGAAATGTTTCTCGTAGGTTTTGGAGTCATATTTCTGAATCTATTTTTGTAGGCAGAATTTATGGGAATCGCGAAATTGCATCGTACTGAGCTTGCGCACAACTATAGAAGTTTAATTTTTAAAGTAAAAAAAGGGTTTCGAACTTGAATATATTAAATATTCAATAATTCGAATCATCAATTCTTCTATATCCTTAATTCTTTATTGTACACAAGAAAAATACAGATACAAAAATTAGAAAGAAAGGTATGCACAAAGGCAAGTGAAATAATGGTATAGGTGCTGGGCAAGCCTTATCCATCTAAGAACATGTCCTCCCAGGCACTACAGCGTCCTGTAAGTGAGTAAAAGTTCCACCTGACGCTTTATAAGTGATGTAGAATAGATGTAAAGGGCCTTGCATATTACAATAATATCATATAAAATAATATATTTCAAAGTAAACTATATTATCTTTCTTATCTGTTTTTTATACAAAGATTTTGGAGGTCTAAGCTTCGCTTGTTTCCACGGCTAAACATATTTTGGTGAAATTTAGAGATATGAAATTTGGAATATGGAGATGAAAGCCATCTCCGTACCTCAGCCCTGAAAAATGACATAGTACTCCTTTTTATTCGAGTACCTACCACTCGATCGTAGCCGCGGGCAGCCGTTAGTTACTTGTAAGGTACCGTTCGTAATCCTAGGTTTATTGTACCTCATTATAAGCTTCGTGTAATTAAGATTACTTATCATTAATTCTCATGAAAATGTTATCACAATCAAGTGTGAAATTCAATTAGCGATTGTTTGCGAATAAGAAACAATTATTTTTCGCAAAGTGTAATCAATTATGAACACTGTAATATTTAAGGTTAATAAGTCTCGCTGAACTACTCGTATGAACAAACGAGTTTTATTATGGTACAATTTGCCTGTGATTTTTCACACATGATAGCCGATAGGACAACATTTCTAACCGCTGCGGTTTTCGATGCGCGGTAAAAGCTCAAGAGGTTTTAGTGATATAAATTGACACATAGATAATTATGTTTGAGGAGGAAGGGCACAGCGAGATTTTCTCGTTCTGAATTGGAGCAGCCCGCCTGGGAGGTACCTCCGCCTTACAGAAGATCGCAGCCAAATAACATTATTTGTTAAAAAAATAATATGTTATTTATTGTTCACAAAATAGCTCATTATTAAAGGACATAAATAAAAAAAAACTCTTTATTCTCCAAAACAACTTTTGATTTATTATATTTTAGTCAAATTATAGATGCGAAAGTTAATAATAATAATATAATAAATATTCCGGACATATCACACACGGTCAACTGATCCCAAACTAGGCATAGCCTGTACTATGGGTACCAGAGACTGATATACATAATAGATATATATTTAACACCCAGACACAGAACAAACATCTGTGTGAGTCACAAATGTTTGTCCAGTGCGGGAATCGAACCCGCGACCTCCAGCGCAGAAGGCAGAGTTACTACCGACTGTGAGCTATGAGGCCTGTCAAGTTCGTAAGGTTGTTTGGATGTTTGTATTTCAATCACGCCGTAACCGCTCAACCGATTTCGATGTAGCGTGTAATGGCTATCCATTCAAGGTTTTATCGAAAATGGTTCTTTACCTAAAATAGCATATGTTTTGCTTTAAATCTAGGTTCTACGCGAGCGAAGCCACGGGCACAAGCTAGTAGTACCAATATTATAACTCAAGACCATGAAATTAATTCGTTGTCATCCAATCATAACGCAACAGTAGGTACATAGAATATTTAACCACAGAAATTACTCGGTCTCCTAAAACAATACCTCCATGAAAAGTCCGACGGCCATAACTGATGCACGGACTTGATAAAATAACAAAGTGGCACATGATTACTGGTCGGTTGTTATGCGTGGTAAGTATGTATGCATCCGCTTACATAACGATATCGAGATGACCGCAAGCAGAATCGCTCTTAAATTAGCTAGGGCTGTCAAAGAGCTTTCGATAAAACTTTTTCTGTTTGGCTAGAGAAATACCACACTCTCAAGCAGTCTTAATTTTTTAACGTAATTTTAAATTCGAATTTACTGTTATGTGTCTTACTGGTCCCTCGAAGTTGCCTTCTAAATATATTTTATAGGATAACCGAAATGAAAACTTGACCCAGCTGGAAAAAAAACCATTGTTCTTAAATATTCTGAATCTATTTCATTCAAGGCACTAATTGAACGGAATAAAAATAAATTAAAAGAAACAAACTTGATCGCTCTAACAACTAACAATAGTCAAAGAAGGTTAGATTTTTTATTATCGCGGTTTAAAACAATAGGTAATCAAAATATTATAATGAATATTAGTGTCGTTACAGATTTCAATACGTATGCACGCGTAAGTAGGCGTTGTTGATTAAATGAAATATCTGATAGCCTCGAGTACTTCATATATTGTCATCTAGATTTATTGACACTTTAATTAATGTTACTCTAGTTATCAATACGAAACCAATAATAACTCATTTATCGAAATCCATCAAACTGTTTTGGAGAGATTACCCTAATGAAAAACGTATATAAATTACTCACACTAGGTACATAGTAAATACATACTCTCGAAAAACAATAACTTGCAAGGTACTGTGTGGCTGTAGGGTATATTCTATATATGGGTTATTTTTTTCTATTTTTTCGTAGAATTTAGTTTTTAGCATCGGTACTATTCTTAAATTACCTGAAATAAAATTCATATTATTATAATATTATACAAAACATATTTTGTGACATCCCTAAATAAATTCGAATACTTATTCTAATCCAATTACGCATCCAGTACGCGATAGTGAAAGTACGGGCACGCTGCGTCCTTGGTAGGTTAGGTAATCGCGGCCCGGTCCGAGACGACTTCGAGTTCACATGGTAGGTGTTGTTAAGCCTGAACTTGATGCCACTAAATCTATCGTTCTTCGATCTTTTTCATTCTTTTTCGTGTTGGTTGCACTGCGACATATCAGTGAATAGGGCCAAAAATATTTATGAGGGTGCCTTGCAGCTCCTCAAAACACATTATTTTGAAGAATATGCACAATTAAAAAATAAATATATTCTGGAAGTAGAATAGCGGTTTGAGAGAGGACAAACCCTTCGCTCGCGTGGTACTTACAAAAAAAATAGCATAAGTTACTCCAGGTTAATAATAAGTTACTTTATCCTTTATCTTTCTTCGAAAAAAATCTTTTCTAAGTTTCAACGAAATCGGTTGAGCCTAGGAATAGATATTGTTCTAACTTCTAAACATCCTCACAAACTTTCGCATTTATAATTTTAGTAAGCCCCTTCGTCCACGGCGCGACTCAAAAGGAACGCGACTGAAACTGTAGTCACTTATGAGTAGCCTGACTGCGATTGCACTAGTATTTCAATGCGCGTCCGTCCACGGCGCTACTCAAAAGGAACGCGTTTGTAACTAGTCTCCTGGCGACTCGACATGCTGGTCGCCAGGCGACTGGTTTCGAGAAACTGTTGAAAAATGAACGAATAAAAAGTAATTATAAGTGATTCTCAAGTCTATGTGACTGGAGAAGTAATAATTCCATGTCATCGCTCGAATTATCACCACTTTGTTTACATAAAATCGTGTACTGAGTGACGGAGTTTCAGGAAATTCCAGTAGCGTCGTGGACGAGTCAGAGTTTCCAATCAGTCCGCAACTCTAGTTTCTAATGAGTTCCGTCACTTTTGCGTAGCGTCATGGACGAAGGGGCTAAGATATAGTAGCACTATGTTACCAACTCTTTTTAAAACAGCATTTTCAGCCAACTATAACGCAATTATGAAAATTTAATGAATCGTATCACACAGTCTAAATCGAGTTAAGTTCGAATTAACGTAGTAGGCGACGTTACCGTCAAATGCGTGGGTGTGACCAATAAAGCTGTTTCTATTTGTTTTGTTCTGCGTGTTGAATGAACTTGCACACAATGAAACTTGTACACTTGACAGTAGAAGCTGTGCGTTGAATGAATGAACTTGAACCCATACATAAGATCGAATTGAGTTATCATCGTAATGCATGCATTAGCTATTGTACAAAATACCATGATAAACCGATGATAGAGCTACAGAACGACTCTCTACAACTTTTCCTTCCCCTACTTCTCTCTCCCCTAATGAATTGACGTGATAATACAGAAATAAAGATTAGGTTAATTCTTTACGTACGCTCTACGCTCCACATCTGATGAAGGCGTGGTAATAAACACACCAACTTAATAAACCGCTACAATACTCATAACTTTACACTTACTGCCGCAGAAAATCACACACACAAAATAGCTCCCATAAACATCTCGCACTAACTGTAGCAAGGTCATGCTTTGTCGACTATGACAAAGTGAGGTTCTACACAATTCATTCGACTGCAATGCAGTGTACCACTTGGCAAAGAAAGTGATCGATTTATTTCGAGCTTTAATGCTCTGGGTTGTAGAGTTTAGAATCGTACGTAAATGAGTTTTCTTTAAAGTGTTGGCAGGGATGCAGTTTTCTTTACAACTGTATCACTTCCTAACAATGGCTATGGAAATTGTTTACCGCTGTCTAACCGGAAATACTACGTACTAGTTATAAAAGTTTAAGTTTAACTTACCCGCATAGGTTAGAGTAGAACGTTTTTCAGTGACATCTTCCAATTGCTGATGGGAAAGATGATACTCTTTTCCCCGTTATCTCCGGGGAGGATCGAAGTAAGTTAATAAAAGATTCCCCAACATCCCCATTCTTGACATTTATTCCCTAACGGTTGTCTGTTCTACGAGCTATATGGCCGGCCCAATGACACTTCAATTTGATAATTCTGAGAGCTATGTCGGTGACCTTGGTTCTTCTACGGATTCCCTCATTTTGGATGCTATCACGCAGTGATACTCCAAGCATAGCTCTTTGTAAACGGGCTATCCCGTTGCGTGGCTTTGAGCCAATACCTAGTTAGCGACCAAGCAAAACAATATTATATCAAGTCTATCATCAGGTTCCAATATTACCCGTTCTCGGACCCTTCAATGAACCTTATAGAAATAATCATAAAATGGTAACAATCATTAACGATATCCACTTTCACGATCATGACTGTCGGTTTAACCCATCGGATATGCATAGAAAGCTGGACTGCCGCCGGCTCCTGATTTTAACCGGAAAATTCAGACGAAATGAGAAAGTGCAAGTCGGATGTGCTTTCCTGTGGACAAAGTGAAGTGATCAATAAAATGTACCTCCTATTCCTTTAACTAAGTATAACTCTGTATAACCTATGGTACTACAGCGTGTTAAAGCTATTTGAATCTTGCTTAATTGCCGAATGCATCGATAGGGCTATTAATATTTTCTACAGGCGCCATCTAGTTATGAATATGACACTAATATCTCTAGCGCAATAGTTCGATATCTGAGCTTGTAATCTAAACAACTACAGTCTTATATCTAACTTTCATCCGTCTCTTTTAAACGATGTTCAAGATCTATAACGATGACTGCCACTTGACCGTGGCATAATTATTTACCTAAATCTTGGACTTGCTCTCAGGTTTACGCTGGTAATGATGACTCATTTATCAAGATGGGGCATAATGGATTTTACAATCTTCTTTGGTCGGTTGGTCATTCGATTAGTCGTCTACGATAGTGATACATAATTATATTATGTACCTAGGTAGTATTTCAAAGTGGCGCACCTATGTAGCTTTCCTGTTATGGGATAGCATCTGGGTATTTTTTTAGGTACTAACTGGGTGCTAACCTAACCTAACTACACAACCTGTCTTTGAAGCCTCTTTTAGATGGAAAGCGTTTCGCGCCTTGCACGAGGGATTCTCGAAAGGAGATCAAAAGTTGAATTTATTAGGTAAATAAAGTTCCTTCCTACTAAAATTATGGACATAAGTCAGCGCGCGTCACTTAGGGTACAGCACGGGACAAGCAAGGGCTGGAGCGCTGGTGGTAGTGGCTTCCGATCCACAGGTCGTTGGTTCGAATCCCGGTCGTGCACCAATGGACTTTCCATTCGGAAAATATATGCGCGCTATAGTAGTGCTATACTACTTACTTGAAGGAAAACATCGTGAGGAAACCGGTATGTCCTATAACCTAAAAATTCAAAGACACCAGTTTGAACACTTAAGAGAATAGTCAAATTATCGTCTAGCAAGAATCCTTTTACGAATCCCAGACTACAAGTCTTCAACAACCATAACAAAGAGAGCATGGCGAAACCTCCGGTTCTCATAAGCCATAACAGCCATAACAGATGGAATAACGAACCATGACTGTGGTGAATGAGCACATTGTCTTATTGTCCGATTGTCTCATTCATGATGATACACCGACTGAGTCAAAAAGTAAAGATTTGAGCTCAGTAGCTGGAAATTAGTAGGTAAGTATGTAAGTATGAGTTTTCTTCAAGCAGCAGAAATAATAACAAAAGAGAAATAGGTAAATATTATTATTAAAACTCGCAATTTATTAAATGAGTTCCGTAACGCAGATAAACAAACACACCTGTGATATTTAAAAAAGATGACGTCACAGTGGATCTCTCAAATATTATTTTTCTAATTCACATTCCGAAACATTACAAAATGATGATGACACCCACCAGACTCGTTTTAAAATATGCACTATTTGTAGTGCTATATGTCAAGGCTAAACGAAACCATTATGGTGATAGAAATCCTCGTTTAATTACATTCATCAAGGTTAAACTCATAAGCCACCTTCTAAATAATCCGCACTAAACCAATGTAGGAGTGAATTTTCGATCGAAATTCTCCTATCATTAATCGTAGGTAATTATTGGAATTTTGAGGGGAAACTAAAAAAATAAATTGATATCTATGTACATACTTGTCTTTTGCCTAATAAATACGAGAAGATCAACATCAAGATTGCTAACTAAAACAGCTGTATAATTGAGTTTAAACTAGGTTGACATCAAAACACATGATTTATAAATTTACAAATTTCCAAAATTCATAGAGCAAACTTTTTATTAGTAGGTACCTATAGAATATGCTCTTTCAGGATAGCATATATATTATGCTTCACGGTTTACATCAATCCACTAAAAAACAAACTAAACTGTTTCTTCTTTCACAGGAAGAAAACATAGCTTTACGGCTGATAAAGCAGCACCATGACATCGAAGAGCCGGAAAGCAGTCCAGCGTCTCCCGAGGATACGGCACCAGGTAGTACGGGCCGCTCGTACTTCGACGAGGGCGGCTACGTGGCCGGTGGGACCCGGGACCAGGACCCCTATGTCAGAAACCGCTTCAACCAGGCGGCGTCTGACAATCTTCCAAGCAACCGACCTGTGCCTGATACTAGGAATGCCATGTGAGTGCGTTTTATTCTGGTTTTATTAACTAAGTCCCTTTGCAGTAATTTTACTCATTAGTGAACTTCCGTCGAACGAATCGACAGCTTCGAAAAACCTCTAGCAACGCAGTAGATAATGTAACTTGGTTGTGTTGACTGCTGTTGTTAATTTTCTATCGTTCGCCACACAAACACCCTACCTCAATTTTTTTATCTGACCCTTGGACCATGCAGATTATGGATTAAGCATTGGCAATGGCAGTGGATTGAATTATAAGCGAGAGTTTAATTCATCATCATACGCCTGATGAACTCCAATACTGGTAGGCCCAAAGATTACCACGACTAACGGTGTTGAGCCTTCTGTACCCTACGACTTCCGCAACCGTCACAATGTCGTCGATCTATCTGCTGTAGGCCGTCCAACACTGAATTAGTTTCATTATTTTTATAAAATAATTTCTTGAATGAAGAATGGCAGTGAATTGTGCAATAATTTGCTTAAGAATCTATAATTGAATTAATATAATAAATAATAGAGTGAGTATCTTTTATAGTTTAGCAAGATTAGTGTCAGTTGCAGCATGCGTATCATTGACCACTCTAGACTCTTTAAAGGTTAACAAGGTTCAAGTACCTAGGGCATGTACGTCCTAGCTCTTACCTTCTTCTTCTACAGTCGTGTCGATGGTTCAGGGGGACTAAATCTTTTTGGACCAGTACTCCGCCACAGCTACGGCATTGTCAGTGGCTTCGTAGAGGTCCTTCAGGTGTGAGGGCACTGCATGCACGAAAGTAGGTGCAACATAGTTTGCGTTGCGACTCCGCAATCGCACTGCGTCTCATTTGAGTATCCCCACTTGCTCAAATTGTACCTGCAGCGGCCAACCTGGCTCCGCAATCGGTTAAGTGAATTCCAGGTTGACCAAGTTAGAAGTTTGCCCGCTGGGAGCTTTTCTGCAGGTGCAATGTATTCGGGAGGGAGCTCTTACCTACAAACGGCACATAAGGACGGTTAAAATACCTGTAGAGTAGGTGTAGGACTTGTATCTACAGTATGCCCGATAGTAGTTTTTCAATATTTTATCGGCTAAATTTTATTTCTTAAGTTAGAAAACTGGATCGAAATCCTCAATAGTAGTTTTTTGTCAGAGTGCAGTCAATCGTTTACGCATCTGTTTTATAATTCATTTATTATTCTTTATTTCAAGGTGCCGACTAAAGAAGTACGATGAGGGCCTCCCAGAAACTAGTGTTATCATCACATTCCACAACGAAGCCAGGTCTACGCTGCTACGCACCATCGTCAGGTTAGTTGTCAGTACCCGTTAGTAACAAACGAGCAAAGTCGCGGCCGATTCACTATTATCATAGAATGTGCTGTGCTGTCTGCGGAGCCTGGTGGCCGCATAGATATGGGAGGCGCTACGCTCGGTGGCCGGCGGAGCGGGTGAACCCAGGTCTCTGAACATCGATAGATACCTTACCATAGAAATTATCATAGGTACGTATACTATCCCAAAAGTACGTATATTATAATAAAAATATGAGCGGGAAAAATAACAAATTTTTCGTCAAACTTTTTCAAATCAGCTCTTTTTGTCTTATTATCATCTAGCCTATATGCTATTCTAGGTAAAGAACTCTGTATATTCCAAGTTTCAACTAAATCGGTTGAGCCGTTACGGCGTGATTGAATAACAAACATCCAAACATCCTCACAAACTTTCGCATTTATAATATTAGTAAGATAGGATAATTAAACGCACGATAAGGTTGACGTCAAGATTGCCACCTAAAACAGCGGAATAATTGAGTGTGGTCTGATTCAACTCAGTAAATATTTGCATAATGTTTTTTCATTATCCAAAATTCGTTTAAAAACAGTTTTATTTCTATTGCCAATTGGGTGTAACATAAGCCCCTTTTGAGATAGTACCTATAAATATTACGAATGAGTTTGTATAAGTATTTATACATATAGTGGGTATGTGTAGTACATATACTAGCTGTCCGTCCGTTAATTTGAATAAGATTATGTATGTAATTTTCACCATGAAAAACTTGTTCACAAGCCATTTGTTAGTTTAAAACAAGTTTTTTCGCTTATGTACTTTCATTCAGAGATCTCGCGATAAGTCATATGCTCAGATCATTTTGTGTAGATATAAACTAGTTAATAAAAAACGTGGTTCCATTTCAGTGTCCTGAACAGGAGTCCAGAGCACCTGATCAAAGAAATCATTCTAGTAGACGACTTCAGCGATAATCGTAAGTGGTTTTTTACATTCCCTAATTTGCATAGGTACCCTTGATAAAAAACATAACTAACCTACAATTTTTACTTAGCATGGCTGAAAGGCACGCAGTACAAGGTGAATCATCATATGTATACTAACCCGAGAGAGGCTTATTATAATAATAATAATAATATAAAAAACAAAAACAAAACATAATTTTCATCTTAGTTTTTTTTCCGATTTTTTTTATCATTTGTTTTTGGTCTTTTTATCATCTTCTGAACCAATTATTTAATGTAACAAGTGTTACATCAAGATTGTTACCTAAAACAGCTAATTTTTGCAGTGTTTTAAAATGAAAAATGACTAATTTCAAAAAGTCAGAACAAACTTTAGTGCCAATTGGTATAGTAAACGTATCATGAATCAACTTGCATACATAGTAAAGATTAGATCAGCAGTAGGTACGTACGTTCAATGCGTGGTTTACAAGTACCTAACAAAACGATCCACTTAAACATAATTAATGAAATTTATATTATGGTTTTATTGAAACTTGATTATAGTCATACCTACATAATGTCGGTTGTAAAAATATTAAAAGAGAGTAATCAAGTTTTTTCTCATCATTACACAAACAATACCTATAGCGGCGAGTGCGCAGGCTACAATTCATTTTCACTTCACATGGAATTATGTAGTTTCACAATTATAACAAACGGCTTCACTTCACGGCTAGAGCTCAGATTCACACAGAAGTTGAGGCAAATACAGATAAATTATGAAAACCCCCGCGTCTTCGTTCGCATAATGCTAATTGAATACAAACTTCAACCCCTGCTGCAACCCCTTAGGGCTTGAATTTCGGGAATCCCATTCCTAATGCACCCCTACACTGCAATAGGAAACTTACCTCCAAATTTCATTAATCATAGGACATCTTCTGACTTCTTTAGGATGCGTTGAATGTCAGTAAGTCAGTACTGTTTGGTACCGTATAACTCTCTTATTCATTATCACCTGTCCTTTTCTAACTGTAAACAGAAGAAAAAGGCGGACATACTTTTATCGAGCCGATAAGGTTAGAGAGTGATTATGAATAAAGCCGTTTTAAACAGCGTGCGATATTTCACCTAAAATATGTTTTCGATATATTTCAAAATTACCTATTTTTAACTACTGATTGAAGTAAGTTTTGAGTTTGAGGGCGTGCTATATACTTAACTCAACGATATAGCAAGCCCCTAAAAGTCAACTTAAAATTGACTTGAGGGTAAGTTTTTATTAATGATGATTATAGACCTGTACTTTAACAATACAACATTGAAACTTTCTGGGGAATTTATTGACGCAATGGAAATTACCACGCAAAGACCTTTCAACGGGCTCTTTTTTTATCAAACAGGGTTTTTAAAAATCGATAAGTACATTTACATCGAGGACCCATTTATATACAAATGTCAGCCGTAAAAATAGTAAATACAACAAGTTTACGTGCGGTTTAAACGTTGGTATCGAAATGCCTTTTTTTGATCGAGTGAGCGAAGCGAGCTCTAGATCTCTCAAACAACTTGAGCGAATTGGCGTAGTATATGTATATTTAATTGTTAGAGCATAACATTCGAACCGTCAATTCTATCTGTATAGAATTTAAGTAGATATTGATCTACTTAAATCAACCTATTGAGGTTGTACCTACCTACTATTAAAATTTTCTGGTGAGAATATGAGTTTAAATCAACCAAGGGGTTGCTAAGATATAAGGGTCTAAAAGGGGGTTTTCCAAAATAAACAGACATGGCGAGAGAGGCGAAACACTAGTTTTAAATACTAAGGAAACAAAACATCATATTTTGTAATTCAAAACAATTCATATAAACTATACAACGCGTGGTAAACTGGTAACTATTCAAATATATGATGTGTGTAAAACAATTATTTCGAAATTTCTGTGTGAGTCTGAAAACGTTTACGTAAAAAACCTTGGATTTTTACTGGTCCAGTGCCGGAACTTAATAATATTACAAACATATACAGATTGCGCATATTTATGGCTCCCATATACCCATTATACCAACGTTGTTTTTAGCAAGTTTGAGTTGCTTTTGTTAGTTTCGGAATGTAAATAGAACAAATTGTTTGAGACAGAAAAAATAATAATTGTAAAACTATTTTGTAAGTGCTTTATAAAGATTGCCGCACTGTCCATCATTACTAAAAGCGCTAAATCTGATGTGGTCTAGATAATATCCTCACGCTTCGTTTTCCTTTCACGCTAACGTCATAATGGACAACTTAATTTCGTTTACCAACTTTGCAGCCGTCACGTGACATCTTACAAGCTAATGCCATTTAATTTTTTTCTGGAAAATGGAATGGTGTATCAGTGAGCCAGCGTGATATTAGTAAACGGCGATACTCTTCTTTAATCTAACTTTAATTTAAGTTCATAAAATTTTAAATTTTGGTTCATATCATTTGTTTTAATGGTGTAAGAAATTATAAAACTCATTATTATGTGCGGGTGTATCGCATGTTACCGCGTCACTGCTCTGTGGCGCCACAGAATACCAGCGCCGCAGCAATTCCACTGTGCTATGCGGCACCAGCTGAGTGGTGACCATTTTTGTGTCTAGTTTTCTTTATATTTGTTTTCTTTGTGACGCAAAATAAATATTTTTTCCGAATGGCGATCACGAACCGGCGTCCTAGTGTTTTTTAGTCTACCGCCATTCTTCACTCTTTTGACTTGCGTTTAGTTAACCAAATCCGTGTCTACAGCGGAAGACGGCGCTTCCCTCCGCGCGATCCGCAAAGTCCGAGTGATCAGGAACTCCAAGCGTGAGGGTCTGATGAGGAGTCGCGTGAAAGGAGCTGATGCAGCCACCGCGCCGGTCCTCACCTTCCTGGACTCACACGTGGAGTGCAACGTGCATTGGCTCGAACCTCTTCTGCAGAGGATAAAGGAGGTAAGGAATACGCTACGAAGTTATTATGACTGAATTGAAACTGATACCTACTGCAAATCTGTGCAGCTATAAAACTTTACAAAGCCAATTATCGTAGCGTGTAAGTAACTTTCACACTTTTTTAGGGTTCCGTACCTCATTTGGAAAAAACGAAACCCCTATAGGATCACTTTCTTTATGTCTGTTCCTTTTTTCTCATAGTCAGCTGAAGGTACATGCATATATTTATATGAATGTTAGTTTAAAGCGGACTAATGCGATAGAATAGGCCATGTTCAGCAGTGGACGTCGTACGGCTGAAATTATGATGATGATGAATGCGATAGAAAGATAAGAAATGAAAGATAGTACGGCTCGAGACTACTTAGTGCTTGGTGAAACAATCTTCCCTACAAATGCTTTTAATATAATTTGAGAGAGCCAATAGAGTCAACCTTTGCACTTGATTAGGCACAGATAATCAAACCGAAATGAATTATTCATCGCTTTCAAATAACAGTGACGTAATCCTTGTCATCAGTAGAAAATCTATTAAAACTGCAACGCAATTTTGTTTAAATTATGAGTCCATAACAGCTGATCAAAAGTTGCGTAGACGTCATTGGGCAGTAGAATTATCCCATTGATGTGCTTAGCTTACTGTTCAGTTCAGGGCTATTTCTATGATTTTTTAACGTCTTTGATAGTCTTTGGTTGTGAAGTAAAAATATCACAGAGTTGCCCTAAATTACGGCTTTTTCCTCATGATCTAGCAATATGAAAAAAAATACAAAATCATTGCTCTCATCCTCTAATACGTTTCTATGACCACTGTACTGTGTTCTAATTTATTAGGCGAAACAATATCTCTTGAAAGAGTAACCCTAACGAAGAGAACATAGAGGTCACAACGAAACTGAACACAATCACAGTGAACGTTGATGATAACATCTGCATCAGTTTTGCAACGCATTGCGTCATCGTAAATGGTCTATTGACGATCCCGTTACCCACGAATCCGATGCAATCAGATGCAATGACACGAACTCACCGCAAGTTTGTGCAATACTCGTCAAATCAAAACTCAATAATCCTATTACGGATAGAACACTTTTATAGATGTACGAGGCCACTGATGAATCGTCCAAGGTGTTGCTAAGATTAAAAATAGAATAGAATAGAATATAACTTTATTGTACACCAAAAGAAAATACACAATCAAGGAAATAAAAAATAATAATTATAATAGTGTGACAATGGGCGGCCTTATCGCTAAAAGCGATTTCTACCAGGCAACCTTTGGATGGACAGGATATATAAAGTAGAAGAGGACGGTGGCGCACATAATAATAATAAGTGAAATAAAGCTTATAATTTAAAACTACAACCCTACATACTAATATCATAAATGTATAGATAAGATATAAAAAATATACATAATAAATATATAATATATAAATAAATAAATTTAGATAGGTAAGATATTATAGAAGCCCCAAAAGGGGGTTTAAAATCAGAGTTCAGAGTTAATTTATTGATAACTATCAGGTTACATGTCTTTGCAGTTGGTAATAATATTAGAAAAATAATAATAATAGATCTATAAATAATACCAATCCTTGATTAACTGGCCTCATAGCTCAGTTGATAGTAACTCTGCCTTCTGCGCTAGAGGTCGCGGGTTCGATTCCCGCACTGGACAAACATTTGTGTGATAAACGCAGATGTTTGTTCTGTATCTGGGTGTTAAATATTTATGTATTATGTATATCAGTCTCTGGTACCCATAGTACAAACAGGCTATGCCTAGTCGGGGATCAGTTCACGGATGAGTAAAAAAAAAAAAAACTGATGAATTGTCCAAGGTGTTGCTAAGATTAAGATATTATAGAAATTAAGGGGGTTTAAAATCAGAGTTCAGAGTTCATATATTGATAACTATCAGGTTACATGTCTTTGCAGTTGGTAATAATATTAAAAAAATAATAATAGATCTATAAATAATACCAATCTTTGATAATACTAACCTAGTATGTATTAAAATCATGAAATGTGGTGTCATATGAAAGAGCTTTGTTCCTACAATCCTAAACAGTTTTTTTTTATATTCTAGGCTATATAGTTTTTGATATTCACATTTCAAAACAAATGTAACACGAGTTCCCATTTTTGAAACTTTAGTGACGTCGTAGTTCATAACGTAAGATTTGATATTAGTAAGAATATGTTAAATATGCTATGTGCATATTTAACCTGTACCTATCTTTAGACCAGAAAATAGAAATAATACTACTAGCTTTAGTCTAAGGTCCAGAATATTTTTTCCATACCTCACCTACGCTAAATTAAACTAACATTCCGCAAAATCCGGGTTAACTAAAAGTGAAAAATCGAAATATAAGTACTAATTTACTTTTTTTTGAGATATAGCTAAAAAGTATAAAAATTTATTTATGTGTAACAAACGTAAATCGATTCACTAATTAATAGAAACTTACATAACTAACTGTAGCCAAAACTGAAGAAACAAAGTGAAAGAGCACTATACTAATGTCAAGGTATACGAAACGTTCGCGGTTATTTTCGTTGTTGCGATGCAGTGTACTGCTTGTGTACTTTGTGTACTTGCAAAACACTGCAATATATTGACTTTTATGGTAATAATGTGGATGTTTATTTTTACCTTGTGGTCCTTTGTCGCAAATTCGTTTTACCTGCTCCATCCATCCTGCTCCTTTTGGTATTTCTGCCATTACGTAAGAATTCCATCAACTAATTTTTTATGGTCACCATGCCATCAGTATCTACAGTTAGCATCAGAAGTAAGTGACTTGATCCAAGTTGTTAGAATAGAAAAATTCATTGTTGCATATAAAAATAGTACAAAGGCGAACTTAATGCTAAAAAGCATTATCTTTCAGATTGCCCTTGTATTTGTGGACAGAAGATGTGAAGGTAGCGTTTATCATATTGACATATTTTCCAGGTTTCTAGAACATTCACTAATAGGTATCAGTTAAGGTACCTATTTGTCTAAATCAATCTCAATTCAAAACGCATCGTCTTAAATGGAAGCATTCTAATAAATAGTTGTAAGTACTTAACTTGCAATTTCACAAGCAATAATGATCGCCATAAAGATTCATTTCCATGGCCATTTGTATGTGGTTGGTCCAAGTTTCTCAACAAAACCATAAATAGCTAAAATACCCAGCTCATAGCAGGCAATCACTGCGGCTTCCTAATTTGTTACGGAACCGCTTTCGCTGTAGATTCCTTCAAGGAAATGGATTGTAAAAAACAATGATATTTATAGATTAACGTACTGGCATATAACCTGTCGGTAAGCGGTAACCTTTTCCCAATACAACATAGGTATAGGTATATATTCGGTTTTAAGAAATAGATTTAATTATTACTTATGATTTTGACTGGCTAGCGCCTCCACTGGACCGGAACTAAATATTATTAGGGTTCGGTACCTCATTTGGAAAAACAGAACCCGCGATCAATTTGTTATTTGTATTATTCATCTATCTTATTGTCTGCCTGACTGGTGACTGGCTGTCTGTCTATCAAGTATGTTTGTCTCTTTTTCTCAGGAACGCAACGGCATAAGTTATTAACTTGAAATTAAGTTAAAATAAAAAAGTCTGTGATCTTATGTTGCCGTTATAAGATCAAGTTTCTATTATAATTTTTTTGTATGGTAATGGTGAAAATGATAAACTTCTAGAGTACTTCAAGTAACCTCACAATTCTGAAATGCTAGGCCTTTAGCCTTTGTAACACTAATTGAATACACGAAAAAGTTTTAAACTTGACTGTCCATAAAAAATGCGATCTCTCTTTTCCAACACCGTGTAATGGTACGGAAACCTCAGGGCGCGAGTCCTACTCGCACTTAACCGTCTTTATATTAAGTTTATAGCATCTACTTAGTTACATCATAGTAAAGTGAAATACCATTTAGGTACAGTAAGAACATAAAGTAAGTTAAAACAAATACGTCTCGTCCGAGCTATTGCAAAATCTATTCGCTTGAAAGCAGGTTGCTATGCGTGACTACAGATATCCATTGCACTTTATTTTGTTGATTTGGATTAAGATTAAAGAGATCAGCGTGCTTCGGAATAGAATATCTTTGTTCTGCGAGTGGGGAACTTATAATAGGTAGGTATACTTATACGTACTTACATTATTAAATACCAACAATGTGAAACCTATAACCCACATCAAATAAGCACTACCTAACATGAGAAGTATGGGAGGCCACGGATAAAGCCGTAAAGAGAATGCGTACGTAACACCAAAATGTTTGACTCAGCTATCTCAGCCTTTCTCTTATCTTCCCCAGTGGCTCTGCCCCGGTAGGTTTCATTTCATAATAATTACCTATGTATATTCGGGTCCACGAAAGAAGTCCCCAAGACAGCCCTAATAGTCCTCGCGATCTTCGTGCGTGGCCTCTAATTGCCGATGGATTTATAGAATTAACTCTTGACCATTGTCATTGCCGGATATTTCTTACACTTTCCGCGTTTTACAATTCTTTCGTACAACTGCTATAGTACGAAAGAGGTTTCGTTAAACTGTATGATTTTTTTTTAAGTTTTTCCCCTTTCGGGATGCCTATGGCATCTAGGCCTTACCGCCAAGTCTTACGTGTATTTTATCTTGTTTAATTTGTTTATCTTCCTTAATTTTCTTACGTTAGTCATGGTCAAGTCACCGTCTAGTCAAGTCAAGTTCAGTTTTAGTAAGATATGATGGTGGCTATTTTACTAAAACCTCGAGGGACCTCTAGGCACCAACTCGAAAAATGACGATACACGCAATCATTATATTTCACTTCACTTGTGCGGTTTACTCAAACAATATTACGCAAAACACCACCATAATCACACAATATTATTCAATTTAACACTAGTTTTGTAAAATAAATTGAGAGCACAACATCACCTTCTCAAGTTCCCGCCAAAAAGTCCCCTAACCTGTATTAAAGAATGATGAGATCTGTAGGTTTTTTTTTAACCTACGTGTAGACTCTAGCTCGCTGCATCCTTTCTTTTCCACCGCTGCGCTAGTTGCCCAAGCGGTGAGCGGAAGAGCACGTTGTGCAACGCCAGGTTATCCCTTCACCCTCGCGTTCGTTACATTTGATTTACTGCTGGTTCGCGTTGTTATTCTGCATAGCGTGCCTTGTTTATGGGTCTATTATGAATGACAATAGAATATTTATCATTCTTCGCAATATTTGCATTCATTATCAACGTGGTTCGCGCTCTGCACATAGCCTAGAGGATCTGAAGGCAGGAAGTTGTTGATTGGACTTTGCAAAATATTGGAAAAAAAGAGAGTGATGTAAAGGAGCCAATGGCGTCCATGCTATATTAATATTAGTAAGCCGTTTTATAAGCTTCTTTTTCGAACCAGATGTAAGAAATAGGTACAATGCTCATACTATGTAAGAATAGATGAGGCAAGATGTAAGAATCACTATATTCATGATCTTACAGAGTATGACACTTTGATATCACTATCAGATTTCCCTAGCACCCTTACAATGATGCACCTATTAGTGTCCATTACAGTGGCCTAACTTGACCCGGCATCGGCAGGAGAAACATGAAGTCACCACCTAATGAATCCGGTTTCTCATCAAGTGCTCAGTTGACGAAGCCTTGACATTATGTCATGACACGGTAATGAAAGTACGGGCTGATCTTTTATTCAAGGTCATTTTACCAATAACATTATTTAATAATGTTGGAAGAAGTAATCTTATTATGAAGGAATAAATGATTCATGTAATCCTGTTCAATATTTAGCTCAAGGTCATTCGATCGCTATAAGTAGATACTTAGCTATATCAAAGTACATACGTACTATTTCGATAAGTAGGTACCTACCTATACATATACATATAACGTATAAAATTTAATTTCTGTTTTCTAGACCGCCTTGTTACTTTAACCTCAGATATTCTTGGATAAGCTAACAAGTTTGACCTCTGACTTGTCAATAATCAGTTTGCATAGAACCTACTTTAGAACGTACTGAGTTTATATAGCGGTCATGGTCCATGCCAAACAACTGAACAAAATAGAAAAAAACAGTTGCATTCTCATTCAAAAACACGTTAAATTGTTCGTGAAATTAGAATAATAAATGAATAGAGCTACTTACCTAATACCTACCAGTAATATTATTTTGTTTTATTTCGTGCTTATACTATTTTTCGTTGGCAACAAAAAAACTAGGTGCTTATCTGGGTAATTTTCCAATTATGACTAAGCAGCGTGAAGAGAAAATACACATTATGTAATACCAAAGTAAAGAAAACCAAAATTTTATAGAGATTAAAAGTATAGCTTTTCAAGGCATATTTGAGTCACTTGTTGTGTTGAAAAATCTCAAGGGAACTTGAAACCGTAGCGAAAGTTGAGTAAAGATATAAGTACTTTGGTAAACACTCAACCGCTCTTGATATCGAATAGGCCTCTACAAATTTTGACAGAGCGAAAATATCAGCGCTTTTATCGAATAAAATGCAAACACAAACAGAATATTTGAAGTTTTCTAATTTCCGTGGCCGTTTTGTATGTGCACCGAGAGGGTCGCTGACTCTACGATAAATTAGCACAGTTAAAGTACGAGAATATACCTTATACGGTTGTATTTACAAATTGCAATCGATTTGGAGTGCTGAAAAAAAAAACTATGGAATACTTGAAATTGGAACGCTCTCCTAGCATCCATTCGGAGTTCGGACCGATATCCCTTTGCTCAGATAATTTGCAGACAGTGTTTCTTACTCAATGGCGTTCTTCCCAGGACCCAACCCGAGTGGTGTGCCCCGTCATCGATGTCATTAGCATGGATACCTTCCAATACATCGGCGCGTCGGCAGACCTGCGCGGTGGCTTCGACTGGAACCTGGTGTTCAAGGTAAGCAGGTGACTGGCTTAATTTACGACCTGTCAAACTTGCTAGTAATTCGTGAATTTATACTGATGTAATATGATACCGAAAGGGTTATGACCGGCGCAAAGGCCCCCACTCCTTTGAATCTTCTGTTGTGAAGAGAAGAATAACTATAGAGTTTATTTTATATGATGATCGAGCAAAAAAACTGACTATGAACATGCAGTACGTCCCATAACGCGAACAACATGCACTGTAAAATGAGTGTCTGTAGTGGGATTAGTGCCTTGAAATATATAATTTATTTCGACTGAGTCGTTTATTACATGAATCACGAAAATATAAAATTATTTGAAAGAAGACATTATTAGACCTTATATAATCATAAATCAGTCACTAACTTTATCGGCTCGATAAATGACGTCCTTTTCCAATAGTAAACAAATGAAAAAGGCGGATATACTTTTATCGAAATAATAAAATTTGCGAATGATTATGAATAAGGGGGTGACAAAATGTAAGTACCTAATTCCAAGATATCGTAGAGTCCATACTCAACATTTTTGCCAGTATACTACTTACGTTTTAGTCGTTCATTTCAATTGCGAAATTCCAGTGGGAATACCTCTCTGCTGCTGAGAGGAGCGCCCGCCTCACCGACCCCACTCAAGTGATCCGAACTCCCATGATAGCTGGAGGACTCTTCAGCATGGACAGGCAATACTTCAATAAGCTTGGCAAATATGACATGAAAATGGACGTCTGGGGAGGAGAGAACTTGGAGATATCGTTTAGGTAAGATTTTTTTTACACAGTAGCGACCTCAATTATCGCTAACTGCGGTCACTACCGGACATATTTTCAGGCAAGATCATTTCAGCTGTACGACGTTCTCTGCTGAACATGGCCTACCCCACAGACAGAGCAAATTCCTTATCATGTGGGGGGTTTTTGCCCATACTCACCACGCTGGGCATGCGGATTGGCGAGCGCAGTTAGAGCTATCGTTGTTAAAATGAGGGACGCTGCTGCCCATCCCCTAGCTTTTTTCCCTTAGTCGCCTCTTACGACATCCGCGGATAGAGAAATTTCAGGCAAGATGGGTTTTTAAAACTCAATTACGTAAATTCTAAGATTTTACTTGCTTGCTTGTTTGTCGTGTCGTGTCACTGATTCTTTCTTGGTCATTCTGTACTAGATCAGTGGCCAGGTTGAGGTATGGTGGTCCTGAAAAGGCCCTATGACGGTGAAAGAATCAGTGTATTGAAAGGATTAAAGTGCGCCTCTTAGAGGCTCCTTTCGTGTAAATGTAGGACATGCCGGTTTCCTCACGATGTTTTCCTTCGTTTGAGAGCACTAGTATAGCGTACATACGAATGGAAAATGCATTGATGCAGGACCGGGATTCGAACCCACGACCGGGTTGGAAGGCGGTGCCACTACCACCACTCCACCGGTACGCTCTATTCTCTTTTTATGATTTTACTTATGTTAAAGATTATTGTTTTCAATCAATAAAATTGGAATTTGTTAAAACATTTCAATGAAATCGCTAACGCTTGCCCCTTCTCCTTTATAACACTGGAGGTGCTGCCACCTGGCAGATACGTCACACGTCGTCGCCTATACGTGTGCAATAATTAAATAATTAATTAATAGGTATTTTATATATTTTAGGTTAAAGTATATATTTCTATGGGTCTTAGAATTCGTTTTTATCATCTGTACTATTCTTAAGTTCTTAAGTACCATCTGCACTATTTATATGTATTATATTATTATTATTAGGCCGTGGTGGCCCCGGCTAAAGAATAGGCCCCTCCATATCTATCATTGTATTCCACCATTATTACTTATATTTTGTCGATTTAATTGTGATGTGTTAAATTTTTATGTGGCCTTCAATAAAGAGTTATCTATCGACTAAGGGAAAAAGGCTAGGGGATGGGCAGCAGCGTCGCTCATTTTAACAACGATAGCTCTAACTACGCTCGCCAACCCGCATGCCCAGCGTGGTGAGTATGGGCAAATCCCCCCACATGATAAGGAATTTATCCGTCTGTGGGGGAGGCCATGTTCAGCAGTGGACGTCGAACGGCTGAAATGATGATGATGATATTATTATTATAAGTTAAGCGTTGTTATTCAATATTTAATTCAGCAACTAACTTTTCAGAGTATGGCAGTGCGGTGGTTCCTTAGAAATAGTCCCGTGTTCCCGGGTTGGCCATGTGTTCCGCAAGCGTCATCCCTACACATTCCCTGGAGGCTCCGGAGCGGTGTTCGCGAGGAACACCCGACGGGCAGCTGAGGTCTGGATGGACGATTACAAGGAGCTGTACTATAAATCGCAACCTCTGGCCAAGCAGGTCAATTATGGAGAGTAAGTTGCCTCTTAGGGTTCTGAAGTCTGACTAGGAACCCATATATTTTCGCCATGTCCGTCCACACGTCTGTCCGATTTTTTGAGCCGATCCACTCGCAGACTATGTATTTGCTGTGTATCGTAATGGTATTTTATAATGTTGACGCCTACTAATTGTGAAATAAAAACTTTGAGAAAAAGTTTTTTGGGGACCTACCCTACTGTGAGGTTGCACCAACACCTAAGCAAAATCACAAAGTTGATGGTACGAGGGATATTACCTAACTTAGCCGAACTGACTTCGGAAGCCTTCACTGTGCGTGATCGACATGCGTGTCGGATCACGCACAGTGAAGGCTTCCATCACAAAATGAAATACAATCACAATATGAAACTAATTTACATAGTGTATGAAACTAATTTACATAGGCAATGTAAAATCGTGTTGAAGGAACACTAGTAAATAGTAGGTATCTATTTCAAGAGCTAATTTATATTGTTGTCCAAAAAACCCAATTGTTAACACGACTCGGTGGCGTGATAGTCGTAAGAGGTGCGGGTTCGTTTAACACTGCGAGACAAAATATCAAAGGAATTCTGCCATAATTATTGAAATTAGGTTCTCGGGTCCAGAATGCGTGAGCTCTTAATCAAAGGAATGACACTAAACTAATAACTAAAGGGCTGGTGTTTTCTTCTCAAAACTATAGTGGCGCACTGAATCCTTTCACCACTGAGTTTTCCCACAATCAACCGAGATAGCAGAAACCAAGAAAGAAACAGTGACACGACCGACAAACAACTAGCACTGAATAGGCAATACAGGCTCACGACTTTAATCCCCAAGCATGGTAGACATCCTCTCAGATTAGATTTAGAGAGGTAGGGCACAGCGAGATTTTCTCGCTCTAAATTGGAGCAGCCCGCCTGGAGAGATACCTCCGCCTTACAGAAGATCGCAGCCAAATAACATTATTTGTTTCAAATAGTGTTGTGTTCCTGCGGTGAGTAAGGTTGCCAGAGCTCTTTACGGGGGGAGGGGTTCGGCAGGCAACGCATTAGCAATGCTCCAGGTGTTGCTGATGTCAATAGGCGACGGTAACCACTTACCATCAGGTGGGCCGTAAGCCTGTTTGCCTCCGTATAACATAATAAAAAAAAAAAAAAAAAAAAAGATCTCCAGGCGATCATATCCTTGAAGATATACAAGGGGCATAGTCAGAGGCACGTCCAAACATTTGGCACATTCCTACATTTTGCAGTAGCAAGCATTCCATACGTGGCACGTTGCAAGTGTATCGCCGCTTATAGGAAAAGCAGTGACTGATGATGAACCTCTCTCCCAGCATTTCAGAACGCACGACTCTCCGAGAGAAGCTCCACTGCAAACCCTTCCGCTGGTACTTGGAGCACGTGTACCCAGAGCTGCAAGTGCCGGCGCTGCAGGGAGCCGCGCATGCCATCCGCCAGGGGACACGGTGTATGGACACTATGGGACACCTGGTTGACGGTACCTTAGGTATGTTTTCCATTTTGTAAAAAATATCATCTAAAAGCTGTAGTCCGTGCCGTGTTTGTTTCCTGATTCTTCTAGGCTTGGTCGCGAGGAACTTCACCATGTGTCTAAGTCGTCTCGAAGAGTTTGTTTTTATGAAAAATACAAACACCTAATGCATCTGAGTATGGATCTGAGTGTTGGGCTACCAAAGGGACGGATGAAAGAAGAGTGTATGCGGCAGAGATGCGAATGTTGAGATGGATGTGTGGAGTGACAAGAATGGACAAAATAAGAAATGAGTACATCAGAGGAAGTTTGAAAGTAGCGCCAGTGACGGAAAAGTTGAGAAGTAATAGGTTAGCATGGTATGGGCATGTCATGAGGAGGGATGAAAGTCATGTAACGAGAAGAGCGTTAGGTATGAATGTGCATGGATATAAGACTAGAGGAAGGCCGAAGAAAAGATGGATGGATTGTATTAAAGATGACATGAGTAAGAAAGATGTGAGTGCGGAGATGACGACTAACAGAAGAGAGTGGAAGAAAAAAACATGTCGTGCCGACCCCACAAAATGTGGGACAAGGGCAGGAAGAAGAAGAAGACAAACACCTAATGCATTTCTAATGTGATACCATTTACGTAGCAAAGACAATATAGTAGAAAATGTTGAGTGTCTTTGATAGTAGTCACTGTTATCCTTTTCCATGTTATCCTTTTCTCTTCCAGGAATGTACCCTTGCCACAACACTGGCGGTAACCAAGAATGGCGGTTCGAGAACAGCATGATCCGCCACCACAGCCTCTGCGTGTCGCTGTCCGCTGACGACCGCGTCACAGCGGTACTCGCCGCTTGCGATTCAACCGAAGATGCCCAGCTATGGAGGAGGAAAGGCCTCATGATCCGGCATGCTAAGCTCAACGCTTGCTTGGACTCAGATCGAGCAGCGCTGTACTTAGAACAGTGTGACGAAGGCAAACCTAGTCAACAGTTCATCTTCTAATTGTGCCTGTTCTCTGTGATAGAGGTTATGTATTGTGTGTGAAGGCAATTTGTAATGATCATGATTGGAGAGTAAAATTGTAGAGTTACTAAGGAATAGCAATTGGAATTTACCTATCTTTATAATTTAGGTGCTTAGATACTCAGCTACGAAATTTTACGATTTAGAGGTATCGATTAATAGGATAGTATTTACAGAAAACATTATCTAACAAGGTCACAATTTAGCTATTATTAATTAAGTAAAAAGGTACAACATCACACACATACTCGTAGGTATGTAAAATTATTAACATGGTAGGTGACTTAAATAAGGCATTTCGTAAAAGGCACCTATATTTAATTTAAAAAAAAATCTTCCACTGTAAATAGAAGGTGCCAAAGCTTTTATTTTTAACCGACTTCAAAAAAAACGGAGGAGATTATCAATACGGCCGCTATGTTTTTATTTTTCCCGATGTAAACAGATTATTTCTTAACGGCTGGTCCGATTTGGATATTTTTGTACAATTTTTTAGAGAATAACTCCGATGTTGTCTCATATTAATTTTGTTCCTGAAGGATTGCTAATTGGGGATAAAAACGGGAGTAAAACTTATAAAATGTTCTAATCTCTCTGGAATCACGACTTGCCGAAGCATTTTTTATATGGATGAATTTTGTTTGTTTCTCGGAAGTGTCATTCCAAATCCCAATTGAGCAAAATGACGTGAGTTTGCACATGCGTCGAAACATCAACTACCGATTAGGTGCTCTAAAGGATAACCCCAAGGAGTTTTATCGTATTGACTCTTCATTGAAGTCGGTTTTTTTTTAAGTTTTTTAAACGAGTTTATGTACGTATTATAATGACATTCCAATTCAGTTAATACTGAAAAGACATAGGTACACTTTGTCTCTTGATTCTTTCAAGATACTTTCCTATTATTTATTTTGTTATATAGGAAACATAAGTCTGTCTCAACAGACTGTCTCTAAAAGCGGTTTTGATGCGTATTTTGTTGAGGGAGTAAGTATCTATCAAGAGAGATTGTAGTGTAGGTATAAAACATCTGTAAGTTCGTTCCAAAAGCATATTTGTATATCTTTCAAACTTATACCTATCAATAAGTAGGTTAAGTAACTTTCAAATTAATTTAGTTACCAATGTAAAAATAAATTATGAACGTTAGTGCCGGGATTGTGGAATGTGGATTAAGTGGTGGTGATTTTATAATGGACGTATTTTCTTTGTATCTATATTAAATTGTATTAAAGGAATAGGTAACAATAATACAAGTATAAAGTTAGTCGGTAGGTATAATGAACCTGTAACTAATAAAAAAGTTGATTGATAGAGGTGATTGAATCAATCAAATACATGCCAGAGTGTATCCATTTAAATTATCTTTAGAAGTAAATTTTTTGTTTCAGGATAATTACAGTATAGTACAGAAACAAAACGTTTCTGTATTCTGAGGATTATTATTATGCATAGTTTATTTTAGTCATTTAATGGGACTGTCTGATGTGGTTGTCACAAAATGTTGGCCTTGAGTACAAGTTTTTAAGTGTTTTCTGTATATGTTTGTCTCTTAGGTTATATGCATATCACCTACATTTTAGTTTATCATCATTTAAATACCATAAAGTAATACCTATATAATTGACGTCCAGTAATATTAGTTTTTCTTGGTTAATACTCTTTATTTTAATTGCATATGCTCTTTATTTTAACTTTACATTTGTTACGTTATTTACAAAATGATTTATTGTTGTAAATAGTTTTATTTTTATTATTTTGTATGAATATTAACATAACCTACATGGATATTGTTGGATTTATTTCTTAAGGTGGATCGAGGGGATAAAAAATGCGTTTTCAGTTATAATGTGTTCCTAAGAAAATGGCTAGCGGGAAAGTAGTTTTGCAACAATCGTAAACCATTTTCTACCCTTTTGTGGTAAAAAGCTTTGATTTAAATGGTCAGTTTGGTAAGTTGGTTGATTGGCACAGAAACCACAAAAATTAATCCAATAAACCAAAATAACAAACTGGCCATATAAATCAAAACTTGTAAAACACGGTGTCATAGATACTTAAACCATTAATCGTATTACCATCGCAAAACTACTTCCACTAGTCATTATTCTTTGGGACGCAGAAAAAATAAAAAAATCGCAATTTACTTGAATTCACGACCAAGCGAAACGTTTTAACCTTAGTGATCTTTATATTCTGTAAAAATATTTCCTCAATAAACATTGAATATACATACTTTATATTCAATGGTGGTGTAAGGAAGAAATTCTTCTTTCAATTATATCAATTATAATCCATCTACGCTAATCTTGACAGCGTCACATCTCTTTAGAGTAACAAGTAGAACATCTATTTTACAAAGTTATAAGGAAATTTCCTAATAGTTAAAAAATAATTATAATTGCTCATAATCTTTCATCGAAAAGTGATAAACACTGCCTACACCGATTTTTGTTTATGTATTTTGAATATTGAAACCTCTGCGCCCTGATGCGCACTGAGTAGCGTCTACAAGGTAATTAATTATACGTGTATCCTCCTGAAAGGGGCTTTTACGATCAACTATAAGAAAGAAGATGCTGATTTATGCATAGAGAGAGTCTTTTCAATAAAAAGTGTTGAATTAACTCCGTAACGCGTAGAACAAACTCTATTGCCATTTTGGTGTAGTTTAATCCCCTTTCGGGATAGGATACCTACAAATTGTAAATCACTTGCCTATTGATTGTATTTGACGTCTTCGTTAATCTACGAATAACACTGTTGAAACTATATTTCAGAATGAATGAATGCTAAATTTACATTCCTTAAATAATCACAAGATATTTATTAATAATATTATGTAAGCAAATACTCTTACAATTAAAAGTAATATAGGTACTAGGTACTTTAACGACGTACTTATGATACTATACTTATGAATTACATTTTTGTAGTTTCCTACTGAGATATTTATGTACTGCAAATTAAATTGCACAGTTAAAATAAATATTAAAATAGCACCTAGCAGCACAAGGGCATAGAAAGATGATTATTATTCCACTAATATTATAAATGCGAAAGTTTATAAAGATTGTATGTGAGTGAAGAGGTCTGTTACTCTTTAACGCTCAACCATTGAACGGATTGGAATGAAAATTGGCATGTCTGTAGTTAATGGTCTATAATAACATATAGGCTTTATATCCGGGAACCACGCAAGTGAAGCCGCGGGTAGAAGCTAGTAATATTATTATTAAACTCAAATAACTCTGGGCACTTCTATTGGCTGTCCTAGTCATGGTATTATTGAATAATAGAAACTTAGTATTTTGTTTTTGTAAGCGAATAAGTGATTTTATTTTAGTGAGACAATTTTGGTAAATAAAATGCGTGTAATGGACAAAATTTATTTATTATCAAAATGCTGCTGCTGAATTGTGTCAGATCCCAAAACCTTACAAGATATAGGAATTAATCAATTTACAATGCAAGCATTCTACATAAAAATAACTTACATACTTATTTCAGCTTCAAACCTACTCCATCTAAATATATTCCCTTACAGCTTTCTGTAAGTGAGTAAAAGTTCCACCTGACGCTGTATACATAATATCATCTATGTATGTAATAAGGTCTTATTTTGCATATTATTGGTAACAATAGATATGTTTTAAATGGAACACACCAACGCCACTTCGTAGTAAATAGTAATTCATAGTAAAAAAACCTAAGCCTTTGATGTAAAAGTATTATTAACTGACTTCATAGAACGAGAAGGAGGAGGGAGGTATCAATTCAGAGAATAACTTTTATGTAGGATAAAAGTCATCATCTCTTGGTATCGCGACTTGCCGAAACATTCTTTTGTCATCCACAAAAGAAGGTTCCGGCTAGTCGCGATTTTTAATTGGTTATATCGAAAATGTGTCCGTGAGCAAAATGACGTGAGTTCGCGCATGCGCTGAAACGCCCGCTTCCGTTTGGTGCTATACAAATGGGATGGCCCCGAGAAGTTTTATCCTACCGACTCTTCATTGAAGTCTTTTTTTTTGTTTTTTATAACGTAATTAGGTACATAAACATAATATATTTTGTGATGAGATTCAAATTTATTTCAGGAAGTTATTGGTTATACATGAATCAGTCTCAAAAACTACTTAGCTATTCTAATGGCAAAAGAACCCAAATTAGGTAGTTCGTTTGAGTACTTTTTTCTACCTACAAACTAAAAATATTTCAAGTATAAAAGTAAAAAGTCTACCTACATCACACTGGAACCATAGTATCTATAGATCCTTTCTTAAGATATTTGAACATAAAAATTACCTTCAAAGTTTACCGCTTAAAAATACATCTTAAGATATTTTAGAAACCAATTATGATTTTCTTCCATTGTTTATTAGAAGTAGAGGTCATATTCAATCTTTATTGTGTTAGATTAGATCCTTTTTGGTCTACAAAATGATAATTTTCTATTAAATACCACGCCCATTTAGGTACCTACAAAAACCTATAAAACCAGCTTGAACAGAAATTACAGAGATACAATTACAGAATAACTAAGGTATTTTAAAGTAACTAAAATTAAATAGAACTTATTTGATCGTATTTAAAAACTCTTTAGTTTATAAAATTATTACTTGCTTTATTAATTATTACGTTTTTGTATGGTGTCACGTAAAGCGCCTTAAAAGCCGGCAAGCTATTCACTTTTCACCACTACCAAATGACTAGTGAGAGGGCTGATTTAAATGAGGACTCGCTACTCAGTCAAAACATAAAAAAGGTGGACATAATTTTAACGAGCCTATAAAGTAATATTGCGATTATGAAAAAGGAGATTAGTAGGTATAACTTGCTTGGCTTATTTGACTGTAATGTCAACGGCTTTGTACAAGCTAAGTTTTAGCGCCTATATTTTTGTTTAATTATCACAATAGTTTTAGAAAAGACAAAATTGATAGGATTCTTTTCCATAAAAAATGATGGAAAATAATCTTATCAATTTTATTGGAGTTTCTCTCAGATCGCCTCTAACGAAATACGTTTCTTATCATTGCTTTCCAGTCTTATTATTTTTCTCTTCAACTTTCCGGCGCTCGGAAACCTTAGAGCCAGGGCAGACCAGGCGGGGAACCTGTGTATAACGCACGTGTATGGAGGAGCCTTAACGACGCTATAAATATAAATGAGTCGAAATGGCTCGAGCAGTTCTCCTCCTAGTTAGTATAGTTCTAGTTTTTCGGCATAGGTACAATGTCAAGCCCGTCAATGCTGGGCATCATCACCAATCGTGTCCTCTCCACCCCCACTGTAAACATAACCAACTTGTACCTGCCGAAAATACACCCCACCTTGATTGCTTGTCGTGTCACTGATTCTTTCTCGGTCATCCTGTATTAAGTTAGTGACCAGGTTGAGGTATGGTGGCCCTCAAAAGGGCCTTTGACCGTCAAGAATCAGTGTAGTGAAAGGATTAAAGTAAGCCGCGCCGCTTAAAGACTCCTTTCGTGCACATGTCACATCTCTAAGAATTTTTAAGTCCTAGGACATGCCGGTTTCCTTCACCGTTTGAGAGCCCTAGTATTGCGCACATAAATTTCCGGATGGAAAATCTATTGATGCACGACCGGGTTTCGATCCCACGACCAGTGGATCGGAAGACCACTACTACAACCCCACCTGTGCTCTCAAATACGCCCCACTAATACACCCACAATGGTATCAACTCAACGAGCTCATTTTGGTCTTGACGAAGTTGCCGATGACTTTGATGGCTCGGAACGCGTAGTTGGGCGACAGCCGCTGCCGGAGCAAGTAGTATCCTGCTAGGTTCATGGCGACGAGCATTCCAACTAGGACTCCGAAGTCGGCCCAGAACGACACGCCAGACATGCCCATTATTTTCACGAAATATCTGGAAATAGAAGAAAAATAAAAAATATATAAATAGTCTGACGACATTTGTCCCAAAGCATTGTGGACAGCCTCTCAGATCTCCAAGCGATCAGATCCTTGAAGTTTTCTAAGGGGGTTAGTCTGAGGTAGGTCCAAAAATTTTGACTCATGCCACCATTTTGCAGAAGTGAGTATTCTATACGTGACAGGTTGGAAGACAATCGCCGCTTATAACAATACTTACTGGTTTCCTCATTTTTCTAGCAGAAAAAATCATTAGCAGGTCCACGACCACGTTCGAACTCACGATCTTCGGATCTAAAGACGGCTAACATGGCTTTTAATGAAATCATAGTATGGAAGGTCTTCGTAAATGTGGTCTCACAATATCCTCAAGCGTGGGATGCATAACACTCCCTATTTGTGGAAATCAGAATGTCATCTGATATTCAAAATCAATCCTTCAAATATAATTCGCGAGGTCATCTACCAAGAATCTTGTTACAAGCCAAACGACCTAGGCATTCCTCGTTCAAAGTATTATAAATAAAAAGTCTACAATTTCCTTATGTGTCATTTAACCTTAATCATGAGTAGGTAGACTAGGTAGGTACCAATTGAATCTGACCATCGCCACTTCATAAGGCCTTATTACTCTATTCTAGATAGCAAATACATCGTCAGGTGAAACTTTTTATTCACTTACAGGACGCTGTAGTTCCTGGGACATTTTTAGATGGAGTAGGCTAGCTCAGCACCTATACTATCCCCTTAGTCTAGTCAGCCTTATCCACAGGATAGACATGATCAATACGTGAGGAGCTGACTTAGCGGTGGATTTCCTCACGATGTTTTCCTGCACCGTGTTGAACACGTGTTAATTCGCACATAATAAAAAAACCATTTGTACACAACCGGGATTTGAACCTACGAACTTCGGATCGACAGTCGAGAACTATTAAGTCACTCCTTATTTGTATTTTCCGATACGGAAATCATGCGTCCATTATATGGAAGTTTTTTACAAAGCATTTGTCATAGAAGCCATAAACTTACGCGACATTCTTATACTCGCAGTAGTCGACATCCTCAGGGCAGATAAGGTCTTCCCTCGGTGCGCCGTATATGGCAGCCACTAACCCCTCGATGCCGTATCTCAGGAACGAGCAAGCCCTTGCTAATCGCCATACAATGGGGAGAGGGTCGTCTCCGCTGCCGATGCCGTACACTGCTAGTAGCATGAGAGGAACGCTGAGGGCTGGTCCGAGGAATACTGAATTCTGAAAAGAGAAAATAAGGGTATTATAATGCAAGAGTCCCCAAATTTACCCTAATTCAACCCTAAATCTATACACACAACTGACTATTAAAAACTTCATGTTCACTTTCCAATTGATATTAATATTATTGGACCTTCCTGATTGCATTTAGTTCGGTTTTGTAGGGTTCAAACTTCAATATTCATTAATGAAATCGCATGGATTATTTTGAGACGTCTTAAATCTATTTGAATTTACGCCTGTTCCTCGCGACCAAGCCTAGAAGATACAGGCAAGAAACCACGGCTTGGTTATTCTTTTTAATGATCCTTTTAAACTTTTATAAATCGAGTTGGTATTCTTAAAAGTTCCACAACGCTATCCAGTTCCTGTTCAAAAGCTCACCTAAATGCGGAAACTAAGCCAGTAAGTGACCATCAAAGATGTTTTATATGAACTTGGTGCTTCGAGAAAGCACCTCCACGGCATCCAGCTCGCCCGTCGCACCAATAAAGCGCACTTCCGGCTCAAGCCACACGCCAAACTGTTCCGCCACCGTGTTGAGCACATATCGCGCCAGGTTTATAACGTCTTGGCTGGTGGCATTGTTAGCATTCACCAAAACCAGTGCTTGGTGATGATGCACCCCTGCGCCTCCAATCCGATACCCTTTCAAACCGCAGCGGTCGATCAACCATCCAGCGGCCAGTTTCACCATACCGTTCTGTTGAGGGTATTGAGGCATTGTTGGATGTTTGATTATCAGCTCTGCACATTTCTCAGCGTCAACTAATGGGTTCTTGAAGAAACTGCCAGCGTTGCCCATTTCTCGGGGATCTGGGAGCTTGCTACGACGTATAGCACATACCGATTCGAATATTTGACGCGCAGTTGCAGTCTGGGGATTGAGTTTAGCTAGATCACCATAGTTCAGTGTTGGGCTCCACTGCTTGGGCAGTCGAAACCCTACGCTGACTATAATGTATCCTGTCCGAAACTGATGTTTGAAAATACTCTCACGATAACCGAATTGGCATTTGTGCGCTAACATACGGTCGATGGTACCAGTGCTAAGATCCAACAAATCGACATAACTACAGATGTTTTTCAGCTCGACACCATAGGCACCAATGTTTTGAATGGGTGCAGAGCCGACCAGTCCTGGTATCAGCGCCAGGTTTTCCAGCCCGGCTATTCCAAGATCCAGAGTATGGCTGACTAGTTCTTGCCAGTTCTCACCAGAGCCGACGTGAAGAGACCAGCAATCCTTATCTTCTTTAATTTTGATGCCTTTTATTCTATTTATCATCACTGTTCCGGCGAAATCCTCTAAAAATAGCACATTACTGCCTTCGCCAAGCAACAACAGTGGATTTTGATGCTTTTGTGTTTCTTGCCAGATCTCGATCATTTGTTCAACGCTCTCCGCGAAAACAACACTTGCAGCGGTAACACGGAGTGCAAAGGTATTGTATTTTTCTAAAGAGACTATTTCGGTAGACATGATCGACATTGGGATAGCATGCGACCTAGATTCAATTCGCGATAATAAATAACGCAAACTACGTCCTTTTGTTACGCGTCTTTAAAATGTACTTATGAGTTTATGAATTATATCTCTACGACAACATTTTGAAACACCTACACGATGTGTCACGCGTTTTAATAGCTATAATTTAAAATACAGCAGTGAGACCATAGTGACTGCTGTAGGTACAGTCAACAAGTTTGATTTGTAGGCCACTATAGAACCTTTTTCAAACTCGATATATTAAATATATGTAATTATAAATATTATAAAAGTTAGAATTGTCAACCATTTGTTAATTTTATTTTATTTTAGCTACAAGAGAGTTTTTATTTGAACGTATTTGTAAAAACTATTTAGATTAATCTAGTAGAGGTATTCTTCTTCTTCTTGTCGTGTCACTGATTCTTTCATGGTCATCCTGTATTATGTTAGTGACCATGTTGAGGTATGGTGGCCTAAGACCGTCGATGAAAGAATCAGTATTGTGAAAGGATTAAAGTGCGCCTCTTAAGGCTCCTAAGTAGAGGTATTGTTATCGCATCACATGGCAATAATTTGCCTTTAGATGACGCGTTGCGTCGTAGTTTTAGTGTGAATACGTTCTCGAGTGGCTAACAATTTAAACTGGTTGACTGTACATTAGACTTAAGGCCTAACCTTGTTGACTTGATTAGCTTGACCTATAAAACAAGTTTGAGAATATTTCGTCCGGTTGGCCTATGTTCATTACAACAAATTCGGCGACATAATTGTAGGATTTGATGCAGCGGGAATCGAACCCGCAACCCTTGCGTCTCAGATGGGCACTTGTACGCCACACCGAGGTGACCGAGGTCGTCAATACGAGTATGTCGAAGTTTCCCAAACGCTGCCTTTACGAACGTACACAGAAAACACATACAAAAAAACAAACTAAATGCTACTACAATAATAAACTAATATGTCGAGTAGCCTGAAATAAAGATATTAAAAAATAATATTAATAATAATACTCACAACAACACTAAGCATAGACGATATAACAGTTCCCATAGACTCAGAGATGAGCGCCACCATGATGCAGATAGCAGTGAACATTGCAATCCGCGGGCCCTCCATCGGCTGTGACGTCAGTGGGTAGGTAATGACCAGGTAAATAAGGCTGAAGAATATGGTCGCAGGGGTGCGGGAGACGACCAACGCAGCGTAGTACGGTTTCAGGCCGTACCAACGGTTGAAATACTCGCGCTTTACCAGCTGAACCTCGTCTGGAACTGAATAAAAAACAAAACTTATTTGAAATAGGTAGAAAAATACCTATAGGAAATTTAATTGGAAATTTAAGTATGTTCCTAATGTAATACTGTAGGTGGTTCGTACAAGGTGATTCGTAACTGACATACCACCCCGAAAGGGGGTATCAACTAATAGAAAGAATATTATAATATATGTTCTATAATATTTTCTATTCATTATATTCTATTTTCTTGTATGGGAGCAAAATAAATGTATTATTTCTTTCTATTCTTCTGTTTTTGGTATTTTTATCTCCTTTACAACTTATTACTAAATGTGCAAAAATTTCCGCATCAAGATTGCTAAAACAACTGATTGAGTTTGAACTGATTTGACCCCAAAATAGCTGATTTTTTCATAGAGTTCTCATAGAGTTCTCATAGCTGATTTTGTCGAATTTCGCAAGTCGTAGAACAAGCTTTATTGTCTATTGGGTGTAGAATAAGCCCCTTCAGGGATAGCATACATATTATGAATCACCTTGTATTACCAACTTGAAACAATAAGTATATGAATATGAAAAATGCACGTCGCTTGATCAATATTTTTGTTATGAGCTTAAAAACTAGAATCATGACCCACTTCATAAATATGTCATCAATCAATATTCGATTAGCGTAATGATCGGATGTGAAAACAAAAGTTTTAGCGGTCGATAACCATTATAGCTATTAAAATCCGTTCGATAACTGGTTCTTCTATCAAACCATCAACTCAATTTGATAATTAATGATAGGAAGATGAATAAGTACAAATAACAGAAAAAAAGTTATACTGCTAGTTTCGTTCTAAAAACTAACAATATGACAAATTTGAGATACTTTGATTCTATATTTCCAAAAATAAATAAAAAAACAAGGTGATTCATAACATGTATACCATCCCGAAAGGGGGTTATTCTATCAACAAAAAGAAATAATATTAGCGAAAAAAACATCAATATTTTCTTTTTCTTTTTTTTTCTTTTTTTTCTCAAACTTTTGTCAAATTAGCTGTTTTTGGTACTTTTTATCATCTTTATAATTGATAACTAAACGTACAAGAAGTTCGGAATCAAAATTGTTACGTAAAACAGCTGATTCATTGAGTTTGGCCTGATTTGACCCCAAAACAGCTGATTTTCGCAGAGTTTTTTCAATGAAAGATGTCGTATTTTCAAAAGTCGTAGAACAAACTTTATTGCTTTTCCCGCTACGGAACAAATATTCATGATCTGCAAATATTTGTCCCGAGTCTGGGTGTTTTGTACCATAGTGCTCGTAGTTTCTGATACCCACGACACAGGGAATCCTAGTGTGGGGTCAGCACTTTGTGACTGTTGCGTGTTATTTATTTAAATAACTAGCTTCCACTCGCGGCTTCGTTCGCGTGATAGGTACCTACATAAAAAGTAGCCTATATGCTATTCTAGTCTAGGTAAAGCACTCTATGTATTCCGAATTTCAACGAAATCGGTTTGAGGCCTTAAGGCGTGATTGAACAACAAACATCTAAAACATCCTCGTAAACTTTCGCGTTTATGATATTAGTAGGATTGAGATTTGCTGGAAGTACTCACAAGCTAACAGAACTGGCATCATCGGAATATAGAGCATGACGATGACACAAGCGTAGCAGAAGCCAAAGTTGAAGATAGTCTTGGAGGCGTCGTAGCCCATCCTATGGAAGAGCATTGCTATGATGAACCCGAGGAACAAATGGAGGCCCACTCGCAGCCATAAGTAATACTGAAAGAAAACACAGTACATTTATTTCCTATCACACACAGTACATTTATTTATAGTCAATCTTTCAGCTGTGTACGTTTAATCTGTGCTGTGTATAAATTTTTTGTCTTGTCTTGTTGTGTTCATAGAGTAATTATGTGTGTTTACATGTTATTTTTTTGTTTGTCTATATAATTACTATGTAAGTAAAAAAAAATGTATCTGTTCTGTTCTGACCTATCTAAGCACATGTAAATATGTCAAAAGATTAATACATTGAATGAATGAATGTATCGTAAATTAAAGGTCAGAGAAATAAGTAACAAAATAGTTTCACAAAATACAAGATATTTCATAATATTTATCCCGAAAGGGGCTAATTCTACACCCAATTGGAAATAAAGTCCGTTCTACGACTTTTGGAAATTCGACATTTTTCATTGAAAACCACTATGCAAAAATCATCAAATCAGTTCAGGTTATCTTGATAGCGAACTTTTCGTGCGTTTATGAATGATAATAAAAATACCAATAACAGCTGAATTGAAAAAGTTTTGGAACAAAACCTGGGAAAAAAATGTAATTTAAATTGTGTTTTTTAATCGCGAGTTTTTTTTCGGGATTGTTTACTAGTTAAGGAACAGTTTGTATAATATTATAATCATTTTTAGGGTTCCGTACCTCAATTGAAAAAAAACGGCACCCTCATAGGATCACTTTGTTGTCCGTCTGTCTTGTCGTCGTCGGTCTGTCTGTTAAGACCCTTTAAACTCAGAAACGGCTAAAGGTATAACTTTCAACAAGGAAACTACCTATTTTAATTTTATCCAACATTCTATTCCCACATTTAGTTAGCACGCTGACCTATTTTACGTCACCTTTCAGGTCGGCTGGTAAAAATGCTAGTAGCATGTGATAGCTCATCTTTGGTACAATAATTGTCTTTATATTGTGCGCAATAAAGTATTAAATTGAATACCACTAACCTTATTCCTAACTGTTTGTAGCAACATCCTTTTCAGCAGCACGATGAACTGTTGGCTCGAAGTGCTGCCATGCTTGTAGTTGTGTTTCTCGACTCCGCCTGCGTTCAGTTGCTCTATCTCCATCTCTTCGAAGGAACTTTCCACTGCGAAGTCTCTCCATCTCTGGTTTTTTCCGTTGTCAACCGCTGCTACCATCCTGTCCGCGTGGACTCCGTACTCGCCGCTGGAGACTTCAATAACTGAAATTTATTCTCCTATCACGTGAATTGTAAAGAAGGCCCACGACTTTTGTCCCCAAGAATGGAAGACATCCTCTTAAATCTCAAGGCCAATAGAACCGTGAAGATGTCACGTGTATGTGTGAGGAACATTTGGTGCATACCCAAATTTTGCAGTAGTGAGTATTCCATACGTGACAAGCTGCAAGCCCATCGCCGTTTTATGAATATTATACTTACTGGTTTCCTCACGGTGATTTCTTTCACCGTTGTGTTAAAAAAAAAAAACGAATAGTAAAACTGATTGGTTTACGACTGAGCTCGAACCCACGACCGACCTTGGGATCGAAAGGCGATTTTTTTCCCTGATTTTGTCGCCAAATTTTTTAAAATTGCTTTTTTTGTAATTCTTAACCATCTTTAGAACAATGTTTAGTTTATAACCGAGTTTTTCAATTAAAAATGGCGAATTCCCTAAAGTATTAATTAGATCATACTTTATTGCCAATTGAGTGCAGAATAAGCCCCTTTCGGGATAGTATGCGTATTATGAATCACGTTGTATAAGAAATTATCTCCTGTAATAATAAATTTGTAAACTCCGAGAAAGTCATAAACTTCTGAAAGTCAGTTCAGTAATCAGTCATGAAAGTACAAAGTTGGGCTACTCACTGAAGTCAGCCGGGTTGTAAGTCTTCGGGCACGGCAATTGCAGCTCGTTCAGGAAAGGCACGACGCCGGCCGCGGTGCCTTGGTAGGCGCACCGTCCATCCGCCACCACATACACGTGATCGAACTCGGCGAATAACCGAGCAGAAGGCGTGTGGAGGGAACACACCACTGTGCGACCACCTCGGGCCACCCGTTTGAGGAGTGATACGCACGTAGAGGATGCCACGTCGTCTAAGCCGCTGAAAGTTAAAAAAAAACGTTAATTTCTGACAGTCTGCCTTCTGCGCTAGAGGTCACGATTGACGAGGGTTCGATTCCCGCACTGGACAAACATTTGTGTGATTAACACAGAGGTTTGTTCTGTGTCTGGGTGCTAAATAGTTATCTATTATGTATATCAGTCTCTGGGACCCATAGTACAGGCTATGCCTAGTTTGGGATCAGCTGACCGTGTGTGATATGTCCGGAATATTTATTTATTTATTATTCATCAGCCTGTAGAAGTCCTCCACTGCTGGACATAGGCGTCCCCATAAGAGTTCCACGAGGAGCGGTCTTGAGCCTTTTCCATCTACCGACTTCCCGCAACCTTCAAAATGTCGTCACTCCATCGGGGGGCCTTACAACACTGCGTTGCCCGGTTTATGGTCGCCCTTCGAGAACCTTTACTCCCCAACGGTTGTCGGTTCTGCGATCTAATTCTTAAGCTTTCGTAGTCAACTGTGGGGCAATTACGTAACTTCGTTGCAATTAGTTTCTATGAAACCGATAAATATTTGCAGGCTTTGCGATTACCCTTATTAGACAAAGCCGCCAAACGATATACTGACTAGTGAGGCAATTACCTATTATAGGTAATCGCAAAGCTGTAATATTAACCGGTTTCAAATGACCGTCAGAAACTGATTGTAACAAAGTTACGTAATTGGATGGCAGAGGATGCAAAAATAAAGAGACTTTGACCTTAGCATAGTTCTTATAAAATTAAAGTTTTTCCTGGTACAGTCGACTGCATTATGATGTATTTATTTCATATATACTTTATTTACAGAAAGAAACTTAAAACTAATACAAGTTAATATTTACAAAATACACAAGAAACAGTTGAGCCATCTAAAGACCGTTACAAACGATCTATAGATAGCTCAACTGATCCAGATCACGTTATTTATTATAACTTTATTTCATAATTTAAGACAGAAAGAATACAGATGAAGATGGTGGGTACACGGTTAAGTTGAAAATGGCACGGGTCATATAAGCACATAATTTTCTAGTTTTTGCCGTGTACATCGTTATTTTTAGTACTGTGGCATCATTATGAAAATTGTGAAATGTACACATCTTAACGCAGGCTGCTGTACCATTGAGCTTGGAGTCCTTCGCCGGCCTGAAAACTCCATCAACAGAGTTGGCCTAACTCATACGAAGCTGACTGTATACTAAGTAGTACAGTTTTATTATCCTTGCGTATTGAAGAATAGGTTTTGCTACACACTACATACATTTTGCAACTATTTAGTATAAAACTTACGTAGTTGGTTCATCAAGAAAGACAACAGGTGGGTTGTTCAGCAGCTCCAAAGCTACTGAAAGTCTTTTCCTCTCGCCTCCAGACAGTCTCTCTGCTGTTGTGTTCCTGGCCTTGCCTAGCCTCAGAAGTTGAATGATTTCTTCTACCTGTAATCCATAAGATAAAGTTAAGCTACGATTTCATAAGAACATCAATAACCTTTAAATGACAACAATGTTTATTTAACAATTTTCAAAAAACTTTTAAATTTGACAGCTATTGCGAGAAAAATAAAGACTAATTTATATAATTTGGCAATATTTTTAAATTAAGTACCTATCAAATTAAGTAAGTTTAGGATATTAGGTACAACAACTGAATCAACACTTATATGAGAGAGTGAAAAATACAGTCGACTTAGTTATATTGGGGGTAAAATAGAGACTTATTTTTGGTGTATTTTAATGTCAATGCATTGAAATAATTACGTAACTCACGTAACTCAATTGTATATTGCCTTGGAAACTGAATGTAGAAAAATAATAACATGACCAAAATAGTAATACAGTTTTGGATCATTGTCACGACCGGAAGGTCAGTCTCGTTTTTAATAATACAACTAACCTAGATATGGTTATCATTATCAACTAAGTACCTACTTTATTGCAACCTCTAATTATCAGAGGCCCTGGTCTGCAAAGTCAGTGGTATCACTTTTCACTTTTGGCTTCCCCAAAGACTGCCATGACGAACTGCCTTGAGCCTTTTCCATCCACCGACCTCCCGCAACCGTCACAATGTCGTCGGTTCTTTGCGTGAAAGACCTTTCCAATACTGCGACGTCGGTTCGTGGTTCATCCTTCTAACCTTCGAGAGCCTTTATTCCCCCACGGTTGTTAACTCAACTTTATTCCATACATTATTCCAACCATTAGAATTTCCATTTATCCAACAACTACGAATAACCATGAAATAAATAATAACACCAACAGTCACACACATAGTCCTTACCCCACACTAGGATTCCCTGTGTTGTTGGTATAAGAAACAACTAGTACCAAGGTTTCCATCCACCGACCTCCGTTCTTTGCATGGAAGACCTTCCACACTGCGACGGTCGGTTCGTGGTCCTTCCTTCCAACCTTTGAGAACCTTTATTCTCCAACGGTTGTCGTACTCAACATTATTCCAACCATTACGATTTCCATTTATCCTACAACTACGAATAACCATGAAATAAATAATAACACCAACAGTCACACACATAGTCCTTACCCCACACTAGGATTCCCTGTGTTGTTGATATAAGAAACAACGAGTACCAAGGTGTGGTAACTTTGTACTCCTAGTTTAGCACACAGATCTCACAAATATTTGAACAAATAGAGAGTAACGATACTTACAACTATGGCTTTCCTCTGAGAGCCTATCTCCGTGCCAAGTTTCAGATCTGCTGCAATGGTCATCGCCTCCAATACTGTGATGTATGGCTGAAGCAGATCCTGTTGCATGATGTAACGTGACAGCTTCCTAAACTGATGGAGATCCCGGGGCTCCCCATTGGTGGCGATCGTCCCTGTTGCCCCTGTCACTCTGAAAATGTTTAAAAGTCAATCTAACAATTTTATTTTGAGGGTGCCTTATGTCGGCATTAATGAAAAATTAAATTTAAAAATAATACATAAATTAAAATTCCAAAGAACAAATTCATTAAGGCGGCTTACAGTCGCCATATTGCATTTTTTAACCTTTTATCCCACTAGTGAAAGCCCCGCGACTTCGCTCGCGTAATTTTCTTCAAACAAACTGCAACTCCGCTGCCCCTCTGCTCTAGGAGTTGAATATCAGGAATCCCTTTCTTAGTACACCATACACTTCATAATAAAAAGACCTTCCAAATTTCAAAGTTTATGGATCAGCGGTTTAGGCTCTGCGTTGTCTGTCAGTGTGTCAGTTACTGTTTTATATATATTTAGATTTAGATGACACTCCTATGATCCTACATATTCTATGACACTCGCGGAACAAAGGCAAATCCAATGACACCTTGTTTACCAGAATCCATCAAGCCGTTTTGACCTAGTGGTAGGTTCACCGACTTTCGATCCGAAGTTTCTAATCCGGTCGTGCACCAAGTATTTCAATTTGAAAAGTGTAAGTGTTCATTAACATAGCATGTGCTTGAAATGTGCCGATTGTTCGAACATGCCTCTGACTATCCCCTTAGGACTGTATACTTACTTATATCCAGCTAGTATGTTTAGGAGCGTGCTCTTGCCGGCTCCCGACGGTCCCAATATGGCCGTCAATTGTCCCGACCGGAAGTCCCCGTTTAGGCCTCGGAGTATTAACTTTGAACCTGCAAACAAATTGATTCCATTGAAATTCTTTAACTGGTTTGCACTGAGATTCTTATTCTCTAAATGGTTTGCAAATTATATATCAGAATAGAGGCCAGCAGCTTTTCTGCACTCAATACTGGTGAAGGATATTTTATATCTATACCTAAGTATGACGAGGACATCATCATCATCAGCCTGATGAAGTCCACTGCTGAACATAGGCCTCCCCCAAAGAGTGCCATGACGAACGGTCTTGAGCCTTTTTCATCCACCGACTTCCCGCAACCTTAACAATGTCGTCGGTCCATCGGGTGGGAGGCCTTCCAACACTGCGTCGTCCGGTTCGTGGTCGCCACTCGAGAACCTTTGTTCCCCAACGGTTGTCGGTTACCAAGGTTACCGACATAGCTTTCAGAATAAGCAGGTTGAAGTGGCAGTGGGCCGGCCATATAGCTCGCAGAACCGAGGAACGAGCAAAACTATATAATTTTCCATCATATAGATTTCCAGAAACAATTTCAATTAGGGAGATTTGCCCATACTCGCCATGCTGGGCATGTGGGATGGCGAGCACAGATAAAACTATTGTTTTTAATAGGGAACGCTCATGCCCATCCCCTAGCTTTTTTTCCGTTAGTCGCCTCTTACACCATAACCAACTTGTCAGAAAACTCAAACTTATAGAATGCATTGGTGAATTGTTTAAATTATATACTTTAAATTATATTTTAAATTTTAAATTATATTTATATATCAACTAGCAAACTCATAAAATGTCGTGTATTAAAGCAGTTTTTGCAATAAGTGTGGTAATATCCCACGGATGTTGCACTGATTGGCTCGCTGACAATGATTTCGTAACGCTGCTGCTTTTAAACAGCCGTCATATTGTAACAATGCTGAGAATTTGTTGAATTTGCGTAAAGAGCCGGTTCATTGAAGAGTGCGGCTTGCCATTGATTTAAACTGCTGGAAATTTTTAAAGGTTTCTAACATTTTACTACAGATTCTGGTAAGAAAAATCGCGATCATCGTTAATGAGTTGTACCTATGTTTAACTAAATAAATACTATAATTATACAAAACATAATGCTTTTGGGATTTGTGGAACTTTTGTCCAAAAATCTCCATTGTCGCAGGAGATCATCGTATGGGATTTCTGGAATAAGCCTTCCCAACCTAAAGCGTATTCGGCTGTTATGAATGAGACACGAATATATACACACCGGCACAATTAGCGGAACAGAAAAAAAAGTGAGACTATGGGATAATAACGCATATATTTGACGAAAATGTAATTAGACACAAAATAACAAATTGATTAACATCTTTTAACAACGACTTTGAAAAGTCTTCGTTATTTTTTATTGAAAAATAAACAAATTTAAAATAATTGAAATTTTTAGATGATTATGAACCATCACAAAAAATAAAAAAAAGTAAGCATTAAATGATTTAACAATAAAATTAAAGCAAAATTAATAACGAGTGTTTCCCCCTCTTGCTCTGATTACGGTTTCCATTCGTCTGGGCATGCTACAAATTATGTTATCGATGATTTCTTGAGGCAACCGCTCCCACTCCTCAAGTAATGCGTTTCCAAGTTCATTCAGATTGTTGGGGGGTGGCATTCTTGATTTAACCCTTTTTTTTAGCAAGTCCCAGACATGCTCTATCGGATTCATATCGGGGGAATTTGCTGGCCACTGCATCACCGGTATACCTACGTGGCTCAGATATGTCTGTACGCGATTAACGGCTGTACAAGCTTGAAATGAACTGGAAGACGTTCGAGGAGTACGAGTAAGTGAGCGTACAGTTCGCAGGAGATTTGAAGAAGTTGGTTTAGGGTCGTATATACCTGCCAAAGGCCCAAAACTTGAGAGACGTCACCGCGTAAAACGATTAAGCTATGCGCGAATTTTGTTATTTTGTGTCTAATTACATTTTCGTCAAATATATGCGTTATTATCTCATAGTCTCACTTTTTTTTCTGTTCCGCTAATTGTGCCGGTGTGTATATATTTTTAGTGCTCTTCAATGAAAAATTACATAAAATCCCCTATAAAATTTTCAACGAAAAACCTATGCTTTTTAGGAGGAGGTAGGGCACAGCGAGATTTTCTCGTTCTGAATTGGAGCAGCCTGCCTGGGGAGGTACCTCCGCCTTACAGAAGATCGCAGCCAAATAACATTATTTGTTTCAAACAGTGTTGTGTTCCTGCGGTGAGTAAGGTTGCCAGAGCTCTTTAGGGGGGAAGGGGGTTCGGGGTCGGCAACGCGTGCGTGATGCCTCTGGTATTGCAAGCGCTCATAGGCTACGGTAACCGCTTACCATCAGGTGGGCCGTAAGCTTGACTGCCACCTCTGTTGTATTAAAAAAAAAAATGCTTGAATCTGGATTCATTCATATTCATTCGAATATAGTTTCAAAATTCGGGCCTAGGTCAAACTTTAAATGTTATGTAATCGTACGGAAACTCAAAGTTAGTTGAAAAAAAATTGTATTGCGTTGGTATACCTGTGAATGATTGTAGTCAGAAACGAGTTATCCTTGTTGCAATCCAAAGTGCTTGATCGTCAAAATGTTTGTCGAAGTATGAGTAGGTAATTGCATCGCAGGATAATGTCAAAAGACATTGCACAATCAACTACAAATCATGGGCTTGACGATTGAGAGAACAATATTTAACTAGCAATTCCGTGATTTGTTTGACCCTCATGAACTAATCTGTGATAATCTTCTCGTTGATATTAAATTCAATGAATTGCTAGTTCTTTTTTTTAATGATTTAAAAATTGATAATAGAAGGTTGCTTATTAAGTCTTTGGACCCTACAGCCCATGACGTCTTATTGCCATTCAAATTTGAGCGAGTCAGCATTATTTTACGCTGCATTTAAGAAAGACAAACAACACTGTCGCATTAATGTAATTTTATTTTGATTATGATTTTGGTTTTTTAGTTCCTTAATAAAGAAAATAAAATACATTTGTTTGTGACAATAAGGTGCTTTTCCATTAGCTTTCACCATGCTGATGCTAGATGTGCTTGGTTCTTATTAAACATATTTTCACAGTGGCGTTGCAAATACTCTATCAGCATAAAATAATAATAGAAGAGAATTCCCTTCATTTAGTTTAATTTTTTATGTGTTTCTTGGGTACAATAAAGAATTAAGAATTTCGAAAGACTCAAGGCTCTGTCTCGAGTAGACTGGAGCTTTGCGCTAGGCGACAGGGAATAGAGCACAAGGATACGCGGACATTGACTATCGGATTGCACATTCACTGCGTTTGTATCAGGGCTGTCACGGTTTCTCCTAAACTCTGTATATAACGCCTAACCTACTGAGTTATTGAAAAATGTGCCATAGTATTTTCTCAATCAAGCTGAGATTGGTAATCGAAACATCAAACAGATTATGGGGAATTTAATAGATATTTTACTGTTATTCGCTGTGGAGTGTCGTAGAACGGCTCCTGACTGCAAAATCGGTTCAGCTCACTATCACCACAATCTTGTATTGTCATCAGGTATGCCAAGTTCCAACTTCACCTTGCTTGCTTTCTTTTCATGTCATTGATTCTTCCTTGGTCATCCTGCATTAAGTCAGTGACCGGGTTGAGGTATGGTGGTCCAGAAAAAGGGCCTATGTGTGAAATAATCAGTGTGGTGAAAGGATTAAAGTGCGCCTCTTAGAGGCTCCTTGCGTGCTCTACATCGAACAACTGTGTCAAAATTTATTTGCAAGATTTTACAAAGTAACGAAATGCTAGCAAATGTTTTGCAGAGAGCGTCTTGTATAAAGAATAACATTAAAGCATTTCCGACAGTTTAGAGCCTCATATTTATTCATGTCATTATTCATCAGGAACAGCTCAGTGTTCTTAAGTCAGAGGTCATTTACAAACATGAGCTTTGATCTCACAATAACAATATTTCCGCGAATCTCCTGCCTGTCAAAGGGCAGTCATTACCATTAAAGATGCGTGTATTGTTGTGTGTGTACAGTTCCTGAAGGTTGGCGACCTCGGTGGCCAGCGATCGAGTGCCCGTCTGAGACGCAAAGGGTGCGGGTTCGATTCCCGCTGCAGAACAAATATTTGCATGATCTGCAAATATTTGTTCCAGGTCTGGGTATTGTGGTATCATGGTACTCGTAGTTTCTGATGCCCACTACACAGGGAATCCTATTGTGGGGTCAGGACTATACTATATGTGACTGTTCGGTGTTATTTATTTATTTATTTTATATATTGATGTGAAATTTTTGGACCACTAAATATAATAGGACAACTTCAAAACGAACGTAACTCAAGCCAATACGATGCTAAAAAGCAAACGCCAATCTATCGTTCGTAGAGTAGTGGCAATGATTTTGTTTTATCTGATATGGCGGGCTTACATACCTATATGAAACTAAAGATGGACAACTTTGGCTTATATATTTTTTCTTTTATATTAATTTGAAGCAACCCTATCGTAGCATTTGTTGACTCCAAACGCACGCAAAGAGCTCGGCATAACTGGTCATTATGCTGTTTGTATAGATTCGTTAGCGCACGCACCTTATGTAGGCATCTATTGTTCAAACCATTTATATTATAACCTACTAATATTATAAATGCGAAAGTTTGTGAGGATGTTTGGATGTTTGTTGGAAGAAGTTTGATAATTTAAGTACTATTTATAAAAGCATTATGTACATATTTCATCAAGTATAGCGTGTGCTGTCCTTGGATCATTTGTTGAAGCTCAAAATTGTATTTTTTTTCAAATTTCACAAAAAAATAAATCTTTTGAGCCTCACCTTGTTGGATCGGCACCACACTGAAGAACATATCATTTTGTGAAAAAGCATCATCGAAAAAAATTATGGGCACCAAGCCGTGTTTGTTGCCCGATTCTTCTAGAGTTGGTTGCGAGGAACAGGTGTAGCCTCACTCAGTTTCTAAGACGTTTCAAAGTGATCCTATTGATTTTATAGAAATAAACGCCTTTTGACTTTGACATTGGAATCTCTTTGAAGTCCATGATGATGAGAGTAGATAAGGGGCTAAGTTCTAAAATCGAGTCGTATATCCAATATTATAATTTGCTCGAGTTTTATCTGGAAACTGGATACAAAAAAATTATATATAAATTGTTCATAGACGTACGTAGGTACAAGTAGGTAACTACATAGACAACAAAATTCAATTAAAAAGCGTTGGCTTGGGTTTAATTGAACTTGTGACCTTTGGCTCGCTATTGTTATTGCATTCATCATCATCATTTCAGCCGTACGACGTCCACTGCTGAACATGGCCTCCCCCACAGACAGAGCGAATTCCTATCATGTGGGGGGATTTGCCCATACTCACCACGCTGGGCATGCGGGTTGGCGAGCGCAGTTAGAGCTATGGTTGTTAAAATGAGGGACGCTGCTGCCCATCCCCTAGCTTTTTTCCCTTAGTCGCCTCTTACGACATCCGCGGATAGGTAGATATGGAGGGGCCTATTCTTAAGCCGGGGCCACCACGGCCACATTGTTATTGCATTATAGAGTATGAAATACCTACCATATTCAAATGTTTTGTGAGGCAACGTTTTTTATTGATGACAGTTTAGAAACTACGCATACTGTAGTGGCCAATGCCTTGAACAGAGACAGACATGACATGACATGACATCTCTAGACAGTCATGAAGGTGATCTTGAGTAAAACCCCGTACTCAGCTGAGGGTGAGTACGGGGTAACATATTACACAATCATCTTCTCCTACAATAAACATGAGTTTTAAATAAAGACGGTCATACGCGAGAACTCGCGCCCTGAGGGTTCCGTACTATTACACCGGGTCAGAAAATCAAAACTCCAAGTGTAGGAAGTGTACCACGTATATGTACCAATTGTTATTATTACAAAGAAATGATAAATGAATATCCATTTAAATATCAGTAACCTATTTCAAGAAGTCCTTAACTGAAAAAAATGATTGTACATACTTACATATTCATATTATTAACATCCAATATTTTACTTTTTACATTACTAAAGCCGAACAGCCGTTTTTTCTAAATGAGGTACGGACCCGTAAAGTACCTAATAAGCCAGAGAGTAGTAAAGTACTTATGAATAAATTACTTAACTGAAAATTATTATCCTGTGTATAGTTTAAGCCATTATAGTTTAACACCAAGAAAAATAAGAATAAATAAATATTATGTACCTAGAGTTATTCTACAATGGGTACCAGAGACTGATATACATAATAGATAAATATTTAACACCCAGACACAGAACAAACATATGTACCTATTCATCACACAAATGTTTGTCCTGTGCGGGAATCGAACCCGCAATCTCTAGCGCAGAAGGCAGATTTACTACCAACTGAGCTATGAGTCCAGTCTTTTTCCATTTCACGATATTATTCCATTTCACGATGTTTTGTGACCTTTAAATTATAGATACCTACACGATTCAAAACGCAATGATTCACAAGATTTCGTGAATTGAAATAACTCTAACGGTAACAAGCCGTGTTGACATAGTGGGAGGTCCCCGACTTTCGATCCGAAGGTCTTGCATTCGAACCCAGTCACGCACCAAAGAGGGTTTATATTCAACGCTTGCTTAAAATGGTGTAGGAAAACATCGTGAAGAAACCAGTAAGTATTCTTAAAACGGCGATAGGCTTGCAACCTGTAACATATGGAATGCTCAGAAGTCACTACTGCATGTGAGCATGTGCCTAATTTTCAGACATGCCTCTGACTACCCGCTTTAGACATCTTCAAGGATCGCCTGGATATCTTAAAGGAAATCTACCATTATTGGGTATAAAAGTCGTGGGCTTATTTTTTTTATCTTTTTTCTAACGGTTAACAAATGTCGGGAAGTCGGCGGATGGAGAAGAATCAAGAACTTTCTACATGGTTCTCTTTGGGGGAGGCCTATGTTAAATGTATTCTACTAGAACATTCATCGCATCGGTACCTTTTGGTAATTATCTATGTACCCAATCTGCTATTACGATCACAGAGTCACCAGAGATTAAATAATACTGCGTAACTATTACAGTGTACTCGACAGTAACTCGACCGGTTCCGTGCGGAGCAGGTAACGGCACAACGAGGTGCATTCACGTGCATTTTAACTGCATTCGTATTTAGGCCAAACCCGAAGTCACGTCACGTGTTCCTTTCTAACTTGTAGTGATGGGACACATTCGGTAAAAGTTATCGATGATAATAATTATTTCTACACAAGTTATACTAAGTACTACACATATGGCTAAATATCATATTGAACTATCGTACTGCTAAAATAAACCCATCTCAGACGCTGTTATTCCTTATTCTTATCAAACAAAAAAAACTTTAGACTTAAGCTATAAAACAGCATTTATAAATTCAGTATTATATTCCGGGGAATTAGCAAGATTTAAGATTCAAGATGTTTATTTGCAGAAATAAGTGTTACAGAGAGGTCTTAAAGCTAATAATAAACAGGTAATAAACAGTCATAAGACGATTTCAAAAAGGGTAACCTCGCACGTATGCCTGTTTCCACATAAGCCAACAATTCAAAAGGTATTTAGGTAGGTAACACCAGAATCGTTTTGACCCACAAAACCAATTTTAAACATTCTGGTAATAATCGGAAGGTTACAAAAGTTGCTTTATCTGTTTTAGTAGAGTAGTACTAAAACAGATAAAGGCTACTTGGAATTAACGACAGCTGAAGACCTATTTAAAAAAAAATTGAAATATTAAGTACCCATCGGAAACGTCAGATTTTCTCAAAACAGCTCTAAAACATGAGATCAGAATATCAGTTATATTATTCGAGCTGGTTTGAGAAAAACTGACCGTGTCCAATCGGAAATCTATCTGATATTTTGAAATACGGCTGCTGGCGGCAACATCACAGTAGTTGCACATTACTCGGTCTGTGCATACTTTACAACTTAGTACTAAAGCTATCGTAGTACATGCAATCACCTTCCTTTGAATTTAGGACAGAATTTAATTCTCAATCACGTACATCCACTAGTTATGTGGTAACGTGAAATCATCGTAATAATCCAACACGCAGTTTTTTACTAGATAAAGCTTTAGCAATATTATTAGAGTTATTTTCCTGGCGTTGTTTTTTATCGGGAGACAAAACCCACTGAAATTACGGTCATACTTGTGGCATAATAAAATAGTAATGTAACTATGTACCTATATCAGTAAAGCCGTGTTCAAACGGCGACTGATTTGTATAGCTCAATAAAATCGCCGGCACCTCAAAGTCAATCTGAAACCTTTTATTCAAAGGACGTGTATGAGTATCACTTTGAAATTCATTTTTGCTGCCTGTGTTTAGACGACGACAGATATCTGTGTAAGATAAAACAAAAGATGATCCAACTTGGGTGATATTTTGAACATCGTAAGCTTACGTGTTTGTCTCGCATATTCGATTGAGTATTTAGTTATAGGAACTGAAAAGATTCCAAGAGATTAACGAACCGTGCTATTCTGTGTAGTGAGTGCTAAAGAACTTATGAATACAAATGAACATATTATTAATCAAAACATATAAATTCTAACCAACAATATTATAAAGAATACTTTATCGTCGGTTTTGAATATAGATCTGGATGACAGGGCGTGGTCGCAGGCCTCCCTGCCTGTCAAATTGGGGGGCTTAGGTATACGGAAAATTTCAAGAGTATCTCTACCAGCGTTCTTGTCTTCCGTCTATAGAACTAGCTCTTTGGTTGAGAAAATTTTATCTCCGTCTGTTTTGGCTCTTTCTGGCACCAATCTTCAAATTTCTTATCTAGACGAGGCTAGAAACGCTTGGCATAGTGCTTGCCCTAATACTGCTCCTCCCCGGTCTCTTTCATCTCAACGGCAATGGGACGGGCCTCTGTGCGAGTTGACACGGAATTGTCTGTTACAAACGTGTTTATGCTCCGCAGATCGTGCCCGTCTCCTAGCCGTTTCTAAATGGGAGTCAGGACTTTGGCTGCAAGCACTTCCTTCACATAATATTGGTACTCTAATGGATTCTGTCACCTTCCGTCTTGCAACCTGTCTTCGGTTGGGTGCTCGTTGTTGTGCACCTCATCAGTGCCAGTGTGGTACGGCGGTCGATCAGCTCGGTCACAACGGATTATCGTGCACTAGGGCTGCCGGAAGAATATCCCGCCACGCTAGCCTTAATGACATCATCCGCCGGGCTCTTGCCAGCATTAACGTCCCAGCCATTCTCGAACCGAATGGTTACGTGATGATGGTAAGCGGCCTGACGGTATGACTTTGGTCCCTTGGGAGAAGGGTAGGCCTATGGTGTGGGACGCTACTTGTGTTGATACACTAGCGCGCACACATCTTCCGGGGACATCAGTTAAGGCGGGTGCGGTGGCAGATTCGGCCGAGGATCTCAAAAGGCGCAAATATGTTAGTCTTGATAGGGCTTACATATTTGAGCCTTTTGGGGTTGAGACCCTGGGTCCGTGGGGAAACGGGGCCCTCCGGGTTTTCAAAAAGATATCAGGACGTCTGATCGAAGCGACGCGTGACCCGAGAGCTGGCTCTTATTTGGCCCAGCGAATTAGCATTGCCATCCAGCGTGGCAATTCCGCCAGCGTCTTGGGGACGCTTCCGACTGGTAGTGATCTGGATCAGTTGAGCTATCTATAGATCGTTTGTAACGGTCTTTAGATGGCTCAACTGTTTCTTGTGTATTTTGTAAATATTAACTAGTTTTAGTTTTAAGTTTCTTTCTATAAATAAAACTTATTTACTACCAACTTGTAATGCATAAAAATATCAAAAATGTTCAGAAAAAATATGCTGAACTACGATTATATGAATGACTTGCATGAGTTTACTCTTCGTAAAGCTAAATTTTTGTAGTGCTTTCTTTTTGATTGTCGTGTCACTGGTTCTTTCTTGGTCATCCTGAATTAAGACTCAAATTTGTGGTATGGTGACCCTGAAAAGGGCCACTGACCGTAAGTGAAAGGAACTAGAGTGGGGAAAGGATCGCACCAAGAAGAGATTCTTTTCGGGCACATAGCTCACGTCTACGAGGTTTTTGGTTCTAGGATATGCCGGTTTTCTCCCGATATTTTCCTTCAATGTTTGAGAGCACAAAAATAAAAAAATCGATCACCTGTGCTGGTATGCTGACGAGACTTCACTACGTTACGCACCTAGCACGTGCAGATAGCAGCTTTCTAAAGATTTACCAACGCCAACATTCTCGCTAGCAGTAGGAATTGTTGCACCGTACTATATCAACATTTTGCGATACTTGCTTGGAAATTTTGTGAAATCTGTAGTTACAGAAAAATAGTGAATGTTTAGGTACAGTGACGATCTCAGATGACTTCGTTGGCCCTGTATCCACTTAGTTGACAAGAAAACATGACTTATAAAATTAATCTGCAGAAGATTTTTGCTCGTGGCGAAGTGGGTCATCGAATCTTTTGCATCTTGGTTGATAATTTCATGTTACATTTATATCAAAATATAAATCCGATCCGCTGCAACTCCAATAAAAAAAAAAAACTCAACTCCATATAAATCCACTGATTATTTCAGGGTTGCACTGCTCAGTTCAATCAAGTGAGCAATTGCCTTAAATTAAGAGTTTTTAAATTCTTACAAGCATTTTAATTCAAAACATGGACAACCACGGTCGGCGTGAGATACTAAGGCCAAATTTACATAAGAGTACATGATGAACACAAAACTTGAGTCTGTCGGCTTAAGTCTTCGGTCTGTCGATTTATTCAACTTCATTTCTTTGAAGAGTTATTCCCAATAGAAGCATTTAGGTAATGACTAAAATGCACCGAACTGTTTTTATCCAGTCTATGTAATTCACCAGGCTGATGATGATGATGATGAAGCAATAGTCTTACTACTCAAAACTGCAGATGAACTAAAGGTCATTCCCAAATCGCATGCAAAGTTGATTATACGGGACTTTGCCTGATCATATCTAACGCTTTATTTTTTGACTGTAGAAACTTTTGGACACAAGCGAGATTAAAAATAACATTATTAAAAATACAAAAATGTTTTTTTATACAATTGGATACATTCAGGTATCTTTTCATCAATCTATAAGGTATTTTTTTCCGAGAGCTTGGATGCCGCTGAGTATAAATCGTCAAAAGGAAGTAACGAAGTACCTACTAAGTATAATGAGTGATTAAGCATCATGATTGTAATCTGTTTCGTAATTTAATTATACTTATTTATAGATACAATGCATAATCTGCACATGCATCTTTATTTAATAAAGCCATTCATTCATTATACAAAAGACATTAACGCGCGCGCCGTAGACACTCGTAGACCCACTCCACACTCGAATTGGCGTAACAGCTCCCATTATTGGCGTCCACCAGTTATAGGCCGCCCAATCTATTATTCCTTAAAATAATATATAACCACGAACACTGATTTTAGTGCTACGTTTCATATCAAACTTCAATACTCAAACAGTCATATCTATCATTGTTACAACCTAATTTGTATCGAAAATGTTTTTGCCGATAAACTAACATACCTAATAACTTCAATTATTGCTAAGGTAAGACATTTTTTTTTAAAGTTATATGGAGGCAAACAGGCATACGGCCCACCTGATGGTAAGCGGTTACCGTCGCCTATTGACATCTGCAACACCTGGAGCATTGTTAATGCGTTGCCTGCCCTGGAGAATTATGTATTTTTCTTAAAGCTGTTTTTTTTCTGTTTTTTTTTCATGTCCACATCCACTAAAAATAAATTTCTTCGATTGAATACTCACTTCTGCCATTCTGCACAGTATGGGTGAGATCCTGGAACGTCAAGTTGATGGGTGGTCGCTGAGGCAGATGCGATAAGTGCGCCCGGCCGAGCGCGCGGGATGTGCCCGGTTCTGTTACCACCGACATATCTGTTTCACTTGCTGGGCATCTTTATCTGTGGACAAAAGAACATTTCTATTATAATACTATCACAAAATTTTACTAAAGAAGCCAGTAAAAATGTTTACATGTTCACCAATTACTTTTATTAACGAGAAGTTACGAAACATCTTCAGTATTACCTATCAGGCGCGTGTATTCAACACTCGCGATAGTGTAACTTGGTAATACCGTGAATAATTAATGCTATAGAGGTCTGTGAGTGACTGTCGGCCGTCTATCGGTGGAAAACTTGCGTCTGTGCTGTGTCTACCGCGCTACATGATATTTATGTCAGTGTGAGAGAAAGAACGAGTCCACAGCCGAAGTTTGTCACTTTTTTTGGCATACACAAATATTCCCGGAGCTGATGATATTACTGAATTCATTTTATTGCTACTCCTTAAAGTATTCTTTTTCACAAAACTATAACAATCAAATTAGAAACAAAAAACAACAATTATTTAATTTATTAATCACTTGATACTTTGTTCAGTCCTCATTACTTTTGATTTTGCCTGTACGCGCAAAAAAAATGCGACTTCTCTTAAAACGGTGCATTTGTGTGATGTTGCAGTTGCAAAAACTACTGAGGTGTTCCAGTAGGTTTACCTACACGAATGAACTGAGCAAAAAAGGTTATGTATCTAAAAAAATTACTTACGAGGGGCGTTGAATATATTCTCGGTATCGAGGTTATTAACTTAAAATGTTGGTGATTTTACTTTCGAATAAAATTAAGACGTTATCTAAGGGAATAAATATAAAATTTCACAAATGTGTGATAATTACTTCGCTAGTTATCCTTATTCATCCAAAAACAGAATGTCTGACGAGACAATGTTGAAGAAAATCGAGCACCGCGCTGTGATTAAATTCCTTACAAAGCAAAGAAAAAGTCAAAAAATCATTCACAAAGTGATCGTGGCTGTTAACGGAGATTCTGCGCCTTCGTTATCAACAGTTTAAAAGTGGCCAACTGAATTCAAAGGGGGTAGAGAGAGCATCAAAGACGACCCTCGCCCGGGTTTTCGCCGCTACAGACAAAATGTAAAAAAAAATGAAAACCTTGTATTGGGAGTTGCCCCAATAAAGGTTAAAATGTTAGCAGGAATGACTAACCTATCCGTCGGCACCACACACACTATTCTTCATGACTTCCTGAACCTTTAAAAAGTCAGTGCAAGATGGGTGCCGCGAATGCTGACGGCGCCTCAGAAACAAGTGCAAGTTGAATGCAGTAGGGAGCTGTTAGAGCTCTGTGGTGAAGATCCATGAAGTTTTTTCAACCGAATTGTTACTGGTGATGAAATCTGGGTTCACTATTATGATTCTCAAAGTAAGCAAGAATCCATGCAGTGGCACAAGAAGGGTGCAGACCACCCAAAGAAGTTCAAAGTCACCCTGTCCGCCGGAAAATCCATGGCCACAGTCTTTTGGGACTATAAAGGAATTTTACTTATCGAATTCATGAAAAAAAGTGAAACAATAAACGCAGCATGTTACGCAACCACGTTGAGTAATTTAAGAGGCACTGTTAAAGAAAAAAGACGAGGAAAACTGGCCACCGTGTGTTGCTTCTTCACGACAATGCGCAAGTTCACACGGCACGGATTGCCAAGGCTGCTGTGCGAGAGTGTGGATTCGAAGAAATTAACCACCGTCATATAGCCCCCAGTGTAAGTCAATTACTTTTGATTTCCTAATTAAGAAAAAAAACCTTCGCGGAATAGTAGATTATGCATCGCGGGCTTAAATGTGTATTTGTCCTGGGCGCTATATTGAACCCCGAGAACGAGGGATTCTATGGTTAACTCCCGAGCGGAGCGAGGGAGTTAAGGCAAGAATCCTGAGTACGAGGGGTTCAAGATCGCCCAAGAAAAATATACATTTAAGCCCGCGATGCATACTCTACTTTTTATACTTTCTGCGAGGCAATTGAAAACAATGACTGTTAAGTAGAGAGAAATGATTTTTCTGGAAGTAAGTTTCCAACTATACCAGAGGCTTCAGATTGTATGCATTCTGGAGTCGAATCAAAATCACTGTCGTAGTCACTTGTCGTTATTTTCCGATAATGAAGAGCTGAAGGCGGCCAAAAATGTACATTTTTCAGACAAGGGGAAAGATATTTTTACAGGGCATAGAAAAGTTAATTATAAGATGTAACAAGTGTATTGAGGTTATGAATGATTACATTAAATTTTTTTAAAAATTAGTGAATTAGCGGTTTTTTTCATGCTTTTACCGAGAATAAATTGAACGCCCCTCGTAGGTATATGATTATCTCAATGAATATTTAACTTGTTACCTAGCCTAGATAATTGATTACACAGTAGTTAGTGCCTGTAACTGAGTGTAATATTATGAATTGACATTGACCCACAAACAGGTCAAGTTAGGGCGCATTTACGTACAAAGCTGACTAAAGCAAATTGTCTGCAAAAATAGTTAGAAGGTCGGTTACTTGTTCATGATCTCAAGGATTATCTTGAAACATCACGCTGGTAGGGGTCATTTCTTTGTTCGATCCTCGATTAGTTTGCAGTGTTGAGTCAAATTGACACAGAACTCTCAACAAACAAACATAAACAAACGTACAGTCACCTCAAATGAGATGTATATGCCACAGTATCTACTAAACAGAAAGCTGTCCACAGCAAAATCTCAAAAAGTACATAGCAAACCATCAACTCGTGCCATTTTGAACTTTATCTCTACCTCTTTTTTTTTCGTTAATATGCATCTAAGCCCCTTCGTCCACGGCGCGACTCAAAAGGAACGCGACTGAAACTGTAGTCACTTATGAGTAGCCTGACTGCGATAGCACTAGTATTTCAATGCGCGTCCGTCCACGGCGCTACTCAAAAGGAATGCGTTTGTAACTAATCTCCTGGCGACTCGACATGCTGGTCGCCAGGCGACTGGTTTCGAGAAACTGTTGAAAAATGAACGAATAAAAAGTAATTATTAGTGATTCTGACGTCTATGTGACTGGAGAAGTAATAATTCCATGTCATCGCTCGAATTATCAATAGTCATGTTAATTATTTTCGTTTTCAAAACTTTGTTTACATAAAATCGTGTACTGAGTGACTGAGTTTCAGGAAATTCCAGTAGCGTCGTGGACGAGTCAGAGTTTCCAATCAGTCCGCAACTCTAGTTTCTAATGAGTTCCGTCACTTTTGCGTAGCGTCATGGACGAAGGGGCTTACATGCAGTCACACGTTGTTTAATTTAGGTAGGTAAGTTATAAATATTTACTTATTCATTGAAATCTTGAAGATCATTTTGATATGCACCTATTCTTCGCAACTAGGCCTAGAATATAGAGGCAAGAAAATATGGCAGGGAAACAGGCAGTCGTCGGCATAAACCTGCTTTAAATGTGAATGAGCAGAATTGAGCAAGGTGCGCTTATAGCGGTAATTGTTATAATTGCAATAAAATACTCAGCAAGTCATGTTTATTTATTTACACTGCGGCTAGATTGATTATGTACAAACCGCAAGTCATCCAAAAACTCGAGGCATGCTGAAATCTGCAATTATAAAGTTTCATAGCTAATGCAAGTCGAGGCAAATCGATCTCTATTTCACAATACAATAGAGATTGATTCGCCTCAGTTACGCTTAGGTTGAGAAGGTTAAATAGATGAAAATCTGACTTTACATTGGCCTAAACGTAGTGTGCGAGATGGAAGAGGTGGGTACATCGAATACTTTCAAATGTACACAGGAGGTACCAAATGCCAGAGGAACACTCGCCATGTAACCACACACATCTTTTAGCTTTCACAAGCTTTTAGCTTTAACACATCGTTTAACTGCGAGGATCTTCAAATGCATTAATATATTAGTCTCGATAGGGCTTTACATATTGAGCCTTTTGGAGTTGAGATCCTAGGTCCGTGAATAGCGGAGCCCTCCGGGTTTTCAAAACTACCTATATCAGGGGGTCTTGTCGAAGCGAGGCGTGACCCGAGAGCTAACTCCTATTGGACCCACCGGATCAGCATTGCCATCCAACAATTCCGCTAGCGTCTCGGGGACGCTTCCGACTGGTAGTGGCCTGGATCAAATGAGCTACCTATAGATATTTTGCAACGATCTTTAGATAGCTCACCTGTTTCTCGAGTATTTTGTAAAATAGTTGTTAAAATTTACTTGTATTAGTTATAATTTTCTTTCTGTACATAAATGTTGAAATGAAATTAATAACAGAACAGGTATACAAATTTATTAAGCCTACGAATGATTGTTTCGTTCAAACATTAACGTCTGTAGCGGTGATAATATTTCGGTCTAGAGGTGTCTTCATAACAATAGAGACAACCAGATTTCAACTCGCACAGATTATGTAATATCATTGCGGTATACGATGGTTAATAAAAATTTATTGACATGAAATACGCTTTTGATAAACATAACCACCTCGACTTCCGGTATGCTGGTTATTTTTAATAGCATTGTTTCATTTTGTGCAGGTCACATACTTTAATGGCACTTTTAAAATGGATGAGAATGCCGGTCCTAGACAACATACCTATTAAGTTCTTAGAATTGCCTTTTTAATGACTCCTCTATAGAATACCATGAGGGCAATTACAATAATGAAGTACGTTTTAGAAACAAAAAACTTCAATTGTGAGAAAGGTAGATCTTTGTTTTTTGTAAAAGCCCTATCCAAAATCAGGCATTTACTTAGGTGCTTCATGATCTCTAGAAACTTCTATACACGGTTGAATATAACTACTTATAGAGAAACAAGCATCCACTTTATTAATTACTTACCTATATATACGAAAGGTATTGATTATTAAAGTGTCGCATCTTCATTTGACGAACAATTCTGCATTCAAGAAAAATCCTTATCTAGCATTAAATAGGCATTTCAAGTGTCTCGTTATTATCGTCATTGTTTATTGTTAGTAATAAAAAGTAGTAGCCGCTAGTAGTCTCAGTAATAAAAAAAAACTTATTGTTATTTGTTATGCGAATCTAATTGCTAAAATTCTGTACTCAACTTTTTTTTCAGTGAATCATTTTGAAATACTTTAAAGCGACTTTGATTTTTGTTAAATGAAGTTGTGCTGTTTCGTGCTGAACTAGGTAAGTATATAGTTTCCAGATGTTCAAGACGTTGATTTCGTGCGTAGGATGTGACGTAAACATCCAACCTCTTCGATTCAGACACTGATAACGAGCAAGTAACTATAAATAACTAGTGGTTCGCCCCGAACTGAGACCTCGCAATGTCTGGTAAAATTTGGTGCGTCATTGGTTGGTTGAGACACAAATAAGATAAACTTCAAAAATAGCATCTTTAGCACGTAACTAGCATCTTAGCAGATGCTAAGATGCTACTGACTAATATCCAATCTTACCTAGTAAATTTAACCTTACCTTATTAACCTACGAACTACAAACTCGAACTTCCTACTACGTCATTGAAACTTTACCAAATGAGACGACACGTTATAAGTAATTTGTTTTCAAATGTTGTATCAAAAAACCATATAGCCTAGTTTAACAATTAAAGATATAATTTTATTTACAGAAAGAAACTTAAAACTAATACAAGTTAATATTTACAAAATACACAAGAAACAGTTGAGCCATCTAAAGACCGTTACAAACGATCTATAGATAGCTCAACTGATCCCGATCACTACCAGTCGGAAGCGTCCCCAAGACGCTGGCGGAATTGCCACGCTGGATGGCAATGCTAATTCGCTGGGCCAAATAAGATCCAGCTCTCGGGTCACGCGTCGCTTCGATCAGACGTCCTGATATCTTTTTGAAAACCCGGAGGGCCCCGTTTCCCCACGGACCTAGGGTCTCAACCCCAAAATTAAAATGAAATGAATTTCAACAATTAAATATGTTTTGGAATAAAAACATACACAATCATGCTTGTTTCCCAGAGGGGTTGGCAGAGACCACAGCTTTCCAATTGCTACGATTCTGACATAACTTCTTTTGCTTGTACCTATGTTTTGGAATGTGTTAACAAAATTCTTTCATATGACACCCCATTTCAAATATTTGTAAAACATGCTTTTAAACCTCCTTTTGGACCCAATTAAACTATTTTTATGAATAAAATATTAAAAAACTATTGTTCTTTGCGTAAACTCCTAGAGTCCCCTACTGAAGGAGTTTACGCAAAGAACACGCTACCATTACTTCATAATATAAATCAAATTTAAGCCTTTCAGCAATATTTTACACGAATTTAAACCATAAATCTTCCAGCGTGTCAACTTAAAGACACCGCTTAACAAAATCGCGAAGTCGATGTTACAGTGCAGGGTCATAAGTTCCGGCTAGTTACATTATTTTGTTTACAATAAATATAACGTCTATCAAATGACACTAATAAAGGCTATTATCCCCTATAGTATGGTTGCCTGTCTACTTAGAATGTCCCCATTTTTACTCACCAGTTGTTACCAATGCATATACCTAGTTGGTCATGCGTACAAAGAAAAACATACCAAACTATACATTCATTATCAACGCTGACTGACCTACATTATTTACTGATAATGATTTTGTATTTATTTAAAGAGCTTTTATTTAACTACCTTATTTGTTGTAAACACGTACAAATCGATTACTCTAAGCGCCTTCGTCCACGGAGCGACTAAAAAGGAACGCGACTGAAACTGGAGTCACTTATGAGTAGCCTGACTGCAATAGCACTAGTATTTCAATACGCGTCCGTACACGACGCTACTCAAAAGGAACGCGTTTGTAACTAGTCTCCTGGCGACTCGACATGCTAGTCGCGAGGCGACTGGTTTCGAGAATTTGATGAAAAATGAACGAACAAAAAGTGATGTTACGTGATTTTGACGTCTATGTGAGTGGAGAAGTAATAATTCCATGTCATCGCTTGAATTATCACTAGTCATGTTAATTATTTTCGTTTTCAAAACTTTTTTACATAAAATGGTGTACTGAGTGACTGAGTTTCAAGAAATTCCAGTAGCGTCATGGAAGAGTCAGAGTTTCCAATCAGTCCGCAACTCTAGTTTCTAATGAGTTTCGTCACTTTTGCGTAGCGTCGAATGGCCTAATAGATATAAAAAATCCTTACGTGACTGACTGAAAATCATCGCATCAACGCATTCCTTTAGAGCAGAATGTGCACTAGCAAGGAATTCCCGAAACTCAACCCCTAAGGGGCTGCAGCAGGGTTTGACATTTACATGAAAATAACTTCACGCGAACCAAGCCGCGTGGGCTTCCACTAGTTTAACATTAATAAATATAAAATAAATCTAAGTTGGTAAATAAATATAAAAATGTTGGGTTACTGACTGACAGACAATCGACGCCCAGCCTAAAGGAGTTGGGATATATTTTACAAATAACCCTGTAGATATATGATTAATCGATTACTAATATTGGAACTTGTTATAATGTACTTAAAAGTGGTACCTATACCCGGTAATAGTTTTATAATTTAACTATAAATCATTACTTACAAAGGTCAAACCAAGCGGGAATGATGTTGAATTGTTATTATTTTGATGTTGTAGTTTAACCCCAAGATCAACAAGCTTATGGCCAAGGCACGTGTGGCAGTTTTTGCAAATTATCAAGGCTGGCAAATTTTTTTTGGTAAATTTGTGTAGGTACCTATTTATGAGTTTTTTTAATATTAATAATAAAATAAAAATAAATAAATAAATATTCCGGACATATTCACACGGTCAACTGATCCCAAACTAGGCATAGCCTGTACTATGGGTACCATAGACTGATATACATAATAGATATATATTTAACACCCAGACACAGAACAAACATCTGTGTTAGTCACAAATGTTTGTCCAGTGCGGGAATCGAACCCGCGACCTCTAGCGCAGAAGGCAGAGTTACTACCAACTAAGCTATGAGGCCAGTCAATAATGGCCAGTCTTGTGTCTTTTTGCAGCTATAAATGAACGTGATCGTGTATTGTGCCTAAATAATGATTGCCAAATTTCGTCTTCATATAGGAAATTCCTTATTATTACGTAATTTCCGCAACATCATCATCAGCCTCAATAAGTGGACAAAGGCCTCCCCCAAAAGAGTGCCGCGACGAACGGTCTAGAACTTTTTACAGTAACTGACTTCCCGCCTGATGAAAATGTCATCAATCCATCGGGTGAGGGGTCTTCCTGCGTCGTCTAGTTCGTGGTCACTATTCGTGAACCTGTATTCCCCAGCGGTTGTCTATATGTTCTGTGAGCTATATGGCCTGCCCACTGCTACTTCAACTTGCTAATACTGAGTATTACTGAGAGCTATGTCGGTAGCCTTCTTTATACGGGTTTCCTTATTTTGGATTTCAATAACGGATGTCAATATTTCAAAATCTTTGAGTGTGGATGATGGAAAAGATAATAGGCCCTACCATGACGTCTTATTGCCATTCAGATGCGAATTTGAACAATAAATCATTGAGACGCACAAACCGCTTAAACAAAGTCTCACAATGGAATGGTTTCTTCTTTGTTGACAAACCAATGAGTTTACGGTCACTCGTCACCACGTCAAAAATTTTATTGACTCACCTACGTAAAAATCTACTTACAGAACCTCAACGCATGAGTTTAACTCATACTTGGCCAATAAATTGTAGATTTTATAACGTAATTATGATTTATTTAGTAGATAAGTAGAACTATACAGGAAACTATGAATGAACTAGTTATTATGAATATAGGTAGACACAGTGAGATTTTAAATATCACATCATAACTTAGAATTTTACGTCACTCTAGCTGAAAGGAAACTACATCTCAGGAGCCATTTCATTCTGGGCCTGGTCCATGTACACTACATAGAAAAATTTGAAAAAAAATAGGAGATTACAAGAAAAATACAATTTCATTAATTTTAAGACAAATGCGATGGTACAAGATTAGTTCTTCTGGTAAGTTTTTTACTATTTGAAGGCCGCCATGTTGGTTTATAATTGGCGTTTGACACGACATTGACATATTTTTCATGTCATGTTGATTGATTTGATGTTTTTGTTTTGTCAGATAAATGTAGGTTGTCAAAATTTCATTCCAACCACGTCCATCCGCTATATTTTTGTAGCGCTGTGTGTTGCTCTCTTTGTCGAAGAAAATCTTAGTGTACCTTAGAACGAAGTCAATTTAAATAAAATAACCAATTAAATACGTTTACTTTATTGCTTAGCCATATTTAAGAGTAGTGTACACAGTGCAGGCCCAGGCTCCATATATTGATGAAACGTCTCTTTACAGTGGAGCGTCGATTATCCGAACGTCGCTCAACCGAACGACCGCTTATCCGAACAGAAGTAACACGCGGGACAAGGCCCTCCAACTCGCGCGTGCCTCGCTCGCGACTCCCGCGCTGTAGTTTTTCGCGCATTTGTCGCGACTCGTTCACTTCGTTAAATAGTTAGCCCTAAACAGCATAGGTAAATTATATTCATTTCATCATATAGATTTTAAGTTTAATAATTTTAAGTTTATTAATTTGAATATTTATAAATACCTACTTTAAGTTATTAATGTTAGCCTTTTTTTCAGCCTGAGATACAGGTTTTCCTAGTTCAGGCATAGTGTAATTTTTTTTTACCTTTAATTAGATAATAATCCGCAATGTAAATCCTAGCACTAAGGTAATGAATAAATATTTATTTATTTATTTACTTGTTATTGTACTTGTATATCACTTCCAATCCAAGTAACCGCTAGTCGATAAACTATATTTTGCCGCGTGAAAGTAAACTCTCGATTTAAAATACCTAAACGTAAACGTGTTGTCCTTTCTATGAAAGATAAATACGAGATTAATAAACGGTTAAACCGCCACCTACTACAACTGTCTATTGGACAAAGTCAGTTGAAGAAACTGAAGACCGATAGCAATATCGTGTCGTCGAAGCCTGAGATTTTACGAGAGCTCGAGAAGTTCTATGGACAACTGTACACCTCAGCGCAAGAACTAAGAATAGAATAGAATATAGCTTTATTGTATACCAAAAGAAAATACACAATCAAGGAAATATAGGATATAAGGTCACCGACAAATCCGTAGAAGAACTAAGGTCACCGACATAGCTCTCAGAATTAGCAAGTTGAAATGGCAGTGGGCAGGCCATATAGCTCGCAGAACCGACAACCGTTGGGGAGTCAAGGTTCTCGAATAGCTAATGGACCGACGACATTGTGAAGGTTGCGGGAAGTCGTTGGATGGAGAAGGCTCAAGACCGTTCGTCATGGAATAGGTAGTTCGATTATCCGAAAATACCGGTTTTCTGAACACCCATGTCTCCCAATTAGTTCGGATAATCGACGCTCTACTGTAACTGAAAAAAAGGCTAATGGGATGCCCACAAAATTATTCGCGTGGAGCTAAAGATAAGATAAAGATAATTTATTTCCACAAATAAAGTTAGCCAATTTTTTTAAATTATGTGTAGATAATTATTATGTTTACAAGTAGTGTTAGTTGGCGTTCATGTAGTTTAAAAACCCTAACTTCCGTGCTAGTTAAAAAAACTGTGTTACGGCAAGTTAGTGCTTCCTCCCCACGAGTACACTTGACCATATTGAGGTACTTATTTAAACAATGTAATTGCCTTTTATTTAGCATTGGTTAGTACTTAAATTTGATGAATACAAAAGTGTAGCGCAATAAAAAAACAATTAGATTTTGTACAATTTCCCAAATCAGAGAGAGAGAAAAAAAGCTATTTCCATAACTCGCTCATAGCAGACCCTAGCCCTAATACTGTCACTGCGATCGTGAGGTCATACTCCACAGGTCCTATCTGAAAACCAGCGCTGCTAAGCCCCAACGGAGCAGCAATAACCTGAGATAGGACTTTTTTGACCCATGCCACTGCAGCGTAGACATTTCTCACCATAAGTAGGTATCACCAATTGGCACCCTCTTGAAAGGTGGGTTAGGCGCCTACTTTTCTGTTAATGTGTAGTTTAAGTTCACTGTTAGCCTACCTACCTACTAAGTGCCTAAGCTTTTTGTTTATAGTGATTGTAACCTACTGTGTTCTTCCGATTGCTTTTATCTCTGTCTGTGTCTGTATTTGTGTGTGTCGAATAAATGATTTATCTATCTATCTATCTAGCAGAACGATTTTATATTTATAATAATTTAGGTAGGTAGTAGAACCCGGTATTCGCAACACGGAAGATCAATTACATGACAAGACAAAAAATTCTAGTCTTTGCGTCACAAGTTTTTATGAATCAAAAGGATATTGTGTCGAGATTTTAGACTTTGAGAGAGAATTTGACTTTGACATAGTTTTATAAAGTAAATTATAACTAAGAATGTGTCCAATAGCACTTTTCTTAGTTTCTATTTGAGGGGAAGACACTTTGTTATTGTGTTCTTTATAAGTAGTCACTATCACTTACACTACATTTCACTATTTTTTATTTTACACTACACTAACTCAAAAGGCTTAGTCCTTTTGAGTCTTCTCACTATGTCTGTGTTGTCGAGGAGCTGGATTGCCTCGACGTTCACATGGTGATGAAGTCTACGTTCGTGAGCTTCTGCATATTTTTTAATGACTGTGTAGACCAGGGATTCCCAACCTTTTATCCTATGTTCCTCACCCAACGTTATGCAAAAATACTACGCCCCTCTAGGGGTTGAAATGGGACGTCGAAATAATAAAATTAAACAAACAATGAAAATATGAATGTGTTAGTTTATTTTTATTTTAATGACAAGTACATTTAGTGAGAGCACTGTGGCTGGACTTTATTAACCATTCTCTTTTCATTCTCAACGCGCGTGAGTATTTTAAGATTTTAAGGAAATACACATACCTACACAGCTAAAGCCGCCGCGCCCCCCCTTGAATCACCCCACGCCCCCCAAGAGGGGCGCGCCCCACTGGTTGGGAATCCCTGGTGTAGACGAAGTCTATGTTGAGGTCCCGGTGGAGGTCTTCGTTTCTTACGTACCAGGGTGCATTCACAATATCCCTGAGTACTTTGTTTTGAAACCGTTGTATGATTAGGATGTTACTTTTTTTGGTACAGCCCCATAGCTGGATACCATAAGTCCATACTGGCATCAGGACTTGTTGGTATAGTATAATTTTGTTATGTAATTTCTATCGCCTGTTAGTAAGTTCGAACGATAATCAATGAAAAAATTCTCAAGAATATATTGTAAGGACATGGACAAATGTATCTCGGTCAAACACAGGTTATAGATAGCTACAGAAATCAGGTAGCTAAATATGCATATGACTTTCTGAAATGAACTTGTTTAAGAATGTTATTACCCTACTGTCGACCCGGGGGGTTATGTTTTTCAGTTCCTTTGGCTCATCTGTAGCCTAAATAGCCTGTAGCCGGTGCATTATAGTCGCTAAAATCCGCCATATTGGATTTCCGATGTAACAAACACCGATGGCGATGGAATTTGATAATTGAGGTGTCATCGACACCTCCCGACTAAATACAGTTGCGGTGTCAATCAACTTGAGCATGTGAGTGACGTAAAATACAGGTAAGTATAGGTTGGTATAGATATAGAGACGGCTTTTCCCTATTGTCATTTTGGAACCAATGAACCAATGAAATCAAAGAAACGAAAGTGGTGACAAACGTTACTGAATGATCATTATCATACGATTATCATTTTCAAGTCATTGAATTAGTAGAATTGGGGGCCTAGTCAGCAGTGGAAGCAGTGAAATGATCATGATGATAGGTAAAGTGTCAACAAATCAATACCACAAAAAACAATGACACATCTATCGAGTAAGGAATCAAATACCAAAACTTCTATAAACAAAGCAATCGTTTGCAAGACTTAATTCCTACAAAATAATAAGGCGATTCATATTTTGTAAATCAATCCTGAGACGGGCTTATTCTATCAACAAAAATAAATACTTTTTATCAGATTATTCCCGAACTTTTCCAAATTGGCTTTTTTGCGCTTTTTATCATCTTGCTTGGTGATGTTTATGATGTGTAAATTTATTTGTAACACCATTTTTATTACCAACGTGAAAGAATATGAATATGAATGTTTAATAAGTAGTTATATTAATAAGTAGGTACCTAAGAGAAGTTCGATATCAAGGTCATCAAAAACAGCAAAACAGGTGAGTTTGAACTGATTTGACTTCAAAACAACAGATTTTTGCATATAATTTTTTTCATTCTTCTTGTTCCTGCCCTTATCCCACATGTTTTCTTCCTACACTCTCTTCTGTTATCTCTCATCTCCACATACTTCTTTCTTACTCATGTCATCTTTAATACAATCCATCCATCATTTCACGGCCTTCCTCTAGTCTTATATCCATCCACATTCATACCTAACGCTCTTCTCGTTACATGACTTTCATCCCTCCTCATGACATGCCCATACCATGCTAACCTATTACCTACTTCTCAACTTTTCCGTCACACGCGCTACTTTCAAACTTCCTCTGATGTACTCATTTCTTATTTTATCCATTCTCGTCACTCCACACATCCATCTCAACATTCGCATCTCCGCCGCATGCACTCTTCTTCCATCCGTCCATTTGGTAGCCCAACACTCAGATCCATACATTACGACAGGCCTTATAATCGTCTTGTAAACTTTCCCCTTAAGTTTAAGGGGCATTTTTGGATCACACGTAGTTCCTGTGACCTGTCGCCATTTCATCCATCCCACATTTATTCTATAATTTTTTCATTGATTTAATTAAATGTTGTATTTCCAAAAGTCGTAGAAAAAACCTTAATTGGATATAGAATAAGCCCATTTCGGGATAGCAACAACATGTTATTAGATACATTTCATAAATTATAGCCACTGAATTGATGGCCCCATTTTTTTTTAAAGTTGGGTAATAAAATAAAACTATTAATGCTCCAAAATAAGCCTGGACTTAGTTACTAAATAATAACTGCAATATTTTATTACTTACTGACTTCCAAACAAAATCCTTTTAGATTGCCAGCATTTAGATTAACTCTATTCTCGTTCACATTACAAAGGTCTTTGACTGCTACAAGCTGAATTTTATCGCCTTGTCTTAATTGAACTGTTCTATTTTTGAAAAATGTTTTAGGATTGGGAGTAACCGAAACAAATCACGGTATCGTATCGATAAAATGCGTTCGCGATTTAATGTTTACCAACGTGCGTCGTGCGCACGCGAGCTCGCAAAGGGAACTAACTACTAAAAATATAAAGTATCAACTCTCCGTTTGATGACTAAACCGAATGCATTGACCTGTTCGTCCACAAACTATAGTAGTGTGCTAGAAACTGGATCATAATAAGTAGGTAGGTATATTAGATATTTACTGAACTTTAAATTAACATAACTTTCAAAAAACAAAGAAAAACTATTTACTACAAGTTATAAAGAAAAAAACTCAAACCATGTCTTTTAAATTTATTTTGATAAATTGTTATACCTATAATAATAGGAACACTTGGGAAAGTCAATTAAAACTTCCCCATAAATCTCTGTGCATTAAATATTTATTGGGTAGACTTACCATTGACTAAATTAACTTACAAAAACTTAAAAACTATGTCAGACCTAATATAACTTTAGTTCTGAACACTGACTCAGAACTAAAGTTATATTATCAAATAATTTTGTGCACAAAACAAGGTAGCTACCATAAGCTATACCTACCTATAGTAGTATTAAACTATGAAGAAATCGACCGATGTGGTGCCGGCGCCGGCGTGTGTGCACATACCTACCCAACTAGGTATATTACCAGTTTTCTGACATTGACCTACAAATTTAAGATAGATACTAAATTATTATATTTTTGCATATAAATGCACTTTATGACTATGCAGTTACCCAGCAATGGTATATGAAAACAATATTTATACTCGTGATCCGGATTGTGAACTTCTGAGCCCATTCAATAGTAGAGTACTAGAGCAAAGGTTGAGTATTACCTATCTAAAAAATATAGTCCCATAGTCCACTACAGCGTCCCGTGAGTAAAAGTGCTCGATGCCTTCTAACTGAGAATTACATTATTGTTGAAACTATTTAGTTAGGTCATTGCTTTTCTTTATTCTAAAGCTCAATAAGTTACAGGTTATTCACTCAAGTCACGTACAAAGCGCTCTTATGGCCCTTAGAAATGGACGTAGAAGGAATATTAATTATTTTATGCCCTTTTGTCATGAAGTTAGAGTCGGTATGTAAATGTAGGTCAGCTTGTTATGTAGGTACCCAAACACAACATAACAAAATTTATCTTTGAGTCGATGCAATTTCTACGAAAAATGACAGTAAAGATACACTTATCCCAATAACAAAAACGTACCACGGTATGGCAAACCGTGTCTCCAATCCACGTGAATGGAAATGGTATTTCATCGCTCTCAATGTATAATGTTTACTCAGGCTCCTTTCGCTCAAACCGGTCTGCCGGATCCAGAGAGCGAGTTTTTGGAGCCTATCGCCCATCGGGAATCCTTTATAAAAATAAAAAGCGTAGATCACTTTGGTGTACGGTTTGAGAAACGAATAAACTGGCGATGTTCCATATTCGTCGTATAACTGCTGTTTAAAGTAAAGGTAAACGTTATAAATAGTAACTGTGAACCTATCTTCTGATTGGCTTACGGTTCTGATGCTCTGTAAAAATCTATCACAAGCTTTATCTTCAGTGCCGTTGTCAAAATTCGTCGCTAAACTAGACTCTTCTAAGGCTATAATCTTTTGCATAACCTTACTTATGCATGCCGTCAAGTTACGGGCGTACATAGTCTGCTCGTCGCTAATCTGGAACTCGGTGCTCGGACTCGTTGTGAGACTCACTAAGCTCGATTGATAGAAGCAGTTTATTAAATACGCGAACCATACCCAGCTAATAAATATGATGTTTGCTGTTTGACACGCATGAAATTTGGCACCGTGGAGAATAAGGTGATCTATTAACACTAACACCAAGTGAATTTTGTCTTTAGCTCTCGTTAAAAACGTTAATATGATAGCATAGAAGAGCAAAACCAGTAGCAGTAATGACCATACCAAAGGCGAAAATTCAAGATAGAAGTTTTTCCAATACGGGGTCTTAGAAGCTTTCTTTACCATGATTCTTAGCTCTTCTATCTGGTCGAGATGACCATGAACATGGAAGAACGTCCTCGCACGGGACTGGGTGAGTACGAGGCCACCCAGCATGACGTCTGTATGGTTCGTCTGGAGCATGGTCATAGGACCGATCACTGACATGTTTTGAGACACTGTTGAAAACATTTCGGGATCATATTCATAAACAAAGTTATACTTGAAATGTTCCACCTGGCTCATGAGGTGGAAAATATATTGTTCGGTTCCCATTTCATAAGGTTTATCATCAGATTTTGAAGGATCTATACTGTAGGGAGGCCAGTGTGGGCAGGACACGGTAAAGACGCAGTTACGAAGTCCCGTTATTAACTTAGGAGGGTAAAGATCTACTGCTTCAACATCTGTGCATTTTCCGAGCTCAGTTATTCTAACGTAGTATTTCCCACACGCGTAGTTTTCGAAAGGATTGTAGGTGTATAGTTCAGTAGTTTCCGTTCCATTAACGATCACCACATTGTAAATATGAAGATAAAGTAAAGTATTGAAGACTTCTTCTAACTTTGTATCTTGGAGCTCATCTATCACGATGAGGATTCTGACGTAAGGATTCCAGCTACCCTCCCTGCTAATGGACTCGATACGCTCTCTAAACTCTGCTACATTTCTAGCGACAACCATATAAGCCCTGTGGTTCTGCATCGTTTTTTGTGTAAAAGTTTTTGTTCGTATCAAGACACTCAGAATGTGTAGCGAGTTCAAGTAGGCTAATAGCGTACCATCTTCAAAAGCCAAGCTAATATAGGTCAGCTCTTTTGCCTCGACGAAATATTTCCTCATAATAAGTCCAATGCATTCTTCCAATTGAGGCTGCAGATATTGATACTGAATTGACGAGAGTCTATCACTATTTCCACTTTGGCAAAGTAGAGACAATATTGTCAAAACAACCAACATTTCTGAAGAGAGAACTGAAAATGATTCATTCCATTTAGGTAACTTGCCTAAAATGGATTTGTTATTACTGTTTGCCCATCAATCACTGATATCTAACGCAAACATGACAATATTGGAAAGGTAAAGTAGGACTTTTTCTTAGATTGCTTGATTTGATCAGGCGCTTACATTGTTTTATTTTGTAATAGCCTTTTATAATAAATCAAGTATGTAATGGTTGTATGTGTCAACTATGGTTGGCATCAAATGCTTACTTAACTTATATTATAGGTATTTATCTTTCTGATTCTTACTGTATATTTTCGGTGGAATGCCTGAATTTGTAGCTACTTCTTCTTCTTGTCGTGTCACTGATTCTTTCTTGGTCATCCTGTATTAGGTCAGTGACCAGGTTGAGGTATGATGGCCCTGAAAAGGGCTTATGACCGTCGGTGAAAGAATCAGTGTAGTGAAACGATTAAAGTGCGCCTCTTAGAGGCTCCTTTCATGCACATTTGTATCTAATTTAACATTTGTAAATTATATTAATTACCAACGTACTGATTAATTAAATAAATAAAACTAATGAAATATTGTATCCCAAAATGGAATATAGGTAGGTACATCTGTGGCTTCCTTTTATATGAGAACTTGTTGTGTTGTGTGCATTGTTATTACTCCACTATATGGTGGCAGCCTTGGCCAACTTCGATGTTAATTTCATAAGTGCAAATAGCCATACAATTTCACAGTAAGTACCTATAATCACCTACCTACCTACACAACATATTTATTGAGTTTCTAGTATAGTATTATGTTATCTGTGGCATTGTGTTGAGATGAGTGCAAATTGTGGTCTAGTTATGTTATTTTAATTATATGTATGACTATATGAACACCCCTCGGGTACGTCGTGAGGTCTCTTGTAGTCCCCACATCCATTGCTGTGAACACCCTGTCAATATTAACCCTCGAAATCAGAACTAATAACGCAAAACAATAACATTACCTACGATAGGCTTGTTTTAAATTGTTCTGATTGTGTAGTTCATTGTTGGATAATCATGGAAATATTAAGTACACATGGTCTTGTTGCATTTTCTTGTAAGTCATGCAACACGTCGAGTATTAGAAACAATTAGGAAATCTACTTTATAATACCTAGATATGAGCTAGGTAATTATATGCATATTATCTAGTCTTTATTAGGCATGATGTTACTTATGCCATACAAGGTGATGCATGTTACATGTCTAGGTACAATCCCGAAAGACTATTCAATCAATTAGGTATATTCTATCAACCAAAAAGAATGAATATTAGCGAATAAAAAAGTTAAAATTTCAACAAAAAAACAGGTATTTTTTTGTTGAAATCGTCTGAACCACAAACATCCAAACATCCTCACAAACTTTCGCATTTAAAATATTAGTAGAATAGTAGGATTATACGACATGAACTCATTTGTCCCTAAAACACCCGTTATTACATAGTAGTTTTTACAATGCCAAATGACGAATTTCCAAAAGTCGTAGAACAAAGTTGAACAAACTTTTTTGCCTTTTGAGTTGGATTAGGTACGCCTCTTTCGAGGTAGATGCATATTATCAATCACGTTGTATTATTTATTCTGTGCCTAGGGTTATATCTACACGTGCAGCTCGTTTATAAATTCATTTTTTTATAGTATCGTGCTATGCAATGAGAATAAAAGTCGTTAAAAAAGAACGAACAGCAGAAAGTCAGGAATGCTACGAGTGCTACGCATGCAGCGACACTAAATTCACGAACGACATTCAAAATCTACAAACACGTACGAAAGGTAGCTAAGTAATAATTTGATTTCAGTTTTATGAATCATTTGTTTCTCTAAGACTAGACGTGTTGTGTAAGTGTAAATTAGAAACGTCCATGTAACATGTAGTTACTCGTACCTATGTAGTCGAACGTAACAACGCTGTGAAGCGAAACTAATTTCAGAAAGTCGAACCAAGAGAGAGTTAGGTCATAAGTAGGTATCTTAGTTGTCCCTGCCAGCTTTACCTGTAATTTTATGGTGGGAAGACGCGCTTTGAAGATTCGCAAAGCTGTGAATACCTCGAAAAAAATAGAGGCTAACTATTGGCCTCCCTCCCTGCCTAGCACTAGCACTCAGTGAGTGCTAATTCGCATCGTAAATGGATTTTAATTTAAATTGTGCAAAAATTAAAAAAGTCGATCTAAATCAATCAAGGACAAAACCCATCATCGATAACCAGTAACAAATAACAATAAAATTACACTGACATTTACCTAAATCAAACTTCGCGCCATTTTTTTTGTATGTTGCCAGTAGGAAGGAAGACTCGAAGTTTTAGTAAAATAGCCATCACCATATCTCTTACTAAAACGGAACTTGATTTGACTTGACTGACGGTGACTTGACCATGAATAACAAAAGAAAATGAACAAACATATTATCAAGAAAAAAATACGTGTAAGACTTGGCGGTAAGACGCGTAGTCGCGTAATATATTTCCTATTAGTCTGTGGTAAGGCGTCAGATGCCATAGCCAGCCAGAAAGTGTTTTTTTTTTTAATTTGTTTGCTTAGATTTTGGAGTTGAAGTAAATTACCTAAACAAATTCTTGTACTTTTTGTATGAAAAATGTAATTTCTGTGAAGTAAATGGTTTTTTTTAACGTTAATCTAAATTGTGGCAAATATTGAAACAATAATCAATCTAAATAAAGTGACAGGATCGTTAGAAAATGGAAGAAGAAATTCGATGTTTTGTTTGTAAAGAATTCTACAGAGAACCCGTCCTTTTACCCTGTGGCCATGCTCTTTGTCGCGCCTGTGCCATCAACTTACAAACCCATGTGCACGAAGCTGAGAATTCGGCGGCTACAAACGATTACCATGAAGCGGACAAAGCCTCCGTTTCGAGTGAAACCGACAGCGGTGTGGTATGTGGATCAAGGCCTAACAGTTACGCGGGGACCCCGGCCGCGACCACTTATTCGAGCGCAGCGTTCAGCGTGACCTGTCCTTTATGCAGCAAAGTAGTTTTACTAGACGACAATGGTGCGGAGGGGCTTCCACCGTTTCGCGTCATGCGGACTATCGTGGAACGATTCGGGGGCGTGAAGGGAACGCCGCCGGCCGAGGAGGCTTGTCAGATGTGCGAGGGAGAGAGGAGGGCGGCCGTGGTGCGCTGCGAGCAGTGCTCCGTCCGGTACTGCGCGGGATGCAGGGATGCATGGCATCCCATCCGCGGGCCGCTCGCCCAGCATGAGCTACGGGCGCTCGGGACCACTTGCGGTGATCACGGCTCTCCGCCAACACTGTACTGCAATGCCTGTCAAGTCCCCATCTGCCAACGTTGCCTTGTAGAGAGACATGCCAACCACGAAACCCAGGCATTATCAAATGCTGCTAGATCTCATAAGGTATGAATCAATTCACCATTTGTCATCCCTGAACTTGGCCAAACAATATTTCTTATTAAAACCAAACTTGTTTCAGACTGAATTATCACAATCCCTACAAAAGTTATCAGAACAAGCAAAAGCCATGACCGAGTATATTCAACTAGTCAAAGGATCAGGAGAAAACATTAATGTAAGTAGTCCTAGCTTTTGGAGATAAATATATAAATAGCCTTTATTCACTGACATTACTAGCATAATATCCATAACTGCTTAGCTAAACTAGGTTGATACTTAAATAGCATTGAAACCTCCACCTAGGTCATTGTCCTTTGACATATGCCAGATTCTACCATTTGATGACATGCTCTGTGCCACTATTTGGGTGGATTGTCCTCCTATCGCTTTTCCTGCAACCCTCTGCTATGATTTGCCATCTTGTGGATACCAAACTAAACGTTGTATGTCTTTTTGTATATAATGTGAATGGTTATTCTATGTGTTGGAATAACTACTTAAAAGCAAAAGTACCACATAAAATAACATAGTACAATAAAATTTACTTAAACAAAATTCATCATTACAGGCATACCTGTTTGTTCATGCAATGATTCCACATAGTTTTATTATGCAATATAAATTACAGGAATCATGTGAAGAGCTAGAGAGACAGATCGACCAAGCGTGTGCAGAAGTAAGCAGAGCAGTAGAGCGTAGAAGAGATGAGTTGGTTAGGGCAGCTAGAAACACACGATCCCAAGCCGTTACAAACATGCGCTCACTCAAGTCAATTGCCGCTCAGAAGCTAAGAGAGGCAACTGCTTTGCTACACTTCTCTATTGAAGCTTTGAAGGAGTCTGACCATGCTGCATTTCTACAGGTAAGAAGACACAGTCAGATTACTTTAGCTTTTTAGGGCCAGGAACTAAATGGAAATAATGGGAAATGTTTGTAAACAACCTAACCCTGGCCTGATATGTGTAATTTAGCCTGCCCATTGGTGAAAATCATGTATATTTCAAAGTAAACATGTTAACTTTTTTTAAGAATCCCTTACAAATTTGGCTTTATAGCCACCTTGTTCTTAATAGTCATAGACATCTGATAGCTAATATGGCCAAAAAATCCAGCGATCTCTTTTTATTGGTGTAAAGTGACAAAGACAAGAATATTATTAAAAGCCTGAATAAAATGATAGTTAGTTTTTATGAATATAGAATAGAATTTATTCATACCAAACGTGTTACATTTTTACACTTTTTAAATTTTTAAGCTGTTATAGGTAGGTACTATAAAACATATAAAAACTTTTGTAGTTGAGGTTGCATCAAAAACCACGCTAGGTTAAAAACCTGTGTTGTGGGTTTCTAGAAGTACCTACGTAGGTATTCCACTAAATAAAATTGTTACAAACAAAGAAGTTAAAACAAAAGAAAATCCTAATTAAGAGATGTGTTATTTAAATGACATAACAAAATTGGTATTGATTAATAGGTAGGCCTACATAAAAAAACTAAAACATCGTCATAAGACAGAAACTGAAGGAATAAGGCACAGGCAGGAACTATTCAAAATTATAGACAAATTCTGTCAAATTTCTGATCTAAGATCTAACACAGAAACAGCAGTTATATAATATAAAATATAGGTGCTTCTTTGTGCCACTATTATTTTCCTTCTAACTTTAGGTCAGTGACCATTAGGTATTTGTACTTGCTTATCATTATTTATTTGTATAAGCTTTCTAAGAATCTTTTGACTAAGCATTCAAGAATTAAAAGATAAGCTTCTTATGAACTTATTCTTTCTTAAAGGTACCTGAGTACTTGTGCGTTCGTAGCAGGTTTGCTGCCAGCCAATTATAGTATTTGTTGTACCTATGCTGAAAATACAAGTTGGGAAAATACCTAGAATCATCATTTATCATTACATCCCTAAATTTTTGGCTTCGTTTCTCTATCACTAAAATTATTAAATAAATTAAACACCCATTAAATAATAGTTCATCTAATTGACCTACTTTTTATAGTATTGAGTATGTAGGTATATGAGTGAGCACATGTTGGTAAGATACCTTATCTGTACCCTTATCATCTCATGTTGGACTATAATCGGTGTTTACCAATTGTACTAATTGTGTGTAAATAATTGTTTATCTTTTTACTGTTTGAAAACAATTGGGTAGGTACCACAAAGTCATCACACTGCTTTATATATGATAAATGCGAAAGTAACTCTGCCTCTTTGTCTGTTTGTTACCTTTTTACGACTAAACGGGTGAAATTTAGTAGGATATATGGATAGCTTAAACTGCCACAGTATAAAATACCGCTCGAGCTAAGGCGCGGGTAGCCGCTAGTTACAGATAAATACCAGCCTTCAATGATCTGGGCATGATATCCAAAATAACGGTTAATGTTAGGGTAGGACTTATTGTCGAATGGGTTGCGTTCTGTTAACCGGTTAACTGGTTCCGAGCCCTGTTTGAATGTTAAGTCCCCCGGCGCGTCTGTATGTTATCTCCAGCTAATCTCATAAGTAGACGTTTTACCAAATTAAATGGTGGTTATAAGAGAGGTTTGTACAGAGCCCAGGCAGGTAATCTACTAGATTAAAGACTTACGCGTTTTTTTTTTCGATCAACCTGATGTCTCCCAATACTTCCAGGTGGGCAGCATCCTAACAGCGAGAGCGCAAGAAACTTCGGTGGGACTATGCTCTTCTCTCGAAACGCCGCCGAATGCGCCAGCGCTTACTTTAGACGTAGAACCAGTGCTGCGCACTGTTAGAACCATGAACTTCGTCGAATGCATACGTAAGTTTTCAATTCATTTTCAGAAGAAACTAATATTTACCTACTGTTTAATTATTTTTTTATATGTTGTGCTCACATTATGGATTGCAGCAATAGAACATGCGATGACAACACCAGGTAAAAATAATAATGGCTTTTAAATTGACATACACACAAGAAACACAGAACGGACATAGGAACATAAAAAGATTAAGAACACAAATGACAACAAAGAACAAACCTATTAGACACCTTCCCACGTCTGGCTCTATGTCGTGTGCAGCAAAACAGGCCCTGATACAGCTTAAATTATAATGGGTCACAAACTACCCAAAAGTTAGCTGTTTGGATGTAGGTACAGACAGAGGCGAATTTAGTTACTCAAAATTCGATTGCTCTCATCCCGTCGATCGAACAGTAACACCATGCTTTAAAGTGGCGATCACAATAGGCCAGTTGTGGCCGCCATAGCCACAAAAAGTAAATAAAAAAAAACATCATGCTTATTGAAATCTAGTGGGTGTTTATCGCGTACCTTTTTTCTTAGTATACTGATCAATACCTAATTAGTAGGTTCCTTTTATTAGTCGGTACCTATATAGAATACGAATAAAAAAAGCTGTAAGTGTTTAATTTAGATATGTATATCTTAATTAAGGAATAAAGAGGCTATAATAATAATACTGATTCAAAGTTGAGTAACTCTGCCTTCTGCGCTAGAGGTTGCGGGTTCGATTCCCGCGCTGGACAAACATTAGTGTGATGAACACAGATGTTTGTTCTGTGTCTGAGTGTTAAATATGTATCTATATTATTATGTATATCAGTCTCTGGTACCCATAGTACAGGCCTAGTTTGGGATCAGTTGACCGTGTGTGATACGTCCGGAATATTTATATTTATTTTTTATAAAGGGATCCTAGTGATTTTATTGAAATAAAAGCCTTTTGATGTTTGTTTGGCCGTGGTGGCCCCGGCTGAAGAATAGGCCCCTCCATATCTACCTATCCGCGGATGTCGTAAGAGGCGACAAAGGGAAAAAAGCTAGGGGATGGGCAGCAGCGTCCCTCATTTTAACAACGATAACGCTCGCCAACCCGCATGCCCAGCGTGGTGAGTATGGGCAAGGAAAGGAAATCACTCTATCTGTGGGGGAGGCCATGTTCAGCAGTGGACGTCGTACGGCTGAAATGATGATGATGATGGTTTGTAAACAGCCCCGGGCGCCCCAGAGATGGCGGTAGAGGCGTGCGTGGCGCGCGGCTGCTCGTGCACGCTCGCGTGGCGCGCGCCGCCCGCGCCCAGCGCCGTGCGCGGCTACGTGCTCGAGCTCGACGACGGCCTGAGCGGACCCTTCCGTGTGAGTACACACACACACTCTCAGGGGCCCAATTCTACTAATAAAGTCATATTTGTTTTACAAAAACGAGCAATAAAAAAATAAAATATTTAATAATAATAATGTATGTATAAGTCATATATTATATTTTTATAATACATAACAATATATATTATCCACAACAATTTATTTATAACACTCCACAAATTAGAAGTAGTCTCACAAGGTCAAGGGACTATAAATAACGGTTTCGGCAGAATACCAGCGCCTAACTACTCCTCAGTGGTAAGGCATTTATGCTGAGCCGAGACCTTTTTGCTGCTGTGGCGCACAATAACATTTCACGTGTTCTTTTTTATAAGTTTTTGTGTGTTACCTCTCTGTCTTTGTTTCATTTTTTCGCTCTCTATGTCTTGCTTTTATTGTGACGTGTATTGTGTGCCAAGTTTGTGAATAAATGTTTGTCTATGTCTATGTCAATACGTGCCATTTATAAAATGAAGTCAAGGGACTCCTTGAGGGAACTTTTCTAAGAAATTAACATTTTAACTGTAACTTCACAATATATTTACGAAAACTTATTGTACACACATAAGCACATGGCTAGCTTTAAGAAAAAAAGTGATGTGCATAGAACAAAAATAAATTGTGCATTCCAAAATTTAGCTTACAAAAAGTAAATGAGTCTTTTATGGGGAATATGGTAAGATTTTATAATAAAGTTCCGGTAAACTCGCCCGCTGCGCCACCAAGGTCGTCATACCGGTGTTATACCGGTTACTGAAAGCAGGAATTGTTGGATGGTTTATATTAACCGGTTAATGCGCCAAGATTGCGTTTGCCCCAAGTTTTCAAATCTTATTTCGTTTATTAGAGAAAAAATAATTGGATTACGTTATTTTGGCTTGATATTGGTTAGTTGACCATTTTTCCTTAATATTAATTTTATTTTTCGACATAAAACTCGAGCGGTTGCGGTACAAATGAAAACAATGTAACACAGAATAAAATAACATTATTCACATCATCAACATTTCGAAAAAAATCTGTCTGGATTAAGGAAAGACTAAGGTCTGAAAAATTGCATAATATTCGTTTGACAATGTTAGTATTATGGTACAAGGTTGACTCAGCAATTGTAGACTGATCATAAAGGCCTCCAAAATCAAGCCTCGACTTAAGAACTAAATTGATTCTAGTTCCTTTGTCCTTTTTGGCAGGCTAGGTTTTGAGAAAGCACATGCTCCAAATCAATCCGGCAAGCCGATGTATAACGGTTACTAACCGGTTTTTTGTAAACCTGTTCCTATTCCTATCTGATAAGATTGCAACATGATAAGTTTAGAAAATCTTCTAACGGTACAATAGCGTATTATATTGTAATAATTATTTCAGGAGGTATACTGCGGCCGTGAAACGGTTTGCACGGTGGACGGGCTGCATTACTCGTCGCTGTACAGCGCGCGAGTGAAGGCATTCAACGGAGCGGGCGAGGGGCCCTACAGCGAGGTCATTGGCCTGCAGACATCGCCAGGTTAGTTCGTATCTTACATTAGTAAGATAATATTAATTATAAATGCGAAAGTTTATGAGGATGTTTGGATGTTTGTGGTTCAATCACGCCCAAACGGCCGAACGGATTTGGATGAATGAATGAATGAAAATACTTTATTGTACACCAATGAAAATTAAAAAAAAAAAACAAAATAAAACAGAAACTAAAACGTTGTATTCTAATACGATTTTAGTCTGGAATAGCAATATTATATGCCACTTTTTATCTCAATAGGGGTACCTATTGAGATAAAAAGTGGCGGAAGCTAGTTGTCTATAACTGTTCATCTATTTAGTCATTTTCAAAAACCAAAACCAGACGGCGCCTCTGTAACTTACTAGCTCTATGTATAACAATGCACATGAAATAACCAAGTGTTGGTATCATCTGTCATCTTTATTTTTGGTATTAATTCGTATGAGCTAGTGGTCAAACCGGGCGATGGTTTAGGCCGCCCGAGGGCTCTGTCTCTCGACGACTTTTATAACCGCGACCGACTTCTATTAGTAGACTGGGATGGGATGAAAATCAGCGGAACATGTATTGCCCTTTTGTAGTGCGTAAGTTTGACTAAACCCCCTGTAATTACGAAACTGGGTTTAGACTAGGTCTAACTAAAGCCTGGTTTTGTGACGTGCCATTTAATCCAATTGAAATTATGGCATAAAGCAAATGTATGAATTGACACGTCACAAAACTAAACCCAGTTTCGTAATTACAGAGTTTGACGTTAGGTATTTGTATTCGCAGTTGCGTGGTTCACATGGGACGTGCGCTGGTCCGGTGGCGATGGCGTCACGCTGTCAGCCGACGGACTAAGTGCGGCGGCCGGCGGCTGGCAGCCACGAGTTGCACTAGCCGACACACCACTAGCGCGCGGGGTGCATTACTGGCGGCTGAGGATTGATCGATACGATGCAGACGCCGATCCTGCCTTTGGAGTGGCGCGGGCTGATGTGGCGAGGGATAAGATGCTAGGTACGTCACTATACTTTGGGCTAAAGTTCACGAGTTGCACTAGCCGATACGCCGCTAGCGCGCGGGGTTCATTACTGGCGGCTGAGGATTGATCGATACGATGCAGACGCCGATCCTGCCTTTGGAGTGGCGCGGGCTGATGTGGCGAGGGATAAGATGCTAGGTACGTCACTATACTTTGGGCTAAAGTTCACGAGTTGCACTAGCCGATACGCCGCTAGCGCGCGGGGTGCATTACTGGCGGCTGAGGATTGATCGATACGATGCAGACGCCGATCCTGCCTTTGGAGTGGCGCGGGCTGATGTGGCGAGAGATAAGATGCTAGGTACGTCACTATACTTTGGGCTAAAGTTCACGAGTTGCACTAGCCGATACGCCGCTAGCGCGCGGGGTTCATTACTGGCGGCTGAGGATTGATCGATACGATGCAGACGCCGATCCTGCCTTTGGAGTGGCGCGGGCTGATGTGGCGAGGGATAAGATGCTAGGTACGTCACTATACTTTGGGCTAAAGTTCACGAGTTGCACTAGCCGATACGCCGCTAGCGCGCGGGGTGCATTACTGGCGGCTGAGGATTGATCGATACGATGCAGACGCCGATCCTGCCTTTGGAGTGGCGCGGGCTGATGTGGCGAGAGATAAGATGCTAGGTACGTCACTATACTTTGGGCTAAAGTTCACGAGTTGCACTAGCCGATACGCCGCTAGCGCGCGGGGTGCATTACTGGCGGCTGAGGATTGATCGATACGATGCAGACGCCGATCCTGCCTTTGGAGTGGCGCGGGCTGATGTGGCGAGAGATAAGATGCTAGGTATACTTTAACTGAAGTTAACGAGTTGCACTAGCCGATCGAAGGACGACCACGAACCGGGCGACGCAGTGTTGGAAGGCCCCCCACCCGATGGACCGATGACATTGTAAAGGTTGCTAGAAATCGGTGGAATGAAAAAGGCTCAAGACCGTTCGTCGTGGAACTCTTTGGGGGAGGCCTATGTCCAGCCTTCTACAGGTTGTTGATGATGATAATGACTAGCCGATACGGGGTGCATTACTGGCGGCTGAGGGTTGATCGCTACGATGGAGACGCCCATCCTGTTTTTGGTCTAAATGTCACGAGTTGCATTCTAATACAAACTTTGAGATTTGCCCTACCTATATGTTATTCCAGACTATGACATACTTGCCAAATTCCATTTAATTGGTTGGTATTTGAGTAACAAATATCTGCACGTCATCACATACTTTCACATTTATGATAATAGTGAGATTTAAAACGTGTTTATTGTTGTAGGAAGCGACGCACTGGGCTGGGCGATGTACATAGACGGCGCGCGGTCGTGGTTCGTGCACGGCGGCGCGCACGGCGGGCGCGCGGCCGGCGGCGTGTGTGCCGGCGCGCACGTCGGCGTGCTGCTGGACCTGCCGCGCGGCACGCTGCGCTTCACCGTCGACGACAACCCGCAGGTACAGCCGCTCACTAGAGTCGTGTGCCGGCGCGCACGTCGGCGTGCTGCTGGACCTGCCGCGCGGCACGCTGCGCTTCACCGTCGACGACAACCCGCAGGTACAGCCGCTCACTAGAGTCGTGTGCCGGCGCGCACGTCGGCGTGCTGCTGGACCTGCCGCGCGGCACGCTGCGCTTCACCGTCGACGACAACCCGCAGGTACAGCCGCTCACTAGAGTCGTGTGCCGGCGCGCACGTCGGCGTGCTGCTGGACCTGCCGCGCGGCACGCTGCGCTTCACCGTCGACGACAACCCGCAGGTACAGCCGCTCACTAGAGTCGTGTGCCGGCGCGCACGTCGGCGTGCTGCTGGACCTGCCGCGCGGCACGCTGCGCTTCACCGTCGACGACAACCCGCAGGTACAGCCGCTCACTAGAGTCGTGTGCCGGCGCGCACGTCGGCGTGCTGCTGGACCTGCCGCGCGGCACGCTGCGCTTCACCGTCGACGACAACCCGCAGGTACAGCCGCTCACTAGAGTCGTGTGCCGGCGCGCACGTCGGCGTGCTGCGGCATTTTTTAGGTATCTGAAGGACAAACTAGATCCGTTTCAACCCTGAGCTTAGTACAGTCTAAGGTCAATTCGATCCCCATCTTGGTCTTGTCATGAACGATAATGTTAATTACCTACCTAAAATGTAATAATATTTTCTCATTGCAGGGAGATATCGCGTTCACGGGCCTGCGCGGTGCGTTCTACCCAGCCGTGTCTCTGAACCGAGGCGTCGCCATCACATTACAACCGGGATTACCGCCTCCGCCTGAGCTAATGATGTCGCAACTGGCCATAGAATGAATTTAAATACGAGTATGAACACAGGTCAGGCCGTACAAAGAAATATTAGCGCTGTTGTGCTATCTCAAAATTCAATATGGCTTGGCGCAACCGATTACAGCCTCCGCCTGAGCTATCGATGTCGCAACTAGCCATAGAATGAACATAAATATGACCACAGGTCAGCCAGAGTACGATAGAATTTAAGCCCTGTTGCATTAACCTTAGGTTCAGTTTGGCTTGCCTTTACGAGCCTGTTTGGCTTCTGCTCTTAAACTACGACGTTAAACCCGTAGTTCTCTGTTCCGCCTTATGTACTTAAGTACAATATTGGCTGCTTGAAATGACAAATCATAAAAAAAGTATTTCGTCCGTTAAATCTTAACATTTAATATTTAAGTATAAATGCGAAAGTGCGTTTGTTTGTTGGTTTATCCTTCTTTAACGCACGTGATTTTTTAAATGGATAGGTATACACTTCTCATCAAAAAATTGAGCCACCTTTGCAGTGATTAGCCAAGGTTCATGGATTTTTTTCGGAATATTACTGTCATTCGAATGCTTAACGACCGACGTACGCTTTTTTTTGTTTTTAGTTAATTTCTAGTTTTTTTTAATAATAAACTGTGTACGTATTCAAAACGTAAGAAGTGGCTCGATTTCTTAAGTGAGAAATATAGTGAAAAATCCGGAGAGTTACTTAGGCTACTTCTTATCTGGGTACCACACGAGCAAAGCTGCGGGCTGAAGCTTGTATAACAAATACGTAAACAACCGCTTATACGATGATGGATACATAAATAATAAAATATAAAATAAACCTTCATTATTGGTACAGTTTTCGGCTACAATACAGCACGGATTAAAATTGTATTACTAAATTAACGAGATCTAACTCGACTCAAACGAAATCTGTGAATTAATTAATTGAAATGTCCATACCATAACTATTTATGGGATATTTTGTATAAATTAATAACTTGGGTACTAGAACATTATTAAAAACGGCATCTTGGCACTAAGGTTAATCAAAATTCCAAATTGATATGAATTATTTGTAAGAAATCGAATTTCTAGCCATTTTTAACCGCCTCGTAATACTTAATAAGTCAAATTTTTAAGTCAGGTGTAGAACTTAAAATTAGCTAGAAGTGACATGTATTTTGTTTGTTACATAATTATGATAAATTAACATTAGATTTAAGAACAATTTACTGCCATCATACTTAACGTTATAAAGTACTTAGGTAGGAAACACAGGTGGTTATTTCATCTTATTTTTTATAATTTTTATGATTTCTAGTTTTTAGTAAGTACTTAAGGAAATTAATTTGTTCGACACAATACATACCTATAGGTACCTGAAAAGCAATCTAAGTAATTCCAAGATCCCACCAGATCCCGATTTAGGACCGCTAGATTCGATAATAGCTCTAAGACTACATCGACAACCTGCCTCTGTACCATCCAACTTTGCGATTTTATTTAGGCACTGAAGTAAGAAGAATCAATGATTTATGCTTCTAATACGTGTTAAATAGTGCTAACAGGGCTTCCGGTTGTCAATGTAGTCGTCGCGAGTCGGTAAGACAAACGAATCGAGCAGTCTTGAGTCGGGCGGCAGAACTGTTTTTATAAAATGTTTGTTTCTGTGGGTTTATTTTTTTATTAGTAAATAAGCTTTTGTTATTGCGAAATATGATTTGGTTTTGTTTGCCATAATTATAATATTTATTGCTTTTTGGATATTTATTTAAGTTATTTCAAGTGTAAAGTGTGCTAACTAATATCATTGTATACCTACTTATGTATTGTACTTAAATTAATTATTGACTGATTTCATTAAACTATTTAATAAAGTTTTGACTTTGACGAGCTAACTGTTTGTACTATGTAGATTGCTAACTTCCCCCACCGTGATAACAAAACGGGTTAGTTCTGTTGGAGCGATGCTCCAACCGCTAAAATCCAAGTTACTTGTATGATCAACGAAACAACTGCCTGCCTGGATCGGCTACCTTCGAGCAGTCAGCCGACTATAATGATTAGATAAGATTTCAGCTTTCTTTTTGTAACTTTGCAAGTGATTTGTAAAGAACTTAGCTGAAAAGTTATCACGATACTAACATCAATCATATTACTTTTATGAATACAGGTTAATAGATTTATTAAATTGTGAAGATTGTGGGAAGTCTAACTATGTATGAAATAGGCTCAAGACCAGTCGTCGTGTGTGTCTTTGGGGAAGGCCTATCTAAAGCAACGGACATCCTCAGGCTGATGATGATGAAGAACTTCATGTCACTTACCGTACACGTCGCTACATACAAACTCGACGACAAGAGCAAGACGACAATAATTACTGGAAAGGATTATGATATTTTTGACAAAAACTAAAAACCGACTTCAAATTCCTAAATATTTACAAGATTAAAATCAACCTCTTTTTTTTGTTATCAACCTCTGCGTTTTGCTTACCTACTGAGGATGATACTGGCCTACTACACTTTCGAATAAAAAACAAAAGTAAGTATGACATCCATTCATCATCAATAACTCTTACGGTACTGACTGACTGACAATCAAACGTAGTGGTTTTATTCTCTTTGAAAATCAACGAAGAGCCTAACCAAAATCCTAAGAGTATGAAATTTGCAGGGTAGCTTCCTGTTGTAACGTATGTGTAGCGTATAGGGTGCACAGACAGGAATTCCCGACACACAACCCCTAAGGTTGAAGTTTATGTAAAAATAGCAGCAACCGAACGCAGTGGCGGGGATAACCATGCCATAAAACCGTCGACAAAAAAAAAATCGGCCAGTCGTGATTTCAAGAGATGATGACGTTTTTTAAGTTTTACGGGACAAATAGCAATCCCTCAGGAACTAAATTAATATGGGACCACCCCGGGATCGTACTCTATACACCAGCGAAAAAATTATCAAAATCGGTTTAGTATTGGCGGAGATATCGAGTAACATACAAACAAAAAAAAAAACACCCGCCTTGGCTTCGAAACACCACGCAACTGCACCACGGGCATGAGTGACACGAGTAAGTGGTATGGTGGTGACAGCGAGCGGCGCGCTGATAATGGATTCAGCTTTCAAAACCATTTCGGAATGAGAATGAACATCACCGATGTTTTGAACTCTTGTTTTAGAGCAGGGCTTGAGAATAGCTGACGTTGCAGATGTTTTAAACAGCCCTGCAGATATCAGTTTTTTTTAGCTTCGCTTAGGTACCTGCTTTGTTAGAGATAAGGGAGAATTCACACGTACTATCACCAAAATTTCCGCCTTACCAATTTTGAAACTGTTTCGCTTGTACACGGCAGTAAGCCTGTCCGGCCCATCTCTTTATTTATTGTGATCCTTTGAGGGTGAACCATTCATTTTATGACTTTGATTACTTTACTTTTCCGTTACGCTACTGGTAGTGCTACGGGTAAAGGTACATTTCCAGTGACACTACACTGTTGCAGTTGCGTTGTGGTGCTGACAAACTGTCGATGTAGCCGACCGCTAGTTTAACGGTGCGACTTGCACGCCGCCGGCAGAATGTCGTTGTGGTACGTGTGAAACAACCCTAAGGAATAAACCACAACACCGACCTTAACACATCAATGGGTTTTTTGTCGAAAATTTAAGAGGCAAATTAAAACAAAAAGTTGATGTGAAGAGTTTATTTTGGCCCATTTTTATATAATTTTTTGAAAATAATTGATCAAATGCTGATAAAATATATCTTTTGCATAATATCTTTAGCAAGTTTCAAACGATAATGGCAAGGAAAGTTACATAATTCACCAATGATATGCTTGTTATTATAAAATCAGTACATAGGTAATTATTATCTTCACTAACATAACTAGCAACCAATAACCTTCTTTATTATGGTATTCTGATTCCTCCATTTATATTCTGAATGGTTTATTCTTTAGACATTTTATCAGAAATATTATAATTTACCAGTGAGTGAGAGATAAACTCATTTTACAAGATAAACACACAATCGTGAACTAAAGCCTCACTGAAACAACTTTCCGGAAGACAGTTAATAGTACTTGAGGCATAATTTTTTCTAAAACTAACAAGAAGCCATCTTGGTTTTTATCACAGATATGATGAACAATTCGCGTTTCTTATGAATCACTACTTTATCATATAAGTCCTATTTAACACAATTACTTATGTTTCAGTGAATAAGAATCAACAAAATATAAGGCAGTGCTTTGAAAAGCAGAGGACATAAAAAAAAAAATGGTTATTGTAAATTATGTCAAATTACAATTTTTGCAGACCAGGAACATGAATACCAAAAAAGTTAACTCTTCACTTGACATCCCAAAATGTATTATCCCCAGAGAGCATAATGTTTGTCACTAAACTGGAAAATTAAAAAGCTCTCTAAAATATAGCCCCAGCAGACAAAAGAATGTGTCATATCTTCAAGTCGAAAAAGAATGCAACATTCTCCTGCCTCGTTTATAGTCACAGGTAATCCTTACAATGATTTCAAAACTAACCACTTTCCATTTCCACTTAGGACAATGAGGGAAAGTACTGATGTCAATTCTCTTTGTAATGACAATTACAAGAAATCTCGATAGAAATGAGAAAAAATTTAACTATAAAATATAATTATTTTTCCTAATTAAGAGCATTAACCCTCATGCCCTAACTCAAGCTGCAAATACGCAATCTCTGTGACTGATGCCGCTTAATTTTAAAACAAAGTTAAAAAACATTTATGAATACTGAAAGCTTCAAAGACAACAGTACACTCCAACCTGAACCACCTTACTTGCTACAACTAATTTCACATTTTACAACCCCAACTTACTGTTGAATATATTTTTAACTTGTGATTTATTTATTTATTGTGGTTGGAGTGAACTTCCATCACAATCATCTCAGCTTTAGATTCGACTTGTAGTAACAAGACGAGAGTTTCAAGCGGCCAGAAACAACGTCTCTAATGCAGTTTTTGACATTACAATCCAAACACATGTTGTTCGAGCTAGGCTTTATACCTACCCATAACTCAGCATTGGAAATGTTATTAGACAAGCAAAAGGAAACCAGTGCTAGCCCGAACTATGTTCATTAAATGGGTAGGCATTCACAATAAGTAGGGTATATTCAGTAAGTCTACCACAATTTATGTAAGATCTTGGACAAATCTAGGTAGACTCCTAAATTTTATACTCAGATAAATATTCAATGTTTTAACAATATAGGCATTCGCCCACAGTATCCAATATGGACAAAGCGTACGAGTTACCTTGCACAAGTCCTGATGTTCGTTTTATGTACACTTTTAAAAAAGTAACCCATCCAAGGTTAATGTCTTATTTCACGATATATCTATTTACACGCACATTTTGTTACAATAAATTCATTACACTTTTTACAAATAAGTTTTTGTTTTTGTTAACTATTCATTCATTCAGTCAGCGAGTCCAGAAAGTGAGAGAGCGCGCGGGCACATATAGGGCGGAGGCGCGGGCGCAGGGCGCGGCATGCGCGGCGGCGGCGGCGCGGCGTTACTTGTCGGCCGAGTCGTCGCCGTCGTCGGGGCGCGACACGTACAGCGCAGGGTCGATCACCTTGGGGATGGGCTTGATCTCCGTGCCGAGCTCCTGCTCGATGCGGTGCAGGGCGAACCGATCCTCGTACGTGATCAAGTTGATGGCGATACCGAGGTGGCCGAACCGGCCCGAGCGCCCGATGCGATGGAGGTAGGTCTCCGCCATGCGCGGGAAGTCGAAGTTGATGACGACGTTGACGGCCTGCACGTCGATACCGCGCGTGAACAGGTCCGAGCACACGAGGTTGCGGCACAAGCCCGCGCGGAAGTCGTGGAACACGCGGTTGCGGTGCGCCTGCGCCATGCGCGCGTGGATGTAGTAGCAACAGTACCCCAGCTCCGTTATTTTCTTCGCCAGAAGTTCCACTCGCTGAGTGGAATTGCAGAATATGATGGACTGATTAATTTGCAACTGTGGAAGAGATGCATCTTTTAGTAAAAGATTATTGAGATACCTACCGGATGTAGACTAGATAAGGAGAGATAAAAACCTTTGAAAACAGTGTATTTAGGCAATGCACTTTCTGTCTCTCTTGCACAAAAGCGTAATATTGTGTGACGCCCTTCAGTGTTAACTCTTCCATGAGATTAATTTCATAGGGTTCTCTCAAATGTTTTTCCATGAACTGCTTCACACTGAGTGGGAAAGTGGCTGAGAACAGCAAGATCTGGCGTTCTTTGGGTAACCTGGAAATGACACTTATATCAGGCTATGGAAAGTAAACTTATTATTCAATTTGTTTGAAAATTATGCTCAGTTAGTGGATTTATCACTTATACAAAGTGAAGGGGAATCCAAACAAATCATCATCTAAGTATTCCCTTTGAAATGTGGATGATCTGGAAATTTAAATAGGTACGTACCGTGAAATGACCATGTCTAACATGCCCTTGAAGTCCTGTGAGAGGAGCTTGTCAGCCTCATCAAGGACTAACATCCTGCACTGGTCCATTTTGGCTACTTGTTTATCCATGAGATCAATCATACGACCTGGCGTCGCGATTATTACTTGAACTAAAAATAAAGTTTTAAGATGAGAAGTGTAGACCATAGCAAAAATATTGACCCAGCAAAGTAGACCATGGAGGCTGACTGAAGCAGCCTAATATCTCCCATTACCAGAGTTGGTCAGTCATTCAAACTCACTTGGCAAAATATATACCGAGATACCACGTATAGAAATCATCATCATCATTTCAGCTGTATGACAGCCACTGATGAACATGGCCTCCCTCACAGATTACAGAGTGAATTTCTATCAAGTGGGGGATTTGCCCATACTCACCATACCTCAACCTGGTCACTGACCTAATACAGGATGACCAAGAAGAAATCAGTGACACAACAAGAAGAAGACCACACTGGGCACGCAGGTCGACAAAGGTTGACAAGGCAGGTTCAAAATAATCCATACAATTTCATACAATTAATAAATTAAATGAATACTGACGAGCACCATTAGCACTATCTTTGTGAAAATAGTGGACGCTGCTGCCCATCCCCTAGCTTTTTTCCCTTAAGTCACCTCTTACAACATCCTCAATTATGTAGATATTGAGGAGCCTATTCTTCAGCCGGAGCCACCACATCCCTACACTATGGTACAAAATGTTAACTACCGACACCTTCAAACTAATGTGTAATGAGAAGAAAGAGACTTACCATTCTGATAAATACGCATAATATCATCCCGTAGATTGGTACCTCCCGTAGTTACCATTACACGAATATCTGTATGCTTCGCCAGCTCAATGCAAATTTGTGATGTTTGGAGAGCCAGCTCCCTAGTAGGTACCACAACTAAAGCTTGAATATAATCTTTTTTAGGGTCAACCTGGAAGTGAAAGAATCCTTTAGTGAAAACATTTTGAAAACATATGTGATTATAGTTTCATCATCATGCATGAGCTCAGTTAGTGGATATGTCACTTATAGAAAGTGAAGGGGAATCCAAATAAATCATCATAGGTTAGGCTAGTTTGTTGTTATATCCCAGGAAATAGGAGCCCTTTTAAGTCTAAAATTGTTGTTCTGCAATTAATACCTGTTCTAGAACTGGAATACAATAAGCGCCAGTTTTGCCAGTTCCATTTTTAGCTCTTGCAAGAACATCTTTACCACTGAGTGCAATAGGGATTGAAGCCTCTTGAATAGGGGAGGGTTTCTCCCATCCCTTCTCAAATATACCCATAAGCAGTTCTCGTTTTAGACAAAACTCTTCAAACTCATTACCTCTTGTGTCCGTAACATCCTGTAAAAATAAAATTCAATTCATAAACAATCATAGCAAGTATTTGTACAAAGCAAACTGTAACCTCCTTATTCATAATCACACAAATGACTGTATCACCCCGATAAAAGTAGTGTATATAAAGTACCCCGATAAGTGTCCACTTCTTTCGTAATATACAGTTAGAAAAGGACAAGGCAAGTTATTGAGCTGATAAGGTTAGTGCATTGAGCCAATAAATTAAGTGAGTTATTTTAAGAGGATAATATTTAAAATGTATACCTTTGGATAAGATAATGTAAGAGCTTTATGTACCTATCTGAATATTTTTTGCAAAGATAATCAATAGTCAATGTGGGTAGGTCAGTAGCAAACTTACACTAGTCTTTATTCTTCTATCTTTTGGGGGTAATTTTAATTTTGATTTCCAACCGATGTCGTCGATAGTTTTATCGACATCTCTGAAAACGAAAAAACAAGGTATTTATAAAAATTGTTTCAGCACAAAGTGGCTTGGTGCTATGTACCTACAAAAAAATATGAAATACATACCCCTTCTGACTGGTCAAACTATTGCCGACGTGATTACTTGAACTAATCCTATTTTCGGTCATCATTTTGCCAAATAAATCCCGCTAGGGATGACTAAAATTAGAAACTTATCACAAATCTTTGTCCAAGTTCAGCACTAAACAAATTTCACAACAAGTCACTTTAGAGTTCATAAGTTATCTAGTTGAAAGTTTATCACGTTCACCAATTTAATCCGGGGATATCTGCAACAATAAATTGGCAATTACACAGATTGTAACAGTTATGACGAAGTTTGTAGGACGCGTCAACAACCAAGTAGTCGTCCAAACAAATAAAATAAATAATCACTAATTTTAATCGTACGTAGTTTACAGTGATGAACTATTTATTAGGATCTAAGCTGACTTTATCCAAGATTTGATTTTATAGCAATGCAGTAAACTGTCAGCAAGGATTGTGGGGATATTACGGGATAAATTTACGTCGTAGATGTACATAAATTTAATATGGCCGCCAAGGATTTGGACTTATCATTTGAGCTAAAAGTGCATGTAAGATAAATCAGCGAAGGGAGAAACAAGGCATTTTATAATTAGGAACTCGGACAATATTTTGAATAAATAGAAAGCAAACAATACCTATTTAAAACTTCTAATAGAAGACGACACTCGATACTCGACGACGACGTCCATCACAATGTAACCAAAGACAATTAATTATTTTTTCTTTCTTTCCTGAGCTTCCTGCCTGATCAGCAAAACAAGCAAGAAGTAAACTAACCATAGACAACATAAACCACTTCACGAAATAGTGAGTATGATCATAAAAAAAACCTGTGACAAAAGTGGACATTCGTACATGACAGTGACAGCTGACACTCATTGACTAATTCACTGGCTGAGTGAATTAGTTGTGTGTGTCTGTCACTTGCGTAGTACTCTTAATAGTCTGTCTGTGGTCACTTGTTTTGGGCTTGTTTTGCTTTGCTTGCTTTCGTAAACGTTTAAATTCTAATTTGTAGTGAGTGTCTAAATTCTCTTGTTCTCATGATCTTGAATAAAAAATTATGTGAATGATCTTGCTTGCAATGAATTGTATTGATTTGACATAGGCAGGCACTGTTTATATTCGCTTGGTTGGCGGGCAGGATTGAGAAACTGAGATGAACTGAGAACTGAGAAACACAACTACACAACAGTGGTGCTCACAACAACACAACAGAAATCCTCCAAGTGTTGCTCTTGACGTTCGAAGCTGGCCCTTAGCACTACTAATAATTTTCACCCTAAACATCAGTCTGGTGAAGACACCATGTAAGTAGCGTGGTACTTACTAACCTACCTAAATATCAACCTCTTTTTTTGTTATCAACCTCTTTGCGTTTTGCTTACCTACTGAGGATGACATTGGCCACCTACACTTTTGAATAAAAAACAAAAGTAAGTATGACATCCATTCATCATCAATAATAACACGGTACTGACTGACTGACAATCAAATGTAGTGGTTTTATTCTCTTTAAAAATCAACGCAGAGCCTAACCAAAATACCAAGAGTATGAAATTTTCAGGGTAGCTTCCTGTTGTAACGTATGGGTGCACAGAAAGGAATTCCCGACACACAACCCCTAAGGTTAAAGTTAATGTAAGAATAGCAGCAACTGAACGAAGTCGCGGGGATAAACCATACTATACCACCGTCGACAGAAAAAAAATTCGCCAAGTCGTGATTTCAAAAGATGATGACTTTTTTTAAGTTTTAGAGGACAAGTAGCAATCCCTCGGGAATTAAATTAATATGGGACCACCCGACATGAAAAAAAATACAGCCAACTTGAGAACCTCCTCCTTTTTGAAGTCGGTTAAAAAGAAAATATTTTAACAGACAGTCATTGCATCTTCAATACATCCCTTTTAAAAGTTCCTTAAAATTAAAAGTAAGCCTTGAGTGTTGCTTTCACTTTAAAATCAAGAAAAGAAAAAATAATTTAATTCTATAGTACAGTCACATGCTCGTACAACACACATACCTAAGTACCAATTATAATTTTACAGGACTGAATATTGGAAATCGCAAGCTCGCAAGTACTGTGAATTCTGTAAATGCTGGTTTGCCGACAACAAAGTTGTGAGTAATCTAATTTTTTACCTTTGCATTGCCAAGATTTCTGACAAAATAGAAAAATATATGTCTCTGGTGCTGATCAACATTTAGGCACACAACATGCTAACTAAGTACATATATTTCTGTGAGAATTGTAATAGCATTTCTCATTTGCAGTCAATATCATTTCATGAAAATGGCAAACGACACAAAGAAAATGTTCAAAAGCACATATCACAACTCAGCAAAAAGAGTGCTAAGGAATTCAAACAAAAAGAGAAGGTGGATGACACCATGAAGAAAATGGAAGCTGCTGCAATGGCAGCGTACCTGAAAGACGTGCAGAATAATGCAGACCTCACATCACAGGTTTAATTCAATTCAATTCAATCTTTTTATTTCAGCTTTCACACAAAGTACACAGGTAGATACCTACCTAATAATGTAATACTACAGCCATATAATTTTTTTACATAATAATTTTAAAAAGGATATGTTAAAAAATAAAAATTGAATTGCACATTTAAGTGTCCAGTGCGCACTCTTGTCTAGTCATCACCAGTCATCTTAAACATCAAGATTGTCCAATTTAAATAAGCTTGTGCCTCCTGCCAATATGTTGCTTATAGTCGAAGTCAAAGTCAAAAGGCATTTATTTCAATAAAATCACTAGGATCACTTTGAAACGTCTTAGAAACTTATCACTTATTAAGTAACAGAGTAGGCCATAACTCAATAGTTCATTCCAATGAATATTCCAGGTGGTCCGCCTACTGGTCTGCGCCCCTCACATAGCTACCACTCGATTTCTGCCCATCTTCCTGCCTTGCCAAGTGTCCTGCCCATCTCCACATCAGCTTGTTGGATGATTATCCTACCTATGCCCACAGCCGAATAATATTTGGCCGTTGCGTTGAGATGACAATATATGATAAGAATACTCACTGATGCTAATGCTTGATGATTTCATACATTCATACATTATTATTTGTATTATTGTTATCTATTATATATACCCAGCACGCGACTTCGCTCGCGTGGTTCATATAAAAAAATATCATAGCTACTCTCTGGCTCTTTAATTATAGCCATGCAAAAATCTCAAATCACAAACATAAACGCACTTTTGCATTTATTATATTAGTTAGGATTGCATATTGTTATTTATTTATTTTAAGGCACAGCTGAACAAAAGCCTTGTTAAAAGTTAAAAGCTAGAATTTAATTGGTTATTTGTTTTTCAGAGCATAAATGAAATGATAAGTGAAGCCAGCAGTACAGAAAGTAAAGCCACTGTAGTGGTTGGTGACAGTCAGAAGTCGAAGTCACCCCCGGCCTGGCAAGAGGTCAAGGGGGAAGATGGGAATTCATACTACTGGAACACAACAACGAATGGTTAGAAAACTAAGAAAAATAATCACCTAATAATCATAATGCATTGTCCTGTCTGACCCCACACTAGGATTTCCTCTGTCGGTCGTCTAAATTTTAGTCCCGTCGCGGGGATCGAAACCGCACCTCTTGCGTCTCAGCCAGCACTCGTCCGCAATGCCACAGAGATTGTACACTTAAGAATATAATAATCATCCTACTAAAATTATAAATGCAATAGTTTGTGAGGATGTTTAGATGTTTGTTGTTCAATCACGCCGTAGCGGCTCAACCGATTTCGTTGAGACTTGGAATAGATAAAGTTTTTTAGCGAGCGGAGCCGCGGGCGTAAGCTAGTAGGTACATAAAGTAGTTGTACTAAGCGTACCTAAACTTGATTTCAGAAACCACATGGGACACACCTGATGATTACTTATCGCTAGCAGATCAGGAGAAAAAGTCATTGAAGCAATTAGAAGCTGAGAAGAAGAAGGAAAAACAAAAGGAAACAATAAAGTAAATATTTTAATAAAACAAGACAATATTATGAATCAATAATGTATATTATCTGAAAGAGGCTTATTCTACACCCAATTGTCAATAAAGTTTGTTCTACGACTTTTGGACATTCCACAAAACATTGCAAAAATCTGTTGTTTGGTGGTCAAATCAGTTGAAAGTCGATTATTCAGCTGGTCTAGGGAGCAACCTTGATGTCGAGCTTCTCGTTCGTAATTAGAAAGATGATAAAAAGACCAAAAACAGCAGATTTTGTTTTATTATTTTTCCACAAATATTTTGTTACTTTCTACACTTTTTGTTATAATAAGCAAGCACCTTTCGGAATAGTATACCAGTTATGGAACACGTTCTATATACCTTTATTTTCCTGTAAGCTGTGAGGCTTTACTACGAAAACTCATTTTAACACTCATTTTTCGGAGTATCTTTGCTACTACTAGAAATCTCTGCTAAGTATATTAATCTTTGCAACTCGTTAGCCAAATTCGATGTGAAATGTTTGTTAACAAACCGCTTGCTAGTATTGATCTTTCGACAGAACTGATTTCAATTTGTTGTGAAGGAGTGATCACAAAGGAGTGGGGGAGGGGATCGGCAGGCAACGCATCAGCAATGCTCCTGGTGTTGCTGATGTCAATAGGCGACGGTAACTACTTACCATCAGGAAGGCTGTAAGCCAGTTAGCCTCCGCATAACATAAAAAAAAAATGCAAATGCAAATTCTGTCCAAGTACTAGGTGCGTTTATCATAACTGGGCGACTTTACCATTTCTTGTACTTGTTCCAGCAAAAAGAGACAAGAGGAAGCAGTAAAAGAGCTAAAAGCGCACCTGGCCCGGGAGAAAATGCGAGAGCTGGCAGTGAAAGAGCCACCGCCGGAGAGAACTATAGTGGACTATGGACCAGCGCCAGCTGCCAGACCCTACGGATCTTGGAAACCAGTTGTCAATGAGTAAGTATTGGCTTTTAACATGCAAGAATATTTTTTTTGTTCCATTTTACTGAGTTTGAACTTCTCACTATCTAAGAATCATCATCACCTGATGAAGTCCACTGCTGTCCACATAGGCCTCCCCCAAAAAACAGTTTTCGGTTCTGCGAGCTATACGGCTTGTGCACCACTTCAACTTGTCACAAATAAATAAATAAATAACTCCCAACAGTCACGTAAATAGTCCTGACCCCACACTAGGATTCCCTGTGACCTGGGTATCAGAAACTACGAGTACCATGGTACCACAACACCCAGGCCCAAAACAAATATTTGCAGATCATGCAAACATTTGTCACGCGCGGGAATCAAACCCTTGTGCCTCACCCAGGTCGTCACAAGTCTCCATTTTTTTCAGAACATCCGTTAACGTGGACTTCCAACTACCAAAAGTGGAACAGCCACCGCCGCCACCAGTCATAATGGAGCCCGAGACGTTCAAGTTCAAAGAGAAACGAGTCGAGTCCCTTGGCGAAGGCCCCGTCGAGTTCAAGAAGCGGAAATTAAACAATCCCAAACGAAATATGCGGCAGAAAGTTGATGATGAATGATGATTAATGTGAGGCATCGTCCTAATATAACGCGGCTACGCGATCATCGCAAGTTCGCGCGATTTCCAATCGTACGAATCCGCGATCAAACATAATGAAGTCTTTACTGAGTATCCTAATCGAAACTCGCGAGATTAGTTCACGCTGTCTTATGTTTACATCGCGCGATCAATTCGCAGCGCAAATTCACGCGATTCGCGTTCTATTAGGACGAGGCCTGACAGTCAGAAAGTTTTTTTTTTTTTTATGTTATACGGAGGCAAGCATGCTTAGGGCCCACCTGATGGTAAGTGGTTACCGTCGCCTATTGACATCAGCAACACCTGGAGCATTGCTAATGCGTTGCCTGCCGAACCCCTCCCCCCCTAAAGAGCTCTGGCAACCTTACTCACCGCAGGAACACAACACTATTTGAAACAAATAATGTTATTTGGCTGCGATGTTCTGTAAGGCGGAGGTACCTTCCCAGGCGGGCTGCTCCAATTTAGAGCGAGAAAATCTCGCTGTGCCCTACCTCTCGTAAAAAAAAAGTTAAAAGTGAAGTAATAAAAAGAACAACTTATCTGAACAATAAAAATATTGAGTCAGATCATTCGTTCACTAATCGTGTGGAGTCTGACTACGGAATACGCAATCGCGCTACGTTCATCGCGAAATTTGGCTCACAATCACAATTTGTGTTAATCCACTTCTTCTTCTTGTCGTGTCCCTGATTCTTTCTTGGTCATCCTGCACCAGGTCGGTGACTAGGTTGAGGTATGCCTTGAAAAGGGCCTATGACTGATTAGTTCGCAGATCATTTATTGATATGATCTGTTACAGCACTGATGCACTCAATTTGGAAACATTATTACGCGTTTTGACTTTATGAGAACTGTCAAATCGTGAATCTAATTATTTGTTAAACTATAGCACTCCATCCAGCGAGACAAGTTACCTTTAGGAGTATTTTTACTACTATATTTTCTTTTCTTTCGGCCGCTCAATCTTGCAATTAAAAAGACGCACCATTTGCTGGTCGCGTCACTCGTTCTTTCTTGATCATCTTGCATTCAGTACAGTAGCCAGGTTGTACTGAATGCAAGGTGGTGAATTTTAGATTCGCCGCAGATTTCCAGAGCGAGTTCTTATCATGTGGGTTCCCCCACATGATAAGAACAAAAGTTTCGCAAAAGTTTAAAAAAGATAAACAACATTTTGATATAGTTTTCCCGCTAATTAATCCTACTTCCTACTATCCTACTAATATTAAAAAATGCAAAAGTTTGTGAGGATGCTTGGATGATTGTTGTTCAATCACGCCGTAACGGCACAACCGATTTCGTTGAAACTTGGAATAGATAAAGTTCTATACCTAGAATAGCGTATAGGCTACTTTTTATGCAGGTACTAAGCGAGCGAAGCCGCGACCGGAAGCTAGTTCATAATAAAGTATAAGTACTAGTTGTGGAACACTTTGTATACCTATCCGTGAGTTCGGTAACCAGTGTCTTTATTTTCCTCCGTAAACTTGTCCTCGCGAATATTTAGCTTGTCTATGAGACAATCTCTAATTCATCTCTGACTGTGACGAATAAATAACTAGTAATCTATAGGTACAAGGTTAATTTGTAAATATATTTATAAAAGAATTCATATTTTTGTTTTATTTTGTACTACATCACACATTTTGTAACACACTAATATATAAATAAATAAATAAATATTCCGGACATATCATACACGGTCAACTGATCCCAAACTAGGCATAGCCTTTACTATGGGTACCAGAGACTGATATACATAATAGATATATATTTAACACCCAGACACAGAACAAACATCTGTGTTAGTCACAAATGTTTGTCCAGTGCGGGAATCGAACCCGCGACCTCTAGCGCAGAAGGCAAAGTTACTACCACTGAGCTATGAGGCCAGTCATATAGGTAAGGTAGGTACCTACCTACCGGACGATATAATAATTATATCGATATCGCCCATCGACGATCAAAAACAACAATGTATGTATGTATTTGTACCTATCGATGATATTTATTATAGCTGATTCATCTTTACCGTGTGAAGTCAATCGATTCGAAAAACTTGTTAGATCCTTTTCAAAGCTCATTGAGATTCAAATCGTATGCGGCTGAGAACGAGATATGGGTGGAATTAATCATCATCATCAGCCTGAGGAAGTCCACTGCTGGACATAGGCCTCTTGCAAAGAATGCCACGGCAAATGGTCTTGGTCCTTCGTCCACCGACTTCCAATTATGTGTATATTATACCCCATTCGGGATAGTATACATATCATGAATCACATTCTTGGCGGTTTTGTAGGTACATGCTTTATCACTACGGAATTCGAGAACCTTTGCTCATACGTTTTTTTAACCGACTCATCAAATCAATGCTACACTAAATAACCATTATTTTTTGTCGCCATCAATTGCGCCGTGTGTCTATTGTTGCGTGCGTGATCCGGGACCGATATGGTAATCATGTAACATGATGTACCTATGTAGCTATAGGAACACCTGGTTACTACTTGCTATTATGCTTTAATGCGACATTGTACACGTATTTAAGTCCGGCTGAGGTCGAACATTACATTTTCCAATCACGGACGGGATGGCAGGCTCTGATTGTACGTATAAAAGAGGTCGCCGGGAGAGGCTGGCTACAGTTCCCTCGAGATCGCTGTAGGTGACACTCCTGTCTAGAAGACTAGACTTGCTTGTGTGCTTCCCTGCCTCTGAACCTGTCGTCATGTCTAAAATGGTAAGTGTCCAATCGATTATTTATTTGAAACTAGCTAACCCACTCGGCCTCTCGCGGAATTATACCAATATCCACAAATCTACTCGAAAAGTTACTATGGATTATACTATTTACCTAAACCTTCCTCTTGAACTCTGTTCATTAGTCTGTCAAATCCGTTCGGTAGTTACTGAGATAATTGTGTAGGTACCTACTTTATATAAGAGCAATTTATAAAGGAGCAAATAACTCATAAGTGATTTTAAACGGCTAAATTTAATTTTAAGCATTAGGTAGCACTTTCGTTTTCGTTTTTTCGATGTTCATGAACGTTTCAGTTTTCGAGTAGGTATAGTTATACCTACCTATAGTTTTTACACCCTGTATAGTAAATCTTGTTACTGACCTAATGCAGACTGATCATGACACGACGAAAAAGCAAACCTGTAAGGTGATACAAGTATAAAAATTCACAATCAAAAAAAGATATTTAGGTACACAACGGTCTACACAAAACTCTTCCAATAATTTTTAGATATAACTTTTCCAAGGATATTGTGTTCACCAACTAACGTTAATCCACAGGTGATGCTGATAATCGCAGCCGTGCTGCTGGTCTCGGCGATGGCCAAGCCACAAGTCTTTTTGGACCCCTATAGTGGGTACTACGCGGCCGCACCCGCCTACGTAGCCTCCTATAGCGCGCCGCTAGCTTACTCGTACCCCTACTCAGCCTACACTTACTCCTACCCCTACGCTTATTACAAGTAAACGGATTCAATTTATTGTATTTTAGTGATTGACTTAAATTTATCTAAAAGCTGGCAATAACGAATGAGTCTCTGTGTAGATAATCTACTTTATGTTCGGAATCAAAATCATTATTGTATTGATGGTTTTAGTCAGGAATTTTAAATATATTATTTTTTCTTGAATTTTGAACTTTTTGTAAAGTTTTTATTCAATGACTCCCTCCTCCTGGTAATATAACTGATGCTTTTACAAAACAACTACGGGCCTACGAATATCTAGTTTTCGCCTTTAACACAATTAGGTATTACCAACAAGCAAATAATGTCGACCGTTTTCTATTGAAGTACCTAAGTTTAAGACATAGACGACGTCTACATGTTACGTAAAGTACCTATCCCTACATCAATTTTTCCTTTATCTTCGCAAGGCTCTTTCGGGGTTTTCGGTAACTTAAAACTGATCACTAATCCAACGCAGGCTGACCTAGAAGACACTAGTAACACTACAAACGAATTATGATTTCGTATGCGAGAAAATGAGAAGAATAGGAAGGACTAATCGACGTGGCAAGAATGGTTAATGTCTGTGGGAAAACCAATTACATAATCTCTACCAAACAAATCATAGAATATTTTAACATCGCTGATTGCCTACTTAATAGGACTGTGGATTATCTCATCGCCCATTTATATATAGACGGGCACGCAGGACATTGGGATGACACAGATAGTGACTCTGTAGCTTAACAATGGCTGTCAGTAGCGTAACATAATTCTACTAGTGCTAGTCTACTAAAATAAGAATTAACTAGGTAGGTAGGGGAAAGGCGTACAAAATGACATACCCTCTGCTAAATCAGTCATAAATCGTGTTTTATTAATTGTTTTAAACATTATAATCAGCCTTACTAAACCTTGGTTCAGTACCTTATCAAAATTAAAGAGATCAATCAACTTAATACTAAAACAACAAAGTTAAAGAACATTTTTAAAAACATTGACAAAATTCGTTTTGTCCACCCTGTGCGGGTAAGATGACATACATCATGTGGACAAAATGGTATACCAAATAATACATTTTTCTATATATATTTTTCATTTTCTTTATTTTTCTTTATCGCAAATAAAAGACTTTTTCTTCTTTGGAACATCTGCACATGATGATGAGCCCATTTCTTGCAGCTCATGCACTATAACCAAACTTCCCTTGGACTGGACCTGGAGTACAGGTCATTGCAATAGATGCAAGGGCAATCTTCGTCGTCATCAGCCACAGTGCTTGTGACACAAGACACGCATTAGGCACAGCCTAATGCGTGTCTTCTTAGTGTTGCTTGTGGGACACCATACACTTTGAAAGCCATCAGCCAACCCATTTCATTTTTATTAACAGCTTCAATAGCCTTTTCCATGGAGATTTTATCCCAACCCTGTCGGTCTGCCTTTCTTGCATAATTTCGAGGAATGATTTTCTAACATAATATGATGTGTAGATGTTTGAAATTATGCCCTGAAAGAAGAAAAAAATAGGTGGGTCAAACGACACAGTATATCATTTTACCCGCACAAGGGGTATGTCATTATGTACACTTTCAAAATTTATAACATCAGAAACAAAAACCAATAATGCACTTATTTTTATGAGCTTTAATCACATCACCGAGCTTTTTTAGTTCAATGACAACAAACAGACACCATCAAAAACAAATAAAAGTAAAAAATTACTTACTTTTACCGCGAAACAAAATTCATTGGAACAAAACTCGTGCTGGTGTAAAATTTGCAAACCGCCATCCGCGTCAAATGGCCGAGCGGGCGTGCCTGGCGTTGCGACAGGTTGCTGCCTGTTCCTAGGAGGCCTCTGTGTGTCGACACGGGAACTAAACAGTCTGTGGTTTCGGAGAAAAGACCACTGTGTCGTTTTGTCCACCTATGTCATTTTGTACGCCTTTCCCCTACATATATTTTTTATACCTACATATTATGAATCAATGTGTATATCAAAGCTTTCATCGGGGTGTCTTTAGCTCACTTTATAACCTTTGACTGGCATTCTAGCTCAGTTGGTAGTAGCTCTGCCTTCTGCGCTAGAGGTCGCGGGTTCGATTCCCGCACTGGACAAACATGTGTGGGATTAACACAGATATTTGTTCTGTGTCTGGGTGTTAAATATTTATCTATTATGTATGTCTCTGGTACCCATAGTACAGGCTATTGCCTAGTTTGGGATCAGTTGACCGTGTGTGATATGTGCGGAATTTTTCTCTACAAAGTGAAGTTCCATCTTTATCGTTCAAGATTTTTAACAAGCGCGTACGTGACATCATAATCTTGCATGGCATTGCAAGGCTGGATTCGGATCTTCCTCATTAGTATGCCGGTGTCAGCTGTTTTGACAATGCGATGCTAATCCATTTGTAATCAAATCACATTACTTAAGTACCGATAAAATATAATATTATTTTTACTACCTCTCTAACTGAAATCTAGACTACTTACACCTCTCTAATTTTTAAGGATTAATCATTGGGCCAGATAGTTTCTAGTCGGAAATACGCACTGGAAAACGGAGCGTAGGGCCATCCTACTATCCCCACTAGATGGAAGAAGACCTACGAGTTAGCTTAATAAAGGTTGCTAGGAGCCGTTGGATACAGGCCGCGCAATCTATAAGGGAGGCCTATGTCTATGATCAGCATTAGACGACCTAGCCATGGCATAATGATGATGGGAAAGGAAAGCTAGCTTTTGTTATATCTTGGTGAAGATACTGATAGAAGATATTTAGTTTCTCATATTCCCAGAATCCCATCTTCACAGGAACCGACAGTGGCGGATAAGCACATTTTCCAAGTATAGGCTGTTCAATTTTTGCTGCCCTTATTCGATAGGACACTTCGAGAAGTTTGCAGTAACGTTGAATATACAATGAAATAGAAGAGGGAAAGATGTCTTGTAGACTTATTTCTGCTACACATTAGTAAAAAACTAAAATTCAGTCCCCAAATTAGCCGCCTCAAAAATCTGCCACCCTAGGCTCAAGCCTATTCAGGCTCAAGAGCGGATCCAGCAGCGTTGCCAGAAGGTTACTTTTGTAATCTTTTAGGTGATTTTTAACTACTTCAGGTTACTTCAAGGTTACATGACTCGAAAGGTTACTTTTAGGTGATTTTATTCATAATGAAACTGACATGGAACGGAACGCAATATTGGCTAACGCAAAACTTGTTCGTAAGGCAGTGCAACTACTAAAAAACAACCCACGACATAGGACCTAGTGCGGGCTCAGGACTGTGTGTATATTATTTATTTATTGGGTGATATTTATTTATTAATGTATTTTTTACAAAACATAGGTATTAAATGAATCATGTAAGATTTTTTTTTCAATCTAGTTTTATTTATTTATTTATGTCTGTCCTTTTTATTTCATATCCTGACAATTTTAAATCTTACTACTGGAAAATATTTTCACACTAAAAGGTTACTTTTTTTTTTGCATTTCTGGTAACTTTTGACAAGACCCGGCTGGCAACACTGGGATCCAGCCTTTGAGTCAGAGGGGGTCACATAGCAGCGCATCAGGTAGGTTCGCGGAGCCGGAGGCTCGAGTGGATGACTTCCACGCCATCATGCGCTAGCGTGTCGCCTCCCTGATGCGGCGGGGGCGCGCCAGCGCAGACAGCCTCCACACACACACACACACACGTGACAGAGGTCACGGTGGCTGAGCGGGTGGCTCTATCCTCAGACACTGGACCGAGTAGCATGTGTTGCCTTGCAACTCAATGCGTTGTGCAAAATAAATAAAAATTATAGTCGAGGTCCAGTTAGGACAGGGAACTCGACTTATCAGTGGCCAACTTATACCCAGCTCCAGGGGGGTCATGACCCCCATGACCCCCCCCCTGTATTCGCCCTTGCTCAGGCTACTGGTAAAACCACCACTGGAAACTGATATCCTACCTGAAAATGATTACAATAAAAGGCAAGTAACAAGTTACGAGATAAAATGTATTAGGTACATATTCTTACAACTTATCGTCTCTCAATTTTATTTATAGGTATTATTATTGCAACTAGCTACATTTAATTTAAATTTACCAAATTAGTAGGTATTTTAAGGGATGCCTACGCTGTACAAGGTGATTCATAATCAGTATGCTATCGCAAGAGGGGCTTATTCTATTAACAAAAATAAAAAATATTAGCAAAAATAATTAAAATTATAAAGGACATATTTTTCAAGAACTTTTTCAAATGATCTCCTTTTGGTATTTTTTAAATCTTTATAACTAGGTAATAACTGAATAAACGAGAAGTTCGTCACGAAAATTGCTAGGTACCTAAAACATCCGAATAATGGAGTTTGAACTGATATGACCCAAAAACAGCAGATTTTTGCAGTGTTTCTTAAATTGAAAACATTTTAAAAAACAAAAAAATTAAAAGAGACGTTTCATCAATATATGGAGCCTGGGCCTGCACTGTGTACACTACTCTGAAACATGGCTAAGCAATAAAGTAAACGTATTTAATTGGTTATTTTATTTAAATTGACTTCGTTCTAAGGTACATAATGATTTTCTTCGACAAAGACAGTAACACACAGCGCTACAAAAATATGGCGGATGGACGTGCGTGAAATGTCATTTTGACAACCTACATTTATCTGACAAAACAAAAACATCAAATCAAACAACATGACATGAAAAATATGATAATGTCATGTCATACGCCAATTATTAACCAACATGGCGGCCTTCAAATAGTGTTCATATAGTAACCTTACTAGAAGAACTATTCTTGTACCATCGCATTTGTCTTCAAATTAATGAAATTGTATTTTTCTTGTAATCTCCTATTTTTTCCTAACATGGACCAGGCCCAGAATGAAATGGCTCCTTTGTAGAATAAGCCCCTTTCGGGATAGCATACATATTGTATAATGAATGACCTTTTATTAAAACACTTATGTTTCAATTCACGGAAGAGATATTCTATCTACAGATTTGCTCTTCACAGCTGTACCTAGAGCTATAATTTATACATTGTAGATAATCGGGTATTCTAAATCATTGATCATCATTCTAAGGGTAGAGTAAAACGTAAGGCCTTACAACATGTATTCTAGATTATTATACAGAATCAGGTGGCACTTTTTTTTCACTTACGACGTTGGCTTGCCCAGCAATCCACCCTAAGGTAGCAAATATGCATACGGCCATTCCTATTGGTGAGTGGTTACTGTAGATTACAGCACATGTACCTACAGTGTAGCTACACAGTACAGCTTTACGTTTAGTCCTGTGGTATTATTGTGAAAATTATGAAATTTATAGGTACATCTTATTTAAGGTACCTACTATATTACATCATTTATAAAATATGAAATGTATTTATCTTAGTGTAGGTGATTGTACCATTAGAAAAATATACATGGAATAAATATAACGAATTCGAAGATCTCTACCATACCACAAAAATAATACTAAGGACCTACTATGGTATAAAACAAATATTTTGTGAAGACCATAAACCTAATTCTGGACACCATTTGGATTATATTATGTAAAATTATTAATCTGCAACCTATAACTTCATATAACATAGGTTATAGTAAGATACCTGATAATTGCTACTTATAAATATACACTATAAATTACAGACCTACCTAAAACTACCAAAAACATTATAAATAAAATTTACATTTCAACTAAGTAAGTATAAATAGATTATGTAGGTAGGTATACAATCCTGAAAACCCACTAATAGTTACAGTTTTCCCTCACAACACTGAATTCAGAACCACTTGGAAAGCATTGGACTACTCTTTATTGCACAGTCACACTTTTTGTCCTTATAGTTTTAGTAGAGTTCACTGAACATAGCCCGGTTCGCTCATTTTGTGTTGTCCATTTCATGTCAGTCACTCACCTAACTTTACGCGTACCCTATTCATTTCCAGCTCACCTAGAACAGCTCTATCGTCCAGGTAGCCTTTGAATCGACTCCAGTTCAAGCTACTTCAAGATCTGAGTCTGAGTCGTCGGTGTACATCCTCGGCGTGGGCGGCGCGGGGAGCGCGGGCGCGGGCGGGGAGTGCGGGGAGAGCGACGGCCGCAGTAAAGGCGCGCGCCCACACGACCGCTCCTCCTGCAGCTTCCGAAGCCTCTCTTGTTCCTCCCGTTTCTGCTTGCGCCATTTTGCGCGCCTGTTCTTGAACCACACCTGCAACAAACGGTTTCAACAAGTTGTTATCTGTGAAATGTGATATTTTTGTAGGACTTTCATCGTCGCTTTGGTGCAAACTGTAATGGCAATGTTAATTTTAATAAATAAATAAATAATAATAATAAATAAATTACCACTAATATATTGGCCACTAGCTTCCGCCCTAGCCTATATGCTATTGTAGGTAAAGAACTCTTTATATTCCAAGTTTCATCGAAATCGATTGAGCCGCTAAGGCGTGATTGAATAACAAACATCTAACCATCCAAACATCCTCACAAACTTTTGCATTTATAATATTAGTATGATTAAGTTGTATCCCGTTGAAGTCTTTTATATGGCTCTATGAACACTAGGGGCGCTACAAACTTGCTACAAAGTGCTACGAACAGTGAAAGCCACCTCGGCGGCGTAGCGGGCGAGCGCTGTCTTGGACGCAAGGGGTGCGCGTTCGATACCCGCTGCGGGACAAATGGTCTCATGATCTGCAAATATTTGTTCCGGGTCTGGGTGTGGTGTACCATGGTACTCGTAGTTTCTGATACCCATGACACAGGGAAACCTAGTTTGGTTGTGATCAGGATTATGTGAGTGACGGTAAAAAAAACATAGAGCCAACGAAATCTTCGTTTGTTCTGGTACACAACTTTAATACATAGTGATTCATAATATGTACCTATGCTATCCCGAAAGGCTTATTTTACATCCAATTGACAATAAAGTTTGTTATACAACCTGTAGAAATTCGTAATTTTTCATTGAAAAACACTGCAACAACCAGCTTTTTTGGGTTTATCAGTTCAACCTCAATTGTTCAGCGATAAGGCCGCCCATTGTTCATCACATAGTTTAGTTTTTATTGTTTTTTGTTAATGTTTGTACTTTTATGGTGTGCAATAAAACATTTTCTATCTGTCTATCTATCTGTTCAGTTGTTTCAGGTACCCAGTAATCTTAATGTAGAGCTTCTCAAACGTTTAAAAAAGTTACGGAAAAATCAGAAAAAAATATGTTTATTCTGTTTTATTACTTCCGCTCATATTTTTTTTTGTGGAAGCCACCTTTTGGATGGTATACATATTATAAATCACCTTTCATAATGATAAGCCAACATGTGATATCATCATAATCTCTACTTCATTTCATTGACTGCAGGTACAGTTTTACAAAGAAAAATGTTTTTATATTCAAAATTATTCGCAAATCTAAATATCGACAAAAAATATAAATGTTCGCGTACAATGACAGACTTCGGGTGTGAAATCGCGCCTCAAAGGGCTTCACAATATCGAATTCGGAAGCAAAAACCGCCCGTTGTTGGCAATCAATATATCGTTATTACAAAATAAGGCTGTATTATTGTGGACAATCGGAACGGCCCAATTTCAGAATCAACTACTGGATACGGCAACAAAGGTGGAACTTGTGATGTTCGTGTTCAATGGAGAGATCTGTGTTCAGTCATTGATGTTTCTGGGTGTGGGTCGGGGCTCTTCCAGACGAGTGCACGCAATGTGGACGATGTTTCGAGCTGCGGGTGGTCCACTCACGGGTTATTGTCGCTTACCGTCACAACACGGCTCCTTTCAACAGATACACTGACCAAATACTGCTCTGGTTTTACTGCATTTTAGGTAGTTTTCAAGGTTCCGTACCCCATCGTAGGTCAGCCCCTACAGTAGCATAGGGGGGGCAATGCACAAAACACCTCACAGCGGGAAGAAGTGCAGGTCAAAACACCCCCAATTAGAATTAGGTTCCGTACTTCATATTGTTACTCTTCTGGGATGACTCTATTGTCCGTCTGTCTGTCTGTCCGTATTTGAAATTAATCACAAAAATATAGTCTGATACTGCTGTAAGAATCTTGATCAATGAACAATAAGAAGCGTTGTTTCTGTGTTTCGCTGGTATTCAACAAAGGTACGGATAAAAGTAGGTTAGCACTTTTGTCTCCAACACTGATGAAGGATTTTTATATAGGTAAACATCATGAACACAATGAGAAACTTGAAATGTACCTTAAATCACAAAACGTAACTAATAGGTAAGTATATGTACTTACCTATTAGTTACGTTTTGTGTCTTTAATCAAAGCAGGGTATGCCCTGCTTTGATTAAAGATTCGTATGAGTAATGCTTTGCAAAGTTAAATTAATAAGTTAATTATGGCTAGGTAAAAGGTTAATTAATTAATTAAAAGTTAAAAGGCATTCGTAATGTTAATGAAATTAAATCAAATGAAGGCGGAAATTATCATAAGGTAACCTACTCCCACCTCCCACATATTGTGTTTTTACATGTATAATATTTTATATTTTATGAAGGAATATTTTATGGTACATAAACACAAACCTGATCTGTATAAAACAAAGGACAATCTACGTCTATCTGTGTGTACGCTTATAACTTCTGAACACTTGATGGAATTGATCCAGTTTTAACAAAATATAAAATCTGCTGATAGGTATAGAGCTGTAGCAAAGATAATATATATTATATTCGCTGTAGGCACTTTAATATGCATTCGAACTCGCTGATTAATATATCAAATTATGCCTTCTATTTCCAACAAGATAAGTAAATAATAATAATAAATATTCCGGATATATTCACACGGCCAACTGATCCCAAACTAGGCATAGCCTGTACTATGGTGACTAGAGACTGATATATATAATAGATAAATATTTAACACCCAGACACGGAACAAACATCTGTGTTTATCACACAAATGTTTGTCCAGTGCGGGGATCGAACCCGCGACCTCTAGCGCAGAAGGCAGAGTTACTACTAACTGAGCTATAAGGCCTGTCAAGTGTCTAATAATAAGTATATTGCCACTTGCAATCTACTAAAACCATTCATGCATAATAATTCTAAGATATACATAAACCAACAGGTGATAAAATCAAACTATAATTCAGTGCGGCACCCCAAAAAGTTCTGAGAGCTTTCAAATTAAATCGTTAACGATACGGCTATTGTCGGGGCTAATTGCATTACAAGAGCGGGTCGGGTGGTTTAACAAAAGTCCCATTAACTTTCAGTGTAGGAGTTATCCGTGCCGCCCATTGGCGTCCAGTGGCGCGGCAAATATGGCGGCTGGATGCCTCCGCCAGACGCCGCGGCGACTTCACTTCGCACTTACCGAGGCTCTTTTGTCATTGCCACCCCGCAATAAGATTAGTCTTTTGTACGCCTGATTGTATGGTTTAACTCGTTGTTTTGATCGAGACTGCGTGCCGTCGGTAATAGAAATCAACACTTGAGTTTTTATGAGCAGGCGAGATTTTATTCTAGGTAAATTGCTTTTGAGATAGAGAAAATAAGGGGCTAGCCTCCATGAATTATGCAGTTTTATACACGTAGGTATCAAATGCTCCACTGTGTAAGCAAAATTCACTTTTTCAAGAGCACTGCAGCCTTAATTGGTCCACGGATGGAAATACATAGAAGGCCTATGTCAAGCCGTGCACCGGCAGACCAATGAATACCACGAAGTCATTGTGAAGGTTGCGGGAAGTTGGTGGATAAAGACGGCTCATGACGAACGGTCTCGAGCCGTCTCTATCTTACTACCTACTATTACTTATACTTAAATACGAAAATTTGAATGGATTTAATACTATAGGCTACTTTTTATCCCGGTAAAATGTACGGTTCCCGTGAAATAGATTTGTTTTTGTTTTTCATCGACATGATTTTTTGCATAGTAATAGTTCAGGGGTCAGAGAATTACATAGGCTACTTCTTATTTTGAAAACCCGGTTTCTGCGGGATAGCATACCATTATTGTAAATGCGATAGTTTGTGAGAATGTTTGGACAAACATCCAATCACGCCGTAACCAAGAAACTTAGACTTAACTTAGAAACTACGCAGGCGCAATCTGGTACTGAATATAATAGTAGATTATGCAACAAGGGCTTAAAGTAGTGTATTATGTCAAGGGCGCTATATTGAACCCCGAGAACGAGGGATTCTATGGTTAACTCCTGAGCGGAGCGAGGGAGTTAAGGCAAGAATCCTGAGTACGAGGGGTTCAAGATCGCCCAAGACAAATACACATTTAAGCCCGCGATGCATACTCTACTTTTTATACTTTCTGCGAGGCAATTGAAAACAATGACTATTAAGTAGACAGAAATGATTTTTCTGGAAGTAAGTTTCCAACTATACCAGAGGCTTCAGATTGTATGCATTCTGGAGTCGAATCAAAATCACTGTCGTCGTCACTTGACATTTTTTAGAAGTTTATTTGAATCGAAACTGAATTTCGGTGTAGATAACAGCACAGCAGTTTGAGCGCTTGGCGCCTTTTTTTCTTTTTTTGTAGTCTATTCTGTAGTGGTCAGTTCGACATTCGAATAAATCCTTCTTCGTGCGCGGGTGAAAATGAATTTCGTAGAAAGTTTTCATGTTTTTCTTTTTTTTAATTTGTAGGCAGTGCAAAGAAAATATTAACATACAGCCTAATTAGAATAAAATCTCATTGCACCCAAACATTTTTGAAACCAACCTCGATCAAGCACGACTACATGGGTTGCATTCCAAATTCAAATCACATTATGTCCCATGGGAAATAATGAAATTCAGTACAACATTATGACCCGGCTAGACCGTAGGGCTGTAATGACTTACTTTAGGAAAGGTTTGCATGACACATAATATGACATTGACGAGCAGGTAGTATAAAAAGAATATTAGTATTATACCAAATTGATTAACTCCATACACCGCGTGAAGTTTCGAAGCTCATAGGCTTATTACAGGCTGCATAATGAAAGCTTTGCACGGCGTGCCATTGTTTCAGAAACCAGGAACACGGGGACCTGAGCTACCAAATTCTATTGTGCGAGTGCACTGTTTCAGTATGCATACGTTATTACACAGCTCATTTTGTTGAACGCAAACAAGGAATTTTGTATAAGCCACAGGCGCACTGCACCAGCAAATAAACAATTTCTCTGCTATCTGATTTTGTATTTTTAACAGGGTTTTTATTTACGATGCTTTTTTTGTGGTTCTAGAATTTTGGAGATTATTATTGGAAATATTGTTCAACATTATACAAGGTGATTCATAATAAGTATGCCATCCCGAAAGGGGCTTATTCTACAATCGATTGGCAATAAAGTTTGTTCTACGACTTTTAGAAATTAGACATTTTTCATTGAAAAAGCTCTATGCGAAAATCAGCTGTTTAGGGAGCAATCTTGATTCCAAACTTCTTGTACGTTTATCATTGAGAGAAATGCCTTGTTCACTGTTTCAAAGGAAGCTGAGAACGCTGCTCATAGTTAAAAGTTACTATACCATTGACGAATTTATGAAAGATAAAAATATAGTGTAAATTGTTGACATAATATATTCATTTTTTTGACAAGGCTTATATATCTTTAGTTGTTGTGTATCTAGTCTCTAATTGTTTTTAATATTTTAATTAGTTCATAATGACATTCTTTTTCTTCTATTTTTTATTATTATAAGTTATTTTTTTTATTAATTAAATTTTATTAAGATTGTAAATTAAATATTGCATGCCTAGATATAGGTAGAATATATTGATTCAATAGTATATAGTAATTGACATCTTTATGACATGTATTTCAAGCAATAAATTATACTTTGACTTTGTTTAGTTATAAGTTCTAACAATGATAAAAATACCAAAAACAGCTAATTTTAGAATGTTTGTGAAAATAAATTATAAAATTAAAAAGGAAATATTGATGTTTTTTTTTGCTAATATTATTTCTTTTTGTTGATAGAATAACCCCCTTCCGGGATTGTATACATGTTTCTTTTATTTATTTATTTATTTTTCATGTTATGAATCACCTTGTATAAGTTATCAACTTATCTAATTAAAATGATATTACGTATACCAATTTAATTTATTATTTAGTTTTTGCACTTTAATGAAAAAACTACAAATCCGATATCAATATAATTGTAGTATCACCTCGGGAAAAGGCCCTATATTTTATGAAGGCGAAAAAACCATCAAAATCGAATCAGCCGTAACGGAGTAATCGGTATACATACATAAAAAAATTCATAGATACCGAATTGATAACCTTCTCGAAAGTATATGATAGTGTTCAGGTTGTTCTCTAAACTTCGTCCTCTCCCCTTCACCCCATCCAATTTCTAACCTCGAAACGTACCTATACATCGATTACAAACTTTACACAAAACCATCGCTGAAGCCGTGTTCATACGGCGTGCGATATGTCATCTAAAATGTATTTCTAAATGATCCTTATTTCTACTTGGTAAAGTCTATTTTGAGTTTGACTTTTAAGGGGCTTGCGATATCGTACGCTCTAATGTCAAATTCAAAATTGACTTGATCCAGTAGAGATAAAGAGCACTTTTTTTGTGGCTCGCACCACTTTTGCATTTGCCATAAGGAGCATATTGAAATTTATTTTAGATTGTTTTTGTTTTGTTTATATTCCGGACATATCACACACGGTCAACTGATCCCAAACTAGGCATAGCCTGTATTATGAGTACCAGAGACTGATATACATAATAGATATATATTTAACACCCAGATACAGAACAAACATCTGTGTTAGTCACAAATGTTTGTCCAGTGCGGGAATCGAACCCGCGACCTCTACCTCAGAAGGCAGAGTTACTACCAACTGAGCTATGAGGCCAGTCAATGTGACAAGATGACATATCGCACGCTGTATGAACACGGCTTGAGAGTGAATGAGAAAATGTTCCAGTAACGTTTCACTTCCTTCCCCTCTCTAAGCGGAGAGAAACAGCAGCGTATCTTCTAAACATCTGTAACGGAAACGTTGATTGCCCAGAGCTTCTGGAACATTTAGGGTTGCGCACTACTACGGCTGCATTGAGAAAACCAAGCGTTCTTTATGTTCCTCTAGTCAGGACAAATTACAGGCAAAATGCATTTTTGATTAGAGCAAGCGGTTCGTTCAACTCCTTGGCTAAAGCTAACATTGATGTCGACCTATTCAACACTACAACGAGTAAGCTTAAACGCTTACTCAATGACAACTTCTTTGGTAATGGTACTGATTAACTTTTGTGTGTGTGTGTATTGCTTTCTGTCGTCTATCGTTACTTTATATACCTACCCATCCCCTGCTATCTGCTATAATTGGCCATCAGTGCACATGTAGTATCACTACTGCATGGTTTGTATAATTATTTATCTAATGTGTCCACCTAGCTGTTAGTTTTCCAAAAATGTCTAAAATAAAATAAAATAATCAGCAGTCGCAAGCGAGCGGTGTCGGGTCGTGTGGGAAGACACGCAAGCCCCTGGGTCGCAGACGGTGTGATGGGGCGGAGTCCTGCCGCCGGCGCAACACGCCTCGACGCCTCAATCTATCTGTTAATTAGTAACAAACATACTAACCGAAATATTTTGTTACGAACGATCTGTTTGCGCTCGTCGACTTATTTGGGTACGGATTTCGTTTTGATTGGATTTGTTTTAAATGATGCGTAAGAGATATGCCGTTAAATAAGGTCGTTAAATAATACGGCATTAAAAAGTAATCATATTTTTTTACTCAGGTGTAATCCCAAAGGCCCCATCTGCCATGGCATCTTATAAAATATTTACACTCTTCATTTGCAAAAAAAACTACGAAAAATTTCGAATTATCCCTAAAATCCCCACGATCTTAGCCAACTGGTGGGAATTCTGGATTAATTTCAGAAATCCCTAAGAGCTTAAATTCTGACTTTCCCCGTAGCATATTGACTGGCCTCATAGCTCAGCTGGTAGTAACTATGCCTTCTGCGCTAGAGGTAGCGGGTTCGATTCCCGCACTGGACAAACATTTGTGACTAACACAGGTGTTTGTTCTGTGTCTAGGTGTTAAATATATATTATATCTATTATGTATATCAGTCTCTGGTACCCATATGGCTATGCCTAGTTTGGGATCAGTTGACTGTGTGTGATATGTAAAAAAAAAAAAAAACTATGTATCAACTATCGTAGCATCAGCTACGCCGTAGCTCGCCGTAGCTCGAATAGAAAACTTACTTGACATACAGTAAACCGTTTTACCAAAGATAATATAGTAGAAATTTTATTACTTCTGCATCACAACAAGCCTGCATCTACCTATCCGTGTTAGCGTACTTACTGGTCGTCTTCGACTGTCGAACCAGAGGTCGTGATTTCGATTCCCGGTATGCATCAATGGATATTTCTATTCAAAATTGTATATGAGCATGAAATTAATTTACGCATGACGTGCTTAAAACGATAAAGGAAAACATCTTGAGGAAACACGTTGCTTAGTCAGCATGTCTCTCATGCGGATAAGCTCAGAGGACGGTGTAGGTAGTAGGTGCTGGGCGAGCCTTCTCCATCTCAAAACACGGAACCTACCATGACGTCCTATTGCCATTCAAATGCTTACAAAGTCAAAGTCAAAAGGCATTTCAATAAAATCACTAGGATCACTTTGAAACGTCTTAGAAACTAGGTGAAGCTATGCCTGTTCCTCGCGACCAAGTCTAGAAGAATCAGGCAACAAACACGGCTTGGTGCCTATCATTTTTTTCGATGATCCTTTTTCACTAAATGGAATTTAAAGCTTCAGTGTGGTGCCGATCGAACTAGGTGAGGCTCCAAAGAAAAGTAATCTAGTTATAATCCCTAATTATCCCTATAATCATTAATAAAAAATTACACGAATTCGAACCTTAAATCTTTGAATTTGTTCTCAATTTACGTCATCGCCTATACAAAATCAAAGATGACAACTAACGCTGTATACATTTCATCAACAATACATGCAAAAAGCCTTACTAAAAATATACCTTTAATACCTATCATTTCGTCACCAAAATACAGAAGCTATTCAATCTATTTCCACTTTGCCTTACTTACCTACCCAACAAAGCCTTTGATATACCCTTAACCTTACATAGATCAATGAACTGACTGGATAATTAATAGCAGGTATTTGATGAATTTAAGCGGTAATTCTCAGAATAGTTAGGTTCTTACTACATTAGGACAGCCCCAGTTACACCGCACTAACTATAAATTAATGTAATTTTCAATAAAAACGGGATATTTATTTGTGTGGTTATTTGTTCCCCGATATTTCGGCACAGCTCATGCTACATGATCACGGAGTTCATGTTCTACTATATCCCGTTTTTTGTGAAATATATGTTCATAATCATGATAGTTTCAAAAATTATAAAATAATGGTATGTAATGTCGTGAATGATGCAGAAAGGTATGATAAAAAGTTATAATTCATATCAAAATTCACCACTTATGATCGCTTGGACCAAAACAACGGTAGGTGAGAATCAAAATGAGAATAGCCTACTCGCTGTTTTCTTTGTACGGTTGATTTGATTTGAATGAACCAAGATAGCATACTATTTTAAGGAAAGTCAAGCGACTCGATACCTAAAAGAATATATACTCGTTTTTTTAATAAAACACCAATAAATCAGTCTAAACTTTATAAATGTCACTTCGTTGACTATAGTGACCCGATGGACCGACGACATTGTGATGGTTGCGGGAAGTCGGTGAATGGAAAAGGATCAAGACCGTTCGTCATGGAACTCTTTGGGGAAGGCCTATGTCCAGCAGTGGACTTCTACAGGCTGATTATGATGATGTTAGTGACCACTTACTCTAACATCAGCCATCATTATGATGAAAAAAAGTGCCTACCGACAGCTTTACGTCGGTGAAAGTAGAGAAAATGAATAATAATAGTGAAAACCCTGGAAAACAACTGGATGAATCCTATAACCTTATGCATAGACCGCTAAGATTCAGAATAAATATTTTGATCGATTACGCGTTTTACTGTAAGCGAAAAGCGCTAGGTCGTGTGAACAGCGCCGGTGGCCCGGGTACAAGAGCGAGTTCCCGGCCGAGCCGGGGAGCTCGCAGCCCGAACTTATTGTAATAATGTTGTTAGAACAAACACCGCACTCCCTCCCGCCTTGTTTGAGATTACAATTACGGTTTTAGCGAACTGATTTATTAATGGACCGCCTGATCCGACCTTTATACTTTAATGTCTATTTAATTTGCATACCTTAGAACTTGTCGGAATCTAAATGGCTATTATTTCAAATTAAGCTTTATCTGTAACATTTCGGTATGATTTTTGAGTGAAATTGTTAGGTTTATTCAAACGAGGTTTAAGCAGATTTTAAGTGTTTTGATGAACTGGGCTTATTATTAATTCTGTTAATTAAAATAAGATCTAACCGAGTTTGGGATTGATTTACTATATGAGATGAGCTATAAGTACAATATTGTAGGTAATAATTAGATACTTTGGTAAAGGCAGATGAGATGATGAGCTCGTTGAAACACAAAAAAAAACCGGCATATAAACCCGGTTACGTTTATAAATCATGCTAAGTTTAGCTGAATAAAATCTGCCTTTATGAGATTATAGATAAGACAGACGTGCATTTATGATGATTGTATACCTAATCTATCAATACAGAAAGTAATAAAAAGTTTTACTCATTAATGTTTTGTTTTTTTTTAATCCAAAGCTCTGCTAAGCCCTCACACCTGTCGTATTCCATTTCCCCATTAGCTGCGAAATGCATTAGTCAATATTAAAGACGCCATCCGCGAGTATAATTCCACAAAGGGCACTTCAAATCACACCCATTTCTTTTCGGTTGATGTCAAAACATTACTGCTCTACCCCGGAGGCTGACAACGACCCCTCGCGTCTGTCACTTCGTATCAATTACCGCACGCAAACACCCATGTCTCGCGCCGCACCGTAACGTCCTATCTCCACGCGAGACGCATCCCCCGAATCACAATTCAATTGTCAAAAAGATTGCTTAATAGTACCACAATGTCACAAAACGAAAAAGTATTGTGTGCTACACATAATGCGAAATTACGCCTAAAGCTTTTGATACAAGAAGCAAATTCGCTGAGCACCACGCGGTCGGCCCGAAGGGAGTCCCGGAGGGTCGTTCTGCAAACAACGAGCTCCCCTAAACGTTATACTTTGAAAACAATAATTTGTATTGCGTATCGAACGCGTCTATAAATAATAGAGTGATACTTCACTCAGCTGCGGGACCGCGGTCGGGATATTACTTCGTTTAAAATAATAAGTTTATTGAGAAAATAAACAAATATGTGGGAGAAGTGAAATGAGTTATGTTAATAAAATAAATAAATATAAAATGATAGGACTTGCTCATGTTTTCTTCGAAAACCTAACTTATGCCCTAGAGTTTCTCTATACAGGGTATGGTAACTTACTAGATGTCAAGGGTAGTCATTCAATTTTTTCTTTAGACTTGAAATTATAAAGTTTCAGATACTGTACATTAATATGCACAACACTAATATGCAACCTAACCATTTTTAGATTGAAGTCGTGTTTATACGGCGGCAGATTTTTATATAGCTCAATAAAATCGCTAGCCCTTCAAAGTCAATAGGAAAATTGACTTTATTCAGAGGACGTAAGAATCATTTTGAAATATATTTTTGCTCAGACGACGGCAAATATCTGTGAGATTTATTTGTAAACTTCGAAGGAGGTTGGGAGCGAATATTTTATGCAGATGTTTTTTTCTAGAGGAGTTTTATCAAATTATTTGAATAATATTTCATAATTACGACGATGCTCACTGAATATGGTAGTTTTAAGTAATCTTATTTAAAAACTGTTTCAAAACAGAAAGAATAAAAAAATAAACAAGTATTTAAAACTATTATACAAAATACATAAGACACAGTTGACCTAGAACCAGAAGAAGATTGATCCAGATCACTACCAGTGAAGAGTGAATTACAAGTTGCTAGACTATTTTTGCTTTTAAGTATAAAATTTTCCGCAAAAGATACTGAACTTTGCTGATGCTCATTAGCATGTTGTTATACTTCTACCAACTTTTTTTTTTGTATATCTTTGAATAGGTAAGATGAATAGTGAATAGGTAAGTCCTTATAGAGAACGGATTGTGGGTCTTTTGACTTTACGGCAAACTTTTCCCTAAACTTATACAGACAACTGATAGAGGTGTTTGGAATGCGATTCTGAGTTCACATTATACTATACACGGTGTTTCATTATATATTAAGTGAGCCAAAAGGAGCTTATTGTTTGTTCTACGACTTTTGGTAATTCGATATTTTTCATTGAAGAAACACTATGCAAAAATCTGACGTTTTGGGGATATCAGTCGAAACTCAATTGTTCAGCTGTTTTAGTTGTTAAGCTTCTCCTATGTTTAATAAAACCTAATTACGTGAATATCCAATTCATTTAGTGTACGAAGATGTGAATATTGACCATCTCAATATCAGTGTAACATATCTTTGTCACACATGGCAAGATTGATTGACAAAAGGAAAGTTATTCAGTCTAACCGAGTTTCAATATTTCTTCTGACAAAGGTTTAATTCAGTCGTCTCAATAACGTAACCCCTTTGTTACTTCATTCTTGTGCGTTCATATTTGATACTCCATACAAAGAATTGTAAGATTGTGCTATAAACGTTTCGTTTAACAATGAAAGAGGTGCAACAAGCGTAAAATGAAACAGGGCATCTCTTTGATCAGTTCATGCCGGCTCGGCGCTCAGCGCGTACAGGCGTTATTGCTGTCAACGGAAGCAGGGACAAAATGGCGCCGCTTTATTACTTAGTAACACGTCGACTACATCTGTTTTATAGCTATCTATTAGGAGATAAGTCCGGGGGAGGCTGCAGGATGACAAGAAAGCGAGTCGGATGGGCACTGGGCGGGGCGACACGCCCACTTTTTCTTGCATAGCCTGTGCCTGGGGGGGGAATGCGTGCTTTTTCTCTTGTTGTCTCGCAGTCGGCGATAGGTGCGAGATGGTGTGAGATACGAAGGCTACACTCGCTTGCTACCTATAAATCTCAAAGGAATTTAATATGTATTTAATAGGACAGTAATATGTTTTTTGTTCATTTTTGCGGACGCGTTTTGTGAATTCAGTCAGGTTCAGTTGTTTCATAGCTTTGTTTGAGCTTTTGAAAAAAAAATATACACAACGATATTTGACTAACGTTACTGTTACATTACATTTTTTTAAGAAACGATAATTTACGTAATATGTAAAGTTCATCATCATCATCATCATCATCATCAGCCTGTAGAAGTCCACTGCTGGACATAGGCCTCCCCCAAAGAGTTCCATGACGAACGGTCTTGAGCCTTCTCCATCCACCGACTTCCCGCAACCTTCACAATGTCGTCGGTCCATCGGGTGGGGGGCCTTCCAACACTGCGTCGCCCGGTTCGTGGTCGCCATTCGAGAACCTTTACTCCCCAACGTCCAAAAGTTAACTTAGCATAAATGCTGTAAGTAGAGATACTTTAATTGTAAGTATAGTAGGTCCAGTAGTTTGTACTAAGATATTTCGTAATTTGCAAAATGATGGCACTAATACAGGAAGAACTACTATTAGTTGAATAAAGCACAAGTTGATGGTTGGGTAGGTACATGATTTTTCTAGTTTTTGTGTATGCATCTTACTGTGGCATATTTTCAAAATTGCTATATATACAAACATACATCTTAGTACAAGCGACTGTACCCTAAACTTAGGTACTAAAACAACCAAAAAAAAACAGATGTTATTTTTTTTCATCTGTATTCATTAATAAAAACTTCGGGATATTTCAGCAAAAAAACGCTTTAGGTATCTACTTTTACCTTAACCAAATAGTTGTCTGCAAAGTACCTCAAAACTGTAGAATTAAGTTAGTCTGTATACTTTTTCAGTAAATAAATATTTTTTCATTTTCATTTCATTTTTCATCTATTCGTCAGCAAGATACATCCCCAATATCCGCATACAATATTATGATTTAATTATGAGTTTGGAAATGAAAACACGAAGTCGCGGATAGCGTAAGCCAGGGAGGTTTAATCAGACAGTGCTTGCAAGAAGATCAACATTGACATGAATTGAGTCGGGCTCGGCTCCGAGCTGCCCGGGGCGCAGAGACAGCTCGAGCTAGATTACCACGTCTTTAAATATTAATTTGTGTAAAGAGTTGAAAGAACACAACGGAATTGAAGCACCCCGAGCAATTGTCTCATCGTTTGCTCAGCCAGGTTTCTTATAACCTTATGATATTGACAGAGTGAACAACTCCTTAATAATTACCTTATAATATTGACAAAGTGAAAAACTCCATGGGTAATCATTTGAGTACCAATTTATCCAGCTTACAAAGAGTGTACATAAATTCAAAGGTAGATTCAGTTTAAGATTAGAGGATCTCTACCATGATCAATCTTAGATGTCTCACAAATAGGTACAATACATAATACATAACATAATACATACAATACATAAAAATACAGAAATAATTATGTTTCTTTCTACACATTCACACAAATTTTTGACTTGGGTATTTTCACTATAATAAAATTAAATGTGTGAATATACACACTGCCTAACATTTTTGATCGAGCGAGCGAAGTGAGCAAAGATTCTCAAACAACTTGAACGAATTGGCATTATATGTTTATTTGTTAGATCATAACTTTCGAGCCGTCTACCCAATCTGCATAAATTTAGTAGGCCAACTGTTTTACTATAATAATTTACTGGTAAGAAAAAAATATAAATTTAGAGGTACAAAAGGGGGTTTAAAAAAATATAAATCCATGAAGTGGGTTGTCATATGAAAGAACTTTGCTCTTTACAAACTAGTGGCTGCCTGAATCCTGAGAAAGGAGACAGGCTTCTTTTTAGTAGAGTGCCGTGCGAGCGCAGTCGGAGACTGTCACTAGTTCGTAATAAAACACCTTTTTCCAGGCTCTATTTGGGCAAGTGTTGTGGTGCCTAAACAAAAAGCGTTTTAATAATGCAATTTCCAATTGCCGCTGCGCAAATAGCAGGGGCAACGAAACAAACGTACGTATTGTGAAAACACACAATTTTATTGTATCAGTAGCTACCTAGTACACGTGTGTAGTACGCCGGGAACATTTACAAATAATTCGAGGATAACCTTGGCATTCATTGTTAATACTTTTTCACTGAAACAAGACTGATATCCTACCCTACTATCCTATCCTACTTATATTAAAAAAAAGCGAAAGTTTGTGAGGATGTTTAGATGTTTGTTATTCAATCACGCCCTAACGGCTCAACAGATTTCGTTGAAACTTGGAATATAAAGAGCTCTTTACCTAGAATAACAAACAGGCTACTTTTGATGTAGGTACCACAAGTGAAGCCGCGGGCGCAATCTAATTGTTAATAATTTATTACTTCAAACTCGTCATGAGCCGCCAAATCTATAGTCTAAAGCCGTGTTCAAACGACTTAAGATATGTCTGTGATAAGTCGTATAAAAGTAAGTAGATAAATTCGTTTAACTCATATCGATGCTTTTCTAGAAAGAAAGAAATAAAGAAAATACATCTATTTTGGACACACAAGCACAGGACAAACTAATTAGAAAATAAACTACAGATTATAATAGGTGGGTAAGTAACAAACAAAAGTAAGTAGGTAGGAAGAAACAGAACTAGGGTATTCATTAGTCCGTGCCGAGGTGCATGCGTGAGCCAAAAAGGGTTCTACGAAGTTTACCGGTGAACTTCGTAGCAGATCATCGTTGTGAGTTAAATGGACTCAATTGTACGCGGAGTCCACTCCGCTCGCAGTGGAAGCCGCGCAATAAAGTCTCTCAGAAATCAAATCGTATAGATAATCTACCCATGTAGCTTTTTTGTAACAGCGAGAACTAGAGGCGAGGAAATTTTGATGGCAGAATTGAGCATGTTCTATCCTACTAGCGGCAATTTTTCCCGCGGCAATAGTAAGAGGAGGAGGAGTTGTTAGTTGTTAGTGTTTCAGGAGGAGGTAGGGCACAGCGAGATTTTCTCGTTCTAAATTGGAGCAGCCCGCCTGGGGAGGTACCTCCGCCTTACAGAAGATCACAGCCAAATAACATTATTTGTTTCAAATAGTGTTGTGTTCCTGCGGTGAGTAAGGTTGCCAGAGCTCTTTAGGGGGTTCGGCAGGCAACGCATTAGCAATGCTCCAGGTGTTGCTAATGTCAATAGGCGACGGTAACAATTTACCATCAGGAGGGCCGTAAGCTTGTTTGCCTCCGTATAACATAAAAAAAAAAGAGTATGTTGTACACGTAGCTTTTTACCAGCTATAAAAATCTACTGTGACCGAAACTTCGCAGCTTTTTTACCAGTAGCGCATATAGAACTTTTGAAAGCTTTAAGCTTTATAAATCTACCGTGAGACCGATCTAACGGAATTATTGGTGAAATATAGCAGTAGCAAAATGAGCTCAAATATCAATAATCTGAAAAGTATCAAAAATATTTCAATGTAATTTCACTCTACCACTAAAAGGCTTCGCATATAAACTCGTTTCTTTCACGAGCAAGTTACGCAAATCGGAAAACTCCGTTATCCGAGAAAAAAGCCGCATAAGTGACTCTCATTAGCCGTTTTGTTGTGCTTTTATCGCCCCCCTCGACCCGGCCAGCATAAATAAATCAAATTTAATTAACTCAGATTAATTTTCGCAGGGCCCGCGCGCTGCCACACCGTGGCGTCCCTTTTTATTTGCCCCAAGGTAAAACTCTACTCGGGTGAAAACTCCACCCGCGATCATTTTCTACGGATTCCTTAATAAAAAGTTTACACTTAAAGCAAATTTCACATGTCGACCGTTCATCACTCAAGCCGTATAAGTTATAATGATCTACCCTTGTTACAATGATTTCGTTTGACTTTCGGGCTTCGTTATTTGATTACTCGATTGAGCTTTGGTCTTTGTATTTTTATCACGATTAGGTTGTTATTAGACGTAAAGCCCTGCAAAAAAATCAACTATTTCTCCATCGGATTCGACTGAAAATTAATCTGAGTTAATTAATATTCGATTGTGGACTGGTTTTTGTCTGTTTGATTTAATCGATCAACGCTTTTCATCATTTTAGTACCATTCGTTAATTTGGTTTGCATTCGCCTATATCATGTTGTGAAAGTAAAAGTACCCATAATGCCACAGCGTTCAATATAAACATTTAAAACGCAAACAACCGATAAATTCCTCAATTCCTTTCCAAAATTATTTCGAGGAGATGTCCGATTCGCAGTCGTGGCCGGATAAAGTCGAGTGCGTGCGCAAACACAGCTCGCCACGTCCAAGCTCTGGCCGTCTGGGTGGCGCACCTTCGAGTGGTCAGCACACACTCCACTCAACACCGGTAGCACAAACATATCCCGACTTACTTTCAACGCCACGAATTCTGTCCAATTCTAACCTTTACGACTGTTTGTTGAAACATAACCATTGGATCAACGGTTTAAAGAATGACTAAGATTTTAAAAAAAAAAGAGTTAAGAAGTCCACATTATTTTAAGTTTTATCTGATATTGCGATGCGATTCAAACTTTTTATGAACCTACTCTGAAGTGTATTTGGCATTCAAATCTGTGTTTTCATATGCATTCCGTCATCATTATTGTATGTCAAAACCGACTGTCGAGCTACGAAGTATACAAATAATCACATTTTTTTTTTTTAATGTTATACGGATGCAAACAGGCTTACGGCCCACCTGATGGTAAGCGGTTACCGTCGCCTATTGACATCTGCAACACCTGGAGCATTGCTAATGCGTTGCCTGCCCTGGAGAAATCTTTTTGTATTTTATTTAGAAACAATACATAACCAGCGATCAAGGCGTAGCTAGTAAAGATAGGTACAAATGCTGTCATAGTTATAACTACGTATACATACACATTGGTCCGAGCACGAATAATGGACGGTAGCAGCGTTACGCTAACGATACGATAGCAAATGTCAAATATTGTTCCAACTATGTTTTGACACATGAAAACCTTTAATTGTCTTTCTTTTCAATTTTATATGGTGTTTAGTAAGATTATTAAGCGGTTGGATTTTCCAATAAATAAATAAATAACAAAGCATTTCAAGCATCGCTGATGTCATTGGCAAATTTACTGTCGTATCGTAAACGTAACGCTATCATGAATTATGTTGTAGTATGTAACCTTCTTGTAGGTAATCAAAACTAGATTTAAAAAAGGTGACATTTTAATTAGAAGATCTAAAAGAAACAGTGTGTGTGTCAACATGTGAAAATTCTGAATAATTAATTTTTTCCTGAGTTTTGCGACCTTTTATTTCAACACGTTATCAGCACGAAGGCGCAAAGATATCTAATTCAAAAGAAGATATGGCAGGAACGACGTATTTTCAAGGGATACACCAGTTAAAAAATCGTGATGGATATTCGGTATGGAAATTCAAAATGAGAATGTTGCTCATGCATGAAGAGCTCTGGAGTAGTATTGCTGGCTACGAAGCAACAGATAAAACTTCTGTAGAGGCTAGATTACGCAATGATCAAAAAGCTTTATCGAAAATCTGTTTGACTGTTGATGGTTCAGCAATATCACATGTTAGGACTGCTAAAAGTGCAGTAGAGGCCTGGAATGCCCTTCAGAAGGCGTATGAAGACAAAGGTCTAGGAAGAAGGCTCTCGCTGGAACGCAGACTCTACAAATATTCTCTGACAGATTTCCAAGATATTGAGTCGTACATAAATGCAGTAGTGACAACTGCTCAGGATCTCGACGATATTGGTAAGAAGATCGACGACGGCTCTCTAGCTGCTATCATACTGGGTGGCTTGACATCACGATACGAACCGTTGATAATGGCTTTAGAAAATTCGAACATAGAGGTCACCTGTGAATTAGTAAAGACAAAGTTACTTAATGAGATGTCGAAGGATACTCAGCAGGATGATGATGTAGCGGCGCTACGTTCGACGAGTTCTAATATCAACAAAAAGAAGAAGCCTATTATCTGTTTCAAGTGCAGACAGCCTGGACACAAGAGTCTTGAGTGTCCCCTCAAGAAGGACAAGAAGGCGTTAAGCGTGTCAGAGGTTGTACCTGAAAGCTCAGATTGCCCTCTGAAGAAAAAAGAGGAAGAGGCTAGTGTGATGGGATTGGCTCTCTCTGCTCCAATACCATGTGACCAGAAGTGGATTATTGATTCTGGTGCAACTCAACATATGAGTCCACATAGAGAATGGTTCAGTAATTACCGGCATATAGAAGGTGGATCGATTACTGTAGCAAACGGACATAAAATTGCAGTTGTGGGTGTTGGTGATGTGCTTATTAGTACTGATTCTATAGTTAATAGAATAGAGGGTGTAGTCCATGTTCCTGATCTAAACTGTAACCTACTTTCTGTAAAAAGAGTGATAGAAAAAGGGTTCAAAGTAGTTTTTGACGAAAATGGTTGTAACTTTTTTAAAACGGATGTTAGTGATACAAATGCATTATTGCATGGTTCATTTTGTGATGGGTTGTATACTTTAGACTGTACAGGTAACTCATACAAAAATGTTTCAGCCCACCATGTGCACTCTGACTGTCAGGACTTCCAGCTTTGGCATAAGAGGTTAGGACATCTTTGCCGTATAGGAATGGACCTTTTGAAAAAGGGTCTAGCTATTGGCGTAGAGTACACGGCGGTTGATAAGGAACCATGCATACCCTGTGTTGAGGGTAAGCAAGCAAGGAAGCCCTTCAAAAGCTTGAAGTATCGGAAAGCTACATCTCCGTTGGAGTTAATTCACACAGATGTGTGTGGACCGATGTCAACAAACTCATTCAAAGGTAATAAATATTTTATTATTTTTATAGATGATTTTACACGTTTTATATTTGTGTATTGTATGTCATCTAAGTCTGAAGTCAAATCAAAGTTCTGCGCTTTCCAAACTCTTGTTGAGAGACAGACTGGTGCGAAAGTCAAAGTTTTGCGGTCCGATAATGGAGCTGAGTTTGTCAATAAGGAGATGACGGACTACCTGGAGTCTCAAGGGATTAAAAGGCAAACTACTGTTCCATATAGCCCGCAGCAGAATTGGGTAAGTGAACGCTGTAATCGTAGCATTGTAGAGAAGGCTCGCTCTATGTTATCACATAGCTCTCTCTCTAAAGCTTATTGGCAGGATGCAGTAGAAACTAGTGTCTACTTGAAGAATCGCTCCCCTCACCGCGCGCTGAATGGAAAAACTCCATTTGAAATGTGGTTTGGTAACAAACCTGACTTGTCATATCTCAGAGTATATGGATGTAGAGCATTAGTTCATGTTCCTTCATGTAACAGAACTAAACTAGACATGAAAGCGGTGGAACAGATTTTCGTAGGATATTCAGAAGATCCTAGGAGCTATTATTTCCGAAATTCGGAAAACCCGAGGAGGCTGTTCAAGTCGAGGGATGTAACATTCTTTGAAAATAATTTCACAGGATTGAAGGAGAAAATCGACCCTGCTGTGAATTTGGACGTTGTACACTTGCTGTCGCAAACTTCATCCTCAGTGCCAGAGGTGGTTTCACCGTCTTCATCTGAAAGAAGCGAGGTGATAGTCGACGAGCAAATCGATGTTTTTCTGGATGCTGATGAAGGAGTGGATGGTGAAGGGACGGAGTCATTGCAGTCAGGTGAGAAAATCCATTCGTCTTCTAGTGATGAGGAAGATGATGATCCTAGATGTGATGATGATTCTAGAAGATATCCTCAAAGAGCACGGAAACCTCCGGATTATTTTTCGTATAGTGCTCTCGTAGACGACGATGATCCGAAAAGTTACAATGATGCTATCAATAGTGATGACAAAGGTAACTGGATCTTCGCTATGAACGAAGAATATAATGCCTTGTTCAAAAAAGGCACATGGTCTTTGGTAGACAAGCCTAATCATAAATCATGCATTCCATGCAAGTGGGTTTATAAAAAGAAACGTGATGCAAAAGGTAACGTAGTAAAGTACAAAGCTCGTTTAGTAGCAAAGGGATTTCGACAAAAGGAAGGCGTCGATTACTACGAAACTTTTTCTCCGGTTGTGCGCAATTCTTCGTTGCGAACACTCTTAGCCCTAGCAGTGCAGGAAGATTATAAGGTCCGGCACATGGATGTGGATACTGCCTTTTTAAACGGCGACTTGGAAGAGGAAGTCTACATGGTACAGCCGGAAGGATTTGTACGAAATGGGGAGGAAGCTAAGGTATGCTTATTGAAACGTTCTTTGTATGGTCTGAAGCAGGCTCCTAGAGCTTGGAATATGAAACTCAAGCAGACTTTGTCAGCTTTGGGATTTTCCCAAACTCCTTCTGAACCTTGTGTTTTCATAAAAAGTTTTTCGCATAAAGACTCCTTGGTTCTGGCCGTGTATGTAGATGACCTTGTCATTTTGTACAAAAGTGACGAATCGTTTGACAATTTCAAAAGTCAGTTGGAAAAATATTTTTCAACAAAAGATCTTGGTTTGATCAATTTCTTTACGGGGATAAACATTTGTCGTGATAAAAATGGTTTAAAACTATCCCAGAGCACGTACATCGAGACTGTGCTAAAGAAATTCAATATGCAAGATTGTAAAGCGGTTTCGACACCGCTAGTTCTGAAGAAGTTAGAACCTGGTACAGGTGAGTCTAATTATCCATATCAGGCTCTTATTGGGTGTCTTATGTTTCTGGCTGTGAATACTAGACCTGATATTGCGTACACAGTAAGCTATTTAAGCCAGTTTAACACCAAATATGATGAGACTCACTGGAACGCAGCGAAACGGTGTCTCCGTTATCTCAGTGCCACTAAAGATGTTGGTATTTCTTACAGAAAAGTAGAAGATGCTTCTCTGCGAGGTTATTCAGATGCAGACTGGGCGAATTGTCCTGTAGATCGTCGGTCGTATACCGGTTTCTATTTCGGACTGGCAGGCGGTCCTATATCATGGGAATCGCGGAAGCAGCCCACTGTTGCATTATCTTCGGCAGAAGCAGAATACATGGCTTTAGCCACGGCAACAAAAGAGGCGTGTTTCCTGAAAAGGTTTATCTCCGAAATAACAAGTAAGTCTCCCGAAGTTGTTATTTATTCGGATAGCCAGAGTGCACAAAAGCTGGCAATGAATCCTGTTCATCACAATAGAACTAAACATATCGATGTTAAATTCCATTTTGTGAGGGAGAAAGTAAATAGTAAGATTATAAAACTAAAATATCTTAGTACGGATGAGTTACCTGCTGATGTATTAACGAAACCTCTAGGCCCTATAAAACATTTAAAATGTATAAAGAGTATGGGTTTGATTTAGGTTGTCGTTAAGTTTTATTCTTTGTGTAACTTCATTTTAGGTATTTTATCAGTTTTTTCTATTAATCTTGTGGTTCTTTTTTAATCGTTTTTTGATTAAGGAGGCATGTTGTAGTATGTAACCTTCTTGTAGGTAATCAAAACTAGATTTAAAAAAGGTGACATTTTAATTAGAAGATCTAAAAGAAACAGTGTGTGTGTCAACATGTGAAAATTCTGAATAATTAATTTTTTCCTGAGTTTTGCGACCTTTTATTTCAACAAATTATTCCTGTTCTGGGCCACAATATTCATTTCGCGAGTTCCGATTCGCACTTGACGTTTAGAAAAAACATTCTCTCAAAAGCGGCACATAACTTTTTTGGCCAATACTGAGTACTACGTACTTTATCAAGTAGGTACTTATACTTTTTTGGTAGCATAACTACCATCTTTGTAAACAACTCAAAATAGAGTAGGTATCATAAAAAAAACTCTTGAATAAATCGTCTCTATGGTAGCGCTGAATACGTAAATTATTCCTTGCAAAATTCAGAAGTTGTACTTCTTTTGATACGATTTATTAGGACTGTGTCTAGTGAGCTCATGTGATGGTGGAATAAAGTAGGCTGACACTGTTTGGCTTTATATTACTGAGCACGCAGCTCTTGAGGTTCAATTGCCCGTAACTTGCTGCCTTATTATTATTTACTACCATGGTGTAATAAGTTTAGTAAGTTTACATCCGTACAACCCAGGTCATCGACAACTCTCAGAATTAGCAAGTTAAAGTAGCAGTGGACTGCCCATACCTATACCTCGCAGAACCGACAACCTTTACGTTAGGCAATAAAGGTTCTCCAATGGCGACCACGAACCGAACGACGCAGTATTAGAAGGCCTCCTACCCGATGGACCGAATACACTGTGAAGGTTGCGGAAGGTTGGCTCGGAAGTTCGATGGAAAAGGCTCAAGACCGGTCGACGTTGCACTCTTTGGGGGAGGCCCATATTCAGCATGTTCATTAGGCTCATGGTGGTGATGATAATGATGATGAAGTTTACATATTTTGCAACTGAACCATATACTCAGACACACAGGACCGATTCAGACAGCATTAGTGAGAAGTGAATCTTACAAAAAAAAAATTTAGTAACTTTCGTTCGCGGCTTCACTTACGCCCATATAAAAAATAGCCTGTTACTCTCCCCGGCTCTAACTATATTCAAGCCAAAATTCAATTTAGGTACTCCGTTGCTACGTGAATTAAGGAGAAATCAAACAATAACAAACAAGAACACTTTCGCACTTATAATATTAAAGTTAGGATTACCATTCTACTGACTTTAAATTACCATCATCATTATTATTATTATTTTTTTATACAACTGAGGTGGCAATCAAGCTTACGGCCCACCTGATGGTAAGCGGTTACCGTAGCCTATGAGCGCTTGCAATACCAGAGGCATCACGCACGCGTTGCCGACCCCGAACCCCTTTTCCCCCTAAAGAGCTCTGGCAACCTTACTCACCGCAGGAACACAACACTATTTGAAATAAATAATGTTATTTGGCTGCGATCTTCTGTAAGGCAGAGGTACCTCGCCAGGCGGGCTACTCCAATTCAGAACGAGAAAATCTCGCTGTGCCCTACCTCTTCTTAGAAATTCCTCCTCTTATTTCAGCCATAGGAAGTCCACTGCTGAACATTGGCACCGATTTCCAGAGTGAATCCCTAATTCCTAAGTAATTATCGACAGCTAGGAACAGTTTGTATAGGAAAAAGAAAAGGGTTTTTACGTTTTCCCGAGCATATTTTCTATTTTTTCGAATTATCATAACCTTGTAGAAGAAATATGTAGATAGATGATGATAGGTAGGCACTCAACTAATCACTTATTCAGTAATATCGACACCAAGTGTTTCCAAAACCCAATTGAGGTTTTTTCGAAACGATATTTGGATAGAGCCGTGTCACCGCAATCCCAGGCCACCCACAGCGGCCAAAGAGCCGTTGACAAAAAATATCGCTTCACTATTGACTAGCTACTTCTCATCGTTACGCACTAAAGATTAAGTATCTCTTCCCATATCTTCTCATCCCATTTCTTATTACGATGCGATTTTTTTTTGTGAATCTTTAAGACATTGGAGCTGATTCTGTTATTACAATTTCTAACCTTATTGTCCTTATGTGCACGAAAGGAGCCTCTAAGAGGCGCACTTTAATTCTTTCACTACACTGACTCTTTCACCGACGGTCATAGGCCCTTTTCAGGGGCACAATACCTCAATAATGGTCACTGATCAGGGTGGCCAGGAATGAATCAGTGACACGATAAGCAAGCAAGCGCTAAAATTATAGCCATCCTTGTCGTTTTGATCTAAGGTATAACATAGGGACGGCAATATGTTTTGAAAATTATTTAAGTTTAGTAAAATGCAACAACAGAATCGACACCATTATCTAACTAATATCTGTAAATGTTTGTAATTAACTGGTTTTGACTGGCCTTATAGCTCAGTTAGTAGTAACTCTGCCTTCTGCGCTAGAAGTCGCGGGTTCGATCCCCGCACTGGACAAACATTTGTGTGATAAACACAGATGTTTGTTCTGTGTCTGGGTGTTAAATATATATCTATTATGTATATCAGTCTCCGGTACCCATAGTACAGGCTACGCCTAGTTTGGGATCAGTTGACCGTGTGAATATGTCCGGAATATTTATTATTTTATTTATTATTATTTTAGTACTTTGTAGTATTTTAGTAATTTTCACATTATACAAGGTGATTTATTTTATAAAATAAACATTATTTTATATAATACTAGCTTCCGCCCGCGGCTTCGCTCGCGTGGTACCTACATAAAAAGCCTATATGCTATTCCAGACTATTATCTATCTCTGTACCAAATTTCATCCAAATCCGTTTAGCCGTGATTGAACCACAAACATCCAAACATCTAAACATCCTCACAAACTTTCGCATTTATAATATTAGTAGGATAAGGATGAGGATTATTTTGAAACGAATTTTAGATGAGACGCCGTTTGTAGGTACAGTAAGCCAAGAATGTGGTTTATTATTTTTTATTTAGTCTCCTAGTTGACAAAAATATCAGTAAGGTTTTAAATAGTTCGAATTATTGCAAGATATGCATAACATTATCTATATCTCTATATATATATATATAAAGGAGTAGTCCACTCACTCACTGACAGACTCATCACGAAAGCTCGGAAACTACTGAGCCGAGGAGTCTGAAATTTGACACAGACATTCTTTAAAAGGTTTAACCGTGCAATAAGAACGGATTTTGGAAAATTCAACTCTTAAAGGGGTGAAATGGGGGTTGAACGGTTGTATGAAAGTCCAATGTTTTTGTAGTTAGACACATCAAAATCGGTTATCAGGTAAATAGTTCGAAATAATAAAATCCCTCTATAAGGTTTTTTGAAAACCAACCCTCAGGGTGTGTAAATAGGGGATGAAAGTTTGTATGGGAATTTCAATTGAAATTTGGCACGCAGGTTCTTTAAAGAGAGTTAGCATTTGTAAAGAAATCATCTTACAAAAAATCACCCCTGGGGATGAAATGGGGGTTGAAAGGTTCTTTGAAAGTCCTTTGTTTTTCATGTTAGAGACATAAAAATCGGTATTCATGTCACATAAATAACAATAAAAATAAGACCATGACGGTGACGGTAACGGTGATGTTGATGGTGACGGTAACGGGACGGTGACCGGACGGTGACGGGACAGTGATGGGACTGCGACGGGACGGTGACGGGACAGTGACTGGATAGTGATGGGACAGTGACTGCACGGTGACGGGACGGTGATGGTAGGTAGAAGTAGTATGAAGTAGGGAAATAGCGGCAAGGATAATGGAAAAAATATTCTAGGTTGGTATAAATAAACAAACGCGGACGAAGTCGCGAGCGGGACAACTAGTATAGTAATATGTTTGACGGGGGCCAATTCATAGGTGCGTACTATTTTAATCTTTATATTCAAGTCATTAGATATTATTTTCAAAATTAAGGCGATGATTATACATGTCCGATCGGTATACAAGCGAAAATAGTCTTTAGTAAGATTTAAGTTGCAAATGATATTCAACCTTAGGGTGACCGTATTAGGCTTGAACCCTAATAACATAAGGAATTTAAACGAACAATGAGAAAACTTTTTAGAAACCTTACGTATAGCTTAATTTCTTTAATGAAAACTTTGAAATCAAAAATTTCTTTGTGATTAGAAGAAATGAATTTCGTCCCACTTTCTATTGAAATAAAGTTTGTGGTGTTCCGCCGTTTGGTATCGTTTCAGAGAAAATAAAACATGAAACCCTAAAAATGCCTTTCTTGATGAAACACATTTTGTTTTCTTTAGGTATTATGAAATAAGTGATTGACATAAAAATCGAAAATGTGCCTAAGAAAAATGGGAAGATTTGATTATTGGCTGATACTCGAGTCTGCTGAACTTTCTTAGTATTCTGTCCAAGTTTGGGAAAAACGGAACGTTTATAGTCTCACTCCGTTGTCTGTCTGACACCACGCTCCAGAGCTAAACTAGAGACTTGAATTTTTGAATAGTTAAAGCTTGTTATGATCAAATGTGTGGGTTTAGATGAGAATAAAATATTCTGATATTTCAGTCCACTGCTGAACATTGGCTTCCCCTGCAGATTTCCGGAGCGACTTCCTATCATGTGGGAGGAATTGGCACATACTCACCACGCTGGGCATGCGGGCTGATTCTGCTATTTAGGGGTAGGTATTTGTGTAGGTTTGGGAGAAAAAATAAAAATATTTTTCTATCCCATCCATTTTTCTATAGATTTAACTAAAAGAAACTCGTACGTAGTTTTGAATTTTTTAAACTTTGTTTAAGATAAAATACATAATGTATTTTCTACAAAAAATTTATATCCGGGTAGTTTTTTCCTATATCGAGTCGATCCTTAACTGGGACCATGGGAACTGGCCCCACGTGGGACGACTTAAGGCAGCTCAAAATAAATATTATTTTCGATCATTAACTCGTCCCAATTGTTATTTGTATTGAATTTATACCTTTTATGAACACCAAGTAACGTCAGCAAGAAAAGTGTTTAATATAGAAATTAAGAATTCAATTACCCGAAATTGGACCCGAAATCGTTTATACATAACATGTTTACCATCGCGAAAGGGGGTTATTCTCTCAACGAAAGTAAATATTTTTTGCGAAAAAAAACATCAATACTTTCATTTTTCCTTTCAATTTTTTTTTAAACTTTCTCAAATTAGCTGTTTTTGGTATTTTTATCATCTTTAGAACTAATAACGAAACGTACAAGAAGTTCGGAATCAAGATTGCTTCTTAAAACTGCTGATTCATTGAGTTTGACCTGATTTGACCCCAAAACAGCAGATTTTTGCATAGAGCTTTTTCAATGAAAAATGACCAATTTCCAAAAGTCGTAGAACAAACTTTATTGCCAATTGGGTGTAGAATAAGCCCCTTTCGGGATGCCATACATTGTGATGATATTTCTTAAAACAAAATCAAACCTTTCATTATTTCAAAACTCACTTAACACTTTTGTTGTTAATTATTTCAAATCTCAGTGCGATTAGGGCGTGGGACGAGTTAATGATCGAAAATAGTATTTATTTTGAACTCCTTAAGTCGTCCCACGTGGGGCAAGTTGCCATGGTCCCAGTTAAGGATCGACTCAAAATATCCATCAGATTCATGTGTTTTTGTGGAACGTGTACCATGATAGATTTACGAAACTTAAAATGTAGGGAACCTTGTAAAGTACGATTTCAAGAAATCAAATCAAAGCTAACAATATTCAACCACCATCCTAACCTGAACTGTAACGTCATTTACAATACCTACAAATGGAGGCTCACGTCATATTGGTTGTTTATAAACTTTATAACGCTTCTTTGAAATTTGAGGGGGTTTTAGGGTTCCGTACCTCATTTGGAAAAAAACGGAACCCTTATAGGATCACTTTGTTGTCCGTCTGTCTGTCTGTTAAGACCCTTTTTCTCAGAAACGGCTAAAGGTATCGACTTGAACTTTATACCACCTATAAGCGCTCTTGTTCGCTCTAAGAAAAGACACCGGGGTATGTAAGAATTCGTGTCGTTTCTACCAACGAACTGTGTACACTATTTCGACGCTAATCAAGAAAAAAAACTTTTTTAAACGCAAAGTTTTCGTGTCTAGATCAGACATAAATCTTGTGTACTTACATGATGAATTGGTCGTTTCTGCAGCAGACACGGTGTGTACAAGCGCACTTAGGGTCCGTAAGCTTATAGTGCCTTATCAAGTTTATAGCTCAATGGATTAAAGTGATATGGGAATGAATGTCTAACCTCTTTTTCTCTTCCTGGCTTCCAACATATCCGAAATGATCGCACTGGTATGGGGTGTGGGGGGGTTGCAATATATCTTAGATCTGAGCTTAAATATAAAATTCTATATGCTTCTCCTTCAAATGTACTCTGCTTCGATGGAGCACATATTTCTTTCACAGGTTTCTTCTTGGAGTAGGTAGTTATGCACCACCTACTATAGATTATTTTATTTTGACTTATTAGGGGCTTGCGATATAGTAAGCATTCAAATGACAAATTCAAAATTGACTTTATCCAGTAGAGATAAGGATCACTTTGAAATAAATTTAGATGAAATATCGCACGCTGTATGAACACGGCGTTAAAATTCTAGTTGGCATGATAATCAGTTTCACCCAAACATGGCTTTAATTGAGTTATTTTTTGATTTTGCAACATTAGCAAAATGGCAAATTTGATTTTTTGGTGAGTGAATTTCATTATGAACATTAATTTATTCAGAAAAATGTTACGATTCTAATTGCATATTGCTGTCACTTCATTTTACATGGGTAAATAATGAATTATTAATTAAAAACCTTAAAAATCTAAACGTTGAGTGTGTTTGGGTTATAATATCGTTACATATCTGTTTTGTAATTAGGTGAACTGGAAGGAAGTGTGCTTTAAAGTAAACTCACCTCTACTCTCTCCTCTTTAAGGTCGACGCGCAACGCCAGCTGCTCCCTCAACACCACATCGGGGTAGTGCGTCTTATCGAAGGTGCTTTCGAGTTGCTCAAGTTGTTCTTCTGTGAAGATGGTGCGATGTCGCCGCTTGCGCTTGGGCGGGGGGCCAGCGAGGCCGGCCAGCGCCGCGGCCGCGTACCCGCCGTAGAGACCAGCGTAGCCACCGCTGGTGGGCACGCCGCCGACTCCGCCTACACCTGGGAAAACAAGACAGCTTACAACTGTTTCCAGGGTAAACTGAAGGTCACCCTGATGTTTTTGTTTGTAGAAATCTCGTGAGCCGATTTTCAAAAAAAAAAAGTTCTGTGCTTTAAGCACGAATAATTCACGATAGCGTATGGCTTCGTCCTAATTAGGGTTTGCAATGATTTTTTTATTCGAATATTTGTAATAGCGTTATTCGAATATTCGAATGATTTAAAGTATGAGAAAATGCCGTAATCTGAAGCATTTATACTACTCAAAACTATGTAATTTGAGTTTTTGAACAATTTGAGCAATATAACTATAACAACTTTCGTGATTCTGCACTTTTATAATTTTTTTACGGTAAATGACTTAATGAACCAAATTTTCGGATTTCATTTGAAGTAAACTTTTTTAAATATTTGGTAGTTTTGATAACCGTAGGCCCTTTTGGAGCATTTCTACGCAGTGTTGTGATGATTGTCTGCAATAAAAACTAGTTAAAACTAACATTTTAAGGTTTCGAATAATATTCGAATATATTCGAATACCACCCAAATATGATCGAATACTATTCGAATACTACAGTTTCGAATATTTGCAAGCCCTAGTTCTAATAGAACGCGATTCGCGTGAATTTGCGGTGCGATCAGGTCGCGCGATGTTAACATGTGCCTATGACAGCGTGAACTAATCGCGCGAGTTTTGATTAGGAAACTCAGTAAAGACTAATATGTTTGATTGCGCATTTGTATGAATAAAGTTCGCCTCTAAGTGGTGCACTTTTAATCATTTCACCACACTGGTTCTTCTACTAACATTTGACCCTTTTTCGGGGCCTGTGACCGTAACCAGATCGCTGACTATAATACAGGATGACCGAACCGGTGACTCGACAAGCAAGCATGCATGAAATATTTTAATTTTTAACCGACTTTCAAAAGGTGGAGGTTCTCAAGTCAGCTGTATTTTTTATTTTGTATTTTTTTGTGTCTATGTTACTCGATATCTCCGCCAATAGTTACCCGATTTTGATGATTCTTTCGCTGGTGTATAGAGTATGATCCCGGGGTGGTCCCATTTTAATTTTATTCCTGAAGGATTGCAACTTGTCCCGTAAAACTTAAAATAACGTCATCTTCTCTTAAAATCACCACATGCCAAAATTTTTTTTTGTTGACTTTGGTATAGTATGGTATAGTATTATGTTATCTGTGGTATGGTTATTCCCGCGACTTCGTTCGGTTGCTGCTATTTTTACATAAACTTTAAACTTAGGGGTTGTGTGTCGTGAATTTCACATACACCCATACGTTACAACAGGAAGCTACTCTGCAAATTTCATACTCTTAGTAGGCTCTGCGTTGATTTTCAAAGAGAATGAAACCACTACGTTTGATTGTCAGTCAATCAGTCAGTACCGTAAGAGTTATTATTAATGATGAATGGATGTCATAGTTACTTTTGTTTTTTATTCGAAAGTGTAGGTGGCCAATGTCATCCTCAGTAGGTAAGCAAAGCGCAAAGTGGTTAATAACAAAAAAAGAGGTTGATATTAATCTTGTGAATATTCAGGAATTTGAAGTCGGTTTTTAGTTTTTGTAAAATAAATAAAAAATATTTGATTTTTTCAATCTTAACGTAAGCATTACGCTATCGTGAATTATTTGGGCTTGGGCCACTGTTTGTGAACTTGAAACACTTTACTAAGCTTGTAAGTAGGTTTTTATTTCCTCACTTCGGTGTCTACTAGCATCAGTGTTCATAATGCATCATAGTTGGCGGCGCGTGAATATTCTGGCTTAAAACCCTTGAGCCCACAACCGAACCGTTCAAAATATGCGAATAAAAATTCAATATTTTTGCATACCTACCCAAGGGAGGCGAGTATTCAGTGTTTCTTGAGGAACGTAAAAGCTTTTAAAGCCCGCGGCAGCATCGGGATGGTAAGGCGCTATCGACGGCTTTCCACCTCCTTACATGCCATTCACTGCACCTCACCGGGCATAAGCCGCATCGATTTCGAATACAACGCAATTCAATATTGTAAGATTTGACTCTACTGGAAAACCAAGTGATTATTCTGAGTGGAAGCAATGATAATGGGGCCAAGTTTTTAACTAGTCAAAGGTTATTACTAATAATGTAAGAGCACTGGAGCCCCTTCCAGTTTATTTGAGTTGATTTATGTTACTACCTAGTTCTAATCTGTGTTTTATAATTATTATTTTTACTTTTGGTTTTAATGTGTTTGTGCGTCGAAATAAATAAATAAAAAAAGATATGACGTCACTGAACTTCTGAAGTTCCTCCTCCCAGTGAGTAGTTAGATATTAAGTTTTTGAATATATCTTTTGGAACAATATTAGCTAACTTCCTATCTTTGATATCGGTAGATCTGGGAGTTGAGTGGGAGTTGGCACAATCGTTTTCATTCTCACTCGTGCGTGGAAACAAGCACGTTACACGTGTTTTTGTATGGAAAAAATGAGTGACAGTAATGGTCCGCTAGAGGCACTGTTACGGATTCCATACAATAAACACGTGGATCACGCTCACAAGTGAGAGTAAAAACCATGGTGCCAACTCCCACTCACCCCTCTGAACTGTTGCCTTATAAATAACCTAATAAATTACTTATGTGAACTTTATAACTAAGTAGCTTCCACCCGCGGCTTTGCGTGATACCCGAATAAAAAAGTAGCCTAAATGTTATTCCAGGCTATTACTATACTTATACAGGGTGGAATTTTATAATGCCACCTGAATTTGATAAAAATTCAGGTGTAAATTTAAATAAATAAATTAAATTTGTAAATTTATTTGCTGAATTTTATTATAATTCTTTTCAAAAATCAAGGAATGTTTTCTTTGAGTAAAATGTTCTATCTACAGTACTAAGAGTATTTTCCCTCCAGGTGGCATTACAAAATTCCACCCTGTATATGCCAAATTTCATTCATATCCTTTCTGTTGGATGCGGCGTGAAAGAGAAACAAAAATCTTCACATCCTTACAAACTCTCGCATTTATAATATTAGTAAGTTAATGGGTAGTGGGATTATTAAACGAACGAAAAGTTTAACATCATTATTGCTGCTGAACAGCAAAATCATTTAGTTTAAACTGATTTGACCCCATATATTTTTCTGATGTATACACATAGGCTTAGTAGGTACAACACCTATTATAAAACATCGTGTATAGCTCTCAGAATAATGACCACGAACCAGCTAAGCGTAGGAAGATCCCCCTACCGGACACGATGGACTGATGACATTTTAAAGCTGGCGGGAACTCGGTTGGTGGTGAAGGCTCAAGACGGTTCGTCACTTTTTGGCCTTTCAAGGTGGAATTTTATAATTTGATGTTTTTTTCTAAGTTTGATGTATCTTATGAGTGAGTGTAAAGTACACTGTACAGTGGCTTAAGTTAAGTATGCCGACGGTATGCCGCGGGCGCTGCTCCCCAGTCCATGGAGTATTTTAAAGTAAGTAATCCCGGGTCAACCGCACCCGTCGCGAGGGGCCACGGCTTATCTCATTCTTTTCTCTTAACTAAGAATGCGTTTATTTCGAAAACATCCTCAGGGTACGGGCTTTGTCATAACATTAATATGTATAAAATTGCATTAGTTTTATTATCTTTCTTGATTTTACTCAGGGTATATTGTAAGGTATAAATAATTTCATAATTTTAATTGGACTGTAGTGATCTGGATCAATTGAGCTACCTATAGATCGTTTGTAACGGTCTTTTGATAGCTCAAATGATTCTTGTGTATTTTGTAAATAGTTACCTACTTATATTGGTTTAAATTTCTTTTTGTAAAAATATATTTTTAGGCATCCCCTACTTGTAGGTGTACGCTTGCCGAAATCAGCATGATTAAGGTAATGTTAAGGGTTCCGTACCTCATTTGGAAAAACGGAACCCTTAGAGGATCATTTTGTTGTCCGTCTGTCTGTCTGTCCGTCTGTCAACCCGTTATTGACCCCGTTATTATTATTTATTTTTCATAGCAACGGCTAAAGTTATCATCTTAAAATTAATATCAACTATTAGGCTCCGTGGGCTTATGGTGCTGTATAAAAATCATGTTTCTAGCTCACTTCATTAAAAAGATATGGCAATGAATGTCTAAATTTTGTATGAAAATGGCCAAAATGAAAACCTCTAGTATACTTCCAGTTACCTCACAGCTCTGAAATTTAGAATGCTTAGAACTTTTGTGATATTAATAAAGGAAAAGGTCTAAAATTGAGGAATTTTGATGATATTACCCGTAAAATTGGAGACAAAGTTATATTTACGGTCAATACCATACAATGAACTACGCGAGCGACCGCAAAATATAAGTTTGTCACTTCCTACACTTGGAATTTTGCTTTTTTGAATCCGTGTGCTGGTACGGAAGCCTCAAGGCGTGACATAGGTACCGTAAAACGACTATGACGATTAGACGTACGGACAGACTGCCAAATGACATATAAATATAAATATTCCGGACATATCACACACGGTGAACTGATCCCAAAATAGGCATAGCCTGTACTATGGGTACCAGAGACTGATATATAGATGAATATTTAACACCCAGAAACAGAACAAACATCTGAGTTCATCACACAAATGTTTGTCCAGTGCGGGAATCGAACCCGCGACCTCTAGCGCTAAAGGCAAAGTTACTAACAACTGAGCTATGAGGACAGTCACATGGCGAAATAATAAGCGTTGCTTGCCAGCATACAGAACCCTAAAAACGTACTGAGTTTTTTTTGTATACAACTGAGGTGGCAAACAAGCACACGGCCCACCTGTTGGTAAGCGGTTACCGTAGCCTATGAGCGCTTGTAATACCAGAGGCGTCACGCACGCGTTGCCGACCCCGAACCCCCCACCCCCTAAAGAGCTCTGGCAACCTTACTCACCGCAGGAACATAACACTATTTATTTGTTTCAAATACAAATTCAAATGTTATTTGGCTGCGATCTTCTGTAAGGCGGTGTATTCACTAATATGTGGGGGCACAACATGCTCTTTTATATTTCATTATTATTATTATTTATAATTTAATTTACAATGATTTTAAATTAAATATTGCATGCCTAGATATAGGTAGAATACATTGATTCAATAGTATATAGTAATTGACATCTTTATGACATGTATTTCAAGCAATAAATTATACTTTGACTTTGACTTTTTCATCCATTCTCTTCTATAAGCCGTCATCTACTCACATAAAATAATTTTATCGTCACATTTATTATGATAATATTTATAAATGCGAAAGTTGGTAAATGTTTCGATGTTTAGATGTTTGGATGTTTGTGGTTCAGTCGCGCCGTAACGGCTCAACCGATTTCGATGAAACTTGCAATAGGTAGAGTTCTTTACCTTGAATAGCATATACTCAACTTTTTATAAAGGTACCACGCGAGCGAAGCCGTGGCCGTAAGCTAGTTATTATAAATGTGCCTCCGTAGTCATTAGAATAGAATATAATAGAATTTATTCATGCCAAACGTGTTACATTTTTACACTTTTTACATTTTTACGCTGTTATAGGTAGGTACTATACAACATATAAAAACTTTTGTAGTTGAGGTTGCATCAAAAACCACGCTAGGTTTAAAACCTGTGTTGTGGGTTTTGATACCTTTCTTCGGTTTTCTCATTTATTCGTAGCACTCCGTAGCGCTCGTAGCACCAATTTTTCATTTACTTTTTGACGAGTATAATTTAGGCTTCTGATCGATAACGCTTTTTCATTAACTTTGAGCAAAGGTTAAACTCAAAAGTCCCGATTACAAGCGGCTGATTAGTTTACTTAACCCAAGTCTTTTTCAAAAATGTTTTTATAAATCATCTTAGGCAATATAGATATATACATGCAATAGAATGTACCTCAATCAAAGCCCCAGTAAATAACGAGAATGAAGTAGGTTTTTTTTTTTTTTTTTTTTTTTTTTTTTTTAATTTCATTTTCACCTACCTTCTTTTTTTTCTCTTCGCCTAATTCCAAGATCTATGCCATATCTCTGTATATATAATTTTAGTCTCCAAAGTTCTATAAAAAATTACTTAAATGTCCGTCATTGATATTCTGATGAACTCAATCAAGTAAGTATTTTGGCTGTTACATTCATGGACATTTATATTATAGATCATCGAGAAGAATTCGCATGTTTAGTTTTGACGATTTAAAGTTAAATAAAAAAACTGCCTAGGATTATAAATAAATGACAAATTGTCCATTATTTTTAAAAACAAATCTCACCAGCCAGCAAAAACAGCTCATTGGACGTACCAAAGAGATCGTGAGCTCTATGAAATGGCGAGTGCAGGTGGTGCAGCTGCAGTGGCGGCAGCGGCGGGTGCGGGCGCGGCGCCAGGATGCTGTCGATGGTGAAGAGCGGCGGTGGCGGCCGCTCGGGGATGCCACCGCCCAGCAGCAGCGCCGTGCTCAGCAGCGCCGGCGCGTCGCGCGCCCAGTCGCCGCCGGCGCCCATGCCTTCCCGCTGTGACGTCGCCACGCTGCCGGCACTGACACCTCACCGCGATCACCCCGTAACACCACGCATCACCAACTCTGTTCTTTTCATCCTCCTACGTCACAATCACTAAAACAACGCACTTTTGTCCACTCATATAAACTCTTAGGATAAGTCGTATTGAGAACCCGGAAAAGTGATAAGTGTCGGTAAGCGACGAGCTAATAAGATGCGTGATACGATTGCGAGTAAATCGTTTTAGTGAGTCGGTGTAGCCGGGCTAGCGACGCGGCGCGTGTGGGGTGACGCAGGGCGGGCGCGGGCGTGGCCTCGCGTCGCCCCGCCCTCGCTACTTAATGGATGTGACAATACAACGACGCTCCCGACGCAGTTAATACAATAGTAATCTCTGTATCCCTCCCTAAAGTAGTAATCTGCTGCGGTAAATTCTACTGTTGAACCGTGTTGCCATTTCGCTAATGACATACACCCAATTTGATATTTACACAACATGTAGCTTTCGTTGGATCCTGTTAGATATTACGTAGTACTTAGTTTATATATTCATAGAGAAGTAAGTTAGGTACCCACTGCGTATGTGTCCACTCATTCGTTGTTCGTATGTAGAGTTGCCCTATGTAAATTCATAATCAAGCTGAACTCAAACGAGGATTTTGAAAAAAAACTAAATAATAGAACCCCCTTAGATCTCCAGGCTCTCAAACCCGTGAAGATATCTAAGGGGAGTCAGAACGTCCAAACATTAGATTTAACACATATCCACATTTTTTGCAGTAGTTAGCATTCCATAATTCCGTAGTTAGTGTTGCAAGCTTATCGCCGCTTATTACATAAGGGTGTGAATAGAATAATCTACAAGCAAACCTTTGGATCGAAAGTCCAAGCATCTCCCGATAGTCCAGCAAGGCCCCAATTTCTATTTTTTTTTTGATCATTTTGCAATTTCAAATTCCGTTAGTGATTATAACATCAATTATTTAAACGTACTACGAAAAGGTTGACATATAGAACAAACCTTATTCCTAATTCGGTGTAGAATAAGCCTCTTTCGGGATTATACCTACCTATACATAAAATGAATGGCGGGTATAAATATTCATAAAACTTTCTTGAAGATGAATATATTGTGATAATTTATAAGCAGAATAGTTGATAGATCTAGGCATCAAAAAAAATGTTCGTTGTAAACCGTAATCTTTCTTTATCACAACAGATTGAGATCACACCCACGCAAGAAATGATTCCTAAGATTTCGCTTCATTCTCGAAGTATATGAGAGTAGGTACCTACGGCTTATGTATTTGCTTTTATTACATAGATCTGAAAGCAGGTGTCATTGTGTTTTCTACCAACAAAACACACATTTTTAAACCTCGTGTATCGTGGATTGTATTGCGACCTTTTTGGCATTGTCGTGTCTCAGGGGATTACAGAGATGTCTTGCTAACAGCGAGCAAATTGAAGTTGGATTGTTTTGTGAGAGGTTGCGCCTGTGGCGTTGCGTTGGCGACGCGTTCGCCTTTTGCTGGCTGCAAGCTTCGCGGATCACAGACACAATGCCGGTGTCTGCGCAACAAACAAAACTCTGAACAACACACATGTTTTTTGCTGTGGGAGAGACAAGAGTAAAAAATGTATAGCTTTGAACGAGTAAAAGCTCAATATTTCTGAATTGAGGTTACTTGGGAGGTCTACTTCATCATCATTTCAGCCGTACGACGTCCACTGCTGAACATGGCCTCCCCCACAGACAGAGCAAATTCCTTATCATGTGGGGGGATTTTCCCGTACTCACCACGCCGGGCATGCGGGTTGGCGAGCGCAGTTAGAGCTATCGTTGTTAAAATGAGGGACGCTGCTGCCCATCCCCTAGCTTTTTTCCCTTAGTCGCCTCTTACGACATCCGTGGATAGGTAGATATGGAGGGGCCAATTCTTCAGCCGGGGCCACCACGGCCAGAGGTCTACTTACTGCAGAATTATAATTCTAAAGTTCATAAGCCTTATTAATTTCAGCATTTAAATCATAAATGACAGGACCTGCTAATCGTGACCACGTTAACTACCTTGTTAGCATTGGATCGCCATACAGAGAAAAAAAGCCAAAAAGCTTTGTATATAATGTTACCCGCATTAAAATCTTATGAGTGCTATTAAAGTAGAATGAAAAGGAATGTCGAGGAGGCTACCGTCCGGTCGGTCCGCACCGGGCGAAGGCGACCGCAACTCTACGCTAATATTGACAAAGGTGGGCCGAAACCCGAGCCTGCTCTGTTTGCCTATAATTGATGTAATTAGTCGTGTCGCTGCCGGCCGGCTGCCACGATAAAACCTCCATCCACTGTTTGGACAGTTCATACGATACTTTCACGGGCCGGAAACATCTTTACGGTGTTCTGTTCCGTCAAATATTGGCCACTCAATGATGCGTGACAGTAAGAACGGATTACTCAATAAGAACAGGCTTTTTTGATGCATTAGGAAGCATTTGACCGCCATCCCGTGAGGGAAACAAGCAATGATTGTAATGAAACAAACATTTGAGTTGAAACTGGAAACCTTTAGATTTCTAAAATGTAGAGACTACTTACGCTATCGCTCCAAAACAGAGTAGGTAACACGTTTGAAAACTATGAAAAACCAACTTCAAGTTTGAGGAAGGAGGAATTTTGTTGTTTATGAAAGGCCTATCATAGATTAGAGATTTATTAACATGGTTGAATATTCTTAGAGAAACAAGAAACTTATCCCGAAATATATATATTTTGCTGAGCACATGGTGTTGTAACTTATTCTTCACTTTGTCACTTTACCTTTACATGCGTTTTTTCTGCTAAATCACATTCGTTTTTATCATAAAATTGCCGCAAACAATTACAGACTTTGCTATGTTTACCTAGGTAGGTACCTACCTATATAAATGTAACTAACTTACCTACATAGGCAGTAAATTTTAAGTATTTATTTAATACCAAATGCGGATTTATTGCCCTACACGGTAAGCAGCTGCCATTGCGAGTAATGGAAAATTAACTCCTTATAATACAGCGATTATCCGCGTATAACTTAATACAGGACAGTCACACAAAGAGTATAAGCATTAAAATAGCTAACAATGGACGGGATTATCCAACGAGGTCCCGACGACAAATCGACAATTGGGACCAGCCCCCACCATTCGGGGCCCGACATGTGGGTAGAACATATTCGCATATTGTTTAATCCGCATACATTATACTACCTATGTAAGTGATCATGCGAAAATCCATACCAGATCTTTGTTTGTTTTCATTGTTTGAAACTTTAAACTCTTATCCAGAATAATGTCGATTTGCAATTTGCCTTACTTTATTGCATCCGAGAATAAATAAATAAATATAAATATTCCGGACATATCACACATTGTCAACTGATCCCAAACTAGGCATAGCCTGTACTATGGGTACCAAAGACTGATATACATAATAGATATATATTAACACCCAGACACAGAACAAACATCTGTGTTAGTCACAAATGTTTGTCCAGTGCGGGAATCGAACCCGCGACCTCTAGCGCAGAAGGCAGAGTTACTACCAACTGAGCTATGAGGCCAGTCAGAGAAGAGCGTTAGGTATGAATGTGGATGGTTATAAGACTAGAGGAAGGCCGAAGAAAAGATGGATGGATTGTATTAAAGATGACATGAGTAACAAAGAAGTGAGTGCGGAGATGACGTCTAACAGAAGAGAGTGGAAGAGGAAAACATGTTGAGCCGACCCCACATAATATGGGACAAGGGCAGAAGAAGAATAACGTTTTATGTAACGTTGTAAGCAACGAAAGCAGGTTTCACGCCGAACTCATGCTAATTCAATAAAATAGACAGGAATCCACCTCAACAGCAGGAACCAACCAGTCTCGCTCTATGTCGGGTGTAGCCAAATAGGCCCTGACTCAGCTTGTTGCTGCTTTACATGTCAATAGTGCTATGTAAATTTCATCACCCAGTCTGGATTGAAATCGTATCCAGCACAGGAGCTGGTTTACAAGGAGTAATAGCATTACGTCTAACAAGATAGTGGCATGTCGGGTAAGTTCTTAACGTCTAATTCCGCTAAGCAGACGCCCTAGATGCTAAGAGCATTACGGTCCGGTCTGTGGATTACTGGAACTAGAGCTAAAGTGTCCGATTTCATGCTAACGACACATTTCCTTATTTCTTAATTCCTACTTTCTTACGCAATATCTTTTACTTAACTTGGAAGAACTAAATAAGATTGGAATATCCAAAGATTTTCACACAGATGGGAAGTTGCTCCGTAGCTTAGTTGGTTAGAGCATCCCCGAAAATTCTATGCGAAAATCAGCTGTATTGGGGTCAAATCAGTTTCAAATCAATTATTCAGCTGTTTTAGGTAGTAATCTTGATATCGAACTTCACATAGCTTTAATAATTACTTAGAACGATGATGAAAAGTCGAAAAACAGCTAAATTGAGAGTGATTAGGAAATATACTGACCTCATAGCTCAGTTGGTAGTAAGTCTGCCTTCTGCGCTAGTGGTCGCGGGTTCGATCCCGCACTGGACAAACATTTGTGACTAACACAGATGTTTGTTCCGTGTCTGGGTAAATATATATCTATTATGTATGTCAGTCTCTGGTACCCATAGTATAGGCTATGCCTAGTTTGGGATCAGTTGACCGTGTGTGATATGTCCGGAATATTTATTTTATTTATTTTATACAAAAAAAATTGAAACCGTTGATGTTTTTTCGATAATATTCTTTCTTTTAGTTAATAGATTAACCCCCTTCAGGATGGTATACAAGTTATAAATCACTTTGTATAACAATCGATGTAGGCTACCCTAGACCCAGTTATAACCTTCAAAGGCGCGAGCCTATGGTGTGACATAACCTCAATAGCACCTACACGTCCAACTATAGGAACGGCTGTAAGAAAGTAGGTGTCTCGGTAGCTACTCTGTATCTACCTCGAAGGCCGCAGCCTTGAAAACGGTTATTTTGTAAGCGAACCTTTAGAAAAGAACCTATTGGACCGTGTCGGTCGTGAACTTACAAACGATACACAGACACGGTTGCATAACACCCCCATTTTTTTTTTTGTTATTTGTCTAATATATTCACCACTAGCTTTCTGCCCGCGGCTTCGCACGCGTGGAACCTACATAGCCTATATGCTATTCTAGATAAATAACTCTTTATATTCCAAGTTTCAACTAAATCGGTTGAGCCGTTACGGCGCGTGATTGAATAACAAACATCCAAACATCCTCACAAACTTTCGCATTTATAATATTAAGTAGGATTACATTTTCAATAATTCTGACTGTTAAGATAGAGCACAACCATAGTAGGGTCCTGTCTTCTCTAACTTAGTATCGAAATAGTGTAAGGTTAAAGCACACTTAAGCGCTAAAATATTTTAAAATGATGCCACAATACACATGAAGATCGCAGGTACACAGTAAAGTTACATGACGAGTTTTGGCTAATTATGAAATGTAGGTATACATCTTGTGTAGGAGACTGTACCTACTTGTTTCTCGTAGGATAAAACAGATCTGATATGAATCCTGCATTTTCTGCTGTCTCTGAGCCTTTGTGCGATTGACATTAAAGAACCATTTACAAACTTAGAACAAATATAATAATAATATCTTTATTTCAGGCTACGTGACATATTACACAAAAATGTATAATATGTCATGGCCCATATTAATAAATACCTTACAGACTAACATACATATAATATATACTTACAAAGAATTTGTGGTATAATCGCGCCGTAACGCCTTAACCGATATCGATGAAACTTGGAATAGATAGAGTTCTTTACCTAGAATAGCATAATGCTGCTTTTTATCTAGGAGCAATCCGCGCGGAATGCCATTAACAGAAGTAACAATTTATAAATTAAAATTATTATTTCTTGATTCGCTACTGATATTTTTAAAATGTTTCGTCAATAACTTTTTATATAGGTACGCCCTTATTGGATTGGGCAGGGCCATTACGTGCCATAGCGTTTTAATTAATGTTTTTGAGATGTTTAATGTTGGTTAATTACCCAAGAGTGGGTGTAAGTACCTACTTACTCTACCTTTTCTTCTGAAGGAAGAACGACAAGTGCCGATGTGGAAATTAAGTTATGTTCTAAAGCGGCGAGCTTCGAAGCACAAGTTAATTTTTACTGCTTTGCATTTGAAATAAGGTTATAAAAATATGCAAATTTAGTTATTCAGACCCTTTGTAATAGGTACCTACATATTTACGCACTGAGTCCTCTCCCAAAAAATGTTGTTACTTATTTCTTAGTAGATTGCTAGAGTAACCTACCTAACTACATACTCGGGTCTCGGATTAATTTATAATTTATCTACAGCGTAACTTAGGTAGTTACTCAAACATAGGTACACCCACCACCCACTACTGTGAAATTATTAAGATGATTCATAATATGTATACCATCCCGAAAGGGCCTTATACACTTAATTGCCAATAAAGTTTGTTCTACAACTTTAGGAAATTCGTCATTTTTCATTGAAAAAACTATGTACCTATAAATCTGCTGTTTTGGGGTTAAACCAGTTCAACTGAATTAGTCACCTGTTGAACTTCTCGTACATTTAATAAATAGATACAAAAAAGCTAATTTTAAAAAGTTAGGGTAAACTTTTTTTTTATTTTTGTTGATTGAATAAGCCCCTTTCGGGATAGATACATCTTATAAGTCACCTTGCTTATTAAAGCTCCTGTTTTCAAATTGAATCTATTATAAAATATCTACATCCATAAATAATTTCTACTACGTACTGAACAAGGGAAATTCTAAGTAAAATGCTTTCTAAGATTTGTGAGAGTATCCACAAGACCGCGATGAACTCATAAGCGTGCATAATCAAAGTGAATAGGCAAACAGGCAAGCCCTATTCAGCGATCAGCCCGGACATGAGCCAACAAGGGCGTGGATTAACCGAGCCTAGTCATTCGGAAGAATTGTTTAACGCTATCCAAATAGCGGCGAGCGAATGCGAAAGGATCCACTAAGCAGATAATTTCAATCGATCCTGAGCTGTCAATCAAGTGTGTGATATTCTGAATGAAGTTTTTGCGTGGCCAGGCCAACAAAGACCTCATTGATGAACCGTAGAATATTCTACAAGCCCATATACCGTCGGCGCTCGCTTTACTCGCTACTCGATCGACCGTATTATCCCGCTTTCCCGCATTATTCACGCATCCGATGAATAATCTTCAATTCCTTTTAATCGATAGGTATATATTTCGATTAGAACAGATCGGAATAGCATAACGGATCTACAGTTGATAGTAGGTATTTACTAGTCCTTGAACTAGTGCAGCGGGACGCTTGCGGAATAATTTCTCTGCGACTCGGACTGCACTGCCACTTGATAATATAAATAGGCAATCAGCGTAGCAGAGGTCAGTCACAACCGGACTTCCTTCCATCGATTACTTACAAAGGAAGTCTAGGCATAGCCGTCAGAATGAGGGTGTTATTAGTACTGGGAGCGGCGTGCCTCGCGGCTCTCTGCGTTGCTGATGACGCCGAAGTCGGTGACCTAGCCGTGGCGGCCAGCAAGGGACACCACCACTCCAGCGGCGGCGGGCACGAGCACCACGCGCACCATCACCACGACCACGGCAGCAAGGGCGGCAAAGGACATAAGGGCCACCACCATCACCACAAGGGAGATGAGGGACACCACGGCAAGCATCACCACGAGGACCATCACCACGAGCACGGCGGCGGACACAAGAAGCACTGGGACGAGCACGACCACCACGGCGAGCACCACGAAAAGGGCCACCACCACAAGGGCGGCAAGCACGGACACCACGAGCACCACGACAAGGGTGAACACACCGACGGATACCACAAGAAGTACCACAAGGACCACTTCCACAAGGACCACCACTTCCACGATGGACACCACGACGAAGGCAAGCACCATAAGCACGACCACCACCACAAGCATCATGAGGAGCATGGTGGCGGACACAAGAAGGGAGGCCACCACCATTCTGGACACCATGAAGGCCATCACGGAAAACACGGACATCACGACAAGCATCACTACGATGAGGACCACCACGGACACAAGGGCCACCACGGCCACGAAGAACATCATCATCATCATCATGACCACGGCAAGAAGGGCGGCCACCATGATCACAAGGACTGGGGCTTCCACCACGGCAAGCACTGATACCGAACAGATTTCTTATAAGTCGTTGATAATCAATGTTGTTTTTGTTATGTTTTATATTTTTGTACAAAAGTAAATACTTTCTTATATGAATATTATTTTTTTGTATCTTTCATAGTTTTTAATGGGATTAAAACGGGTTACTAAAAACTATGCCTAAATATCGACATAGGTAAATATTATCATCTTTAATATCGCGAATCAGAATAACTCAAAAATCATGTTCAAGTAGGTAGGTAAGTTGTTTTGTTTAGAATTTAACAAAACCATATTAAATCATATCCACATGAATCCACTCCAAACGAGGGAAAATAGATTTTAACAGGCCTCATAGCTCAGTTGGTAGTAGCTCTGCCTTCTGCGCTAGAGGGCGCGGGTTCGATTCCCGCACTGAACAAAAATTTGTGACTAACACAGATGTTTGTTCTGTGTCTGGGTGTTAAATATATAGCTATTATGTATATCAGTCTCTGGTACCCATAGTACAGGCTATGCCTAGTTTGGGATCAGTTGACCTTGTGTGATATGTCCGGAATATAATTTGTTAGGGCTCTCTATCTGTGGCTTATTAACTCATAGCAAGTATTTTCTCGTAGCACCTTAGGAAAAATTCAGATAACCTATGAAGAAACATAACATTATTTTAGGAAGTGGGTACGAATACCGGTCGAGTAGGTTTTTCTATTCGAAGTAAGCACTAAATGATCCTGAAGGCTGCAAGACATAAAGCCAAAACCTCTGACAATAAATGAATAACACATTATTTTCCAACAGTCACATACCAAATCATTCAAATATTTTGTCCCGCCTCGGAAATCAAACCCGCACCTCTTGCGTCTGTCAGGTACTAGCCCACCACGCCACCGAGGTCGTCCGTGACACAATGTGAAATATGGATTGAAATTCGAAGCGAACTTTCATGACAGGAGGTGAAAATGACGCACTCTTTCACCTCACTTGTTCTATCATCATCGTCTGTAAGGCATTTTCCAGAGCTACCATACCTCGGTATCAACAATAAGTGATCTAGAAAGAATCTGAAAACCAGCGCCGCTACACTTCGTGTGCGGCATCAATGCTGAGATGGAACCTTTTTTGGCTCACGCATGCATCGGCATGCGTGAGCCCACTAATGAATACCACTAATGAATACCAGGCACTAATGAATACCCTAGTTTTGTTACTTCCTACCTACTTTTGTTTTGTTTCCTCCCTACCTTTTGTATTGTAACCTGTACCTTGTGTCTTTTTTTTATTTTATTTTATTAGTTTGTGCTGTGCTTGTGTGTCCAAAATAAATGTTTTTTTTCTTTCTTTCTTTTCTAAAGAACCAGTGACATAAAAAGTAATGCCTTATGACATCTATCCGCTCTCAATAGACTTCTTGACCAGAACTCGGACTGTGATATCTTTACCGATGAGTGGAAGAAGATTATGTTAGTATGCCTGAGGTTTTGCGTGATTGACGAATGAAAGTGTGATGTTATTTATTAGTATGTATTCTATTAGTATTATAAATGTTATGATCCATGCGATCTCAATTAGCAAATGAATATTTAATTGAATTGAATAAATTTTTGATCTCATTTATATTTATTTTTATCCAATTTATGTTTTGCCTGTTGATTATTATTGTATGTTTTTTGTTAATTTTATTTCTAATTGTATCATAATTGTATGATCTTATAATTAATTAGTGTAACTGGTTTTTAATCGTGCTAATTAATTTAAAATAAATAAATCTATTCTGGCCGTGGTGGCCCCGGCTGAAGAAAAGGCCCCTCCATATCTACCTATCCGCGGATGTCGTAAGAGGCGACTAAGGGAAAAAAGCTAGGGGATGGGCAGCAGCGTCCCTCATTTTAACAACAATAGCTCTAACTGCGCTCGCCAACCCGCATGCCCAGCGTGCTGAGTATGGGCAAATACCCCTACATGATAAGGAACGGCTGAAATTATGATGATGATGATGAAATCTATTCTAGATGATTTATACAGCGTCAGGAGGAAATTGTTTTTTACTCACAGTACGCTATAGTGTCTGGGACATTATAGTAGGCTTGCCCAGCACCTATACCATCCTCTCAGCCAAGTCAATTTTATCCAAAAGAAAGACATGGTCAATAATGTCAAAGTCAAAGTCAAAAGGCATTTATTTCAATAAAATCACTAGGATCACTTAGAAACGTCTTAGAAACTAGGTGAAGCTATGCCTGTTCCTCGCGACCAATCCTAGAAGAATCAGGCAACAAACACGGCTTGGTGCCTATCATTTTTTTCGATGATCCTTTTTCACAAAATGGAATTTAATGGTTGCGGGACAAAGGTTTGCATGATCTGCAAATATATGTTCCGGGTCTGGGTGTTGTGGTACCATGGTACGCGTAGTTTCTGATGCCCACGACACAGGGAATCCTAGTGTGGGGTCAGGACTATGCATGTGACTGTTGGGTGTTATTTATTTCTATATTTAATACTGCAGGAGCTGGCTAAGCCGATTTCCTTCACCGATCTGAACAAGTTATTTTTTCAAATATAAAAATCTATTACTTAGTTCACGATCGAGATTTGAGCCTGCGACCTACAGATCGAAAGTCAAGGCACTTCTCGCTAGGCCAACTCGGCTCCGTGATACAACGCACAAACGAACAAACAAGTAGTCGCTCGGATTATTAACTGCTTTTTGATAGAAAAGACATCAACGCGCGATTCGAAGTATATCATTTACCTCGTAATACGGATTACAAAATAATGCAGATTTTTAACAGAATATCTAAGTATGTACAACGTATTCTGTAACTAGTATACAATCCCGAAAGTGGCTTGTTCTATCAACAAAATTATAAAATATTAGCGAAATAAATCTTTTTTTAAACATTTAATTCCCCTACCTTTACAAATCAGCTGATTTTACCATGTGTCAAACTACGTACGAGAAGTTGCTGCATCAAGATTGTCCCCTAAAATAGCTGAATATTTGATTTTGAATGATTGCGTAAAGAATAAGCCCCTTTTTAGGATGTATACCTACTACATACATACATATATAAAATCACGCCTGTTTCTCAGATGGGTAGGCAGAGACCACGGCTTTCCACTTGCTACGATCCTGACATAGGTACCTCTTTTGCTTCATTCACTCTCATCACATTCCTCATGCATGCTCGTCGGTTTAGGTACTCTTGACCTGGCCTTTTCCAAACTTATACCTACTACGTGTACCTACATAATTGAAATACCTTGTGTATTGTAGATACTAAATAGGCAGACTATTCTATACTCAAGCATGGTAGACAACTCCGCAGGTCTCCGCGATCAGATCCTTGAAGATGTCCAAGGCTAAGGACTCACGAAGCGATTTTCACCCGCGCCCGCCGCGGTTGCGGGCCCGCAGCCTTTATAGAATACAGATATTTATGTAAAAAATTAAAGCACATTTCACGACGCGTTTTTCGCCCGCGGCGTGTGCGATTTTTTGCGGGTCCCGCTGCACCGGCGGTCATCTTGTACCGGCGGGCGCGGGTCGCGGTCCCGCAGCCGTGCTCTCTGCGATCGGTTGGCGGTTTCAACAGCTCGTTTCTGGTGTGTGTCCATGGCGGTCTGGAACTTGCAACCGCCCGTCTTGCGATAATCAACCGTCAAGTTTGCGAGCGATAATCGCAACCGCTACGGCTGCGTAACCGCACAAAACTCCAGTCTCGTGAGTTTTGAAAATAAAACTGCATTCCGCCACCGCGGCGGACGCGGGTGAAAACCGCTTCGTGAGTCCTTAACTTAAGGGATGTCAGAGGCCCGTCCAAACATGTTTGCACATGCCCACATTTTGCCGTAGTTAGTATTCCATAAGTGACAGATTGCAAGACCATCGCCGCTTATATATATACTTAGGTACTGGTTTCCAAACGATGTTATCATTCACGGCCTAGGCATAAGCCTCCCTCAGATTTTGCCATAGCTCGCGATCTTGAGCTGTCGTCGAAAAGCAAAACAAAACAATCTGTTAGATGCCGATGTTTATAATTATTTTATTGTAAATTAGTACTAAGATTGTTAATAAAGGCTATTTGAATCTTGAATCTAATGTGCACTAAATTTTTCGAACGGAACTCATTGGTGCACTTCGAACCTGTCGTGGGTTCGGATCGAAAGTCGGGGTATTAAAGTCGGGGGTTATAAATTGTTTTGCTATATAAATTGTAGATACTAACTATAGGTACGTGTAGATACTATCCCTCTTGTTCATAATCAGTCACTAACTTTATCGGCTCGATAACTCTCGCCCTCTCATTTTCTAAGAGTCATTAATTTAATAAGAAAACAAAAGAAAGAGGCGGACATACTTTTGTCGAGCAGATGATGTTAGTGAGTGATTATGAATAAGGGGGTATGACTTTTATTAGACCACCTACCTACGCAAATAATATTAGCACGGCCAGCTGGAGTCGATTTTGGAAAAGTAACAACTTTTTAGCGATTTGCACAATAAGAGTTGGCAACGGAGAGCTGTACCTAGGTAAATGATGAATGAAAAAGAGCTCTTAGGTATACGCCCCTATAATTCCTTTACGTAGGTATGCAGGTATCTTGGCCTACACTGAGGTAGTCGAAGTCCATTTTCATTACGAAAATTAATAATATTTTTAGTTATTTACGGTGTGGATGAACAGCCTTGCCACTCGGGTCAATTACATTAGTTTCTTTTCTATTTGTTTTTGTTGGACACAATGCGTATCTCGGTGGTCCGGCGGCTGCATCATGACAGCTGTGCGTCTGTGTCGCAATCATCAGAAACAGTAATTAGGCGTGACCCGCCAGCCGCGTCCTTGCCGATGGTTTCACTCGCAACCACCAACGAATGATATAAAATAGTGTCTCAGCCTGTTGGAAGTCAGTTCACTCCCAGAGATCAGATAGGAAGTAGCAGGTGATCATGAGGACGCTAGCCGCCCTTGTCGCACTAGGATGCGTTCTAGTTTGCTCCGGTAGAGAGATCGACCGAGGGGAGACGGATCTGGTGGCCGCGGCGAGCCACCACGGCCATCATCACGAGGAAGGCGGTGGTAAGGAGCACCACGCTCATCACCACCACGAGCATGGAGAAAAGGGGCACAAGGGCCACAAGGGTCATCACCATCATCACAAGGGCGAGCACGGCGATCATCACAAACATCACCACGAAGGCCACCACAAGGAGCACGGCGGCGGACACAAAAAACACTGGGATGAACACGACCACCACGGCAAACACCACGAACACGGCCACCACCACAAAGGTGGCAAGCACGGCCACAAGAAGCATCACGACAAGGGCGAGGAAACCGAAGGTTACCACAAGAAGTACCACAAGGACGAATACCACAAGGACCACCACTTCTACGACGACCACCACAAGGAAGGCAAGCATCATAAGCACGGCGACCATCACGGACATCATGAGAAGAAGGGAGGCGGCCACAAGAAGGGCGGTCACCACCATTCCGGGCACCACGAGGAACACCACGGCAAAAAGGGACATCATGACAAACACCACTACGATGAGGACCATAAGGGACACAAGGGACACCACGGTCACGAAGAACATCACCATCATCATCATGATCACGGCAAGAAGGGCGGCCACGATGATCATAAGCACTGGGGATTCCACCACGGCAAGCACTGATCTAGTTTATATCTTGAACGTTGTTATACTTTTGTTATTTAATAGATACCTCGATGTAAATAAACTAAAGTTATTTTAAAGAAATGAAGTACATGTTTTTTTTGTCTTTACCTTACGAACATAGTTGGCTGTAGGTATTGTGCGAAATCTATGACAAAAGCCATGTCGTGCGCACGTAAACCCACTCTCATCAATCAGCAGGTAAATAATAAAAACATTCTAAAATTGGACCGCCGGGCCGCGGTCAGTTGCTGCGTTCTGACGGAACTAATTTAGTTGGAGCATTGCACGATGTCGTCACCACTGTAACCACTCGTCCAGAAACCCGACTGCGATTACTAAAGATCAATCTGAAATCGACAACAGATGAAAGCAGTCTTTATCTATAAATTCGAAGCGAAAAAACTCTTATGACACTGCGCCGGTAGCTTTGGCAACGGCCACCACTCGGTGAGTACCAAGTAAATTGAAACAGATTTTATCGGTAGATAAATTAAAAATAGTGATGAATTTATTTATTTTCCAGAGATGCGGCTTCTTTTACTGGTAGAAGTGCTAATATGTGTGGTGATACTGACTCACGCTCGGAATTTAGCCGAGTCGAAAGGCGAGAAGGATGCCGAACTGAAAACCATCGCTGGATTGACAGCTTCGGGCGGAGACCTAACTCCTGAAGGAACAGCGCTGAAAGATTTGGTATCCGCCGGCACCGAGCACAAGAAGGCCAAGGACAGTCATCACGAAGAAGGCGGCGGACACGAGCATAAAGCGGAACACCACGAGGAACATGGAGAGAAAGGCGATAAAGGGTACAAGTCCCACCATCACCACGACAAAGGTGACCACGGCCACCACGAAAAGCATCACCACGAAGGGCACCACGACGAGCACGGAGGACACAAGAAGAAGCATCACGACGAACACGACCACCACGGCGAACACCACGAGGCCGCACACGGGCACAAAGGCGGCAAATTCGGACACAAGAAAGGACACAAAAAAGGCTCCAAAACCACCGGCTACCACCACAAATCGCACAAAGATGAGTACCACAAGGAACATAAGTTCTACGACGACTTCCACAAAGGTGGGCATCACCACAAGCATGGGGACTTCAAGGGTCACCACGATAAGAAAGGAGGGCATCACAAGAAAGGCGGACATCACGAGAAGGGCCACCACGAGAAGCATCATGGCAAGAAAGGGGAACACGATAAGGGACATTATGATGAAGACCATAAGGGTCACAAAGGCCACCATGGGCACGAAGAGCATCACGCCCATCATCACGATCATGGCAAGAAAGGCGGACACGCAGGAGGCAAGGAGTTCGGATACAGTCACGGGAAGAAGGCGTAAGGACGGTGGATTTGTTATCATTTGTTATTGCTTGTTATTTTTCTTTGTTCAAGTTATTGAATGTGAATCTATTGGTAAGTTTATCATAAAATATTAATCATCTAAGTTGTGATACTGAAAGAGTAAGATTTTCTGAAGATTTTACTAGTATCGTTAATGTTGGCGTGCGTTTTAAAAATCAAGTAAAACTTGGAGCAAAATAAAGTGTTCTTATTTATATTCTGGCTAGTTATAAAACTAAAGTTAAACTCTTTAGGAATCAAGGTAGAATCAATTATCCTCGGTGATTTTTCAAGCTGGCAGCTGGACAAATCCACAAGGCAATTGTGCACCGAATTTAACAAAATACAAATATCTGAATACAATACATTCATATTTTATTCAAAAAAGTGAATGGAATTCAATATTTACAACAGAGCCATGAGTGGAGCGAGGTGGTCAAACTCAATCTTCTCAGTAATGTTCTTGGTCTTGATGTTCTCGTCCTGGTTGGCGATGAAGATCAGGTTGCCGTCGTCTCTCCATCCGTATTTCTTCACCCAGTGCTTTAAGGTTACATCTAGAGCAAAAAATCTACTGTTACTCAAGATTATTTAGTCACAGCTGATGAAATTAAATGAATTAGTTACATAGTTTTACAATTTTTTTTTAATTATCAATTTCAAATTAGCGATGATGGTTGGTTAGATAGAGGCAAGAACAGTCACTAAAATAATTTTGTAATACAAAAAACAAATTAAATTATCATTATGATTTATCCATAGAGCTACAGTGGTGGTCATCTAATTAGAAACACCTACCTGGGTTTATATTTTTATTGCAAATTCCCTTTCGAACTAATTTTTAACGTATCATTGAGTGTTCCTGCGTATTAAAATCGATGTATCGGATATTATATTGCATTGTTATAGCATTTTAATAACAGAAAACAACGGTTGTTTTTCTAAAACTGAAAGTTATATTAATAACAAAATAAAAAACGAGATACAAACCGGACAACTAATTAGAAACACCAAAAAAATCATTACTTAAATCATTTTTAATTTGAACAAAACCCCAATAGTTTTGAAAAATACTAAAAATACTACATCCTTAGACAATTAGTATTTGGTAGGGTAGCCTTTATTATCAATAACAGCTTTGCAGCGACGCGGCATTGATTCAATCAATTTATAACAAGTTTCTACAGGAATACTTCTCCAAGCGTCTTCAAATGCACTGTTAAGTCCATGAATATTAGTAACGTGTTTCTGCGACAGGTTGGTCTTTATAGTGTGCCACAAATTTTCTATGGGATTTAAATCCGGACTATTGGCAGGCCACTCTAATACTGTCACGGATTGTTCTGTAAGAAACGCTTTAACGCTGCGTGCTGTGTGCTTTGGGTCGTTGTCATGCTGAAATATCGAAGTTACTGGCAAATTTTCCTCGGAATATGGAATCATTGTCTCTTCCAAGATCTTTTTGTATTGATATTGATCCATTTGCCCTGCAATCTTTCTCACGGGACCAATCCCGTACCCTGAGAAACATCCCCACACCATTACATTTCCACCACCGTGCTTAACTGTCTTTTTAGTGTACTTGTTATTCAAAGCCTCGTTTATTGGTCGTCGTACATATCGTTTTCCATCGGAATTAATCAAATTATTTTAAGTTTCATCTGAAAACAAAACTTTTTTCCATTGATGAATAGTCCAACTTCCATATTTGCGAGCGAATGCTAGACGATTTTCTCTATGTTGCCTGGTTAGTAGTGGTACTTTTCTAGCGATCCTTCCTAACAATTTTCTTTCAACCAACCGTCTACGAACTAGTTTAGTGGACACGTGTCGAGGATCGTCTTCTGAAAATACCTCTTTTCTTATAACATTGGATCCTTTAAAGGGGTCCGCCTTAGCTAATCGAAGCATAAGCCTGTCTTCTTGAACTGTAGTCTTCCTGGGCCGAAGTTTTCTTGGCACGTTATCTGATGTTCCGTGTAGTTTGAAATGTGCGAGGGCGTTAAATATCATCTTTACGGAACATTCCAAATAATCGGCGATCTTTCTGTAACTCCATTTTTGTTTTAAATGAAAATTCACTATAATTTTTTTCGTTGCTGCATCACAGCTCTTATTTTTACCCATTTTTAATAAAACAACAATAAATAGTAACTTTTCGTAATGAGTTAGAAATAGCGGCAATATTTACAATGTGATTGACAATTGTGAGAACTGTATTTCAGTTTAAAAAATCAAATTGCGAACCAAGTCATACAATGTTTCTAATTAGTTGTCCATTCTGCCAGTCCTAACGATATTGATACTTTTTGTTTCACTGATATTTATTTTTATTGTCGTCTTGGTTGTCAAATATTATTGCTTGTAATTAAACTAGAGATATTAAAGTACATTGTAAAGTAGTGAAAAAAAAAATTACCTCCTATTAAATGCTATAATAATGTTAGTTACTTTATAAAAATGTCAGGTGACTAGGTGTTTCTAATTAGATGACCACCACTGTATATGTTTATGATGTAATATTTCAAATTTACAGTAATACCTTAGAATGATTTTGAAAACTATTGAAAACTATTAGTCAATTTTTGGACCTACTTCCTACTTATATTATAAATGCGAAAGTTTGTGAGGATGTTTGTTGTTCAATCACGCCATAATGGCACAACTGATATTGTAGAAACTTGGAATAGATAAAGTTCTTTAACTAGAATAGCATATAGGTTACTTTTACCAGTCGGTACCACGCGAGAGAAGCAGCGGGCGGAAGCTAGTATAAAATAATTTTGATACACAGTGGCCTTTACCATCTGCTATACTCACCATCAATACCTCCTAGCAAATTAGCCAGGTTGTTCTTATCAATGGTCTGGAACGTGATGCCGACCACATGGCAGACAAACTTCCTGATGGAGTCATGGAAGCCGCTGATCCTGTTACAGAGCTCCGGCATCTGGTGAACACGATTCCAAAACTGAGCAAAGTCACACTGCTCAAGTATATCGGCTAAGTACTTGATTTGAGATATTGTTTCATTCTCCGTCTGAAATAACAATTTAAATTATAAATTATGTTGTTCGATGGATTTTATTTTGATCATTAATGGTTTGAATAAATAATAATAGACCTTTACAATGTCTTTGGTCCACCAGGTGCAGGGCCTTCTTACACTTCACAACACGAACTGGTCACCATTCATGTTGCCATTCGCTAACCTTTATTCCCCAATGGTTGTTGGTTCTGTGAGCTATATGACTCACACACTGCCTCTTAAACTCGCTAGTTTAAAGCTATTTCAGTGACCTTGGTTGCTTTACAGATTTCTTGTCAGATTTCATCATCATCATTCTAGCCATTTGAAGACCACTGCGGAACATCGGTCTCCCCCACAGATTTCTGGAGTGACTTTGTGTCATGTGGGGGAAATTCACCCATACTCACAACGCTGGCCATGGGGGTTGGCAAGCGCAGTTAGAACTATCTTTGTGAAAATAGTGGGCACTCCTACCCATCCCCTAGCTTTTTTCTCTTAGTCGCCTCATAAGGCATCCACGGGTAGGAGATGTGGAGGGGCCTATTCTTCAGCCCAGTCCATCACGGCTAGATTGTTTGATTTACTTATCATAAAATAAACAATTCCAACTTACAACAGATTCCAGTAAGAGACACTTGCACAGAGTAAAATCAGTGTGAGGGAAGTTGGTCAGTGCTTTCAGTAAGATCTGGCATGTGATGTCGGCGTTGAACTTCTCAGGATTGAACTGGTAAAGCTTTAGAACAGCCAGGTTAGCTTCGAGGTCGTAAGTGTTCTCTTTTGACTGCATCTCAACATATCGTTCTAACGTTTGTAGATTTGCTGGATTATACCTGTGGAAATCGATTCGATGTGATATTTTTGAGCCGATGTTTTTTTTAATATTTTGCCTGAGAACAGATGTGTGTTTACCTTTCAATACTCTTTAGTATACCAGCAACAGTTTGTTTCATAGTTTCAGCCATTTTTCCAGGTTCTAGGGCTTTTGCTTAGCACGAAAACTTATGCCTACCTTTGACCAACAAGCGGAAAGAAAGACGGACAGACAAAAATGCACGCACGCACAATCCACGAATCCACGCGCTCCGCTCGCTGCGTCCTCCGCCCATCAATCAATTCAATTCCATGTAGCAGTCACTGTTGCTGTCATGAAAACAGAAGCGTTATGCGTTACTGTCAAATTATTATAGTTGTTAATTGGACTCCATTTTTAGCCACTTTTGAAAGTTAGCCTTGCCGTTTTATTTTCTTTTTCTCGTGTTTTTTTTGTCGAGTTTTAGTGTGTGTAATCACGGTGGTATTTTAACCATTAAAGCTTAGAATCTTAGCATAGCACACGTGTAGTCTAGGGGCTAAGCCCCTTTGTCCATGATGCTACGCAAAAGTGACGGAACTCATTAGAAACTAGAGTTGCGGACTGATTGGAAACTCTGACTCGTCCACGACGCTACTGGAGTTTCCTGAAACTCAGTCACTCAGTATAAGATTTTATGTAAACAAACAAAGATCAGAATCACATAAAATTACTTTTTATTCCTTAATTTTTCAACAGTTTCTCGAAACCAGTCGCCTCGCGACCAGTATGTCGAGTCGCCAGGAGACTAGTTACAAACGCGTTTCTTTTGAGTAGCTTCGTGGACGAGCCGCCATTGAAATACTAGTGCTATCGCCGTCAGGCTACTCCATTGACATTTTGACAGCATTGATTGTTTGTAACTTGTTGTTTGCTTGCAATTGCAATCGTATCATTTCGATTTTTTGGATCCCTTTTTTCGCTGAAAACTAGAGAAAATAATCGTATCGAGTTCAATAGAATTATTACCAGCGGCCAAACACTCTACAATCATGGATCAAATGTTACCCAGTCCGTTCAACATGATGGGTATCGGTACGCCTTTACATCAGCCCGAAGAGGATCAACAAATCTTGCCAAATGCTATGCAGCATCAGCAACAGTTCCAACAGCAGCAGCAGCAGTCGCTAGCTAGCATGGGCTCGTCGCCGCTGGCGGGCTTCGGCTCGCTGGTCGGCACTCCTCAGCGAAGCATGCACACGTATGCCCCGACTGCCAGCTATGCGACCCCTCAACAAATGATGCAGCCTCAGACACCTGTAAGAAGCAATTTTTGTAATCACGGTCACTGATTCTTACTACCAAAATAAGTGTAAGATCCCTGATGAAAAGTATGTCCTTCCTCAGTGGAGTTCCTCAGAGAGACAGAGTAACTTTTATAATTAGTTGTAACTATTTTTTGTCTAAGATATATCTTACAAACAGCCAATAGTCCTTCCATTTATACAATAAAATCTATTATGCTAGCCAATATTATGTTTCAGCAAAACATGATGTCTCCAATGATCACCAACAGTAGCTTAGCTGGACAACCACTGCTTAGCCAAGCTAGTCCAGCTCCCATGACGCCAATGACCCCACACTCCGCTGACCCTGGTATTTTACCACAATTACAGTAAGACACTTTATTCTGATATTGTGCATAGCATACTTTGTATCACTTCTGTGTAGTTTTTTTTGTAATTTGGTTTGGTTTATTCTTTCAGGAATATTGTTTCAACAGTCAACTTGAATTGTAAGCTAGACCTTAAGAAAATTGCTCTCCATGCTCGTAATGCAGAATATAACCCAAAGAGATTTGCAGCTGTCATCATGAGAATCAGAGAACCAAGGACTACAGCACTGATCTTCTCTTCGGGAAAGATGGTTTGCACTGGAGCCAAGAGTGAGGAAGACTCACGGCTGGCCGCTAGAAAATATGCAAGAATTATCCAGAAACTTGGTTTTGTTGTAAGTAGTACTGTTAGTACTAATGCCAATTAGGTGTAGAATAAACCCCTTTTGGGATAGCATACACATTATGAATCACCTTGTTTATTATGTCTGGAATTTCTGCAGTGTAGAAGTTCAGTTGTGAAAGTAGCACCAAACTAACTGATGGTATTTTACCCTTTTGCAGGCAAAGTTCTTGGACTTCAAAATACAGAACATGGTAGGAAGCTGTGATGTGAAGTTTCCAATTAGACTGGAAGGCTTAGTGCTTACACATGGACAGTTCAGTTCCTATGAGCCTGAACTTTTCCCTGGTCTCATCTACCGAATGGTGAAGCCAAGAATTGTGTTGCTAATATTTGTATCAGGAAAAGTGGTGCTGACTGGTGCCAAAGTGAGACAAGAAATCTATGAAGCATTTGATAACATCTATCCTATCCTAAAGAGCTTCAAAAAACAGTAATAGAGAAATAAACTCTACACCTCTAAAATATGCACCACAAGCATAGTACGATTTTCCGAAAAAGAATTTCTACATAAAACCTTACTAATATTTTTTACTTGCACAAAAACAAGATCTAAGATAAATTTATATCAATGTTCCAGTATGTAACTAGCAAATAAGTTGATTTAGAAGAGGTACCTACTGTTTTCTTAATCAAGTCTGCTTGTGTTGCGTGTTTTAGTGATAGGATATCTTTATGCTTGATTGATTGATATAAATGTGTTTGATAATTTAGGCTGAAAAGAGTATGAATGTGTTCTTGTTTAACTAGTTTCATAAGTAAATGTTTTTAAAACAACCATAATTCTTTCTCTGAAATAATCCAATACCTAGAAACTGGGAAATCTTTGCATAGTGACATATCAAGAAGCTACTTTTTATCCGGGGACCACGCAAACGAAGTCACGGCCGAAAACTAGTCAGAAGTTTAATATTTAATATAATAATAGTTTAATATTGCAGAATAACGCCATCTATTAGTCAATAGGGTCACTATTACTATCTTTGTTTTTTTCCTTTCGTGCTGGCGATGGCATCTTAAGCCTTACTACCATGACACGTGATTTTTTTTAATTTATTTACTAAATTCCACAGAGTACATACTTTTGTATTCGTAAACAGAGTATAATATAGACCGGGCTAGGGCGTATACCCGAGCAAGACGTAAGTTCGTATAATCCAGCCAATTAGAAATGGATATTTTTATGTGTGGCTTTAGGCATGAGAATGACCATACAATTAGTGCTGTTTAACATAACCAAGGATAAAAATTTAAAGAAATGGTAATGATTTATGCATTAGAAAACTAAATAAATAATAACGTGTTCAATTATAAAGCCAGATCCTTATACAGCATAAAGTTTTAATTGCAAATAGAAACAATAACGGTACTTACCGGTTAAACGTAATATTTTCCACTTTCCTTAAACTATGGCTCGTGGAGCCTATAATACTGCAACGTACCATGTTACCAGTTGAATTCTACACCTGCTACACCAGGCACACAAAATATTAGTTAGTAAATTAGTAATTACTGCACTTTTTCACACTAACTATTGACTTTTTTGTGCACCAATGATTGGTGCACAACAAACCCAAAGTGCATACGCAGACAGTGATGGAAGATAACAGTTTTTTCTCCTTTACTCATACATCATTTCATATATTTCTATCCTTTTCTTTCTTGGTATTATTATTAAGCCGGACGTCTATGTTATTCTCGGTTTACGTTTGTATATAAACCGGAGACTAAATTTTTTCTACATCACAAGTCATGGCATCTGCTATTTTTACAGTCAATCTTGCTAGTGTTAAGTAATTAGAGTGGCTAGTCTGTGTTTGCTCAGAAGAAAATGGTGGCGGTTTTCTTCAACACTTCAAACTGCATTTTTAGTCATAAAAGAAAATAATTTAGTACACTCCCGTTCTATTTGCCTACACTCGTGCTAAGGTCCTAAGCTTTAATGGTTAAAATACCACCGCGATTACACACTAAAACACGAGAAAAATAAAATAAAACGGCTAAGCTAAACAACATTCAAAAGTGGCTAAAAAAGTAAAAATGGAGTCCCCATCATATCTTACTAAAACTAGAATTGACTTGACGGTGACTTGACTATGATTGAGAAGTAAAATGAAGAAGAACGGTAAAAAAAATACAAAACGAAAAATAAATGTAACACTTGGCGGTAAGGCCTAGATGCCATAGCCATCCCGAAAGGGGATAAACTAAACAAAAAAGCCGATTTCGTCTTGTCAGATTTCTTCTCTCTTATTTTATTTACTCGTGATTTGGGCGTGTTGCTCAGTATTCTGTATTTTGAGGCGTGTAGTTAAATTGTGTTTGAAGCAAAAAAAACATATTATCACATGTTTATTATCTGAGTGCAAAATTTATGCTATGGTGAGTATTCAGATATTTTAGCAGCTTCGGCGCTATGAACCTATTCCAGGAGAGAGGGTCCCCATAACACACATTAAACACATTTTCCCACTGCTGGGTCTCTTTGTTTGTGTCATACATTACGATACAGCGCGAGTCTTGTCCATTTGCGGTCCACGATCTTGACTATGTTGTCTGCCCATCTCGCTGCCAGACGCTCCACGTTTCTGTACCCACTTCTAGGCCACAATTTATATAGCGTCTCTCTAGCTGTCACCACAAAGCCTCACAATAAATACACAAAAATTTTAGGATCCGGTAAACGGGACCAGCTCCCCTGGCCTGATGACGGCTCCGCCGCTGCTGCCGCCGATGCTGGCTGGATTGTCTCCACTCGCGTCGGCTGTGGCCATGCCGCCTGTCCCTGGCTTGCCACCAAGCATGGCTGCATTGCCACCACCAATGGCATTTCCGCCAATGCTGCCTCCATTCTCTATGCCTCCACCAGGCTTCCCTGGATTTAAGGTAAATATGTTTTATAGCTACTCATTCTCTTCATCATCTTAGCAACTAGGTTCTCGTAATTGACTACCTTAATATTTTGTAAAACATGCATCAGGTATGTAATAAATTGTTCATAAACTATTTATAACTTGAAACTATAATCTATAGGAACCTAATTTTAACTCAATTTTTTTTTTATGATTTTTAAGTTAATCTGTAAGATATTATAGAGGAAAAATTAATCATACTATTTTATCCAGCAGCCGAATCTGCTTAGTAGTTAGAAAAACCCTTATGGGTTTTTACCCTTATGGCCTTTATCAGTGGCGCACTGATATGGTCAGATGATCTTTTAAAATTATATTCCAGGAAGCACCAGCTCCTGATATAGCTCCACTAGCAAACCAGAGCTCTCCATGGTCGGAGCACAAGGCCCCTGATGGCCGCACATATTATTACAACTCCGTCACCAAACAGAGTCTGTGGGAGAAACCAGATGACTTAAAATCATCAGCTGAGGTATTTAAATCTTCTATTCCATGTTCCATCTAAGAAACGGTGGCTCTATCATAAAAGTACTATTCCCACAGAAACTCCTATCATCATGCGTATGGAAAGAGTACACAACGGATGCCGGACGTGTGTACTACCACAATATTGAGACCAAGGAGTCCAGCTGGGTTGTGCCCCAGGAGCTGCAGGAGATCAAGGACCAGATTGCAGCAGAGGAAGCTGCCCAGTAAGTATGATTTATTTAAATGACTTTTGGACTATTGCTTTTCATGTCACTGGTCTTCTCTCCCTCTTCATGTACATGCCAAACTTCAATCCAATCCATACATCATCACATCTTTTGTATTTATAATATTAGTAAGAAGGAAGCAGGCAGCTTAGTAGGAATAGGAAGTAGGATAGGGATGCCTTTGCAATGGCATGTGGAGACATGGAGGGCTGAGTCAGAAGAAATATTCAATGTGTATTTTTCACAGGCAGGCACTAAGCGCTGACTTGACTCCGGGAGAGGTGCCGCTACCAGATGAGCCTTCCCCCGTACAAACCGGTGGCAGCTCGGCGCTCGACGAGGCTATGGCCAAGACCCTAGCGTCTATTGACCCCACGCTGCACACCAACATACCCATTCCGGAAGAAAGTAAAAACACTACTATGTAAACCACCTAATTCAGACCACTCCCTGCAGAACTTCCGCTGCGTTTGAATGAATGTATCTTCATGGTATGAACTCCGTCTCTCCTGCGCCCCGTTAAAATTGCAGGAGTGGTCTGAGTTAAATGGTTCGCCTTTAAGCGCCGACCTAGCTGACTCTGTTTCTGCTTGTTAATATTTAATTGATTACTCAATATTGTTTTGCAGTAAACCCCGATGAAATCATCGCGCCGCCATCAAATAACTCAGACTGCCAGGACCCTGTGCCAGAATATAAGGATAAGAAGGAAGCCATTGAAGCTTTCAAGGAACTATTAAAAGATAAGGTCACTATTTTATTGTAATAAACGAGGCACAGTTGAATTAGTACCCATTTTCGCCATGTTGTCTCAGTATTTTTGAAAAGTTTTGTAAATTTTAAATTACAGAATGTGTCGTCAAACGCGTCATGGGAACAATGTGTGAAAATCATCTCCAAGGATCCACGGTACAACACATTCAAGAAACTCAATGAAAAGAAGCAGGCGTTCAATGCATATAAAACACAGAAGTTGAAAGATGAACGTGAAGAAGCAAGGTATTATAGGATTTTCACTCTATTGATCAGATAACAAAAAGGCATGTGACGAAAAGAGTGTTAGATATGAATGTAGAAGAAGAGGTAGGCTGAAGGTTATTTGAAATAATCGATGTCGTCACTCCCACAGACTGAAAACAAAGAAGAATCGTGAGAATCTAGAAGAGTTTCTGTTGACATGTGACCGCGTCACGTCACTCACCAAATTCTACAAATGTGAAGAAATGTTCAGTAATCTCGAGGTAAAGTAACATCCGGAAAGCTTTCAGTCCATTTTATTAAGGCCTTTTTTTGTTGTTATATAAATCTGAGTGCCCTCTAGCTAAGGACTCTTATGAACTCTATGTTACAGCTATATAACTTTTTATTTAAATCAAATACTCAGATATGGCGTTGTGTTCCGGAGTCAGATAGAAGAGACATATTCGAAGACTCCTTATTTACTATCACAAAAAGAGAAAAAGAGGAAGCCAAAGTTCTCAAGAAACGCAATATGAAAATGCTGGCTCAAGTAAGTTATTGTTATATTTACACACATACATATTATTTTAATTGCTAAACAAATATCAGCATTGTCTTATTCAAATAAAGTTGGAAATTCTTTGTGTGCCCACGCTTCAATCAATCTTCTTGAGTATTATGAAGTCTTATTTCAATTAGACAAAGCAGATTTTGATTAATCAGTAAAAAAAATTAAATAGCTAATATGTTCGTTAGGTTTTAGAAAATATGACCGAGATCGCATACAACAGCACATGGAGCGAAGCACAGGTCTTGCTGTTAGAAAACTCCGCGTTCAAGAACGACGTCAGTTTACTGGGGATGGACAAGGAAGATGCACTAATTGGTAACAATAGACAAAAATCTATACATACTGAACAATTAATGATTGTGTAAACAATACAAAAAAAACACACAAAACTAAGCCGTATCAATTTCATTAGAGCATCAAGGTATCAGAAATAGTGTTCCGCCATCTTGAAACTTAAAAAATGGCTGGACGCCATGTTGGATTTTGCGATGACGTCACTTCCCCAAAAATCATGCTTTATATCTTTTTTTTTTTTTTCAGTGTTTGAGCAGCATATTAGAAATCTCGAGGCGGAATATTTAGCAGACCGAGAAGCAACTAAAAAGAGGAATAAGCGTCAGCAGAGGAAAAATAGAGATAATTTCTTGGTAAAACATTTGAGCCTGGTATTTTTATAATAAAATATTGATATTAACTTTATGGGCACTGGTAGCCCACTCAATACCATAACTTAAAACATACGATCCTTGTAAATTGTAATCAATAGTTTATTTCACCACATGATATAGATTTCGCTTGAATTACAGAACACTGGTAATGTAACTACTTTGTATCAAGTTTATCACAGTTGAATTAAATTGGTATCTTAAGGTTCCACCACTCAATACACAGTAGTTCCAAAGGAGCATTCAAAGTCAAAAGACGTTTATTTCAATAAAATCACTAGGATCACATTTAAGAGCACTGCTTACACTCGTGAGAGTGTTTTTGCATGCCGTTTAATCGCGCTCACGAGTAAAGTGCGCCTAATAAGGTGCCAAGTATTCAATGTAATTCAATCAACTTTCATTTATTGGATTTGAGAATTACATTTTGTTCAGTTCCATTGCTCTGTTATAGACCTTGCTGGATATGTTGCACGAAGAAGGAAAACTAACGTCGATGTCGCTCTGGGTGGAATTGTATCCTGTTATCTCAGCTGATATGAGATTCTCAGCTATGCTTGGTAAGTCTCTTTAAAAGTAGCCTTAACACTCTCCAGCCCATTAAATAAATACATGCAAAAAAACACCTTATATGTTGCTGCTGAAGGAAGAACAATCCAACCAACCAACAAACAAACAAATTCGACATACTGGAAAAAAAATCCTCAAACTCTTCCAAATTAACCTTTTTGGTATTTTAATCATCTTATAACTAATTACTAAACGTACCTACGAGAAGCTCGGCATCAAGATTGGTACCTAAAACAGCTGATTCATTGAGTTTGAATTGATTTGACCCAAAAACAGTTCATTTTTGTATAGAGTTTTTTCAACACATGTCGAATTTACTAAAGACGTAGAATTATTTTTTTTGCCAGTTGGGTGTAGAATAAGCCCCTTTCCGGGAGAGCATACTATGAATCACTTTGTCTGTGCAATTGCATGAACTATATTTTTTTCTTAATCATTGTTCCCAATGTTTACCAAACAAATAAAATTGTAGGACAGAGCGGCTCTACTCCATTAGACCTATTCAAGTTCTACGTAGAAAATCTAAAGGCGCGTTTCCACGACGAGAAGAAGATTATAAAGGAGATATTGAAAGAGAAAGAGTTTGACGTGAAGCCAGAGACGACATTCGAACAGTTCGCGACAGTGGTGTGCGAGGACAGCAAGTCAGCGTCGCTTGACGCCGGCAACGTGAAGCTTACTTACAACGCGCTGCTTGAAAAGGTACCTTATTATAAGTTAGACATTTACGGTCTGTCTCATAAAAACTTAGAGTACATTTGAAGTCATGTTTAAATCGAGAGGCAACTTTAGTTGTTGCTTAAGGCGCTATGAAAATCATAATAAACTGTCGAGTGGGCGGAGTGAAGAAAGTGACAGCGCTACGTACTATAATTGAATTCGGAAAGAGATAGCAAGCGTTAGAAGGCGCTCGAAAGTAATCGACGTAAGCGACATATAAGAAAATATCGATTATCTTAAAAACTAAGTATTTTTTTAAAAAAGTGTCTTTGATTTAGCTACCCAATGCTTTTGTCTGACACAATATTTAAAAAAAAGTTATTATGATTGATAGTTTCTGAGTATTTTCGAAAAAACAGTTGCAGAGCACCGTACTTTAAAAAATAAATCTATCGAGAAAAGTTTTACCAATCGTGTTTCTGTCTTGGATTTAGGTAAATAAAATGCTCAAGATATCTTTGCCATAAAAATCAAAACTGTGCGTTTTGCGGTTATTGAGAAAATCATAAAAACAATTTAACCCTCACCTTAACCGTACTTTAGGGCTAAAAGTGTGCGCTAACCTTACACTATCTCGATGCTAAGTTAGAGAAGACAGGACTCTACTATAGCGTTGCTAATTTTTTCGGAAATCATATTTATTTATTTGTATAAACCACATAGAAACTAACAGCCGAGGCCAAAACGTTTTAAAGCTAGCAGGCATGCATAATATAAATTAATTACATAACACATCACATACATACACATTGTAACATTTTACGAATTTTTATAACTAAGGAAACTTATACACACAAAAACAAATAGGTGTAATTTCATTTTGTTCATTATGTTTGCTTTTGTTTAACAATCAGGCGGAGGCGAGAAACAAAGAGAAGATGAAGGAAGAGTCCAAAGCACTGAAGAAACTCGAAACCGGGTTCAAGTGGATCCTGACCCAGGCCAACATTGACCCTTCGCTGCCGTGGAGCGAGGTCAAAGAGAAGATAGACCTTGAAGCTCCTGAGGTTGTCGCGGTGCAGTTTGAAGAGGAACGCATCAGGATATATAAGGTAATACACCAGACTTTAGTAGCGAACTGAACTTTGTCATTAAAAGGTTCAAGTCCGACTCAAGTGGATCTAGGAGTGCTATGGCGTAAGTAAAATGGGAATGAAGTTCGCATTTTTGAGGATAGTTTTATCAACCTTACCAACAACCAGAAGGCTTCAAACAAGTTTGAAACGTTTTGAATATTGCTAGGATTGTTAAAATTATCCTCTAAGTTACGAACTTCATTGCCCTTTCGCTTACACAATATCACCACTGGTTGGCAAGTAAAATTGTCACTTATATTCTTTATTGTTTCGTGTTGGTAATAAAAATAATGTTAAAAATACATTATCCTCAACATGAACCCCACTGGGGCACTACAATATTTGCTCATTCATTGAATTATCTATAGGATTACATAATTTAATTAAAGGAGCCATTTCATTCTGGGCCTGGTCCATGTACACTACATAGAAAAATTAGGAAAAAATAGGAGATTACAAGAAAAATACAATTTCATTAATTTGAAGACAAATGCGATGGTACAAGAATAGTTGTTCTGGTAAGTTTTTTACTATTTTAAGGCCGCCATGTTGGTTTATAATTGGCGTTTGACATGACATTGACATATTTTTCATGTCATGTTGTTTGATTTGATGTTTTTGTTTTGTCAGATAAATGTAGGTTGTCAAAATGACATTTCACGCACGTCCATCCGCCATATTTTTGTAGCGCTGTGTGTTGCTCTCTTTGTCGAAGAAAATCTTAATGTACCTTAGAACGAAGTCAATTTACATAAAATAACCAATTAAATACGTTTACTTTATTGCTTAGCCATATTTTAGAGTAGTGTACACAGTGCAGGCCCAGGCTCCATATATTGATGAAACGACTCTTTTCCTGTATACATCCTAAATTAATATTATAAGCCTGTTCTGATTTGCAGGAGTACCAACATGAGAAAGAGGACAGTTGCATGCACTACCACCACCCGAAGCCGAAGAAAGCGAAGCGCTCTAAGAAGAAGAAGCGCTCACACTCTATTTCACCAGTAAGTGTATCCACGTTTGCTTCATTCACCCAAATTCAATGTGAAATAAGTGAAATAAATAACACCCAACAATCACATACATAGTCCTGACCCCACACTAGGATTCCCATTTTCGTGGTAATCAGAAACAACGAGTACTACCACAACACTCAGAAATATTTGCAGATCATTAAAACATTTGTCCCGCAGCGGGAATCGAACGTCTCAGACAGGCACTCACCCGCTAAGACATCGTGATCGTAAAATGTTTGTAAGATGTACTCAAAAATTCCGCCTTACATACACCCTAAGGGCGTATTTTGCGTGAAGTGATCTCTGCCTTGCTTTCGTAAATGCGTAATCATAAAAAAGTACAATTTTTGTCTTGTTCTTATTGTTTTGGTTGCAACTGAACAACAGACTAGGTAATCAAAATCATAAAATGAATGGTTCACCCTCACCTTCATTTGATAGTACTATCAATTTTGGTGATAGTACTATCAAATAAAGTCTGAAAAATTACTTATTACTAATAATAATAAAGATTTATTTTTCTCTCACTAAAAGGTTCTTAAGTAGAGCTGTGTACATTGGTAGGCAGCTAAATTGTAGACCTGTTTTGTGGGAGACTGCCAGTCTCCGTCACTGGTGCCTGAGATAGGTTTGTAAAACCTGTATTACTGGTCACCAGGCTCTCACTCCACGGATTGTACTAGCGACATTGCATTGTTTAACCTAGTAGTTTTAGATAGACTATACTTCATATTCCTTTTACATTGATAGGATAGGAGGAAGGGCACAGTGGAGGAGGTAAGGCGCAGCGAGATTTTCTCGTTCTAAATTGGAGCAGCCCGCCTTAGGCCTTGAGGTACCTCCGCCTTACGGAAGATCGCAGATAAATAACATTATTTGTTTCAAATAGTGTTTAGAAAGGTTGCCAGAGCTCTTTAGGGGGGAGGGGTTGGCAACGTGTGCGTGATGCCTCTGGTATTGCAAGCGCTGATAGGCTACGGTAACCGCTTACCAACAGGTGGGCCGTATGCTTTTTTGCCACCTCAGTTGTATAAAAAAAAAAGGTAAATTGACGTCAAAAATGTTTGTTTGTTTGCAGTCGCGGTCCCGGTCTGCGTCGCCGCCGACGGGCGCGCGGTCGCCGTCGCCCGCGGCCAGCGCCGCCTCCTGGAGCTCCGACGACGCCCGCGGCAAGCACAAGAAGCCCAAGAAGAAGCATCGCAGGCATTCCCCTTTGCCGGTAAATAGGCGATATTAATAATACTAGCTTCCGATCGCAGCTTTGCTCTCATGGTACCTGGACAAAATATGTTAAATATTCTAGGTTATTTAGTAGAGTTTTTGGTTTTCTAGGTTATTTAGTAGTCTTTAGTAGTAGCTTAATTGAGTAACAAACATTTACACATCTTTGTAAACTTTTTTCGCATATATAATACTAGCCTCTGTATTCTACCTCTGTGCCAAATTTCATCCAAATCCGTTCAGCCGTTTGGGCGTGATTGAACCACAAACATCCAAATATTTTGATATTTGGATGGTTGTGGTCAATCTAAACATCCTCACAAACTTTCGCATTTATAATAATAATAATATAATATATCTTTATTTCAGGCTACTTGACACATTACACAAAAATGTGTAACATGCCATGGCCCATATTAATAAATACCTTACAGACTAACATACATATAATATTAAACTTAAATAACTACACCACATCTAGAGTCAGGGACTTTCTTGATCGTGTGCGCCTCCCTGTAGCGACGGTAGACCACTCCAGCTGACCAGAAGTCGATAATATTAGTAGGATTACTTATTTACTTTTTCTATTCTTTCTTAATTACTGATCATATCCCGTCCGTCATAGAATCAGCATATTTTATTCTATTGTCAAACTATTTTTTTTTAATAATTTTAAAAAAATAATCCTTAGAATATGGCAGTTGCACAAGACGTGCAAAGCCAGAAAAAAATATTTGAAATAACGTCTTTCAACTGCTTGATCACCCATCCATTTCATGACATATTTTTTTTTCAGAAATCACCAACGCCAGAAGAAGGCGGCATCTCGGACGAGGAGCCGCCGCGGCACAAGAAGAAGTCCAAGCGCAGCGCGCCCTCCAGCCCCGAACAAGATGTCGTTGACCACACGCACAAGAAAAAACGAAAAGACAAGAAGGACAAAAAAGAAAGGTATTTTTAGTGTTTACGCCTTTTTGATCTTGAGTTGTTCCTTCTATTGACTTATGTGTCATCATAATAAGACAATTAAAGGAGACATCGACCCGAAGGAGAACGCTGATCGCTCTCCGCACTTATGGGCTGAAATATGCGTAGGTAAAAATACATAGAAAGAGATTATAACAAAAGCAGCTCTCGCACGCAGTGATACGATATATACTAGCGTGCCGGGCGAGCGCCACGCGCACGCAGCGGTGGATCAGCTAAAATGCACTTTATTGCGTCGTCGTTACGAGAGTATCTATTTATTTAAATGACTTCACGGAGTTATAAAGGTTTTATAAGTTTTTACTTTTAATTATACTGTGATAATGTAAATGTTCAGCATATTGTCTGAAGGCTTGCAGAAGCCTAGGAACGGTTATTGCGTTTTATTGTTGTGCTCTGTCTGAAATATCCTGACGACCTCGGTGGCGTAGCGGAAAAGGCCAGCTCGAGAAGCAAGAGGTGCGGGTTCGATTCCAGCAGCGGGAATTTTATTTGAATGATCTGCAAATATTTGTTCTGTGTCTGGATTTACCATGGTACTCGTAGTTTCTGATACCCATAACACAGGTTATCCTAGTGTGGGGTCAGGACTATGTATGTGACTGTTGTCTAATATTATTATTTTTGTAGATCGAGCGGTTGGAGCGACGCCGAGCTGGAGTCCCGCCGCGCGGCCCTGCTCGCTCAGCTGCACGAGCACGAGGCCGAATGACCCGAGATCTCCAACCTCAACGTCCACATATTCTTCGATTACAGCCGACGACCCCGCCCCGCCCGCACCCCGACCCCCGAGGCCCCCGAGGCCCCCGAACCTACCACCCCACCTGAAGCATCCGAAGCATCTGCATCTGAAGCTCCCCCCACAGTGGTCGCTGAAGTTGACGTTCTCGAGTCGCATCTTAGTACCGATGGATCGTAAATTCGTTTCTTCTGTTTTGTGAATGAACACAGTGATTAATTTAGGATTTGTGTGTATATCATTATTGGAAGTATAGATCGGCATCGAGCTCTGTCCGTCTCAAAGGACATGGAAATGTAGTGGCAGCACTATTAAATTATATTTACATAAACTTGATGCCGGGCCGGTTTCTGTGTTTGGGTAGGCTGAGCCTGACTATTGGATGTTACTTTAAATGTAGTTTCAGTGTAGTGAAGAACATAGTGATATATTCATTTATGCGATTGGAACTTTATAATTGGTTTATGTGTTGAATATTAGTAATAGATCAATTTTAAATAAAACTATCATGTCTTTTAAAAATTATATTCAATGTCATTATTATCTTGATTAGTTAGATTGTTCAACTATAGTGATTTATGCATAAGAATATGGTAGCTTTGTTCGACACTTAAATGTTTACATGTTTTAGATCTCTGTTGGTACTAGATGTAGCCTAATATTATTGTAATAAAACATTTAACAGGCAATACTAACAAAAAATTAAATGTAAGGTCGGATCCACACACATTAGTGCCGATACGACATGTTACAGTTCTTTACTGTGCAGTGTCAGTAAAAGCATGGCAGTGTGTCATGATTGATACTGATCGATGATGAGAAATGTATAAAAAATTACACTGCACAGACAGTACGGAACGGAGCGTCATGTGTCTGCACTTTACTTTTGTGGGCCGATAGACCTAAAAAATACAAATGATACTTATTACATTAAAAAATGTATTCTTAGATAAAATGATAACGAACTTCAACTGCTTCAACTTACACCTGAAGTGAAATGAAAGTGGAACTCTTATCCAATAAAATAAGCAAGACAGTAATCAATAGTTTTATTTCTAATCTATTTATTTATGTGCCGACTCAAATCTGCTGGCCCAAATCACATAGTAGGTAGCTAGGTAGCCAAGCAATTTAACTTCTTCAGACTGATTTTTAATTACGTCACCAACCCTGAGGTAGTCAGCTAGCCAGGCAAACGTTAAACTTTAATATTATTTTGCATCTGGACCATTGACTGAGTGATTTTTTTTGGAGCGTTGATTATGGAGAATCATCATCATCATTTCAGCCGTTCGACGTCCACTGCTGAACATGGCCTCCCCCACAGACACCAAATTCCTTATCATGTGGGGGGGATTTGCCCATATTCACCACCCTGGGCATGCGGGTTGGCGAGCGCAGTTAGAGCTATAGTTGTTAAAATGAGGGATGCTGCTGCCCATCCCCTAGCTTTTTTAGGCGCCGCTTACGACATCCGCGGATAGGTAGTTATGGAGGGGCCTATTCTTCAGCCGGGGCCACCACGGCCAATTTTGGAGAATAGCGTCTCCATAATCTATGGAGGCGATACTGATTGACATTGACAAACAACGTTGAATGAAATTGATCTGTCATATCTGCTAGGAACAGCTGGCTGACTGTAGCAAAACAAAGCAAATGGAAATAATTCTGATTTTTGTTTGTACCGATTTATTAGCGTTAACATAATTTTGCTAAACATTTTAATAGTGCAAGTGTCAAGGAACATTTTCTGCACAATGTGGAAGAAGCTAACACAATTATTTTTTAGAATATCAGTATCTTGATTCAAAACAAAGTGCATTGATCTATTACAAAATGTCCTGCCAAGTGGAGCAAATAGCTGATTGTGGTGATATTCTAAGCTTAGGGAGGGCTCTCTTTGTTCCAGAAAAAGAAGGTATTTTTTCAATTTTCAAAGATCAATCAAATTCTGTTCTATTTACTGGTGGCTGTCCATTAAGCTTCCAATAAGCTTGTATCACTATTTCCATAAGGTTTTTGTTCTACAGCAGCTTTGATTCTTTTCAGACACCGCCTGGTTGCAACAATGCGCCATGTCAATCTCTTCTTGCGGGAACCTACTTGCAGTGGGGTACCGGAATAGGCTTTGTATATTGACATCACAATGGATCAGTTCAACAGATAGCCACTCTTTTCTGATATCCTGGAGTGGGACCTTGCCAGCTGAAATAACTGTTATCCTGGCTTTATCCATCTGTCCTTCACATCATTCCTCACAGGTATGTTGTTTACTTCATTATGTGTTCTGTGTACAGTGGGTTTCACTGTTTATTTTATTGTCAAAATTGTTTGGAAATAAAAGGAACAGTTTTCTCTTTCAATTAAGTATAAGGCTTTCACCACTGTACTTTGGTGCCTCTAATTCTAAATTGAAGGGAAAATAAGGTGTGCACTGATCTCATGCATTGGGGTGTATTGTGCATTGCCTCCTGCTGACCTCACCCTAACCAGCCTAACTCTATAAAGTAGAAGAAAAACAGATCCAGCAATATTCTTATTGTAGAATATCTAACTACAGGAGAAAAAGTTTCAGTGTAGTCTATTCCGAATTTATGGGAATAGCTTTTCGCTACGAGACGGGCTTTGTATCTTAACAACTCCCCATTTAGCCCTCTCTTCTTTGTAAATATCCATTTACATTTTAACGGCTTTCAAGTATTCCTGAAATGCATGGTTAACATACTCAGTTCCATTGTCACTTCTCAAAGATTTTGTTTGCTGACCAGTTTGATTTTCCACTAGGACTTGAAGCTCTTAAATTGGTTGAAGACCTCATCTTTAGTTTTCAGAAAATAAACCCACATTTTCCTAGAAAAATCATATATGAAGGTAACAAAATACCTAGAAAGTAACAGAGAAGGACTTCGGATTGGTGGCAATATTGTTTGAAAATCAAATTCTTAGAGGCAAGGAGCTCACTGGCCACAGGTCACAGCACAGCACACCTTTTGAACAATATGTTACTTGCATATACCAACTTATTTTATGATTATAAGCCCTTTTTATATTTACCAAGTTTTATTTTTGTTTATCTTATTTATCTTAATCTGTGTACCTTCTAGCTTTTGTCCATGTTCTTTCTACAGATTGAACTATGTCATGATCCCATCTTTGAAACAAATACACTCATCGGCAGAAAATGTGGCCCTAAACCAAATGTTGTTAATTTTTTTTTAATGATATACCGAATTTTCTTTTTTAGTGGTTATGCTAATAAACTCATTTTGTGAGTGTATAAACTAGGTATGTTTAAAATTTTGAGTAAATATTATCTTACTACCTAATTATATTTTACAGAATGGACCTGACTGGTTCTGCATAATAGTTGGATTTAAAAATGGCAGTGTCGGCTTCTACACCAACACGGGCCACCAGCTCTTACTTGAGAAGCTTGATGAGAAGCCGGTTATCAAGATATCTTGCCACACAGGAACCTATGGAACGCTACCGGATGACATCCACATACTATTCCAGACTTGTGAGTGTGTGATATCGGGTGGTAGTTTGTTTCAAACTCTGAGGAATGCTAAGGCCCAGATGGCTAAAGGTATGTTTATTTGATTGCATAGTTGAATTTGAACTAAGTCTGATATTGTAGTAGCATATGTTCTTAATCATGGGGGGTAAATTATAACTAGTAAAACACCCACAATACAGGGAATCCCAAGGAGCGAGAAAGCGACCGATTCGCAACACAAATGAAATTCTACCTTATTTACTGTTAGATACGGCTGAAATCACAAAATGGGGCGACTTGAGCGCGCTGTGATTTTGTGATTTCAGCCGTATTCAAAATTTAGCTTATTAGCAGGGACTGAAAGCGGTAGAGGTATAGGTACTGGTACCGTTAAAACATTTCGGTACCATTATGCTATACCGGTAGGGCATTACGGTACCGTTATTTAATACTGGTAGATTTCGGTACCGAAATTTTGAGCCCCGGCTAGTTCGCTAGGACAGTCGCGCCGCGGTGGCGGGGTGGCGGCGTTTCATCAAAGAATAAACCTTTATTAAAATTACCGTTATTTGAAACTTTTTGGTTGAAGAAGGCAACCCTGTTTTCTGCTGTTTTTACCTTCGTTTTCCCCCGCCATTCCCATTATATGACCCTCTCGCTCGCACATCTCTCTCCATCTCACCTGGCGGTGTCGCAGTTAGCTACTGCGCAAGCTCCTATCATTGGCGTCTTGTTTTCTGCAGTGGACAGTCGTGCCTCAAGGAGTACCAATTTGAGCCTACTCCTTTATTCACGACTTCATTGCGTGAGGATTTACCACGTAAGTCAATTTTATTTTACCTTCAACCGATAAATGTAACGATTGTTTAACGAGTGTTTAACGGATTTACCGTTCGAAGTTTATTGTGTGTTAAATACATCCATTTTTATTAGTTTGCTTGTAACAAAATCTATTTTTAGATTCAAGTAAAATTTTCGAATCTACCCTCAATTAAAAATTTTATGGTTATTTGTGTGCCCTAATTCGGTTTATTTGTTGCCCTAGTTATTCATTTCGAGCTTGCTTGTGAATAGCTTAAAATGAGTGATACAGAAGAAATTAGTGAATATCGTGATAACATAATTTCTAAATCGCAAACGGCAAATACCGTGAGTGGCAGTTCTCGTATTGATCGACAGCGGTCTAAAAGGCGGCGTAGCTCCTCTAGTAGTAGCTCTTCGAGCTCATCAAGTAGTTCCAGTACCTCGACATCATCTAGCTCCGAATCTCGGAAACAAAAGAAATCTCACAAACGTAAAAAAAGGGGGGGCAAACGTAATCGCCATCGGCAACGTGACCGCCGTCGTCTGAACAAGTTAACACAAGAATTGCACGAACTTCGAGAACGATCAAATTTCAATCATTTGAATTCGGAAGAACTTGTGGATGATAATATTAGCAGGGAACTGTATAACGACGGTAGTATGGACGAGTCCAATCTCAAACTTTCGGAATCACTTACTGAGTCGAACTTTGTATTTGCAATCGAAACAAAGCTGAAGGAACCTTCAGTTCCAAAAACCCCGCTAAATTATTTAACGACCCTAAAAGAAATCCAGCGTTTTGAAAGTAGTGACTGGTGCGAAATTCGCTACGCAGAAACTCAGAAAGCGTATAATCACACCCCCGGTTTTGTCGATTTAGAGGTTAACGACGAGGTTAAGGCCTATGATTCATTGCGACATCTTGCCTATTCTGACAAGGCCTACGCGGCTTTGACATTTTGTGTTTTAAAACAACGTGAGGCTTTACAAACCTCTCTTCGAAGCCTCTTGCAATGGGCTCATGATTCGGAACTAACCTACGAGGGTCTTAGTGAAAAAGTTAACGAACACTTTTTAAATGGCGAATTTTTTAAAGTTTCGTCAGAATTACTACAGCTTGTTTGTGGTCATAGAGCGGAAGTAGTTCAGATGAGGAGAGACGGTATAGCCAACTTTTTACGGGACCCTTTAACTAAAGTCGCTGTAAAGAAAATTCCCCCATCCTGCCGCCATTTATTTGAAACAGAGGCACTGATAGCAGTGCTTGAAAAAGCAGGTGGCGTTCGAAAAGCCTTCTTGCCTCTAAATAAACATGGCTCAAATGCTCTCGCTGCGCAAGCTGGTCCGAGCAAGCCAACATACTACCCCTCGCAGGGGCAGGTGAATCGTAATGTACCCTCGCAGGGTACTTCACATGGATGTTGCGCCTCTGCGCGCATTTCCCATACAAACCAACCCTCGCAGGGTTGTTGGCATTCTCGTCCCTCGCAGGGACAGAGATTTAATAATCAGAATGACAGTCGCCCTGCATTCTCAAACAACTACAGAGGTTCCTTTCGGTCAAGAGGTGGCCGCCAGGGCAATCGACCACAGGAATATAATAAGAACAGTCAGAAACGGCCGGGAGCCTCCTCGGAGAACAATTCTCGAGGGAATAAACGTAAGTTTTGACGATCACACCTTCAAAGCGGGTCGATTACTCCTACACCACCATCGATGGACTCAACTAGGCGCTCCGTCTTACATTTTGAAAGTAATACAAGGGTATCGCATTCCCTTTCTACAAAAACCACCACTGGTGTTTCCGAACCTATCATGCAATCAGTTCAGTACTCCAGTATCAGACAAAATGACAACAGTTATAACTCAAATGTTGACCCAGGGTGTTGTAGAAGTAGTCGACCCGACACCAAGCTTTGTGTCGAATATGTTTCTGGTTCCAAAGAGCGACGGGTCTCACCGACCGATCTTCAACTTGTCGGCTCTAAACGAGTATATAATGACAGACAAATTCAGCCTAATAAATGTTTACCGTGTCCCCGACTTTCTGCAGCCCATGGATTGGATGTGCAAAATAGATTTGTCCCAGGCGTATTTCCATCTGCCAATAAGTACGTCTCACAGGCGATTCCTACGGCTAGTTTACAGAGGCCAATTGATGCAAATGACATGCCTCCCTTTCGGTTTGAGCACGGCACCAAAAGTGTTTGCGTCCCTGACAAACTGGGTAGCTCAGACTCTAAGAGAGCAAGGGATACGTATTATAGTTTATTTGGACGACTTTCTCCTGGCCCATCAGAGTCGTCAAGCCCTGCAGTCTCAGGTACAAATTGTGCTAGACAGACTTCGTTACCTCGGTTGGCAAATAAACCTAGAGAAGTCAATAATAACCCCCCAACAGAAGCTCATCTTTCTGGGTGTACAATGGGATACTTGGAAGAACGAGAAAACCTTGCCAAGAGAAAAAAGTCTCAATCTCTCTTCCAAGATCACAAGTATCCTGACCGACGGCTTTATGACGCTAAAAGAGTTACAGAGTCTAGTCGGCCTACTAAATTTTTCGAGTTTTGTGGTACCCAAAGGGAGACTTCACTATCGAGGCATTCTCGATCTCCTCAACGTCGTTTCCAAAATGACAGATGCCAGACTGTTTCCATTTCCGAACGAAGCATCAAAGGACCTTGTATGGTGGCTCCGGAACAATCGTCTACCCTCTTTGATACATCCCCCACCACCATCGCATTTTCTCGTGACAGATGCGTCGGACCTAGCCTGGGGAGCGCAGTTAGACAGTCAAGCATTTTCAGGACAGTGGATCGATCAGGAGCAAAAATTTCATTGCAATCAGAAGGAGCTCCTCGCTCTATTGAAAGTCCTGCAAGTAAAATATCAGAGCCTGAGTCAATCCACGGTCCTGTGGCAAAGCGACAACAGAACAGCGGTCGCTTATATTCGAAACGAGGGAGGAACGAAATCTTTAGCGCTCATGAATATAGCATTCCAGATTTTTCATTTGTTAGAGCTTCATCATATTCAGATAACCGCTCATCACATACCGGGCAAGTTCAATGGTCATGCAGATCATCTGTCTCGTTACCGGTCACCCCCAGAGTGGCACCTCATGCCTGTTTGCACAGAAATGATCTTCAGAAAATTCGGAATTCCTGTTATAGATCTTTTTGCCTCAAGGAACGCACATGTAGTAGCCAATTATGTGTCTTTAGACCAAAACGACGATCAAGCAATTTTACACGATGCTTTCGCTCATCAATGGAACTACCACCTTGCGTGGGTTTTTCCTCCCCCTTATCTGATCCCCAGGGTATTAGCTCACCTCAATCAAGCAAACGGTACATTTCTGATGATAGTCCCGTGGTGGACACGCGTATTTTGGAGGTCAGACCTCAAGTCCAGAGCGCTAGCAGCGCCATTCACGATACATCACCTGAATCGATATCTAATAGACACATCCACAGGTCTTCCATCCCCCAACGTCCAAGCAATAACACTAGAAGTCTGGAAATGTGGGGGTGGGCAGAGAACCTAACTACCTGGGATGATGCTCAATTAAATTTGTTGTCATCATCTTTTCGTCCTTCCACGCGTAAGACGTACAAAGTAGCATGGGAAAGATGGCTCTCTTGGGCTAAGATTCACAAAATTAATCCGTTTAGCCCCAGTGGCTCTTGTCTGGCAAAGTTTCTGGCTGACTTACATATTAAAGAAAAATTGTCATATAACACAATTTTACTGCACAAATCCGTAGTATCTACCTTATGCAATACGGAGCTATCAGGCCATTTGAGTTCTCATGTCTTAGCACAACATGTTTTAAAATCAATTTCCTTGAAAAAACCAGTAGTCCATAAGAAATCAGTCTGGAATATTGATTTCCTTGTTTCATTTTTGGAAAGATACAATATTGATGAAAATAATCTATTTCAAACGTCTAGGCATTCCGCGGCCTTACTATTGTTATGCTCAGGTCGACGAGTGCATGACCTCACTTTATTAGCCATAGACGAGGAACATTATGAGGTACATGAAGATCATGTAATTTTATGGCCCAATTTTGGCTCTAAAACTGATAATTCTAATTACAGGCAGTCGGGATGGAAATTACTAAAAAATCCAAGGCATAAGAATCTCGATCCTGTTTTTTGGGTGAATCATTGCAAGGAACTCTTACGTGAAAGGCGTGAAGCAGCGAATACTACTAATTTATTTGTACATCTACGTGGACAAGCCAAAGTTGCGTCACGAACAGTGATAGCTGGATGGATTAAATCGTTACTAGCTGAGGCTGGCATCATCGCGTCTCCAGGAAGTATACGTTCAGCGGTCGCTTCGAAAAATTGGGCAGACAACGTTCCAATCGACGAGATCCTTTCCCGTGGAAATTGGAGATCTGGAAATACTTTCAGAAAATTCTATAGACGTGAAGTTCTTAAAACTCCTGCTCATAGCAGTATTACGAGTTCCTTTGTTCCGTGTGATTAATATTTATTGTATCCTAAATTATAAGATTGCAAAAAGTATTTTGTGTTCAATAATCATTAAGTTACTATGAAGTACGATTTCAGTTTTGTTTATTTTTAATGATAATACATTAAAATTATTTTCTCGCACTTCTTTATATTTTTATTTTATAGGTATATACCTAAGCTGCCTAGACATAAACAAATAGGTAGGTTTAGGTACCTACTTATTTATTTTTCAGTATATCTGTATTATGTAAGTACGTAGGTACACCCGATTGTGTACAAACAATCACATTGGCGTCCATCTCTACCAGGCGATAACAAACACGTCTTCAACCAAAAAGTTTCAAATAACGGTAATTTTAATAGCAGCGTTTTACCTAAAAATAAAACGCTTATTAATACTTACCTTATTTGAAACTTTAATTTTTAAATCTGCCTGGATGGTTTCGACTCAATGATAGGAGCTTGCGCAGTAGCTAACTGCGACACCGCCAGGTGAGATGGAGAGAGATGTGCGAGCGAGAGGGTCATATAATGGGAATGGCGGGGGAAAACGAAGGTAAAAACAGCAGAAAACAGGGTTGCCTTCTTCAACCAAAAAGTTTCAAATAAGGTAAGTATTAATAAGCGTTTTATTTTTAGGTAAAACGCTGCTATTTATTTCGGTTATAGGTACCGGTAGCGAATTAAACCGAAATGAACTGCGAAGTCAGATTTTCCGTTACCGTTATATTTATCGGTAGAGAAATATTCGGGTAACCGGAATTTATCGGTATGACGGCATATCGTTATTTAAAGGTACCTTTATATTCCGGTTATTCAGTCCCTGCTAATTAGTCGCTTCGCAGCGCCGTCACTCCTTTCGCGCTGACCCTTATGGTTAAATAACACTTATCAGCACGGCATCGGCATGGCACCGTGTCCGCATAGCTTCGCCCCGAAAACAAATGCCGTCTACTATCATGCCCCAACCCAACCCAAGGTGAGGATCGCCTCGCACACTAATCCGCATCTTAACGGCATACGGATTAGTGATTAGTGTGCGTTACAGTGGAGTTTCATACACATCATTCTGAACCACCGCTTGAGTAGTCGTTGCCGATCCGATACCGGGGCGATAAGTGTGCACCAACCATTATTATTATTATTCATTTATATCAGACCATGTTCATATTAAAGTTAAAAATAATAATTACTTAATTAATTACATAAAATCAATCAATTATTGTTTTGTTTATATTTTACATGTTTTCAGTGCAGGCAGGCGTCCAAGACGCATGTACAGTGGACAGTCGCAACATTAACATTAGAAAATGGTCCTTCTCCGAGCAAGATGTTGTGAGTGATGCGGCTGTAGTGGGCCTGGAGCTGAAGAACACCTATGATCATCTTCTGGCGGCATCCACTTATGGCGGTTATGATGTGTGGTAAGAAATATCAACGACATAGTTACATACTTACATAGCTCGGAGAACCGACAGCCGTTGGGGCAGAAAGGTTCAAGACCACGCACCGGAAATCTAGGACGGCCCCCCACTAGATGGAAAGACGACCTAATAAAGGTTGCTAGGAGCCATTGGGTGCAGGCTGCTCCAGATTGGTGGCTCTGGAAATCTATAGGGGAGGCCTTTGTTTAGCATTCCTGCGGCTGTAATGGATGATGATGAAAATATCACTAACAGAATTCTGTGACTAATTTTTATTCTTAGAATTTATTGAGATTCATAAAAAATGCAATAACAATACCTAGGTACATAATTTTTTTTCAAAATAAATATATGCTCTAGTTTATGGAGACTAGCATAGCTTGAAGGATTCAGATCCTGAATTCCTGCTAGAATTGGTGTTATATATACGGATATATTAAATAGGATATACGGGGTTGAATTATGGGTATAATATTTTTATATTAAGATAACTCGCTTTTAAATCCGCTATCCCTAATGTAATTTTCAGGTACCGTTCAGTACCACCAGTGAATACCTTAGTTCTGGGGACTGGCGTTAATCCGTACATTGGGTTCCACTATGCCATGGAAGGCGGCAACGCGCCGCCCCTTCAGGACGTGGCGAGGGCTGTGGCGCACAAGATCAAATCAGCATTGCCGTGAGTTACTTTCATCATTTTCATTTACAACTCAAAATTGTGTTTTTTAGGAAAACGATTATGGACCACCAGACTTTACAAAGTGTACCAGATTTATGTAAGAATGTCTGCAATGCGGAAAACAGTCGCGAGACTATTTTTCATTCTTTAAGTTTCATTTTTAATTTCATGGTATAAGCTATCTCCATACCAAATTTCATCAAAATCGGCTCAGTCACAGTCGTGAAAAGCTTACAAACAGACATACCGACACAGAGACAGAGTTGCCTTCGCATGTAAATTATTAGTATGTTAAGTTCACGAAACAAATAAACCTTTGTTTCGTTAACTTAACATACTTACATTTATAAGGTTCTGATCACCAGAGAAATAAACAAGTAACCAATATTTTTTCAGAGGCTGGCTAAGTGGGGCCAGCACTGAAAAGGCCTCACCCGGCAGCGAACCTGCTATTCGTGCCGAAAGCCTCTCCATGCGATGCGGCTTGTACGACGCACAGCGACAAGGCACGTCTGTGGCAGTGTCGCCCGATCGCCGTCTAGCCGCGTTCACTGACGGCTACGGCCGAGTGGCCGTTTTAGACGTGAATAGAGGACATCTGATCAGACTGATCAAGGGGTGCAGGGATGCCCAGTGTGCTTTTGTTCAGGTATGTGTAAAATGTTTGGACGTTCCTCTGCCTAAAGCTGAGACATCTTCAAGGATCTGATCGTCTGGAGATCTGTTGTCTCCAGGGACTGAAAGCGGTAGAGGTTATAGGTACTGGTACCGTTAAAACAATTCGGTACCATTATGCTATACCGGTAGAGAATTACGGTACCGTTATTTCATACCGGTAGATTTTGGTACCGAAATTATGAGCCGCGGCTAGTTCACTAGGACAGTCGCGCCGCGATGGCATGGCGGGGTGGCGGCGTTTCATCAAATAAAACCTTTATAAACCTTTATTTATTTCGGTTATAGGTACCGGTAGCGAAATAAACTGGAATGAACTGCGAAGTCAGATTTTCCGGTACCGTTATATTTATCGGTAGAGAAATATTCGGGTAACCGGAATTTATCGGTATGACGTCATATCGTTATTTAAAGGTTACTTTTGTATTCCGGTTATTCAGTCCCTGGTTGTCTCTACCATTCTTGAGAATAAAAGTAATGACCATATTTCTGTAGTGATTATGACTACGGAATTAAATGTATATTTTTCTCCTATTTGCAGATATTCGAAAACGACGACAAGAAACCCCAGCTCTCAACAATCAAAGATGTAAAGCGGGCTCTGTTCCTAATCATATACAATCCAAAGAAAGGGTTGATAGACATCAGGCTTATGCAAAGAGGGAATAGAGTCGCCGTCTTTACCGCCACTAAAAACGGTCAACTGCTATACAATACGTGCGGTTTGGTCGGTGCAGAGAAAAACTACACGTACAAGAAACTCAACCTGCCAGAATTTCAATGTGTTCTCATAGACTCTGACGGTAAACTCAAAAAGATACACATTCCATTCTTCTACGCATTAGAAGGCGAACACTCGCAAAAGTCGAAGGATCTTCAAACGCTAAGAGAGTTCCGTGAGACTATAAAGAAAACAGTAATCAACGACGAAAACACCGAAGATCTTTTAAGAATAGTCTCTGAAATACAAACTTTGGATATCAAGAAACACTGTCTCGATCTTTTGGTCAAGAAGTATGAAGTACCGCCGAAGTTCATTATGTCCTGTTTGGCGATATTTTGGGACAGCTTCGATGATGAAGACGATCGAACAGTTGAATTGAAGCATTATTTAGCGAATCTGGCACTCGTGACATCTTTCTTTAGACTCATAAACAACGAAAACATAGAGGACATGCAAGAGTTAACTGAGAAAATACACGAGTTTTTGGGAAAAGATCAAGGAGAGTTCACTGAGTGTACTATAAACGAAGAGCAAAAGGATTGTTTTCATTTACTAGAAGATGACAATTGTATTTTGGAGAGATTGCTCACTTTAGCTCAAGAGAAAGATTACAAGGAACAACAGCAGGCAAGGGTCAAGTTTGCAGATAGCAATGCAAGTTCCTATAAAGACTTTGTATCCTGTTTCCAACTAGAGAAATCAGCGAAATTCATCACATTGAAATCCGAAACATCGGCGAACAACCGCAACAATCTAGCCTCTATAACATTCAAGTGTATCTTCCGAATGAAAAAGTTGAACTTGTTGAATAGCTTCGTGAAGGAATGCCGCATCGACCCCAAGGAGATCATCAAACTTCTGATAATGCAGTTGATGAATACGCCATTGGAAGAGATCAGTCTGGAATTGATAGAGAAGTTAATAGTCGTTTTGTATTACCTCTGCAGCGTGACAGAAGAGGCTACCAGCATTACTTATAACGAGGTGTCTCCGTGGTGGCAAAGCATTCGCGATATACTAGTCGATATGTCCTGCCCGTTGAAAAGTATGATCGTAGCTATGGCCTGTAAGTCTGTCAGCAAAATGTTCGAAGCCAACATTGAAGATTCTGATGTCTGGGAATCAGTTACGAAAGAGAACGCAAAATGGGGCCTGCTTATAGGAAAACTAGAAGATATATCTATCCTAAGCATAGTCCTGATGTTCAAGGACACGTTTTTCGGAAAATCCTTGCCGAAACTTCAAGCCACTGATTATGATGTAAATCTAAAGTACGTGTACACGAGAGGAAAGGGTTCAGTGACGGAGTTGATTGCTAAATGGCTGTGTGGTATGGGGGTACTCCCTGAGGCTATAGTGGCTAATGAACTGATAGAGATACAGGACAGTCAGGCGGAGTTAGAGGCAACGGAAGATGAGGATGCTGCGTACATCTTCGTAGAAAATAATCGCATTTACGTAGACGAGAATCCTAGGATATTCAAGTGGTTATCGTTGCTAAGACGACAGTTTCCATTGAGCACTAGCGCCGACTATATAATCGCGAACATGTGCTGGGAATACGCAATCGCTTGGCAGAAAAGTTTTCACACAACCGAACTATTAGACGCTGTTATTCACTGCCTTGTTAACGTATCAGACCTGCACATTAAACTAGGCTTGTTCTCCATTATATGGTCGACTTACATCAAGCACAGTTTCGAGGTAAGCTGTCGGCTGGTCAACAAAATCGGTAGATTACCAAAAGACTCATTCAGCTTACAGGATTTGGGTACAGACAACGCCAGCCTGTTGAAGTTCCTCGAACGAGCCACTAAGTACTTGGACAGTTTTCTTAAATTCGCCGCAGTGCCTCGGAACGACGAGAAACGGAAGATAGAGTTTGAAAAGATATGGGACGAGAGCTTACCTTCTCTGGTCGAAGTTGCCCAGAACACCAAACTAGTAACTAAAGATATCCTGATCCTTAACTACCAGATTTCCTGTACCATATACTACCAATGCCATTTCAATTTGAAATTCTCTAAGCCCTTAGATACGCTTTATGATATCGACTATCAGTACATTTTTGAGGCGTTGACAGGGAATGTTGTAACGAGAGAAATCAGTATGAGAGCGTCGGAGAAGTTGAGGAATCCTAGGATGGAGTTTTTGACGAAACTCATTCGGAATGCGGTGGAGACAATTAGCTCGGAGTCGGACTGCGACGGGCCTCGGACATACAACAGCGAAGAATACTCGGCCTGGATAGAAAAGATTGTCGTTTTATCCGAGCTGTGGAGTATTGACAGCGATTTCATGAAGTGTCAGCAGGTACTTATTTAGCTTATTGTAATCAAACGGGTGTACATCGCATCCTTTTTTATATTTTGTTATACATAGTTTGAAAAATACTAGGTCTTATTTAGCCTTCTATATTTCGGGCTTAAAGGTACCCCGCCTCTCGGTCAGATCAGAAGGTTGCGGATTCGAACCCGGTCGTGAACCAGTTATTCTATACGAAAAATTTGTGTTTAAAACGGTGAATGAAAATAGCGTGAGGAAACGAGCTATTTGTGAGTAAATTTTTTGATATTTTACTAAATGTTTTCTTTGTTTGACACAAATCAGAGATTTTAAAATCAAGTTACATTTACTTTATTTCGCTATTGTCCTACTAATATTGTAATGCGAAAGTTTGTGAGGATGTTTGGATGTATGTATGTTGTTTAATCACGCCGTAACGGCTCCACCGATTTCGTTAAAACTTGGAATAGATAAAGTTCTTCACCTAGAACTGCATATAGGCTACTTTTTATGTAGGAGCGAAGCCGCGTGCGGAAGCTAGTTTACCTATAATTTTTGATTGTTTTATTATGTTTTTACCACATTGATGTGAAATTAAATTAATTTATTTCAATATTATAATTGCAGGTGATTGCCCTATACCACATGGGCTACGACGCACTAACAGAGAACATAATCCACTCAATCGAAAAGCCCGAGATAGTGCTGCCCCCGATGCTGGCTATAACGGTCCAGCGATTGAAGCGCAGCTTGGAGCACTCCGGCAACCAGCCCGAATGGATAGTCTCCGTGCCGCCTCAGCTGTACAAGCGGCTACAAAATACTGTGAGTGTACATTTTGGATTGCTTTTCCTTTCAATGGCCGTTTTTTCTATTCAACTAAGGTGGGAACAAGGTTATGGCTCACATGCTGGTAAGTGGTACCGTAAGTGGTACCGTAGCCTATGAACACTTGCAATTCCAGAGGCATCACGCACGCGCTGCCGACCCCGAACCCTCCTCCCCTTAACTAGCTCTGGCAACCTTAGGAACACAACACTATTTGAAACAAATGTTATTGGGCTGCGTTCTTCTGTAAGGCGGAGGTACCTCACCAAGCGGGCTGCTCCAATTTAGAGCGAGAAAATCTTGCTGAGCCCTACCTCGCATCAAAGGAAGGACCTTCCCGCCATCTAACTTTTAATTTAAATCATTGGCTACTCTTTACGGTCTAGCCTAACACTTTATGGGCTACCCTCGTAACTGGATCGTGTACATAGATGAAAGCCGTGTTCAAACTGCGTGCGATATGTCAACTAAAAGATATTTCAAAATTATATATCTACTGAAAAAAGACAATTTGAGTTTGACTTCTAGTGGCAATTGCACGTCCTCAAATGTAATACCTACTCAAAATGTAAGGAGCATTTAGAAACGCATTTCAGGTGACATATCGCGCTTTTCATATATATTTTTTTTCTTATTTTACTTAGATTGTTATGTTTTTCCAGGTGCTAGATACCTCAATACCGGCACACCCGTCGCTGGCCACCACCATAACCGTCCTTCAGGATATAACGCAGCACATGGCGAAAAAGACCAAGCTCTCTCCTGAAGATGTCCAGAATACGAAGCTAGCTGAACTCATTGTAGAAAGCTGTGAATTGCTGATAAGACGAAAACTGTAGTTATGTAGGTAATATAAGTTATATCGGAATATTATAGGAAAGATTTGATTTTTCTGTTGTTGGAATGAAAGGTATTTAATAAAAGTTTTAATGTTTACAATTATCTATTTTCTGGCTAGCTTTTACACAAAACATGTAATACTTAGGTATCTGTTTACCCTTAGTTATGCTTTGACCAAGTTATTATGAACCTACATAACCAAGTTATTGGTCATGGGCATGCATTGAAGTTTGACTTCAAGGAACAGTTAGCTGTTGCAGTGTAATGCACATCAGCACATGCGATTCTAGTATATACATAGGTACATGGTGATAATATTAAACCATCCTATTCGAAAAATACCTTTGCAAAGTATTAAAATATGCACCCAAATATCACAACATATAACAATATTATATAATGTGATATTTGGGGGCATATTGAAGCCTCCGAAACAACTGGAGAGGCACCAAACATTTCAAGTAGGTAGTTGCAACGTACATATTTCTCCGGATAGGTATCCGAAAGGCAAATCCGTTTACAAAACTCCGCTACAAAACAATTAAGAAGCTAGGGTAAATAGCAGCTAGCTAGAGGCCCTCACCCTCACGTTCTGTGAAAGTCGTGGGCTGAGGTGAAAACGTAGCGACACCTTAGTCTATGGGTGAAATTGTAGAATATTTGTATGTCAGTGTCAGTTAAAATAAAAATGACTGTCACAACAAACAGCTGTCTTTTCAATTCTTGTCAAAAGTAAAGATTTTTGGAATTTCTCTGCGAAGTAATCCAATTGAATCTTCGATTTTGTGCATCTAAAAAGTGTAAAAAGTGATCTAAAAATGGCCCCAAAAGCTGCAGGAGATGCTGCCAGAACTAATTCATCAGTATACAAAGACAAAAGCAAGCCAACTGATATTCGCCTGAGCAACATAAATGCCGCTAAAGGTATCAACATCTGTATTTTTAAACTAAGATTATAACAAATGTACGTTGTTTTGGATCCGAAAACTATTTTATTCCGATTCGTTTTGCCAAAAAGTATTACCCAATGTATTTCCCTGATGTCTCTAGAACATTCTCATTCAATATTTTTCATAAACTACAATCTGTCTGTTGTCATCGAATTTGTCATCACATGATCTGAAAACAAAACTAAGAAATTGAATTGATCTGAAAATGGCACAGCCCTGCTTCCTTGCAGGCAAGCAATTTCCGCTGAAACCTGTAACTGGATTTAGAATGACATTTTAGCTGTGGTTGAGGTTACTCAAAAATCTTTACTACATACTACCTCTTCATGTTAGAAATATCTACATTTTATTTTTCGCTTTCAGCTGTATCAGATGCCATTCGTACCAGCCTGGGCCCTCGGGGCATGGATAAAATGGTAATTTTCTCATACATTTCTGATAAACAAAAGAATGTTAGAATCTCATGGAATGATTAGCCATTTTATATGAGCAATCTTCTGACTTTGTTATTGTTGTGATGTGATTACTTAGCAAAACTAATTAGAATCTCTGAAAACTTTTATTGTTTAATAATAAAATTTGTCCTAGGGTCAACTTGAGCCAATTTAGTTGTGTTGATATTAATATAACTATTTAATTGTGTAAGTGCAGAGAGCACTGTTTATTGTGTCCTTGTGTAATGTTTTCAGATCCAGGCTGCAAATGGAGAAGTAACTATTACAAATGATGGTGCTACCATCCTGAAGCAAATGAGTGTCATCCACCCAGCAGCTAAAATGGTACAATACTCTTCCTACAATAAACAGAATTTCCCTTCCAACAAAAAACTAATGTAGTTTAGTGGACCTTAATCGTATTTTCAAACAGCAAAGTATGTCATATAATCTAATTCTAATTCTAATTCTAAATGGGGGAATAAGATCTGCACATGTTTGTTTAGTATTGGGAACATAATCTTTGAGTGTTTGCAGTCTAATCTACGCTCCCATAGCTTGTGATGTTCCTTTTCGGAGTTCAGTTTCAACCGGTTTTTAATCTCTGTTGATGAGGGTCTGCAGAGGCTGATATCGTTTGACGTTGGTGTTTGTTTTGTACCTTTTTTTGCTAAGGAGTCAGCCTTGTTGTTCCCTGGACATGTTCCATGACTTTTTGTCCATTTCACTTTAACAATGTGTTTCTCGGACAACTTTTGAAGAGCAGCATGACATTGTGCAATGGATTCTGACCTGGTATTTGGTCTTCCCAGTGCATTGATGAGTGCTGCGCTGTCTGTTGTGAAAATTAGTTGAGCCTGTGCGCTTGCATTGGCCGCACCTGTTATAGACTCTAATGATGAAGAAATTTCTATTGCTGCCAGAAGGAGCCCCATGGTTTCTGCCTGGAAGACGGTCGTTGTTTTGCCAAGGGGTTGTGCCTGCGATAGCCCATTTTCTGGACAGTAGAAGCCACAACCCGCACCTGTTTTTTGTTTGGCTCCATCAGTATAGATATGAAAAATGTCAGAGGCCGAGGATGTTTCCTCCATTCTCTCATAACTTCTTACTTGATACCGCTTGCAAGTGAGATATGTTGTGGCTATTCTGTCGGTGCCTTTTAGCGCCTCGGGTATTGCGTGGATAGCCTTATCCAGAATTTTGCAGTGGTTTGTTGTTTTGGAACTGCCTTTCCATTGATTTGTAGACTTGATTCTTAGCGCCGCTGCCATCGCCTCTTGTTGTATATACAAGTGGAGCGGCGTCAAGCCTAGTATTATGTCTAGCGCTGCAGATGGAGTTGATTTTGCGCATCCACTGATAAGAGAGCAGGCGAGTCTCTGAACCTGTTGCAGCTTGTTTATTGTCGTGACTAAGTTTGTTCTTGGCCACCATACCACTGCACCATAGATTAGTACAGGTCGAACCATGACTGTGTACATCCATAGACAGAGTTTGGGTTTTAAGCCCCAGTCCTTACCGACGGCGCGTCTGCACTGCCATAGTACATTTGTGGCTTTCGTCGTCGTGTGTTCTAGTTGTTTACCCCAGAGGAGTTTGCTGTCTAACCATATTCCAAGGTATTTGACCTCCTTGCTGAGTGTCAGTTTAGTTCCAAATAAGGAGGGAAGATTTAGCTTTGGCAGCTTCAACTTACGAGTGAAGAGCACTAGTTCTGTCTTGGTGGGGTTTACGCTTAGGCTATGCATGCGGCACCATGTTTCCACAATTCGGAGTGCCCTTTGCATTTTCTCACATAGAGTTGACTCAAAGAGCCCGGATATCATGATCGCTAAATCGTCGGCGTAGCCGATGGTCTGTATCCCGTCTTTGTTTAGAGAATCTATGAGTTCGTTGGCTACTAGAACCCACAGTAGGGGAGAGAGTACTCCTCCTTGTGGGCATCCTCTAGTGACCAAGCATCTGGTTACATCTGAACTTTCTATTAGGGCTGCCCTGTTTGCCAGCATTGTATTGATCCATTCGTTCAGATTTTCTTCTACACCTTGTTTCCTCAAGCCCCTTTCAATGCTTGGAAATGTTGTTTTGTCGAAAGCGCCTTCAATGTCAATGAACGCGATCAGGCATGATTGCTTGCATTCTAGTGCGCTTTCGATCTTGTGCACTACATGATGGAGTGCCGTCTCCGTGGATTTACCTGACTGGTAAGCATGTTGGTTTGTGTTTACGGGGTTTTTGACCAGAGGTCCGCTACGTATGTGTCGGTCGCAGAGTTTCTCCAAAGCTTTTAGTAGGAACGAGCTAAGACTAATGGGCCTGAACGATTTAGGCTGGGTGTAGTCGGATTTACCTGGCTTTGGGAGAAAGACTACTTTGACTTCCCTCCAAGCATGAGGAATGTATTTCCAGGCAATGCAACTCCTGTAAATGGCAGTCAGTATAGCCTCAATTCCTGTAAGATTCCACTGCAGAAGCGCCGGGAAAATACCATCGGTGCCGGCCGCTTTGTGGGGCTCAAATGTTCTAATCGCCCATACGAGAGCCTCCTCCGTGACAATGGCTCCGGCTAGTTCCCAGTCTTCTGTTTTGGGGGTGTGTCCACCGTGGTCGGCATCCCAACTGGTGTCATTATTTAGAGTACAATCTGGAAAGTGCGTTCTTAGCAGTAGTTCGAATTGTTCTTTGTCGGTTGCCGTGTATGATCCGTCTGGCTTTTTGAGAGTGCCTAGTTTTAGTTTAGTGTCTTTTGAGAGTATTTTGCTTAGGCGGGCCGTTTCACTCTGGGATGATATGGAGGTACTGTATTTTTTCCATGAGTTGTTGCGGCTGCTTTTTATTTCGCGTTTGAGTTCTTGTCTTACTACCCTGTAGTCTTCCCAGTCTTTGTCGTTGTTGGTGTTCATCGCCCTGTTAAAGTGGTGTCGCACCTTCTTTCTTAGTTTGGTTAGGGTTTTATTCCACCATCTATCTTTGCGATGAGCGATCTTATTGTTTTCCGTTATTAGAGGACAAGATCTTTCATAGCTGGTTTTCATGGAGTGTACCAGTGATGTGAGTGTCATTTCTATTTCTGATGGCGTTAGTATAGCTGTGGGTTCAATCCCCGTTAGCTCGTTTAAGGCCTTGTCCATCGTTTCCACATAGCCAGATATGTCTGTTTTCTTGGGGTTTCGGTATTCGCGGGGTGTGAGTTCTCCGGTCTTCAGACTGAATCTAATCCGTCTGTGATCTGCGCACGATGCCTCTTGGATAGCAACATGCCAGTCATTGATGAGTTCTGCAATAGCCTCCGTGGCTAATGTAACATCTACTATGGTCCTAGCCCATGACGTTACAAACGTTGGCTCTGATCCTCTGTTCAGAATGTTGAGGTTATGTATCAGAATGAAGTCGAGTAGGTCTCTGCCTCTCTCGTTCGTGTCATGACATCCCCATACTGTACTGTGTGCGTTTGCGTCACAGCCTACGATACATTCTATTTTGTGTTGTTTGCAGTGGATTAGCAAGTTTTCAAGTTCCGGAGGTGGTGCTGTTGCTCCACCGTCCATGTAAATAGATGCTAGAATTAAAGTGTTAAGATTACCTTCTAAACCTGTTTCTATTTTCACCACAGTTAGGTCATCCGTGCACAGATGTGTTACCAAGGATGATTTGATGGTGTTTGGGACATAGATTAGTGTTCTTGTTTTGTTCTGCACGGGAGGAGTAAAGACATTGCCTTTGAGGGCGGTAAAACTTACTTTTCCTTTGACAATGTAGGGCTCCTGGACCAGTGCTATCGTGTATGGTTGCTCTTCCAGGGTTCTTCTTAGGGCGGCGAACCCTGTGACGCTGTGTTGGATGTTGGCTTGAATGACGTTAATTTTGCTAACTGTATTTCTGTTTGACCTATCGATTTTACCAGAACTTCCAGAAGGAAAGTTTGGAGTTTTATGGTTCTGTTGATTGTTACGAGACGTCTTGTTGAACATCATGATTACAATTATGGGGTTTGAGGTGTTTTGGAGGGAGGTAGGAAAGTCGTTGAGGACGACTGTCCTACTGTTGGCTTGGGTTTGAGTGAGAGTTCTCACAGGACGTCACAGACTCACCCGCGTCCATAGGCGGCGCCGGTGAGAGAAGGTTGAGGCATGAAATGCCCCCCGCAATCTCCACTCCCGCGTCGCCCAGCAGCAGGTCAATCTCGTCCTGCGAGAACTCCCCCTCCCCTATGTCGAGTTCGGGGCCAGCGTTCGCGGATCCCGCCTCTGGTTCACTTCTGCTAGTGCAGGGCGCTTCCGAGGCGGGCGCCACGATCGGAGTCCTAACGTCCCCCGTCCTCGATTCTCTGACTAGGACGTACACTGTCGCCATCTTGTACGTCAGTCTGCGCCTATGTTTATTTAGGGCTTCGAGTTCGCCCACCGGAATACCGAACACCATGACGTTGTTCGTCGTGTTCCCGTCCCTCTGTACTCGGTGGGCGAAGATCGGCCATGTACCTATCTGCAGGTGATCGTTGAAAAACGACAGGAAGTCCCTAATGGACTCTCCGTCGCCCTCGAAGTCGGGAACGATCACCACGCCTTTGTGGTATTTGGGCAGCTCATGCTCGGAAACAATTGCGTACCCCTCCGAGCCCGTCCAGAGACCAGGTAGGTTTTCGATGATGGAGGCCAGCCAAGATAACGAAAAGTCATCACGAGCCTCCACCCTCAAACCCCCGTGTGCCAGCCTCGGCATTGCCATGAAAGATGGCTTAGGGCAACCCCGGTTCTGTAGGTTCTGGAGGTAGTACGCAACCGTTTGCTGCTCCAGCCTACTTCTGAGCATAGTGGCTCGGAGGTCGCTCATGTGGACGCCGGATTTGTCCAGTATGACTATTCTTAGGTGGGACCTTGTCATTCCGGCGTACGTCATAGCCTCCTCCGAACCACCACTCTCTGCTTGGTGACCCGCACTCTTTGCTGCGTTAGCGGCTGAGAAGCTCCCTCCCTCTCCCAAGCGCACCTTCTTGTCTGCTGCCGCTGACGAAGGTGACACCAAATCGGAGCTCCTCTGCCGCTTTGCGCTGCGGTTGCCGTCACTGTCAGACGCTGCAGTAGCGTTCGAAGCAGGGGCCGGGTTGTTGCCGGATCCTTGGCCTCTACGGCCCTTTCCTGCGCCCTTTCCTTTGTTAGGTCTAGGCACGGTCCAGGCCTCTGGGTTAGGGACTTTCGGCTTCTTCCCAGTCCCTGCATCGAGCGCTACTGCTCTAGTAGGCGACAACTGGTTTGACCCAGTTTTTTGGGGGGTCGATGGAGGCCGCCTGTCCCCCTGCATCGTTTCCCTGACCGATCCTTCCACGCACAACTCCATCAAATGGTGCTGGCTGTCGGGACCAGGTCTCTGCTCCGTTGCTGGGGGATAGGGCCTCAGATCGACGGTTGGAGGGCGCGCCATAACCGCCCCCAGTGCCGGCGCGATGTCCGACACATTAGGCGGATATAACGTGCCCTCTATCGTGCGCTGTTTGAGCTCGTTTACCAGAGCGGCATTGAGCTTACGGCGCTCCTTGCGTAGAACCTTACGGTGTTCTACACCACTTAGAGGGACCTTACCTACGGACGCAGTGCCTGTCGGTGCTGAAGGCGCCGTGACACTACGTCCCTCGCCCCCATCCAACACAGCGTCGCCAGTGCTCGTCGCCGCTGCTGCGTTGCCTCCAGGCACTTGCGCCGCCGTGTTCTTCTTCCTCCTCGGCTTCCTCTTCTGCACTGGTCCAGTCGGGTCATGCGCCGAGAAGGGCGAAGTGGCGACTGCCACTCCCTTTGATGTCCCAGTAGCAGCTGCGGGAGGCGGGGCCTGGGGACCCACCCCGCCGCCGCCTTCGGTAGCCAACTTCCCACTCTCCGGGCCGGTAGCCGAAGAGCGCCGGGTGCTGGCCGGGTCGCATGGCATCATCTTTCCGTTCTTTGTTTCCATATTGATTTAGAGGGGGATTTGTAACTGTGAACAGACAGAGGTTAGCGGGGCGCGAGAAAAACTGATGGATGCCGTCGCCCAAGCGGCGTCCCCCCAACTTTTTGGTGCTGGGGGGGGGAAGGCAAGCAACTAGAAGAGTTACCTCCCTTCCCCCTCCCAACCCCTCGGCGCTGGGTCGCCGACAAGGACGGGGGGGGGGGGGTGGAGGCCAGCATGTCCATGAAACCATTGACATGCCAAGTTCCACAACCCCCCCCCCCCCCCCAATCTATCCAGCATCTGGTTTGTTGATGGTGGACCCGCAGGGCCCCTCAAGCCCTGCAGTCTTCGCCTGGTGGTTTCTGTTACGTCTATTTCTTATGGAACTAGACCAATAACGGGGGACAACCACGTGAAGGCTATCCCACCAGACTTGCCTTAGGGATCTTAACGACTGTCGCGCTCTCCCCTAAGACCATTCGTACCTTAACCATCTTGAAGAGACAGGTAAAGCAGGCTTGTATCTATACTATGCAAGCTACTAACTAGTGAGTCTAGGAAGCATAAAGTGCAAGCTAGGCGATGCAACTATTAAAGCATAAAAACACAAGCCCCCCCCATATAATAATTGTCATATAATAATTATTTCAAAATTTTCCCTACATCTATTGAATAAACAGTTGAAAAAATAACAAAATGAAATTATTGTAATGAATTAAATCTGTGGTTTTTTCCTCTTCAGCTGGTGGAGCTATCCCGCGCCCAAGATATTGAAGCTGGTGATGGTACTACATCTGTTGTGGTCATTGCTGGTGCTTTACTTGATGCGGCTGAAAAACTTTTGCAGAAAGGAATCCACCCTACTGTTATCTCTGAAGGGTTCCACAAGGCTCTACAATTGTCCTTACAGGTTAGCAACCATTATCAATATTGTTGGCATTTCTATAAAAGATTATTATTTAAAAACAAAGTTTTGTACCTTACATAAGGGGGATAGGTAAAAGGCAACTTTAGAAATTGAAAAAAAAATGGTGATTCTGAATGTGTGGGAATCTCTGGCTTTGTTGATAATTTGTGTGGGCTTAATCTCTGCTGTGGAACAAAATGTAAGCGAAATCTGCAATTATTTAGCGTGGGTGTTTTGGTACTTGAGTGGGATCAAGACTATGTATGTGGCAGTTGGGTGTTCATGATGCACCAGCTAAACTTTATTTTAATTTCAGGGTATTTTCTTCTATTAAAAACTATATTTTTCAGGTTGTGGAAGGTATGTCCACTCCAGTAGACCTGTCAAATGAGGAAGTTCTACTGAAGGCTGCAGCAACATCACTCAACTCAAAAGTGGTGTCTCAACACTCCACAATCCTAGCTCCCATTGCTGTGCAGGCTATTCGTGCTGGTAAGTCTTTGGAACCCTTCCCCAAGATTCATAGCATTTTATTCTTAGTTCATAAGAGAATCATACAATTGTACCCTCTGTCTTCCCTTTTTTTAAGACTTATCAAAGATGAACTGATATTAAATGGATATTCAATATTTATTGGACTCTTATAAAAGAGGGGAAAGGTTGTCATTAAAGTTTCTTCCATTTTGATAAATATGAAGTGCAGAAATCTGTAGAAGAACCAAGGTCACCAATATAGCATTCAGAATTAGCATGTTGCAGTATTAGTGGCCTGGCCATATAGCTTGCAAAACAAAGTTCATCAGAAGACTCAATACACTCTTGTGGCACTCCTTGTGGGAAGCTTTTGTCTTGTGTGGGAAGATTTTGTCCAGCAGCGGTCTTATTCAGGACGATGATGATAATGTACATTGTACAGCACATTTCATCTCCTGTCTTTGAACAGTAATGGAGCTAATCCCGAACGGAGTTGGAGCACGCGTCGACCTTCGCGACGTGAAAGTGATCGAGCGCATCGGAGGAACAGTGGAAGACACCGAGCTGATCCAGGGTCTAGTGATCCCCCACCGCGCGTCCAACGTCAACGGACCCCATCGTATCGAGAAGGCCAAGGTGGCCCTTATCCAGTTCTGCATTTCGCCACCCAAGACTGACGTATGTTCATTTTATTTCATCATCATCATCATCCTGTAGAAGTCATAGACCTCCCCCAAAGAGTTCCGAGACGAACGGTCCCTTTCTAACAATAAATAAATAGCTTTATCTGCACTCGCCAACCCGCATGCTAAGTGTGGTGACTATGGGCAAATCCCCCCAAATGATTGTTTCTGTAAATCTATGGGGGAGGCCTGTGTTCAAAGTGGACGTCCTACGGCTAAAATTATGATGATGAACTGCATTAAATCGCTTAGCGGCAACTTAAGTTAAACCTGAATCGCTTGCCAATTTTGAAGCATAAAATACTAATATATTATTTTAATGTATAGATGGACCACAATGTGATCGTCTCAGACTACGCCGCCATGGACCGCGTGCTAAAGGAAGAGCGTCAGTACATCCTGAACATTGTAAAGCAGATCAAGAAGGCCGGGTGCAATGTTTTGCTTGTACAGAAATCTATTTTGAGGTGAGAATCATTTACAATTATATCCTGGACCAAGCCTACCATACAATAGTATAAAAAAATTGACTCACAAATGTAATCCCCAATCATAAAACATTCTCACCTCAGTAGAAGATGTTCCGGAAGAGTGTAATCAGAGACAAGTCGAACAATGAAAATAACTTTTTTCTACTTAGAATTTTTTTAAATGGGCCCAAAAATCTAAGACGTACTTACGTTGATTACTTTTACTCGGGTGCAACGCGAGCGCTGTCGCGAGCAGAGGCTAGTTTGATAAAGTGATCATGCATCTAATAATTGTAGACCTGAAATGTTAGACCTGATTTGACCCCAAAACAGCAGATTTTTGCATTGTTTTTAATAAACTTTGCTTTTTTTTGCAGGGATGCTCTAAGCGACCTGGCCATCCACTTCCTGGATAAAATCAAGACCATGGTTATTAAAGATATAGAGCGTGAGGACATCGAGTTCGTTTGCAAGACGCTCGGCTGCCGTCCCATCGCCTCCCTCGACCACTTCACAGCTGAGAACCTGGTCAATGTGGACCTGGTTGAAGAAGTTAATGAGCCTTCTGGGAAATACATCAAGGTAACTTTAGAGAAAGAAAGAAATTAGCTCTTGACTTTTATCCCCAAGCATAGCATCCTCTCAGATTCCCCAGAAGTCCACATTTTGTAGTCATGATTATTTCATACATGATAGGTTCCAGAATGAACAACTACTCTGACCCAGCCTAGGCACATGTAGATTGAAATATCCGCTTTAAATCAGCTCATAGGCCAACATACCCACCTAATCCCTAAACCCACCTAAAAAATAACTAAATGGTTTATTGTTAATTTGAGAGGATAATTGAGTTCACATCATCAGCCTGAACAAGTCAATTGCTGGACATAGGCCTCCCCGGTCTCGAGCTTTCTCCATCCACTTCTACCAGTTTTGCATTGTAGTCGCATAATTAATTTTCAAAAACGGCTTAAACCAGCTAACATTCAAACGCTAGGCCAGAGGCAATACCAGTAAATAGAAGTCATTGTGCACCAAGAGTGGAGCACAAGCCAAACGACACTTCAACCCGCAACACATTTGCTTACAGTCTAAATACTGATTGCAGATCATCCCAGAACTGAAAAAAATATATATATATTTATTTCAGATGACCGGCTGCCATACCGGCGGGCGCACCGTCAGCGTGGTGGTGCGTGGTACGTCGGGCGCGGTGGTGGCGGAGGCGGCGCGGTCTCTCCACGACGCCTTGTGCGCGGTGCGCTGCGTGGCGCGCCGGCCGGCGCTGCTGCCGGGCGGGGGGGCGCCCGAGGCGGCGGCCGCGGCCGTCCTCGCCCGCGCCTCGCAGACCGCGCCCGGCGCCGACCATTACTGCCTGCGCGCATATGCGGACGCCCTGGAAGTTGTGCCGTCCACGCTAGCTGAGAATGCAGGTATGAATGAATGAATGAATGAAAATTCTTTATTGTACACACACCTTAATAACTAATTACAATTGATTATAGACTAAATAAATTTATATGTACAACAAATTGATATGCACAGCGGTCTTATCGCTAAGAAAGCTATGTTAAGTATGTTTCAATAAGTACCTACCGACCTATCCTACATACTTCCTACTAATATTATGAACTAGCTTCCGCCCGCGGCTTCACTCGTGTGGTACCTACATAAAAAGAAGCCTATATATATGCTATTCTAGGTAAAGAACTTTATCTATTCCAAGTTTCAACAAAATCGGTTGAGCCGTTACGGCGTGATTGAATAACAAACATCCTCAGTATTTAAAACGGTGAATGAAAACACCGTAAGGATCCCAATAAGTATTCTGAAGCGGAGATGGGCTTGCAACCTGCCACATATGGTATACTCACTACTGCGAAATGTAGGCATGTGCCAAAATGTTTGGACATGCCTTTGACTACCCCCTTAGACATCTTCAGGGATCTGAGAGATTGTACCATGCTTGGAGATCAAAGTCGTGTCCCTATTTATTTTAAATTACTACTTTTAGTTACTATCGCGGTTTTTTTTTAATTTTCCAACAGTAAACAAAAGGAACATACTTTTATCGAGCCGATAAAGTTATTATGAAAAAGGGGCAAGATTTAAAATTGTGGTAAATACATACATAAAATCAAGCCTATTTCCCAGAGGGTTAGGCAAAGACCACGGCTTTCCACTTTATATGATCCTGATAAAATTGTTATATTTTGCCGTCGTCAGGTCTGAACCCCATTGAGACCGTAACGGAGCTGCGCGCCGCGCACGCTGCGTCGACAGACGGCGGCTGCGGCGCCGGCGTCAACGTGCGCCGCGGCCGCGTCACCGACATGCGGCACGAGAACGTGCTGCAGCCGCTGCACGTAACCGCGTCTGCCCTCAGGCTCTCCACGGAGACCGTGCGCGCTATCCTCAAGATTGACGACATTGTAAGTACAAAACGGTGATGTTGTGTAAGCGAGCTGATGCTAATGAAGTTTCATCAACGTCTTCCTGCCCTTATCAGGCCCTTCACAGGTCATAAGATCGCCGATCAGGTGTAAGGTTTTAGGAGGAGGTAGGGCACAGCGAGATTTTATCGTTCTTAATTGGAGCAGCCCGTCTGGTGAGGTACCTCTGCCTTACAGAAGATCGCAGCCAAATAACATTATTTGTTTCAAATAGTGTTGTGTTCCTGCGGTGAGTAAGGTTGCCAGAGCTCTTTAGAGGGAGGGGTTTGGGGTCGGCAACGCGTGCGTGATGCCTCTGGTATTGCAAGCGCTCATAGGCTACGGTAACCACTTACCAACAGGTGGGCCGTATGCTTGTTTGCCACATTAGTTGTATTAAAATAAAAAAATAAAAAAGTACAAAACGCTTATGTTGTATAAGCGAAAAGCTAATGAAGTTTCATCATCATCGTCTTCCTGCTTTATCAGGCCCTTTACAGGTCATAAAATTGCCGATCGGATCGGCACAAAATGTATTCTTCTTCCATTTCCTTTTATCAGTCGTCATCTGAGCACTCACTCCTTTTGTACCCATATCCACTTTCACATACACACATCTATCTTAACATTCGCATCTCCGCCGCGTGCAATCTTTTTTTATACGCCCCTTTGGTAGCCCTACACTCAGATTCATACAATACGACAGGTCATAAATTCGTTTTTCCCCGTTAGTTTCAGGGGCATTCGCCGAACACATGTGTTTTAAAAAAATCTTAGCAAAATTTAACTTGATCTAACAGACTTCACAATCTTAATTTCTTCCTTTTCATGTTTGAACCATTTGGGATGTTGCTAAGGTTTTTTTTTGTATAAAAATGAATGAAATCTGTACTCTAATTATTTCACCTCTGTTTCAGGTAAACACACTAAACTAGAAGACTTACACGTCACAATTAATGTATTTTAACATGTGTTGATGAGCTTTTGTTTCACATTTTTTGCCTAAAATATCAAGCAAAGTGCTTTTGTTGTTTGTGAACAAATCTCTAATCACATGAAAAAACCAGCTTCTTGAATAATTACATTCAGTAAGCTTTCTGCTTTAAAGATGTTACTGAGATCTTGATAGCTATGTAACTTTTAACTACTATGTTTACTTTAGAACAACAGTATTAACAAATTGCATTCATTATTGTCACCAAAAAATATAAATTCAATAGAATTATTGATCACTTTTAATGCTTATTCTACATAATACCAGGGATGAATTATGAAAAACATAATAAGCTAGGGCTTAGCTTAGTGGTACTTGAAATAAAACTTACATACTATTGAAATAAACTTTTATTTTCCTAGTAATCATCGTTGATAAGGATGGATTTGATTGGCAGCTTTGATGTTTGTTTTGATAGCTGATGGGGCTTTGGGTAATGAAGGGGCAGCAGGGCCCATCTGTGGAGTAGGGCCACGTGGACCCATGCCTGGCCCACCCACTCCCTGTGGCATCACTGATGGAATGCCAGGTCGTAACCCCTTGCCTGTTCCTACTGCTGTCACCAAAGCATGGGTATCCGCCATGCTATGGGTTGGTTGCATACCTAAAAAGAGGAGGAAATAATAGGAATAATGGAACCCAGGATAAGATAAATTATTTAAAAAAATGGACAACATAATATTTACCAGCCGATCTCATGGATTCTCCTTCCCAGTCTTCCCGGCCTTTGGATATTAGTTCCCAGACATGACTCACTACTTTAGTGAATTGTGCAACTTGTTTCTGCAAATAACATTATCAAAATGTAAAAAAAACTAGTGAATTAGAAATTGATAAATTCATTATACAATCCGTTAAGTAAAAGTTTTAAAATGATAAATTCATTACCTACACAATCCTATAAAAGTTATTAGGTTGGTTTGTCCTTTCACATATCATCAGATTGTGATTTTAGAGGATAACTTCCTCTTTTTTTCGATTAAAATATTACATTGTGTTGTTATATTACATTCTGTGTTCGCCTGTTATTGGCTATTGTATCAGTCCTTAGTCTACATAGCTTAATATTGTTGAATGTTTGATACATGTTCTGTTGGCGATCCTATTTAACAAATAAATGTTACAGGTAGGCTACTTTACATCAATGAAACAAGAGTGAAGCTGCAGGTGGAAGCTTATGGTTTACATCAGAAGAGAATCATATGCATACCTGTGCTGTATCATAGCTGAGTGTACTGGCTTTGTGGTTGAATTGCTGTAGCCTCTGTTCAGCCTGAGGTTCGGGTTTTGTGCGCAACAAGTCAGGCACAAGATCATGTGTACAAGCTGGAACCCTTCCCTCTGTCAAGCGCGCCAGAGCCTCGTCCCTCTCGCATCCTAGTTGCAAGGGCAACACGATTCGCGACCTCAGAGATGCAGCTAGTTCAGCTTGTAATATTTTACTCAGACCAGTGAGCTAAAACAGAAATATACATTAACCCCGTACCATTGATTTGGGTTATTTTAAGGCATGATACTTAGCTATCTTTAAGCCATGTTCAGACGGCGTAAGATATGATATTTTAAAATGATCCTTACCTTTTCTGAATAAAGTTAATTTTGAGTTTGACTTTTAGGGAGCTTGCAATATCCTTGAACTATATAAACTGTATTTACTGTATTCCGTAGAGGTAAGGATCATTTTGAAACCAATTTTATATAATTTAATTAACAAGGAAATATCCTATGCCGTTTGTACAGGGCCATAAATAATTTTATACGAATTTTTATATTTATAAAACTCTATTGGGTCAGCTCGTCTTTTTATGTATTTTAACTTATAAAGCGTTCTAATTTTCAAAAATGTCGTTTTCTCGAATCTCAAGATCGCTTTCCTAAAAGAAGTACGATTTACATGAAAGGGTACTTACATGTCCCGATAATATTGCATAATTATCAAGAAAAGTAGGCCAATTTATTGTTTCATACTCTGTTTCTAGTTTAGTAATCAATGCTTGTATGGCAGATTTCAGATCGTTTACTCTGTTTAGAATAGCTTGTATCGTAGCTTCTAATTGCTTTTCTTCGCGTTGTTGATGTTGCATCATTTTGATTGAACCAGTAAACAAACAAAGTTTTACAGCAAGTTCTACGATTTAAAATAATTTCACAAATCACGAAAGAAAACAGCTTAGTCTTCGCTCTTCAATTTTTTTTTTTTTTTTTTTGATGTTTTTCCCCTTCCGGGATGGCTATGGCATGTAGGCCTTACCGCCAAGTCTTACGTTTATTTTTCCTTGTTATTTTTATTCTTTCGTCTTTATTTTTCATGGTCAAGTCATCGTCAAGTCAAGTCAAGTTTAGTTTAAGTAAGATATGATGGTGGCTATTTTACTAAAACCTCGAGGTACCTCTTGGCGCCAACTCGAAAAATTACGATACACGCAATCATTCTATTTCACTTCACTTGTGCAGTTTACTCAAACAATATTACGCATAACACCATAATTACACAATATTATTCAATTTAACACTAGTTTTGTAAAATAAATTGAGAGCACAACATCACTTCGCAAGTTCCCGCCAAAAAGTCCTTCGTTCTTTAATCTTCATTCTTGCCATAGAGTAATTTTGATTCTTGCTTGTCTTTCTTTAGGGTTCCTCTTCAATGCCTCAAATAGAAAAACAGAAATCCGAACCGAAAGCTAACTAAGTTGTCCGTCTGTCTATTTATATTCTGTCCGTGTGTCAAGTAGTGTCAATTTTTTATGCCGCCACAATTTATTATTATTATTATTAATTCATTTATTTCAGACTATAGTAAAGTTACAGGTCTTATTTAACTTTTTCTACAGTCCATATCAATATATACCTTAAAACTAACATAAATACAATATAAAAACTTAAAACATTGTGACTACTGCGACGTGTCGATGTCGCAATCAGGGTGTCAGCTGACGACGGTGCACGGCGGTGTCCCCTTGCAGGCGGCCAGTGAACCTTCGGAACTTGACACCCTTCGGCCAAAACTCTGCGCTCAGGTAGGTCGATAGATGTTCAGTTGGAACTCTCACCATAAATGAATTGAAGCTCACATTATGGCGAGAGACCAGCTTCTCGACCCGCAGCGAGAGTCCGGTCTTCATTTTGAGGTACTCCTCCACAGCCTTGGTCTCCACGCAGTAGTGAACGCGTGAGACGTAGATCTGGGTAGTTGGTACCTCCGCTTTGAAACAGGAGTTCGGGTCTTTCGGCCCAGTACCGCACTGGTTCCGACGAGTGGGCTTACGGCTCTTGCGATCTACCACGGTGAATCCCTCAGCGTCACAGGGCCCCTTCGCAGGGGCTGGCGCAGGCGTAGCACTACATGATGGTTCACAGGGCGGCTTCTTTTTCCCCTTCCTTGTAGAGCGCACCGCACGCTGCGGGCGCGCAGCGGGCGCGGCGCGGCTCGCGGCGTCGGGTGCGGCGGTGGCGACGACGACGGAGGCGTAAGCGCGCGGGGGGGAGGGCGCGCGCGCACGTGTCGGTCCCTCACGTGGTGACGCGGGGAGCGGGCGGGGCGACCGCACAATATTGGCGGCGTCATCAACCGCGGCCAGCGACACGTCTAATATCGCTGACTCGAACGATGACGCCGAAATATTTCGCGCTACTCGATGAATGTTGACGTGCGAAGCCTCCGGTGACCTAATTACCGTAGCAGCACGCAGCGATGCAACCTCGGAGCGAAGGTCACCGATGGTAACTTCTGACGCCTCCAACTTCATTTTCACTTCAACCAGACTAGCTTTGAGATTAGTAACATCCTTCAGGAGTCTGGTCACATCGACGTGGTCGAACGTCACGGGGGGCAGCTTGTGTAGCTCCTTCGCGACGAAGTCAGGCACGTCGTCAGGATCAGTCTCCTTCAGCAGGGTGATGATATCCTGTATGCTTCTTTCCCCTCCATCTCTCCGGCGGGACGGCATCTTGGCAGTTTTGCCGAGCGTTTGAAAAATCAGCGCCTTGGCACTGCATATTTCTTCTTCTTTAAAACTGGACTTGCATAACTGCATTATGCTCACTTCGTCCATAGTGTCGATGGCGTTCTGGAGGAACGCCAACAACTCGTTCACAATGATGGGCTTAGTAGCCATAGCGATCGTAGCGGGCAGCGGCTTGCGCCGCGCGTGTCGCGAATTAAGAAATTCTTAACTGTGCTAGAGCGAGACACGTCCGTATCCGAGCGCGCATCGCACTGCACTGATTTATGAATGAAATGTATACATCTAAATGCAGGCGACTATATACACATAATTTCAGTGTTAAATTATTTTGAGATAACATTATCTAAATTTCATGTTGAACACTTCACATAGGGATCCCGAATTTCCGAGATGGTCCTTACGGAACCCTCTAAGGGCGCGAGTCGATTCGCACTTGGTACCGTATTTTTTCCAATCAATCGGGTTATCAGCAACTCTTGTGTAGAGCTGCGGGTAAGGGCCTCTAGCTGGCGCTATTTACCCTAGCTGCTTCGCTGGAACCTAAGACTTCCATGTCACGGGGGGTTTTTTTTCCTATAACAATGCTGTCAATTCGAAATACTGTCACTACTGTCAGTGTCCGTATATTAATGTGTTGTATATTAGTGTATGTATATTAGTATATTATCAGTGATGTATATTAATTTTTGACGATGTAATAAAGGCAGATACCTAAATTAATGCATGCTTTAATAATTGTTGTAAATGTTAATTAAATGTTTGTACGCCCAAGTGGCAGAATCTAGCGATCTAGACTAGTCCTATGAACTGACTGTTAAATGTACCTGATTCACAAACAATAAATGAATTACTGAATTACTGTCCTCTGTGCTGTGCCTCGGTCGGCCATGGATGCGTTCGATGGCTACGCTTGGTTCTATTCGTCATTTATATTTTCTTTGTAATCAATTGGGTTTTGTTTAGGATAGATTTTTTTTTTATTAACTTTTTGCGGCTATTGTGTCACTGCGGCCACAACTGGCCTATTGTGATCGCCACTTTATTTGTGGAGCCCCTTTACAGGGCCTAAGGATAGATATTTGTTCTGTTAAAATGCACACTGTTGCATTATAAAATAACCTCAAAGCAAAAGAAATAAAAAAATAAAGACTAGAACGCACTACGAACCTCCAAGATCTTCGGCATAGATATGAGGTTCTACTAGGAGCGTATGAGTTGAATGCCTAGTTATCAACAAAACTAATGTGTGCTGTAGCTCCTCACCTCAATACGGGTAAGGCCCTCTGGCTTGCAGAAATTGCCCTGCATTCATGTCGAAAAGCAGGCAAGGGTCACCGATTATGGAGCCGACTGCTTTTATGTAGTCCCTGTGCTAGCTAGTCGGTCATAAAAGCGCCTCTGGGTTTACGGTCTGGATAAACCCAGAGGCGCTTTTATGATCCACTGCATTACGTCATGCAGTGCTAATATCGTAGATTTCGGAGCCGAGCTACGCTGCTCGCTCTTTGAAATAGTGAACTCTTCACAAAAGACTTTGAGCACCTTTGGTAACCTTAAGGGCAGAAATCAGAGTAAGTCACTAATTTAAAGTTTGCTTTGCCAGACGATGTATGCATGAAAGATACAAATTCTTCAATATCATGTAGGCCCCTACTACGTCCGTGGTGTTGGCGTCGCTTGCTCGGGCTGAACTTAGGCTATACACACACAATTCTGAAATTTGGAATTCTAGGAACTTTTGTAACACAAGTAAAGGGAAAAGACTGAAATTGAGGAATTTCGAATTTTTTTTGGAAACAAAGTTATTTTTGCGGTCAATGTCATACAATGACCACGTGAGCGACCGCAAATATAAGTTTGTCAATTACTTAAGACTTTTTTTATTTTTTATAAATCCATTGGTGCACGATTCGAACCCACGACCAATGGTACGGAACCCTCAGGGCGCGAGTTCTCGCACTTGACCGTCTTTATTTTACTAATTAATTGCTTTGCTTGCACATACTCCGACCGAAATAATAAGCCGAAATATAAATAAATATTGACAAAAGAGACGTTTCATCGATATATGGAGCCTGGGCCTGCACGGTGTACACTACTCTAAAATATGGCTAAGCAATAAAGTAAACGTATTTAATTGGTTATTTTATTTAAATTGACTTCGTTCTAAGGTACATTAAGATTTTCTTCGACAATGAGAGCAACACACAGCGCTACAAAAATATGGCGGATGGACGTGCGAAAAATGTCATTTTGACAACCTACATTTATCTGACAAAACAAATCAATCAATCGGGTCATCTGCAAGCTCGATTCAGAGCTGCGGGTAAGGGCCTCTGGCTTGCGCTATTTGCCCTAGCTTCAACTCTAGAAGCAACTACTTCTAGGTCGCGTGGCTTCGTTGAGATGTCTCTTCCGTGTTCGGCGGCTCATCTCAGCGTTGTTTGTTTTTTTTTCCTATGTACCTTCCGAGGAGGATTCCTCGGGTGCACTTAGGATCTCTCGGGGCAGGGGCCTCCAGGGTGTTCGGCTGTCGGGTGGTCGCGCGTGTAAAGGCGCTAGGGCATTGAGGTGGATGTGGTAGCTATTGTCACTCATTGTACTCATTGTACTCATTGAGTACTCATTGTACTCACTATGAATTCCCTGATGCTAGGGATCCGCACATCGCGGGCGATGACATCGTTTCGGACGTAGCGCCCCGCCCCTGTGCACATTCGTAGCGAGATGTTTTGCTGCGCCTGCAGACGTCCTTTGTTGGTGGCTGAGCACAATGCGTACCAGGCCGGTGCCGCATAGGTAAGCCGCGAACGGATATAAGTCTTATAGACACCAATTTTGGTTCTAAGCGGCAGCCTCGAAGAGAGCACAGGTTGGAGCATTGCACGGGCGGCGCGCGTCTGGCCCAACGCACGATCTGTCTGGGGATTCATCGTCAGCGACTTGTCGATGAGGACTCCTAGGTATCGGACGGAGGTCTCCCACTCAACTTCCTGGCCTCGTAATTTGAGTGGTAGCAGCACGGTGCGCCGGCGGGTGACTAGTAGCGCAGCCGTCTTGCCAACGTTAACGGCCATGCGCCACTTATCCAACCACGCCGGTAGCAGGTCGAGAAGGCGTTGCATTTGGCGGGCGGCGATGACTGGACTAAGGGAGGAAGCAAAGTATGCGCTGTCGTCTGCGAAGAGAGCAAGGGTCACGTCGGGCTCTCCGACCTGAAGTTGACCGTTTAGGGTTGGGATATCATCAGTGTAGAGGGCATATAGTGCGGGAGACAGGCAGCTTCCTTGAGGGACTCCTGCGGTGATCGGGCGGTGTTGCGACTCCGCTTGTTCGACCGTGACGAAGAAGCTTCGGCCCTCCAGAAAGGACGCCACTATCCGTATGATCCCGGGTGGCGTATTGGATGCGATTAGTTTTAGCATTAGACCAACGTGCCAAACGCGGTCAAAGGCCTTCTCCACGTCGAGAAAGACACTGACTGTGGAGCGGCCGCAGTTCAGCTCGTTGGCTAAGTGGTGCAGTACCCGCGTCAACTGGAGTGTAGTCGAGTGTTGGGCCGGGGTTCAATGTAGGGGATGAGTCTTCGCAGTAGTAGCTTCTCGAACAATTTGGCTATAGTTGGGAGCAGAGTTATGGGCCGGTAGCTTGCAGCTAGGCGACGATCTTTCCCTGGTTTTGGTAGGACAATCACTTTTCCTACTTTCCACTTGTTTGGAAAGTGCCCAGTTCTAAGAATTCCGTTGAAAAGTTTCGCCAGGGCTGTCACGCCTCTGCGTGGAAGATGTTGAAGAGCTGAATTTGGGATACCGTCGTTACCTGGCGCCTTTCGTTTGGGCAGACGGAGAATAGCCTTCCGTACCTCAGCGGGGGATATGAAGAGCTCACCACCAAGCAATGGTATCGGGCGTGAAAAGAACTCGGCAACCGTGTCTTCAACAAGTTTGTGGTGGACAGTGATCTCATTTGGGGCGTCAAGTGGCACTTGGTGGGGGGTGAATTGCACTTCTAGGTGGGCAGCGAGAATTTCGGCCCTATCTTTAGGTGCGAACTTCCTCTGTCCCTGCTCGTCCAGTAGGGGATAGGTTGGAATGGGTGCGTTTGTGAGCTGTCGGTTTAAGGCATACAGACTGGTTTCATTTTCAGCCGCCTGGTCTATTTTGGCGTCCCAAGATGCACCTTGCCAGGTTTCTACGGCAACTGAGATCTCCAGGATTAGCTTGTTTAATTCAGCCTTGATCCTTGGACAGCGTGATCGAGCCCAAAGTCGGCGTTTTACCCTCTTGCTTAAGATCAGCTGACGGATCTGAGGCGGGAGTTCGTCATGGCGGCGTGGCTTTGCAGGGGCTGGTCTAGAAGCTTGTTCTTTGGCCTGGATCAGTCTATCACTCAGATGAGATGCGACTACTTCTACCTCTTCTGGTGTAGTGAGACGACCGATCGTGATATCCTGGAGGCTTCTTTCGTACGCTGCCCAGTCCATTTTGACACTTGGTTGTCTATGAGTCGTGAAGTTTGCCTCCGGTGCGAGCGTGATAAGGATGGGGAGGTGCTGTGTATCCATATCATACAGTACCTCAACGTGGACTGGGTACCTCAGGTCCTTATGGAGGACTATGTCAATGATGTCCGCATCTTGGAGGGGATTCGACGGAATATGTGTCGGTGCGTCAGGTCCCAGCACCTCGAACCCTCTGACTTCTGCGTCATTATATAAGCAGCGCCCAGCTGGATTAATGATCCTGGACCCCCAGGCTCGATGTTTGGCGTTGAGGTCTCCAGCCAGTAGAGTGGGGGTGCTATCACTAAAGATTAGGCCTGAGTCACGGGCGATATAGTTTGTTCCCGGTGGCCGGTATGCGGCATAAATTTTGAGGTCCCTACCAGCTGCACTAACTAGGACTCCGTTTGCGCTAAGTGCTTCAAGTTTGAGGTGTTCTAGTTCTTCGTGAATTATGTCCCTTCGAACTAGTATGGCCGTTCCTCGGTAAGCCGTCTTTTGTGGCGAGATCTCATCCCGCCGATAGCTGAAGTAGTTTGGCAACTGTATTGGTATGTGTGGTAATAGCTTTGTCTCGCCCAGTAAGATCACATGCGCATCCTGCGATTGTGCGAGTAGGCGGAGAGGTGAGATCTTGTCCCTAACCCCTCCGGGATTCCAGTAGATGAGTCGTAGATGACGGCGTCTATCCATTGTGGTGTCTTCTGATTGAGGCCAATCCGCGCATTGCCGCTTCACGGAGGTCCCCTCCGGCGACGATGGCAGAAAGCAGTTCCGCCAGGATCCCGAGCATAGTTAACATCGGGTCCCCGGCGCTGCTCTCCATTGTAAGAGTTTCGATAGTAGCAGGCACATTAAGGTGGTGGCCATGGTGCTCACGCTGAGGTTGTGCCACTTTTGCTGTTGTAGGTGCGAAGTGCACCCAAGGCGCAGGATGAGTTACAGGCGCATCAGTGACCTGAGCCGCTGTGGGTGCAGACATCACAGGCACAGCCGTTACTTGTTCTGAAGGGAGCTTGTACGAGACCGGTGCGAGGCGCACTGCAGTTTTCGATGGTGCGAGAGTCACTTTAGGGGAGGCATGTGTTTCGGTGAACTGAACCATTGTTTCCTTTGTAGTGGCGGTGGATGTTGGTAGCGGGGTTGAGGATGCAGTCGGAGCTTGTTTTCTCCCTCTTCGCCCTCTAGTACGGCGGGATCTCTTTTTCAGTGGGGCTCCGCGGTCGGTCGGAGGATTGGCAGCTGTGTGCGTTGTTGTTCCCTGTTCTGTCGCTGGAGCTCGGTTCGGTGCTGGCGTTCGCTTTCCTGGGTAGGGTTCCGGAGATGGCGCTCGGCCTCTGGGATCGACATGGAACGGTAGTGGGTTGGGAACTTTGACTCCTCGTTTGCGTGCTTCACGCCGGAAAACGGCGCAGCGGCGGTCGTTCGCCGTGTGAGCCTTGTTACAGTTAGCGCACGTTGGCTTAGCTTCGATGGGGCGGGGGCACTCTACTGCGGGGTGGCCATCGCCACAGCGCACACAACGCTGGGGGCGGTGGCAGTTGGTGGAGGCATGCCCGAATGCCTGACAGCGGTGGCATTGCGAAACGCCACCGGCAGTTCCACGCCACGCTTCGATGGTGACGCCGGGCATATACAGAAGTTCATTGATCCCGAACAGTCGGGCAAGCTCCTCTTGTCCTAGGTGGTCCAGTTGGACGTGGAAGAGGCAACCGGCTCTCCCTCTCCTCGGCTTGATTGTACGGGCGAAGCGAACAAACAAAAACATCAAATCAAACAACATGACATGAAAAATATGTCAATGTCATGTCAAACTCCAATTATAAACCAACATGGCGGCCTTCAAATAGTGTTCAAATAGTAAAAAGCTTACCAGAAGAACTATTCTTGTACCATCGCATTTGTCTTCAAATTAATGAAATTGTATTTTCCTTGTAATCTCCTACTTTTTCCTAATTTTTCTATGTAGTGTACATGGACCAGGCCCAGAATGAAATGGCTCCTTTATAAATTTGCAGTGTTCCAACAACTTTATACACATTGTTATCATACATTTATTATCAAACATAGAACACAGAAATGCATTTTGGGAAAAACTAAAAATAAATTTTAACTCTTTTTAATGCAGATCTTATTTTTTTCGAAATCGAGCCCGTAACTCCTAACATCACTTTCGATTACTCTCACGGTTTCCGATTTCGCCTAAGTGGCCCTGAAATAAAACTCACCCTGTATACTCAAGTCACTGAAAATATTTATTCTACCTTCCTTACTAAATAATTTATTAGACTAGGTAGGTACGTATGTAGGATCCACATTTATATTAATAACGAAATTAAAATAAAAAAATGGTTACTTACAATAAAAGAAGATAACCTCATTCAAAACAGATTCATTTAATTATTTTAAAACGATTGAATACAAAGTAATTAAAATATGTATAATTGCGTGATAAATAAATTACCAAATAGTGTACCATTTTACATTCGTATTTGTCCTAATTCTTAACTAATTCTAAAACTCCTCAATATGGGGTATATTATATCAAGGGCCTCACTAATTTCATTTCTGCTTCTGCCACCTGTAAAGACGAAATAATTTATTTTTAACATGTTTCACACAGAAAGTTTTAAGAAATTATCCGCAAACGCAAACACAGGGAGTGGTCTGAGTTAAGAGGTTTACCTTTAGTTCCAAGCATCAATATATGTGGGGGCGCTAGCCACTACATTTGAATAAAAATAGCCACGCTTAAAATCTGGACATCGAATAAAATCACATATCAGTAGTCAAGCTAAAGAAAAACAACCTCACCTGTAAACACAATCTTGCCATTCACAAATATCAGCAGCACAACTCTGGGGCGCACCATGCGGTAAACCAGGCCAGGAAACAGTTCCGGCTCATAGGATGCGAACTGGCCGTGCGCCATTTGCAAGGACTCTAGACGGATCGGAAACCGCAGGTCGGCTGTGGCGCAGAAATTCTGGATTTTAAAGTCTAGGAATTTTGCCTGAAATAGTTAAATTTATAATCAACATTATCATTAATTAAATTTAAATTATACCCAAGATTTTCGATCCTGCGCAGCGGAATTCGAACCCGCATCTTCGCCTTGAATCGGCAATGCGATACCAACTACGACATTGAACGAATGACGCTGGTGTCGAAAATCTTGAGCAGATGAAATGTTTTTATCACTGCTAGCTGCCACCTACAGAAGATAAGTGAATGTTGAGATATTTATTAAGTGGACAAGGACAATGCAAAATAAAATTGTATTATATACTTACTGGATAGCCAAGTTTGTGTATAATTCTGGCAAACTTACGAGCTGCCAAGTAAGAATCATGTTCATTTCTGGCACCAGTGCAAACAATTTTGCCGGAACTGTGAACATATTAAAAATAAATTTAAGAATATATTCCACAGGCTCATTACACTTTGCTAAGATTCTGAAACAGTTTTATGGACTTGAGCATGTCTATGTATAATAAAGTATGTAGTCAGAGGGACTACCTTCTAAACATATGAATAAATAATTACTGTTTTTTTTTATGTTTTTGTTACAAACCGGAAAACCAGTGCTGTTGCTCGTGGATCAAGAATTTTCATTACAACTCCTTGAAATCTGGCTGGATTGTATTCAGAATATCGTGTTCTGCAGTATATTTCCAGTAACTTTAATTCACATCCCAAATTAACAGTTGACACACAGTTCCTGAAAAAAAATATAGAACCTATGTAAACTTTTTTTAAGACTTAAGGTTGTTGATTTATGGCTATGCTAAATGAAAGGTGACCAGTTATTAGTCATCATCATAATTTCGGCCATAGGATTACTTTTTACTTATTTGAAGTTTTAAGTAGGTAAGAGAATAATTAGAACATACTGTAGTTTAATGCTGTTTTTTGCTTGATTTGATCCACTGGCAGCTGGTGTCATAGCGGACATAGAACTATGCGGATTGGTGGTACTGTACAATGGTGTGTGCAAGTTAGTAGGAGTGAGGGCCACATCTCCCGTGATCCGTGACAGCGTCGAGTGCGAAGAGGCACTGCTGATAACATTCTGACTGTTTGGCCTTTGTGGTGTTTGATGAGAGTCTGTCTCATGATTTGTCTTTACTGTTGGGTCTTCAATCTCCTCTTTTTTAGGATGTTCACCAATTGTATGTCCCTGAGTAGGCTGTGAATAAATTAAATTTGGACTTAAGTCAAACCAACTTGTATCTAGGTGTCAATTTATATATTACTAGCTTCCACCCGTAGCATTCCTCACGAGGTATTTAAACAAAAAAATAGCCTTTATGATATTCTAGGTAAAGAACTTTAACTATTCCAAGTTTCAATGAAATCGGTTGAGCTGTTACAGTGTGATTGAACAACAAACATCCAAACATGCTTACAAACTTTCGCATTTCTAATATAAGTAGGATAGGCTTATTATAAATTTGATTCTTGTCAGCAGCAACTTGCTTGCTTGCTTGTTGTTTTCAGATCATCTTGCATTAGGTCAGTGACCAGGATGAGGTTATAGTGGCCCTATAAAGAACCAGTGTGGTGAAAATATTACAGTGCGCAATCTAGAGGCGCTTTTCGTGAACACATAACATACCTTCGATTTTTAAGCTCTTGGATATGCCCCCTTTACCCAGGATACTTTCTTTCATTTAACCTTTGAGAGTAAGCACTTACTTATTAAGTGGTACTACTTACTTATTACCTTAGTGGCAATAAAGCGCATAAATAGAGTGTTTTATAGCATACAGCAGAATGTTATCTAAATACTTAATAATTATCAACATCAAACCTTTTGTTCAGTGTCAGGTCTAGTGCGATTTATATGGCTTTCTGAACTCCAGTCTGGAGTTGGCACGCTTGGAGGTCGCAAATGGTTCTCATGATTCTCGCTCAGACCATTTGAACTCATTTTGTTCTATGAATAACCGAAAACTCAGGTATAACAGCACACACTAGGTACAAGGCAGGTACCTCGTACGGCTCGTACACGGTATCTACATACCGGTAGGTACTCGCGTATCGTTTCACTTTTCTGTCTCTATGTAGGTATGTGGTCATTAACCTAACTTTATTTCTTTATTTCTTGGCAAAGAGAGTATGGAAACCACTATCTTCTTTTTGTTCAACAAACAAACAGCTGGTAAATAAAAAAAGAAAAAGACATAATATTTATCTGGTATAGACAAAATTACTCTATGCATAGAGTAATTTTGTATATACCAGAGACTCTATGATATTTATTTTTAAGTTTTTTCCTTTCTTGCTCGCTATGGCATCTTAGCGTCATGTAGAATACATAGTACTAATCTGTGGCGTCATGCATGCATCAAAGACGTAGACCGAGAATTACATAGACGTCACGTTAAATAATAATACCAAGAAAGAAACGGATAGAAATATATGAAAAGACGTATGAGTAAAGGAGAAAGAACTGATAACTTCCATCACTGTATGCAATTTGGGTTTGTTGTGCACCAATCATTGGTGCACAACAAAGTCAATGGTTAGTGTGAAAAATTGCAGTAATTATTAATTTACTAACTAATATTTTTGTGTGCCTGGTGTAGCAGGTGTAGAATTCAACTAGTTGCAGTAATTATTAATTTACTAACTAATATTTTTGTGTGCCTGGTGTAGCAGGTGTAGAATTCAACTAGTAACATGGTAAGTTGCAGTATTATAGGCTCCACGAGCAATAGTTTAAGGAAAGTGGAAAATATTTTACCGTTTTTATTTCTATTTAAAATTAAAACTTTATGCTGGAAAAGGATCTGGCTATATAATTGAACACTCTATTATATAATTTATTTATTTTATTTATTTGTTGAAAGTGCACAAACATTATGTATATTAATTTTGAATTATAATAATTTTGTAAATTTTCCCCTTAAACTTAAGGGGAAAATTTACAAAACGATCATAAGACCTGTCGTACTGTATGGATCTGAGTGTTGGGCAACCAAAGGGACGGATGAAAGAAGAGTGCATGCTGCGGAAATGAGAATGTTGAGATGGATGTGTGGAGTGACTAGAATGGACAAGATACGGAATGAGTACATCAGAGGAAGTTTGAAAGTAGCGCCAGTGACTGAGAAGTTGAAGAGCAAAAGGTTAGCGTGGTATGGGCATGTCATGCGGAGGGAAGAATGTCACGTGACTAGAAGAGCGTTAAATATGAATGTGGAAGGATATAAGGGAAGAGGTAGACCAAAGAAAAGATGGATAGACTGTGTGAAAGATGACATGAGTAAGAAAGGAGTGAATACTGATATGACGGCTGATAGAGGGGAGTGGAAGAGGAAAACATGTTGTGCCGACCCCGCATGAAGTGGGATAAGGGCAGGGAGATGATGACCAATTATAATTAGTTTTCTAATGCTTAAATCATTACCATTTCTGAAAATTTTAAAATTTATCATTGGTTATGATAAACCGCACTAATTGCATGGTCATTCTCATGCCCTGCCACGCACAAAAATATCCAGTTGTAATTGGCTGGATTATACGAACTTTCGTCTTGCTCGTTATACGCGCTAGCCCGGTCTCTATACTCTGTTTACGATTAAAATAAATAAGTATTGGACAGCTAGCTGACATGACAGTGACAACAGTCCAGAAAACAGAACAAACCGGAACAAACAGACAGCTGAGACAGACAGACACCGCCCGATTTATTTTCCCGCGTATTTGTTGTCGGTCGGTTCTTCTGCTATGTGGAAAGGATTCTATTTGATATTAAAGTAAATCCACGGAAATAAAACATTGACACAATGGTTGGAAAGTCAAATAAGCTTTATGTGTACAAAAGAGGTAAGCTATGTGCATTCCACACGATTTTTTCTTTTCTGCAACAATTTTTCAAGTCGAGGAACTTTCAAGCCCTCTTGATTACAGTTTTGCCGAATCTAATGAACCATATTACAAAAATTTAATGGCTTATTATATTATAAAGACATATAATGCGCATTTACTGAAACGAAACCAGTTTAGTACCTACATACCTTTTCCATTCGTGCGTGACGAAGCTTCCACTACTTGTCGCGTTAAAATTAACGAACAACCTTTATTAACATGCTGCTGCTTTGTCTCTCATATCCGCGTGTAGGAGGAGCGATATTAGCGCCCACTAAAACATTTTTGAGTATAAAAACCGCCTGTCCAGCTATCGTGTTGCGTCTATCGCTACGCAGCCCGACACTTCGTAACTCATGAGGATGTCTTTACACACCTGCGTTTATTGTGATTATAGACGAAGCTTCATGGCGATAGACGCAAGTGTGGGAGAGGCATTAGGCCTCATTAGAGAGGAAATTCTAGGCTCTTAGAGATTGGTCTCATCTCATAATGCTTTGTAATTTGTTCTGCCACACACTACAATGATTCTCCAGTAGGTATTTTGGTTAAATTGGACTGGATCTATCTTAATAATTATAAATTTCATCCTCCCATTTGTAGGGGTACCTTAACTACTTCATTATGTATTGTAGTGAGATACATTTCTCAATTTTGCTTCCCCTTCACAGAGAGAATGACAAAAAATTCCCAATATTTTTAATCTTAAGTCCAAATTAATACAGGGACTAAAATGCAATAATATGAATAATAATTGCTAATCCAAACAAATTGCAATAATACAGTCACTTAGAACAACCGATGCCCAGAGCTAAAATATGGTCATCTAGTGATAACAAAAGTAGGTAAACTAAAAATATTGTGAATTTTAAATAATTCAGAATATGCCATCATTCATTTGCCATTTATTGTTTTATAGGTTATTGCAAAAGTGTGTATGCCTTAAATTTAAACTTTTTATTGTAGGTGGAAGGATGGAAGAGGTCCACATTGACAAGATTACTTCCAGGATCAAAAAACTCTGCTATGGACTAAACATGGACTTTGTTGACCCAGTGAGTTATAAATTACCTGATAGCTTTTGTCTACAGCCAGATAAAAGTGCCTGTATCACTATCCGGCCCTTTAACGCCATGCAAAAAATTATGTTGATTCCTTTCACTGTTGTTGCATCAGAGAAGGGCAAACCAACCAATCAACAAACAAATTTTTGAATATTTAAAATTTAAGTTGACTATCTATCCAGATAACACTAACTTTGTTTTTACAGGTATGTATTACGCTTAAGGTAATTAGCGGCATATATTCTGGAGTTACCACTGTGGAACTAGATAACTTGGCCGCTGAGACAGCGGCTACAAAGACCACAGACCACCCGGATTATGCAATTCTAGCTGCCAGACTTGCTATATCAAACCTGCACAAGGAGACTAAAAAACATTTTTCTGGTAAATATTATCTGGTATTTGGACAAAATAGACCAACCTTTATGTGACAAGCATGAAAGAAGCCTCTATGAGGCGCACTTTAATCCTTTCACTACACTGATTCTTTCATCAAGGGTCATAGGCCCTTTTCAGGGCCATCATATCCCAACCTGGTCACTGACCTAATGACCAAGAAAGAATCAGTGACACATAATGAAGAATGTGACAAGCATACTTTTGGACCCAGGTTTTGATGAAAAATGCAGTGAACACCCCATCTGGTTGATCCTAGAATTCATGAACATATGTATAAATACTATTAGAGACCACATCATTTCCAACACAAAAAAAAAACAGCAATTTTTTTTACTTAAATTCTTTTTTCTTGTAGATGTTATTGATGACTTGTACAACATTGTCAATCCACACACAAAGAAGAAATCCCCAATGATATCAGAGTACCATCACAACATCATAATGAAGAACAAGGAGAGGCTCAACTCTGCTATAGTCTATGACAGAGATTTCATGTACAACTACTTTGGCTTCAAAACTCTAGAGAGATCATATTTGCTGAAAATTGACAACAAAGTAAGTATTTCACAATAGCCAAACTGAAGTTGCATGCGTTGGGTCAACCATCATTGGAAAGTTTCCTCAGCCCCTTCGTCCACGGCGCGACTCAAAAGGAACGCGACTGAAACTGTAGTCACTTATGAGTAGCCTGAATGCGATAGCACTAGTATTTCAATGCGCGTCCGTCCACGACGCTACTCAAAAGGAACGCGTTTGTAACTAGTCTCCTGGCGACTCGACATGCCGCCAGGCGACTGGTTTCGAGAAACTGTTAAAAAATGAATGAATAAAAAGTAATTATATGTGATTCTGACCTCTATGTGACTGGAGAAGTAATAATTCCATGTCATCGCTCGAATTATCACTAGTCATGTTAATCATTTTCGTTTTCAAAACTTTGTTTACATAAAATCGTGTACTGAGTGACTGAGTTTCAGGAAATTCCAGTAGCGTCGTGGACGGGTGAGAGTTTCCAATCAGTCCGCAACTCTAGTTTCTAATGAGTTCCGTCACTTTAGCGTAGCGTCATGGACGAAGGGGCTCAGTTATAGGAAAAATCCTTGTATTTCAGGTTGCCGAGCGGCCACAGCACATGCTCATGCGAGTTGCCATCGGCATTCATGGCGAGGATATCGACTCCGCCATCAACACATACAACCTGCTATCGGAGAAGTATTTCACGCACGCGAGTCCTACCCTATTCTCTGCGGGAACCCCCCGCCCTCAGCTCTCCTCGTGCTTCCTCATTGCCATGAAAGACGACAGCATCGAGGGAATCTATGACACGCTCAAACAATGCGCGCTCATTTCAAAGTCAGCCGGCGGTATCGGCCTTCACGTACACTGCATTCGCGCGAAAGGCTCATACATCGCCGGAACCAATGGCGTGTCCAACGGACTCGTCCCTATGCTCCGAGTCTACAACAACACGGCTAGGTACGTCGACCAAGGAGGTAACAAACGGCCCGGCGCATTCGCGGTTTATATCGAGCCGTGGCACGCGGATATATTTGAGTTCTTAGATCTCAAGAAAAATACTGGCAAGGAAGAGGTGCGCGCCAGGGAACTTTTCTACGCGCTTTGGATACCAGACTTGTTCATGAAGAGGGTCGAAAGTAACGGCGACTGGAGCCTTATGTGCCCTCACGACTGTCCTGGCTTAGCCGACTGCTGGGGGGAGGAGTTTGAAAAGCTATATGAGCAATATGAAAAGGAAAAACGATATGTCAAGCAAGTTAAAGCTCAAGTCTTGTGGAAGGCTATCATTGAAGCGCAGGTGGAAACTGGAACGCCATACATGCTGTACAAAGACGCGTGTAACAGCAAAAGCAATCAAAAGAATTTGGGCACAATCAAATGCAGTAATCTCTGCACAGAAATCGTTGAATACACATCGGCGGATGAAGTCGCCGTGTGCAATCTAGCTTCCATAGCATTGAACATGTTCGTGAATGATGACAAAACATATAACTTCATAAAGCTAAAAGAAGTCACCAAAACCATCACGCAAAATCTAAACAAAATCATAAATGTTAACTTCTATCCGGTCCCAGAAGCTAGGAACTCGAATATGAGACACAGGCCGATAGGTATCGGTGTTCAAGGATTGGCTGATACCTTTGTCCTCATGCGCATCCCCTACGAAAGTGAACCTGCAATTAAGTTGAATCAACAGATTTTTGAAACCATTTACTATGGTGCATTGGAAGCTAGTTGCGAGCTCGCCGAGAAGGATGGCGCGTACGAGACGTACGCGGGCTGCCCCGTAAGCCAGGGCATCCTGCAATACGACATGTGGAACAAGACGCCCACAGACCTCTGGGATTGGGCTGCTCTCAAAGAAAAAATCGCCAAGCACGGCCTACGAAACTCTCTGCTATTGGCGCCGATGCCGACCGCCTCCACCGCGCAAATTTTAGGCAACAACGAGTCATTCGAGCCGTTCACGTCTAACATCTACCAACGCAGGGTGCTGTCCGGTGAGTTCCAAGTAGTGAACCATCATCTGCTGCGTGACCTGACCGAGGCGGACTTATGGGATGACGACATGAAGAATCTAATCATTCACAATAATGGATCCATTCAAAACATTGACGCTATCCCCAAAGAAATAAGGGACTTGTACAAGACTGTATGGGAGATTTCAGTAAAGACTAGCATCCAGATGGCTGCCGATCGAGGAGCGTTTATCGATCAGAGCCAATCGTTTAACATTCATGTGGCAGAACCTAACTATGGTAAATTGACATCCATTCATTTTTACGCGTGGAAGATGGGTTTAAAAACGGGTATGTACTATCTAAGGACGAAACCGGCCGCAAATGCGATCCAATTTACGGTTGATAAATCGAAGGTTAAAGGCAAAGCAGTGAATGGTGTATCAAATGATGATGATAACATGGCGGCGATCACATGCTCCTTACAAAACAAAGATGAATGTATGAGCTGCGGATCGTGATCTTCAGCAGAGGTTTATCTGGCAATGCAATTAGTTGTAAATTAAATGTTTCTGTAAGCCTTTCCGTAACGCTCATGTCGGTCGTGTTTTTGTGTGCACTGAATTGACCGCGACCGACCGACATCGTAACAGGAAGGCCACACTAATTAATAAGACTTTAGCACCTAAGAAAATTGTGTCTCATTTTGGATAGTTTATAGGCGCAATAACATGCTTTTTACTGAACTTTGTCTCTAAATCGACATGTAGTGAGTACCTATTATAAATAAACTGTACTAAATTTCAATCTACCTACTTGGTTTTATTTGTTGACATGAATCAATAATAATTATTATCTACAGTGTGTCCCCTGAGATGTGATTTCAAAAATGCGCTAAGAGACAATTCAAGAATGCACCATAGTTCAATAAAAACATCAACAGGTAGCGGAATATTCAAATTAATTCTTAAGCAACCTTGTAAGTTTTAAGCTTCTTGAAAGGCTTAAAAATTCATAACCAAGTTTTTTTTTTTTCGCCCTATGTATGTAGAAAATTGGGTACTTATCTGACATTGATTTGATTAAATTCGATTCTTAATTTAAATTCGGGGACAGTCAGGAAATATTCCTGTTTGTCCCTTTATCTCTACCTACATGATATTTTTCCGATCGCATTATACAAGGTGATTCATAATACTATTATATCTACAAAAAGGAAGAAAAAAAGACAATATTATCAGTCAGTACGTACTGTCCGGCGATATTTTTCATACATAATTTCAGCCGTAGGACGTCAACTGCTGAACACACCTAAGTGCCTGTCTGTGCGGGTTCGATTCCCGCTGCGGAACAAATGTTTGCATAATCAGCAAATATTTGTTCCAAGTCTGGGTGTTGTGGTACCATAATAGTACTCAATTACTCATAGCTTCTGACACCCACACCAAAAGGAATCCTAGTGTGGGGTCAGGATTATAATGTATGTGTCTGTTGGGTGTCATTTAATCATTTGTTTCACATAGCTTTGTGTTCCTGCGGGCTGCGGTGAGTAAGGTTGCCAGGGCCAGAGCTCGGTGAGGAGGATTTCAGGGTCGGCAACGCATACGTGATGCCTCTAATAAAACCACTGCGTTAGTCATTGATCAAGAGCGTTCATAAAATATCATTTATTTTCTCAATCTCAATTACCATAGATTCCTACAAAAAAAATTTTTGGGTTCCGTACCCCATTTGTAAAAAACGGAACCCCTATGGGATCACTATGATGACTGTCTGTCTGTCAAGACCGTAGACCAAGAATAACATAATATATTCTGTTTACGGTCAAGGCCCTTTTCTCAGAAACGGCTAAAGGCCTAATTTATAACCTACTATTTCTATGCCCTATTTGCGGTCAATATTATACAATGAACCTGTGCAATGAACTAAGTGAGCGACCACAAAATAAAAGTTTTTCAAACACTTGGAATACTTACAAACCAACCTATGAGGCACTGTCAAGTGTCAAATGTAACAAACTTCAAAAACAAAAACGGCTGGGGGTGGGCGGCGGCTTGGCTTGGGTCGGCGGCGCGCGCGCCGGTGTGGCCGAGTAGTGGCTGTTGGTTTTAGAGATGGGTCATACTTGCTATTTCACGTACCAGGTCTATATACGTATACAAGTACCAGGTTCAAAAACCTGTACTAAGTACTTGAAGGTACTTGAAGTACACACTTAGACCTTCCGAGAACACTACGCAAGTCCACCGCGTACCCAAGGACGCACCCGAGCCGCGAGACGGAGTACCGCGCGGCATTATCGCGTCCTAGGGTGCGCAGTCGGCTTGGGCGCCGCGCCCGAGTATTTGAAGTCGTACTAGGTATGCGTAGTTTGATGCGAGAACCTGGTTTAAAAACCTGTTTGCGTAAATACGAACCACCAGCACCCACCTCTAGTTGGCTTGTTTTTCTTTCAATTCGAATTGACGGACAGGTTATTTTATGATTTTTCTGCAAGTTATTTGAAGTTTTCTGTTTGTTGTAGCATTTTGAAACTTTATCGGTTTATTGTTATTGCCTCTGGAATAAATAATTGCTATAAATTTTTAGTCACAATGTCGAGTACATCACAAAAACACAGGAATTTTGTGGCGGAGCCCATGGGGGAAAAACCTGTAACTGATTTAGCAGGAGTGGGAGAAGTCCTGGGAAAGAGACTCGAGGAAAAGGGATTCGACAAGGTTAGTTTCAATTAGTCTGGATTTACCGTTGAATAAATTGAATTGAATTGTCCCCATAGTATGTTCAAATTAACGTGAACAGTAGGTTTGTAATTGAAATTTACAGGTTATTTGCAATACATGTTGATGTTGCCTGGATAGTGAAACCAATCAAATCCTTGAGCATCAAATTGATGTAGGTACCTATTGAATTTAAAGCTATAACTGTTTGATTTGACTTATAGAAGGAACAATCTTGCTAGAAATGTAGGTAATAGAAAGCCAAGAAGATTAAAAATAATTAATGTGTGCATTCATTACATACTTACCTTAGCGAACGACTATAAGTAGTTTATCCCTCTCAAACATACCTACAAAGTCAACAGTCTTAGTAAGAGTTGGATAACATGGAATGTGCAAAAGAATTTCATATTTCTATAAATAACCATTACAAGGTTCTGAATCACAATACTTGAGAGAAAAAGTTCTAAGATATGTAAATAAGTTTTCAGACTATACTTCTGTGGCCCAGGTAATTTTATTCTTACTGTTTTGTTACAGGCTTATGTTGTATTGGGTCAATACCTTGTTTTAAAAAAGAACCAGATGTTATTTCAAGAATGGATGAAGGACACTTGCAGCGCTAACTCCAAACAGTCTGCCGATTGTTACCAGTGCCTTAAAGATTGGTGTGATGAATTCTTGTAAAGTATGCTGATTTAATTTCCATGTATTAGGCTGAAAAACCTACCTATTGGAAAAATGGCATGGTTCTGCATATTGGCAAATTTTTTTTAAATTCTAAAACTTGCCTATATGCAGATCCAAACTTGCTTTAAACTGATATTTTTGTTCAGTAATCAGTAAGCTTGAATAACAATATGTTTCGTTATTGGGGCCACATTCAAGCACAAGCTCATAGTATTAGTTTTTTTGCCAATAATAATATAATGCTACTATCATCACCACTATTCTTATCTGTAGAGGATAATGATGACCTCAAATTCTGTTATAAATTGGTTAACATTCTAATCACAAAATAATAATATGTATGGTAAAAATATACTGGTCAGTTTTTTAAAGTGACTGTGTGGCTAAAATATAAATATTTGTGTTATGAGTTTCGAGTCACAAGCTTTATTTTGATAGAAAAAAGAAAAGCAAACAAAAAAAAATATATTGTCCATCAGGGTTTAGGGGCAAGGTCAAGAAAATAAACTAAGTCCAATTATTTTAAAACATAACTTTTATCAATACCTAATAATTATTAACTTTATGAGCTTGATAATTTTCACCCTGTCCTTTACTAACAGATTTTTATACTCCGCCCGCGACTTCGCTCGCGTTCTACCTATGAAGATATAAAGTAGCCTATATGCTATTCCAGACCATAATCTATATCAGTGCCAAATTTCATCCAAATCTGTTTGGCCGTGATTGAACCACAAACATCTAATCATCCTCACAAACTTTCGCATTTATAATATTAGTAGTCTTGGCTAACAGTAAACAAAAGAAAGGGGCAGAAATACTTGAATTGAGTCGATAATGTTAGTGAGTGATTAGTAATAAGGGGATTAGTTATTCACATGTGTATATTCCCAAGAATACTTTCTCAACTCGAACCATTTATATTTTAGAATCACAGTTACTCTTAAAGCGCCCACCCTTTTTAAGGGCTAGTAGATTTGTGTTTTTGATATAAGGATTTCATAGCATTGATATAAAATCGTAGCCTTTTATCTATAGTGTGTTATTTATAAGCTTTAAATGTATGTTTATGATAATGACTAGCCAATTTTAATAATACTTTTAAACAATTCAAATTATTTATGGTATTGGATGTTTAATTGCTAACCATGCTAAAAAAATATTCTGAAAATAATGTAAATAAAACTACAGTTAGGAAGTAATCCTACCACCACATATTTTTTATGTAACGTTTCATAAATGGTTTCACTAAAGAAAGTTGTTTTATTACCCTGAGCGTGGGGCACTACTAGTTAGATAGGTACCTTATCATCCTACCAAATTGTGTAGGTATAGTATCAGGTCCGTAATATAATATTGTGCTTACTTATCCACTGAAAAAAACAATTCAACGACCTCAGTGGCGTAGCAGGCGAGTGGCCATCTGAGTAATATAAAAACATTATTTATATGTACATTGTTTATTAAATATACATACCATTCAATGATTATAATATTACATAGATAATTTGTCTTATAAATTAAATCATGCCATAACTACCACAAAGAATATAAAGAAAAATATAAGGACACCAAATATTTTGAACATCAGGGCTCTATTGCCTGTAATATGTTGAAAATATTTCAATATTTCTCGGTGGCCAGCTTCAACATTCAGCTCTGCGTCTTGAATGTTGGCATCAATTCTTCCGATAGCCTCATCCTGTTCCTTCACCATATGTGCCAACTGCTGGAATATCCCACCCAGTTCCACTATAGTGCTTTCAATGTTGTGCATTGTCTCAGCACGCTGCTGTATGTACGAGTCACTGTCATCCCTCAGAGCTAGTTGTTGTGTTTGCATTGAGCTCTCTCCAAAATCAATGCTCACTTCGTCTTGTTGTAAGAGCGACGGAACTTCCTTCACTACTGGAGTGACCCTGGAAAATTGCTCCCGCCTGTTGTTTTGCAACTTCAGGTTTTCTGATCTCACTTCGAGCACCTGCAAATAACAATTCCCATCAAAGAAGACATTCTTAGCTGCGAAGGAGACTGACCAAAATATTATGGGAATTGGGCTAAACTTGAATCCAGCCTAAATTATCAGTAAAAAGTAGGAAATGTACTTAGCATTTTTATAAAAAGCAAAATCAACAAACTATTCCATAGGAGAAATTTTAAAGTTACCATCTGCTGGCGAAACTTATGATGAAGTCTAGGTTGGGGGAAACAAATCAATCAAAGTTTGATTTAAACTTCAATTCTCACCCACAGGGCAAAAAATGATGTGCAAGGCAGGTGATAAATCAGACCAAACTTTTTGGTATACGAATGGTGAAGATATATCTTTTTGACCATGTATTGTTATTTATTCTGTGACAGTCTGGTATTGGGTGTTATCCTTTTCACCAATAAATATTAAACTGACCTGCTTGAATTGATTGCTCATGGAAGCAAGCCTTGACTGCAAGGCTAGCACCACACTGGAGGAGTGGCTATGCATACTCCTCCGCCCTTTAGGCATCTCTCCAAGTCGACCGATCTGCTGGTTCAATGAGTTTAAATCACCCTTGATGATGTATGTGAGCTCCTGTATTTCTGTTGGTCTATCATCAAATAACGATTTCTTTTTAGCCACTGGAAAAATATTTTAGTATTAGGTACACAACAATACAAACCAAGTCTGACACATTATTAGTGTGCTATAAAAGTTCAAGTATATGGGTACCTAGTTTATTATTATTTAGTCTAGTACTTACGCAGTGCTAGTTTTTCCAATTTAGCATAAGTGCTTGTAATGTTTTTACTAATGACTTTGGCCATACTCATAAACTGTGAGTAAGTTTCAAGTACAGCAGCTTTGCGTTTGTCCCGGACTGCCGGCCTCGCCATGACCCGGTCTTGGAGACCACGCACAGTCGAAATGAACTCATTTGTCCTATCCCTTGCTGCCATCACTGGTTCGAATATAAACTCTTCGAGAATATCAAAAACTATGTCTTCTGAAAACCTTGCAACTGCGTTATTACTTCCGACACTCGGAGCAGTATTATAGGGCTTAGAATTGTAGGTATTGCCTTTTTTGTCCAATTTGTTGTACGAATCTAGCTCGTTTTCAGCAGGACTTTTTTCTGATAAACCTCCGATGTGGCGCCTTCGAGGTAGCATTGCATTATAATCAGAAAATTGTAAGTAGTACTAGATTACTTTATCGCACTCGCAAAGAGAGAGTCACAAAGCTACACGTGATTCGGTTCTTCATCAACCGAAAATACAGTCTCTAAAAGGAATAAAATAACAAACTGTGATTTTAGGATGAAAATTGATGTGATGGATTGGTTTAGTTTAGATTAGACACAAAACAGGTGATCGCTTGCGCTTGTTGAAGTGGCACAAACACAGATTGAAAATTATTCCACGTCACACAATTGTCACAGTAAAAAGTTAAATGACGCACTGCGTGCTTACTAATAGAACGCGATTCGCGTGAATTTTCGATGCGAATTGATCGCGCGATGTAAACATGTGTGACAGCCAGCATGAACTATTCGCGTGAGTTTTGAAAGACACTCATAAAGTAAGACTATTATTTCATAGAAAGAAAGAAAGAAAATTTATTTATTTGTCCCACAGCACACAAGGTTTACATTATTATATTGTTACGAGGTAGGTACCTACCAAGGCAATAAAATACAAAAACAAAAGAGTAAAAAGAAAAAAATCATGATCAATCATAGATAGCAAGGTTAAAAATAGTAGGAAGGTACATAGGTATGTGTTGTGTGGGGGCAAATAGGTCCAGGTCTCAGCATAAGCTGCACCAAACTTGGAGGTAAGGTGCAGCGCTGGTTTTCAGACTGTTGATCGCGCATTACGAATAACCACAGACTAATAGGGAATACTACGTATATGCGAATAACGCATCAATCAATGTTCATCGCGCATCGCTAACTCATGGGCAACACCACAGACTAATAGGATGCTAACGCATGGCAACACCGAGCGACTCGGAAGCAGAAGTTCCCGAAGTTGACAGAGCAAAGAACACGACGTTCGATTCTTACCCGCACCTACTAAACGAGTCGAGGTGTAGATGTCTCATGATGATTATGATGATGCAAACTGGACCCCAATTCTACTTATTCAATGGCTTCAAAATGACAATGGTTCAATGGCAAAATGATCACTTTTGACACTTTTGGTTTTCTGCTACACAGTCGTATTTCAATGGCAGTCATTGTGGAACCAATGGACCAATGAAATCAAAGAAACGAAGGTGGCGACAATCGTAGCTGAATGATATGTTACGTATGGTCATGCGATTATCATTTTCAAGTCATTGAATTAATAGAATTGGAGGCCTGGCGTGATGGCCGGTGATGGTCTCGTTCTACAAGGTGATTCATAATATTTCCTTTTCTTTCCTTTTTTCACTTACGACATCCACGGATAGTAGATAGGTAACGGAGGGGCCTATGCAGCCGGGGCCGCGACGACATATTAAATCGAGATCCAATCAAAATAACTTAGGTTTTACCGGAAAGGCTAACATACTTATTTCTTCTGCAAAAACTGAGACTCAATTATAGGAAAGAGCACCGACATTATTTACTACTTGGTTTACAAACTCTGTTTCAGACTTGGTCTCCTATTTATGTTCTGAAGGCGGTACCTACAATAAATGATTATCTTTTACCTACTTACTTTTTAGGGTTCTGTACCTACCTAATTAAGAAAAAAAACTGAACCCTTATAGGATCACCCTTTTGGCCGTCTTCTGCCTGTCTGAGTATCAAAGTCTTTCTTCTCAGAAACGGCGGTAACAAGTTTAAATTAGTTTGAGGTACCTACCAAGTTAAAAATCCTAAATAAGGTTTAACTTACCGCATACAACTCATACGTACGAAAAGGTCCACTAACTGGCCTCATAGCTCAGTTGGTAGTAACTCTGCCTTCTGCGCTGGAGGTCGTGGGTTCGATTCCCGCACTGGACAAACATTTGTGACTAACACAGATGTTTGTTCTGTGTCTGGGTGTTAAATATATATCTATTATGTATATCAGTCTCTGGTACCCATAGTGCAGGTTATGCCTAGTTTGGGATCAGTTGATCGCGTGAATATGTCCGGAATATTTATTTATTTATTATTATTTAACTGATCATTTATACCTATATAGACCAAGGTTGCCAAAAACTAGGTACAAGTTTGGTTTTTATTAAATAAAAATGAAGTCCAACGTATTTGCGGAAGGTCCATAGGTACAGTGAACTACTTAGGTGAGTGACCGCAAAATATAAGTTAGCCGCTTCGTACACTCGATTTTCAGACCCCAGGTAATGGTACGGAAGTCTCTGGGCCTCTTACGTACTTGCACTTGACTGTCTTTATTTCTGCTGTCTGTAGGAACTTTAGAGTTTAGACTGTATCTTACGTAATAAGACAAAATGTCATTTTATGGATTTACATGTTGGTAATTTTTATTTTACATAAGTAGGACATTTTTATAATTTGGATTACATTTTTAATGATAATTATAATAATAAGACTAAGTAGGTACACTTTAGCATTAGGTGCCACAGTGAAAATAGCGTACGTACTTTTTATAAATAAATAAATTGTAGGAAGGTAGGTAGTGAGAAGATGTTCTATGAAGACTAACTGTACATCTGCGTGTCTGCATTCACCTCACCCGTAAAATCACGAAATTCGGTTAGCCGCTGCGTGCGGCGTCAATAGCTGCATCACCATATATCTACGTACTCGAGTAAAACATAGGGGATATCTCGCCACGAGGCTCTATATCCTAGCAAGCTTATGTGATAAACGGAAAGCCCAACATTTAACGGTAATTTTATCGGTTATCGATCAGCACTAACACTTCGACGGATCTTTCTAAAACCTTCATTGCCACTTCATTTTGTTAGATCGGAAGTTGGTGTCACTGAAATAAATGGAGATCTTTTGTTTTTCCCTCCACTATGACGGCCGCATTAGTCGGGTCCTTAAAATAAATGCATTTCTTTTTGCAATCATAACTAGATGGCGTGTCATATCATGATATAGGTACAGTGTTTTGTTGAGTTTTTTTCAGGCCCACTTAGGTGAAATCGGAAACCGTGAGAGTAATCGAAAAGTGATGCCAGGAGTTACGGGCTCGATTTTGAAAAAAATAAGATCAACATTAAAAAATTGTATTATTATATAATATACTTCATGCAAATAAAGCCATTCATTCATTCATTCAATAAACCGCCGCTTTTCTGTGCTTGTCCGTTACACGTACACACACACACCCAGCTATAGATATTAGCAGTCTAAAGCCGTGTTCGAACGGGGTGCGATATATCATCTAAAATTTATTTCAAAATGATCCTGTGTCTACTGAATAATGTCAATTTATGTTTGACTTTAGGGGCTTGACATAATATCGTTGAGCTACGCACTGCCTCAAATGTCAAACTCAAAGTTGACTTCATTCAGTAACTAGACGTAAGGATCGTTAATTATTCAGGTACCTTTCTACCGCTTGAGCAAAGCCGCGAGCAGACAATAGTTGTACATAGTTAGCTAAATACTGAAAGAAAACTGGGAAAATATTTACTCCAGGTAGCAGTGCGTAGCAAAGGTCTACAATATTTTGTGCAAGAGTAAACAAAAGTACAGAATTAAATAAAAAAAGTAGAGTATCCATTAGTATTAAAAAGCAAAGGGTAATAAAATTAGGATAACGCAGGGGTTTTAGGTTCTTGTTCTGCATTCTTGTATCTTAGAGCAGCACGTAGCTAAGCTAACTCTTGTTAGGGTTAAGCTCGCCTATGTACATGACTTTTGAAATAACTTTATTATGTATAATATTATGTACCTTAGAATGTTTATGTGTGAAGAATTACAGAATGTTATTTAAAGAATTACAGAAAATAATTTGAGTGACGTAATTCTAGGTAGCCCGATAGTAAGGCCTTATTACATCCATTCTAGATGATTTATAACAGCGTCAGGTGAAACTTTTCCTCACTAACGGGACTCTCTGTAGCGCCTGGGACAGTTTCGATGTAAGTAGTGGGCTTGCCCAGCACCTATAGCCGTCATCATCATCAAAAACCTATAGAAGTCCACTGCTGGACCCAAAAGAGTTCCACGACGGACGGTCTTGAGCCCTTTCCATCCACCGCTTTCCCGCAACCTTTACAATGTCATCGCTCCATTGGGTGTGGAGCCTTCCAACACTGCGTCGCCCGGTTCGTGGTCGCCATTCGAGAACCTTTACTCCCCAACGGTTATCGGTTCTGCGAGCTATATGGCCTGCCCACTGCCACTTCAACTTGCTAATTCTTGAGAGCTATGTCGGTGACCTTGGTTCTTCTACGGATTTCCTAATATCGGATCTTCATCGGATCATTCATCATCTTCATTTCGGATTTCGGATGTCATCTACCTATAATTATTTTAAAATAATCCTTATATCTTTGAGTTTGAGTTTTAGGAGCATGCAATATCTATATCTTGCAAACATATCGCACATGTCATGGTTATAAGTTATTAATTTAAAGTCAATAGTTTAGTTCTTACTAAAACTTAATTAAAGTTGACTATGACTTGACCACGGAAGAAATATAAAATACTAGTATATGACTGACTGACCTGACTCATGTAAACTCACAATGTTGTATTATCATCATCAGCCTGTAGAAGTCCACTGCTGGAAATAGGCCTCCCCCAGAGTTCCATGACGAACGGTCTTGAGCCTTCTCCATCCACCGACTTCCCGCAAAGTTGTATTAAATCCGTTCAAATTTATCTTTGGTTTTGGCTTATTACTCTGTTCTTATAACTTAGAGAGACTTGTATAATTTAATGGTAAACAAATGTACTTTTTATTGTAACTGTAAAGGTTTACCATGTGCATTGTATATTTTAATCATTGTGAAGTGATGCTGCCCACGTCGAGCCACTCGAGAAGTTTCAGTATAAATCGAGCCGCGCGTCCGCTCCGTCGTCTGCGCGCACATAACGCGGACCGTCCACACTTCACACGTCTTTCAAAACAAGTGGAAATAAAAGTGTTCGCAGGTGATGGATTAGAGTGCAAGTGAAGTAATGACTACGTATGACAACTGGGACAAGTTGTGGAACGTTTCTTGGACATATTCTGAAAGTAAGTAAGCTAGATAATTCTTGTTTTCTTACTTATATTTTGAAAATTGAACAATAACAACAAACTTTATTATTATTTAACATTAATTTCTAGGGCAGTTATTTTGTAATTTATAAAATATTTGGTGTTATGTAGGTTAGTGTTGTTTTATGGGACGATGCGACTACATCGTCAAAGCGACAAAGCCCCGAAAATAAATTAAAAAAAATAGAAATATAGAGTAGGTACTTTGCCTCCTTATGTGTGTTCTACCGTCTGTATAACGGGTTGTGTTCTGAAGAATTGTTGGATATGATGCCTTCAGCTTCTTTTTATCATCGCACCTCTCGCCATAGGCAGGGGATCCATCCTCACACCCTGGAGCCGGGTGGGTCGCGTACCGTGCGGTTTCAAAGGAACTTCCTCCCGCGGACACTCAGGTTGTGGAATGATCTCCCCGCTGAGGTTTTCCTTAGGGACTCAGTATGGGGTTCTTCAAAAAGGGCGTCTTGAACTTTTTAAGGGGTCGGCAACGCGTGCGTGATTGCAAGCGTACATAGGCTACGGTAACCACTTACCAACAGGTGGGCCGTATGATTGTTTGCTACCTTAGTTGCAAAAAAAGGTACATTCATAGGTAGAATACTAAATTAATTTTATATCTGTGTACCTAAGTGTGAGTGTATGCAATATACTGCTATATGGATAAAAAATAAGAAAAAATAATTTACCTACTTTTTGGCGGGAACTGTCTAGCGAAGTGATGTTGTGCTCTCAATTTATTTTACAAAACTAGTGTTAAATTGAATAATATTGTGTAAATGAGGTGGTGTTTTGAGTAAACAGCACAAGTGAAGTGACATAGGATGATTGCGTGTATCGTCATTTTTCGAGTTGGCGCCAGAGGGTCCCTCGAAGTTTTATTAAATAGCCATCACCATATCTTACTAAAACGGAATTTGAATTGACGGTGACTTGACCATGATAAACGAAAGAAAATGAAGAAAGTTTATACAAATTAACAAGAAAAAATACACGTAAGACTTGGTGGTAAGACCTAAGATGCCATAGCCAGCCCGAAAGGAAATAGGCCCGAATAAAACAAAAATACTAACTTACCTACCTAGAGTAAGTATGATGATGTATGATGTATAGCGGGCGAACGTGAAAATAACGCTCCCGACCCGTGGTACAACTGCGATGTTCAACTGGTTGTACAACGGAGAAGTAAAGTTACCTATAGTTCAACTCTTTTTTTTTGACATTTATGATTATGACCCGTGGTACAACGGTGGAATTATGTCCAACTGGTTGGACCACGGGGATAAGATGATCGTGTAAAACCAATGAACGCCTACAAAACAAATGACTATCGTTAGGTGATCTGACAACGAATGTGATTGTAAAAAATGTCATCACATTATTTTCACGTTCGCCGGCTCGGCTCTTAGGTAGATATACTTATGGGTTCATCAGTCAGTAGGTTAAAACGTGGATTAACCTGATTGAGTGTGGACCTCTATTAAATATGGTTTATTGCATACTAACATGAAGCGATCGGCGCAAAGTGCAGATCCTCACCTACTCTCGACTATAAATTTTACTATTCACGACTAGTCTTGGCGGCAGGACCGTATATCATCGCTATAAAACGCTAATTTATGTACCACGGTCTCCTAATGGTGATTTTGTACTCGATATTATGATGTCATGTATTTAGCCATTATTTTAAAATCTCTGATATTATATATTGTATACACAACATAATATGTAGGTAAACTCCCGATAATAAATATGAAGTATCTTTCACACAATTCACCTAATTCACCCTTCACCTAAACTACTAAAAAATATAAATGCGAAAACGTTACTCTGTCTCTTTCTGTCCGTTGGTAACGTTTTCACGACAAGACGGCTAAACCGATTTTAATGTAGTATGGGGCTTACACCGAGGAAGGATATTGGCTACTTTTTATACAGATACCTAATGCCCGAGCCAAACCGCGGGCAGTATAGGTGCATTGATATTGATTACCTACTTCAAATTGGTTGTTTTATTACGTACTTATCTTCAGCTAAGTCTAGTTGGTCTCGTATAGAAATACTCAAATTTGACTCAGTTCTGGATTATACAAAGTTTTCTGTAAAGCTACTCAAACTTCTATCACGAGCAACAAAAAAAATATAGCGTCAAAAACCCTTAAATTTTTTCATATTTTTCCCGTTTTTTTTCCCCAATCAGTTCAAAACCAATTATTCCGCAGTTTTATGTAGCGAGCTTCATGTCGAACTTAATATTTATAGGTAAAGATGACAAAAGACCACAGATTTTTTTTTCTTTTTTAATGAATTCTGTTTTTCTTTTTTCTGACTAAATAAGCCCCTTTCGGGATAGTATATCAGTTATGGAACACCTTGTAGAGTTAGTGGTGGAGACCTATGGACTAAGAACTTGGTTAAGGGTTGACTTAGGTTAGCCGTTAGAGAGAAAACTTCTTTCGTTCTTCCTAGAGACTAATTTCCTGAGCCCTGTTAGAATAGCTCTGGCATTTTATTTGCCACTAGCTACCGCCCGCGGCTTAGCTCGCGTAGTAACCGGATAAAAAGTAGCCTGTATGCTAATCCAGGTTGCGAATATTAATTCATTTATTCAATGTTTCATCCAAATCCGTTCAGTCGTTCAGTGTTTGAGTAACCAACACACCGTTCACAATCCAGTGGCGGATTTGTAAGCAGGCTGAGTAGGCTTGAGCCTAGGGCGAGATTTAAGGGCAAATTTGTGCCCTTTTTTTATTACGACGGTTAACTGATGTCTTGCAAAAAGAAGTCTACAAGAAATCTTTCCGACGAATTTTCCCTCTTCGCTTTCATTGGACATTTTACCAGTGTTGGATAGTCATTATGAACTGACACTAGAAGTAGGGCAACGTAGTGTCTCTTATTCTCTTTGGTAGGGCGGCAAAATTTTAATAGCCCACAGATTATGGAGCCTCTGTAACAAAGTGGCTAAGACACTTGGGCAAAGACAATTATTGTCTTGGGAAATGTGTAAATCCGACATTGTCAGAATCATGCGTCTAACAGTTGTAAACCTATAGTACCTATAATTTTATTGTAAACTTTGATGTGCCAAATAAATAAACGTTATTATTATTATTAGTGGCGCATATAATATGTAGAGTCATTTTCACGAAAAAAGTCCCTCAGGGGGCGCGGTAGTCTTCATGAAACGGAATTTTTCAATAGTAACAATTTAGTTCCGCTAATTACCGTGGGACCTCTTTCGTGAAAATGACTTTAATACATATGTACATGACAATAATAATATGTAACAATACATCGTAACAAACTTTAATAGGAGGTAAGTTAAAATAATAGATATTAGTAGGAAGTAGGATGTTCTCAGTGTATCTGATAAATTTTGGACGAAAAGTTTGCTCAATAAATGCGGACATCTCTCGGGTATTACAAATTACCCAGTTTGGGGTTATCTTAACTGTAGGTAAGTACTTTAGCTATGGCTTGTACCAAACTTGTACCTACCATTATTCTGTGGTCCCAATTTATCCATACAGTCCTTTGATCCAATTTGTCAACTTTAACATCAATGAAAACCTAGTTTTCACTAATGAATATTTGATTTAAAATGATTGAGGCTTTCAAAAGGGTCATCAGGAATGTGGTAAGTCCATACGATCATGCGGGCACTTTAAAATTTAATTAAAATACAGGGTGGAATCAAACTACTCCAGAAAAGGAGGCTAAAGGTAAAGTAAAGATACCGGCATATACAGGTAGGCATAAGCTTATTTCAACACTAAGGTAGTAAATAAAACGTAGGTATTTGTCAGCCAGCAAGAGGACAAAAGGGCGCGTATCATTGCGTTCGGGAACGAAAAACCACGAAGGATGATCGAAAATAGGGTATAGTTATAGCCAATTATTTTTTCAGCCTAAATATTTTCTTATTCATGGTCTGATTGAATCGTTTCAGTTTTCGGGAATAGTCTGATTACACCTTGTCTTTAGGACCTATGTGGAAGTTTAGAGATAGAGACTAAGGTACAATTAACAGGATGTTAAAAAACAAAATGTTAGACAGCGGTGAACTGTCGTAATTGTCAACAGATTGGTGCACCTGCCGATACTTTTCTTTTGGATCAGACTAAAAGTACTTGAATTAGCAAGTTAAAATGGCAGTGGGCTGGCCACATAGCTGGAACCAACGGAACCAACAACCGTTGGGGAATGGAGATTCTCGAATGTTGAAAGGCCGCCCACCCGATGGACCACGGATGTGAAGGTTGCGGTACCCGGTGGATGGTTCATCATGGAACTCTTTGGGGGAGGTCTTTGTCCAGCATTATACTTTTACAGGCTGATGATGATGATAAGTACTCAGGGATGATGCCAATTTTCACAGCTTAGCTGCTAAAGATAAAGATAAATTTATTTGATTGAACATAATGTAGGTTAACAATGGTCATAAAATAAATAGTGTTTCAATTATGTACCATAGTCGGCATGCAAAATTACAAATAAATGAATGTCAAAAATCGTATAACTAAAATTTAAAATAGAAGAATGTAAAAATCGTATTAAAAAGAAAAAAAAAATAACAAATTAAAAATTAACAATGATTACAATGCGTCCTCTAAAAATTCATTAATATCATAATAGCACTTACTCACTAACAATTTTCTATTGAATTTGCTGAATCTACTATTGGTATTTCACAATGCTTTTGTAGTTGAATTAGATAAGGAAATATTAGAATAGTTACCGCGCCCCAAGGTATTTTTTTTTAAATTATCAGGTGCATTTCATTCTCAATTTAAAAAAAGAAACTGCGACTACTTTTTTAAATCATAAGTAGACCAATGTTTTCTCACAATCTCACCTGGTGGAAATTTATGATGTGGCTGACGATTGGGCACGAAGGTCTAGAAGACACCTTTGCACAGACAGGTAGTTTTCAGGAAAGACAGACGAAAGCAGTTTATTTAAAAGTAATTATTTTTATAATGTTTTTCCGACCAGGGGATGTAACCAACCAATGTAAAAACTACCAACCTACGTAAACCTCCTTATCAACATTTCCATCTATTACTAGCGTGTGTAAGAAGAGCTTCACTCGACCGTTCTCACAACTGAGTTCATTTTTAATTCGTTCCGGTGCTGAACATAAAAATGCTAGCTAATGTATGTAGTACGGTGGTGTGTTGCCAATTTCTGATATTATCAAATAGGCGCAGTTTTGAGTGTACACAGATAATAACCCTAAGTAGGTAACCTATAATTACGTACCTATATGAGGTAGGGCACGACGGGATTTTCTCGCTCTAAATTGCAGCAGCCCGCCTGGGAGAGGTACCTTCGCCTCACAGAAGATCGCAGAAAATTAATTACTTACCGCGGTGCAGAAACCTGTTAACAACGCCGGATGAATTTCAATTTGCCCTTTCTAAGTTTAATGAACCATAATGACCCCGTGGAATTTTTTTTCCCTAATCAGTGACAGAAACGAAAGGCGCAAAAAATACACTAAGAGAATTGAATGCAAAAAAGTTTGTGGGAATGGCCCACTCTTCTCGCTGACTTTACATTTCCTCCCTGAAAATCAGAGGCAATATCAGCCAGTTGCTTGGATGTCGTGTCACTAACTTTTTCTTGGCCGTTCAGGTTTAGGTATGGTGGCCCTGAAAAGGGCCCTTGACCGTCGGCAACGGTGAAAGTGACCGTCAAAATCAGTGTAGCTCTTAGAGGCTCTTTTCGTGCAAATGTGACATGTCTTCGAAGTTTTAGGTTCTAGGTCTTTCCGATTTCCTCACGATGTTTTCCTTCACCGTTTGAGAGCGCACATACATTTTCCGAATCGAAAATACATTGGTGCACGACCGGGATTCGAACCCGTGACCTGTAGATCGGAAGGCAGGGCCATTGCCAGTATGGTTGGTGGAGATTCTACAGGACGGGTAGAGAGAGAGTGCAGATTTGTTATTTACAGGAGTATAATATTTACAATAAGTACAAGGTATTTTACAGAGAATAGAAGATTTTAGGAAACACGATAAAGCACACGACCACAGTAAAAGTAAAAGGTAGTCTGACAGACAGACCGTCGTCCGTCCGAATCAACAATTCGTTCCATTGTCCGTCGCTATGCCAACTGAGAGGTATTTGAATTTGGCGGCGACGGAGTGATAGTGGTGGCGTACACCACTATCACTCCGCCAGTACTCCGATCAGCCAGTCTTGCCATATTGCCTAAAGCAAACGTTTTTCTCTCTTTTTCCACCGCGTTGAGAAAGAGAAAAAGAAATGGTTGGGATATTAGGCGACATTTATTATTGACTCTCCTTTGCAGGAGGGTGTGTAAATACTCATAAATAGGTAAAGAGAGATAAGGATTCGTAGGACATGAAGTCGATTCTGTAATTGAAGGCACGTGTAGGTGGGTACATACCTACGAAATTTCCATTTTGCGAACACAATGCGATTCCCCGTACCTAACTCTACATGATAAATGATTATTGACAGTTCCCGGTATTGCGTTTTGTGCGAAATGAGAAGATGCAAATCGCACAACATCACATCACATGTCATCACACTTAACACTAATAAAACTAGGTATAATTTACAAATGCGAAAGTAACTGTCTGTTTGTAACGTTTTGATTAACTAATACTAATTTGACACTAGCTTCCGCCCATAAAAAGCTACATAAAAAGTAGCCTATAGGTATGTTATTCCAGACTATAATCTATCTCTGTACTAAATTTCATCCAAAACTGTTCGGCCGTTTAGCCGTGATTGAACCACAAATATCCGACCTATTGTAGCTATTGTAACATAACAAGGGTTACGCTCTTTCAAGGGTTAGAGATTAATTTTATTCTCATGGTTCTGAGAAACCCTTAACCAAAACACAAAACAATATCTATGATTTTGCCAACACACAAGGGGCCGTGGTGGCCCCGGCTAAAGAATAGGCCCCTCCATATCTCTATCCGCGGATGTCGTAAGAGGCGACTAAGGGAAAAAAGCTAGGGGATGGGCAGCAGCGTCCCTCATTTTAACAACGATAGCTCTAACTGCGCTCGCCAACCCGCATGCCCAGCGTGGTGAGTATGGGCAAATCCCCCCACATGGTAAGGAATTTGCTCTGTCTGTGGGGGAGGCCATGTTCAGCAGTGGACGTCTTACGGCTGAAATGATGATGATGAATGATGAAAGAAAGTCGGATGCGTTCAGTAAATATAACCAACCAACCTATGGGTGGATTCGACCAAAGTAGTATAAGTCTTATCCATAGATTAAAATGATTAAAAACTCTAGAGTAAGCCTGTTTTCCAGGGAGTTATCCCAGGGATTGTTACTCTGGCATAACATAGCGTTTGGTCGAATCCACCCTATATCGCGTAAACCGGGCATTTGACACAGAATACTTAGGTAGGTACCTATATTATAGATGGAGGTCATGGAGGATTATTATGTAGAATTCAGAGGGGTAATTTCATAAGAGAGTCAAATTTGACAGCAATTTGTATGAATGTATCAATCTGATTTCATTGTGAGTAGAGTGAAAAAATATTAAAGACCTAAAAATACCTACGTTGACTTTTATTTTGTAAAGGTATGAGAAAAAAACATTTAAATGTGAGAGCAGCTAAAAAGTAGGTTATGGATTAGGTATTTTAAAAAACGAAAAACAATTGAAAAATCCTTGACAGCAAACGCAAAAATAACGTCAGTTTGATAATTATCAGGGATAAGGGATGAAAAAAAAAATACATTCCGCTAAAAATACTTCTGTTCTTACTAGAAGGTAATTCACAACATGTATACCATCCCGAAATGGGGTTATTCGATCAATAAAAAGAAATAATATTAGCGTAGAAAATCATAAATTTAAAAAAAAATGAGCTCAAATTAGCTGATTTTGGTATTTTTATCATCTTTAGAACTAATAACTAAACGTACAGGAAGTTAGGAATCAAGCTACCTAAAACAGCTAATTCATTGAGTTTGACCTGATTTGACCCCAAAACAGCTGATTTTCGCATAGAGTTTTTTCAATGAAAACTGTCGAATTTCCAAAAGTCGGAGAACAAACTTTATTGCCAATTGGGTGTAGAATAAGCCCCTTTCGGGATGGTATACATATTATGAATCACCTTGTATAATATTCCTACCAACCTGAGAACGACGGTACGATTGCATTTCCTATCTTTAAAGTTTTTAAATAGGATCAAGGTAAGATAAAAGTAAATCTTTGATAGTACAAAACTTTTGCGGAAGCAATCGAGTTTTGACCTAGGCTACAGCCGCTTGGTAAACAACCTCTCTTGACGTTTTCGGAAAATATAAGTTTCTTGAGCGATGAAAGGACTTTCCTTCTGCTTATAATGCAGAAATGTAATAGTCTTGCCATCGTGAAGTTTTTAATAACGAAAAAGTTACATCATCAGTTATGATACCTTAAGGAAAATGCAACTATGGGGATCTTCCGCCATGATTAAAACTTTTAAATTACACAAGTTAACGTTGAGGTCGAGTATTGGTATATCCTTACAAAAATCTGGTATTACTAATCAAATAAGCAATTTTTACGATCATTCAATCTAATTTGACAAATTCGATGAATCATGGGCGAGGTGAAGAAAATATTATGACCGATTAAGAATACCAGGATATGTTTTGGACAGTCATATTATTCACACAAATGTTTCTTCCACGCCAGTTTAAAAAAAATAGGGGCTTACAGTACAGAAGGTAGTTTTGTTAAAATCATTAAATTACGGTGAATCAGCCTAGTGTTAGCCAGTTATCCCGTGTTGAAGCTGTGAAACTGTGCAGTTTCCATGACTCGGTTTCTGCTATTTTATGCTTGCTCAGGAAGTTTCAATAGTTTCTCTCGATGAGCCTAGCTAGAGTAGGTATTACCTACACGTTATGCTATACCTACTCATCATCATCATTACATCATTTGACTGGCCTCATAGCTCAGTTGGTAGTAACTCTGCCTTCTGCGCTAGAGGTCGCGGGTTCGCTCCCCGCACTGGACAAACATTTGTGTGACTAACAAAGATGCTTGTTCTGTGTCTGGGTGTTAAATATATATCTATTATGTATATCAGTCTCTGGTACCCATAGTACAGGCTATGCCTATTTTGTCCGGAATATTTATATTTTTTTATTTATATATCATCATCATTTCAGGCGTCGGACGTCCTTTGCTGAACTTGGCCTCCCCTATGGATTTCCGAGCGAATTCCTATTATGTGGGGGGGATTTGCCCATGCATTGCTTGCGGGTTGGCGAACGCAGTTAGAGCTATCTTTATCAATATAGGGGATACTGCTGCTATCCCTAGCTTTTTGCCCTAAGTCGACTTACGACAACCACGATTAGTTAGATATGAAGGGTCCTTTTCTTCAGCCGGTGCCACCACGGCCAATGCTATAATAACTAGGTAAAGTTACGTACAGTAAGTAAATCATAACTTAGTAAAATTAACCAGCTCTACGATCTACATATAAGTATATATTTTTTTCATTTAAAATATGCACATCATAATCATCATCAGCCTGTAGAAGTCCACTGCTGGACATAGGCCTCCCTCAAAGAGTTCCATGACGAACGGTCTTGAGACTTCTCCATCCACCAAAATATGCACAAAGCTTGAAAAATTACGAAAATGTCGTTTTCTAAGATCTTATTTAATTTCCGTTTCCAACCGATAAAACCCGAATTCTCAAATTGCATTCATTGTTATAAAAAGGGGGTTTCAAATCGGACTTTAAAGTGGAAATGTAGGCAATTTGCCCAAACATGAAAGCCTTTCTAATGTAAGACAATAAGCCCCAGATTGCCTAAGCTGTGACGATTCTTCCATCGCTGATCGTGACAAGAGATAGTATCCGAGATTTTTCCGTCGATTTTTCTTCCTTGAACCTTGGGAAAGATCTCACTCAATGTAATTTTAAGTCGTGGCGAAGGTTTGCAAGTCTTGCTAGAATTAGTGAATCTCATCTAATAAAATAAAATTGGTCAAATGAGAGTCGAGCTCGCACAGTCCCGTACAGGCCTGTCTGTACCCGGACTAAGCTCATTCAAATCAGCTATTTTTGGTGTTTTTATCGTCTTTACGAGAAGTTCCACATCAAGATTGCTATCTAAAACTGCTGAATAAGCTTCGACTGATTTGTTCCCAATAATGTTTTTTCAATTTCGAACTTCGAACAACAACTTTTGTGCCAATTGAGTGTACAATATGCCCTTCCGGGATAGTATATATTATAGATCACTTGTATAAATAGTTACTGCGTAACGAAACAAGCTGCACTTTACTATCTACTAACATCATGATATTAAAATTTCTAAAGCTTTAGAAATCTAGAAGATAAGAGAGGAATCGAATCACGCATCGTTTATTTACACAAAAGTAGATAAAAGTATAAACAAGTAGTAGACACTAAAACACACATACCCTATAGATAGATAGCTTGTCAAAAAGATTTTGGAGGTCCGGGAGCTTAACTTAATCTCTTTAATACCTATCCCCTATACATAGAGTAGCGCAATCTAGAAAACCAATGCCTATAAATTTACGATTACATTTTAATAGCAGTCCCTTTTTATGAAAGGCCCTCTCAAGTTGTCGCCATAAAATTTAAACCTTCCGTCTGTGAGTCTATCATTTCTTGTCCAATTTAAGGTCTATCGTGAACGACAAGGTCAAATTTACTGCCTGAATTGCCACAAATAGTGTTCAGTGTTGGAAGGCCCGCACCCCATGGACCGACAACGTTGCGGGAAGTCGGTGGATGGAAAAGGCTCAATACCGTTCGTCATGGAACTCTTTCTTTCGGGTAGGCCTGTGTCTAGCAGTGGACTTCTCAGGCTGATGATTATGATGATGAGTCTATGGGCTGAGCTGACCGTCAGACTATAGTCTCATTTATATAATGTGAAAAGAAATGTCGCGGAAAATATGAAGGCTTCATTTTCCACTTCAGCGCACTGAACACTTAGCAAAGTTCTAGCGCGAACGAGTTTTGATATTTGTATTCATACAAGGGAGGACTGAACGCCTGCAGCAGCAAACTTTGATTAAAAGAAAAACTTGTTTTTCATTGTATTCGATGTACGCAAGCATAGTGCCATTATTACTGAAGTACCTAGTTGATGGAGTTTTATTCATTCCTCTTGTTTTTATAGCCATTTTATCGCCAATCATTTTAAAACAAAGCGTCTATAATCCCCTTTGATAGTTTTCCTCATTCTGTAAGTATTTGTTTAGATGTGTGCATTGTTTGACATCATTGCATTGTATGGGCAGCAGCGTCTCTTATTTTAACAACGATAGCTCTAACTGCGCTCGCCAACCCGCATGCCCAGCGTGGTGAGTATGGGCAAATCCCCCCACATGATAAGGAATTCGCTCTGTCTGTGGGGGGGAAGCCATGTTCAGCAGTGGACGTCATACGGCTGAAATGATGATGATTGTTTGACATCAGTAACAATGCAGTTTAGAATTCTTAATAAAGCTTCAAAAAGTAGGTAATAATGGTGATGATTCCAGAGCGCATCTCTGGAATCATCATCATTATTACCTACTCCATCCATCTTCCGCCTTCACTTGACAAGATGAAACTCTTGTTATTTCATCATTTTACTGAAACACTAAAGTATTACATTAAAAGGAATTATCTGACTAGTAATTGAATTTAGAAACTAACGCTTGTCAAAGGGCTTCCTAAATAAATTACCTAAGACATCGACCTACGAAAATAAGTAATTGTTTTTCTTTTTCTGGGACGGAATCACAAATGCGTTGAATTTTCACGGAATCGAAGTTGTTGTACTAAACATCATCATCCTGTAGAAGTCCACTGCTGGACCTAGGCCAAAGAGTTCCATGACTAATGGTCTTGAGCCTTTTTCATCCACCGACTTCCCGCAACTTTCACAATGTCGTCGCTCAATCGGGTTGGGGCCTTTCAACACTGCGTCGCCCGTTTCGTAGTCGCCATTCGAGAACCTTATTTCCCCAATGGACTAAACAAACTTATTGACCTCATAGCTCAGTTGGTAGTAACTCTGCCTTCTGCGCTAGAGGTCGCGGGTTCGATTCCCGCACTGGACAAACATTTGTGACTAACACAGTTGTTTGTTCTGTGTCTGGGTGTTAAATATGTATCTATTATGTATATCAGTCTCTGGTACCCATAGTACAGGCTATGCCTAGTTTGGGATCAGTTGACGGTGTGTGATATGTCCGGAATATTTATTTATTTATTATTAATTCTTTGATCAAGAATGTTATGTAGGCTCGATATCATAGTAATCCTCGCATACTATATCGTGGCTCAAATTTGTACTACAATTTTTCCACTTAAGTCCTTGATTTCTACTCAGTAGCCCATTTTCATCGAAACGTTACGTCACTAGAGTTATTCCATTTCACGAAGGTACCTGAATCATTGCAATTTGAATCTTATATCAATGATTTAGAGATCACCATTAGAGGTCAGACATGTCATCGTGAAATATAATAACTATAACAGGCTACATATTCCTCCAAGGTTTTGACAGTGTACAACTAAAACTGGCGGTTACACACCCCTGAAAATTGAGCACTGCAGTGCACACCAGCTTCGACAACTTTGTATTCGCTAAACAAAGAGATCGTTAGTTTTCTGTCTGTAATTTGGTGCAATGTAATTTGATGTATTTGCATTTGTGGTTGACTTCGAATGAGTTGCTATCTTCTGTAGTTTGAAACAACGGAAAATGCATTTTCTTAATAACTTACATACACTTGGGTATACATTTTTATTATGAGGCTCGTCTTGGCTCGTATCATTAATATTATACATGCGACTGGAATATTAATTAGATACCAATTTCTATGGAACTAAAATCAGTTTGATGTCTGTGTGAGTGGAGTGAAAAAATACCTATTAAAGACTATCCTATCCTACTAATATTATAAACGCGAAAGTTTGTGAGGATGTTAGTGGTTCAATCACGCCGTAACGGCTCAACCAATTTAAATAAACATTGGAATAGATATAAAATGTTTAAGGCATGTTGCATGTGCACAAAAGGAGCCCGAGGTGCAATTTAATATTTTCACTACACTGATTCGTTCACCGAGACGGTCATAGGCCCTTTTCAGGGCCACCATACCTCAACCTAGTCGCAGGATGACCGAAAAAAGAATCTGTGACACGGCAAGCAAGCATAAGGTACCTCTACCTACCTATTTTGGGGACCGGGAGCTATGCTGATCGTTCCTAAAGTGTCAAACCCAAACAATTTACTTCGTTACTTAATTGCGCGGCAATAATGTAAACTGTTTATTGGATGCCATTGTCTCGTAAAATAAGGCCCGTACTCTACAGCTAAGCTGAAACTAAATCGAGGTTCTAGCACATATTTAAAGGGGGGAAGAAAATCCTGCGAAATTTTTGGTCGTATTAACACGTGCTAAGAACGGTGAAGGAAAACATCGTGAGGAAGCCCGCTAAGTCAGCTTAACAAGTATTGATTGTATAAGTGTTTTGATACTTTTAGGGCAAAATTAAAACAGTTTATTTTAGAACACCAAAAAAGCACTGAAGATCTCAGAAATGACGTATCGATTCTGTAGTTTTGCTCGGCACTCTGCCACAGCTGCTCTCTCTTTTATAAATAAATAAATATATCTCTCTCTTTTATATCGGTTTCCTATAAAATATGTATATAAATTTACGCTTGTTCTGTTTCCTTTTCTGTTGTTTTTTACTATAATTTTTTAATTGTTTGTTTTAGTTTTGTGTGTTCCAATTGTTGTTGTATATTTTGTATTGTAAATGTTAGTTACTTTTTTTGTGCTTCGTGTTTTCTTTATGTATGTATCGTGTTAGTGTACGTGACGTGTTTTTTGGTTTCCGGTTCCGACGGAAGATCAGCGTTGTGATGGCCATGTTCAATGGCTATCACAACATAATGCTGAGTCGGACGCCTTTTCGTAGCATTTAAGTTTTCTTTCTTTCTCTTTCTTAGTCTTAGTTTGTATAGTTTAATTCATAAGGTGTTGGGTAATTTTAAGGTTAATGCTACGAATAAAAGTATTTTCTTTCTTCTTTCTTTCTTTCTGATTATGTCTTTCCTGTGGATAAGGTTGACTAGGCTGAGATGATGGTATAGGTGCTGGGCAAGTCTACTCCATCTCAACATGTTCCAGGGACTATAGCGTCGTGTAAGTGTCCTGTGTACCTGATGTTGTATAAATCATGTAATAAGGCCTTATTAATTTTGCTTTCTATACATAAGGATTTCCTATGTAAGGCCTTACATAGGAAATCCTTATGTATAGAAAGCAAAGTTTTGCTAAAAACCATGCCGTACAATTTAGAAATAAGGAAAACTGCGGACGTGTTTACGTAGGAAAAGATTTTTAAATCATAAGTTTATTGAAAAATTGAAACTTCGTACAAAAAATATTAAATACTGGCTTAAGATCGCCTATATGCTATTCTAGGTAAAGAACTCCATCTATTTCAAGTTTCATCGAAATCAGTTGAGCCGTTACGGCGTGACTGAACAATAAACATCGAAATGTCCTGACAAACTTTCGCATTTATAATATTAGTAGGAAGTGGGATATATCGATAGTCAAGTATGTATCAGAATTATTCTATGAGTTCGGTGCTTATTCCCGTCATTAGAGTCCAAAGGTGGGATTGTCCATAGCCTTTCTTGGCAAGTAACCTCTTCCGTAAGACAAGGCATTAAATTATTATTGTTTTGCATAAGTGGCAGTATTAGCCTGTGTAACTAACTATGAAAGGGACGAAGCCTTGTGGATTACTTGCTCCTTGCTCATAGCGTATTATTATTGTTGGGTTTTGTGTTATGTCATCACTCAAATTGAGAAGGGCTATTTCTTTACCATGATGTGACCTAGCACAGTTATGGGGTCCAAAGATAGTTCTTAGAAAATAGGTTTTAATGTAAAGTGGCAACAATTTGTAAAGTGCAAAAAATTTCGGGAAAGAAAATCAGATAAAATAATTTTGACTTATTGTCTTGTTAATATTCTTTCTTTTTCATCTTTCGGGGTAGTATAGATGTTATGAATCGCCTTGTATAATAAATTAAAGAAAACTTATTAGCTACACTCAAAACTTCACCATACATTTTATGAATAAATTATTAAAATATTAAAGAAAAGGCTAAAGAATAGGCCCCTCCATATTTACCTATCCGCGGATGTCGTAAGAGGCGACTAAGGGAAAAAAGCTAGGGGATGGGCAGCAGCGTCCCTCATTTTAACAACGATAGCTCTAACTGCGCTCGCCCAACCGCATGCCCAGCGTGGTGAGTATGGGCAAATCCCTCCACATGATAGGAATTCGCTCTGTCTGTGGGGCAGGCCATGTTCAGCAGTGGACGTCGAACGGCTGAAATGATGATACACAGATATTTGAAATAAAGCAAAATTTATGTTGTTGATGTTTTATCGAAATTGTAGAGCTACGCTACCGCCGCTTTTCCAATTAAGTTATTTAAAAGTCACAGTTTTGAAAATAAAAGTTTAATCGACACACAAAATACAATTATGCGGATATATAACTAGATAGGGCGACACAATATTAGATACTATAACAGTTTCACAAATCAGACAACTACACAGAGGGGTTACAGTCGGAGTCGCGGAGCGGGCGGAGGATTTATACGCTAGCACATCGCCTGATGGCTCTGGACCGACTGACGCGACGCCGTTGTTGGACGGCGGGCGCGGTAAACTCTCCGCGGTGCGAGCGAACGTCCCACGCCAAGCGCTGATTGGCCGACGCTCACGGCAAAAATAGGGTTCCGCGCGCGCAATAACGAAACCGCGTTACAATCTCCCCCTATAGCCCTACTTAGCGCCCTCGCAGTTGGGCTAGCATTCGGCTATAAGTCTACGTGGTCTGCCGCGCCTACGTTTCTCTCTTACCGGAGGCTCGATTGGACCGACGAAAGGCGTTAGGTGCGAAACGTGATACTTCCCTACACTTTCGCCTGTCTGAGTGCTCTCTAAGATGAACGTAGTTGGACTTACAACCTCTTTTATTCGATATGGGCCGTCGCGGCGAGGAATAAACTTCGCGGACTGGCCACGACCTACGTCGTTTTGTCCGTGCGTTTTAAGAAGGACGAGGTCCCCTACTTGGTACTCTGGGGGGGATCTCCTTCCCTTGTCAGCATACCGCTTCTGGACCTCTTGTGCCTTCTCGTGAGTATCCCTAGCTTCATCCAAAGTGGCAGCTAACTTCTTGAGATACGGAGTGATACCTGGTACGAAGTTGTCGTTCTCTATGATGGCCCTCATATCCGTGGCAGAGTCACATGGAGCTCGCAGCTCTCTACCAAAAGTGAGGTAGGATGGAGAGAATCCGGTGCTCGAGGTAACTGCAGAGTTCATAGCAAACCTTACCGACGCGAGGTGTAGGTCCCACGTCGCGTGATCTTGACCTACAAGCATGGCCAGCTGAGGTTTTAGGTCTCTGTTCTTCCTCTCGATGGGATTAGCTTCCGGGTGGTAGTATGGCGTGAGTGACTGCACGATCCCTAGCGCGTAACATACCTGCTGCATCACCTCGCTCACAAACTGTACTCCATTATCGCTGATGAGGCGACGGGGCACGCCATATCGGAGAAAAACTTCGTTCGTCAGGGTCTGAGCACACTCGGCACTGGTGGCGCTCTCTAGTGGGAACAGTTCGACCCAACGCGAACAAACATCTTCCACTATGAGGACCCACCTGTTCTTCCGATGTGTCTCGATGAGGGGTCCAAAAAGGTCCACTGAAACCACCTCAAATCGTCTAGACACGGCAGGAGTTTGTAGCAGTCCCGCCGGCTTTCTATTATCTGCCTTGTACCGCTGGCAAAGGACGCACCCTCGAATGTAGTTCGTCACGAACGTGCGCATGCCGGGCCAGTAAAAGCGCGTCCGGATACGACTCATCGTCCGTTCGACGCCCAAATGGCCGGCTGTAGGTGCATCATGGAATTCCGCCATGACCATACTGCGCTCGTGTTCGGGCACTACCAAACATGCGTCCTCGCTGTCGTCGGATTCTAGGCTGTACCTGTAAAGGATACCGTCGGACATAGTGTACTCTCGGTCCGACCATGGTCTCCCCCTAGAGGGTTCGTCGGCTTCCAGGTCATCGATGATTTTACATACCTCAGGGTCAGCGCGTTGGTTCTCTCTAATATCACCAGAGCTCCTCTTCGGCATGTCAACAACCGTGAGACACATGTCGCAGTCAGGATCCTCCGAGCACACGGGTCGCGATAGGGTGTCGGCTATTACGTTCGAACGACCAGGGGTATATCCGATCTCCAGATCAAACTCCTGCAACGCCAGAGCCCACCGGGCTAGTCGACCGCTCGGGGATCTTTGATTCATCAGCCAGCGCAGGGGCTGATGATCCGTCCTAACTATAATTTTAGCTCCTTCTATGTAGCCACGGAACTTACCTACTGCCCATACGACTGCTAAAGCCTCTCGCTCCGTCGTTGAGTAGTTCCGTTCAGCGCTGGTGAGGAGTCTACTAGCGTACTCGATCGGTCTCTCATCAGGGCCCTCCCCCTGCATGAGAACCGCGCCCAAACAATACCCGCTGCTATCTGTGCGGAGGACGAACGGCTTCGTCTCATCTGCCTGGCGCAGGATAGGGGCACTTACCAAAAGAGATTTGATGTGCTCGATCGCCCTCTGTTGCTCCGCGTCCCACTTCCACGAGCTCGTCTTCTTTAGGAGGCTCGTAAGGGGTCTCGCTACCTCAGCATAATTGGGGATAAAACGCCTAAACCAACTCGACGTTTGTAAGAAGCACTTCAAGTGTTTGACATTCTGTGGGATGGCCATACCTTCAATCGCTGCAGTTTTGTCGGGGTCCACTTGGATACCTCCCGGGATGATGACGTGGCCTAAAAACTTCACAGAATCACGTGCAAAATGGCTCTTCTCTCTATTGACTCGCAACTTAAACATCTCCAGGCGATCGAAAACTGCCTCTAGGTCCGCCAGGTGCCTCTCGAAAGGTCCTGGTGACAATATCACCAGATCATCTAGATACGCCAGGAGTTCCACACCCTTGAGGTTGGATTTGAAGCGATCAATGAGCCGTTGAAAGGTTGCGCCTGAATTTCGCAAACCCATCGGCATGCGCTTATACCTATACGTACCGAGCGGGCTAGTGAACGCTGTCTTATCTTGGTCCTCAGGAGCCACATTTACCTGATGATAACCAGCACGAAGATCTAGCGTTGTCATATACTTACTCGACTTGGCCGCATGGAGAATGTCTTCAATACGCGGGAGTGGATACCGGTCCGGCTCAGTTAACGCGTTGAGTTTTCGGTAGTCAATGCAAAGTCTCCAACTTCCATCCTTCTTCGCGACCAGGACGACATTGGATGCCCACGGAGACTCGCACTCCTCGATGACGTCATCTCGGAGTAGCTTCTCAAGTTCCTTCTGTAGAGCCTCCTTCCTGTTCTGCGACAGCCTATATGGCGGAGACGCAATTGGCTCTTGCTCTGCACTTACCTTTATATGGTGCGTCGCAAACTCAGTAGCGGGCCCCTTAAGGGCGAACTGTTCGGATCTGCGGTCAATGAACTCATTGAGTGTACGTCGCTGCTCCTGAGTGAGCTTGGATACTTCTTCGTCGCGTAAAGAAAGGTGCTCAGATTCGGCGCGCATCAACTCCGCAGCAGGTGCACTCAATGGATACTCACGTACAAAATCATACGATCCATAATGTCCACCTACCCCGAGGGACATCTACCACCATACCCGCGCGGGACAAGAACTCGACGCCTAAAAGAGTCCTTGTCTCATCGCCGGGCAAAAACCAATAAATCTGCCGATACCTCTCGTCCCTCCAGAGTCACAAGTACCTCAGCATCTAACAACTTCCTCTCTACTCGAGAGCCGTCAGCAAGCCGTATGCGACACTCAATTTCGTGGAATTCCACGCCGGATTCGACCAAAATTTTATACAATTTGGGACTAGCTATACAATGCGTGGCACCAGTGTCAATAATCGCCACACCGCAACGACCCATAACCGATAAATTTACTAACGGATGCGATGCACTTGTGTGCACGACTGCACTACATGCGTGTGCTATCGAGGTTTCGATTTCTGATTTATATTTTCTACTCTCGACGTTCGTAACGTCGGGCCTAATCTTGACGTCGGACTTATCCTCGACATCGGACGTGTTCTCGACGTCGGACCTACCATCGACGTCGGACGTGTTCACGACGTCGGACCTACCATCGACGTCGGACGTGTTCGCGACGTCGGACCTAATATTAACGTCGGCCTTGTTCTCGACGTCGGACCTACCATCGACGTCTGACGTCTCAACGTTACCACTAATATCGGTATAAAACCGTTCGTCGCAATACCTACTCTCTACCTTTCGACTCGACTTCACGCTAGAATTCGACTTAACCTTATCGATAACCGCAACATTGAAATCGGTCGCCTTCCTATCCGCGTTGCAAACATCGCATTTCGATCGGATCGCGCCTACTTTCCCGCAACCGTAACAACGAATGACTTTACCACTATTTTCCTCACTATTACTAGTAGTACTATTCGCGGTCTGTTTACTATCGCCTTTCGCGCGGCTACGACATTGGTCGGCCGAATGTCCGAACACTCTGCAAAGACTGCAACGGGTCCGCTTAGGGCGGGCACTCGGGGCAGGATTCGCGGGGGCGTTACTACGTACTACAGCGCTGGCGGGGGTCGCATGAGAAATTGGATGACTCGCACTTACTTCATTACTGGTCTCTTTCCTGGAATCCTCCGCCAACCTCGCTCTCTCGAGCATATGATCCATATCCAATATGGATTCGCGGGGTACGCGTTTACGAATACGGCGGTCGAGGAGTCCGTATACGATGTCCGCTTGGACTTCCTCGGCCAACCGGTAGAGTAATTGGGCCAGAAGGGCCCTTTTCGCACTGATGAACTTATCACTACTGTCAACACCTTGCTCACACGCAAACACTTCGCGGAACAGTTTGTAGGCAGGCCGCGGGGTCCCGTACATCGCGCGCAGCCGTAGCTTCGCGTCCGTCCACGTCGTACAGGCGTTGCGCACGCCGCGCCACCACACGGCGGCGTCGCCCGTCAGCAGCATGGGGAGGCCGCGCAGTGCGTGCCCGTCCGACACGCCGGCGCACTCCTTGTAAACCTCGACGGCGTCCAGGAAGGCCTCCAGCACTTCCGCGTCGTTGGATGCACCGTCGAAGCGCGCAGAGCATCGGGTAAAGTTGGCGGCTGGTGCCGCCGAAGCGCCGCTGTTCGCGGTCAGCGGCGAAATAGCGTCCATCGCTGGCGCACATGCTGAGATCGCCCCGGAGTGCTGTTCTACACGGGGCGCCGTCAGGAACGCGCTGATCAAGGCCTTATTGGCCTCCGCCTGCGCCCTGGTAATCGTCTCCATGAGCGTCGATAAAAACTGTTCAGTAGGGAGAGGAGACCCTTGCGGCTGCGCAGGCCCCTTGCCCGCGGCAGCAGCAGGCTCGACGACGCTGTTTGCGTCGGAGATGGATTCTTCCTCTGTAAGCGTCACATCGCCCTCACGTTCAGGTCCCTCTTGACGTTGGTGCCGGAGCGTTTCCTGCCTTGTAGTCGGCATTTTCGTGTCGGTTGCGACTCACGAAACACGACGAAAGAATAGGAATGTCCTTGCTCTTCAACGTAGGTACGAAGTAAGTACACAGGTACACAGAACGTTCTCGATCCACGAAGCTAGACACGGAGTAAGCACGCGGTTCGGCCACTAAGTTGGAGCGCCATTTTAAAAGTCACAGTTTTAAAAGTAAAAGTTTAATCGACACACAAAATACAATTATGCGGATATATAACTAGATAGGGCGACACAATATTAGATACTATAACAGTTTCACAAATCAGACAACTACACAGAGGGGTTACAATCGGAGTCGCGGAGCGGGCGGAGGATTTATACGCTAGCACATCGCCTGATGGCTCTGGACCGACTGACGCGACGCCGTTGTTGGACGGCGGGCGCGGTAAACTCTCCGCGGTGCGAGCTTCGGCGAGCGAACGACCCACGCCAAGCGCTGATTGGCCGACGCTCACGGCAAAAATAGGGTTCCGCGCGCGCAATAACGAAACCGCGTTACAGTTATTGATTATCTGGATTTAGTACTTTTCTACTCAGGTGCCCAATTTCACCGGGACGTAACGTCACTACCAGACTACATATCTAGTGTACAACTAAAATCAGCGGTTACGCACCCCTGCTAAATGAGCACTGCACTGCAGCCCGACCACTTTGTATTAGCTAAACAAACAGATCGTAGTTCAATTTTCAGAATGGGCAAAAACACTGCAAAAATGGGCACAAGCCAAATAAAATGCTTAGACGTGCCTCTAACTCCCCCTAGACATCTTTTACGATATTAAGCTCCTAGAACGCGATCTTGCGTGCTGCAAAAATCACACAATTATATATATATATATTACAATTTGATGGCAAAATGATGGAAAACTTAAGACGGGAACGCACTCAAGATAGCTATAGCCTAGTTTGTGGTTGAAGGGATGTGATTTACAATGCTTCAGAAAACTTTTAATTGGCCTTCAGTATAGAAACTTGTATCTTTTTCTTTAGTAGCATTTGAATGGAAATCAGACGTCAACCGTACCTACGATAAACTTTGCGATTTTGTTTAGGCGGTGACGTAAGTTGAAATTCTAAAAGATTTAAAGTTCAAATTCATTTAAACCATAGTGCTGACACGCTTGTATTTGAATGGCAATAAGACGTCATGGTAGGCCTTATTATATAGGTTTTATATATAATTAATGTAAGCTTTTCCAAGAGCTGCCTTGGAAAAGCTGTCATATAGTAAAATGTAGGTCATCATCATCATCATCATCATCAGCCTGTAGAAGTCCACTGCTGGACATAGGCCTCCCCCAAAGAGTTCCATGACGAACGGTCTTGAGCCTTCTCCATCCACCGACTTCCCGCAACCCTCACAATGTCGTCGGTCCATCGGGTGGGGGGCCTTCCAACACTGCGTCGCCCGGTTCGTGGTCGCCATTCGAGAACCTTTACTCCCCAACGGTTGTCGGTTCTGCGAGCTATATGGCCTGCCCACTGCCACTTCAACTTGCTAATTCTGAGAGCTATGTCGGTCACCTTAGTTCTTCTACGGATTTCCTCATTTCGGATCTTATCACGTAGTGAAACTCCAAGCATAGCTCTCTCCATAGCCCGTTGCGCGACTTTGAGCTTATATAAAAGCATATAGTCTCTTTTGTTTGTCGGCAGCACAGATTAAAATTTAAAATGTAATAATTTATACGGACGAGACGGTGAAAACGAAACGCACAGAGTACTTTTGAATAGGTACAAACAAAACGCATAGAAGTTTTATGGTCGCAGCGCTCCGTAATCTATGGTTCTATGACGCACTGTGGGTGGAAACGTATGTCCCACATTATTAGGTTTTGTGAATAGACAATTAATTTATATTTATAATTTCCAACTATTTTAGTATATACCTACTCACAATTTAAATGATTAATTTCCCGATTTTGTGAGTTTATCAATTCTTACTTGTTATTGTTATTTATATAATTGTGGCTACTTAAATATACATAATACATACATAAAATCACGCCTCTCATAGCACACTCTATCTTTCAAAGTTACACACACATACTTCGTTTAACTCTCTTGTCCAAGCGATCGTGAGGTCTTACTCCACAGGTCCAATCTGAAAACCAGCGCTGCTACGCCTCGGCGGAGCAGCAATAAGCTGAGATAGGACCTTTTTGACCCATGCCACTGCAGCGTAGACGATACCACATGAAATGTAGGTATCACCCACCAGTTGGCACCCACTTGATGGGTGAGGTAGGCGCCTGCTTTTCTCTCTTGTGTCTACTGTTAGTGATCTGGATCAGTTGAGCTATCTATAGATCGCTTGCAACGGTATTTAGATGGCTCAGCTGTCTCTCTTGTGTATGTTGTATTGCTACTTCTATTCGTCTTTTTTACTGTTAACCTACCTACCTACTAAGCTTTATTTTATTTTGTGTGATTGTTACCTGCTGTTGTTTCTTCTGTTTGCTATTATCTCTGTCTGTGCTGTATTTGTGTGTGTGTCAAATAAACAATTTATCTATCTATCTATCTATCTATCTATAGTAAAATGTAGGTAGGTAAGTATTTTTGTCTCGCTTTTCGTGCGTAGGTAGGTACTAACTTCTTGTAGCTAGACCAAACCGCATAACTAACCTACCCACCTACTCAAATTCAGATTAATAACCGACAATTATTTTGTTTGCTGCTTTTAATTAATTTGAAGTAGGTAAGTATATTATATAAAGCTAGCAGGTATACAGGATATAATTGATCCAAACTTGGTTAATTCAGTAGTGCTGTAATATTAGTGCTTGTGTTAGTAAGTATCTACCCTGTTGGTAGTTAGTTAGTTGTGACCTCGAGGGCGAAATTAGGTACCTAGGTATAACTACTAGGTACTATCAACTTCGTCCAAGTAGCATAATTTAGCCAAGCCTCTATGCTTTTGTTTGTAAACTAAACTAGAACTAAACCTTGTATTCTCGCTCTTGTATCTTTACTCAAGGAAAAAGGCTCAGGCTCGTATCTTTAATCGTCGCGTGGGAATTTGAGGGGAATTTCTTAAAAGTTATAAGGTTTGACAGTTTTTTCCGTCTAATTAATTTCAGGCTGTGTGAGTGGAATGAAACATATTTACGACTAAGAATACCAGGGTTAACTTCTGAAAGCGGCAAGTGTGACAAAATAACCGAGCCATTTCTATTCTGATCAGACTTGTATATGGCGACAAATATATTAGTGGTCTGTCGAATATAATCTCAGTAATTAGGCTCGTATTCAGAGACACGACTCAAGCATAGATTTAATCACAGATCAGCTGAACTCTACTTAAGTATTGAATCTCTTCTCAAACATAGGTTTTATTCAAGAACGGTACTTAAACTATTCTCAGCTGAATCGAGTCTCAAATCTGTACTCAAATGTTCTCGTTTACATTTTGATTTATTTATAATTTTCGATCCGTTTTACGCAGAAATTCAAACAGCCAGGGTGGAAATAGAACAGAACTATAAAGTGAAGTATAAATATGCATCAAAGTACGTGTAACAGAACGAAAATGTCATTTGATTAATGTCAAATCAAATCTAAACTCAAGCACCGATTTCGTCTGATTGACGTTTCAGAATAAGCATTTACTCAGGTGAACTGTGATCATTGAATCTATACTTAAATACTGTTCAAGAATTAGAATCTCGCCTCAAATCGAGATTTAAGTACAGATCAATGCTCGAGTCTTGTCTCTGAATACGAGCCTCTATCAAACTTGCATCCGCAATTAATAAGTATTCATCCACTCAACCAAAAGAACTACGTAGGTGAGTAATTCATAATCATGGCATGTTCGTAAACTACTCGAACGATTCGAAACGCTAAAAGCACGCCAATCACGTGCAATGCACGTCTGTTTATCGTCTCAAATATCTGGCATGCAATATTATGTGCGCATTTTGGTTTCTTATCTAGGAACAGTCAGAGTTTTGTCACACCTGCATTATTTTATCGTTTTTATTTTTTTAAGAGGAGCTAGGGCACAGCGAGATTTTCTCGTTCTGAATTGGAGCAGCCCGCCTGGGGAGGTACCTCCGCCTTACAGAAGATCGCAGCCAAATAACATTATTTGTTTCAAATAGTGTTGTGTTCCTGCGGTGAGTAAGGTTGCCAGAGCTCTTTAGGGGGGAAGGGGGTTCGGGGTCGGCAACGCGTGCGTGATGCCTCTGGTATTGCAAGCGCTCATAGGCTACGGTAACCGCTTACTATCAGGTGGACCGTAAGCTTGTTTGCCACCTCTGTTGAATAAAAAAAAAAAAAAAAAAAAAAAAAAATCGTCAAGGCACACGATACAACTACAAACAGGTCGATAAATCAAATCGATACCGAGGGCCAATGACCGTTGGAGAAAAAACCAGTGTTGTAAAACAAAAAAAAAGGCGCACGACTTTACTACTGTACAACTAAAACGATCGGTAAGTTTTTTTTTTTTTTTTTTTTTATGTTATACGGAGGCAAACAGGCTTACGGCCCTCCTGATGGTAAGTGGTTACCGTCGCCTATTGACATTAGCAACACCTGGAGCATTGCTAATGCGTTGCCTGCCGAACCCCTCCCCCCCCCCCTAAAGAGCTCTGGCAATCTTACACACCGCAGGAACACAACACTATTTGAAACAAATAATGTTATTTGGCTGCGATCTTCTGTAAGGCGGAGGCACCTCCCAGGCGGGCTGCTCCAATTTAGAACGAGAAAATCTCGCTGTGCCCTACCTCCTCCTAAAATACGTGATATAATCCTACGTGATGTCAATTGGGACAACGCTGCTGTAGCAAGAGCTGTACTCTGAGTTACTACTCTACTGAGAGTACTCAGAGTACTGCTCTTGCTACAGCAGCTTTGTCCCAATTGACATCACGAACCAATCGTGCAAGTTTCGACTTCGCCATGGCGTTGAGGGCGAGTGTCTAACAGAGAGTTAAGCGGCGTGGGGTTGATCCCCGCTGCGGGTAAAATGTTTGCGTGATCGTAGTTGCTTATCCCCAGAGCTCGTAGTACCCACGACACAGGGAGTAGGTACTAGTATATTTTATTTATTTGCCTTTTGGGGTTGAGACCCTGGGTCCGTGGGGAAACGGGGCCCTCCGGGTTTTCAAAAAGATATCAGGACGTCTGATCGAAGCGACGCGTGACCCGAGACCGCTGGCTCTTATTTGGCCCAGCGCATTAGTATTGCCATCCAGCGTGGCAATTCCGCCAGCGTCTTGGGGACGCTTCCAACTGGTAGTGATCTGGATCAGTTGAGCTATCTATAGATCGTTTGTAACGGTCTTTAGATGGCTCAACTGTTTCTTATGTATTTTGTAAATATTAACTTGTATTCGTTTTAAGTTTCTTTCTGTAAATAAAGTCATTAAGACACTCAATTACATATGTGATGTCTGATCGAGAGTTAGTATCATATGATTAAATGCGGATCATGAATATTCGTGGAAGCGATGGCCAATTAAGATCGCGCTATAGAATCAACCGGTTAAGGTTATTTTTTTATTCGAGTTCAGAGTTCGTATTTGATTGAGCGAGCGAAGATGTTTCAAACAACTGTGGAGAAACGGCGGTGCATGTTTGCATGTTTATTTGTTAGAGCATAACGTTCGAATTATCGATTCTATTAAGCAAGGATGCGATTTTCAAAGTTTATCGTATTTGTGCCTCAATTATCATCGAAGCACTAACTTTTAACAGACATCGCGAGATCTCAGTTCGGGACGAACCAGTGTAGGTACCTACTTAGTATAATTTGGGCAATCCAACTCCACTAACATGGAATCAGCTAAAGTAAGGCGATTCATCATCATTTCCCCGCCTTATCCCACTTCATGTGGGCTCGGCACAACATGTTTTTCTCTTCCACTCGCCTGTATCAGACGGATGCATTCACTCCTTGTGAATAGCTTAGCTTAGCTCCTTGACGGCTGATATCGATATCTACTTTTTCCTTTATATGCTTCTTAATTAATCAAATCAAAAGGTGCTTATGTCAATAAAATCACTAGAATCACTTTGAAACGTCTTAGAAACTAGGCTAAGCTACTCGTTCATTCTACCTCGAAAATTCGTCTGTACATTCATATCAACAAGGCCTACCTGAGATATATTTTTTTTTTTTTTTTTTATTTAATATTCCGGACATATCACACACGGTCAACTGATCCCAAACTAGGCATAGCCTGTACTATGGGTACCAGAGACTGATATACATAATAGATATATATTTAACACCCAGACACAGAACAAACATCTGTGTTAGTCACAAGTGTTTGTCCAGTGCGGGAATCGAAACCGCGACCTCGAGCGCAGAAGGCAGAGTTACTACCAACTGAGCTACGAGGCCAGTCAAATTATTTACCACTCTTCTCGTCACATTATATTCTTCCCTCCGCATAAATGCCCATGTCACGCTAACCTGTTGCTCCTCAACTTCTCAACTTCTGTGATTAATGAATGAAAATTAACTCACTTGATAATATACGCTCACGTCGAGCTCATAGCTTATTGCATAATAATTAGGACAGCCATAATAAACGTCCTTTAAATTGACATGATATGGTAATTAAATTATTTAGACTTGTCAGAGTCAATTATTTTAGAAGGCACGTACAGTCAATTTTTTTTGGCTTTGCTAATAATTTTATTAAAATCATAAAAAAAGGAAGGCCTTATGACATTGTAGATGATTTGTACAGGGTCAGGTGGAACTTTTACTCACAGGACGCTGTAGTGCCTGGGACATGTTTTAGGTGGAGTAGGCTTCTTGCCCAGCACCTATACCATCCTCACAGCCTAGTCGGCCTTATCCACAGGAAAGATAGTTATGTGCACACATACATTTTTCGAATAGAAAAATTAATTATCACGGCCGGGATTCGAACATACGACCTTCAGATCGAGAGTTGAGATACCTCCCACTTGGCCAACACGGCTCTTAATATAATAAGTAAGTAGGTAATTACTTATTTACAGATTATTATTATTTTAGCGTTTCTTCATATAAAAGTTATCGTTTTTAGCGTGCACTTACGTAATAGGCCCCTATTGCTTTTATTTGGTTCGGTAAACGGCTAACTATCTCTCCAAAATTAATTGACGGCCTTCACCAATTAAGTTTTAATTTGTTTATTTTATAGGTCAGAACGGGCCGTAGCGGTTGCGTAGGTAGATATACGAGAGGGTAAAATATACGTAACTACAAAGGAAATGTCTTAATGGTACAAATTCCACTCATACCCTATACTACCTACCATAATTTCATTTAGCATGTAGGTATGAAAGGTTTTTTTTCTAAGTAGAGTAGAACACGCAGAAATAGGCGTAATATTCGAACAGATACGAGTTTTCATCAACAAAATACTTTGGTATGCACATATTTATGTTATCGTTTGTAGAAATGAAGGCTTTGGAGACGGAACAAACAAAACCAGTTTAGCCGGTAATTAAATTCATAACAAAGGACCACGAAACACCTTGAAATTAAAGCTAATAAGTTGTTACATAAGTAATTACGTGTTATCTGAGTCGGATTAGATACTAAAACACGATAACTTGTTTCATTTAATACTACATTAATGTTATTTTTTGTCCACAGGTAGAGATACGATGACATTGTCGGACCAGAAAATCATAGAAAACAATGACGGAGAAGCATTCCTTGTTTTGAATTCAACAAATTTGACCACCTCAGATGGTATTTTCTCCGAGCCCAACACCTTGCAAATAATCATTCCTTTATCGTTCGTGTACCTGGCGATATTCTTCGCGGGCATCCTCGGAAACGTCAGCACTTGTGTCGTGATATCGCGGAACCGGTCCATGCACACGGCCACGAACTTTTATCTCTTCAGTTTGGCGATATCAGACCTGATACTGCTAGTGTGCGGGCTGCCGCTGGAGCTATATCGCCTCTGGAACCCTTATACTTATCCACTAGGCGAGGCGCTGTGTATAACCATAGGGCTCGCGTCCGAGACAACGGCTAACGCGACGGTGTTGACGATAGCCGCGTTCACAGTGGAGCGGTACATCGCGATATGCCGTCCCTTCATGTCTCACACGATGTCGAAGCTCTCGCGTGCCGTGCGTTTCATAATCGCGATATGGATTTGCGCGCTGTGCACGGCCGTGCCGCAGGCCATGCAGTTCGGCATAGTGTACGACGAGGATAGCGGACAGACCACGAGCGCGTGTACAGTGAAGGGCCGGGGGGTGCATCAAGTGTTTATAATATCGAGTTTCGTGTTCTTTGTGGTGCCGATGTCGTTGATATCCGTGCTGTACGCGCTGATTGGCATGAAGCTGCGAACTTCGAGGGTGCTGCATCCGGTGAAGAAGCTATCGGTGGACAGCGAGAGGACCAGTGCGCCGATGCAGTACAGAAATGGAACTTCGCAGCGAAGAGTTATCAGGATGTTAGGTGAGTCACTCTATCCATAAAAATACAAATGAGTATTTTTTGGTACATCAAATACATTGTGTCACCAAATCTTGTAGCATTAGGAATTGTAGGTACCTTCTCGTATAAAAATAATACTTACATGAATATTTCTTAAAAAAGGAATTATGAGCGTAACTTTTGAACTGAAACTAAGATTACCTAAAATTGAGGACTTAAATTTGTGATGATGAATGTCGAAAGAAAGACAAAGCCAATTCTTTGCCTACCTACACTAGGCCGTGTTAGCCTAGTGGGTGGTACCTCGACTTTCGATCCTATGGTCATGGGTTACCCGGTCGTGCACCAATGGATTTTTCTGTTCGAAAAATGTATGTAAAGTATACTAAAAAAACCCTAAATTGATGGAGGTTAATGGAAGCATGCTAGGAAGCATGATTGGTTTTTGACAGTACGTGTCAATTAATTTGAGAGACTACTCAATCATGATAATACATGGAAAACGAATATTGACGCTTAGAGTATTTTAATGATGATAATTATGTCAATTGATACTACATAAAATAAACGTACGCACAGTCTATATCAAAGGTAAATGATTGGACGAAGTTACAAAACTTTTTTATGATAGATAACTTGTAAATTTTAATTTTCTTTTACTGTTTGTGATAAGGTAAAAGGTCCAACTTAAAAGTAATATTATGCTATAATTAAACTTAGCATATTTAACTTATAATTCAACTTCTGATGCTGCATCTTAATTTGCTCGCTACTTAATTTTCTCGCTTCAATAAATGTCCTAATGTTTTTATAACTACATAATAAAGGTATGTATGAATTAAACATTTAAAAACCATGAGCTTACCTAAGTGTATTTTTCAAGGCATTATGTTAGTGTATTTATAGAGTCGTTAAAAAATAGGCTAATGAAAGAGACTTGACTTGAATTGAAATTCAAGACTAACAGTCGGTAGTTCAATACTAATTACCTACAGCATGATACAATTTACCCATTATTTTACACATTCCATCTTCATACTCGTTATACTTGTATCCCTCGTAATAAATTACCAGTGCGTGTGCCGCAAAAATTGCCTTCAATCGATGCGTTTAAGTTTCCTATCCTGCGCGATATTTTTGCAATCCGAGCTTGTTTTAAATTTTTGCAAAATTCACCATCTAAATTATTTTAATTTACATTACGACTGATTGCTCCGTAGAAGTAGAATAATGGAAGCCTACCGGAGGCTAGTTAAATCCTTGGAAGACCAATGTGCACAACGTCTTAAAGGCATCTTATTGGTTTTCCTGCAGTTGCGGTCGCGCTATCCTTCTTCATTTGCTGGGCGCCTTTCCACGTACAGAGGCTGCTGGCGATCTATGGGAACAGCATGGAACAGCCTTCAGATACTTATTATATGGTAAGTTCATCCAGGATACCACCCTAACTTTTTTAAGGGTTAGGTGAATTGACAATTCTCTAGTAAGATAGTAAAATAAACTTTATTTACAGAAAGAAACTTAAAACTAATACAAGTTAATATTTACAAAATACACAAGAAACAGTTGAGCCATCTAAAGACCGTTACAAACGATCTATAGATAGCTCAACTGATCCAGATCACTACCAGTCGGAAGCGTTCCCAAGACGCTGGCGGAATTGCCACGCTGGATGGCAATGCTAATGCGCTGGGCCAAATAAGAGCCAGCTCTCGGGTCACGCGTCGCTTCGATCAGACGTCCTGATATCTTTTTGAAAACCCGGAGGGCCCCGTTTCCCCACGGACCCAGGGTCTCAACCCCAAAAGGCTCAAATATGTAAGCCCTATCAAGACTAACATATTTGCGCCTTTTGAGATCCTCGGCCGAATCTGCCGCCGCACCCGCCCTAACTGATGTCCCCGGAAGATGTGTGCGCGCTAGTGTATCAACACAAGTAGCGTCCCACACCATAGGCCTACCCTTCTCCCAAGGGACCAAAGTCATACCGTCAGGCCGCTTACCATCATCACGTAGCAGACCATTCGGTTCGAGAATGGCTGGGACGTTAATGCTGGTAAGAGCCCGGCGGATGATGTCATTAAGGCTAGCGTGGCGGGATATTCTTCCAGCAGCCCTAGTACACGATAATCCGTGGTGACCGAGCTGATCGACCGCCGTACCACACTGGCACTGATGAGGTGCACAACAACGCGCACCCAACCGAAGACAGGTTGCAAGACGGAAGGTGACAGAATCCATTAGAGTACCAAGATAAGATAGTTGAGAATATTTAAAAAAATCGTCCGGGGTCGGCAACGCTTGCGTGATGCCTCTGGTATTGCAAGCGGTCATAGGCTACGATAACTTACCATGGCCAACAGGTGGGCCGTATGCTTGACTGCTACCTTATTTGTATTTAAAAAAAAACATTGCTAAAACCATTAGAAACAGCCTGTTTTTGAATAAGATCAAAACTCTGCTATCAGTGATGGTTTTCAAAAATGTGTATTTATCACTTTTTCACTGAATTTTATCAATATGGTGATGAGTACCTACTAACTAATGAGTAGCAACTTTTTATTAAGTTTGTTAGTCCCTAGGGCAGCGAATCTGGGATTGTTACTCTAACAGCGTATCGTAACAATACCTATTTGTTTGAAAATTTATAGATAATTGTCAATTAACCTAACAGAATAACTTCACACAAATTCACCAACAATAAGGAATGCTGCACCGGATATTTCAGTCTATAATCTGGACTGAGTGGCAGGATTAGCTCGATAGGTCAAACTACGCTCTGAGCCGAAGCGATGAAAACAATGGATGTGTGCTTATCGGAATAATTGCTTGGTGCATTCTAGTGGAACGATAGATTTATGGCTTGCGACATAAGTACAAGTATTATACTAGCTTCGCTCGTATATGGTACTTCGATTGAAAGTACCTAGCTTATATCATTATCATCATCATCATCATTTCAGCCGTTCGACGTCCACTGCTGAACATGGCCTCCCCCACAGACAGAGCAAATTCCGTATCATATGGGGGGATTTGCCCATACTCACCACGCTGGGCATGCGGGTTGGCGAGCGCAGTTAGAGCTATCGTTGTTAAAATGAGAGACGCTGCTGCCCATCCCCTAGCTTTTTTCCCTTAGTCGCCTCTTACGATATCCGCGGATATAGAGGGGCCTATTCTTCAGCCGGGGCCACCACGGCCCCTAGCTTATATGAAGCTTGTTAATCCTGTTTATCCTGGTCTCGAACCGCCGGCGTCGATAGGTCAATGATATTTTCCAAATACTTTGGTTCAGCTGTAAACGAAGTGATTGAACCTCAAATTTTAATTTTATTTTATTAATCTGTATTTTTGACTTTTTTTATTTTTTATTGACATGTAATTACTATTGAATATTTGTACGTCATGACAAATGGCGGAATATGATGAACAATTTAAATATAAACACCTGTACACTACATACCATGTTCACAGCAAATAAATATTTTATCTTTATCTTTATCTCAATACAAAAAAAAACTAGTACTAAGTTAATTACTAATTATATATTTTTTGCGCAGATATACATCGTGCTGACATATATTTCCGGCATTCTGTACTTCCTGTCGACGGCCATCAACCCCTTCCTGTACAACATTATGTCCAATAAGTTCAGGAATGCTTTTAAGGTGAGGCTATTGATAACTTATTAGTTCATATCTGTCTAGCCTAAATTAACCGAATAGGCATTGTATTCAGATTTGTAACATGTGCTGGGATCGCGCGGGGAACATGTGGAAATTCGCAGTTTGTTTTTTCCTATAGTTTGCGGTGCAGTTTGCTCGAGTTTCAACGTATGACGACGCAGTGACGGAAGGCCCCCGATGGACCGAAGATATTGTGAAGGTAGTTGGTAGATGGAGAAGGCTCAAAAGCGTTCGTCATGCCACTCTTTGGGGGAGGCCTATGTCCAACACTGCACTTCCTCAGGCTGATGATTACGATGAAGATCAAATAACAAACCATCTTCTACGAATTACCAGTAAATGTAACATGTTAGAGAATATTGTTAATACCACTTTGCTTCCGAGCTATTATTGTTTTCCGCAAATTTCGGAAAAACATACCTACTGAGCAGTTCCGCGTGCTTTGAGCGTGAGTTACTAATGAAAATAAATTACTTAACTGAAATGATGGAGTCGAAAAAACAACTCTGTTATTCTAAGGCTTGTATCTTTAATCTTCGTGAGAGGAGTTATGAGGAGAAACTCCTATAAAATTAAACTGATGTCAGTTATTAAATAGTATGTGTCAGTGTGAGGTTAGTGAAAATATACACTATACTTGAATTAGTCGTCAAAAGAGCAATTTTGAAAATCATTCAATGAATAATATGACATGTAAATAATGTTAGTCTGCTGTCAGTGTGAGTGGAGTGCAATAAAAGCCTAAGAATACCTACTATGACACCTTATTGAAGGAAAACTCGTTTGTTCATTAATTAACATTTAATTGAGTGGCAAACATTCACCTTTGATAAATGTTTGTAGAAACAACTGTATTTGGTTTAATTAATTTTGTTATTATAAATATTAATTATGTGTTTTGTTCAAAAACATGAACCTGGTTCAGCAGCGGTTTGTAACCTTACCTTCATAATTGTTAGATTTATTGATTCAGGATTTACTGATTGGTGAGAGGTCGAGGTTATTACAAGATGCGGTTAGTATTTTAGAATAATTAAAACAACATGTCATATAAATTAGAAAAATATTTGTGTGATTAAATTTATAGGTACATAAACATAAAACAGTACAGTAAAACATAAAAGATGTTACTAGTCTAAGAGATCTTGACTCTATCTTTAAACGCTGAGTCAAGGAAAATGAAATTATTTCATTTTAATTATTATTTACCCCTCCCACTCATGGGAGGGGTAAAATTTGAAAAAAAATGAAAATAATTTCTGTTTAATAAGTGTAAGTGGAGTGAAAAAATATTACCGACTAAGAATACCAAAGTTTGATCCATTACAAAGTTCGTTACAGGTCGTGAAAGAAGACCTCTACCTTGCAGAATGCTCAGGACAATTGGAGTCTTGCCTATAAATTTTTCCGTTAAGCATCAAAGCAGTATTTCGGTTTGAAGGATAAAAATCCTTTGGCAGAAATAAACTGTATCTCACTGAACATGAGATCGCTTTTAGGTATTTGATATTTAACAACAGAAATAGAAATAGGACGCGCTGACATATATTGGAATAGGAGAAACGTAAATAAAACTCCGGAAACGAAAGTTAACGAGAATTGTGGGTCGCAAAGTCGCAACTGTTTATAGGTCAGGCACTTGCAGAAAGATCTACATATTTATATTCGAAGCTAGGCTGTAGTTTTCAGTTCGTATCAGAAGGCGGGCTCACTAACTACCACTACCACGTCGTCCGGTTCGTGGTCGCCATTAGCGAACCTTTCTGCCGAACGGTTGTCAATTCTGCGAGCTATAATGGTCTATTCACTATGTCGGTGACCTTGGTTCTTCTACGGATTTTTTCACTTCCGGACTTTGAACGTGTGTGGCCAATAGTTAGTGACCAAGTCTCAGTGCCATATGTCATCACTGGCAACACGCACTGATTATAGACTTTCGCCCTTTAGGGTCTGTGGTATCTGCGACGAGAAGATACGACGAAATTTCCCGAACGCTTGCGAGTTGCGCTATTCGAGTTGCCCCAACCATACTTATCTAACTGTGTACAACTAACTGTACGATCACAGTGACAATAAATACATCCATTGCAAGTATGTATTGTGGTATCTATAATTCACCCTGCTGTCTTAGCGCGGATTGGTTCATGAATCTTCTTTGTTTGGGTCATTAGTTCTGTGAAACGTTTCGAGCCGGCAAGAAAAGGGCTGGAACTAGAACGTTTATAGGTACAAAATGGGTTACCCACAAATACATAGTGTCCAATAACCATCTGTCTCGATATTCGGTTGGTAGCAATCGATATTAGTAGTAGCAGCCTTTATCAGTAGGAGTACACGAGTCGTAAATAACTCAAGAATTCACCAAATAGATTTATTGTTGACGTGAAGCCCTATAGAAGAGAGTATTTCCTGACGTTATTTGATAAATCACTCTACCATCGAAGCTACGTGGAGAGATCATCGAACAATGATTGAATCAATAACGTTAAGAGAGAAACAAGGGCTGTTCCGTCATTTCCTTCCAGCTACCAAATTAGTGTCTGCAAATGTCGCGAATCAGGGACAGAGATATAAAATGACTATAACTTACAAAACATAACATTTAATGAGGCGAATCAGGAACTGTATTTCTACTTGCAGTTCCCAGCTGTATTTATGGCACATCGTGGGGGAGAAAATCCTCACCAAGATACGCAATGTGCGACAGCATTAGCCGAGGACTATAGATACCGTTCTAACAACGTTTTGTAATAATCCGCCCTAGTTGGTTTCTACGACGGTGCTGGCAAATGAAAATTGGATGAGGTTATTCAATCGAACGAACAGGGAGAAATGAGGCTAAGCGCTCATTTTTATATTACTCTCTGGTACCAGTCCATCCATTTGCGACGAATTACGGCGTTAAAAATACCTTTAAGGATACCTGGTTATTTTTATCTTATAAAGTCAATAGACATAATAATATGTACTCTGTGAGTAAAACTCGTAAACTACCTGGGTATTAGGTACAAGAGAGGTCAGAGAGACGAACGCGTTTAAGGTACCTATAAATACGCTAAATTGCATTACAATATCGATTAGATATAAAAAAAGTGTAATAAGACTGGCGAAGTGTGTGGGAAGCGGCGATGTCCTTCGATAATCGGCACTTCGAAGGCAAATATTTCGATTTTATTCAACGTTCTTCTGATAGGGCGATTCTTCCTCGAGATGGTCTCATTTATTTTCTAGCGCTTCAATTTAATCTATGGGTAATATTTCTCACGAACGCACCTACTCATTATGAAGCATAGCTTGATCTGTAACAGATTTCTTTTTTATGTTATTCGAAGGCAAACAGGCTTACGGCCCTCCTTCAGTAAATTATGTACCTAAAGGGAACGATACGGCTATACAATACGCGAGACTATCAGCAAATCAATGACTGTGGTTACTGCTGTTGGCTGCGGACTCGTATAAATCAGAGGCATCAATGAGCGATGATAAATACAAAAATATCACCAAAGAAACGAATGATGTTGCATAGAAGTAAGACAACTGAAACACTTCAACATAACCCGGATTCGAACTCTCAACCATCGAAAACACTGGTCTGCGGCTTACATTGATTTATTAGGCGGGTTATGTCAAAGTCAAAGTCAAAGTCAAAAGGCATTTATTTCAATAAAATCACTAGGATCACTTAGAATTATGAACTGTGACACCTATCTATCTAAGAATACGAAGGGGCCTGAAGGCCAGATTTTACTGCCCATAAAGGTATCGAAACGACACGTGTTTCTTATAGCTTTCATTAAAAGCAAAAGTTACGTTATTTTGTCAACATTACACTAAAGTTTATCTTTTGGAACTTTGATCCTTGACCCACGAAGATAGTATTTAACTACATTGTTCAAAAGTCTCCGACAGGCATTTTAGGTAAATGTTATTCTATTTGTCATAATCTTAGGTGGATCTCTATTTTTACTTAAATATTTTCCTCTTACGAAGAAACCTCAGTCTTTCAAATGATCTTATAAAATTGTTTGTTTCGCAAGGTCGGTTATCAACATATTTTGTAATGCAAGTAAACAGATCATAAACTCGTTGGTAACACGCTCATTCATAGGCTCGTAGTATCTCTAATCATATAGAGTGGAAAATTTAAAAAAGTATCAACTTCACCAATTACAATGCCAGTCTGCTGTTCAGTGTGAGTGGAGTGAAAACATATTTAAGAAAGAATAACGGGCTAAGGCAAAGGGAATTCAAAGGGAAATTCTGCAAAATTCAGCCCAAGCAAAGTAAAAGCTGCTATGGAGCCATTTGTTCCTTTCACATCGACTCACGATTGTTAGAAGGTCTTTTCCCTATAGCTTATCAAACGTACACAAAGTCTTTAAAAAAGCCTTTATATTAACGCTGTATTCGGCAAGAGTTTGCTCCGGTATTAGTGCGATAGTTCGGCTTGAAACTATGATGATATTGCGTGGTAAATTCTATGCAAAAAAGTTACATGACCCACTAAGTCCACTATCGTTGCTATGCTCCTATCTATTTTCTGTTCAGATAGCTGGCGTCGGGTTTTTTTACGTAAGCTAAGATGACTTGATTATAAACTTTCAAAGACAATCTCTAGGTTACCTACCTTCGATGCCTAACTAAGCCCCTGAGATTGTACTCATACCGCAGCTCTAATAGAACTACCATGTGCCTGAACACGTACTGCCTATCTTCGCAAACTGTCATTCGCAGTGCCGAGCGAGCACACAACGCACATTTGCGAATTGTTGCCTCAATAGGTAATTCCTACTCGAGCTACGTCTATGTAGATTTATGAAAATCACTCTATTACTGTTGAGAATTTCAGGATAATACGTAAATTGTACTCTGAAATTGAGTTTATGCTTATCGCTAATAATTTTGTAAAGTGAAGAGATAGGTATATTTGACTGTACAAAAAGATTACACAGAAGTTCATCATCATCATCATCATCATTGCAGCCGTTCGACGTCCACTGCTGCACATGGCCTCCCCCACAGACAGAGCTAATTCCTTATCATGTGGGGGGATTTGCCCATACTCACCACGCTGGGCATGCGGGTTGGCGAGCGCAGTTAGAGCTATCGTTGTTAAATTGAGGGACGCTGCTGCCCATCCCCTAGCTTTTTTCCCTTAGTCGCCTCTTACGACATCCGCGGATATATGGAGGGGCCTATTCTTCAGCCGGGGCCACCACGGCCCAGAAGTTCATACTCAATGATAAATACGAAAAACCACAGCATAGAAGGTGCAGTTCTCTAATATTGAAAGGAATTTAATGTTAACTCATAGTAAATGTGAATAATAAACGTCTTCTTACCAGATGAGTTACCAAGATAGTGTTTTTTAGTAATGGGATTTTTGATATAGACTGATGATTAGTCGCTTGGCCAATTAATTTCAAACTGGCGATATTAACTATAACTCGTTATTATGCAAATTTTTTATACAAAATACTAGCTGGCGAATATCGGACAAGCTGTTGAAGTATTATTGCCCACTGATATCATTGTCGGTAAATAGTTTTGGTGTTGTTAAAGATGCAATGCAAAAGTCGAACAATGGAGCTAAAATTAACGTCCATTCAGCTGTTAATACATATGTTTCCATTCATTACTAAACAAAACACAAAATTTGTAGGAGTACCTTCGTTAAAACGAAGCATAGGTAATATTTATTACCTGAAATACGTGGACGTTTAGGCCCATGCCTACCATGTAAACCTGCCATGAACCAACTAAACAGGATAGGAGAGACAGCTACATCTGCGCATCTGCAGGAAAACCAAAATCAAGGTAGCACGCACGCTAGTATAATTTCCATATTCCTATACGGCTGGGAACGAACCTTAACTATAGGGGAACGATTAAGGAGGTGGAAGGATGAGGTAATATTTTTCTATGAATGTACCTGATGTTCTTAAAGGCTTCCATACAAAACTGTTTTGTGGGCCTAGTTGACTACCGAAAATAATGCTTTTTTGAAAGATTAATTGGGCCCAGATAGCGACTCACTCGTTGTGGTTGGAGGAAGTCGGTTGATCGGTAATATATTCAGCGGTGGACGTTTTAGAGTCCAGGTTTGTGGGCCCGGTTATCGGCTTGCTCGTGATGCAGTAAGTCGGTTGATCGGTGACTATGTCCAGCGTTGGACGTTTTACGCCTGATCATAAAAAATAAAATAATGCAAGAGCCATTGTCTCATTTCATGTCGTCCGACGGGCCGCTATGATTATATAGATATAAAAACAGCCTCCTCTTTTTTGGAGTCGGATAAAAACAAGAAAATAGGACAGCTATTAGAGCTCAAAAGTTAACAAGCTTTTTTTTGCGACCTCCGAACATACCTGTTTCGAAGAGTGCAAAAAAATTAACAAGACTTAGGTAGAAAATTATATTTCTTTCGAAATATCAATCAAAACAGAGTAATAACTCTTTTTCAAATGAACCTCAATACCTTTATCCAAACTGTTATTTCGAATTATCTGTAAATGACAAAAACAAATCACTTGCAAAACATCTATTTATGGTACTTTTTGTCCGCTTCTAAAATAACTTTAGTAAGTTTAGTTTATGGGCTCAAACAAAGAGAATTCTTTCCAAGTGCTTTTTTACCTCGATTGTAGTGTCTGGGTAGTGGGTTGTAATCTATCAAAAGGATAGTAGCTACGTCTGGACTGAATACCTGTAATGAAAATATTATCTTTTGCCTCCGATGGCCACAAGTGACACGGCGGCCCAAACTTGGTCGCAGGTTGAAGATCTATCATCATCATCATTTCAGCCGTACGACGTCCACTGCTAAACATGGCCTCCCCCATAGACAGAGCGAATTCCTATCATATGGCCCTCCATATGATAGGAATTCGCCGGAAATCCCTATTTGCCCATACTCACCACGCTGGGCATGCGGGTTGGCTAGCGCAGTTAGAGCTATCGTTGTTAAAATGAGGGACGCTGCTGCCCATCCCTTAGCTTTTTTCCTTCAGTCGCCTTTTACGACATCCGCGGACAGGTAGATATGGAGTGGCCTATTCTTTAGCCGGGGTCACCACGGCCCGAAAATCTATGCCTCAGGGGAACTCCGTGAGATGACAACCAGTGAATACATTAGTGTTTTTTTTTTACTAGATGACATTGGCTGCATGTTGCGTGCGCCGAGGCCGGCCGGTTCTGGGCAGGACATACAGCGCGTTGCTCGCTTCGCAGCGGCAGCGGGCAGCACTGACCACGGAGAGAGTCCGTGATCCTCGCAGGCTGCGGCGCCTCTCCACCGTCACCACCCAGCTGTTCGATCCGCCGCCGCGAGCGCAGGTGAGGTCAGGCCCAACTTACATTATAAATATTTGGGCTGTGGTATGTTTGCACTTTCTTATGGTTCTCGGGTTGCACTTTTGTGTATATGGTTTGTGTTAGTTGTAGATCTGTACTTGTTTGTACTTAAAACACAATGATCTTGATTGTATTAAATCTAAAGTGACAAGCTTATTAATTCATTTTCATTTTATCAAAATAAAAGATAAACTACTAACAGTTTGTGTCGGAGGTAGTGTTCGCTTCAAAATGGATTCGACGGATAAAACAACTTTCAAATTTTTGTGTACCTAATTTAGTGGAACAAAACTTGGATGTTTAGTTTTTAAGTTCATTGCGTTTTCACAATTTTTTGCTGTATATGATTATACAAATACATAATTATACTTTTAGGGTAATATCTGAAGTTTGAACAGGGTTATTTTTAATATGAAAATAACCAATAGCAATGAAAAATACATCTTGAAGTGGTATTATCTAAGTTCCTACAATATCCTATTTCAAGATTGCAAAATGCAAGTGACACGCTAAAGTGAATTCAAGATGTGAACTAGTAACGGAGCATGCTATAAGTGTCTGTAGAGTAGTGTAGAGTCGTCTATTATGAACAAGCTTTTACCCGCGATTTTGCCCGGGAAACTGTCTACGTAAAAGTGCTACAGTCTACATTATTGCAGACTAATCCCAAGAGAGACTTGCGTTATTGTTTGGTGTATCTGCGTTGTCAGCTATCTGGATTTTAAGTTTTATCATTGACTTTTTTTGAGTGATTTTCTGGGGGTATTGAAAACACAAACATAACATACCTAAAGACAAGTTCAATGCCGTGCGATTTGTCGTCTAAAATTTATTTTAAAATGACGTCTTCAGAGTAAAGTTTATTTTGAGTTTGACTTTTAGAAGCTTGCGATATCGTTGAGCTATAGGTATCGCACATCTGCACATGTCACAAATTCAAAACTGATATGTTTAGCAGAGGTACAGGTAATTTTCAGGTAGGTACGTTACGAATTTTATATGACATATATCAAGGATATATCGAATGCCGTTTGAACACGGCAAATATAACTAAGTTCGTAGGGAGTTTGGAGAAGAAATAAAAAAAAAAGAATCAATTGTTGCGATGAAAATAATGTTGGTCTGATGAATAGGTGAAGGTGAGTAACGTCAATATAAACATGGGGGTAAAGGGAGGCTGTTCGGTATTTTTTTATTTATGTTCGGATTCTGCTGATACCTTCCGAAGCCTAAAAAGTCAAGCAAACTCAGCGGTCGTAATTCGTCAAGCTACCAAATACTTTAGGCTGGGGTTTATAAATACCGAGTGTTTGTGATCGCAGTTCGGATTAGCTAGTCGCGATTTATAGCGAGCGCCTTTCTGAATTTATTGCAACGCTGTTTCAATTCGTTGGTGCCGCTACAAAAGTTTTTGTACAATTTACGACAACTGCCACGCGACCGCATTTTTTTTTAATTGATGATTTTGTGTGGGATTTCTCATTTTTAAGCAGTCCTTATCGGGAAATAAAACTTAGGTAGGTAGGTTTGCAATGCGTTCCCCAACCACTATGCCTAGTAAAAAAGTAACAAACGTAAACCATTTTCTACGACTCGCGTGTTTAAACTTCGACATTTACAGATCTTTGAATGATAGGAAACTGAACCAAATGAACCGAATCAGCAAACTCACCGTATAAATTAAAGTTTGTAAAGCTCGGAACTAGAAGATGGTTATTCATTGTCGCAAAACGGTATTTCCGCTAGCCATATTACTTGGGGAACAGAAAATATTAAAAACCGCAAAATATTTGAATTTCGCGGCCGAGCGAAACAAATCACATTTATAAAACAAAGGCAGAGCTATCCTTTACGCATACATTAGGTTGTCATTGAAGAATGACTAGTGGTTCGCCCCGAACTGAGATATCGCGAAGTCTAGTAAAACTTTGTGCTTCGATGATCGTTGAGGCGCAATTAAGATATAATCCAAGTTGTTACAGCTCGCTTCGCTCACTCATTCAATAACAGGATATTTTTTTTTTTTATACAACTGAGGTGGCAAACAAGCATACGGCCCACCTGTTGGTAAGCGGTTACCGTAGCCTATGAGCGCTTGCAATACCAGAGGTATCACGCACGCGCTGCCGACCCCTCCCCCCGCCCCCCTCAAGAGCTCTGGCAACCTTACTCACCGCAGGAACACAACACTATTTGAAACAAATAATGTTATTTGGCTGCGATCTTCTGTAAGGAGGAGGTACCTCCCCAGGCGGGCTGCTCCAATTCAAAACGAGAAAATCTCGCTGTGCCCTACCTCCTCCTAAAATATGGTATGCAAACAAGATTATTTCGTTTCAGTGTTACAACCAACGAGACCTCTCCATAGTGAACGAGTCGCCCAGCGGGAGCTACTACTGGGACCACTCCTGGCGGCGGTACGAAGGCTCCGACTCCTACGTGTCTCCTCGCAGTATCTCCAACTCCAGTCTCCGGGAGGTGGACGACGAGTTGACGGGAGAGGAGCTCGCCACCTACATGCAATATGCGCACTGTAGCAACGGAGGGCTTACCTGAGACACGTCCGTCTAGACCAGGTCTAGCCGGAACACACTTCTGCTACTTTGTAGTGACAAGACAAGTGACTGTTGCAAACTGAGTGTTAGTTGCAAAGTGATAAATATTGGTTTAGGTAAAAATGTTTAAAAAGTTCACGCAAGGTATTTCATAAAATGTACCTAATACCTTTATAAATTCGAAAGGAATTAATAAAGCCAATAGGCAATAATGTTTGTACGCTAGGACTTTTGGAAAAGCGTCATTTTTCATTGAAAGACACAATGCGAAAATCAGCTGTTTTGAGGTCAAATTCGTTCAAACTCAATAATTAAGCTTAAAACAGCTTAATATTAGAGTTTGTTGTGGTAATTTTGGTGTTGAACTTCTCGTACCGTTAATAATTAGTTAAGTATAAAGTTGGTAATAGACAAAAACAGTTGATATTGAAAATCAGGAAAATTATCTGACTGAAAATATTCAGCATTTTATTTAATAATTTTGTTTTAATTTTCTGTATAGGTATACAATGATTCTTAGATAGGTACTATAGAGAAACGGGGCTAATTATATTGTGGGCATGTTTCACAACGAAGCGCAATGGCAAGCAAAGATGCTTGCCCACCAAAATATACGCCTTACCTACTTTTGAAAAGGTTTCGCTTGCACACGGCTAAGTACGCCTGTCCGTCCCATTTCTTTATTTACTGTGATCCATTGAGGGTCTTCCTTTCATGACTTTGATTACTCAGTCTATTGTATAATTGCAACCAAAAACAATAAGAACAATATTTACGCAGGCAAGGCAAGATGTAGCAACAGATCACTTCACGCAAAATTTACCCCTAGGGTGGTAAGGTGGAACTTTTGGTGACCGTAGGTACCTACCTCATAAGACAAAGACGTTGGTTAAAGGGCTTAGGGCAAACATCCGCCTACACACTACTAAATGTTGTAAGTTCATCGGCACGCGCCGACCATTACTCATCCGTGGGATCTATTAATCATACCAAAGTTTTATATCAAATTACCTTAAAATATTAAAAATGTTTTTCAGTTACTTTATATCAGGTGAAGGTAACAGTCGATTCACGGTGGCTCGTTAGTCCGAACACTAGAAGAGAAATAAAAAAAATTGCGGCATCACTATTTCACTATATTTATGTTATACCAATAGGAAATTTTTTTGAAAATAGGCTCTTTATCACGACTAAAGTTTTGTTAATATCCTGGTGTAGCGTTGTCTTTAAAATTTTGTTTACATTTACCTATGCTTAGATAATTTTAATGGTAAATTCAATAAATACATTTTAAAGACTAGACAGTGGGTGTATAATTTTAGTAAGTAATAGATAAAACAATAATGGTGTAACACAAATATAATATTAAATTGCCTAGGTAAATGTTTCGTATGTGCTGAGCACAGATCATAAAAAATGTTTTTGTAAATAATGGATATGTTTAGATTGTTTAGGTAATTGTTATATAGGTAAGTATTAAATGTATAGTTGGTAACAATATCCGTGGATAATATTTATTATATTAACGATAAAAACTATAAAAGGAGTTAAAAAAACAAAACAGGAACACTTTTGCTTGCAATGTTTGAGACTTTAAAGTTGTTCTAAGTTACAATACATATTTTAATATAATAAATATAGATTTGTAATTTAGGTTTTTTTTAAATTGTATGGTTTCCACAGAACAGAAAAAAACCAGATGGTTTCCGTAGGACGCAAAATCTCGGAGCCAAGCTACGCTGCTCTGACGGATAAAAAGATCTGCCTTGTGCCATCGATACCTAAATCGAACTACCTATTTCCTGAAAAGTTATAATATAAGAGAAGGACTGAAACCAATTCGTAGCGCAATATGAATAAAAAACCTATTACAATAAGAGGGGTCGAAATCTCGGTCAATAGCCGGAACTTGGGCTGACAATTGTTGTTATACTTCCCTGCGGGAACATTTTGTGATAAATTGTCGTAGTTTGGTACTTTACATTCAATGGTCGTTTGAACGTGGCCATTTGTCATTTATTTAAATAGAAGACAGACAAAAAATATCTTAATCCGGCTTCGATGATTTGTTTGGCATCAGAATTTTCTGCCTGAACAACACACGAAGACGTAAATAAAGCAGTATCGTCAAACGTCCAAAATAGATTACCTACTAATAGCCAATCAATGTCCCGGAGTTTCTTAATGGGTAGCGATTACTTTACGATATACTATTTCTGAGTAAAGCTAGATTTGTTTAAAAAATACTGTAAATAATTTTAAAAATACACCCATGATAATGATTCAAGGTACGCGCTTCTTCCTGCTGCGTATGAATAAATGAACGCAGCACAATGAAAGGCGTTAAGGTGGTGATACCTTAGGCGCTTAGATAATATATTATCTACTCGTATATATACGAGTACTACCTAGTAGTATATTATCGAAGCTTAGGCGTTGCTGGAGCCCGAAATCAACTTCTTTTGTAATAATTGTTGTAGATTCAATTGTAGATAGGTAAATATTTATGAAAATTGACAATTTGTATTATTAATTAACAAATAGGTACGAAGTACAAATGTTTCCAAACTAAATATTTTGTTTCATTTATTTCGTCGCCAAGCCAAAGTAAAGCTTTATTAATTTCAGGAGTGACCTATTTTTATCAAAAAAATGTTTTCCAAAGCTAATAAGTGATTATTTTGGCTCAGACATCAGACAGCTTTATCGTAAAATGAGATAATAATAAAGACAAACCGTTTAAGAGTTTGCAGGAATAGAATATTTTTTTAACGGAACTGACTACCTTCTGATCCCGAGGGTTGTGGTACAGAAAACATCGCGTGACCGGAATCAAAACTTTACAATATTGTTGGATATTTCTGAGGCTGTGTTCAAACGGCGTGCGATATGTCATTCAAAAAATATTTCAAAATGATCTTTACGTCTACTGAATAGAGTGAATTTTGAGTTTGACATTTAAGGGGGCTTGCGATATCGAGTAGAGATAACGATCATTTTGTAATACATCTAGATGACATATTCCACGTCGTATAAACACGGCGTTAAACTGTTAACGCACACTTATGGAAATACTATGGTCTTTATAATTCTTACCTACACCAAATCCGCCCGTAAGATCTATCTTACGGAGATGGAGTGGATGTGCTAGCCAATTACGTTACCGAGCCGTCTACTCGTCTTGTCGAAAACTTTGTTGTTTGTTGAAGACAACTTTTGTTTGTATGTGTGGGTAGAATTAAAAGAAGGAAGGGGGAACGATATCTGCATTTTGGGATAAGAGCATAATATATTGACAAAGTATCTCTACCTACACAAAAATGGCTTTTCTTTTTTCAATCAGATTGTAAGAACAATAGATTGAGATTTCATTGTTATGTTTTGTACCTACAAAGCAATAGGTTTTACCCACACTCATTTTGTGTCTGTCTGAGAGAATACTACAAATATATTAAGGTCACAGGTAATTTATTTTTTACTGATTTAACAGAACCCAGCCGCCCACAAAATTGACTACTGCATATAAAAAGCTTCGAGAAGCTGAAAAAATAATCTCAATATTAGGTAAGTAGGTAAAAATTGAAAATTATTCGACACGGTAAATTCCTGTTAGGTGAAATAGGAAAGAGAAACCCAGTTGCCATGGCGGCCGAAAGCAACGAGACGCAAAGAAAATGCTAATTTAATTTGTTGAGCTTCAATTATAAGGCACTTTCTTCTGAGGATAATCTAAGAAGCAGAAGCGATAGAGATAGCTAGGTAGGTACCATCACTTTTTAGGTCTGTTAGCAGCTAGAATCCTATTTACTTACACTACATTGCCTTTAAAGATAACTTGTATAGTTGTGGGTTTCCTGATAACAACAGTAAAAATGAAATAAAAATACTAGACAACCCTAAGGAATTTTTAATATGGATAACAGCATGGCAGTTACAATTTCATAAATGGCCGCCAAACAAAGTGCTTCACATTTATGTATCAAAGACCCTGCCAATAGCATCTAAATGAATTTCATTTCTGTCCACTACGAGTTGGTTGCTAGATAAGCTCATTTTGAAACAGAAAGCTGACTTCAGATATGATATAATATGAATCAGCTCGATTTGAGCTCTTTAGTCCAGTGGCCTCGCGGCAAGTAGGTATTAAAACCAGAATTATTGATTGTTAAATTGCATGATACTGCAATGGGTCTTAGATCTCAGTTAAGCTTCAGATGCAAGTATTATGAATACCAGTGCTGTAGAGAACAGCATAAATCCTCTAGTGCTTGATAGCCAGCTTTGTAAATTCATCATTGCGTTTTAGAAACTGACTGAATTTTGTAGGCATTTCATGTCAGCATTTTCAGCGTAGTATCTTCGTGGTCTATCTGTTAACTACCTAAGCTTTTCCGATAACGTCGCGGAGACGATGGCCCGTGGCAAACAAGATAAACCCCTTCTTATAAGTGGTTAATTGACTTGACTTGACTAGAGAGTTTATCACCGAAGTATTGTGAAACAGCTGAATGATAGCCAAGTATAGTATTATGTTATCTGTGGCCAAGTTAAGCCTTTGGCAAGACGGCTCACCGCGGAGGACTGACCCGAAACCATAGAGACATCAGAGTTGGTAAGTCTCATGTGCCTGTAATTAGGTGTTTTCCCAACCAGTCACACCCAAACGAGTCACACGATTGCTGCTTTGCCGTAGTGGTCCGGCTGAATTATAGGCGCCTCCTTATCTTTTTCTTTTTTTTTTCTTTTTGTTTTCACACACGGTCAACTGATCCCAAACTAGGCATAGCCTGTACTATGGGTACCAGAGACTGATATACATAATAGATATTTATCACCCAGACACAGAACAAACATCTGTGTTTATCACACAAATGTTTGTCCAGTGCGGGGATCAAACCCGCGACCTCTAGCGCAGAAGGCAGAGTTACTGCTAACTGAGCTATGAGGCCAGTCAATCTACTTATCCGTGGATGTCGTAAGAGGTGACTAAGCGAAATAAGCTATGGGATGGGCAGCAGCACCCCTATTTTAGCAACGATAGCTGTAACTGCGCTCGCCAACCCGCATGCGAAACGTGGTGAGTAGGTATGGGCAATTGCCTCCCACATGATAAGAAGCCTTGGAAATCTGCGAGGGAGGCCCGTGTTCAGAAATGGACGTCCTATGGCTGAAATCTGGAATATAGCGGCGGAATTTACTCATAAGCACCAATATAACAATAATAACAAATTTCAATTTTGTTCGCAGTTCCATTTAATTGTGGTGACCTTCACCTACCTACCGAACTAATGCAGGTATTCGAAAATATACAACAACACTTCACATACCTAATGAAGTCTTTTGTTTAGTTTTTAAACGTAATTATTACAGAAAAGATGGTAGGTACATATAAGTTACATTGTTTTTTTTATCAAAAATTTATATGAATTGGCCATTAAATCCTGAAAGGTAAGTAGCTCTTTTGTTCTGTTGAAAAACATCGTTCTCAGGCCATCGGCGTATATTATAAATTTTAATTTTACGACTTACGGTTAGAATACCTAGCATACCTACATTTAGGTTTAAAGGGTGTAATAAAACTACTCCTGTAAACTTGAACATTGAACAGGGGCTCTAACAGAGGTAAAAAAAAAGAGCTGTTTGATCGATTGCCACAGAAAAAAATATTGGCCAATTATTTTAATAAATACTATTGCCGTTTTTAAAACTCGTGCTTACTCTTTCTGTTCATTATTACCAGCTTTGTTACTTATCGCAGTACCAAAACTCGCTTCTGTGAATTTGTTTCGTACAGCAGGAGGCAAACTGAGCATTCGGGTTAAAGCCATCACCAGGAAGCCAGTACCGTCAGTTTTCAGGAGCTGTCTTATTCCACCGTGTATAATAAAATAATTTAATAGCCAAATCTTTTGTTTTGTACAAGAAACACATTCTCAAGTTTCATCATCATATTTATTATGCACATAGGTAGGTAGGTACCTTGTTGTAGTTTTTATTCATAATCATCATCATTTCAGCCGTACGACGTCCACTGCTGAACATGGCCTCCCCCACAGACAGAGCGAATTCCTTATCATGTGGGGGGATTTGCCCATACTCACCACGCTGGGCATGCACCAGGTTGGCGAGTTTTTATTTGATTACTTGAAATCGGTTATCATAACAATGTTACCTATATTTTTAGTTTTGTAAAGCTATGATGATAAACGTTCTACAAAAAAATTACATGACGGATGGAAACTATAATAAAAAATCCGCCTGGACCACAGATAATATAATACTATACTAGCCTGGACTGAATCCTACTTCCTACTAATATATTAATGCAAAAGATTGTGAGGATGTTTGTTATTCAATCACGCCGTAGCAGCCCAACCGATTTCGATGAAACTTGAAATAGATATAGATTTCCTTACCTAAAATAGCATTTAGGCTACTTTTTATCAAGGTACCTACCACGTGAGCGAAGCTGCGTTAGCTAGTTTTTGAATAAGTACATACCTACATATGTTAATTATGTATATGTTAATTTTATTTAATATATTTGTTTTTGCTAATTTATAGATAATTACATTTTGGTAATTTACCTAAAGTAGATTCCTAAATACATAATTTTTATGTTATAAAAATGCCGAATAAATAGGCACTTACCTACTTGAAATGATCTAAATAAATTAAGTTTTCTAATGAAGTAAGTAAGTTTACCTTATTTCAAACGTGTGCGTTTTTTGAGCCATCCTTAGGGTTATTTTCCAATCGTCGTAACCAACCAATCCAATTTTCAAAGGCAATTGACCTTCATGTGAATTCTTACTAACTATTAGACGAGCTGTACCTTTTCAGCCATTTAATCGGTGCCACGGCAGAAATATCTCAGCTTTGTCTACTTACTTCATATTATAGGGTGTTCAAGAACCATTTTTTTATATATTTTTTTATATTTTGACAGCAGCTCTAACTTGCCACTTTCTAACATACTTTTTGATTATGAGCGCGATGATGAATTCCTCTGCTGGGAATATTTATCTTTTAATTTTTATTTTTCCATTACGAGTGTGAAAATACTTGAAATAAATTTATTTTATTATCATTATTTATAGGCCTCCCCCAAAGAGTGCCACGACGAACAGTCTCGAGTCTTTTCATTCCACGGACTTCCCGCGGGCTTCAACATTTTATCGATACATGGGTGGGGGGCCCTTCCGTCACTGCATCGCGCATAATCGTCAGGTTCGCGGCGATATATGGCATTATTATGAAGTAAGCACTTGTAATTTATTTACTGTCTCATTCACTATATAGAGCAGTCATCTATCAACACTCATGCTAATACTGTCCTACTAATATTATAAACGCGAAAGTTTGGATGGATGGATATCTCAATTACGTCAGAACGGCTGAACGGATGTGGATGAAATTTGGCAGATTATAGTTTGGGATAGAAAGAAAGAAAGATCATTTATTTGTCCCCAAGAACAACAGTTGAAAAGACAAAAGTAAAAAAAATAAGAAAAAATAAAATAAAGCAAGTATACAAAGTAAAAATAGATAAAGATAAATAAAAAAACATGCTTTATGATAAAATTAAATAAGGTATAGTAATAATATAAGAGGTGACTGTGAGGATAGCAAATATGCTACTTTTTATCCTCGTAGGTACCACGCGATCGAAGCCGGGGAGGAAGCTAGTATAAATAACTACGCCTAAGCGTACAATACACAGCAATGCAACGAGTAATTTTTTGTTCTTTGCTGTTCCTGTTTAGTCAGGCTCGATATTGTGTATCCAAGCTCACATCTCATTAGCAACAGCGGGCAAAAAGGTCTCCACCACGCAGATCAGGTGCGAATTATTCGTAGTTATCCCAACGAGTAAGGAGTAAAGTATGATGAAGAGTTGCAATCGAGGGTTTAACACAGGTACAGTCGCCTGCACTAGAATGTATACATTTCATAATTTTCTAAATGATGCTATGACATCATATAGAGAAGATTACGAAGCTAGCAAAAACTCTGAAAATTATGTTCCTAACCATCAACTTATGCCAATTTCCCCTTTACTGCCTGATGATGATGATGATCGTCCAAACCGATTTCGACTACGGCGACATAACTTCTGCATTTTATCCAGTAAGCAGAAACATGTCAGATGCGCAGGAAATATTTAAGTGCATAAGCAGGCGCGCAGTTGCAGATGCACTCTCTCGTCCATCTCCCCTTGCTCCAATGGAACCGAGAACCGCTACAATCGGAGAGGAGCTGGATGCAGTGTCTAGCCGACGATAACTATATGACTCCTATCGCCGCCCTTAAGGCCTTCCACCATGCCTTGCTGTCTCACCACCGGAGGTGGACTGCTAAGGAGCCGAGACAGACTCCGTGCACTTATACGGGGAGCAACCGTAAAGACTTGACGTGCCGAAACACTCAAGCCCCCCTCGACCAGGTTTGGCCCACGAACCGACGTGGTTACCAGGGCGTGGCCGCTGCATGCAGGACAGCTGCTAGGAGCCACTGGTGAGAGATTGTGGAAATCAACGAATTTAACTAAATATTCCACCGCCCCAAAGAGGCCGGTTGGTAGAATCAGACGCTGACATTCCACTACACCCCAACTGCCTATAGGTATACCTACAATCTCCATTTGAATTGTGGAATCATTTTGACAATCATGAAATGTATACATACTTATGTATATTACTGGCCTCATAGCTCAGTTGGTAGTAACTCTGCCTTCTGCGCTAGAGGTCGCGGGTTCGATTCCCGCACTGGACAAACATTTGTGGCTAAAACAGATGTTTGTTCTGTGTCTGGGTGTTTATATCTATTATGTATATCAGTCTCTGGTACCCATAGTACAGGCTATGCCTAGTTTGGGATCAGTTGACCGTGTGTGATATGTCCGAAATATTTATTTATTTAATATTTATTATTTACATCTCAGTGCAGGCGACTGTACCAGCGTAAAATATTTTCAAAGTCGTGCTTTAATAAATTCTAAAGTATTTTCTGGGAGCCTCAATTATACGTACACCCTGTATACCGTTATCGCCGTGGCACACCCTCGGCAGTTTCGCACGTAGTCGTGCGTTTATCTCGCCGTGTGACCGTTCACGTCCAAATAGCACCGCGTCACGACAACACCCCAAATTGCCCCAAACTGTGTCGAGAATGTAAAGACATCTCGTAAACGTAATGGTGAGACCACTTCGGGGCGGTCAGGGTCAAGCAAATGTAGGCGACATGCTCAAAAATAGACAGCGCTCATTGCTCATTGTGCAAAGGTAGAAAAAAGAACATCATCATCATCATCATCAGCCTGATGAAGTCCACTGCTGAACATAGGCCTCCCCCAAAGAGTTCCATGACGAACGGTCTTGAGCCTTTTCCATCCACCGACTTCCCGCAACCTTAACAATGTCGTCGGTCCATCGGGTGGGGGGCCTTCCAAAACTGCGTCGTCCGGTTCGTGGTCGCCACTCGAGAACCCTTGTTCCCCAACGGTTGTCGGTTCTGCGAGCTATATGGCCGGCCCACTGCCACTTCAACCTGCTAATTCTGAAAGCTATGTCGGTAACCTTGGTTCTTCTACGGATTTCCTCATTTCGGATTTTATCACGCAGCGAAACTCCGAGCATAGCTCTCTCCATAGCCCGTTGTGCAACTTTGAGCTTGTGTATGAGGCCAATAGTTAACGACCAAGTCTCAGTGCCATATGTCATCACTGGCAACACGCACTGATTGTAGACTTTTGTCTTGAGGCACTGCGGTATCTGCGACGAGAAGATAATACGAAGTTTCCCAAACGCTGCCCATCCGAGTTGGATTCGTCGGTTGACCTCTTTGTCGAAGTCGAAGAAAAAAGAACATAGGACCTAGAAATTCGAAAACATGTGACATGTGCACGAAAGGACCTCTTGTAGGCGCACTTTAATCCCTTTACTACACTGATTCTGATTGATCCTAGGCCCTTCTTGGGTCACCATACCTCAACCTAGTCACTGACGTAATTCATGATGACCATGAAAGAATCAGTGTCACTACAAGCAAGCATTTCGCAAAAGTAGGATTCGGCCTTCAGGTACGATGCTTTTACATACCTATGTATAAGTTTCTCTATTAAATGCAACGAAACTTTGTGTTTCGTACATCCAAACCAAAAAATCCAAAGGACGGTGATCCCCACAGTGCAACAATATTTAAGAAAAAACTATATTATCAAATGCTTGCTAACATCAATTAACAAATAACGTTATTTGTTCAACGCAGTCAAAGTTAGGCACTCGCTTTAGTTCTTGAGACTCCAGGTCAAAATAGAGCCCATATTTGAAACTTTAATTTTACTCAAAAACAACGTACTCTTGCATAGTGCTTTTTCCAATATAAAATTATTTATGAGAGCCAACCTTTTCCTACCATTGCTTGTCTAAATAAATAAGTATTTATAGATGAACCTACGCTATTTCCTCGCGACCTAGCCCAGAAGAACCAGGTAGTAAGCAGTTCATGCATATTAGTTTCGTATCGATTATCGAGTATTCCATACTTTATACCAATAAATATGTGATAATGGCTTGTCTTAACAGAATGTATGGGTCCTGTGCCGACGGCCATAACTCATATAAATGTGACCCTCTGTTTCCGCAAATATGGGGCTTTTGGTGGCTCTTATCTTCTCACTATTTTATTGTAATTTCGCTGATAACATGTTATCTGAATATTGCCATCGTTTTTGTTTACCTATGAACAGATGGCCCGCTTGTGGTTTGTGTTTCGGATTTCAGTGCGTTTGGTCAAAATATCGTGTGTATGTCTACAGCTTACACATAACGAATTTCTGAATTCTGAGTATGCAAATATTTAGTGCATAATTGGTGCAATCTGAAAATCCAATTCAAAATTTAGGTGCCAAAGAGGTTTCTGAGATATGAGCCAAAAACTATGTGTCAGCTGGAGACCCGGGTCTACAGCTTGCACATCCAGTACTGCCAAACGGCTGACGCGAGAGCTATGAAAACTAGCCAGATATTTAGTGCCAAATTAGTGCCAAAGGTACTAAAAATTTCAGGCCTGTAGCTTAAAAGGTTTCAGAGATATGAGCCAAAAACTATGTGTCAGCTGGAGACCCGGGTCTACAGCTTGCACATCCAGTACTGCCAAACGGCTGACGCGAGAGCTATGAAAACTAGCCAGATATTTAGTGCCAAATTAGTGACTAAGGTACCAAAATTTTCAGGCCTGTAGCTAAAAAGGTTTCAGAGATATAAGCAAAAAACTATGTGTAAGCTGTAGACCCGGGTCCCCAGCTTACACATTTCGTTACGCCAAACCGCTGATCAGAGGGCAATAAACTTTAGGCAGGATTTTAGCTTATAATTAGTGCCTAAGGTACCAAAAATTTCAGGCCTGTAGCTGAAAAGGTTTCAGAGATATAAGCAAAAACAGTTTTCCCGCCAAAAAATTCAAATAAAGTTATTGAAAATCGCCTCATTGCGACGTTGCCACTTCGCTTAAAAATATTGTCAAACGACTTTAAACTTTATTTACATGTCACGAAGATTGATTTTGGTATTTGATCATTAAAAAAGTTAATTTGGTTTGTTGAGTTTAGTCTAGGAGCTCGGAGGATAAAATAGTTTTCAGCCAAAACATACCCAGTGCTACCATCGATGTACCTTGTGTGTCGTAACTCGAAAAAGAGAGATTTATCTTTTACTTCAGTGAACTAGTGTATGTATACGAAATGTTCCGGAATTAGTATATACACATCAACGATAAGTTGAATGACCACCCTTTTGGATACTTACCTATTAGAGGACATGTATCACAAAAATATTTTTTCATTTTGCAGAAGTCCACTGCTGAACATAGGCCTCCCATAAAGAGTGCCATGACGAACGGTCTTGAGCCATTTCCATTCAGTGAATTACAGTAACCTTCGGAATGTCGTCGGTCCATAGGGTGCGGGGCCTTTCAACACTGCGTTATTCGGTGTGTGGTCGCCGTTCGTAACTTTTTGGTGCTGGCAACGCGCACTGACTGTAGGCTTTCGTCTTGAGGGTCTCTGTGGTAGGTATATTATATGCGACGAAGATGAAGTTTTCCAAACGCTGGCTATGGATAGAATTGGCTGGATATAGATAAAACAGAATCGAAACTATTATGTAGGAGGTATCTTTAACCTATTGAAGTCCACTGGACATACTGTACCTACCTCTAATGTAGGTAAGTTACTAACATTTGTTAGTTACTAGCATAATTTTTGTGATACCTACACAGCTTCTTATTAGGTAGTATCTTCATCTTCTGAATTTGTTGTACTTCTAACCTAGCCGTTATCTCATATGTAAGATAGGTGTCGATCGATCTAGATAAAATAAAAATATATTGTAAGTAATTGGTTAGTACCTACCTACATAATTTGTTACTTCGGTTGAAGTTCCATAGATTTTCAATTTCGAAACTGACGTATGAAATTGGCCTCCATTGTAGCCATCATCATCATCATCAGCCCACACTAGTCCACTGCTGGACATAGGTCAACCCTAATACGCGCCACTGAGCCCTATGTCCGGCCATTCTCATACACTTTCTGCCCGCGCCACCGCCCCGCATTTCATAGATCATTGCTCCGCCTAGCCACACACTAAAACAGAAATAAAAGTCTGTCAGAAGAAGTCAGGTAAGGTATTTAGGTTAATCAAGATACCTTGGTAGGTAGGTAGGTAGCACATATGAAAGTTGGATATGCAGGTATCTATTAGGTACTACCGTGACGTATTTGCTCATTTTGTTCATATCTAAGTTGGCTAGTAAATTATAGATGGTAGTTACCTAGTACCTAGGTACTAGTTATTTACCTATTTATAGTTTTTTGAAGTGTTTTATTACGCATTTAGGCAATTTAGTTCTACCTAAGTTTGGTTAGCTCTAGGTACTAGGAAGCCATCTATTACTTTCGTGACGTGTTTGCATAATATTATACAATCCTACGTACTTTATGTAAGGTACTTACTTATGTAGGTCTAGCTAGGTATAGGTACCAAGTATTTATTATACCTAGGTACTACGTACCTACACTTTGTACCTAGACCTACAAAACATAGGGAAGTAGGTAGGTACCTCACATAAGGTAGGTAGATGTGAACCACTTATAAACCACGTCACGAAAGGAATAGATGAGTAGGTTCCTATGTGACATGATGAGTAGGTTCCTATGTGACATGATGAGATATATGACTCCGCCGTCTAAAGCTAGGTGGCTTCGTATTATTGGAAAAATTATTGCAATAAAATGCTGTGAATGCGCACCCCAACGCGGGACGTCAGTGCAGATCTTATTCCCCCATTTAGAATTAGATGCTGTGAATATGGCTGGCTGTACATTATCAGAGTGTCCGCGTCCTTACAGGCTGCCCGATATTGTACAGGCGCGTAACATTATCGTGTCATTCTTTCGTTCTTGAAGTTTGCATTTTTTTATGCTTTTCCCTTTCGGGCTGGCTGTGGCATCTTATTCCTGCCGCCAAGTCTTTTGCTCTCAAATCGAGAGGCTTATGTATGTTTAAAGTATATGTCATGTAGGTTAAAGAATTCAGAAGCTTAGATAGGATAAGATGATGAAGTATCACTAAAATTATGCTGGTAACTAAAAAAGAAAAGGCGTCAAAATCTAAAAATAAACAAAAATTTTGTAGTTATAATATTATAATAATACCTACTATAGTTTTTATTTGGTACATCAAAGTTTCTAAGTGGTAGTGGTGGGTAACTCACTCAAAATACCTGAGCTGCAAATCAGCTCGCAGCATGCGCTCTTGAACCGCGCAAGTAGATCTATGAATGATTTCAGATGAATCAGGTAAAGTGAAGTAAACAATGCAATAAGGTACTAGCAATCAGTTCATCAAACGGGTCAGCTTTTCTAATATGGACTTAATAGTGTTGAAAATAATACAAATTGTTATCGTATGAAATCGTTTCTAATCAGGGTCAGGGTCGCATGAATCGCAGATGAAGTAGAACTACTTTGAGCCGTTGAGCTGCTTCAGCTGCTTGGGAGCGACGTGATCCATTTACCTGCGGCTCAGTACCCTGTGATTCGATCTGGATGCGTGTTCTGACTCGAGTTCATCATCATCATTCCAGCCGTTTGAAGTCCACTGCTGAACAGCGGCCTCCCCCACAGATTTCCGGAGTGACTTCCTGTCATGGGGGTGTTGAAAATCTTTGTGAAAATAGGAGAAGCTGCTGCCCATCCCTTACTCGCCTGCCTAGTACGACATCCACGGGTAGGAGGTTAGGAGGGGCCTATTCTTCAGCCGGGGCCGCCACGGTCACTGACTCGAGTTATCCACCTCTAATTAGTGGTAGGTACACTATGTACAGCAGTGGACTCAAATAGGTGATGATGATGATACTTACACAATGGTTTCGATTCTGTTTTATCTAATGGCCAGCGTTTGGAAAACTTCATCTTCATCCCTTAAAATATACCGCAGAGCGCCACAAGCAAAAATTTAGCGCGATCGGGGCCCAGATTTGTGGCATTGTATTGTTTCCTATTAACACGTAAGTACTCGTAGTGTGCGAGCTGACTAAACCTCTGGTTTCTTCATGATGTTTACCTTAAACCATTTTGGCGATCTACTCTCAAAAATTATAACAACCAAAATAACGAACGCGTCACAATATTATACGTAAGTGCCTCGTTATAATGACTAAATAAAAGTTTTTTATCAATAAGTCATATTGAACTAAAAAGCTAATGAGGGTGTGCAAAAAAGTGTAATGACGGTCGATTTTTTTATAACAACGATCTGCGACTCTAAGAAATAGTTATTTCAACCTCTACACTTATTTCGTCGCTGCAAGTAAAGTACCGCTGGCGTAGCGGTCGAGGCGGTGGACTCAATAATCGTCAGTAACGACGTGCCCTGGATCGAATCTCTTCATCCGAATCGACTTTTTGCGTTTTCTGATCGTTCCAGAATGCCCCAAACAAGAAACCATGTTGCCGTAGAATTAGAAAATTGACCGCTGAAATACAAAAAGCACAAAACTTGAATTTGAAGCTTCTAAAGGAACAAGACGACTGCGCGAAGGATTATAAAATCTCTTGGCGCAAAATGGGTCACTCAAAGTAGCATTTGCAGAACAAGTAATAAAATTACAAGAGACTGAAACGGAAAGAAATAAGCTAAAAGAGATGATTGAGCGACGAACTGCAGATCTCAATGAATATGAAGAAGCATTAAACGTAATACGTATGCACGAAAATAATGCAGCGCTGTTCGAACCACTACAAAAAACGCTCCAGTTGGAAACCAATGAGAACACCCAAATACTTAATGAAGAATTGGACAATTTAATAAGCCAAATAATTGAGCTCCAAAGTGAAAACATAAAATTAAAAAATTCTAGACACACCGTAGATATTAAAACTGCAGCAAAGACCAAGAACTTAAGTAAAAATATTATAACATTGAATAAACAAGTGAAACATGATAAAGACTAACAGAATAGAAAGAAAAATACAAAAAAAATTAGTAGCGAAAAAAGGGAAGACAAAAACAATTAAAACGAGTGAATCAATAGCAACAAAACAGGTCGTGACAATAAAGAATAAAGAAGACAACGGGATTACTACGAGAATAGGACTTCGATCCGTAGAGAAGCTAACGACAGAGGAGAACACTGGAAACCAAACGAATAACAGTACCCAAAACCATGAACCCAGACTTATAGCTGAGGATACCGCCGTAATTTCACAAAATAGACCTAAGAAAATGCTAATATTGTGCGATACATACGGAAAATCTCTTGGAGAATTTATACACTCACATAATAATGACTACCAATCTGTTCTATCCATTTGTAAGCCAGGTGCTCCTATCAGAGAGATTATAAATAACTTGCCGACACTGACAAAGAATTTGACTCAGGGCGATGATGTCGTCGTGATTGCCTCTGACTTCCATCATCAATCAAGACGTAAGTCTACGAGATACGATTACATCGATGGCAACACGGTATGTTTTGGCTGAAAACTATTTTATCCTCCGAGCTCCTAGACTAAACTCAACAAAACCAATGAACTTTTTTAATGATCAAATACCAAAATCAATCTTCGTGACATGTAAATAAAGTTTAAAGTCGTTTGACAATATTTTTAAGCGAAGTGGCAACGTCGCAATGAGGCGATTTTCAATAACTTTATTTGAATTTTTTGGCGGGAAAACTGTTTTTGCTTATATCTCTGAAACCTTTTCAGCTACAGGCCTGAAATTTTTGGTACCTTAGGCACTAATTATAAGCTAAAATCCTGCCTAAAGTTTATTGCCCTCTGATCAGCGGTTTGGCGTAACGAAATGTGTAAGCTGGGGACCCGGGTCTACAGCTTACACATAGTTTTTTGCTTATATCTCTGAAACCTTTTTAGCTACAGGCCTGAAAATTTTGGTACCTTAGTCACTAATTTGGCACTAAATATCTGGCTAGTTTTCATAGCTCTCGCGTCAGCCGTTTGGCAGTACTGGATGTGCAAGCTGTAGACCCGGGTCTCCAGCTGACACATAGTTTTTGGCTCATATCTCTGAAACCTTTTAAGCTACAGGCCTGAAATTTTTAGTACCTTTGGCACTAATTTGGCACTAAATATCTGGCTAGTTTTCATAGCTCTCGCGTCAGCCGTTTGGCAGTACTGGATGTGCAAGCTGTAGACCCGGGTCTCCAGCTGACACATAGTTTTTGGCTCATATCTCAGAAACCTCTTTGGCACCTAAATTTTGAATTGGATTTTCAGATTGCACCAATTATGCACTAAATATTTGCATACTCAGAATTCAGAAATTCGTTATGTGTAAGCTGTAGACATACACACCAAAATATCATGTATCTATTTAAGTTAAACAGAGGATAAATTTAACGTAGGGCTTATATGCGGAAAATCATCAATATATTGAGTGTGATGAAAAAAGATGTACCTTTTGAACGTCTAAACTGCCTATGCGGTTTGCTTGTAGTGTGGTTTGAAGAACCTGAATTCGCAGTTAGGACAGACTTCATACATGGTACTAAATTTGTAGGGCACTATGATTAAAGTCCCTCTCGGATTAATTTTTTGATCACAGGAACAGATTTTTTAAATAAGTACCTACCAATAGGTAATAGAACAGGTAAAATACAGGGTTTTAATTTTTTTTAGGTTCGTTAAAAACTTGAACAGTTTGGCAATACGTACAATTTTGGCAAACTGTTCAAGTTACATTATGTCAATTATTATTAAGTACATAAAATATATATATTTATAACTGTTTGTGACTTTATCTCATTGTGGCCACATAAACTAAATGATTTATTGCGTTCGCCACCATTAGCACTAAGTCGTTAAGTACTACATTCACATTGAATATCTAGACAGTAAACATAGATACTTAATTAATCTAGACATGGTTATTAGCCGGCCGATTGCGCGCATTTAATCACGAAGTCCGAGCTGCGGACGAGAATAGATATTACCTAACTGTGTACTAAGTGTTGCCACTTTGCCAGAACTTTTATAGTAAACCTTATTAAGTTTATTATAAAAGCTCTGTTGGCCTAGTGGGAGTTACCCTGACTTTCTTCGTCCGACTTCTGTCGTGCACCAATGTATTTTTCTGTCATTAAATTTATGATTTTTGTAATACGGCAGTAGGTAGGTACTTATTTTGCCAATACGGTTGTAGAATAATTCCGAGTTGTACTGACAAAACCCACACAAAAGAGCTTAAGCTCGAGTTAATTAAACTAACCCTAGTTGATGCATTTGGGGATAAACCATTAAATTTTTATGCGCTCAGACTTTCTGGGGCTTCCATCAATTGAAATAAAACGGCGAATTAAGGGTGTACCAACTAGGGATTGCAGAATCGGGTAGTTTTTAAGGAACCGGGAAAACCGGGAAGTTTCACATAGGGAACCGGGAATTCCCGGGTATTTCGGGAAATTTGTTTGTTTTTGGTGCATAGGCTATTTTAACTACTACTCTTCGCAAAACAAGTGATTAAAATACATAAACCTAAATATCTAATAAATACGAACCTACTTCTGATAGATATTATGATTGAGTGTACAAAAATATCTAATAAAACCTAAATATCTAATAAATACGGACCTACTTCTGATAGATATTATGATTGAGTGTACAAAAATATCTAATAAAACCTAAATATCTAATAAATACAGACCTATTTCTGATAAATATTTTGATTGAGTAGGTACAAAAAGAGGGGAAATGAATGAAAAATAAATAAGTATCAATTGAAATGTTTTTATTAATGTCAATTTTTAAAATATAGAAAAATACTTTGAAATGAATATAAATGCAGTTTTTTTAATGAAATTTTACATTGCAAACCACAATAACAAGGCAACTGAGTCTCAAACGACGAACCGGCGAACAAACAAAACGGCCGCTTGCACTATCTCTGTCTCACTCAGTTATACTACCTGCGCACCTGCGACATGCAAAAGTATGTGCGGTTGGTTAATATTAAGCTATGACAGTTTAAACCTTTCGCCTAGACGTAAAATATTTTTCCCGAAATTTCCCGAAAGAACCGGGAAACTATTTATGATTTCCCGGTTCCTAAATTGGCCAAAAAAAATCGGGAATTCCCGGGTATTTCGGGACCGGGAATTCCCGGGACCAAACCCTAGTACCAACCTACGAGGAAAAATGCGATTCCCTTGGTACTGAAATACCCGCTGCGGCGTTCCGAATCACGGAAATGCGATGTGGAGAACATATAAATGTTTCAATGTTTGTTTTCCTTCAAGGCTAGATTTAGGTAAGCGTCATTCATTAATTGTCACTGAAATTCTATTAAAAAGTATTTAAATTAATTCAGACAACTGCGAGTCAGACACGCAAACACCGCGGATTTTGTTGTCATTCCAAATAATAAAATACCTACCTAGGTGTTTTTATTATATATCCGCGGTTAAATATACAAACAATGTCTTTCTTTCCTAAAAAGATTTTGCACTCTAACTTTTGCATGAAACAGTAGCTCCGTGGCTCCGCTCGCGTGGTAGCCGAATTAAAAGCCTATGTGTTATTCTAGGTTATTAACAACATACCTACACGCCTTTTATTGCAATCCTTTCAGTGGTTGTCAGTGGTCCTTTCAGTGGTCCTTTCAGCGGCTCGAGATAGACAAACATCCTCTACAACTTTTGCATTATATAATACCCGATTATTTATTTTATTTATTTATTACACAAAAGGAATACAAATGAATGGTAGTAAATGTCTTAAAATCTATGTTAGGTTTGTCTAGACATTAGGTTCTCGATATTAAATGTAAGAAAAATTGTAAACAATCTTTACTTATTTTCTATGAAGAGCGAGTGCATGTAAAGATAACACCGTCACAGAACAGCTAATAGTATGTACCTAGTGCATAGGCACAGCAAAAAAAAAAAACCCGTCAGGTGAGTTGAGTGGAAGCATAATAGCCAATGCAGTGGTGTTAGTATGCATTACTATCGCTACGCGTGTGTGAGTGCGCTTACGACTTATAGTGCTCCGTATTATGCTTAGTATTATCCGTATTATGCACCCGTTTATACCAGGAGTACCTACATGAATTCTGTAAACTATCTTTAACTATTACTACTAACTTTTGAGCAATCTACGAGACCAAAAAAAACTAATTTGTGGATCCTATAAAACAGTGAAACTTCTATTAGTCTTGCTAAGTGTTCCTAGTGGATAGAGCATTCTAGTGCAGGCAATGTGACTGGCAAATTGCTAAAGTCAATGTTCACCAACACATCACCCCGCCGTTCAATAGATGTTTGTTAACCGATCCTTCTTATTAAGGTCTCCTTAAGGTTCTCGAGTAGCGACCACGAACGGACGACGCAGTGTTGGAAGGCCCCCCCGATGGACCGACGACATTGTGGAAGTCGGTGGATGGAGAAGGCTCAAGACCGTTCGTCATGGCACTCTTTGGGGGAGGCCTATGTTCAGCAGTGGACTTCATCAGGCTGATGATGATGATGAACCGATCCTTTTTGAAAGATGTTTCGAAACAAAAGCTCTCTTATATACCTGTTTTTACTGTAACCACCCGTTTGTGCTGTTTAGAGACCACAGCTTGGCACCACTCTGTAAATCCATCACGTAGGCCCAGTAGACTACAAAATGTCAGTTTAATTGTTCTTTGTGCTTTCTTTATGTAAAGGTTACAAACAAACGCACACTTTGTCTTCAGTAGACGTGTAATACTTGATGGTCTACGATTACTCTCCGAGTGAGATTAGAACACTCTGAGACTCATTTTTAACGGTTAAGCGATTTTGTGAAACCTACTTAATAGTTTTTTACTTATGTATAAGTGTGTATTCTTTTCTTTTAGTCGTTTGCGATTGCCCAGAAGGACTGACCAGGGGTGAACCATGATGGCCTAGTGGTTAGGTACCTACCTCGACTTCCGATCCCGGAGGTAGCCAATTTTGACAGGCCTCATAGCTCAGTTGGTAGTAACTCTGCCTTCTGCGCTAGAGGTCGTGGGTTCGATTCCCGCACTGGACAAACATTTGTGTGATAAATACAGATTTTTGTTCTGTGTCTGGGTGTTAAATATATATATATATATATTATATATATCAGTCTCTGGTGCCCATAGCACAGGCTATGCCTAGTTTGGAATCAGCTGACCGTGGGATAGGTCCGGAATATTTTTTATTTTTTTATTTTTTAATGGATTTCACTATTCGATCCTTCGAATAGTGAATAGCGAGGAACAGGCCTAGTTTCTGAGACGTTTCTTAGTGATTCTAGTTATTGAAATTTTAAAAATATGGATCAAAGCGGACAAAAGGAGGAAGTTCTCAATTCAGCTGTTTTTATTATTATTTTAATTATATTTTTAAAGTTCACCATAGAGAGGACTCTATGGTGAACTTTAAATTTTGACTTCACAAAATCGGTGTAGTAGGGCGGGTGACATCAAAATGTCCGCAATTGTCCAGCATGAAGCAATTTCAATGGCCCACGTAAACTCCGTACGCGGGCCAATGAATTTTTCATCTGCTACTTCATCACCTTTATAAAAATTTCAAGCTTTCTTTCATTAAAACAGAAATTGTGTTAGTGTCAGCAACGTAATTATTATCCCCTGAAAACAAGGTAGTAAAAATCTACGAACCATTACACTCGCAAGAAACATTTATAGGCTGGAAGCCGAAGCGACATTGTGGTTTGAAGGGGGGGGGCACGGTTCTCTTGTGATGCTTTTAGTAAGTACGTACCTATTTTATGCTTAATTGTATACACTGAAAGAATCATTCAAATCGGTTAAAAATTGACGTAGATATAGAGGGACATTCATACAAAATAATAATAAAAACAGCTGAATTGAGAACTCCCTCCTTTTGTCCGCTTTGATCCATATTTTTAAAATTTCAATAACTAGAATCACTATGAAACGTCTCAGAAACTAGGCCTGTTCCTCGCGACCAAGCCTAGCATACAAAGGATCAGGCAACAAAAAGCTTGGTGCCTATCATTTATATCAATGATCCTTTTTCACAAAATGGAATCTGTTTCTCTTCGATGTTTCCATCACCTTAAGAAGACCTTTCGCGACAAACAAATGAATATATCAAGCTGGTTTAATTAAGATACAAGCACAGGGCAATTAATCACCCTTATGTTTAGAGCGGCTGTAACGCCTTTTAGACGCAATACATTTTGATTCTTCGCTTTGTAGTCCCGAATACACGATTTTTTAAGAATGTGATACACAGATTTAACAGATTACATAAATATAGAATGCCGGTTGTACGGCACGTGATAGAGAGCAGGAAAAGTGATAGACAAGTAAATTAGAAATATATCAGTATAAAAATAACTGTGGCACCTATATGTATTGTGTTATCTATTTATTTTTACAATGTACCTAACTTTTATTTTTGTTCTTATACCTATCTGGCATGAAGAAACCAAAAGAACATGTTACTTTTAGTTTCTATATGCGAAAATATATAATTTTTGTTTTCCAAATAAAATATACAATACAATAAAACATTAAAGAACTGGTTACTTTATTTATCGACCTACAAATAAGACACTATGACCCTTCATTTAGTTTACCTTATGTATGTAAGGCCGTGGTGGCCCCGGCTGAAGAATAGGCCCCTCCATATCTACCTATCCGCGGATGTCGTAAGAGGCGACTAAGGGGAAAAAGCTAGGGGATGGGCAGCAGCGTCCCTCATTTTAACAACGATAGCTCTAACTGCGCTCGCCAACCCGCATGCCCAGCGTGGGGAGTATGGGCAAATCCCCCCACATGATGAGGAATTTGCTCTGTCTGTGGGGGAGGCCATGTTCAGCAGTGGACGTCGTACGGCTGAAATGATGATGATGATGTAAGGTCTGCTCGTAGCTGTACTAGCGAATATTTTTCCTAGACTGAGCTCAAAACAACATTCCAACATTTTCACGCGGCTCTGCCTTCACAATTGCTTTTTGGCATTGTGGTTTGTTGCCTGTTTTTATGAAAATAGGAAAAATAAACATTTAGTTATCGCGATGGCGTAAAACGGTTTGGTAAAAGTTAGTGATTTAGGGTAACATTACAATGGCCGCCGAAGGAAAAGTGTACTTTCCAAAAGCGCCTCCGGCGACAGTGACGCGGCCGACACTATATTCATATTCATTCATATATTCATATTCATTCATATATTCATATTCATTCATATATTCATATTCATTCATATATTCATATTCATTCATTTATTGCCAACATGTACATGGATACAGCTTAGGTGTAAGGGTAGCTTAAGTAAGTACATGTACCCTGTAGGGCGCTGCAAATGTCTTGTTTTACATACATTTAAATAATAATAATAATTGGTAACTTATTCATTAAATGTCAAATAACAGTGTAGTATAAACAGTCAAAAATAGCATTGGTTAAAAACAATTCAGGTTAAGCTAGGTATCTATTTATGATGTCGTCAGTCGTTTATTTATTACAAAAGCTTATCAGATAGGAATTCTTCCACTATCGCGGCTGTACTGGCTCCTTAACCTATGGTCACCGCTATGATAGAGAGAGATCATTACGCGATTGTATCGAAATAAATAAATAAATATTCCGGACATATCACACATTGTCAACTGATCCCAAACTAGGCATAGCCTGTACTATGGGTACCAAAGACTGATATACATAATAGATATATATTTAACACCCAGACACAGAACAAACATCTGTGTTAGTCACAAATGCTTGTCCAGTGCGGGAATCGAACCCGCGACCGCTAGCGCAGAAGGCAGAGTTACTACCAACTGAGCTATGAGGCCAGTCAAATGTAATTATAGATTACGCGGCTCCGAAATCTACGGCAATGACGCTGCGTTTACCGTTTCAGTCGTTTTGTGTCGAAAATGTTGCACAGCTTCCGCCCACGGCTTCGCTCTAATGGTATTCGAAATTTATATGACTATGCCAGGTCGCGAACTACATTTTTACTTATTATTCCAAGCTTCATTCAAATCAGTCCAGTCATGTGAATGAACATATACATACAAACTTTCACATTTTCTAATTAAGATTCGTGGTTTTCTCCTTATAATATTTCGGTAAGTAATTTATAACCAACTTATCAGCGATATTTTTCTGAACCTTTTTCTTTGTTTAACAATTCCTGCCTGAGCACAATGACTTTATCTAAAGTCATAAATAAAATACCTTTATATACAATATTGTTCCTCATGGTACGTTACGTCGGACTCAGATTATATCGCCAAAATGTATTAGCTTTGTTTTACGCAGTCGGGGCAAAAGTATTAGTCCCTACCCCTCAGTATCCAAAACCTTGAATTCCGCCGCTACTTCTGCTCTACCGCCTTGGAACGGAAAACTTTGTAAAACTTGTCGTTGCCAGTAAAACAGTGTTGTGTCTAGATTTTATAATGAAAACCATATTTCAGTGTTCGACACCAAGCCGTGTTCAAACTTCAAGCGATATGTCATTTAAAATCGTTTCAAAATGATCCATACCTTGAACTGAAAGGAACTGGCTTCCGGAAAGAGGGTGGGAAGTTAGCAATCGGCGACTAGAATCGTAAGTGGGTCAATAGCTATCTGATTCCCTGTTTACACGTCTATTTACAAGTCTTAGAAAATAATTTACCTTATGTCCATTTGGTATGTTTGTTTCGCTCTTTCTATATATTATAGTACGCTCTTATAGTACCTTACACTAGTCAAGGGGCAATCGAAGAACAAAACGAAACAAAAACTATAAAGCCAAAGATGATTTTTATAGCGCGTCCACGATTTAGGATATTATTAGATGTTTGAGTTGAAGACTGCCCCTTATCCGGTTTGTATAAAGGAAAGATAACATTGGCAAATGCATAGCTCGCTCGCAGTTACTGCTACAGCTCGAGAGCCTCTTACAAACAGATTTCTCTATAATTTCTTTACATACTGTGCGCGTGCAGCTTGCGAGCTATGTTAGTAACTGCGAGCGAGCGGCTCATTTGCTAACGTGAAAAGGAGAACGCTCCCTCATATAAACTGGATTGGTCAATAAAAACCTTCATCATCATCATTTAAGCCATACGACGTCCACTGCTGAACATGGCCTCCCCCACAGACAGAGCGAATTCCTTATAATGTGGGGGGATTTTTCCATACTCACCACGCTGGGCACGCGGGTTGGCGAGCGCAGATGGAGCTATCGTTGTTAAAATGAGGGACACTGCTGCCGATCCCCTAGCTTTTTTTCCTTAGTCGCCTTACGACATCCGCGGTTAGGTAGATATGGAGGGGCCTATTCTTCAGCCGGGGCCACCACGGCCTGATAAAAACCTTACAAAGATATTATTATGGAAAGGTAGTGCTTTCGTTTTGATTAGTGTTATCGTTTGCCACTGGTCTAGTTGTCTATAGAAGTTGTATGGTTTAACGGCCGAAACTTTTGATTGTATGCCGACTGGTGCTTATTAACAAAGCTTCCATTATTGCCTTTGTATTATTGTTGTTTTTGTATCAACTTGTAACAATGTAACAAAGGTACTTTATTAGTTCGCTGGAGTATTCAGTAGTTTATTTGACTCACCTTTGGAGTTCTTCATTAGCTTCCGAAGTTGAATAAAACTACGAAGTTATGTATTTTGTATAGGGGCTCCGTTATTTTTTTTAAACGATATTTGTGTAGTTATGTAATATGTGGGTCATGACGTTACCGGTAGCGTAATGGTTCTCATGATCTTTTCGAGCTATTATAAATAAATAAAACAAATAAATAAATATTGATAAATGATGCCCCAGTATGGATGGTAATGATGCCCCACCCGATGGACCGATGACATTGTAAAGGTTGCGGGAAGTCGGTGGATGGAAATGGCTCAAGACCGTTCGTCGTAGAACTCTTTGGGGGAGGCCATCCAGCAGTAGACTTCTACAGGTTGTTGATGATGCCCCAGTTATCAATATAACCATGTACACAGCAAAAATTCAAAGTGATGTACCTAAGCATCGATTTGTGCCATTTACAATTTCGCTGTGTACCTACCCAACATCCAACATCTTTATGAGCTTGAAATTAACTATGAACTGACTATTTCTTGCTCAATGATTTAGGTCAGTGAAAAGCTTGAAGCGTGATGAAACGATACACAGCATCTAGCAGAAATAGTCTGTATATACACTACTCTTTTCTCCAGGGCTTTAGGTTTCGTAGAGCCTCTACAAGTCGCTACGTGCGTAGCAACGCTTCGATTTTTTTTTTAATTCGTCATGAAACGATACACAGCATCTAGCAGAAATAGTCTGTATATACCCTACTCTTTTCTCTAGGGCTTTAGGTTTCGTAGAGCCTCTACAAGTCGCTACGTGCGTAGCAACGCTTCGAATGGCGTATGGTCGAATGGATTTACGTAGCAAAGTGTTTATTTCACAAACATAAGACGGAACTGTGAATTGACTTATCCTTGAAGCAATTACATAAGATACTTTATTGTCATAGTATCAGAAAATATAAAATATATCTCTCGTACCTCTAGGTACCTCTAGGTTCAAACCAGCATCTTTGCCTAGAATCGTTAATGCCTTGCAAACAACCAATAGTTTGAATTACCTTCTAACTAAATAGTTTTATTGGGTCCAAATTCTTAACCGTGTCAATTTGGACTCATTTCCACCCGATGTAGTCCAGTCCAAAACATGTTTTTCTCATAATAATGCGAGATAAATAGTTTTTTATGACAAAAGCCTTCAGCGATATGGTAAACACGTAAACCTATAAATGTATGAAACGATTACAAAAAGGAATTCGGTAAGAAATGGTATTCATAAGGATAATATTTCAATTTTATGGAGATATTGGTATATTTTTATGTTATTAGTCCATCTAAAAATTTCCTCCTTAGGAAAAACGTGAAGTCACGCTATAAAACGCTCGAGTTCCGAGATTGAATAAAATCAGGTTGAAATAATTTTGTCTGAAAATTCTTAAACAGATTAATGTCCGTGGTTTCCGCGTGTTTGAAAACAAATGTACCAAAATTAACGTTTTATACAAAACAAATCTCTAGTAAATGATTCTTTGTCTCTTCATCATCATCAGCCTGTAGAAGTCCACTGCTGGACATAAGCCTCCCCTAAAGAGTTCCACGACGAACGGTCTTGAGCCTTCTCCATCCACCGACTTCCCGCAACCTTCACAATGTCTTTTTCTCTTGAATAAAGTTAATTTTGATTTTGACATTGAGGTGCGAGCCGTATAGATCAAATATCGCATAAACCTCAATGTCAAACTCAAAATTGAGTTGGTAAATTTCTGGTAGGTAACTCTAAACACAAGTTTCCATTTAGCTTCAGTTTTACCATTTTACTTCAGGACTCTAAAACTGGCCGTTAAGAGATCTTCAAAGGCCGATGGATACGGAAATTGACCAAATTAAGGATAATAAATTTTGGAGACAGTTTCCTTAGATATTATTATGAAGGTATTAGGAATGTGCTGGAATACTTATCAAACTTCTATTTCTTTTTTCATTGAAATCACAAGAATATTATTTTTTAGACTCCGCGGTCTATAGATGATGCAGGCCTCAAAAAACCACGGTTATTTAAGATATTAGAAGTAATGTCCCTTCTTGTTTTGACGTTTGAAGAAGTTTGTATATAAATATGCGGTGCGACAATGCTAAGCCGTGTTCATACCGCATACGATATATTCTTGATATGTCATGTAATATTTATTTTAAATTGATCCTTACATCCACTTGATAAAGTCCATTTTGAGTTTGACATTTAAGGGCGTGCGATGTTAATTGTATGCGTATGTAACGCAAGCCTCTAAAAGTCAAACATAAATTGACTTTATTCAATAAGTAGACGTAAGGATCATTATTATGTGTACAAATCCAGGGTACAAATTAAGCTATTATATTTAACAAAAAAGATAATTTCTTCTTTATACTTAGGTACTTTTGTGTCCGTCTATAGCTCTTCGTCTTAAAATGACTTATTATGTTACTGTATACATAAATAAATAAATAAATAAATATTCCGGACATATCACACACGGTCAACTGATCCCAAACTAGGCATAGCCTGTACTATGGGTACCAGAGACTGTTATAAATAATAGATATATATTTAACACCCAGACACAGAACAAACAACTGTGTTAGTCACAAATGTTTGTCCAGTGCGGGAATCGAACCCGCGCCCTCTAGCGCAGAAGGCAGAGTTACTACCAACTGAGCTATGAGCCCAGTCGACCATATACCTACCCATCCCATGCTATCTGTGGAAGCTTGTAATTGGCCGTCAGTGTACCTAAAGTATCCTTACTGCATGCATTTTATTAATTACGTATACCTACTGTAAAAAAAAGTCTGCCATCTCTTGTTTTAGTCAGCAAAATAGACGCTAAACATCTGTTAAGCGTCTATTTTGCCGAATAAAACCATGAACCATGGATTTCGTGGAAGCAGTCCTCGCATACCAAACCACGCCATTTAATGGGAAAAGGATCGTAGGAGAAAAGTCTCTTTACATCCGCTGGTACGATAATGATATCGGGACTCATCAAATATTCTTAAAGAAACCGATATCAGTGTCATTGAAATAAATACAAGTTATGAAAATATTACCTACTTATCGACAGGTATTAAGAACATTCGCGAACTAAATCACGGAAAAAGGACGAGGCAATTTTTCCGCTGCATCTTTGAGGTCAAATTCGGGATTTCGTTCTTGGTAGAGCACTCACATCAGTTCTCGCGGTTATAGACTATGACATGAACAAGTAAATTTTTGTCTAAAAATATTCTCCATCATAAAATTTCACCACTTTAATTCCAGAAAAAGAGCTTCATAATTAACGATTAAACGATTGCTTCATAATTTTGGCTGAAACTAAGCGTACTTACCTCATTTGCGACTGATATCGACACTTTACTTCCAACTTACCGATAACTTTAATAATCTAAATATTAAAGTTATTGCTAAGTCGGCGCATTTTGAAAATATACATTGGGATTTATTTATATATTAAAAGGTTCGCCAACGATTGTAGGAATCAAACATTTACTATGTTACTCGGATGTAAACTACGTAGAGATTAATACAATAGCTAATTATAGGCGATCACAGCACTGTTAGGGACAATTTGATAATATGCCGATCTAATATAATAAAAAGTTTTTTTATGAAAACTTTTAAATAAAAACTAAACAATGGATTAAATTATATTTTGGATATTTATCTTATAACCAGATAGGCCCTAGATATATGTTTACTTGTGTAATCTCTTAGTTAAAATATGATGTTCATCGATTAATGTAAAAACGCCTAAAGAGGTCGGCAATGTTATGTTGTTCCTTAAAGTTTTTCATATGAGAACCTTTGTCAGCCTTAATCACATCAATCTTTTCTTTCTTGCATGCTCCACTGCTTCCAAATAATAAGTGTTTTTTCCAATATTCAAGATTCTTTCAGGCTGTGAGCTATTGAGACATACACACAGGGTTCTTGGATATTATTACTATCATCATAATGTTATAATTTTTTTTTATACTACCTGCTCGTCAATGGCGATGGCAATATTATGTGTCATGCAAACCTTTCCTAAAGTAAGTCATTACAGCCCTACGGTCTAGCCGGGTCATAATGTTGTACTGAATTTCATTATTTCCCATGGGACATAATGTGATTTGAATTTGGAATGCAACCCATGTAGTCGTGCTTGATCGAGGTTGGTTTCAAAAATGTTTGGGTGCAATGAGATTTTATTCTTATTAGGCTGTATGTTATCATTTTCTTTGCACTGCCTACAAATTAAAAAAATAAAAACTTTTTACAAAGTTAATTGTGAGTTTGACATTTGGGGGTGTCCGATATAGCTCGATCATATCGCAAGCTCCTAAAAGGCAAAATCAAAATCAACTTTATTCGGAAAGCAAAAGGATCATTTTAGAATACATAAAATGTATTGATGGCATATGGCACGCCGTTCGAATCCGGCTTTAGAAGGTGGTTTGATTGGTTTGGTTTCTTTTTTATTATTGACGTGCGTTTTATTATCACTCCTTAGAAAATCCGAGAAAAAACTTATATTTAATTTATTCACACAGATCAGTTTTGTAGGAAAGTACGTAATATTCCGCCACATACAAGGTGATTAATAACATGTATACCATCCCGAAAGGGGGTTATTCTATCAACAAAAAGAAATAATATTAGCGAAAAAAACATCAATATTTTCATTTTATTATTTTGATTTTTTTCACAAACTTTCTCAAATTAGCAGTTTTTTTTTATCATCTTTAAAACTAATAACTAAACGTACAAGAAGTTCAGAATCAAGATGACCTAAAACAGCTGATTTATTGAGTTTGACTTGATTTGACCCCAAAACAGCTGATTTTCGCATAAAGTTCTTTTAATGAAAAATGACGAATTTCCAAAAGTCGTAGAACAAACTTTATTGCTAATTGTTTGTAGAATAAGCCCCTTTCGGGATGGAATACATATTATGAATCACCTTGTATACAATAGGTATACATACTACAATTACTACATACCTATACAGTTACAACTTTCAAAGTTTTTTTCTAGTTTTGACGTATACCGATATCTAGTAAAAGTAGGTTGATTTGAAGCATTTTCCCTTTTCTCGGAACATTACTGTAAATACAGAACGAAGGGGCCACTTTGAATGAAATAGCTTAAATCAAGTTGAGTTGGAATTAAAGAACTTCTTGGCGGCGAGGTTTGCCTTGCAATTTTGTGAATTAATGGTTTGGTATTTTCAAAGGTATTTATACAAATGCAGTCTAGAAGGAATTATGGCTTGAATTAATGAAAGAGGAATAGTCAACATTAAATATAAATTCTAAAAAGGTTTTATGAATGAAAACTACCTTATTATTATTTTTCGTTAGTAATTACCTACATATCTATTAATTATTTGAAGGATTATCGCCAGTTTGCAACCTGCCACATAGGTATGGCATATTCACTAACGCAAAATGGCATGTGCCATATGTTCGGGCATGCCACTGAGTAACTCCCACAGACATCTTCAAGGATTTGACCGCCTGAAAATGTGAGAGGATGTGTCTACCATTCTTGGGAATATAAATCGTGAGCTTTTTAGGGTTCCGTACCTCATTTGAAAAAACGGAACCCTTATAGGATCACTTTGTTGTCCGTCTGTCTGTCCGTCTGTCAAGACCCTTTTTCTCAGAAACGGCTAAAAGTATAAACTTGAAATTTATACCACCTATTAAGGTCTGTGGGCTTATGGTGCTGCATTAAAAAGATATGACAATGAATGTATAATTTTTGTATGGAAATGGCTAAAATGAAAAACCTCTAGGGAACTTTCAGTTACCTCACAATTCTGAAATTTGGAATCCTAGGAGCTTTTGTAATACAATTAAAGGTAAAAGTCTGAAATTGAGGAATTTCGAAGTTTTTTAGGAAACAAAGTTATATTTGTGGTCAATGTCATACAATGATTACGTGAGCGACCGCAAATATAAGTTTGTTAATTCCTACACTTAGAATTGTTATTATCCGATCATGACCACTGGTGCTCGACCGTGATTTGAACCCACGACCAATGGTACGGAACCCTCAGGGCGCGAGTTCTCGCACTTGACCGTCTTTATTTCAGATAATATCGCGTTATACCAACTAAAATTAATTAAACTATAACAGCTACAGCGCCAACAATCAATAATTTCTAAATTCCGAAAAAGTCAATGCATTTTTTAATGCCACTTTAGTCATATTCATATTTCCTTACTGTTTCACGTTGGTATAGTCTATAGTCATCATCATCTCCCTGCCCTTATCTTCTTCATGTGAGGTCGGCACAATATGTTTTTCACTTCCACTCCCCTCTATCAGCCGTCATGTCACTATTCACTCCTTTCTTTTTAGGTATTACAATTAATTTTCCACAACATGGACACTGCTGGGCTTTTTTTTTTTTTTATTGTGGATGGTTACGCGTTTGACCACCAGCTCACTTTTGCAAGTGAGATGTGGCCTAAGATGGAGCACGCTTTACCAGAAGGAACTTATTCACTCTAGATTTGAAGACTCCTAGATTGTACTCATCCGGGAAAACAGACGCTGGCAGATCGTTCCACTCTTTGCCAGTGCTTATAATAAAGGTGGAGCAGAAACGTTTGGTTCGACACTGTGGTATGTCGACCAGGTAAGGGTGGTAATTACCTGTGCGTCTGCTTGTCCGGTAGTAGAAGGGGGAGGGAGGGATGAGTTCATGCAAATCCTGCGCACAGTCACCAAAGTGGTACTTGTAGAACACTGACAGTCTACTACAATATTACTGTTCCTGAAACCTAAGAAAAGCTAAGAGTATCGGAAGTAGTGGTAACTTTCAGAATTCTTAAGATTTTCATTATAAACGAAGAAACAACTGTTGCTACCCAGTGCACGTATTGCCGCTCGTGTCTTGTAAGTAACGTAAAATATTGGAAGGCTAGATACGAGACTACGTGTAAACCACACGTGCTCGTCTTGAGAAAGTGCCTTGTCTTAGTCGGCCGCCGTTGCAGAAGCTTTTGTGAAAACGTTAATGTATTTTTTGTAGGGACGAGGAACCCTAATAATCCTTTGGTAAACTTTATAGTAAACTAGCTTCCGCCCTCGGCTTCGCTCGTGTGGTACCCGAAAGGCTACATGATCCAGGCTATTTGGTACAAACATGGCAGCTTTCATTTCAATCCGATCAATGCGGCGTGGAAGAGTAACAAACATCTTGACATCCTCATTTGTTCACATCTTTACAAATTTTCGCTTTTATTAATTATATTATTAATTTTTTTTTATACAACTGAGGTGGCAAACAAGCATACGGCCCACCTGTTGTAAGCGGTTACCGTAGCCTATGAGCGCTTGCAATACCAGAGGCATCACGCACGCGTTGCCGACCCCTCCCCCCTCCCCCCCTAAAGTGCTCTGGAAACCTTACTCATCTCAGGAACTTAACACTATTTGAAACAAATAGTGTTATTTGGCTGCGATCTTCTGTAAGGCGGAGGTACCATTTGTATAGCCGGTCTGTTTGCCCATAGCCAGTCATATAACTAACATACTGAAATTGTTCACTGTAAACAATATAATCCCGTACAAAGTTATGAAGTTAAAACTTAGAGTTAAACACATTTTCGATACAGAGAACCGATTAATAAATATGAAGCTAAAGGTAATTTTTAGGGTTCCGTACCTTATAATAGAAAAACGCAACCCCTATAAGGTCACTTTGTTGTCCCTATGTCTGTCCATTTATTAATCCTCTATTTCTCATAAACGGCTTGAGGTATCAAGTTGAAATTATTATCGAATACTATAAGGTACTTTATGTCACATTACTAAGAAAAATCAATGGCTTTACTTAGAAAAATCTGTCAAAAAAATGAACAATGCTTAAAGTATTGCCATCTCATAGGTTACATTATGAGCAACAGTGACAGAGATAATTTTGAACGATGCTTCAATTTATGTAGAGTTTGTAAGTAATGGGGCAAGTGGGGCATGTTTAACGCAGTTAACTTAAGCCGGTATAAGGACTTGAGTCTGTAGACGATGTATCTATCTATGTACCAGCGTACGTGGCATTGCTAAGTTTTTCGTATTAACTTAACACCACCGTCCTCTATCGCTATAGTAAAATCCAGTCTATTAATGGTTGACTGGAAGTGATCGCTTTTAGTGATGCGACATCCCATTGTATTTCACTAACTTAAAAGTTATTTTGGTCTAATTTTGTGATAAGCGTGGTACTTACAACAAAGAGATTTCATCTGTCTATCTATTGCTTAAGCCGTATCCAAACGGCGTGCAATATGTCATCATAAATTTATTTGAAAATGATCCTTACATCTTGTGAATAAAGTTTATTTTTAGGAGGAGCTTGCGATATCGTTGAGCTTTATCGCACACCCTCAAATGTCAAACCCAAAATTGACTTTATTTCAGTAGAGGTAAGGCTCTTTCTGAAACAAATTTTATATGACCCTATAAGGACATATGGCATGCGGTTTGAACACAGCTTTATATCTTGAGATTGACCTTGCGCATTATAGTAGCTTTGACGCTATGCACGTTTGATTAGCTCTACATGGTTTGAAGGGAATATATCCCTTAGATAATGGGTTCTTAAACTATGTGCAGCCACGGACCACTTTCAGAATTTTTTAAATGCCACGGTCTGGCACGGTCTGGCAAATAACATTGGAAAAAAAACGAATTAAAAAATAACTTTTATTGTTTTTTTTTTATCGACTCTAGACTCTAGAGCTGAAAGCTCTTTATCTTAAGAATTAATTTGAGCTGCTGCGGACCCCTGTCACACTTATTACGGACTCCACTTTAAGAAACCCTGCCTTAGAACCATGTAGAGTTAAAAACAGGACATAAATTCTTCTACTGAGGGCAGTTCTGGCAGGAACGTTTTCTAGAAGTGATCACGTGTAGCGTAGTTCCAATCAAAAGACCAAAGCTATGGAGTGCGACAGAGCGCATTTTTTTTTATATTTTTTTTATACATCTGATGTGGCAAACAATTATACGGCCTACCTGTTGGTAAGTGGTTACCGTAGCCCATGAGCGATTGCAATACCAGAGGCATCACGCACGCATTGCCGACCCCGAACCCCCCCACCCCTAAAGAGCTCTCTCCAAACACAACACTATTTGAAACAAATAATGTTATTTGGCTGCGATCTTCTGTAAGGCGGAGGTACCTCTCCAGGCGGGCTGCTCCAATTCAGAACGAGAAAATCTCGCTGTGCCCTACCTCCTCCCTGCCTACATGGATTCATATTTATTTATTTATATATTGACACGAAGGTGGGAGAAGATGATAATGATGTATGTATATTGATTCATACATTGTTTTTAAACAATGTCCCAACGCTGTTCAGTCGAACTAAAGCTCCCATTTCATACACATATTTACATCAGCACTTTTTAGGCAACCTACTAGTAAATATGACAACCTGAAAGTATAAAAAGGGTTTCTATTGTTACCTTTTAGATAAAGGGTGTCTGTTTTTCTTCTCAGTCAATTAAACGTCCATTGTCTTTTAACGTGGTGCTATTCATTTGAATGGGCAGTGATTTCACGGCCTGCTTACTTCTAGAGTTGCCTATTTGGCCGATAAACAGCCGGCTTGGGTCTCGCGAGCCCCATACCCATAATACTAATAATAACAAGCCGGAGTAAGTACCCATTGTTTTATAATATCTCTATCTTTGTGCCCTCGCACTACAGGCTCAGCGGGTTTGATAGATATAAAGTGCTCTTTATTCCTACTAAAAAGCCTTTTTAAGCAGGGTACATGACTGATGGCCTTGGTACACGCATAACGCAGTTATGAAGCATTATAAAGCCTTGGTCTATTGTAGGAACAACAGCGTCTTCACTGTCGTTGCCGCCAGTCTGTCGCAAAGTAGTTATTGTGTCAAAAGTGTCAATATTTTAGGAGGAGGTAGGGCACAGCGAGATTTTCTCTTTCTGAATCGGAGCACCTGCGATCTTCTGTAAGGCGGAGGTACCTCTCCCGCCTGGAGAGGTACCTCCGCCTTACAGAAGATCGCAGCCAAATAACATTATTTGTTTCAAATAGTGTTGTGTTCCTGCGGTGAGTAAGGTTGCCAGAGCTCTTTAGGGGTGGGGGGGTTTGGGTCGGCAACGCGTGCGTGATGCCTCTGGTATTGCAATCGCTCATAGGCTACGGTAACCGCTTACCAACAGGTGGGCCATATGCTTGTTTTCCACCTCAGTTGTATAAAAAAAAAAAAACCATGTAGACGCCCTGACGCATTCCGCAGTGATAGCTTTGGTTACTTGATAAGAACGCACAATCAGCGGTATGCGGTTCGAACGCGGTGTCGCTGTCTGCGAGAAGTGATCATTTGATTTTCTCCTACCAAAGTTTATGTCAGTAAAAGATCTTCTTCAAACAAATCTATGTCGACGTTCTAACAGATACCGCAGCGTAGGAACATGCATGACGCCACGTTGTTAGGAGTATCTGCTCCCCACTCCACCGCGCTTGCCCCTCACCGCTTAAGCTTGGTTCCACGGAACCGCAGACCACTGTTCACATTTTTCATACAATGAAGTGTCGACACAGTAGGTGACTGATATTATTTTCGTCAGAATTACTGTCTATGATTTAATTTCTGATAATTACAGGTATTATATTTCTGATTATTATTATTTTTAAGCTTGGTTCCACGGAACCGCAGATCACTGTTCACATTTTTCATACAATGAAGTGTCGACACAGTAGGTGACTGATATTATTTTCGTCAGAATTACTGTCTATGATTTAATTTCTGATAATTACAGGTATTATATTTCTGATTATTATTATTTTTAAGCTTGGTTCCACGGAACCGCAGATCACTGTTCACATTTTTCATACAATGAAGTGTCGACACAGTAGGTGACTGATATTATTTTCGTCAGAATTACTGTCTATGATTTAATTTCTGATAATTACAGGTATTATATTTCTGATTATTATTATTTTTAAGCTTGGTTCCACGGAACCGCAGATCACTGTTCACATTTTTCATACAATGAAGTGTCGACACAGTAGGTGACTGATATTATTTTCGTCAGAATTACTGTCTATGATTTAATTTCTGATAATTACAGGTATCATATTTCTGATTATTAAGTTTTTATAGGTATGTATGTACCTATTAGTAGCTCAATGTTTATATCAATGAGTAAACGGGAACCTATATACTAACATTGTCTAAACCTCGTGAAATAAATAAAAAATAGGCTGGTTTAATAGCGGCTTAGAAAGAACCAGTGATACTAGGTCTGTCTAGTAAAGTAGAGAAAGTAAATTCTTTTGCTTTTACGGAACAAAGAAAACTCTGTTTTAATTCCAGGAAATTTACTTACAATCTAGCTTATGAAAGCTTTAGAAGAGGTTTATGCGTTTATTTAGGGAAGTGAAAAGGAAAATTGTTGTACAATTAGTAACTGTGCGCGAACAATAATTTTCAAATATTGCGTTACTGCCACATTTCGTTACACGTAATGGGTCAAAGTTAATGAAATATAACCTACTATATAACCTACTTGCACAACGTGTTTTAAGTGTTTTATAACTAGTATGCTATCCTGGAAGGAACTTATTCTATCACAAAAAATATATATAAGCGAATTCTGAATAAGCCGTAAGATTTTTTCAGCTCATCTGGTTTTGGACTTTTTATCATCTTTACAACAAATTAATAAACGTACGAGAAGTTCTACTTTAAGATTGCTACGCAAATCAGTGAGTTTCAACTGATTTGACCCCAAAACAGCAGATTTTTAAAATTAATAAATACCTAAAATAAAATGTGTTTATTTCAGACTACATAATCCATATTTTTATATTAAATACTTTAGAGGTGTTAGTTATAATACGCTAAATAACCAAATACACAGCACAGGTTTTCATTGAAAAATGTTGAATTTTTAACAGACTTAGAACAAACTTTATTGCCAAGTGCGTGTAGGGCAAGCCTCCTTCGGAATAGTGTACATATTATGAATCACCTTGTATAATGCAGATTATTTTTATCGTCGCTTTGCCCACTTTAAGCTAGCGTGGCATACTTTACCGTCGGGGCCTTTGGTAGAATATTCTGATCTTTTAGAGAACATGAAAATTAAGTGGCAGCTGTGATGTACCTTTAGCACATCTATTTGAGATACTTGTAAGCAAGCAAAAAAACCTGGTCAAAACTAAGACAGCAAAATTAGTTGCCACTCAGCAATAACCTATAGTACCTATAGACGCTGGTCCAGTGTGCATAGCAGTGCAGCAATTGCGAAACCATAATTAAAATGTAATATAATACCTATGATGTCGTAAGAGGCGACTAAGGGGAAAAAGCTAGGGGATGGGCGGCAGCGTCCCTCATTTTAACAACGATAGCTCTAACTGCGCTCGCCAACCCGCATGCCCAGCGTGGTGAGTATGGTATGGCCCCACATGATAAGGAATTTGCACTGTCTGTGGGGGAGGCCATGTTCAGCAGTGAACGTCGTACGGCTGAAATGATGATAATACTTATGTACTGTAGTTCAAAAACGATTGTCCGTTGTTAGGTACAAACAAAAAAAAACAAGTAATGATAACCAACAATCAATTATAATGATGTCCTCTTTTCAGACGAACCATGATCTGATACAATATCAGATGCAGGTGCTAGATAAGTGCCCTATAACGACTTCGCACACTGACGTATACAATGTGGCATTCCATTGAACTTATCCAGTTTCCAATTTAAATTTTCAATAGCTTTCCGACTCGACAGGTTGTACTGTACACGTATCTATTGTGCAAGAGCTCGGGAGATATTTCTATACAAATTACGAAGCCAGCCACATAGTTGATATTGGTTCGAAAGATCGCAGATATTTCCTACAGAAGGTTTATATGTGAACGGCCATCCGCTATCGTATTTTACTCTACATTTATATGACGTTATATCGCAATAAAACAGTCAATCGCTAGCGGCGGACGGTACCGTCCGTTTTTACCATAAATCCTTATACTCCTTATTCATGGCAAAAAGGATTTGTTGACAATTATCCCGAAGCATGGAGGGATACATCCAGATATGAAATTCTTGAATTTGCAGTAAGTTATTCCAGGTTGAAAGCACAAAATAAAAATAACTTTTTTATACTACCTGCTCGTCAATGGCATATTATGTGTCATGCAAACCTTTCCTAAAGTAAGTCATTACAGCCCTACGATCTAGCCGGGTCATAATGTTGTACTGAATTTCATTATTTCCCATGGGACATAATGTGATTTGAATTTGGAATGCAACCCATGTAGTCGTGCTTGATCGAGGTTGGTTTCAAAAGTGTTTGGGTGCAATGAGATTTTATTCCAATTAGGCTGTATGTTATCATTTTCTTTGCACTACCTACAAATTAAAAAAAAGAAAAACATGAAAACTTTTTACGAAATTCATTTTCACCCGCGCACGAAGAAGGATTTGTTCGAATGTCGAAATGACCACTACAGAATAGACTACAAAAAAAGAAAAAAAGGCGCCAAGCGCTCAAACTGCTGTGCTGTTATCTACACCGAAATTCAGTTTCGATTCAAATAAACTTCTAAAAAATGTCAAGTGACGACGACAGTGATTTTGATTCGACTCCAGAATGCATACAATCTGAAGCCTCTGGTATAGTTGGAAACTTACTTCCAGAAAAATCATTTCTGTCTACTTAACAGTCATTGTTTTCAATTGCCTCGCAGAAAGTATAAAAAGTAGAGTATGCATCGCGGGCTTAAATGTGTATTTGTCTTGGGCGATCTTGAACCCCTCGTACTCAGGATTCTTGCCTTAACTCCCTCGCTCCGCTCAGGAGTTAACCATAGAATCCCTCGTTCTCGGGGTTCAATATAGCGCCCTAGACATAATACACTACTTTAAGCCCTTGTTGCATAATCTACTATTGGATAGGTATTTGAATGGCAAATAGACATCATGCTATGCACCCAAAACTTGAATGATGTAAGTTGTGCAGATAATGGACTGGACGACGATGTGTTGGAAGGCCCCCGATAGACCGACGACATTGTGAAGGTTGCGGGATGGAGAAGGCTCAAGACCGTTCGTCATGGCACTTTTTGGGGAAGGCATATTTATGTTCAGCATTGGACTTCATTAAGCTGATGATCATGATGGTGAATATTCCATACGTAACAGGTTGCAAGACCATCGCCACTTAGCAAAAGTTCCTGATTTCTTGACAATGTTTTCCTTCTCTGTTTTAAAGCACATAATTATATTGTCTTTTACTTGTCTCATTAAATTACTTGTAAAGATACCGCATCCGTCACTCCTCGGTTCGTTTTAATTAAATTTCGCCGCAATTTTTGGCACCCAACTCTAACTACAGACACTTCTGGCCGTCCAATGCCCATTAACGGAATGAGTATTGGAAAATTGGTTTCTTTTTTGGAAGCTTATAAAAGAATAGACTCTATAAAATAGGTGAAAAACCCGTAAAAAATTATCAACAGCAATTTTACTGTAAATAATTCACTCTGGGTTAGCCACGGTTTCTTAGAAATTACTGACTAAATTACTGTGATGCAAATGCGGATGGCGTGATTGATTTAATGTTGTCGGTTGTTACTTTTTAGAAAACCCTCTCTAAGTACAAAATGACTTACTATGCGGACTAATTCTCAAAATTAGAGAACCGTCTCTGCATTCGCGTCCGATGACCTGCCTGTGTGTCTATTAAAATCCTTTCAAAACTTTAGAGCTCACTAATTTTTTCACCAACTAAAATACTTATATTTTCACCAAATATGATATTTCTCCTTTCCCATAAAGAACCACGATGAGTAGGTATATTTCTTAATTAAGGACTGTCACAAAAAATATTCTAACTGTTCCTATAAATAATGTCTTTATGATTATGTATTATTTAGAGCAAAAGTATCTGGGTTTACCTAAGTATCTGGTTCGTAACGGAAGCGCAGCTTAGGCGGTCCGTACTAGATTTAATGACAACCTTATAAAAGAAGCTGGGTGCTGTTGGGTGCTGGCTGCAGAAAATCGGTCGGTCTGGAAATCTACGGGAGAGGCCTATGTTCAGCAATAAGGCTAAAATAATGATGGTTAGTTTTATGTAATTAGAGGAAACCAATTAGCCTACAAGTGGAAACAAAGAAAAATATAACTGGGTGTCACAATATAAATCAAATACACTAATAAAGGTAACGAAACCACTCTTTATGCTCCAAGGTATTAGAGTTCACCATATGGCAGCGTAGGTGACGTTCCGATCCAATGGTACCATTCAGTTACGCAAGGGCTGTGGATGTCTAAGGAGGGAAAATAATATAAGACGTCGCCATCCAAATGTATTCTTGGTACGAACCACATAAATTAACGAGATAAATATTTCAGGGCTTTTCCCAAACTACTGCTAAAACGGGTGGCAACGTTTGTATAGAATCGGGTGAAGCGATTGATCCGAAACATGGTACAACAACTGATCTAAAGAAATAATTAAATACGTATTTAAGGGTTTGTCAAAACTACTCCTATAATGGCGTGCCAAAGACTGTAAGGGAATATCCTCCTACTTTTACTATAAAAACTTAAAAACCTAACTCTTAGGGCTAACTTTACGCGAACGAAGTCGCGGGTGTCAGCAAGTAATAACCACATTACGTACTCATATGAGTGCAAAAAATGCTTGTGACTATGATTACCTGCCTACGTTTCACAGAAGGCTCTGTAGTATATTTTAACCCTTCTGCTGGCTCTAGGCCAACCTTTCACTAGCTGAAGCTTATTTATTTCCCTTATTTAAAACGCTAACATGCCCGTTTTATGCAGTGCGAACCCGGTTAGTTATTACAATGGGGCGGCGTGAGAATAGCCGATAAAAAAACAGCAGGCTTTACTGAGATGAAATATTGTAGATTTCACGGGATTTACAAGTGGCAATCCGATTTTAGTGGGTTAATGTTGCAGTGAAAACGCGTTTTTACTTAACACGAGTTTTCTCTAGTTAGATTATAATAATAATACATGAATACCTTTTTTACAGCTAGAATTGATTGCAAGTCAAAAATGAATGTCATTCAAAACTTATTTCAAGTAGACAAACCCTTATACCTACCACATTTTTACGTGGTGCTTGAGAACGATTCTTATATGCTTATTTTTGTGTGATTTTAATTAATATTATATACCAATATTCTCAATAAATATATAATGTAAAACTTTATTAAAAGAAAAATAATAATAATAACAGTTGAAAATTAAGCTAAAATAATATTATACTAGGAATGAACTCTGTTTTCTACGACTGCGACTACAAGTAGAAAGCAGAGTTCAGATCACCAACCACAGGCAGCGTGCCCAAAACGCTGGCGACGTTACCTCGTTGGATCGCTATACTGATCCTTTGTCCGAGGTAAGCACCAGCCCTTCGGTCATTGGTCTAATATATAATTACACTATTCAAGTTTTTTTAAATCCCACGAACAAATAGTTTAATTATTTTAGTTCAAATTAATCATAATAAAAGAGATTATTTTCGTTTATATTTCAAGAGCTTAGTTAGAGTCAAGAGTTTTATTTTTTTTGTTTTTCTTTCATTGAGCGCTATTTAAGTTTATGTTTATTTTAAGATTATTTTTTTGAGAATGCCATAGTGCACTTTTATTTTTATTTATATCAGACCCTGTTTTTATGAAGATATTTTATGTAATTGGTAATATACGTAATGTTTGTGCACTTTCAACAAATAAATAAATAAATAAACAAATTATTGCTTATAATTGAATCATTTCACCCAAATAAGTTACGCAAGCTAAAATTAATTCAATCTGAAATTTGTATAGGTAGCGGTAAATTCTATAACTAGAATTTACTACGAAATTCTAGTAAAGGTATTCAGTATTAACTGGTTATTAACTACTAGTGAATTTTGTTTTTTTGTTAGATATTATTATTATGTAGGTATGTGTGTATCGCAGTTGCCGCGTCACTGCTCAGAAAATCAGCATCGCAGCACGCACCACAGTGTTTTGCGGTACCAGTTGAGTGGTGACCGTATTTGTGTCATTAAAATTGTAGCTCTAGTTTTTAAGCTTAGGATACAACCTATTTGTTTGTTATATGTTCCACTATTAGTATTTTTTGACGCAAAATAAATACTTTTCTATTATATCACTCTTATCGTTTATTCTTAAAACCATGTTGTAGAAGGATTTCTATTATATTCTATACCGAAAAGATTGTACTTACCCATGTGGAGTCATGCGATGGAAGGCCCTTCAGGCTGATGATGATTGGAGTCTGACACACTTTGAGATTATCGTAAGTGATCGCAATTCACGTTATTCGTCATGCGATGATCGTTTCGGTCAGTCGACTACAGAAGGGTTATTTTTCTTATCCTTTCGAGAACTACATCCTCGAGGCAAGTAACTTTCAGCATCTAAACACAGCTTTATTGGTGGATTGTACTGGTTCCGGCCAGAAACGTATATAGTGAAGAGTACCTAGTTTAAGTTTTGGGTATGAAAGGATTGAAAGGCCAAAACGAAATCCGGTTGCCCTAAATCCGAATCTTTCCTTTCAATTTGTACAGCATTCAACGAAGGTTGTTCCGATTGACAAATATTTGGCTGATTGACTGATATGGTATGGAGCACGCGGCTCTGAAAAGCAAATCTAGGGAATCGTGACCGTTCGTCTGATTGGAGAATCACAGTCTCATGGCTGTCGTTCACAGGGCGATTGGGAATTGTTTGATATTGATTGATAATATACTACTAGTTCGCCTGAGATCACGCAAGATCCGCATCACAAGTGTATGAATTAGGTAAGTATAATTCATACACTTATTTGCTTTATCTAAGAGGCTGGTGGATGAGACCAATGACCGAAGGGCTGGTGCTTACCTCGGACAAAGGATCAGTATAGCGATCCAACTAGGTAACGTCGCCAGCCTTTTGGGCACGCTGCCTGTGGTTGGTGATCTGAACTCTGTTTTCTACTTGTAGTCGTAGTTGTAGAAAACAGAGTTCATTTCTGGTATAATATTATTTTAGTTTAATTTACAACTGTTGTTATTATTATTATTTTTCTGTTACTTTTCAATGAAATAAAATAACTCATTCATACATGTATGTGACGCAAACATCGATTAAAAATATAATAATAAAACTAGCTCCCAATGAATAAAATAATAGTAGATTATGCAACAAGGGCTTAAAGTAGTGTATTATGTCAAGGGCGCTATATTGAACCCCGAGAACGAGGGATTCTATGGTTAACTCCTGAGCGGAGCTAGGGAGTTAAGGCAAGAATCCTGAGTACGAGGGGTTCAAAATCGCCCAAGACAAATACACATTTAAGCCCGCGATGCATACTCTACTTTTTATACTTTCTGCGAGGCAATTGAAAACAATGACTGTTAAGTAGAAAGAAATTATTTTTCTGGAAGTAAGTTTCCAACTATACCAGAGGCTTCAGATTGTATGCATTCTGGAGTCGAATCAAAATCACTGTCGTCGTCACTTGAAATTTTTTAGAAGTTAATTTGAATCGAAACCGAATTTCGGTGTAGATAACAGCACAGCAGTTTGAGCGCTTGGCGCCTTTTTTTCTTTTTTTGTAGTCTATTCTGTAGTGGTCAGTTCGACATTCGAATAAATCCTTCTTCGTGCGCGGGTGAAAATGAATTTCGTAAAAAGTTTTCATGTTTTTTTTTTTTATTTATAGGCAGTGCAAAGAAAATTTTAACATACAGCCTAATTAGAATAAAATCTCATTGCACCCAAACATTTTTGAAACCAACCTCGATCAAGCACGACTACATGGGTTGCATTCCAAATTCAAATTACATTATGTCCCATGGGAAATAATGAAATTCAGTACAACATTATGACCCGGCTAGACCGTAGGGCTGTAATGACTTACTTTAGGAAAGGTTTGCATGACACATAATATGCCATTGACGAGCAGGTAGTATAAAAAATAAATAATGGTTTTGGTCCAAAACCATTATTTATTTTATGGCCAAAACTTTTAGAATGTATGAATAAAGCTCTTTCATATGACACTCCAATTCACGTATTTGTATGTATTACTTTTTTTAATACCCCCTATTGGACCTCTGTATCTTAGCAACCCCTTGACCGATTTAGCTCATAATCTTACCATCTAATTTTGACAGTACACCCTGTAAATTTATTTAATTGCATGCCAATCGGATCGACGGTTCTAAAGTTGTGCTTTAACAAATATACATTTTAATACAACTAAGGTGGCAAACAAGCATACCTGTTGGTAAGCGGTTACCGAATCCTATGAGCGATGGCAATACCAGAGCGAGGCATCACGCACGCGTTGTCGACCCCGAACCTCCCCACCCCTAAAGAGCTCTAGCAACCTTACTCACCGCAGGAACACAACACTATTTGGAACAAATAATGTTATTGGGCTGCGATCTTCTGTAAGGCGGAGGAACCTCCCCAGGCGGTATCCATGGCGGTATCTGCTCCAATTTAGAACGAGAATATCTGGCTGTACTCTACCTCCCTGTAAAATGCAAACATTCAACGCCCATTCGTCCAGTTATTTGCATTCTGGACTTTGTGTTTTTTAAGCCTACAGATTTAAAACAAAATTATGTAAGCCAAACTCCCAAGCCCATGTTGTTAAAAAATTCGTAGCAGGTCTACGAAGGTTCGTAGAGAGGCTACGAGCAACCTTTTTGCGTAGTTTGTTAGGCTTTAGGTTATTTTTTAAGCTGCTATTTATTTTCTATGTTGACGGCTACATACGGAGTTCCATAAGGACATTACATAGCCCTTCATCAGACTCTACCCTGCATTTACACTGTATGATGGTGAATATCGGTAGATTGGATGTGAGCTCCAATTATTTTCCTGGAGATAAACAAAGACAAGTGGACGATAATCTTGTTTGTTGTAAAGAAATGCATTCTATAAAGTAAAAATTATATTTTAAAATATAATTTGACCCTTTTGTCGAACGATATAAGTTGTGAGCTGGAGAACTGGTTCAGAAAAAATATCATACCCTGAGTGAAATCACACTATCTTACTTCACTAATATTATGAAATTGGTTCCGCTTACGGTTTTACCCGAATAAAAAGTAGCCTCTATGTTATTTCAGGCTATTTACTACATAGGTCTAATTTTCATACCAATACATTCAGTGGTTGCGGCGTGAAAGAGTATCACTTCACATCTTTTAAAACTATCGCATTTATAATATAAGTGGGATGCAAAAGAAACTCTGTGCCTCTGTCTTTGCCTGTCTGTTTGTTACATTTTCACGACTAAATACCTGCTAAATACCTGAACCAATTTTGATGTGGTGTCTTTGAGGTGGTGAGTTATTATCCGGGCACCGCGAAGCCGTGGGCATCCGCGAGTTTCCATTTAAAAATAATCGTTTACCAAACAAAAGTACTAAACAATGTGACTGTTTATTATTTACTTTGTGACTGTCCAATTAACTTTGTGCCCATTTAATGTGGCTACATAACTCCGACTGCAAGTTCATGCAATTTTGGGCCGCAAAGAGCTTGTGTCACGATAAATGAGTCCGCTGGGAGAGTAATAGTGTCCGCTAGCCTTGCCTACTGTGAAATATACCTAATTTACAGCAAGCCCCAGCTATAATGAAACTTTTTATCAAGTTTTTATAATTTCAGCGAGCAGCTGACGATTGTAATCCTTAATATCATGACGTAGCTTCTATAATCCTCAAAGTTGTGGCCAGAGCTCCATCCAAAAAGTTTTACCGCGTTTGAAGGGATGACTTGATATTCACTTTTTGTGCTCAGTTCAGGAAGACTGGTGTAGCTCTGGAAACCCAAGATCATAGATAACTTAAATAAAAAGAAAAAATCACAAATGTCTTATTAATGACTTTGATCTTTAAAAGCAAATAGAGGGTGTTCCCAAGCACTTCGTATGCCAAAAATAGACAAAGATATTGTAAGCTCATTTTGTTCATTATTATTATTATATTTTTTCGCACTATTGTCATTAATTTATTGTATTTCATATTTTGTAATCATTGATAGCAAACTACACAATCACAACAACACAAATTCACAGCTAGGTACCTACGCATTGTTCGTTTGTACTCGCTCTGCTCGCTCTCGATCAGGTTTTGGCTGAAAATCAGCGTTTTTGCTTTTAAGCAAAATATTTCACTGAGCCATAGCCTATTTGTCGTACTGCAGCACACGCAAACTTGCCTACTCTAAGATACCTACTTTTTTTAAAAAAAATTGCTCTTTTGATTATTTATACCAACCTATTGTATGTACTTTAGTTTAAAATTGTTTATCTATGTTAATTGTGTGTGTCTGTAGTGCCAAATATTTTTTTTATCTATCTATCTTTCTGAATACATGATCATAGTCAGATGAATTCCACTGCTGAAACGTAGACCTCCCCTAAAGAGTGCCACGACGAACGGTCGGACATCCATTGATGGAGAAGGCTCAAGACTTCCCTTATTCTTCACAATATCGTAAAGTAAAATTTTATTCCCCAACAGTTGTCAGTTCTGCGTACTGTAGGGCCTGTCCACTACCACTTCAATTTGCTAAACCTGAGAGCTATGTCGATGACATTGAATACATAGCAAAATAGAAATATCTATGAAGTATAAAACATTAACACAGGCACTGCGTCGTGAGTGAAATTTTGCGGAGATATTACAATATAATAAAATTTGATCACATATTCTATGAAATAAACGTGGCTGTCAGTGTGAGTGGAGTGAAAACACTTTAACGACTATACTATACCAGACTATACCAGAGTTAATTCTTATTATATTATTTTTTTACTGCTCCCATGAGATCAGATTATTGGTGAAGTCTTCGACAACCTTTACCAAGAAAATTGCACATTTATAGATACTCCTTTTAATTCGTGAAAATAAATGAAGGTGTCGGGGAGCGTCCAAAGGAATTAGGTTTGATAACTAGTCAAGCTCTTTATTTGTACGTATAAAATAATAAAAATATAATAGGGAGCGTCCACATGGGTAAATGATCCACGAATGTCCCACTTGCACGCAGTTACAGAAACAGGCTCGCGAGTTGCATTATCACTTAGCGCGAGCATCTTCGGGTCCGTAACGGGCTCGCGCGAAGCGTTGTGGGAATTTGCTTTTTTGGTGGACACACCCCTATGGAAAGTAGGGAAAAGGCACGCTCCTGTTACTAAAAAGCGGTGGCGATCAAATGGCTGCCTTATTAGCAGTGGAAATTCATCCTCTCTTTTAACGACTTCGAAGGTTGTTTTGTAAACCGATTAAACGTAACGGCTGGTCCGATTTCAATGGCTTTTTCGCTGTTATGTAAGGAAAGGTCCCGAGGTGGATCATCAATATCGTATAGCTAGGTAGTTTTTCGTAAAACATTTTCACAGAAGAAATATTTAGAAATCACGCAACAGCTGCGGGAATCTAAGCCGCACCACTTGCATACCTACTGTCTACGCTTTATAAAAAGGACAACTAATTATATTTTCACGTCCGCCACCGCTCGTTCTATGGCCTATGGTGCATGCAGTTTAGTTTTAGTGATCTGCAGACTGTTGAAACTTCCAGCCTTCGTGATGGACATAGAACTCGGAATCCGAGAGTTGGGGCCACGGCGATTCGCCGACCTTCGTCCTTTCAGCAAATCCTGTAAATATAGGCAAAATTGTATCACCGCAGATTTATCCACCAACAAATAAACCCGGAAATAACTGCCTAAGTATTATATTTTGTACACGGTTAAATCATCATCAACCTGAAGAAATAATATATAATACTGCTGGACATAGGCATCCTCAAAATACTGCCACGACGAACGTTCTTGAGCCATCTCCATTCACGGACTTCCTGCAAGATGTCGTCGGTCCATCGGGTGGGAGGGCATCTACATTGCGTCATCTGGTTCGTGGTCACCATCCCAGAATCTTTATTACCCAAGGGTTGTAGATTCTGCGACTTACGAGCATTGTGGTCAGTCAGCTCAACTTGCTTATTCTGAAAACTATGACGAATGGAAGTGGCCTTAGTTTTTTTACGGATGTCCCGATTCGTAAACACGTAGTGAAACTTCAAGCATACCTCCTTGTATAGCCCGTTGCTCGACTCTCAGCTTGCCTGGCTTCAGAAGGTACATAATTATACCTATTCCAAAGGATGTGACGACACAAACTAGGGTATCTTACGATCATGTAACTTGTAAAGTGATTCGGCACGGCATGTAGCTCATTTCAATACAATTTCCAATAATAAGATAGAATATTTAGTTTATTTGGAAACATTTATTCTCCTCGTGTCAATATGGTTGTAGCAAACAACATTGAGAAGACTTACTTTAAACGCCAGGCGGAATTTTCGCGACATCAGGCTGTATAGGATAGGGTTCGCGACTGTTGACATGTAGCCGATGTAGCACAGGTAGTTCACGATTTTCCACGCCTAGAAATTAATAAAGTTCCTTTAAGAACAAAAATCAGGCAGTATTATAAGATGACAAACATTATAACGGTTTGGTAAAATGCGGGAGGGCTGGATGGAAATTCCGTCAGCTAAAACACTGTCTGTACGTAAATGCTTGTCTTGTATTACAAAATAGAAAACGAAGTTTTGTCTTTATAAATAAATAAAAAATAAAAATATTTTATTTCGGACGACTAAAATCCATAATTTTTTAGTAAAATTATATAAAAGAACTTATAATTAGGGTTAGTACTTAATGATAAATCATTAAACATTTCAGTAGATCACTCTTTTCACGAACCAGTGCCACGTGGGAGAGGTGATCCTGCCAGCAATGTTTATGTTATTGTTTGTCCAGTTTATCCTACAGTCGTTAAGCCATGCTGAGTTGCTCTTAACAGACATAAATAATACTCTCTTTACAGTAACAGTTTCAAGAACTAAACACGCGCGGTGCATTAAAAAATGTGGACGCTCCCTATGCTTTCCAATAAAGTTCAGACTTACAGTATAATTATTTTCATCGCTGAGTTCTGGGAAGACGGTCATCACACGGAGAATGCAGTATGGAGAAAAGAAGAAGAAAAACGTAGCAGAAACAGCGGCTGAAAGTTAATAGGTACAAATTAGTTATAACGATTTTCTTTGAATAACAAATCATTACAGCTAGTGTCTTGTGTCTACTCTGGCATCATCAACTTGAAGAGTGCCACTACGAATGGACTTGGCTTTCTCCATCCACCGACTTCCCGCAATTTTCAAATGTCATTGGTCATAGAGTGGGTGAGTGGTGGAGTGGGTCCTCCTACTATGGTTGCCATTCGAGAACCTTTAGCCCGCAAAGGTTTTCGGTTCTGCAAGATATATGGCATACCCACTGCCACTTTAACTAATTCGAAAAGCTATGTCGGTGACCTTGGTTCTTCTACGGTATCCTCGTTTCGGATTTCATCACGCAGTGAAACTCTGAGCATAGCTACCTCCATAGCCCGTTGCGCGACACTGAGCATGTGAATAAGGGTTGCTCTGCGTATTGCCATTTGCCAGTGATAACGTTATCACTGGCAAATGGCAATACGCAGAGCAACCTATGCTCAACAGACTTTGTAAGGTACTTGTATTTTATTATTCCAAATAAATAATTTTATCTTATATCATGGGTGTGATACTTGGCTAGAAAGCATGGCGGTCGATGAAAGAAGACAGTTTCGGAATACTGATCAAGAAATGCGCAAACACCACCATGCCGTTGAGTTGGTCAGACGACATTGATAGCGGATGAGGCTAGCAAAAGACAAGGCAGAGTGGCGTATAGTGGGTGCCAACGGGCTAGATGGTCGGATGGACGGATCGTATCTTTGCCCAGCAGTAGGACACAGTAGGACAACATTTTAAATATTGTTACCTACTATTTATGTTGTTAATTTTAGTTTTATTATATTTTTGTATACCTACTAAGATTTCTTTTGCATTTAATTTTGTGACTAGGAGCGTAATAACGTCTGCCTTTTTTTTCTATAATTATATCTTGTCGGTCTCAAAGGCCTCAACGGAAGACCAGCAGAGGTTATTACAATCTGCACACGCTGAGTTGGGACCTTTTTGCAACAGTGTAGGTACTTACTATAAGTTGCCTACTTTGCTACACCTAAGTAGGCACATATTACTCATATGTTGTAACCTTATTATTGTTGCAATTATAGAAATTGTATTGTATTGTACTCACCCAACATTTTTATAGCCTTGTCTCTGTTATGTTGCACAACCACGGGACTGGCACGCGGCTTCCTCTTCTCTGACTTCAGCTCAATGAAGATCAAAATATAAAGCACCGTAATCACCACCATGGGCACGACAGAGAACGCAAAAACTTCGAACCCCGCGAATGCACTCTGTATTCCAGCAGAGATGGTGAAGTAACAGAACACATATTTCTTTCTCTCCAAAAGATCTATGTAAAACACATCAGGGATGATAAACAATGCACATATTAACCAAATCCCGCCGGCAATTTTGTAAACACGCGAGTTCAAAGCGAGTTTCTGACGAAGGAAAGGCCTGGTAACGACTAAATAACGCTCGAGTGTGAATGCGGTGATGATGAGAAGACTATAGTTTAGGATGAAGTCCCAGAGGATGTAGTGGAGTCGACAACCAACTTCACCTAAGGGGTAAAAGTCAGGAAACCAAATAATGTAGATATCGACAGGAACAAAGAAGCCCGTGATCAGGTCGGTGATGGCTATGTTGAAGAGGTAGCAGTTCGTTGGAGTCCTCATGGAGCGATTGCGGGCGATGACGGCACAAGTGCAAACGTTCCCGATTATATTCAACACCATAGTCACGCCCAAATAGATGCTTAGAACAATCTTCACGGTGTAAGTTTCGTCTAAGTAGTTCCCGTCTTCGTAAAACGCCATGCCCATCGGCCCAAAGAGTGTGTATGAATTATTCTCATATTCACTGTCGTTGACTTCGAACATAACAAAAAAACTGTATTTTAGCCGGAAAAATTCAGCCAAAGTGTGTCTTTGATGGATGCGAAAAAAGACTGTTCCTACGGAAATTTTTATGAGCCTTTGTGTGTCTATACGGTATGATGCTTTTCAAGCCATATAAAAACGATACAAAACGAAAACCACCAATATCTCTGCTTAGCTCCTATATGAGTAAATGTATATGTATTAATAAATTATTGATTTTTTGATTGGTTAAAACATAATGTAGCAATATAATATATGTATAATTATATTGATATTGGGGAGTAAAGGTTCTCGAATGGCGACCACGAACCAGGCGACGCAGTGTTGGAAGGCCCCCCACCCGATGGACCGACGACATTGTGAAGGTTGCGGGAAGTCGGTGGATGGAGAAGGCTCAAGACCGTTCGTCGTGGCACTCTTTGGGGGAGGCCTATGTTCAGCAGTGGACTTCATCAGGCTGATGATGATGATTATGAGTTAAGCCATGTTGGCCTAGTGGTAGGTTTCTCGACTTTCGATCCGAGTGATTCGGGTTTTCGGTTTTTTTCGATCACCAAAGAGTTTATCTATTCCAAAAATTTGAGTGCGCAGTAACACTTGCTTAAAACGGTAAAGTGAGCTAATAATCGAGTTGGATATATTTAGTCCCAAGCTTTTTAGGGTTCCGTACCTCATTTGGAAAAAGGGAACCCTTATAGGATCACTTTGTTGTCCGTCTGTCTGTCTGTCTGTCTGTCCGTCTGTCAAGACCCTTTTTGTCCCTGTCTGTGGGCTTGTGGTGCCGTATAAAAATCAAGCTATGGCAAGACTTCTCGCACTTGACCATCTTTATTTGTCATCTAAATAGTCGGATATTTTGTAATAAGATGATAAGAAGCCTACGCTCAAACGCAGGCCAAACTGCAAAATGCTTGAATATTTGTGGAGAGGAAAAATTATTAATAAAAGGTTTAAATTCAGTTACTTTATTAAAATTATTACTTACATGATCACATTATTAACATCACAAGAACAAGTTGCCTACCTATTTTAACATCAAAAGTTTTTAAAAAACCTCAATAATATAGTAACAACTACACGTATCATATAAATTTATAGATAACAATAAGTTAGTTTAATAAAATTACCTACCTAGTTTAACGAGTCAATTAGGGCCATACCCTGAGCAAAACGCTGTTAATAGATGTTACCTCCTTAATTATGATTTGAATTGCCACAGAAAAAAAAGTTATAATCATTTTTAATGCTAGTCCGTATTTCATAATTTGACTTTATGCGTATTTGTACCAAGTTTCAGATAAATCTCTCGATGCGTTAAGATTCTCCCATACAAACTTTGACATCTCATTACAGCCTTTGAAGGAGTAGTTTTGAAAATCTAAAAATACAGTTTTTCCTTATTTCTATCATTCATTATTTTTATTTAGTTTCAAATCTGTAGGTTCAAGGAATACGATTTTTCATACAAATGTTTAAACCCCTTTTCACCCTCTTACGAGTTGATATTTGAAAATCCCTCCTTAGTGGATGTGTTTGGCATATAAGGCAGCTACTGTCCAAATTTCAGCTTTATAGCTTCAGCTTTTCACCTTTCACCACTCACCGCTGACTAGTGAGACGGCTCATTTAAATGCGGATTCACTACTCAGAATTTAGGTCTTGTAATAGTTGTAATTTTTAACAGATCTCACGGCAAATTTAGTTTTCAGCTCGGGCAGGTTCCTTTAATTATGTTTATTCCAATTTACCATTAGTAAGATCAGTTTTGTCCGAGTCAATAACATCCTTCTTTTCTTCAACGATACCATCATCGGGTCCCCATACTGGATGGGAACCATCACCGGTCCTCTTCACACGCTTCTGAATAACTTCTTGCGACACCGTTTTCAGATCGTAAGCCCACCCAATCGCCGCCATAAAATCAATGAAAATCTTTGAGAAGTTTAGAGAATAGTCCCCGAGTTCAGCGGTCTTGTAGTCCCAGGGGAAGGTGTGGTGGTAGTTGTGGAAGCCTTCACCGAGCACCACTAGAGATACGGGTTTGATTTCTACCGGGTTGATGTTTTTATCGTAAGGCTTGGCCCCCCAAAGATGAGCAGCTGAGTTCACTAGCCAGGTCACGTTCAGAACGTAGACGAATCTGAAGACGGCGCAGACATAGAAAGCGTTCCATGCGGTCTCGCCCCATAGGGTTGGGATCAGGGTTGGCATCACGAAGCAGCACAGAGGCATTAGTGTGAGATAGTATCTGGAAACAAAATTATAACTACTTATTACTCAGGTATTTAGAATATGAGAATTGTCTGGGAAGCGACTGAAATCAAGAGGAATTGAACGTATATATATAAGGAAGATAAAACTGGGAATGCTTTTGTCTTGGAACGCATCGGTACAGATACTTTTAAATAAATATATAAATATTCCGGACGTACATAGCACACACGGTCAACTGTACCCAAACTAGGCATAGCCTGTACTGTGGGTACCAAAGACTGATATATTTATTTATTTATTTGTTGAAAGTGCACAAACATTATGTATATTACCAATTACATAAAATATCTTCATAAAAACAAGGTCTGATATACATAAAAATAAAAGTGCAATATAGCATTCTCAAAAAAAATAATATACATATTATTAAGATAAATATTTAATACCCAGACACAGAACAAACATCTGTGTTCATCACACAAATGTCTGTCCAGTGCGGGAATTGAACCCGCGACCTCTGGCGCAGAAGGCAAAGTTAAACTCTGCCTTCTGCGCTCGCTCCGCATAGCCTATGAGGCCAGTCAAAACTTCTACTGGACTTCTACTTACTTCTTCTGGAATCGAAGGATAGGATCTGACTTGAGGTCGCTCAGGTCGATGGTGTGTCCTTTCGCCTTGATCTGAGGATGTTTCCTGACCAGCAGCCAGCCGACGTGGGCGAAGAAGAAGCCTCGCGTCGCATTGTGAGGGTCCGCATCCGTTTCTGAATACTTGTGGTGCATTCGGTGGTCGCGGGCCCAGTCTATAACTGCATCCTATAATATATAGAAGAAATACTTTACATCAAAAAAATATTTCAAAGTCAAAAGGTGGTTTTTTTTTTCAATAAAATCACTTGCACTACTTTGAAACGTCTTAGACTATTACTATGTGAAGCTACGCCTGTTCCTGGAATCAACCTAGCCTAGCTTAGAAGCCAAGGACCAAGCCTAGAAGAATCAGGCAACCAAACACGACTTGGTGCCTATAATTTTTTGAAGATCGTTGAGCTTCGGTGTGGTGCCGTGCGGTGGTGGTTTTGTGTAACTAAATTTGGGGAATAAACCACAAAGAACTCTACAAGGTGATTCATAACATGTAAACCATACCGAAAGGGGCTTATTCTATCAACAAAAAGAAAGAATTCTAGCGGAAAAAAAAACTAAAAATTGATTTTTTTTTCAGGTTTTTTTCCCCTGACTTTTTCAAATGATCTGTTTTTGGTATTGTTATCGTCTGTTTAAGCTTCCGCCTACGTAGCCTAGGTGCTATTTCTGACTTCTATCTCAATCCAAAATTTCGCAGTAGGTATATCATAGTAGTAGAATTAATAAATGTAGGAGCAAACTGACATAAATATTTGTTCCTACTTGAGTTTTGACTGATTTGACCCCAAAACAGCTTATTTTTGCATAGATTTTTCTCAGTGAAAAATGTTGTATTTCCAAAAGTCCCAGAACAAACGTTATTGCCAATTGGATGTAGATTAAGCGCCATTCTAGATAGCACACATATTATTTAAAGAATTTTGTTTATTAAAAGACCCTTGTCTGTCGCTAAACCCTGGCATTCTTGTTAAGTAGTCGTCAATATAGTGAAAAAACACTCCACTTCAACTGACATCAGATTGACATTATTTATTTTGTAAGTACAGGTCATAATACAATTTGATTCTATTTTGATTATTAACTTTAAACTTCCGAACTTGACATGTTTGTGTCACTGACACAAACATGTCAAGTTCGGAAGTTAAGTAAGTGAAATAAAAAAATATTAGCGGTCAACATTAACAGGAGTTCGCGCAAACAGATTCAAGTCAAAATACCCTTGACCATATATTTTACCTACATGACATTATTGTATGCAAGTGATTATTCTTATCAAAATCGTGGAAACTTTTTAATATTTTTTATCAAGTTGCTATGTATGTAGCTTACCTACATACATGATGGTATATTATGATATATTACATCAGGTTCTCGTAAAATCTGCTGTTTGCTTACCTTCATCACCTATTGCTAATAAACAACTTAAGCCGTGTTCAAACGGCGTGCGATATGTCATCTGAAATGTATTTACCTACCAAATAAAGTCAATTTTGAGTATGACTTTTATGGGCTTGCGATATCGTTGAGATATTATAATGTTACACATCTCAACGATATCGCAACTTACTATATATCATAATATATTTGTTGCCTGAAATAAAGATTATTATTATTATTATAATATGTAGTACGCCCTCACAGAGAGGAGGTAGGGCACAGCGAGATTTTCTCGTTCTGAATTGGAGCAGCCCGCCTGGGGAGGTACCTCCGCCTTACAGAAGATCGCAGCCAAATAACATTATTTGTTTCAAATTGTGTTGTGTTCCTGCGGTGAGTAAGGTTGCCAGAGCTCTTTACGGGGGAAGGGGGTTCGGGGTCGGCAACGCGTGCGTGATGCCTCTGGTATTGCAAGCGCTCATAGGCTACGGTAACCGCTTACCATCAGGTGGGCCGTAAGCTTGTTTGCCACCTCTGTGGTATAAAAAAAAAAAAAAAAACTAATTCAAAATTAACTTTCATCAGTAGACGTAAGGAATTTTAAACTAATATACGGATATATCGCACGCCGTTTGAGCACGGCTTAACTTGTCCATACATTCGTGTTCGCAATCTGCATGTAAAAAGATAATAGGAAGTAATAAAATGTTTTCAAATTGGTTTCATCACGACATTGCATGCGTGATGCCCTCCGCTTGACATTCTCACATTTTATTGTTATCTATGTTTAACTTACTGCAAAGTATTGATCATAATTCCGTCCCAAGCCGGCTTAGCATCTGATGAACTTACATGAAGAAAGTGTAGTAATTTATCTCTTAACTAGAAAACTGTCTGTTTCTTGAAATGAATAAGGAATGTTGATGTGGGATCGGTGCTGCCCTACCGGCAATATATAGAGGAGTGTGCTTCTACTGAAAATTCAGTTACAAGAAGACTACAGCGAACTACCCTGAGGGACTTCTGTCGTGAATGGATTACTCGTCTTGATTACTCAGAGAAATAACCAGAAACATTTTGACTATAGAAATTAAAGCCCATAAAAAGCCCGATGTTGGTTGTTATCAGTTAATCAACCATCGAGCTGGCCCCGGCTGAGAATAGGCCCCTCTTTTCCTACCCATGTCATAAGAGGCGACTAAAGGAATAAAAGTTAGGTAATGGGCCGCAGCGTTCCCTACCAACAATACCTTTAACTGATAGTACTGACAGTATGGGCAAATCCCCCCAAATGACCGGGTGCAGGCCGTACAAGGTAGGTCACGCTGGAAATCGATGAGGGAGGTATATGTTCAGCAGTGGACGTCCTACGGCTGATATGATGACAATGATGAATCAACTACCGTATGTCCTTATAGCTGGATCGCGCATTTTTTGGCAGAGTCCGTGCGTACGTAGCTTCACGTGACGTTTTGAGAAATGGCGTAAAACGTGCGCAATTTAAAAGAGCTTAGGGTTAGGTACTAATCTAAGGGCTGTGCGAAAATGTTTGGACTAGAATATATAATTTTATGTGCAGTAAAATGAGTACCTGTTTAATATTCAGAGCGTGTGGTGTGTAATGAAAGATAAACAACATCTTCAGTAAAACATGTGTGTATTTATTATCTAATCCAAGACCTCAAAGAAGATAGTAGATAGTTAGTAGGGACATTAGTAGGTTCTAAATGATAATTTTGTTTATTGTTAATGAACAGTGCGCATCAATTATTACAATGAACAAATGCTGTCTTTTCCAGTTTGAAAATACTTTGTTATCATACTAGCTTTCGCACGTGGCTTCGCTCGCGTGGTGACCGCATAAAAATAACCTACATTACTCTCTGGTTCTTTATCTATCGCCTCGGGATTGAAACTATCCGCGAGTAATTTTATTTCAATCAGCTTTGCCGTAGTAGTTGTAAAAATTGACAGACAGAGTTACTTTTGCGATTAATATATACTTTACTAGCTTCCGTACCTACATAAAAAGCCTATATGCTATTCTAGGTAAATAACTTTGTCTATTCCAAGTTTCAACGAAATCGATTGAGCCGTTACGGCAAACGTCCAAACATCCTAACATCCTCACAAACTTTCGCATTTACAATATTAGTAGGATAGGATAGGATAATGTGATTACACATGATCAGACGTCATGTGACAAATGAAATGGGTTCTGTAGTAATGTATTATTATTTACTGATAACAGTGTCAATAGGTGGCCGATAGCATCACGCGTGGTTCGCACGTGTGTAGATAGCATGTCTCAGTCACGACCTATCACATTAATTACCTATGTGCATTAAGATTAGCGTGTTATTTAATTCGCATTGCATTTCATAGCCGTTTTGGCGTCATTGAAAAAGCAACAAGCACTTAAAAAAAATTATACTAAAAGACGCTGAATTTGCCCAACATTACTACACGAGAGTGTAGAGTAATTATTCGGCATAACTCATAAGTTATTAATAGTATGTATACCATCCCGAAATTTCTAATTCGAACTCTATTAACAAAAATAAAGAACATTAGCAAAGAAAAACTTTATATCACTGGTTTTTTTCCGGAACATTTTCAAATCATCTGTTTTCCCCTTTTTAATAATATAACTAATTATTGTCACCTTGTTAACGCGAATTTTCACTTTAACCCCTAAAATATGCTGGCTCTTGTCGAGAATGTGGAGCGACTTATTTCTATAATGCCAAATTATTATCTGGTTAAAACCAGCCATCATTATCGGATAATTAAAATTTAATTAGCTACCTACGTGGATCTTTGCACTTTGTATGCAAGAAGCCATTTATCATTCACTTATTTACTATGTATGATTTTTTTGCATTGCGAAAAGTCGGCGATTATAGGTTGCTAGGAGGCGTTGGGTGAAGCGCACAAGACCAGTCGCTCTGGAATGGATTGAAAGGCCTTTGCCGGGACGCCTTTTCAATACAGCGGGCCGTATATTCCCGCTATAGGTATTAGGGTAGGTATATGGTATATTCCCGCTGAGAGACAAAAGTTGCCATTATCTGCAAATAGTTGCCTCGGAGTATAGTATTATGTTATCTGTGCCTCGGGTCTGGGTGTTGTGGTCACTTTTGGTACCTACCGTAGGTATGGTACTCGTAGTTTCTGATACCCACAACACAGGGAATCCTAGTGTGGGGCCAGGACCATGTATATGACTGTTGGGTGTTATTTATTTATTATGTACAGGGTCTTGGTACGCTATATGAAACAGTGAAGTCTTATGATAGTCACGCTCATATAAAAAGTCTATTCTCTCGCTCTTGTTAAATATTTTTGTGATGCCTTTGAAAGTAGGTATATTCCAACTTTGTCGCCTACATTAATTTCACAAAAAATATGAATACTAAAATGATTACCCCGCAGAGTCAGCTCGAGCGAATTCGTTAAGAATTCTGATTTATACAATGTTATGCATTGCGTTCATAATAACACGTACACTACATCCCTCTGTGTAGATTAGCCGTCTACAAATACAGCCGCGTTTGTAGCGTTCTCAAATGATTTTGAACACCTTAACCTTTCTTGGGAAACCACTCAGAATTCAACGACTAAACATGCGACGCGACGCAATATTTTTACGAGTCATATGAGCTATCAAAACGACTAAAGATACGACATATTTAGTCGTTTGAGTGGTATTTTGATAGTAAATTTGTAAGAATCAAATTTGATAGCATTTTATACTAATGTCCAGCTGTTGCCAGTGTGAGTGGAGTGAAAACATATGAACGACTAAGAATACCAGGGATAGACTACTTTCTTAGACTTACTTTTACAGAGGTGCGGGTTTAATCCCCGCAGCATTTATTAAGACCTACAAATATTTATTTGGGTTCTGGGTGTTGTGATACCATTGTACTCGAAGTTTTTGATTCCCACGATAGGTTTTCCTAGTGTGAGGTCAGGGTTATATACCTTGTGACTGCTGGGCGTTTTTTGCGTTGAATGAAGCATGATTAAAATACGATTTGTTCGTAGACGTACCTGAAATGCGATGGTGTTGAATAACGTGAGGAGCAGGCGGAGTGGAACCTTCGCTTTGTATGACTTGTGTGCCCAGAGACGATGTGCGCCTGCTGTTATGCCCAGCCCGGAACATAGGTACAGGAATACAGCTGGAATTAATGCAAGTAGTTTTCATAAGACAAAAGGTATTTATTTCATAGAATCACTAGGATCATTTTGAAACGCCTCCGAAACCAGGTGAAGTTATGCCTGTTCCTCACGACCAAACCTAGAGGAATCAGTCCACAAAGTGCTGGGGTTTATCGATACTCCACCTGACTCAGACTACTCCCTGTGAGATTGCAAAGCGAGCCTGTAAAAATTACAGAAGTGGTCTTCATTTCATGCGTTTGGGGATAGAGGGTATACGTTTTGCAGGAGTGGTCTGAGTTTCAAGGTTCACCTTATTTATTTATTCAGAACAATATAATAATGTGCAAATAACATGATAAAACGATGAAACAAACGAAGTTGTAAACTGTGTTAAAGACGTCTCAACGCCCACCTCGTTAACCTATGAGTAGAGTTCTGTTATTTTACAAACTACATTAAAACTAAGTAAAATGTAAAATATAGGTTTATATGAAAAAAAAAATGAAATTGTTTCAAAAAACCTATTTTGAAAAAAGTGCATATAGGTACCTACATTTTTCAGTGACTAAATTTTTTTGGAAGCTAGCTGTCGTCTTTAGATGTTTTCATGAAATTAGTTATTAAGCTTCACAATAACCACTTTCAATGTTTTAAGCCTCGCAAGATATTCGAAAATTGTGCTCAATGGTGAATCTTGACTCACAGAGGAGTAGGCAGAGACCAAGGCTTTCCATTTGCTACGATCTTTCTCTTTATTTCATTCACTCTCCTCACAGTTCAATAGGCATGATGACAGTAACCAAGAATCACTAAAATTATGTATTTTCATAATGAAATAGGATTCATTGATTATAAAAAACGTATGTATTTTTGTACTATGTGCGAGATTGATGATTATTCTCATAAAATAAAACTATAAAATACAGCAATCCGCCATGATAAGTTGAAAACCAATCAGAGCGAATGACGTCACTTCTATGTAAACATCAATTTTTAATTTGTTTTTCGTTTGAACTTCACTGTCTCTGCACCGTTTATCTTCGTTTATTGTACTGATTTTTGTGGTTCTCAACGATTGTCTATATTCTCTTTGGATCAGTTGGATACAAAATCGAGTAAACAAAATGGAACAAGGGTTTACCCTGGTAAATCATTGTATCTATTTTAGGCAAATTTGAGCTATTTGCCCTGGCAAATAGCTCAAATTTGCCTAAAATAGATACAATGATGCTGGGCGAGTTTCTCGCATTGAAAAAATACTTTTGTTCAGCAGAATTTCGAAATGTCAAAACTTCCACGTAAGTAGGTACACTAAAATACATAACAATTTATAAGCCCAAACCTGTAAAATCGCTTTTTTTTAATGCTCCTCATTCCTAGTAGGATAGAGGTTATGTTATTGAAAAGTTGCTTTTCTACTTGTGTACACGTATCATAATATAAGTATTTACACATTGATTTCTTTTTTTCAGGTCCTCCAGGCCATCGTATGGCGATGACATTCATATTTTTCACATAAATTAACCGCAATAATGCATTGACGTCTGGTGTTTAGTGTTGACAAACAAAGAAATGACGTACAAGTAGTCGCCATGACACGAGCAAGCGATTTGGCGCTAATTTTAAACTTAAAATTTTAATGGCATTTTACAAAACCTTTATTTTATGCAGAAATAAGATATTTTTTGGATAATATAGATGCTTTCGAATTTATAGGAACAGTTTTTCAAAATCAGTCATCATGCCTATTGTCATAATCCCCACTAGTGGGGCAAGCTTGGTGCGGATTATGATAATAAACCAGTTCAAGCACGCTCGACGGTTAAGGTTATTCTTGACCTGGTCTTTTTAGACCAGGTCAAGAATAGTAGAATACTTCCTTAAAACTTCAACGATTTGGTCCAAGAAGCCAAGGTCTGTCCCTTGAGCAAAGCAATCCATAAACTTACCAAAGAGACTAGTCAGCCACATGGATTTAAACAGGAACAGATATGCGCCGTACACGCCGCCGATGTGTGCAAACCCCATCAGCAACACGTTCCGCCATACGATCTTCCACACTCGCTTCTCGGCTGTGGGGGCAACCCGGTTCGTGACGTCATTGTCGTTCACTGCATCTGACTCGTAGAGCACCCACGTCTTCTGCGACTCTTGCGGCGGCATTTTGCTCTAATGAAGAGAAGATTTTTTTAAATAAAATAAAATAAAAAATAAATATTCCGGACATATCACACACGGTCAACTGATCCCAAACTAGGCATAGCCTGTACTATGGGTACCAGAGACATTATAGATATTTATTTATATTTAACACCAGACACAGAACAAACATCTGTGTTAGTCGCAAATGTTTGTTCAGTGCGGAAATCAAACCCGCGACCTCTAGCGCAGAAGGCAGAGTTACTACCAACTGAGCTATGAGGCCAGCAAAATAGGATCACGGCTTTTATCCCTAATAATGGTAGACATCCTCTCATCAGCTCCTTGAAGATCTCTACAGGGGTAGTCGGAGGCGCATGCCCACATTTTGCAATCGCTTGCTTGTGTGACTGATTCTTTCTTGGTCATCCTGTATTAGGTCAGTGTCCATAAGCTATGGTGCATTTGCAGTTGTGAGTATTCCATACCTGACAGGTTGCAAGCCCATCGCCACTTTAAGAATACTTACTGGTTTCATCACCGTTTAAACACGTGTTTATGCGCACTTAATTTTTTCGAATAGAAAACTTGAGAAACATTGCTCATGCACAACAGAGTTCGAACTCACGACCTTCAGGGCGAAAGTCGGGGGACCTCCCAGTAGGCCAAAACGGCTTCCACGGAAGACTATTAATGCGATAATCGTCTATTAAGCTTGGAGAAGTAAAAGTAAGTAATTCTAAGGCATCCGCCTTGGCTAGACTATTACTAACAACTAGGCAAGCTATGTTACAAGCGCTATGCTAAGATAGAAGTGGCACATAAAGTTAGTAGGTACTTAGTGCCATACCATACAACGTATTTCGTAACTAATATGGTATCCACCAACCAGCGCTGCTTTGCTTGGCACTTTTGACATGTAAAGCAGCAACAAGCTGAGTCAGGGCCTGTTTGGCTACACCCGACACAAAGTGAGACTGGTTGGCTCCTGATGGTGAGGTGGGTGCCTGCCTTGCTGTAGGTAGGTAGGGATCTAATAGGTTTGTTCTTTTTTATCATTTGTGTTCTTGCACCTTGTACGGTGTTATAATTGTTCCTATGCCCGTCCTGTGTTTTGGTGTGTATAATGTCAAATAAACATTTTCTATTCTGTTCTATTCTATCCTAATACGGTGACCTGACCTTGAACATTTGGATTTATCTGATTTCTATGACATTGCTCATATTATCAGGCTAATTGACCAAATACCTACATTCAAAATCTGATTAATCTTAAGCATAAGCCATGATAAGATAATGGCAAAATTATTATGTCGCAAAAACAACAATGCCATTGCGTAAATACATTCAGAAATAGGTAAATAACAAGGCCGTCGTTTTATGGAATCATAAACAAACAATATTAGGGTGTCAAATGGAAATGTTTACAAAATTGTAAATGCTCTGTATATGAATAAAACGGAAAAAAGGTAAGAAAACCAACAATATCTTAGGCTGTTCGCACACCATCGGAAATTATTGTCAGAAAAATTAAATCAACCAGAAGACGTACGGTCCTTACTGATTTGTGTTTAAGAGCTGGTTCATTTTTTTTGAAGTTCAATGTATGATCCACTATTTATTCGTTATGACGTATACTGCAAAAAAACTTGCAGGACAATGCCGTGTGAACCGGCTCGAATGTCGCCGACCGCACATCCTTACGGTTCGTATGATTAGTAGATTTTTTTTTTTTGACATAAATTTTGTGATGGTGTGTATACAGCCTTAGGCGCCGATTAACCATAAACAAGGTGTTTAATTCGTAATCATATTCAATGTCTACCTAGCCAACGTCTTGTTGTCATGTAGGTAAATATTTATTCCCACGTCATTTTTGTAATTTCAATGTTATTTACATTGTTACATTATTAGTTTCATAAAATTATGTAAATTTTATGTGTAATTAGGTACCTAAATAAGTGGGTTAGGTATTGTATTTTTCTAGTAAGTATATTTTTTCTACGTGTTCAAGGTTTTATTATTATAAATCCATTTTAGTGACAGGCCTCATAGCTCAGTTGGTAGTAACTCTGCCTTCTGCGCTAGAGGTCGTGGGTTCGATTCCCGCACTGGACAAACATTTGTGTGATGAATACAGATGTTTGTTCTGTGTCTGGGTGTTAAATATATATCTATTATGTATATCAGTCTCTGGGGCCCATAGTACAGGCTATGCCTAGTTTGGGATCAGCTGACCGTGTGATAGGTCCGGAATATTTATTTAATATTACCACCCAGAAACCTTGTTTCTTGCTAAGGATAAGTGCCCACGGGCAGAGTGGCAACGGAATGGCTGATTTGGTAAATATATAAAAACAATCTTATTTAATTTAAGAAAGGGTTGAAATTAAAAAAATAATCATACTGTAAGGTTTATTAACTCACGCGTGCAGTAGAGATTCACGCAACTTTCTGATTAAGGCTTAAATCACAAAGTTGCGTCATCCTAAACTAAATGTAAATACTAGTAAATAAGGTTAAGTTTCAATTGCTTACTGGATCAGTCACTTCGCCACCACTCTGTCTGGGATGCAGTAGCACATACACGTAGACTCAAAACTAAATTATTTGTACCTACGTACAACAAATAATACCTCACTATTTGTCAAACTGTGTTCAAAGGGCATGCGTCTTTGATATTATGGCATAAAAGCAAAATCCGTATTATTATTTTTTATACAACTGAAGTTGCAAACAAGCATACGGCCCACCTGGTGGTAAGCGGTTACCGTAGCCTATGAGCGCTGCAATACCAGAGGCATCACGCACGCGTTGCCGACCCCGAACACCCCTCCCCCTAAAGAGCTCAAAAAAAATAAAAAAAATAAATAATCCTTACCACTACTGAACAAAGACAATTTTGAATTTGACATTTGGGGCGATGTATGCGATATATCTCAAAGATATCGCAAGCTCCTAAAATTCATAAAGTAAAAATAACTTTATACAGAGGCCCCAGTCTGCGAAGTCTGTGAGTTCTCACTTTTCACTTTTCGACTGTGAAAAGTGAATAGATTAATGATCTTTGTAGTATCTTTTTCGTGACACCATAAAATAACGGCAAGCTATTTACTCACTGACTTTGCAGACTAGAACCTCTAAAGACGTAAGGATAATTTTAAAATACATTTGAGACGACATATTATAGCACGCCGTTTGAACACAGCTTCAGTATAGCAGAAGTTTCTCAGGACTTCGTCCGTACCGTGCCGTCAATAGTTATTTCGATTGTCGAGTAACCTGCGCGGGGTGGCGTGATCTCTGCCTATGCGTCATGTTGTGGTCACGCATGAATAAGTTCAAAGCGTGAACTGACACGGGGCAGTGCATGAAAGATTCTCTTAATATCAATGGACATGTATTGTTTGAACTTTGGATGTAGGTACTGAGCTGATCTGATAATAATTAAGCCTGTAAGTTAACTGTGAATAAAGGAGCCGTTTCATTCTGGGCCTGGTCCATGTACACTACATAGAAAAATTAGGAAAAAATAGGAGATTACAAGAAAAATACAATTTCATTAATTTGAAGACAAATGCGATGGTACAAGAATAGTTCTTCTGGTAAGTTTTTTACTATGTGAACACTATTTGAAGGCCGCCATGTTGGTTTATAATTGGCGTTTGACATGACATTGACATATTTTTATGTCATGTTGTTTGATTTGATGTTTTTGTTTTGTCAGATAAATGTAGTTTGTCAAAATGACATTTCACGCACGTCCATCCGCCATATTTTTGGAGCGCGGTGTGTTGCTCTCTTTGTCGAAGAAAATCATAATGTACCTTAGAACGAAGTCAATTTAAATAAATAGACCAATTAAATACGTTTACCTTATTGCTTAGCCACATTTTAGAGTAGTGTACACAGTGCAGGCCCAGGCTCCATATATTGATGAAACGTCTCTTTTGCAATGAATCTGCAGGGTGATCCGCCAAGAAGGGTCATTATGGAGTGAAGGACTCGGCTAAATTTCTGACATAATTTCCTACAATGTCTATTTATCACTTGCCTCAAAGTCAAATCGAAGTCAAAAGGCGTTTATTTCAATAAAATCACTAGGATCACTTTGAAACGTCTTCGAAACTAGGTGAAGCTATGCCTGTTCCTCGCGACCAAGCCTAGAAGAATCAGGCAACAAACACGGCTTGGTGCCTATCATTTTTTTCGACGATCCTTTTCCACAAAATGGAATGTAGAGCTAGCCTAGGTATATTAGACGTCCTCGGTGGCGCAGCGGGCGAGTGCTCGACTGAGACGCAATGTTGCGGGTTCAATTCCCGCTGCAGTACAATTTTTATAATGATCTGCAAATATTTTTTTGCCGTGTCTGGGTGTTGTGGTACCATGGTACTCGTAGTTTCTGCAACCCACTCTCTCCACCACATAACCACTCATGTATATAATGACTGTTGGGTGTTTTTATTTATGTATGGGTCTAGGAACAAGAAAATGTTCAGAGCTAAGGTACCTACTTGTTTTGGCATATCTTCTACAAAATGGTACGTAAACCTAAACATGCATGAAAACTACCTTGCTACGCGTCCTTGGCAAAAAAACATAAGCGGCAGCATCGTAATTGTGGAACAAAAGACAAATTGCTCTAAAGTAATTTTGTTGAGTCGTCAGTAATTTGCATACAAACGCTATAACCCTTTTTTTCAGTGTGAAAAGTTGAACTAAGCTGAATGCAATTCAAAAGGAATTACAATTAAATAATTTATGAAATAACAAGAATTCTTTGAAACGTCATAGGTATATCCGGATCCTATATTATACCGGTTAGTTATAGGTTATTGTTTGAACGTTTATTTACTAATAGCTTCTGCCCCGACATCGCTCGCGTGGTACCCACATAAAAAGCCTATATGCTATTCTAGGTAAAGAACTTTATCTACTTATTCCAAGTTTCAACGAAATCGGTTGAGCGTGATTAAATAAATAAATAAATATTCCGGACATATTCGCACGGTCAACTGATCCCAAACTAGGCATAGCCTGTACTATGAGTACCAGAGACTGATAACATAATAGATATATATTTAACACCCAGACACAGTTTACAAACATTTGTATGATGAACACATATGTTTGTTACATATGTGTTCATCATACAAATGTTTGTCCAGTGCGGGGATCGAACCCGCGACCTCTAGCGCAGAAGGCAGAGTTACTACCAACTGAGCTATGAGGCCAGTCAACAAACATCCAAACATCCTCACAAACTTTCGCATTTATAATATTAGTAGGATGTATTACCTTAACAACCTAATCAGAAACAAATATTTTCAGATTAGTGCAAATGACATATTATGTATTCATTATCATCATCATCATCATCATCAGCCTGATGAAGTCCACTGCTGAACATAGGCCTCCCCCAAAGAGTTCCATGACGAACGGTCTTGAGCCTTTTCCATCCACCGACTTCCCGCAACCTTAACAATGTCGTCGGTCCATCGGGTGGGGGGCCTTCCAACACTGCGTCGTCCGGTTCGTGGTCGCCACTCGAGAACCTTTGTTCCCCAACGGTTGTCAGTTCTGCGAGCTATATGGCCGGCCCACTGCCACTTCAACCTGCTAATTCTGAAAGCTATGTCGGTAACCTTGGTTCTTCTACGGATTTCCTCATTTCGGATTTTATCACGCAGCGAAACTCCGAGCATAGCTCTCTCCATAGCCCGTTGGGCGACTTTGAGCTTGTGTATAAGGCCAATAGTTAGCGACCAAGTCTCAGTGCCATATGTCATCACTGGCAACACACACTGATTGTAGACTTTTGTCTTGAGGCTCTGCGGTATCTGCGACGAGAAGATATGACGAAGTTTCCCAAACGCTGCCCATCCGAGTTGGATTCGTCGGTTGACCTCTTTGTCGAAGTTGGACTTGCCTAGTTGAATCGTCTGACCCAAATAGACATAGTGGTCTACAACTTGAATGGTATCGTTCCCAACATTTACCGGCATAGGTGCGACATGAGCATTGGACATGATATTTGTCTTGCTCATGTTCAATTTAAGACCTACCTGTTGGGAGACGGTACTGAGGTCTCTGAGCATAGCGCCAAGGTCCTCCAGCGATTCTGCCATTATGACTATATCATCGGCGAATCGAAGGTGAGTGATGTATTCGCCATTGATGTTGATGCCTTGTCCTTCCCAGTGCAGAAGCTTAAAAACATCCTCCAATGCAGAGGTGAATAGTTTCGGAGATATTACGTCTCCCTGTCTCACCCCTTTTTGCAATTGGATAGGATTTGTGCTCTGGTCCTGGAGTCGGATAGACATGGTGGCCTTGCTGTACAAACACTTCAACACTTCGATATACCGGTAGTCGATCTGGCACCGCTGTAGTGACCGTAACACTGCCCAGGTCTCGACTGAATCGAAGGCTTTTTCGTAGTCCACAAACGCTAGACACAATGGCCGATTATACTCTTCGGTCTTCTGTATAATCTGCCGAAGCGTGTGGATGTGGTCTACGGTACTGAAGCCTTTGCGGAACCCGGCTTGTTCGGGAGGCTGGAAGTCGTCAAACCTACGGGCGAGCCGGTTAGTGACAACTCTCGAAAACAGCTTATAGACATGGCTCAGCAGCGAGATGGGCCTATAATTCTTCAAGAGGGTGTTGTCACCTTTCTTGAAAAACAGTACCACCACGCTCCTGTTCCACGCCTCAGGCGTTGTACCTTCGAGGATGACGGAATTAAATAGCTTCTGAAGGACTTTAAGTACCGGTGTTCCACCCGCTTTCAGAAGCTCTGACGTTATTCCGTCCTCCCCCGGTGCCTTATTGTTCTTAAGCTGTTTGAGGGCCGTCCGGATCTCGTATAGGCTGACGTCCGGGATGTCTTCGGTATAGTGCCGGGTCAGACGAGCTCTTGCATCGCTTGCCGTGCTTAGAGCAGGACTTTGCGATGAGGTGTACAGTTGTCCATAGAACTTCTCGAGCTCTCGTAAAATCTCAGGCTTCGACGAGACGATACTGCCACCATCGGTCTTCAGTTTCGTCAACTGACTTTGTCCAATAGACAGATCTTTTGCGAACACTTTTGAGCCTTTATTACGCTCTATGGCGCGTTTAATACAAGCTGTATTAAAAAGGCGCAAATCGTGTCGCATGGACTTAGAGATCTGCCTATTGAGCACGCCGTATTTCGACCTGTCCACTGAAGAATGCAGTCTCATGTCGTTTCGCTCAGCCATGAGTTTTAGAGTGTGCTCAGAGAGTTTCTGGGTTCTATTTTTACGGTGGGTCTTAAAGAACTCCGACCCAACCGCTTGGACAATTTCCACTAGCCCGTTGTTCAGCTCGTCCACTGTATCGCATTCAGCTAGGCTTTGGAAGCGATTTTGGAGTTCTAACTGAAAGCTCTCGGGGTTTTGAATTTGGACAGGACTTGGGCGAAGAGTAGATTTCACCAGGCGAGACCTTTCCAGCTTTATGTTGATATTCAATGTGCCTCTAACCATACGGTGATCGCTGCCGGTTTTGATCGCGTTGATCACAGAGACATCATTGAATATTTGCTTCTTGTTCGTCATGATGAAATCTATCTCGCTTTTGTAACCACCGGGGTGCAGCCACGTCCATTTTCTGGACGGTCGTTTCTTGAAGAAAGAGTTCATCGCAAAGAGTCCCTCCTTCTCCATGAAGTCGACCAAACGCTGGCCCCGTTGGTTTCGCTGTCCAAATCCGAATTGCCCCACTTTCAGTTCATCGCCGTTCCTCGTGCCTAGCCGCGCGTTGAAGTCCCCCATCACAACTGTAAAGTGTGAGGCATGCATGGCATTTGAAATGTCGTCATACATGGCCTCCACTTCATCGTCTGGGCGTTTCGAGTGTGGGGCGTATACCTGTATGACCTTCAGCGAATACCGATCGGTGATTCTGAGTATAAGGTATGCCACCCTGCTTGAAACGCTCACTATCTTTACAATATTGTTGACGAGGGACTTATGAACGAGAAACCCGATACCATGTTGGGATAGCTGGTCTCCCTCCCGGTAGTAGAATAAGTTGCCGGAATTCAAGATTATCGTGTCCTCTCCCTCTCTTCGGACTTCTGATAATCCTATGATATCCCAGCGCATCTTACTCACTACTTCTTCCAGCTCAATCAACTTCTCGTCGGTCCTCAGTGTGCGTACGTTAAATGTTGCCAGGTCCAGAGATCGTCGGGGTTGGTAGCAGGATCTCTTCCGGAGATTCTTCGCACCCCCTGCTCCGCCGTTACCGTGGCCGCTACCTAAGCCAGGAATAGTGGAGCTGCCGGGGACTGGGGGCCGTCTCGTTATTGTACCTATCATATTGGGGGGGGGTTGGACCATAGACCCACCACGCTGGTCCAGTGCGGGTTGGTGGGTGGAGCGCCAGAGCCTCGTTCGTTGATCGGCAGGGTGTACCGCGTGCCGGTGAGGTTGGCTTGGGTTCCAGTTGGTGTTATTTGAAACCCCTTACACCCCTTGTATTCATTATGCTCACGACCAACACTTATGAGGTGGCAGGTAGGTACCCTATAAAGGGATGTTTTTTGAGCACTCCCTTAATTTATCATATTGTATAGGATCATCATCATCAGCCTGTAGAAATCCACTGAAAGCATAGACCTCCCCCCATAGATTAGGTACCAAGAGATATGGGCCAAAAAGCGCTAACAATGTGCACATTTGGGCACAGAATAAATAAAAATACTGACGATTCGGGTAAAACTCAAATAAGTCAAGATTAATGTCCGGTTCCTGTTTTTTGCGTTGTTGTTGTGTGGATTTTTTTTAACATAACTACGATGCACTACACTACATGAATGGCCTCACAGCTCAGTTGGTAGTAACTCTGCCTTCTGCGCTAGAGGTCGCGGGTTCGATTCCCGCACTGGACAAACATTTGTGTGATGAACACAGATGTTTGTTCTGTGTCTGGGTGTTAAATATTTATCTATTATGTATATCCGTCTCTGGTACCCATAGTACAGGCAATGCCTAGTTTGGGATCAGTTGACTATGTGTGATATGTCCGGAATATATTTTTTTATTTTTTTATTTTTTACATGGTAATCACCCTAAGGGGAAGCAGCTAAATGACCAGGGCACCATAAAGTCCAGCACGCACTTTGCCGGTTTTCGATGTTGGTAATTGAAATTAGCGAGTTACTTGTAGCTAGTAGGTATAGCTTTACATTATCTGTGCATAATAAATAAATAAATGAATATTCCGGACATATCACACACGGTCAACTGATCCCAAACTAGGCATAGCCTGTATTATGGGTACCAGGGACTGATATACATAATAGATAACTATTTAACACCCAGACTCACAACAAACATCTGTGTTAATCACACAAATGATTGTTCAGTGCGGGAATCGAACCCGCGACCTCTAGCGTAGAAGGCTACTACCAACTGAGCTATGAGGCCTGTCCACTGGCTTGTGGCTTGCACCCAGTTTGTAGCCAGACGTGAGATGAGGAGTAACGCGTTTGGTTTGGCGTTAGATTAATTCTCGATCTGCTACGCCGTAGCGTGGCCAGTGAATTTCATGATATTTTTTTCGCAGTTTTACCCACGATACTTGGAACTTGCAGTCAAGGCTGTCTGACTGTTTGATGTTTTTTTTTATTATCGCAGTCTGATCTTGTGATTGCATCACACAAGAAATATACAACGTGATTCGTAATATGTTTAATATCCCTTACATTACATTACACCCAATCGGAAATAACGTTTGTTCTACGACTTTTGGTATTTTGTAATTTTTCACTGAAAAACTTTGCAAAAATCAGCTTTTTTGCGATCAAGTCAGTTCCAAATCAATTATTCAGGTCAACCTTAATGTTTTTTTATTTACATAAAGAAAATAACAACGAACACCAGTAAATATTTACAAAATACACAAGAAACCGTTGAGCTACCTAAAGACCGTAACAAACGATCTATAGATAGCTCAATTGATCCAGATCACTACCTTATCGAACTTCTAGTACGTTAAATGATTAGTTCATCATCATCATCAGCCTGAGGAATTCCATTGCTGGACATATGCTTCCCTAGGGGCTTGGACCTGTGGCGAGCTACGCCACCACTATCACTCCGTCGCCGCCAAATTCAAATACCTCTCAGTTTGATTTATTTCTAATTTACCTCTACACGTCCTGTAGAATCTCCACCAACCATAGACCTTAACCCAACACGTTGGTAGAGTGGAAGAGGTGTGGGGCCTAATAGCCTCGTTTGCTGGTGCAGCAGGGTGTACCAAGGGCCGGTGAGGTTGGCTTGGGTCCAAAGATGTCAGATGTAATCCCTCACACCCCAAAAATTATTATAGAGTTGATAAAACGCTTAAATTAGAATTCTTGAATATTATATTGACATTTACATGCTTATATTAATCAGTTAGAATTTTCAATATTAAGTAAATTTAATTTATTTTTGCAATAATAATTTGTTGAATGTATTCTGATAATATGTGACATGAATAATTTCAAAGCTGTTTTTATGGTTACTAACATAGTTTATAGGTAGATAAATGTACTAACAATTATGGTTAACAACCAAAATAAAAATAAATTGAAATTAAATGATCAAAGAAGATATTTTTTTTTTATAAGATCTGTTTCTTCCCTGAACTTTTCCAAATCAGCTGATTTGAAAGAGTTCGGGAAAAACGCATAGTATCCTGTTTTTATATAAAATTGGCCCGTTTCGGGACTAATAAGTTACGGAACACGTTGTAAGGTATTTTGCTGGGTGTTTTTGTCAACTAATCAAAAAAATGAAACATGACAAATCCATGAATTTTCTAATGGTTTTCATGGTAGGCGTGGCGGCCGGTGTAGGTACGTGCAATATTCGTAACCGCGATAACGACCGGAAGGCTCTACAATCAAAGACCTATCAAAGACACGTTTATTTGCTTTTAAAAAAGACATTTGTCGCAAATTACATTATGGCCGTGGTGGCCCCGGCTGAAGAATAGGCCCCTCCATAACTACCTATCCGCGGATGTCGTAAGAGGCGACTAAGGGAAAAAAGCTAGGGGATGGGCAGCAGCGTCCCTCATTTTAACAACTATAGCTCTAACTGCGCTCGCCAACCCGCATGCCCAGCGTGGTGAGTATGGGCAAATCCCCCCACATGATAAGGAATTTTCTCTGTCTGTGGGGGAGGGTATGTTCAGCAGTGGACGTCGAACAGCTGAAATGATGATGATGATGATGATGATGACATTATGGTCGTGTTTGCAAAGCTACATCAATCACACCGTAACGGCTTAACAGATTTCGTTGAAACTAGGAATAGTATATAGGCTGCTTTTTATGTAGGTACCACACGAGCGAAGCCGCGGGCTGAAGCTAGTAATTAATAAAAGTTATGACTGTCGATCATTTTTGAATCAAGCCTGGCACAAATGATTTTACAAAAACCAAAAGAACCTAGGTCAGTGGCGGATTTGCCCTAAGGCCCAGTATGCCCGGGCCTAGGGCGGCCAGATATAAGGGGCGGCAAATCGTGACCAAAAAAATCGTGAAAAAAAAAAGTTGTCAATAAAGTAAACTCATTATGTACCTTGTCTCTAAGATGGGTGCTGAGAAAGGGGCGGCACATGGCCTGGGGCCTAGAGCGGCCAAGACTGCAAATCCGCCACTGACCTAGGTACTTAATCATTCAGTCTTTTTTTACCTAAGTCAGGTATTAGACAGGCCTCATAGCTCAGTTGGTAGTAACTCTGCCTTCTGCGCTAGAGGTCGCGGGTTCGATTCCCGCACTGGACAAACATTTGTGACTAACACAGATGTTTGTTCTGTGTCTGGGTGTTAAATATATATCTATTATGTATATCAGTCTCTGGTACCCATAGTACAGGCTATGCCTAGTTTGGGATCAGTTGACCGTGTGTGATATTTCCGGAATATATTTTATTTATTTATTTAGTTAATCCACATATTCATAGGTAAGAAATGGATAATACATATATTAAAGTTAAGAAGGTATAATTTGGCTATAGGTACCTTAGAAACCCCTTTCGGTATAAAGTCTATTTTCCAATACAAATTCATGCCCAAACATGTTCAATACCAAAGTTCGTTTAGTACCTTTATCGAGATGTCAATCGCCTGAGTCGAAATATTTGGGATATTCTATCTACGCTCACCGGCAGACAATGCGGCCCAAAACTAAAAGTTGTTAGTTTTATTTTAAAATGAAATACCGAATTTCCTTTTTACTTGATTTGTTAATAAACTCATTTTAACGTAAAATTATTGACAAAAAAACCCTTTCTATTCTATCTAAACTGTTTCTTTTTCGAATTCGCGATAAACGTTTGGGCCACATTTTCTGCCGGTGGGTGTATTCAAAATGTTATTAGATTTAGTAAATTCCATGAATAGCTTACCGAAATTATCGAACTGGTTCGTTAGTAACACTCACTCCAGTAATAGAATTGCACTTAGCTCGTTAGAAAGAAATTACCTACTCCACTGCAATTTAAAAAGTAACAGGGTAACCGATGCGTTTTAATTTAGCGGTGGTGAAACACTGAGGTGCGTCAATAATCCGCAAACTGTTATATATTATACAAATTATAGGTACGGTTGTTGAATGTTATTGCTACTGAGGCTTGATAGCGAATGATACAACAAATGATCGTCGATATCAGTCACGTACCGTCTCAATGAGCGGGTGCTGTGTACGAATAGGTGCATGGAACATTGCTATACACCGTGTCACCGAGGGTCCATTTCCCAATGTATACCTAAAACCTTTTATCATCATCATCGTTTCAGCCGTACGACGTCCACTGCTGAACATGGCGTCCCCCACAGACAGAGCAAATTCCATTCCATATCATGTAGGGGGATTTGCATGGGCAGCGTGGTGAGTATGGACTCACCACGCTGGGCATGCGGGTTGGCGAGCGCAGTTAGAGCTCCCTATCTAACCCCTAGCTTTTTTCCCTTAGTAGCCTCTTACGACATCCGCGGATAGGTAGATATGGAGGGGCCTATTCCTCAGCCGCGGCCACCACGGCCAAATCTTTTATATTTTCTTCAGCCAAATTCGATAGATAGATAGAAAATTCTTTATTGCACATAAAAATAGTATAAAGGCGAACTTAATGCTAAAAAGCATTATCTTCCAGATAACCTTTGTGTTTGTGGACAGAAGATGTGAGGAAAGTGCACAGGAACGGGAACTTTTGCGAATATAAAAACAAATTCAATGTGAAGTATAAAAAAAACCGTCCATAAATAAATAATCCAAAATTCTTGGCGTTCATTTTATTTAATAAAATTGATAGCTTCAATACCTTCAATATTAATTTAAAGGAGTGATCACAAATCGACAACAAATGAAAATGATTTAAAAAATTAAACGCCATGTAAGAGTAAGGTTTATTATGGGTGATTTGTTTCGCGCAACGGGCTATGGAGAGAGCTATGCTCGGAGTTTCACTACGTGATAAGATCCGAAATGAGGAAATCCGTAGAAGAACCAAGGTCACCGACATAGGTCTCAGAATTAGCAAGTTGAAGTGGCTGTGGGCAGGCCATATAACTCGCAGAACCGATAACCGTTGGGGAGTAAAGGTTCTCGAATGGCGACAACGAACCGGGCGACGCAGTGTTGGAAGGCCCCCCACCCGATGGACCGATGACATTGTAAAGGTTTCGGGAAGTCGGTGGATGGACAGGGCTTGAGCCCCCAAAGATTTCCACGACGAACGGTCTCAAGACCGTTCGTCGTGGAAATCTTTGGGGGAGGCCTATGTCCAGCAGTGGACTTCTACAGGGTGTTGATGATGATGATGATGTTTACATAGGTACTTACATTTCACATCGGATATGGTTGTATTTATTTGTATAGGGTAGGTATTACAATAAGTATATTTAGTAGCACGTATTATGTTATCTGTGAGTAGCACCCAACAGACACAAACATGGTCCTGGGTGGCAATTGCACTAATTTTAAACGAAAAACCAAAACCATTGCGTTCGTTCGGTTTTGGTTTGGGTTTGGTTTAGCAATTGAGAAATGGTATCGCGCAATTTTTTCAAAACGGTTATATCGTTGACGTTACCAAAAAGTATAACCATACTTGAAACGCTTAGAGTTTAGATTCCTACCACTAACCTTTATAAAATCGGTTAGAATGCATAATCGATCTCCGATTAGTTACACGATAAATAAACATTCTACCGATTTTGCGTCGTGGATGGCGTCATTTGATGTCAAATGTCAAGTAACTTTAGGTATTGTCAACAGCAGAAATTTAACCATTCTCGGCTAAAGAAACAAAGCATAGGTAATCGCGAATTACATTTATTATGGTTAAATGCTGGCTTTCTTCAAAAATAATATATTTGCAGAAAGGTCAGTAGACTTTGTGTTAGCTGTTCAAGCTGTGATTGAGTTGAATTATTTGAACCGGCAGATAGTTATGTACAGTCGCCTGCAATAAGATGTATACATTCCACAATTTTTAAAAATGATGCCACAGTATTATCATCAATGATTTACACAGCAAAAACTAGAAAATTCTTTACCTACCATCCACTTGTGCCATTTTCAACTTAACCGTATATCATCTTCAGTGGCGGATTTGCCCAGTAGGCCCGGGCCTAGGGCGGCCAGATATTAGGGGCGGCAAATAGTGACAAAAAAAATCACTGATAATTAGCAAGAAATAAATCAAATGCAAAGTACCTAAATATTTAAAAGGCTGCTCCATAGACTTATTAATACTAGCTACAGTGGACATGCAGCATCGAACAGATTTCGTCGTTTCTGATTTCGATTTATATAAAGTTGGCAATAAAGTAAATTCATTACATAATGAATTTACTTTATTGCCAACTTTATATAAATCGATATAATCACTTTCTCAGCACCCATCATTATAGACTAGGTACGGTTAAAAAAAGGTTTGCCATTACCCTCGAAAGCTGGTTTTGAAATTATGATGAACTGGGTGTAGAAAGATATAGCAGTGGGAAACATGGTTGGCTAAAATAGAGGTCGTCAAATGTCTTCCAAGTTTCACTAGATAAACAGTCATAAAGATTGACGCATAACCGCCAATCTGAAGTTAACCTACAGCCGTAATCGACCTTTCTCGATAAGGAAATAACAGAAAATACCTAGTTATTTAGTGGAAAATTACAGTTAAATGGTCTGGCGTTAAAACAGATCATCCAGCGTACATGCCTATGGTCAAAAAAACGTTTAAAACATAACAAGTGAAACTCGTCGACCTCGATCAACCTATTTTTTATAACTCAGTGTAGGTATTAATTATATATAGGTACATCTATATGTATGAGAAAAACTAGCTAAGGCTATTCTTAGCTAGTTTTTCTCATATCAAATACGTATGAGAAAAAAAGATTGAACCTCTCAGGTGCCCTGAATAAATAAATAATCATATCTATTATTATTATTATTAAGTCATTTATTTCAGGCAACACAGCAAAGTACATGTACAAATACAGGGCCCATAGATATATATACCTTAAAACTAAAATACATATAATATGCACACTTGCATATTATAGACTAGGTACATACCTAGTCTATAATGATGGGTGCTGAGAAAGGGGCGGCACATGGCCTGGGGCCTAGAGCGGCCAAGACTGCAAATCCGCCACTAACCATCTTCATCTGTATTGTGGTATCCTTTGGAAAATTATGAAGTGTTTCCATCTTATTGATTATCAGGCGACTGTACCTGAGCACCTGAGTATTGCTCATGTGCAGTTAGTTTTAGTAATGTGCTTTGTGTTTTTCAGAGAGTATGAACGGAGGTCGCTAACATAGGTACCTCCACCGTGCGGCAGCTGCAACGATATTCCGAGAGCACTGGAAGAAGCTGGAGGAGGCCTTCAACCTAGAGGGGCCTAACAAAAACACAAAATTAGCGAAATAATTATAAACTTAAGGCAAACAATTAAAATTAAATGAAAATACAGTAATAAAATATTTGTAATACCTAAATAATGCATGATGAATAAATTAGAGCTACTACAAATTAGTATTGATTGTTATGTAATGTGAATCACTTTATTATGTTATGAAATAAATAGGCTTTTTTTATGTAATATGTCAAGTAGCCTGAAATAAAGATATTAATATTAATAATTAATAATAATTTATTTTTATTCAAAAGCAGATTTTAAATTAAAAAGTATTTTACTTTTCTTGTTCACTGATAGAGTGATGGTGGTGTTAGGTACCTGCCATGCTTGCTTGAATGGATTTGCCATCCAGAGAATGTGCACAAATCTACTAGTTCAAACAGTGAATGTAAGCATCATGTGGAAACAGGCATGTCTTCGAACCTAAAACAATCGAAGTCATAATAATAATGGTGTGCACAGAACCCTCAACATGTTGATACCTTTAGCCGTTTCCGAGAAAAAGGATCTTGACAGGCGGACAGACAGACAGACGGATAACAAAGTGATCCTATAAGGGTTCCGTTTTTCCATATGAGGTACGGAACCCTAAAAAAGCAACAAAACCTTTGAATTAATTAGAAAAGATGATGCTGACAGAAATAGTCTTGCTTGGACGACTCTGACGGAGATAGGTAGGTAAATACATACCGAAGCAAACGTGCGCGTCCAAAACATTAATTGTTTGAAATTCAAAACATTTATGATATTTTGATTTACAATTGAACATCATTAGTATGCCGTCCTCGTTGTGCACCTGTGTCATTGTGAGAGGGTGTCAAAAGGCCACAGAAATCTAAACTACCCACCCCCGTACCATCAACGGCGATTTTGAACCATAAATCTTTGAGACTGTCAACTTACGTCACTGCCTATCGAAAATCTCAAAGTACGGGGGAAAGTCGGGTTGAAGGTCCTCAATGGAAATTGGACCATAGAAGAGTTGCAAGAACAAATTGTAGAATAAAGATTTTTTTTAATACGGGATGCTCCGCAGGCGGCGGACCATCCCGGTTATAAAAATTAGGGGTATTGAGAACTTTACAAAAAATAATCATTTGCAATTTGTATGTCCTAGGTTGGACCTAAGCAAAGAGGCGATTGTTCATCCTACTTGATTTTCAAATATTGGGTTTTCGGAATGAAAAGTTATTTGATCAAAATAAATTAGCATATGAAGTATGTACCTAGCAGCGATAGTTTTGTTTCTATTATCGAAATATTTTTTTGGAATCGGTTCAGTAGTTCCATATTAGTGTAGATTTTAATAATCTCGATCTATGTATCTAGACTGGATGCTCAAACATCAGGGGAGGAGGTCCCCCGTTTTGTGAAAGAGAGAACTCGGTTTTGGAGCCGAGACCCGTCCAATATACAGCTACATCTGCAACGCCTGGAGTCGTCTAGAGAGACGAACTTCAAGTCGTACGTGCTGAAGGTGCCTGCGAAGCTTCGCGACATGTTCCTCTCTTCCGACTTCTGGCCTGCAGGAATAGTTTTCCGACGCTATAGGGATGCGCCAAAGAACAATAAACCCTAATATAATATGCAAGTGTGCATATTATATGTATTTTAGTTTTAAGGTATATATATCTATGGGCCCTGTATTTGTACATGTACTTTGCTGTGTTGCCTGAAATAAATGACTTAATAATAATAATAATAATAGATATGATTATTTATTTATTCAGGGCACCTGAGAGGTTCAATCTTTTTTTCTCATACGTATTTGATATGAGAAAAACTAGCTAAGACTATATGTACCTATATATAATTAATACCTACACTGAGTTATAAAAAATAGGTTGATCGAGGTCGACGAGTTTCACTTGTTATGTTTTAAACGTTTTTTTGACCATAGGCATGTACGCTGGATGATCTGTTTTAACGCCAGACCATTTAACTGTAATTTTCCACTAAATAACTAGGTATTTTCAGTTACTTCCTTATCGAGAAAGGTCGATTACGGCTGTAGGTTAACTTCAGATTGGCGGTTATGCGTCAATCTTTATGACTGTTTATCTAGTGAAACTTGGAAGACATTTGACGACCTCTATTTTAGCCAACCATGTTTCCCACTGCTATATCTTTCTACTCCCACTTCATCATAATTTCAAAACCAGCTTTCGAGGGTAATGGCAAACCTTTTTTTAACCGACTTCAAAAAGGAGGAGGTCCTCAAGTCGGCTGTTTTTTTTGTGTGTATGTTACTCGATTTCTCCGCCAATTGTGAACCGATTTTGATGATTCTTTCGCTGGTGTATAGAGTATGATCCCGGGGTGGTCCCATATTAATTTAATTCCTGAGTGATTACTACTTGTCCCGTAAAACTTAAAAAACCGTCAAAAATCCGTCATCACCTCTTGAAATCACGACTTGCCGATTTTTTTTTGTGGACTATTGGTAATTCCCGCGACTACGTTCGGTTGCTGCTATTTTTAAAATAAACTTTAACCTTAGGGGTTGTGTGTCGGGAATTACTTTCTATGCACCCATACGTTACAACAGGAAGCTACCCAACAAATTTCATACTCTTAGGACTTTTGGTTAGGCTATGCGTTTGATTGTCAAAGAGAATAAAACTACCACGTTCGCGTCAGTCAGCCAGTTAGTACCGTAAGAGTTATTATTTGATGAATGAATGTCATACTTACTTTGGTTATTTGTTTGAAAGTGTAGGTGGCCAGTGCCATCCCCAGTAAGCAAAACGCAAAGAGGTTGAATACAAAATCTCTGGCAAAACGACGTGAGCGCGCTAAGTTCTATAGGATGGCTCCCAAATAGTTTCTAATCCTATTTTAAACTCTAAGGTCTGACCCTCCTCACCCCTTAAGAACTCTGGCAACCATACTCACCGCAGGAACGCAACACTATTTGAAAAAATGAATGTTATTTGGTTGCGATCATCCGTAAGGCGAAGATTCCTCTCCAGGCGGGCTGCTCTAATTTAGCGCGAGGAAATATCGCTGTGTGTATCCATAGTTCTTATTCCTAATCGGCCATATTAGCAAGGATGATTATTGGGATGCCAACACTCTACTTCCTGCAAACTGTAGGTGGGTCTAGTATTTATTCGGTGCCCTACGCGCGCCTGATCCGTTTATGTTTCAAGAATTACTAGAGCTGGTGCCCACTTCAATCCCACCGTGGTTACGCCTACTTCAAAGCGGTGAAGGCAAACATCACAAGGATTTGTGAAGGAAAAATCTTCATGGCAGTCACGCCACAACAGGGACAATGACCTAGCGACAGTTCCTACTACCAATCGGTAATCTAACTACGTCTACCTACAATAGCTCTCGTAATTTGCAGTATCAAGGCATTGTGTATGCAGATTGATAAATTGCTTGCGAATGTGCCTGCCTACTTTACCATTTTGCGTAGTTGTTTGACCATTACCACGTGCTCTGAAACGGTAGAATAAAATACATAGTCACCGAATAGATAACTTCCTCATTTTTTTGAAGTTAGGTACCTATACAAGGTTATTCATAATATGTAAAAGGGGCTTATTCTAAAACCAATTGGCTACAAAGTTTGTTCTACGACTTTTGGAAATTCGACATTTTTCATTGAAAAAACTCTATGCAAATCAGCTGTTTTGGGGTCAAATCAGATCAAAATCAATGAATCAGCTGTTTTAGGTAGCAATCTTGATTCCGAACTTCTTGTACTTTTATTTATTAGTCCTTAAGATGATAATAATACCAAAAATATCAAATTTGAGATAGTTTGTGAAAAAAATATCAAAAATTTAAATTAAATATTTTATGTTTTTTTTCGCTAATACTATTTCTTTTTGTTGATAGAATAACCCCCTTTCGGGATGGCATACATGTTATGAATCACAGTGTATAAAATAAAAATAAACACGACTGTAATTTTCGAGCATCCAAAGTATCTTCTCAGTCTCCAAGCACTAAAATAATTGAAGATGATTGGCACATGCCCACATTTTGTAGTTAAGTCAACATTCTAAACGTGACAGGTTCAAGTTCATCGCCGCTTGTAAGAATAGCAACGTATTTACGCATTGTTTGAATAGAAAAATCCATAAGTGCGACCGGGTTTCGAACCCACGACCTTCGTATAAATATAAAATATAAATATTCTGGACATATTCACACGGTCAACTGATCCCAAACTAGGCATAGCCTGTTCTATGAGTACCAGAGACTGATATACATAATAGATATATATTATAAATAGAAAGTATACCTATAAGCGTGAAGGAAAACGTGAGCTAGCCAGTATGATCTAGGTATAGGAAGACGTGACGTGACGTGACGTGACATAGTGTTGCGGGTTCGATTCCCACCGGAGATGGAAATATTTGGGACACTTATTTCTAATCTGGAGTAGGTACCAGTTACCATACAAAAATCCAATAGAGCTCGAAACAAGACCCTCAAGTTATCTAGCAAATCTATTCATCATAATCATAATCGTCAGCTTGTAGAAGGCCAAAGAGTGCCAATACGAGCGGTCTTGTGCCTTCTCCATCCACCGACTTCCCTATAGCGACTCCATTTATTCATACTATGTGATTATTCCAGTCCAACTGTTCCCGTTTACTTGTTATTGCTTCATCGTCGGATCCATTTCCTTGTCTGTCCTCTTCACGCACATACTGATGACGTCATCACATTACGTACCGATTTCAAGTCGCCGACCCAACTCATAAATTCCATAAAAACTCTGGCAAGGTTTAGTAACCGATTACCATATTTAATCTCCAACGACCGACGAAGGGAATATGTGATGTGATGATAATTTTGCGGTAGCTTTCCTCGAACGAGAAAAATACCTAGGTATGTTTTCATTTATGCCGATTAATATTGAGGTGATTCTTAATATGTATGGTATCCCGAAGGGTTACGAATCCAATTAGCAATAAAGTTTGTTCTACGACTTTTGGAAATTCAACATTTTTACTGAAAAATCTCTATGCCGTTGGGTTTAGTTGGTTGGTTTGGGGTCAAATCAGTTCAAACTTAATTATTCACCTGTTTTAGGTAGTTAACTTCATGTCAAACTTCTCGTATAGGTACGTTTAATAATAACTTTAAAAGATGATGAAAACACCAAAAACAGCTAATTTGAAAAAGTTTTGAAGAATCTTAAAAAAATCTTGCAGATGGGCCCTTTTCAGGGCCACCATACCTGAATCTGGTCACAAACCTAATGCAGGATGGCCAAGAAAAAACAGTGACACGACATAAAGATCTATAATGTTGGAGTGTGTAACAGTTTATTTTTTTGAGCAGGTAGTTATGTGATGTATCTGCCTATTACAAGTGCAATACTTCGTAGGTCACGTCCCCGGGCAGACGACGATAGCACGTGACTCACGTGACATTGCAGTGGGTCCATCGAGATTTATTGAATGTATTTGCACCGGAATTGATACCCTAAGAGCTGGATCACAGCAATGCTGCTAGGCGTTAAAAATAATAGTAGGCAGGCGGAAACCATCGGATTATCTAAGTTTTATTTTTCAAGAAAAACTAGAGTTTTGTACCTAAAGTTTTGCTTAAACTTATCAAATAGGCTCGGGGCTTTTATCCCCAATAATGGTAGACATCTTCTCAGATTGCTTAGCGATCAGATCCTTGAAGATGTCTAAGAAGGGTAGGCAGAGGCACGTCCGAGCATTTGGCACACAGTTTGCAGTAGTGAGAATTCTATACGTGACAGGTGGCAAGACCATCGCCGCTTAAAGAATACTTACTGGTTTCTTCACAATGTTTTCCTTCATTGTTTTAAGCACGAGTTAATGCTCACTTCAATTTTTCGAATAGAAAAGGCTAAAAAGCTACTCACGAATATTACGGACTCAGCCCTCAGGTATTACCTATGCCGTCATTTTGGTATACCTCCCACTAATGCCATACATACCCATTGCACGGCAACAATCATGGCGGGTTTTTGTCATCGCCCAAAAACTCAAAACAAATGAGACTACCTATTATAATAATGTCATAATCGTGAATTGTCCTACGCGTTGAATTCATTCATTCAAGTCTCACTCAATTTAAAGGGTCTAAAAAACTAATTTCTAAAGATTTTTGGGGTATAAATATCAGCCTGTGTCATGGATGGCTTATTATTAGTCAAACGGTTTCAAAGATGATGGTAAGTCAAGAAAAAATTTAATTAATTTATCTTAGTATTTTATTTAAATTAACGTACAATCATAAATTTTATTTCATAATTTTCATGATTATGCCAAAAATATAGAGACAAAGCAAAAACTTGTGGCCCACAATACAGATGGATATGGTAGGTAAGCAGTAAAGGTGAACAAGGCACAAGTTGGTTAGGTATATAATTTTAGATTTTTTGCTTTGTCTCTTTATTTTATATTGTGGCATCATTTTGAAGATTATGAAATGTACCTAGGTTTACGTCGTTTAGTGCAGGCGACTGTACCTATTCACCTAAATCTTGTCCTAAATGAGTAACTAAGCAATCTGCGTGTCTATAGGAAACCACTGAACTCAGATCACTAATGCCTACGCGTTGACGTAACACAAGCGTAAACCCAGTGACGTTTTTAGACGGACTCTCTAAACTCACTTGTATCATGTTAAATGGGCGTAAAGCTTAGTTACATGGTGTTCAATATATTTTTGTTTCAGTTGAAGATTGTTCCATTCATGGTCTTGGTCGCAGTGACTACAAACGCTTTGGCGGCTAGGATAGCCCGTTCACCAGGTAAAACTATACAAGGTGATTCATAACATGTACACCATCCCGAAAGGGGGTTATTCTATCCACAAAAAGAAGAGAGAGCTCTTTAGGGGGGAGGGGTTCGGCAGGCAACGCATTAGCAATGCTCCAGGTGTTGCTGATGTCAATAGGCGACGGTAACCACTTACCATCAGGAGGGACGTAAACCTGTTTGCCTCCGTATAACATAAAAAAAAAAAAAAAAAAAAAACTTTAGCGAATACAATATTTTGCAATTTTTCCCCGAAAATTTCTCAAATAGTTACCTGTTTTTGGTCTTTTTTTAATTAATCTTTATAACTTATTACTGAACGTAAGGGTAGTTCGGCATCAAGATTGCTACCTAAAACAGCTGATTCTTGTTTGAACGGATATGACCCCAAAACAGCAGATTTTTACATAGAGTTTTTTCAATGAAAAATGTCGCATTTCGAAGAGTCGTAGAACAAACTTTATTGGCAACATATTATGAATCACATTGTTTTATCAGCTCATTCCATTGTTCAATAAGGGCAGGCCTTGTTGTGTGTATGTCTACAGCTTACACATAGCGAATTTCTGAATTCTGAGTATGTATGCAAATATTTAGTGCATAATTGGTGCAATCTGAAAATCCAATTCAAAATTTAGGTGCCAAAGAGTTTTCTGAGATATGAGCAAAAAACTATGTGTCAGCTGGAGACCCGGGTCTACAGCTTGCACATGCAGTTTTGCCAAACGGCTGAAGAGAGGGCTATGAAATATAGCCAGATATTAAGTGCCTTGTTCTTTTACTTTAAACCCAACGATGTCGAAAGTATGAAGTTGTACGAGGAGCACTAGGAGCAATATTCGAACGAACGGAGTTGTGTGATTGCTATGACAGTTTGCTAAACTTTGTTCAACTTGTGGATAATATTCAGCGCCCTAACCAAATAAAAGTTTATTGACGACCACGGTGGCGTAGCGGGCGAGTGCCCGTCTGAGACGCAAGAGATGCCGGGTTCGATTTCCGCTCCGGGACAAATGTTTGCATGATCTGCAAATGTTTGTTCCGGGTGTGGGAGTTGTCGTACCATGGTACTCGTAGTTTCTGATAACCACGACACAGGGAATCCTACTGTGGGGTCAGGACTATGTATGTGACTGCTGGGTGTTATTATGTCTATTTAGTAGTGAACTTTCTCGGTGGATGGAGAATGCTAAGTCCCTTGGTCGCTTTGGGGGAGGCCTGTGTCCAGCAGTGGACTTCTTCAGGCTGATATAGGACATACTCTATTCGTTAAACCATAGAACGTGCAAAAAGCCTGACTTTGTCTTTGTTTTAAGGTGGAGCAGGATGGCAGGGCAGTTCCGGGTATGACAGCGGTCCATCCGTCTCTGCCGCTAGATCCTCCGGTTGGAACTCTGGGGGATCCGGCTGGGGCGGTTCCGGATCTAGTTTCGGAAGGAGTTCTGGGGGATCTAATGGTTGGGGTGGTTCCAGCTTTGGTAGAAGTTCCGGATCTTGGGGAGACTCCAATGGTCAATCGAGTGATTGGGCTGGGGCGTCTAATGGTTACGGATCCGGGTCAGGTTTCAGTTCTAGATCAAACGGCTATGGATCTGGATCAAATGGTCATGGTTCCGGCTTGACTGGCTCGATTGATTTCCGGTCGAACGGCAACGGTTGGCAAGCATCGTGGTAAAACATTTTTGAAGATTCTTTTTCTATCCAGCGACATTGATTTTGTAAGAAGATAACCGATTTAATTATAAACAGATTAAATGTAAATAAAATAACGATAATTATGCAATTTGAAAAATGTTTCCTTGTCTCCATAATCCCCTCTCACATATTCTTCCCATGTTGGTAGGTTAATTGCCGAAGCATTCAATTGGTTCAAAAACTGTGTCCAGATGGAGACAATCGTTCTCTTCAAAAATCTATGATTTTCCGTCGCGGGTTCGAACCCAGTCCAGCCCCAATGCATTTTTCTGTTCTAAAAATAAATAAGCGCCCTAACACGTGCTTTAAACGGCGAAGGGCAACATCGTGAGGAAACCAGTAAGTAGGTATTTTTATAAGCGGCGATGGGCTTGCAACCTGTCACGTATGGAGCACTCACTATTGCAAAACGTGGGCATGTGCCAAACTGTTTGGACTGTTGGTTTTATTTTATAATTTGCTTTACATATTGGTTTGCAAAAATCAATCTTTATTCGATCCTGAATTAACCTTCTTAATTAAACGAATGCGCGCCTTCTTATTTATTTGACACGTTGTCACTGTGTTAGTAAAGGAATTTTATGTGTCCCTCTGACTACCCCCTTAGACATCTTCAATCTGGTCGCCTAGTGATCTGAGAGGTTTCCTAATGCTTGGCGATAAAAGACGTGAAGTTTTTTATTATTATCTTGATCTTGTCCTATGATCCCAAACCGGAGGAGGAAGTCCACAAGGCGTGTAAAATTTGCCGCGGTTATAATCTACAGTGGCAGTGGTGAGAATTAAAGCAGCTGTCTGACTGTAGACGATTGTTTGCTTTGCAATATGATGACGGATACACGAGAAGGGTGGAATTTGAAACGATTCCCACATTAGCCTTGTCGGAAAGTTACAGATGAACAAATATTTTGGCCCGGAAAAAAAACCGACGGAAGATTAGGGTCCCAGAAACGTTAAATCATTGGGCTCCGCTAAACCCTCCCTGTATCTCCTTATTAGTGTACTTTAATTTTCTGTACTTAACAAGACAAATTACATGCAAAGTTTGTCCATAATCATCTTGTGTTGGTATCAATAATTACATGAAAAAAACATGTCACGGAGCAAACAGTAAAGTATAGAGGACATTAGGAAACGAATGTGTGTGTCAAGCAACTTGGCAGGTTCTTACCTACTTGGTAAGAACTTTTCTACTAAGACGTATTACTTCTTAGCTGACTTCAGAAATGGCCAAGATTCCTAAGAGTAGGACTTTACATCGGGACCGTGAGAGACAAGTTCAGTTAATCATAATACCTTTATATATACGAAAATTTAGATGTATAGATGTTTGTTACTCAATCACGCTAGAACATCTGAACGGATATGGATGAAATTTGGCACAGAGATAGGTAGATTATAGTCGGGAAACTAGTCTTTCTTTTATCTACGTAGGTACCAGTCCAGCGGAACCAAGAGCGGAAGCTAGTTACTTCATAAAATTAAATAAATAAATCAAATTTGAAAGAAATTTCCATTATTGTTTTCACGTTATCAAGGGGTATTACTTTCGCAATCATACACTTAAAAATTGTTCATAAGCGTTAAATGCATTGAAGTTTAAGCAACATAGTCATTATCTTAGAATATAATTAATTGTATGGCCAGTATCAGTAGGTACATAGAGCAATTAAAATAATTAATCATTATCGTAAATGCCCGCATTTGTGAACTATCGGTAGCATAAAGTCAAATTACTCTCATCAATTTTCTACACGTAAGTAACGGCATAATATTTTCACCATCAAACAAACTTTTAATCACGTTTGCTACTCTGTCCATCAGGGTGGTTCAGACTGCCCGTTTGATTTATAAAATCTAGTAGTCATTTTTATTCAGTGATAATGCCTGAACAGGACCTAACCCTTGTTCTAAAGGTCGTCCAATCAGTTCGCCTAGGGGGTTTGTGGCTCGGACCCGAGGGTGACAAAGTCCACATTCTTGGCAAATTCTCTATTTTCTCTTTCTTGGGCATCTACGTTTTGCAGTTCATAGCACTGGTCATCGCCAAAGATGATCCCGACAGGATGTTCGAATGTTTTAGTGTGTTTTCCTTCTGCGGAATGGGGATCCTCAAACTATTCTCTCTGAAGCGTAATCACAACTACTGGCTACGTCTCTTGAATAGAATGGTACGATTGGAGAACGAACAACGGATGTCCAAATTTGTACAAGCCGACCAATCAGACGATGAGGAAGAACACGTCACGAACAATGTTGAGATCTACACGGAAAAATTTAAGAGGACATCTAGTATACTGCACAGAATCTATGGCTTCTCGGGGGTCATTTACATATTCTCACCCTTTATCGAGTACGGACTTCTATGGTTCCTTGGAGACAGGCCCCAGGGCTATCCCCATATTCTGCCAAGTTGGAACCCGTTAGACAGTATACATGTAATTTTTTACGTGGTTATGGTTTTACTAGAGGCGGTGGCGGCTATTTACTGCGTTTTAATGCATGTGGCTTTCGATTCTGCATCTATAGGCGTGATGATATTCGTTTGCGGTCAATTTTCTTCGCTGAAGCAACAGTGCTCTATGATCGGGGGCAAAGGAAAGAAGTATATTCCTACTGAACATCGGAACGCGAGAGCACATTTGAGGATAATAAAATGCCATCAAACGCATACGTTGCTTGTCACGCAAGTATTTTAAGATTTATATTACTGACAGTAGAAATTGTAGATATGTTAATAATATATTTCTATTTCAGGTTAATAAAAGAGCTAGACGACTTGCTTCGGAAAATTTTAGGGGTTTATTTCTTCTTAGCTACACTGACACTATGCACAGTAGCACTGCGGCTCACATCAGTAAGTATTTTCGTATTGTTTAATGTCACCATGCGCTAGGTAAGTGGCCAGGTTTAACAAGGACTTGAATAAAACTGGATATTTTCCGTATTTGTGATACCTGACCGTTTTTAGTGAAAATTGTGCTGTATTCTCTTCGGTTCATAAAGCCGAGTTCAAACAGCGTGCGATATGTCATCCAAAATATCATTAAAATTTATTTCAAAATAGTCGATACATCTTCTGAATAAAGCCAATTTAGACTGACATTTGAGGGCGTTCGACATAGTTCTACGATATCGCAAGCCGCTAAAAGTCAAACTCAAAGTTGACTTACCTGTACATAGGGATCATTTCGAAGAGACTTTACACACTATGGACACAGATTAAATAATGATAAGTAGGTATTGAATACGGCTTCCGTCTTCATATATAAAAGCAATTCGAACATGTTTTCTTTTCAGGAAGAGATGAGTATGATGCAAATTTTCTCACTATTGCAGTACATGTGCGCGACACTGACTCAGCTGTTTCTCTTCTGTAGCTACGGAGACGCAGTTTATAATGAGGTAAAATAATATGGAAATCCATCCGATACTTGCGGAATCTTTCAGCATTCCAGGTTTTTATCTTCTTTTTGTCTCAAATCGCAATAATTATAGCAGCAGTGGGGTGTGAGAGGGAAGCACAATCCACGCAGGTGCCAGGTTAGTTTCTGAGTGTTGTACTTAACAATTAAAGGATTTTACCCACTAAGGGAAAACTATGATTTTTATAATATCCCAAAAAAAATTGACTGACGGGAAACAATTGTTTCCTCTGTAGGTGGCGCTACGGCGCTTTGGGCCGTTTGGATGTCCTAAAGATTTTCGCTCCCACGAGAAGTGTCTCCGTAGCTTAGTTGGTTAGAGCATCCCCGTATTGAGGGGAAGGTTGCGGGTTCATATCCCGTCGGAGTCGAAAAGTTTTTGGGATATTATAAAAATCATAGTTTTTCGATTCTTTCAGAGTTCCGTAGGCCCGGGTGAAGGACCGTTTTGCGCGGCGATTTGGTGCCTCGTTCCTAAGATACGTCGAGAGATCGCGATCCTAGGCTTCGGGATGATGCTACCGAGGCAACTGCACGCGGGACCTTTCAATACGCTGGACCTGCCTTCTTTTATACAGGTATCTATAGAACTGCGATTAATTTATGCGCCTCGGCAATCTTAGTCTTTATGCACTTGGGAGAACGAGGTGCCGATATGAAAGACGAGATTTATGAATCGCATAATAGGTCACTTACTACAGAGAGGAACAATCAATTTCGGATACTAATTAATTTTTTTTCAAAGTACGTTTAATCAGTAGATTTTTTTAATGATCTTAATTTTTTGCTAATGATGTTTTTTTTTGTTGATAGAATAAGCGCCTTTCGGGATAGTTTACATATTATGAATCACTGTAAATAACACTAGCTTGCACCTGCGGCTTCGCTCACGTGATAAACAGTCGCCTATATGCTTTTCTAGGTAAAGAAATCTTATATTCCAAGTTTCATTGAAATCAGTTGAGCCGTTACGGTGTAACTAAACGTCTAACAAACATCTAAACGCCCAAACATCCTCATAAACTTTCGCATTTATATTTCAGTCGAAGAAATCGTACCTATTCAAATGAGCAGTATCTGCAGCGATCTCCAGCTGTATCGTAACCAGATAAGGTCTTATTTCAAATAAATTTTCAGATAGTTCGAGCAGCCTACAGCTACTACGCCGTGCTTGGAAAAAGGGAGGCTTAAGAACAAACGCAAACACTTCTTCTAAGTCACTGCAACATGATAAACTGCAAGACATCACTGTTCGGCACAAGTTTTGAAACTCTACAACAATGTTCATAAGTTCAAAATGGCATCTAGCGTGCCGGGATTGCAGAGGTGTCACAGACGTAGAAACACTTGGTAAAATTAAAGTTTATATTTCATTGTTATAACGTAGAAAATAATAAATTCAATAGTAGTTAACAAACTTATTGAGTACTATTATCTTTTTTTCTTATAATACAATGGGTTAAAATTAAGTTTGAATTTGACATCTAGTTTAGTCACAGTACGGTTTATTATGAAACTGGGTTCAGACGAGCACGTTGCTTTATGTCATAATGTGAAATGTATAAAATGACACGTCACAAAACCAAGGTTTAGTAAGTCCTCGTCTAAACCCAGTTTCATAATAAATCGGAATGTGACGAAACTTCATAATAACAGGGAGTGTGTTTCATCAATGGTATTTTCAGTTTTTAGTTCTGCTTTTGAGAGTATGTACGAGTAAGAACTTTATACAGTACAATTTGTTCGCTATTAATAAGTATTCTAAAAAAGTTGAAACGAACCCTCAGCCTTTGTCTTCTCTTTCAGCCAAGATGTGATTGGACAGTCGTAGTCTTTGATCCACTTGATGTTGTACCGAATGTTTTCTATAGCTCGCTTCCGGGCCGATTCACCCGCCCCTGCTTCTGGGTATTTCGCGAAGAAATCTTCCATCTGTTGAAGAAATATAAATATATTTATCGCATTAAAATAATACACGGTTAAATTTAAACTGGAAAAAATATGGTTATCATGAAAGAAAAGAAAGAAAGAAAATTTGTTTATTTGACCCACCACGCAGGTAGGTACAGTAGGTAGGTGGGTACATAGAAAATACTTTATAGGTAGTTAATACACAACGCAGTAGGAAAACATAAAAAAGTAGGTAGGTAGGTGGCTAAGTGGTAGGCTAAGTAGTATGCGTTGTGTGAGGCAAATGGGTCCCGTCTCAGCATAAAGCTGCACAGAACATAATATTATGTACGGTGCGGCGCTGGTTTTCTGACAGGGCCTAGGCGACGCGACGTGAGGAACATCAATAAACATAATATTTATAGTAGGTATGGAAAGGTACTTATATAGAAAGAGAGTAAGTAGTAGTAGATAGATTTAAGTGAGTTATATATTACATAATAATTACAGATATTGTATTGCGGGCTATGTTGGTAGGTACATGGTGGTGCTATACAACACGCAGTGCGTTTGGTAATTTAGCCGGACCGCGCCCGATACCCTTGGCAAGCATAGACCATGGAAGAAAGGAGCAAAGCGGTTCCATAGTCTATGAACACCACCGTATCTTTTGATTGGCCCATTGATTGATATTGATTAGTTCAAGTATCTGCCTAGTCTGTGGATAAAATAGTCTATGGTAGAGATAGCAAGTATGATCGGATCGGATGGCGTCGCTTCCCTTGGATTTTGCTAACACCATGAGTATTTGTTAGTGATCATCAGCTGTTGACCATAGATAGACGCCTGCCACGAGACAACGGAGGCGGCGGACAGTTACGTCACACACTTACGTAATGTTAGGTATATTTTAACCGACTTCAAAAAGGACTCGGACAAGTCGGCTGTATTTTTTTTATATGTATGTATGTTAGTGGGTACCAGAAACTACGAGAACCATGGTACCACAACACCCAGACCCAGAACAAATCACAAACTTTCTCAAATTAGCTGTTTTTGATATTTTTATCATCTTTAGAACTAATAACTAAACATACAAGAAGTTCGGAAAAAAGATTGCTACCTAAAACAGCTGATTCATTGAGTTTGACCTGATTTGACCCCAAAACAGCTGATTTTCGCATAGTTTTTTCAATGAAAAATGTCGAATTTCCAAAAGTCGTAGAACAAACTTTATTGGCAATTGGTCGTAGAATATGCCCCTTTCGGGATGGAATACATATTATGAATCACCTTGTATATATTAATTATATATCATTTTTTAATATTCATGCCATGGTCTTTGTCACGGTTGGTATAGCTTTTCTACATTAGATAAGTTACTTATAGGTAAGCTATGGTTGTCTGGAGGAAATCGCTGCCTGCGATAAGACCGCCGATTGTAGGCCTATAGTGTATACATTATGTATAAGTACATGTCTTACATTGTGTCCTCAAAAAAGCATATATCTATCTATCTAAACTTACCTCTTTTAATCTGCCTTCTGTGTCAAAGCTGCTAGTTATGCCCGGGATTAGGTTGCCGAGGTATCGACTGTTGAGTGTGAATCTATCGATATAAGCCGGCCACCGAGTCCTGACGTCATCCCACACTAGTGATGTGCCGGCCGGGTTCGAACTGATATAGTGCAGCACTGTCAGGTAGTCTTGACTACGAATATTGGATTCGTCCCATGCGAGTTCCAAGAATCTATAACAAATAAAAACAGACGGTCAAGTAGGTACTCATATCTTACTATTCAATATTAATTTTAACCGGATACCTTTAGCCGTTTTTAAGAAAAGGGCCTTTTATCAAGGTCATACAGACAGGCAGACAGATCCACACTATAATATTATGTCTGAAAGTAACTCTGTTCCTCTGTCTATTTGTAACGTTTTCACGGCTAAACGGCAGACCGAAATTTGGTATTGAGATAGTGTGCACTATGAGGAAGGACATAGATATTTCGCAAGCTAATCTGATGATGGAGACAGGAGTTGTTCCACAGAATTTTTCAGCAAATTGCTCGATCGAGCTAAAACTTTGCATAGGTCTATCGAGGTCCGATGAAAATACAATATTACGTTAACATCATGCTGATCTTATTATTTTTTATTTATTTACTTTTTGTGGCTATGGTGTCACTGCGGCCACAACTGGCCTATTGTGATCGCCACTTTATTTGTGGAGCTTCTTTACAGTTTTTGTGTGGCCTTTAAAGTTAACCGCAAAGCCCAGCAGCTGTTAAAAGCTGAAGGATTTTCTTTGGGGTGAGTTGCTTTAGCTCCATTGGGCTGAGGATGTGCTCTCCCAAATGGATGCTACGTTTGAGCATAAGTGCTCCGCACTGACCTAGCAGGTATAGAGGCGTTTTGTCCGCCTCCTTGCATAGCCTGCAGGTTTGTGTGTCGCATAGCCTTAGTTTGAACATGTGCTTGTAAAGACAACAGTGTCCAGTAAGGCTGATATTATGATGGAGTCAGGAGCTGTTCCAAAGAACTCCTCAGGAAATTGTCTTATCGAGCTGAAACTTTGCATACCTATTCAGGTTCGATGAAAATATTATGGCAACAGCGAGCTGTGGTGCAATTGTGTAAGCGTAATGGCAATGAAGATCGTAACTTTGAGGGTAATTTTAACAATCTTAGCAACATTAAAAACTTTCCAAACTTGACAAGGCAAAACTTCAAGACCTTGGCGTCTTCCTTATCATGTTTGTTAAACTTCAGATGTCGCTAAAGTTGATAAAATCATCCTTAAAATTGCGATCTTCATTACCATTTTGCTTACACAATAGCCTGGCTTAGCCTGGATGGAGTCAGAAGCTGTTCCATGGAAAAAACTAAACTATAACTAGCTTTTCAGTCCAAAGGCTATTTGACTGGCCTCATAGCTCAGTTGGTAGTAACTCCACCTTCTGCGCTAGAGGACGCGGGTTCGATTCCCGCACTGTACAAACATTTGTGACTAACACAGATGTTTGTTCTGTGCGTGGGTGTCAAATATATATCTATTATGTATATCAGTCTCTGGTACACATAGTACAGGCTATGCCTAGTTTGGGATCAGTTGATCGTGCGTGATATGTCCGGGATATATACCAAACCACACCTTTTCAAAATAGCTTCGTCCCGCGGAGCAGCCAAGGCGACTCGAATCTTCGCATTCTCTTGGACATCGTCTTCGTTCAGATATATTTCCCACAATTTATTCCATTCTTCTTGAGATGCTGACTTCATGCCTGTTAGAATTAAATCGCAATTTTAAAATTTAATTTAATCAACTACCTAATGTCCTTATGGAGTTACCTTTAACCTTATTCAAACGCAAACTCAACGAATGGCTTATATCGAAGTGTTTTTTATACCATAGACGAATATTTAAGTTCTAAGTAGGTGATTTTATTTATAATACCTTTGACATTATTATTTTATTCACTTGGGTATAATGGCTTAATATAATGTATAAGTTTAGTTATTAGGTATTACTTGTTAATTTTTTTGCCTTTTTTATGTTTGCACGCCAGGACGCGCTAGAACTGACAGGATGTAATAGCTCTATTTCTTACATTTAAGACCAATGTTCATTTTGACTTACATTCTGCAAATAAATGATTATGATTACGAAAGTTACTTACCGTGATGGTACACCAAGTCGCGCAAATCAGTCTCAATACTGACAGGTGTAGCGGATCCGCGGCTGTTGAGCCACGATAAGAACAGTTGCCGCACTTTCGACTTGGCATCGGGCAGTTCGAACCGCGTCGCTAGCGATAATATCTTCGACCGCAGTAGGCTGTAAGCATTATTTTTTTAAGGAGTATTGTACACTGACACATGGTCATTAGTAGCACTAAGCAGTTACGCCCGGGTTTTTTAGACACACATTTGCTTTTATAGAGCAAATGTTAGTAAGTAGCACGTGTGTTGAACATTGCTAGGAACAAGCATGCAATTTTTTTTCTACACCAAAAATAAAAAGACGTATAATTTGTTTATTTGTATATTGACGACGACTCTATGGCGTAGCGAGTGGCTATGACAAAAATATAAATGCGAACGTTTGTGAGGATGGTTAGATGTTTAGATTTTTTGTTCAATCACGCCGTAACGTCTTAGCCAATTTCGATAAAACATGAAGAAGATTGAAATAGATAGAGTTCATGACCTAGAATAGCATATAGGCTAATTTTTATCAAGGTATCACGCGAGCGAAGCCGCGGGCGTAATGTAGTGGTAAATAAAGCCCTAGATAGATAATATGATAGTTATTATGAATAAGGCTACTATGAATAAGGTTACTATGTGTATTACCTGTTTATAACACCTGTCTCTTTTTTATCCCAGCTTTGTTTGTCGTACAGGGGCTTGATCAGGGATTGAACGAATTTCTGAAATAAAACACTTTGATTTGTTGGATCAAATGATGCTGGTATTAGACCACAGCTATTTTCATTTCCAAGTTGCTTGCTTTTTGTGTCACCTGTAGTCAAAGGGCCTATGACCGTCGGTGAAAGAATCAGTGTAGGGAAGAAGTGTTTCGATTCGACTTCGCAATGCAATCTGAAGGGTTAGAGCCATTATTGCAAGACCGATCATCATCATCAGCCCACGAACGGTTTAGTCAAGCTAGAGAGTCTCACCGTCCACTACCTTTCCGCAACCTTCAAAATGACATCGGTTGATCGGGTTGTCGGCTGATGTGAGAGTATCCTAAGATTTTCGTCATAATTTAATTTAAAAAAACTATAGGAACAAAGTCGGTGGTCCGATATAAACTCAAATTACCTGCAAAAGGTTCAGACCCATGGAATTAATCAATCTATCAGACAGGTCAGCGAACAGAGTTCCCGCAGTGTCCCAAGGTACGTAGTCAGTTTCCACCGACAGGTAGGTGCTGAGGTCGAGCGCCAATCCGTACGGAACCACGCGAGCTTTTGCCAGGGAAAACGCATCGTTGAGCAGGTGAGCTCGGTCTGATATAGTCAACTGTAAGAAGTATAGGATAAGGTTTATTTTCGATTGTTATAGGAATGAATATACCGACCGACCGCGCCAACATGGTGTGTGCATCTACAAATTATTCCAATTTTATTTTGTTAATGATAAGAATAATAATTTGTTAAAAATAAATAAATAATATATATTAATAGTCACATACATAGTCCTGAATTCCCTGTGTCGTTGATATCAGAAACTACAAGTACCTACCATGGTACCATAACGCCCAGACAAATATTTGCAGATCATGCAATCGAACCTGCACGCCGTGTCAGTCGGGCACTGGCCCGCTGCGCCACCGACGTCGTCAAAAAGATGGTTTTGAAAAATATTTTTAAACAAAAAAAACTTATACATATTACTTATTACTAGCGGCTGCCCGCGGCGTTGGTCGCCAGGTTCCCGGTTAAAAAACCTATGTCCTTCATCAGGCTTTAATCTATCTCCACATCAAAATTACCTCAGCCATCTAGACGTTACAGATAACCATTAGAAGAAAATTACTTTCGCATTTATAATATTGGTGTAAACAGTGTGAATATAGTGTGAAAGTGTGATATGCCTACCTGTTCAGACCGTACTTTCATCTGATTCACTAACACCTGCCACATTTCCTCCGTGTAGTTGACTCTGTAGAAGCCAACTTGGTTGTTGTTTATTTTAAGCCACGCCTCATCATCTTCCAACTTTAGTTGAACTGTAAGAAATATTTTTTTTACTCTATATTTTTATTTAGGGATTTTGAGTCCCATAGAGATCTCATATAAATAATAACTGCACTATACACCTGAACGTAGATTTGTAGAGCGCAATAGCGGCAACAGAAGACTGCGCCGCTAACACGCTCTGAAACAAACCCACATGAAGGCTGTTTACATTTATTGAGTTGGCCAACTCCTCCCTCATAGATCTACTAAATAATAAATAATCAGATGATCACCCAAAAGTCAAATACGGTAAGTTAAACACAAATTGCCCACAAATCAATATTCCGGTTTGTACTTCTAAATACAATTTTATTATACGAACTTTATCATCCCACTTCATCCTCTTAGAAGTTGAACTTTGGAAATTCGTTCCTTAGATATCCACATACTATCAACAATTAGTGCGTAGATTATCAATCAGTTAGGACGTAAAGTAATAGTAGATTGTATCATAAGGGAGCTAAATAATAGTTTTACAGCGAGGGCGCTTTTTTTAATCCAGAGCGAAGTGAGGGATTCTAGAGTAGAATCCCGAGCTTAGCTAAACGTCACTTAAGGTCTGACTTAAATTAGCGCTGTCAAAGTTTGTCATTATCTTATAGTGAGATATAAGCAGTTGAATTTCAATTGTTTATTTTTTAATAACATTGTTTATCCTTCGAAAGATTTTTAATCTACATAAGCGAAGCGAGATTTCAGTTCGAGGCGAAAGTCAGGCCATTAGTTATGATAATGTAAGGAACTTACCACTTTGAGCATTATCAGGGAACCACAGAATATTTTGCTTGCATCCTTTATTCGTCTTGTATGTGATTGGGATGTACCAACGGTAGCTAAAATATAAATAATTATTTTATTAAATATTCATATTTAATAAAATACCTTTCAGACCCAATTGGGTCTGTCAAAAATAAATCCTTCACTGATTTACGTTACCCGTCGAGTGTGGTTGAGGCAGAATTATGGTTTTAGGTGGAAATTGATTTTTGGGACCAATTTGTAGTGATGTAACGAATACGATAATTGTATTCGCGGAATATCGTGATCAGATAGGTAAACCAATAGAGACGGTCAAGTGCGAGAACTCGCACCCTGAGGGTTCCGTACCATTGATCGTAGGTTCGAATCCCGGTCGTGCACCAGTGGTCATGATCAGAAAATAAAAATTCTAAGTGTAGGAATTGACAAACTTATATTTGCGGTCGCTCACGTAGTCATTGTATGACATTGACCGCAAATATATCTTTGTTTCCTAAGAAACTTCGAAATTACTCAATTTCAGACTTTTCCCTTTAATTGTGTTACAAAAGCTCCTAGCATTCCAAATTTCAGAATTGTGAGGTAACTGGAAGTACCCTAGAGGTTTTTCATTTTAGCCATTTCCATACAAAAGTTATACATTCACTGTCATATCTTTTTAATGCATTATGTTAGAGCTTTGAATTTTATACGGCACCAAAAGCCCACTGACCTTATTAGGTGGTATAAATTTCAAGTTGATACCGTTTCTGAGAAAAAGGGTCTTGACAGACGGACAGACAGACAGACAGACGGACAACAAAAAGTGATCGGAAAAACGGAACCCTTATAGGGTTCCGTTTTTCCAAATGAGGTACGGAACCCTAAAAATTGAGTGAAACGGAACGCACCCGTAGGTTTTTAAATTTTATTTGAAACGGTTCGAAATTTATACCAAAAAAACAGTATGCAAATATGGTCTAATATATGGTGCCAAGAAAAAAATACTTAAACTAATATGATTACTTTCGGGATTGGAGAGGGATTTCAAAACTCGTCTTTTTTGCTGAAAATTGCTTCTGAGTCCCACAGTCCCAACATAGGATAACAAAGTACGTAAGAGCTGTTGACCTGACAGGAACATAACTTACTTATAATTGGAATCGTTACTAGAACTCGCTTCAGGGTCCAGTAGGAATCTGGACTGCGTGATCGTATAAATTCCTTTCTCGTCTGACTTCACGGTCAATAATGGATACCCCATCTGTCTTGTCCACGTGTCCATTATGTAACTGTAAGAGAAAGAATCATTTTGTGTGGTGAAGTTCTAGTGCGTTCGCCAATTTGAATTTGAGCTCATATTGAGAAGAAACACAGCTGACTCATTGTCATTTTGCACACACAATTACCTGGGTAAACACAATCGCAATGGAGATCGCAATCCTACTAGTATTATAAATGCGAAAGTTTGTGAGGATGTTTGAATGTTTGGAATTTGTTGTTCAATCACTCTATAACGGTTCAAGCGATTTTGTCGAAACTTAGAATGAAAAAGTTAATAGCATAATAACTTTATCGGGTTAAATTTATACGGGTGGAAGCTAGTTATGGACAATTTAAACAATCTTAGCCTAGAAATATATATTTATTCAACAAAAGACCCATAACAAATTAACAAATAATCCTAAATATACAAACCTAATCTAAATAACTTGACTGGCCTCATAGCTCAGTTAGTAGTACCTCTGCCTTCTGCGCTAGAGGTCGCGGGTTCGATCCCCGCACTGGACAAACATTTGTGTGATAAACACAGATGTTTGTTCTGTGTCTGGGTGTTAAATATTTATCTATTATATATATATCAGTCTCTGGTACCCATAGTACAGGCTATGCCTAGTTTGGGATCAGTTGACCGTGTGAATATATCCGGAATATTTATTTCTGAATTATTTACGAGTAGTTTCATAAAAAAATCAGTTGATCCCTGTCGCCACCAGATAGGAATCAGTTTTCATCTTAGCAATGTCCAAAACCGTTCCTGACTTGAAAAGAGAAAGCTTCACAGAGACCTGGCATTCCGATAAAAAGGTCGCAGGTCCGAATCCCGGACTTGCAGCAATGGGTTTTTCTTATATGAAAATTGTGTTGATCTCAAACGGTGAAGGATAACATCGCAAGGAAAGGGGCATGTTGACAATGGAACTTAAGGCTGAAATAATGGTGATGAATTCACGTATTCGCGGTTATTTTAACATAGGTTGGAACTACAACAAGTTACATACGTAAGATTTAAATCCGGGTTGTCGATCTTGAAGTAAGGATCGAGCGATGAAAGCAGTTGTTGGGTGACCGTGTTTCCGAACTCGTACTTCTTCAGATAGTCGGATACACCTTTACGGAAGTTTTCCTCGCCGGTGAAGCCTTCCAACATACGTAGTATTGACGCACCCTACAAGTATTATAAAACAGACATTATGTCCAGTCCATGTTCTTAGTAATACCTACTATAGAAAAGAAGAAGAATTGTTTTAACAGGGCTTGTCATTCCGCGATTATGTACTACGCTGTCTGTAGTACATAGCTGAAGGACAATCAATGCATAGCCGAGACTAAAGTTCTCATCATCATCACCATCAGTCTGTAGGACGTAGGTAACCTCCCAAAGAGTTCCATGACGAACATTCTTGAGCCTTTTCCATCCACTGACTTCCCGCAACTTTAAAAATGTCGTCGATTCATCAGCTGGGGGGCCTGTAAATACTGCGTCGCCCGGTTCGCGTTCGCTATTCGAGAACCTTTATTCCCCAACGGTTGTAGGTTCTGCTAATTCTAAGAGAGAGGTGACCTTGGCTCATCTATGGATTTCCTCATTTCGTATTTTATCACGCATTGAAACACTAAGCATAACTCTCTCCATAGCTCGGTGCGCGACTTTGAGCTTGAATATGACCCCAATAGTTAGCGACCTAAGGGGTATGTCGCATTTATAAAAGTCAAAGTCAAAAGGCATTTATTTCAATAAAATCACTAGGATCACTTTGAAACGTCTTAGAAACTAGGTGAAGCTACGCCTGTTCCTCGCGACCAAGCCTAGAAGAATCAGGCAACAAACACGGCTTGGTGCCTATCATATTTTTCGATGATTCTTTTTCACAAAATGGAATTTAAAGCTTCAGTGTGGTGCCGATCGAACTAGGTGAGGCCCAAAGAAAAGTGGGAATTAGTGGGAAGAACAGTAGCGTAGGCAATCTTTGGGAAGGGCCTATGTTCAGATGTGGACATCCTACGTTGATGATGATGAATAGCGTATTACATACCTTATTATAAGAGATAGTATCAAAAATGGCAGTGATCTGATCTGGCGTAGCAACTGTTTGTACAATCGGATGACTCGATAGTTTTGCGTCTGTCGTTAGCACTGGATGCAAAGTTTTCGTGAGGAACTGATCAAGCTGAAAATTAAAATAAAAAAATAAGTATTTCGTCAAAAAGCTACGGCAACTTGAACTAGATGGTGACACTTATAGAATGCATAGGTCCATACATAATATATCTGTCTAGTTTTGCACAAAGATTTCGTAAGATGAATTAAGCGTAAATTCAAAGTTAATTTAAATTTAATCACAAGGATCACTTAGAAATGTCTTAGAATCTAGATGAAGCTACGCCTATTCCTCGCCACCAAACCTGGATGAATCAGACAACAAACACGGATGTTCAAATCGGTGGATTGTCTGAGAATTATGTTGATAGTTACCATAGTCCAAGTAGGTTCGATAGCGTTCAGAGATTTAACTTGCATATACGACGCAAAACCTTCATTCAGCCAAACTTCATCCCACCATTTCATTGTAACTGGAAAAAACAACATCTCATTATGAACAAAAATAACCGATGATTTCCGTAGGTGTACCTACTAGTGTAATTTCGGTGGTTAAGAGTGGCTCAGAAGCGCATCCCTGTATCTAGGGAAAGGTTGCTGATTCGATTCCCACCAGTTGTAATCTTTTAGGCTACATACTATACTAGAATGTTTATTATAAAAATCTAGAATTGACTGTCATAATACATTTTAATGAAAGTAATAAGGCTCATTTTAAACAGCAAGCTCATATGAAACGAGTGAGGCAGAAGGGTTTCACTTAAAATAACATAATGAGCTTTATATCACAAGCTTTAGATACATTATTGCATAGCAACCTCACCTAAATTGCCGAACCACATGTGTGCCAGTTCATGAGCTATTGTGTTGGCAACACCAATCTTATTGCTGGCAGAGGCTGTGGCTTCATCAACGAGGAATTGAGTCTCCCTGTATGTGATCAGACCCCAATGCTCTGTTGCACCGGATACATAGTCCGGGATAGCAATCATGTCTGAAACAAAAGTCCCACTAATATTATAAAGGTGAAAGTTAGCAAATGTGAGGATGTGAAGATGTTTGTTACTCCATCATTGGACAACCACTGAACGGATTGGAATGAAATTTATATGTAGTAAATAGCTTGGAATAACATGTTGGCTACTTTTTATCCAGGCACGAAGTGAAGCCGCGTGTGGAAGCTAGTATTAAAAATCAACTAAATTCTACTACTTAAAAGGCTGTCAAAAATTTTAATTAACATTGTATCCATGTGAGCTTTCCTTTCTCTGTGATGCCATCTGCATAGCTCCTAATTACTCCCAATTGTAGCTAAAACACCAGTACATGGTATTATTTTAATAGTCTAAAAATTGTTTCTCCTTTTGTCACTATCAAAAACACTTTCAGAGATTTCTGTCTCTGAGAGACAGAGAGAGACTTCAGAGATTGCAAGAGATAGAAAGTATCATTCACTTCATTCATACTGTGTCACTTATTATTTCTTGGTCAGCCCACTTTCGCTGAGTTAATACCACATCTTAAGATGTCTCCTATTACAGGCAAAAGACAAATTAAACCTTACCAAGTTTAGGTAGAGGGAATGGTACTTCATAGTATTTGATATAAAACTCGGTGGCTCTTTTCCCAATGTCCTGAGCAAAGTCTATCTTGTGAGTTTCATCTTTCTGAGCGAATGATCTCAATGTGAAATTCTTTCCGATCCCATTAGCATTGATTTCAACTTGCTTGTGGGCAAAATCGCATATCACAAAGCATGCTAAATATGTTGACATTGGAATACTGGTTGCAAATTTGACTGTTTCTAATTGTGTTGTGTTGTCCAGGGTTTTTGATATTTCCTGAAATTTTAGTTTTTGTTAACCACTCCAGTGCTGACATTCCAAAACAAAAGAATATCTAATCTTCTTGATGGAATAATTGCATGCACCAGGTTAATACTGAATAGGTCTATCCAGCTGAAGTACTAATCATGCTGACTTACATTCATATTAGACAATGCAATGTATGACCGGGGCTTGACTAGTGTGATATCATAAGTAGCCTTGAAGTCAGGCTCATCGAAGCATGGGAAGGCTTGCCGGGCATATGTCGGCTGGAACTTGCTAGCCACCATAGTTCTAAAATTAAAAAGTAAAAAATTTAACTCACTGGTCTAGGCTCCTGTTTGAGGTTTACAAAAGCCTACACTAACTTACCGACCACCTTTCAATTGAGACAAATAAAACCCAACAATATTCTTCATCAAATTACCACTGAAATCTACACAGATCTGATAGTCTCCTGAGCTCACGCTGTCCTCGAATTCAATAACAAGCTGCTCCAGCTCTTTATCTTCAAAAAATCTTGATACAGGCACCTTTTTACCGTGACTGAGCATTCTAACATTTTGAATGTCTAGAAAGTGCGTGTTCAATTTCACATTCTCTTTCCCTTCTAATAGTTTAATGTCTATTTGGACGTTGCCTTGGAATAGTCCTGTTTTTAAATCGGGATGCAGTAATAAATTGTAGTGAACCGGCAGAACGGACGGCGATAACCTTACAGACTTCTTTGTATCAGAATTTGCCATTTTGACTATTGTAGATCGTAAGTTGTAGCAGGGTAAAACACTTTTTACTTTACCCAGGGCTGGTAATAAATACATAAAAAATAAAAGGACTGAAGACTTTTTATAATTCTCATCACAAAGAAAAACACAACACAACACAATTTTTTTTTGAAGGTTTTCCCCTTTCGGGATGGCTATGGCATCTAGGCCTTACCGTCAAGTCTTACGTTTATTTTTCCTTGTTCTTTTTATTCTTTCGTCTTTATTTTACATCTTATTCATGGTCAAGTCAAGTCAAGTTCAGTTTTGGTAAGATATGATGGTGGCTATTTTTACAAAAACCTCGAGGGACCTTTTGGTGCCAACTCGAAAAATGACGATACACGCAATCATTCTATTTCACTTCACTTGTGCGGTTTACTCAAGCAATATTACGCAAAACACCACCATAATTACACAATATTATTCAATTTTACACTAGGTTTGTAAAATAAATTGAGAGCACAACATCACTTCGCAAGTTCCCGCCAAAAAGTCACAACTCAACAACACAATACTAAATGACAATTGACAATTTGTTTGACATTGATTGAATGACATTGGCTTTTTATGTCTACCTAACGTGTACGTCAGCGCAGAGAACAGAAAAGAGATCACTTACTTCCGGACCACAATGCCAAAACGAATTATCACGATATCTTTGCTGAACCAAAATTGATGACAAGTGACAAGTGACATGGTAGACATGACAAATTAGACACTAAATGATGGTATACTTAGTTTAATCAAATGTGCAGCGGTTTACCCAGTACAGAATTGTGCCTGCTGCGTTGACGTCAAGCCAGCAGGAAACTGTTAATTCACAAAATATCATAAACTACAGCGGTACAAATTCTGACTAAGAGGTACAAATAAATGACAAATTCATCACTAAATGATGGCATGGTCAGGAGTCCAGAAGCTCTTGCAAAATGTCGATGTTCCTGCTGCGCTGACGTACACCACGTAAGACATGCCGGTAATGCATAAGGCTACTAAGGACGAAGCGGTTTTCACCCGCGCCCGCCGCGGTGGCGGAATGGAGTTTTATTTTCAAAACCTCGAGACCGGAGTTTTGTGCGGTTACGCAGCCGTCGCGGTTGCGATTATCGCTCGCAAACTTGGCGGTTGATTGTCGCAAGACGGGCGGTTGCAAGACAGCGCTGCCCACTGCGGTCACCCGCCCACCGGTCGCAGAGCGCGCGGGTGCAACCCGCCGCGGCTGCGGGACCGCGACCCGCGCCCGCCGGTACAAGATGACCGCCGGTGCAGCGGGACCCGCAAACAATCGCACACGCCGCGGGCGTAAAACGCGTCGTGAAAAATACCTAATATGTAGTAATCTTTATTTATTCGTGCTACAGCACATAAGTCATTGAATAGGAACCCTACCTGTTCAATGACTTCACTGCATAGTGCATCGCATGATGGTTGGTGCTCTGCATCGTAGATAGACGCAGTTATCCCATACAAAAGACATCAACGCGTTATAGGTGATTGCTACACACGATGTTAATCCAGCAAGACTGCTGTCTTGTCTTGTCTCTGTCTCTGTCTTGAGTAGCTTCTTGCACATTTTACTTAGGATTTTCAGGAACAAACCTTAACTTTATTTTAAAAAGTACCATAATATGTAGTACACTGTAGTACTACATTATGTAGTAGGTTTTTAAAAAGTGTTTTTTTTTACCTGGACCCGAACATGCAAAATGAATGAAAATAAAAAACATTCTGTATTTTTATTTTACCGATCGAAAGGGTCAATAAAAAGGATCAATTTCTTCCAGTTAACATTAAAGGAACACCATGGAGCAATTGAATTAAAAACGAAACAAAGTACTTAATGGTTAGGCTGGTTGGTGTCCATAGGTAACTGGGCCGTTCGATTTCGGACGCATGATGAATTAACAATGCTTCATTTCTTGCTTAAAAGCGATCAAAAGAAGGTAGACACCTACATAACGGTAGTGGTCGTGAATGAATTTGGTTTCTTCTTTTTTTAGGCTTGGTAGAGTCAGCACGAGTTGTTAATTATATCTAACGTTCCACAATCACTACACAGACTTGGCACTGGGGATATTTTACTTTCATCTGGTAGGTAAGTAAGTCGTATGAGGTTACATCAGCTAGTCTGGGCATCCTAGACTTGCTGCCCAGGTAGCTGCTTCAACGATGAGGTGAGCTTTCTATATAGGTCTCCACCTGCTAAGTGAGTGCGGAATACTTATTCTCAAACGTAGCATCCATCTGGGCAAGCGCATCCTCAGCCCGATGGAGTAAAACGAACTCACCCCAAAAATAATCCATTAATATTATTATTAATAACAGCTGCTGGGCTTTGCGGTGAACTTTGAACGGCCTCGAAATGGGCCACCAAGTAACAATTGGCAATCACAATAGGCCAGTTGTGGCCGCAGTGACACCATATCCACAAAAAAAAAAAACTATATAAAAATAGGCTTAAAATAATCTTACTTTTTATTCTTTAAACTGCTCGCGTAAAGTCCAACGATTCCATTATCCAGTTTGCCTCCAAAGCTGACGTAGAACTCATAGGGCCCTTTTGTCAACTCTTCAAACAAGGTCACAATTAACAGCTCTCGTCTGTCTAAAGTCATGGCTTTAGACTTTATAGGGACGTTAACTCCGTTACCTCTGAAAACAGAAAGAATCCATTTAGATACTGCCTTAGTTATGCTTATTTCACCCGACTCAACCGGGATATGTTTTTAGCGCGTATCTTTGTAATCTATACAATGTGATTCATAATATAATATGTATAATATCCCGTCTTATTTCATCAACGAAAAGAAATTTTTATTATTTTTCTCAAACTTTGTCAATCAGCTGTTTTTGGTATTTTCACTAACTGTATAACGAATCATTAAACATAATTCGTCACAAAAGAGACGTTTCATCAATATATGGAGCCTGGGCCTGCACTGCGTACACTACTCTAAAATATGGCTAAGCAATAAAGTAAACGTATTTAATTGGTTATTTTATTTAAATTGACTTCGTTCTAAGGTACAATATGTTTTTCTTCGACAAAGAGAGCAACACACAGCGCTACAAAAATATGGCGGATGGACGTGCGTGAAATGTCATTTTGACAACCTACATTTATCTGTCAAAACAAAAACATCAAATCAAAGAACATGACATGAAAAATATGTCAATGTCATGTCAAACGCCAATTATAAACCAACATGGCGGCCTTCAAATAGTGTTCACATAGTAAAAAACTTACCAGAAGAACTATTCTTGTACCATCGCATTTGTCTTCAAATTAATGAAATTGTATTTTTCTTGTAATCTCCTATTTTTTCCAAATTTTTTTATGTAGTGTACATGGACCAGGCCCAGAATGAAATGGCTCCTTTTGCTATTTAAAACAACTAAGTAATTGAGTTTGAACTGATTTGACCCATTGAGCAGATGATTATTGCACAGTGTTTTTTTAATGATAGATTTAGATTTTCCATAAATCGTAGAACTTTATTGCCATTTAAGAGTAGATTAAACCCCTTTCGGGATATTAAACATATTAAGAATCACCAATTTTCAGGGGACTTTGTTTACGAGAGATGGGAAGCATGAGAGTGATATCGAAAGGAGAGTGAATGCTGGAAATCAAGTGAATGGGGCACTACATGTCTTTATTAGCAGTCGGAAAGTGTCCAAAAAGGCACGACTGGCTGTGCATGGAGGAGTGTTATCGCCGATACTAATGTTTGGCAGTGAAAGTTGGGTATGGCAGAAAAAGAATGAAAATAGGATAAATGCAGTGGAAATGAGAGCTTTGCGAAGTATGTGTGGAGTAACTTTTAAAGATAGAGTGAGAAACAGTGTGATAAGAGAACGTTGTGGAGTGAAAGAAAATGTAGCGATGAGGATTGAGAAAGGTATGCTGAGATGGTTTGGTCATGTAGAGAGGATGAACGAAAGAAGATTGACGAAACAGGTGTCTACGGCGAGTGTGAATGGAACCGTTGGAAAGGGAAGACCTAGGCTTACGTTTAGCGACCAAATCGGTGACGTTTTGGACAAAGGCCAGGCCAAGAGTACCCTAAACCGCCGAGCATGTATGAGGAATGTGATGGGAGTGAATGAAGCAAAAGAGGTATGTCAGGATCGTAGCAAGTGGAAAGCCGTGGTCTCTGCCTACCCCTCTGGGAAATAGGCGTAATTTTATGTATGTATGTAAGAATCACCCTTTACTTATTAACTTTCCTACCTACCTAAAGTGTGAAAATCAACCCTTGTTAACTCGCCATTAGATATTATGGTAGAGTAGTATTAAGTAGGTACCTCAATGATACTGATTTGATGACCAATTTGTTCGAATGAAGCTGAATTGTCTGCGTTGGCTCTAATATTTCTATTTGTATCGCTACTGAGCCACTGAAAGTCTTCTGGTTCATGTCCGGCCATAATGTGAGCTTGTAGTTCCTCGGGGTGATGTTTCTCGGCAACCTGTAGTAGCCCTGACAAAGTAGTAATAAGATGAACTACATGAAATATTTGTGAAGATCGCGGGAAGTCGGTGACTGGAAAAGTATCAAGACTGATCGTCATGGGTATCTGGGGAGGTCTATGTCTAGGAGTGGACTTTTATGTAGAATGTAGAAATTGTATGCTGGACATAAGCTTCCCATCATCATAATTGTATCAATACTCAATACATTTATTGCTTTCACATGGTTGGTTACAGGTAGTATACATATAGTTTGGAGGTTTCTCATGTGGACCCTGTATTATGGGTATGGCAAGAGGGAGACAGGCCGAGATTTAATACCTAAATAAGAGGTAGTGTAGTTCCGATCTATGTTGAAGCAGTTGATGTTAGTTATACAGGTCAAAATGTATTATTTTTTGAGTTAGGCATTAGTGTCAATTTTATGTGAGTAGTAGGTAGTTGTCAATTAGTATTTTAGTTGAATTTTAATTTTAGATTAGTTATTAATTTTTTTAGTAGGCAATCATCAGTGTATCTTCGTAAAATAGGAGACGCTACTGCCCATCCTCTACCTTTTTTGCCTTAGTTAGGTACCTCTTACAACATCCACGGGTAGTTAGGTATGGAGGGGCCTATTCTTCAGCCGGGCCACCAAGGCCTCTTCGTACTCACTAACTAATTGTAGTCTATCTACGAGATATGATTGGTTCTCACTTTTGAAGAATTCATGGAGCTTCTCAATGGATCCAGTGTGGTTGCTATGCATTTCGTATTGCCGTTTTGAGCTAACGCTAAAGATCCAACTGTGACTGTGGACGCGATGAGACAGAGGCATACCCCGCAGAGAAGGGTCACCTTGTATTTATAAACCCATGATGTAAATCTAAGCGTCATCTGAGAAAAAATATAATACATATAGACATAAATCAGAATAGGCAGGTTACTCAGGTAGTTCGCGCAACGAGAAAGGTCCCAGACGCAGGCTCTACATACTCTATACGAAAAGTAAATATTCCATACTACCTATATAATATATATCTTCGTAAATAAGAGAATAACGTAAGTAAGTAACTTATAGGCTTAGATAATACACTACCCTATAGGTTTTTTTTTATATACCGTGTTTGGTTCCCGAAGCGCGAGTGTTTTTATAAAAATCTATGAATGCAGTTTTTCTTATCTCGTAAATATCTATATGTACACATGGTTCAGAACTTTCCTTATCTCTTAGTTTCTGACTTTTCCCTATTGATCGGTCTTGATGACACATAAGTCATCATCGGTCGTAGCGTAGGTCGTCCACTGCTGAACATAGGCCTCGCCCACATATTTACAGAGCAACTTCCTATCATGTGGTGGGAATTTGCCTATATCATATATAAATTATTGTTGGAATCACAGCAGTCGTTCTAGGCCTTAAGCTCTTTTGAGCTAGTTTAAGTGAATATACCTTGTTTTCAAACATTTTTAAAGAAAGGAACCATTTATAGTTTATTTGTTATTTATTGGTAAAATACAGATTTGCAAGCCCAGTTAATAGAAATGTGTATAGTAGGTTAATAATTTTGGGACACTATCGCAGTAGTATCTACTGCACGCTCATATCCAAGTGCGACTACGGAAGACCAGCGCTTTGGTATGATCTGCTCTGCCCTAGCACATGCTGAGTGGTGGCCATTTTGGTTACCATCATCATCATCATCATCATCAGCCTGTAGAAGTCCACTGCTGGACATAGGCCTCCCCTAAAGAGTTCCACGACGAACGGTCTTGAGCCTTCTCCATCCACCGACTTCCCGCAACCTTCACAATGTCGTCGGTCTATCGGGTGGGGGTTTTTGTTACCATGATGTTGAATTGCATTTTTTGTATTGTGTTATGTTAAGTCTGATTGTATTGGTAACAAAATAAACGTTTTTCTATTCTATTCTATATCCACCGCGCTGGGCACGCGGTTTGGCGAGCGCAGTAAGAGCTATCATTGTTAAAATAGGGGACCATACTGCCCATCCCCTAGCTTTTTTCCCTTAGTCGCCTCTTACGACTTCCACAGGTAATTAGATACCTAATGAGGAAATTATTCTTCAGGCGGAGCAACCACACAAGTAGTCTAAGGCACACATAGTATCTAGTAAACTAGTACTTAAGATTACCTACTGGAATTAATGTGCCGACTTTACGAGTTTTAAGATCAATCGACTGATAGCGTTGCATACCCAGATGTCGCGCCAGTTATAACTTTCTAAGATCGTTCAGATTTTTATAAGACGTGGTTCTCTCAAGGCAATATATCCCTTTGCAGCTGTCGGCTAACATTGTATGCGCCTCAACGAATTTCTTAAATTCTACATATTTCGTCTCTCATGAGAATAATAATTAGTATACCTATGTACATATTTGTTTCTTTTGACTGGCCTCATAGCTCAGTTGTTAGTAACTCAGCCTTCTGCGCTAGATTAACCCAGATGTTTGTTCTGTGTCTGGGTGTTAAATATTTATCTATTATGTATATTAGTCTCTGGTACCCATAGTACAGGCTATGCCTAGTTTGGGATCAGATGACCGTGTGTGATATGTCCGGAATATTTATTTATTTATTTTTGGCTTGACAATGGTTATTAGATAGAAAATATTTTCTTACGGTGACTATTTTTCTTCGACCCAAAAGCCACATTCATAGTCCTAACCCACTCTAGGATTGACCTTCAGACCTTCGCATGACCTTCAGATTGAAATTCGGAGAAACTCCCACTAGGCCACACAGCTACAGGTAGCTATGTAATGGTGTCAATTCTGTTGCATTATCCTCAACTGAGGTAATTTCACAGCGATAAAATTGTAAAATAAAATAAAAATAAAATAAATATTGTTTATGTAAGGGACGGCAATATTTTCTCGTATATGGTAAGTTTAGGATAATCGAACAACAGAATCAGCATGGTAGTTTCATTTTATAGTAGGTAGATTAAAATGATGAATTCAGGTAGGTACCTACATGTGATTTTTTACAGTTAGAGTAGATGCGTTGTTGTGGGTAATTTTATTATTATTGTCAATGACAGTACGTAATAATGAGTACTTAGTATTACAACTTATGTAGGTAGGACATATTTGGTCTTTGCTATTTGCAACTTTCTCTAAGAAACTTCAAATTACTTACGTCTTAGTCCTACTTAGTTAATGTGCGCATTTATTTTCTAATATATTTAAGCAAGTAAGCTTATGTCCACGACTTCGCTTGCGTGGTCCCTAGATAAAGAGTAGCCTTCATGCTAGGTAAAGAACAAGATTCATAGAATTGAGTCGTTACGGCGTGATTGAACAACAAACACCCTGACAAACTTTCGCATTTATAATATTAGTAGGATTCAAAATAAACAATTGTAGGTATGTGCAATGCAATGTAGTCGGTCTTGGGAGTTATTTGTATAAGTATAATAAATAAAAAACAACTGATTTCACTCACCGCGCCACCTTTCTCTTCTTGCGAATTCGTTTTTTTATTCACATCAATGGAACTGTTTCTGCATTAATTGGAACAATGGCTTATCTAAATTGTGGATAGTACTAATAGGAAATCTTATCACGTAGGTAGACTAATAGTTATATTTGCTTACAATACCGCTGTGAAGAGAGTTCGGATTGTGACTGAGCTGCATTAAAGAAAACTAGTTAGATTTCGCTTAGTTATTGACCTTCGTCATTTTTTTTTTGGCGAAATATGTTGGTAAAAGCTATAGTGATCTTGATGTCGAACTTCTCGTACGATAATTAATTATTTCTTGTTTAATAATTAACTTATTTAATTGTTTGTTAATCATTTTTTGTGTTTGGTGTTTTAATTAATAAAATTTGGGGGAAAAAATGATGTTTCTTCGCCGCTACTACTACTTTCTTTTTGTTGATAGAATAAGCCCCTCTCCTACCTATTATGAATCACCTTGTATTGATTGACGAAAGGACTGCCGTTAGTCAATCAATACAACGAATTATCCCGAGAAGTAGCGACAGTAAATTGGCTGCTGTTAAAAAGCGTTGCTAGGTCATCATCATCATCTTGATAATTTCAGCCCCAGGCCGTCCACTGTTGAACACAGGCTTACCCCATCGATTTACAAAGTAACCTATCCTGTGAGGCCTGCCGCCAACAGCTATCACCTGTAATAGGTAATCCGATCTTGTGGGGGAGGGGGGGGGGCCCAACGGCTATTCGGTTCTTCGAGTTATTTGCCTCGCCCACTGTCACTTCAACTTGCTAATCCTCTGTCTACGGAGCTTCTCATTTCTGATTGGCCCTCGTAGATAAAGACCAAGCATAGCCGTCTCCTTAGCTCGTTGAGTGACCTTAAGTTTCGTCTTGAGGCATTGAGGTATTTTAGGACCTCGCGCGTTTCCCGAACGCAGTCCAGCCGTCATGTTTGTCAACTGACCTATCCTCGCAGATCAATATACCTAATCGGACTGTTTAACTACGAGATTTGAGACGACATGCTAGACGAGAGTTCCCGACCGATACTGGGATTTTCAACACATGGACTTTCGAATTTAAAGCCACTTGTTGGGAAACTCTATCAAGGCCATCGAGCATTGTACCTGCTTGTTTTCCGGCGATTCTGCCTTGATTTCAATATCGTACACACTAAAACATTTGAATTTTAAACAGGGCTCTAACTAAACGTGGCTTATCTGTAAATGCTAAGTCGCTGTTGCTAGCACTCGTCTCGTATTGATAGCAATGCATTTACTAACCAAGAAAGGCTGACGAATAGGTCCCTCCATATCTATTTACCCATGGATGTCGTAAGAGGAGACTTAGTGAAATAACGATAGCTCTAACTGCGCTCGCCAGCCCGCGTGCCCAGCGTGGTGAGTATGGGCAAATTCCGCACAGATGATAGGAAATGGAAATGGAAATCTATGGGGGATGTAGAGCAGTGGACGTCCTATGGCTGAAATGATGAACCAGGAAAGAAGAAGGTATAATTCAATAAATATTCAAGGGTTTATAAAAATTTATTTTTAACCGGCTTCAACATGGAGGTGGTCATCAATTCGGTGACTGTGTATTTTTCTAACTGTATTTTTATTTATTCTAAGTAATAATTAATTCTAAATTCAATAAATAATACTCACTAAAATAAGTTACGTAATTCTATGGTGTTTATCTACAACGTGTTCTGTAGTTAGTACCTACTACATCTCAAAATAGGCTTATTTTATACCTACAAAAAAGAAACATTAATAAAGAAAATAAACGATATTTTTTTTGGACTTTTTTAAGAACCTGGGTCTTGTTTATACATAGTTCAGTAATATTTTTCCACTCCTCTTAAACTGATTTTCAAAGTTGTTGTCTTTGTTGTTTGTTTTCAAATTCCACTTCAAATTCTTGATAGATTCTTATTAGTCACAGAAAAATGGAAACTAGTAGTCTATTCTTATACGTATAAGTTTAAAGGAATGTTTGTATTGTACCTTATAGTTAGTATTATAGAGTTTAAATCATCATGACAAAAACAAGCGATTAAAACGAGATTTGATTATTTCCAAAACAAACAAGAATGATTTTATCAAGCATTCCAGAGTTCTTACAAGTTTCAAGTTGGGAAATACTTTAAACCTTGTTCATTCTGGCCACTATCTTATGTAGACAGAAATTCAATTAGTCCTCGATGGTGATTTAATTGGTTAGAGTTAGAATTTAAATGGATAAAAGCTTTTTCTTAATTTTCAGCTTGTTTTTATAAAATAACTATCATTATTTAAGTGTAAGTACAAACAAGTACTATGTACATTACAACGTATTCCGTTACAAGAAGGATGTTTATTAAACCAGAAATAAATAAATAAATATTCCGGACATATCACACACGGTCAACTGATCCCAAACTAGGCATAGCCTGTACTATGGACCCCAGAGTCTGATATACATAATAGGTAAATATCTAACACCCAGACACAGAACAAACATCTGTATTCATCACACAAATGTTTGTCCAGTGCGGGAATCGAACCCGCTACCTCTAGCGCAGAAGGCAGAGTTACTACCAACTGAGCTAAGAGGCCTGTCAAAAAGGGCCTAATTCTGTAAAAAAATGGTTACGCTACACTTTACGATAAGTAAGCTTTTAGCGTAACCATCCCAATTTAGTTCTTAGGGCCGCAGTCTTCAATCGACCTCAATATAAAACAAAAAATTACAATCTTCTCAAAACTTTTTTGTCACAGATTTCCCTTGGATTTTTCCTAAACCATTCATCGAAGTTAATGACCCAGTTCTCCCACACTTTTTATTATAGTTGTGTTTTGGTTGTTATGTAACCTACCGAAGTTTGTTTTTAGGCACCAGTTACTTAGTTATGGAAAAAAATGCTTACACAAATATAAACACAACGTACTTACAATATTATTTTTTCTTCGCGAGTCTTTGCACAATACACGAAGAGTTATTTACTTGTTCACAAACTTTTATGTGAAATAACATTTTAACAAAATTTAGTTAAAAATTAAAGTTACCGGAGTCACTCTTATTACGTGTATTACAATTACAACGACGAGTTCATTAATATATAAGATGTTTTTCTTCACCTCCACTGACATCATACTGATTATTTTTATAGTAATTTTATTAATGTCAACATGAGGTAAGGAAAAGTATCTCGACTAAAGATACCAGGGTATAATACTTATGGATAAATTTTAGCTCAATGGGTTAATTTTATTTATTTATTTATTTAATTTAAAGTCTTTAGTTAAGGCTATTTACAGTAAGTATTCTTCTACAACTAGGTAAAACTAAAATTGAGACTTTACATTAATAATGTGCCTACTACATTTTCTAAAAAGACTGACTTAGAATAGACAAATAACTTGGAGTAAATAGGACCAGAGAACAAAGGGAATGCTATTACTTCTGCCCCTAGACAAATTGATAATGTGTGTTTCAATTGCAATAGCTGAAGTTTGGACACAATCCAATCAATGTCAGCGTATAACAAAAGAAAGACTTTGGCAGATGGATTTTAGTTACATGTTTGTGTATTTAATGACAACAAAGAGAAATCAGACGAAGTAAGCAGCTGTATAAGTTTGCGCGGAGTATGCATAGCATAGTTGCATCGAAGCGGCAAATGCAATAGGTGGTGTTCCACATAGGTAAATGCCAGTCTTGATTCAGTGCAGTCCGGTATTATTTGCTCCAAGGCAATTTTGATAGGCACTAATTCATATAAGATCCAAATTCTTCCATTCCATGTCCACCGTGGTACCCGTAATGAACGTCTGCCATTTCTGCGTCACGTCCCTTAACGGAGTTATGATTCTTGAAGGCGTTGAGAAGGATCAGTGCCAGCGCAAACTTTCCCACCATGAGGGATTTGAAAAGCATAAACTTCAGCATGCCAAGGAATAGAGGCACGATGGATGACTGGATCAGAAACGGCATGATGAAGAGTGGCAGAAAACGTTCTATCATTGGCTTTTTCTTTTTTCGACCTGAAATTGAATAATTTTATATTACAAAATTAGTAAATCTTATGGAAACTTTGAGGACGCTACCGCTTCAAAGTGCCCTTGAGTGTGCCAACAAGGGTGCAAGGGTGCCTACTAAAACAGTAATCTAATCACTTTTCATGGTCTAAAAGTGAAAAGTGAGGACTAAGTTTTCTCTCTCTTCTTTCTTCTTAAAAACCGGCAAGCTATTCACTTCTTAATCATCCCGAAAACTACCTATGGATATCAGAATATTTTATTCATATCTGATTCAACTATCTTGCTTGTTTGGCTTAGCTCTGGGAGGCGGTGACAGACAGTCAGACACCGGGGAGTGAGACTATAAGTGTTCCGTTTTTCCCAAACTTTGACGGAACACTAAAAACTAAACAAAATCCTACCAAATTATGATTGTTCCAATGCATCTTACGTGCACTCAGTGCAATACAAAACTGGTTTATTCAGATTGCTATAGTTACTTATTCAGTTACCTACTTATATCCGTTCTTTTCGAAGCGGTCGAAAGTTTTGGAAATTTTGTGGTTATTTTGTTCAATGAGCATGCTTAATTGAACATCGAACAAAATATTGGCCACAAAATTGTTCAAAGTTATTATACTTAGTAAGGAGGGCTAGGCGAACTCAAAGTTATCTGTTTGGATTCGCAGTAGAGTTTATATTACGAAAGATATTAGAAGAGAGTTATATTGTCTTTGATATTAATCATCATCATTCCAGCCGTTCGGCCTCCACCACTGATTTCCGGAGTGACTTTGTATCATGTGGGGGGAATTTTCCCATTCTCACCACGCGGGGCACGCGGGTTGGCGAGCGCAGTTAGAGCTATCTTTGTGGTAATAAGGGACGCTGCTGCCCATCCCCTAGCTTTTTAGGCAAATATTTGACAGGGATAATTTTAAGCATCGTATATAAGTAAGAGGGAGCAAGTAGACATGTGAATGTTGGTCGGGTATGCTATTTATGAATGACTAGCTTTTGCTCGCGGCTTCGCGTGGCTTTTCTAGGTAAGGAACTCTACCTATTCCAAGTTTCATCGGTTGAGCCGTTACGGCGTGTTCAAAACCACATACTTTCGCATTTAGAATATGAGTAGGACGAATGCATAATAATATGAATGATATAATTATAAAAGTGTGTGAAGTGAACCAACACATCCTAAGTAGAAAATATGTTATCTGTCAGTTTCTCACACTTTTATGCCTGTGTTGATAACACACAGCACGTATAATCCCTATTTCAAGCATTATTTCATAGCCAGTTTATCGAAGCGTGAAAGTATTTCTGTGGGTACTTACTAAGGAAAATGTAAATCTTTGTTTTTCTACGAATATTAAGTCCTAGTAGGTCTTCAGAAGAAGAGAATAAAAATTAACTAACCTAACTAACTTTAACATGGTATCATAAACAAAGTCGGTATTGTGGTTCAAGAAAACTTAGTAGGAACTTCTAATTGGAATTTGTAAGAAAATTTAGTGGACAAGAAAAAGTCGTCCTGACGTTATAAGGTAGAATAGAATATTATTTATTTACTTGAGGTAGGTAGGTACTTATGTCTTCAGTAATATTTCTTTATTGTATGTCTTATTGCCATTCATACATAGACCAAAATTTAAATTACCCAGTTTGAACCGCGTGGTGACCACCTCAATCAAACGTTGATAAGGGTCTGTACTTCTCATTATGTCTGCATTTGAATGACAATAACATATTATAGGGCCACGAATAATTATCAAAATCCTCACCTTCTTCGTGTTCCCCTCGGGTCTCCACTTCAAACGACATCAGCTTAGCTGTGTTGTTTGTTTCCGGGAATTTGAGCGAAACTCCTTCGAACAATTCAATTTTCTCCGGCAATTCCACTTCATTCCTAGTGTCCTGAACTGTAGCACAAACAATACCGAAAGTAAGCGCGGCGAGGTAAAGGGGCAGAAGCGATCGCGGTGTGACCATTTTGCCGAACGATTTGATAATGCGGCGGCGATCGCGGACCCCACCACGTCGCATGCAATCTGAACTGGATCTACCTCGACCGGGTAGAGATGCTGGTTTATTTCGTAACAAACAATATAGCAATTAAATGCGTTTATTTTTATTGTGGAGCGTGTGGGAGCTTTCTCGCAAATGTGGAATTCGCAAGTTAGCGACTGGTGAACTAGACCGGTGCCCGCCGCAGATCACTGAAGCGCGGATACCGTGAACATAGAGTACCTAGCATTCAATTACTTCTCTATATTTATAAAACCATTCTCGAATGATCGTCATTTTCCGGGCGATGCAGTGTGACCGATGACATTGTGATAGTTGCAGAAAGTCGGTGGATGGAAAAGGCTCAAGATCGTTGGTCATGGAACTACTTGTGGGAGGCCTATGTCCAGCAGTGGACTTCTAGAAGGTGATTATCATAATTTTTATAAAATCTACCCTGCCGGGGGAAATAAAGGGCTACAGGCGTAGATTCTCAAAGTTATTCCGATTGATTACCCATTTATTTTACTTTTTTGTCTCGTTTTTTGAACCAGGCGTGGCTAGGTAGGTACTCCCATGCACGTAATGTTACTTGCGATTAAAGGTACGGTACCTAAATAACTTATTACCTAAAGCTATTCGCGCTCTTGTAGCCACTGTAGTTTCTAACTACTTTCGTACCTACTCAGAAGCCTGTTTAATCCAATGGATCTGTGCACTTTCCCTGTACCTGCCCACAATGATAGCTAAAGTCAGTATGTATCTACCCGTAAGTAGTAGGTTACCTACCTACTACTTGTGTACCTACTCTCGTACGTGTGATTTTTTAAAATTTATTTTCTAATAATCGTTGTTCACTAATAATTTTTAATTCATCAAACCTAAGATGCAATGCAAAGAAAATTCTCAACATGCGCAATATTAGTGACTGCTGTCCCGCTCGCGACTTCGTCCGCGTTTGTATAAACCTACGTTTCCATTATCCTTACCATAGTATTAACACTTATTATGCAGCTATTTCCTACTTCTACATACCGTCCCGTCACCATCCCGTCACCGTCACAGTCAACATCATGGTCATGTCTTTTTTTTTTCGATACATTTTTGCACGTTACGGTGAAAAGCAGGCCTTGAGGGTAAATACCCCCAAGGCCTGCTTCTCATAAAACTCATAATCTTCATGTTAATTTTCATGAAAATTACTCTAACTTGAAAAACATGGAACTTTCATACATTCTTTCAAGCCCCGTTTCATCCCCTTTGGGGTGAATTTTCGTAAATATTTCTTTACAATCAATGTTTACTCTCCTTAAGGAACCTGCGTGCCAAATTTCAATTTCATTGTCTTAAAATATAAAAAAATCTCATATAAACTTTCATCCCCTATTACCACACCCTTAGGGCTGTTTTTCAAAAAATGCTAATAAACGTATTTTTTATTTTTGTTAATTTACCTAAAACCCAGTTTTGACGTCTCTAACTTCAAAAACATAGGACTTTCATACAACCTTTCAACCCCCATATCATCCCCTTCGGGGGTGAATTTTCGTAAAAGTATTTCTTAACAAATGTTTACTCTCTATACCTGGGAACCTGCGTGCCAATTTTCAACCCCTATTTCACCCATTTAGGAGTCGAATTTTGCAAAATTCGTTCTTAGCCTACACCCCTTAAAGAGTGCCTATGCCAAATTTCAGACTCCTTGGACCAGCAGTTTCCGAGCTTTCGTGATGAGTCAATGAGTAACATATAACGAAGTAACCACCATACAAAAATATTTCTCCAGGGCAGGCAACGCATTAGCAATGCTCCAGGTGTTGCAGATGTTAATAGGCTGCGGTAACCGCTTACCATTAGGTGGGCCGTAAGATTATTTGCCTACATAAAACATAAAAAAAAATATAGAGAGCTACATAAAGAGCTGCTTGCATCAACATCTTGCAAAAAAGACAGAAAAAACAATTTTTGCGTGGCTGCTACTACGATATAAACACTAAGCCGTGTGAACACTGACCACGTCGAGTCGGACTGATAATTATTTTCATTATTCATACTTTCTCATGATTTCAGAATGCGCCTGAAGCCTTTTTAACCGACTTCAAAAAGGAGGAGATTCTCAAGAGTTTTTTTTAGTCACATGTTTCCGCTCACGCTGACAGTCGTCTGATATTAACTTCTATTCCGCTTTGATGATCATTTACCTTGGTATTCTTAGTTAATTTGTTTTCAATGCACTTACACTAGCCGTAATGGCCCCGGCTGTATAATAGTCCTCTCCATGAGGTAGATATGGATGTCGTAAGAGGCGACTAAGGCAAAAAGCTAGCAGCAGCGTCCCCTATTTTAAGTACGATAGCTCTTACTGAGCTCGCCAACCCGCGTGCCCAGCGTAGCGAGTATGGTATAATTCCACAAGAAAGGAAATAGCTCTGGAAATCTGTGAGGGAGACCTATATTCAGCAGTGGATATCCTACGGCTGAAATGATGATGATGGCCGATAAAGTTAGTGAGAGATTATAAATAAGAGGGTAAGTGTTGAGTAATCATCGCTCATTATAAGACCTCTCCACAAAATACTTCACTGTCCTCTCGCATGAAAATTGCCGCATCAAAGTGCCTAATTGGAAAAGTGACGTTATTCACTAGAAAGCAATGCTTTTGAATGATTCGCTCTGATTAGCACTCGATAGCATCGATGTTTCCTTACTCGTGTCTCGACAGTGGAGTATTCAGGAATACTTAAATGTTTTCACTCCACTCACACTGACAGCAACTTGTCATTAATATGTTATTTAAAAATAAAACGCTCACTACTTTTATCTCTTATGGTATGCAACCTCTCAGGATCTCCAGACGATCCGACCCTTGAAGATGTGTAAGGGGGATAGTCAGAGGAACATCTTACACTTTGGCACATGCCCACATTTTACAGTAGTGAGTATACCATACGTGACAGGTTGCGAGCCCATCGCCGCTTATAAATAGTTACCTACTGGTTTCCGCACGATGTTTTCCTTAGAACTTGTTAATTGGGTGCTTAATTTTTCGACACCAAGACATTCGGATCGATCCCACTAGGCCAACACGGCATTTTTTGAAATATTCCTTCTTAATTCTAAACACGACGACTACGAAATACGGGCGTAAGAATATCAGGGCTAGACTACAGTTACTATGTTATATTATGAGAGACTAGACTCAGTGATTCCCAAAGTGGTCTATACCGCCGTTTATATCGACTTTAGACCCGACTTTTATCGAATTGGGTGTCCAAGAGATGCAAATGGGGGCTTACGAGATGTACCAAGATCCACGATAGTGCATCTTTAATAATACCTCACGACAGTGAGTCAGTCAGTCAGAAAAAAATTAAGTTGATGAATTTGCAAAAATGCATTATAGCTAAAATATTATTTTTGTGAATTTAGGTAGGGGGTCTACGCCAAACCGAAAAACAAGCCAAGGGGTTTACGAGGCAAATGAGTTTGGGGACCACTGGGCTAGACTGACCCAGACAGAGTTAGACAGACATACTTGCAGACAGAAAATTACTTTTATTTTTTGTAATAATTATTACAAAAAATAAAAAAAGCAAAGCAAGCTAACGAACGTACACCGAGTACAGAAGAGTTTCGGCAAAAAGTTCCATTGAAACTGGTTTGGCTTTCGTTTTCTTAATGCATCTCAGTTTCTTTATGTAATAGTGCTCTTTTGTAATCAGTGTCACATAGAATAGAACATACCTACGTAAAAAAGTTCTCAAGAGCAATTTTCGCACATAATAAGAATTTTCTCGTAGAAGAAAGTTAAGCTGCAAATGGAATTGAAACAATACCGTTTTTTTTTGTCTTAGAATATTGAATACTTACTAAGTTTGTAAGAATCTCAGGATTTGAATTACAAAGTCCAAGCCAGTGGCTTCTTATTCTATGGTAAAGTTAAGACCCTTGTCAAATTAATTAGGTATCGAAAGTTTGAAATAAGAACAGGATTTTTGGTTCGAATATTTTCTTATTGAAAGTTTAGAGTAGACAAAAGGATCGTCATCATTCTAACCTATCCCATTTAAGTAGGGTCCATACAGCACTCATAATAAAAACCACAATTTAATACTTATAACATAAATTAATAAACTAATTATTTGTCTATCTTTTGTAAAAGTTATTTTCGCAAGAGGCAGACATGGTTTGATTATGTTCTCTACATTTTGCGTTTTGTAGATAATAATAGAACAAAACCAAGCTTAAAACTAATCGTATACATATCATTTTAAATGCATTTAGACGTGTAATAAAGTATTGGTTCCGATCGATACGGCCTATGGTCACGGCTTGTTGGCCAATATTTTGAGTAAACTCCACTCAAAATATTGGGCTTAATATTGGCCGGGGCCTTATCGACGGAAGTCTGCGGCCACCGTTTCTTCGGAAACCAAGCTCCAAGACACTGAGGTAGTGATGCTAACATCTTTTTGCTCTTAGGTAGGTAGGAACTTATTCGATTCGTATTCAACGCGAAAGTTCGATTATAAGCAAAAATTCGATAAGATATTTTATGATTTCCATATCAGTCCAGTGCATTTCGTCTAGAGAGTTACGCAATGATCGTTTAGTCCGAGATCGTGGCTTCGTCATCTGATCTGCCCCAGGGGGAGAAGGCAGGGCCGGGGGCTGGCCAGGGGGAGGCTACGGCGGGGGCGGGAAGAAACTCAGCTCTGGGTTGCAGCACCAGTGGAGATGGTGATGCAACAGACAACAGTCGCGATACAGCCTGAAAAGATACAAGATAGGCTTAGCTAACCCGAGACATCGGTTTGCCTACGTATAAATAAATAAATAAATAAATATTCCGAACATATTCACACGGTCAACTGATCCCAAACTAGGCATAGCCTGTACTATGGGTACCAGAGACTGATATACATAATAGATTTATATTTAACACCCAGACACAGAACAAATATCTGTGTTAGTCACAAATGTTTGTCCAGTGCGGGAATCGAACCCGCGACCTCTAGCGCAGAAGGCAGAGTTACTACCACCTGAGCTATGAGGCCAGTCAGTATGAGTTGTAAATTTCAATCGTCTGTGTCGGTAAAGTAACGCAACTCTTTAAGAGGCGGATTTACCTGGCTTATGCTAACTATCAGCAGGATGACTCCAATAGCCAGGTTCTTCACAGATATAACGGCGAGCGCCATCAGGAGAGTGGAGATCACTCCCAAAGTGAACATCACTGGCAGGAAGATGAATGACAGCCGCTTGAGGGCGTTGTGTCCGAACGTACGGCCGACGTTCACATCTGAAAAAAATTAAGAATAACCTTTAATCCCAACTCAAAGGTTGTTTATTTTACTAAAATCACAAGGATCACAGAGAGAGTTTTGGTGGGTTCGAATCCCGATCCAATGGATTTTCCATTCGTGCAAGGAAACTGGCATATCCAAGAACCTAAAAATTGGAAGACATGTTATTTTTTTTTTATACTACAGAGGTGGCAATCAAGCTTACGGCCCACCTGATGGTAAGCGGTTACCGTAGCCTATGAGCGCTTGCAATACCAGAGGCATCACGCACGCGTTGCCATCCCCGAACCCCCTTCCCCCCTAAAGAGCTCTGGCAACCTTACTCACCGCAGGAACACAACACAATTTGAAAGAAATAATATTATTTGGCTGCGATCTTCTGTAAGGCGGAGGTACCTCCCCAGGCGGGCTGCTCCAATCCAGAACGAGAAAATCTCGCTGTGCCCTACCTACATGTGCACGAAAGTAGCGTCTGAGAGGTGTACTTTAATCCTTTCACTACACTGATTCTTTCACCGACGGCGACGGTCAAACGCCATTTTCAGGGCCACCATACCTCAAACTGGTCATTGACCATACACCAAGAAAGTATTCAGTAACACGACAAGCGAGCAAGCAAAAAGGTAATTGTGAACCAGGATCAGGAAAAAAGCTCTTTTGCTCTTTTGCTTTCGAGAGAGATGGATGAAGCAAGCCCAACAGTCTTGGTTCCATCACTCTGAGTCATATAAAGACAGGGATAAAAACGACTACAAAAATGTATTTACTTAAATTCCCTAAAGAATTAATTTAATTTAAAGCTGTTCTGAGCTCTATCAACCAGTCAATCGATCTTGTCAACAGAAAAAGGGAATGACAAAGAAATTCTTTTGAAGATAAACATACAAGGTGATTCTTAATATTATGTATACTTTCCCGAAAGGGGCTTATTCTACACCCGTTTCGCATTAGAGTTTGTTCTACAGATGAACACATATGTTTGTTCTGTGTCTGGGTGTTAAATATTTCTCTATTATGTATTTCAGTCTCAGGTACCCATAGCACAGGCTATGCCTAGTTTGGGATCAGTTGACCGTGTGTGATATGTCCGGAATATATATATATATATATATATTTTTTCTACGACAAAAGGAAATTCGACGAATCGAGGTTTTTTAAAAATCCCTGTATCTAGGGGAAGCTTGGGGGTTCAAATCCCGTCGGAGTCGAATTTTTGAGATATTATTAAAAATCATGTTATGAATCAAACTACTACTTACTTACTATACAAGATAGTGCCCAACTAACTCGCATCATGCCCGCATCCTAATAAAATAGCTGCGTGATTGATATGGGATTAACAGCGCGATTGGGCAAGGAAAGATGGCTTCTTTCGTTGTTTATTTGACCTATTTATTTAGTCATACAGTTAGTTCGAAAAAACATTGCATTGATTGTCGCTTTGCTCTATCATATTTTGAATTAATCATTTTAATTTCTCTGTGAGTTGATTATTTTGTGTTGACTGTTGGAAATGTTGAATTTTCAAGACATAGAACTAACATTATTGCCAACTAGGTGTAGAATAAGCCCCTTTCGAGACAACATACATATTATCAATCACTTTGTATTATGACGTACCTACTACTTGTCATAAACTGAACTAATGGCCGGTCCCCTAAACGTAAAAAGAGCTTTACAAACATTAATTACCTTTGCTTAGGAAATCCGTGGCTTGCCCGCTCCCATTATCACACTTCACCACCGCTACAAAGATAACCACGTACGCCAACGAAATCACGGTGAGTTTATGACACATTATAAAGATTATTTAAAAACTAATTTAAAAAAAGTACGTCAATCAGCAGTCGATCACCGGTGTATAACTGATCGATAATTGTTCTGAAGCCAGGATATAAAGTGTCCTCCGGAGGACAATGGTCGGCACCACCAAACAGTCACGAAAAGAAAGCGCAGGGCAACGTGACCGACCGATAGAAATGGCGCCCTCGATTTTTTCGCTGCTTAAGGACTAATGTTGAATTGCTAACGGGGTACATTCCCAGTAGACCTCTGATCCTTATCGAAGCAAATTAGCAGGTGAAAGTCAATTTTGTGCCTTTGAAGTGACAGTTGTAGCCGGAAATATCAGCTGGGTACCGACCGGACCATTTAAAATCGGATCAGCCGTGCGATATCATAAAATGTGATTAAAATATGTTTCAAATCAATCCTTACGTCTACTGATTAAAGTCAATTTGATTTTGACATTTGAGGGTAAGTGATATAGCTCAACGATATCGCAAGTCAAACTCAAAATTTACTTTAATCAGTAGACGTACCTAAGGATCATTTTAAAATGAATTTTGAATGACTTTAAGCACGCTTTCGAGAGAGATTCAGATTCGACATTGCCAATCTGAGTAAATTGGTGGTTAAGTTTGTTTGTTGAACTTATTAGGAATAGATTAGCGGAATAGCATCTACTGCATATTTGTCTATTTCATAATCTTAGAATGGACTTCCGCAAAGTCACGCCTGAATCAATTAACTATCTCATTTTCAATTCCGATTTCTGTTGAATAATTTTCATGAATCTTCATTTTCCTTATTACACCAATTTACTCAGATTGGCAATGTCGAATATTAAAATGTAGAAAATTGACGGTTTCCTTTTGAGGACACTAATTGAATTTGTAAGGTATTACAATTCGTCAAAAACATCACGATACTCGTGATCTTGGAAAGGAAATCATGTACATGTTCGTAATTCGACAATTCCACGTTTAACGCAGTTTCTCCTGCATTTAAAAACGAGTTCCGTTTGAAATGGAATTCGTCAGTTTTACGTGCATCGATTTTGGAGAAAATTGGAGCATGTTGCATATATGTATACAAGGCGATTCATAACATATTTACTATCCCGAAAGTATCAATTTATTCTATCAACAAGAAGAAATACCTAATATTAGCGGAAGGAAAACAAAATTAGTTTTATTCCCATATTTCTTCCCCCGATTTCTTCCACGTTTAGCTGTTTTTTTTAATCTTCTTTATAATTAACTCGTTGTCCCGCTCGCGACTTCGTCCGCGTTTGTTTATTTATACCTACTTAGACTATATTATCCATGCCATAGTACAAACACTTATTATGCAGCTGTTTCCCAAGTTCATAAGGCTTCTACCTACCATCACCATCCCGTCACCGTCCAGTCACCGTCCAGACACTGTCCCGTCACCGTCTCGTCACAGTCTCATCACCGTTCCGTCACCATCCCGTTACCGTCACCGTCACCTTCACCGTCATGGTCGCGTCTTATTTTTTTTGTTATTATGTGACATTTTAGTGTCTAACTTCAAAAACATACATAGGCTATTAAAGAACCTTTTAACCCCCATTACATCCATTGTTGTCTGTGTATCTGTTTTGCGTTTACTTATCTCCCTATCGTTAACCTATAATCTATTGTTTTTTTTTTGTGTCTTCTGTCTGTGTTTGTCGAATTAAATTTATTTCATTTCATTTATTTCCATTTCATCCCCTTCGGGGGCTGAATTTTCCAAAATCCGTTCTTATGTTGATGTTACCGTGCAAGGTAACATCTTTTAAAGAATGTCTGTTTCAAATTTCAGACTCCTCGGCTCAGAAGTTTCCGAGCTTTCGTTATGAGTCTGTCAGTGAGTGAGTGGACTACTCCTTTGTATATATATAGATATAGATTATTATAAAGCGTACGATTGTTCGACATTCAAGATTTCTACTACCTACCTCAAACATCTGAATAATTGAGTTAAACCGATTTAACCCCAAAAAACAGCAGATATTTACATAGAGTTTTCAATGAAAAAGGTGGAATTTCCAAAAGCTGTAAAACAAATTTTATTGAAAATTGGGTATAGAATAAGCCCCTTTTGGGATAGCATAAAAATAATGAACCACCGTGTATGTATATACCTATATTTGAAAACCTTTACTCCCTAACGGTTGTCGGTTCTGCGAGCTATATGGCCTGCCCACTCGACTTCAACTTGCTTATTCTGAGAGCTATGTTGGTGACCTTGGTTACTACAATTTTACATTTTGATGAAATAAATATTTGAGTGTCAAATTACGCCCAAACAATACCGCAAAGTTGATGTCATGGGGCATGAACATGATTGAAGTTATTTTCCCTTGCCGTAAGGTTGAAAATCGCAGTAGGTAACTTCACTTGCATTCAATGTTGAAACTTATCGCAAGCTTTCTACATTAAATCGAGGTGAATGACATGGAAAAATCAACACAACACAATGTCATAATAAGCAACATAACAACTTTTATTTGTTAAACACATAAATTGGCATAAATTAAAGACAAGATGGCTTTATGCAAATAAAATGGATTATGACATAATGAGCGTTTGATCTTTTGCAGACTGTATCCTACCTCTGCCTCTACATTTAAAACTACTCGCATAACTAAGGTACGTAGTTGTATAGCCCGCGACTTTTTCCACGTTTTCTCTTATTCAACGTTATTTTCTTATTAATCAGCTACACTGTGTGAGGGGTTGGACTTTATAGAATTAGAGTCTGCTTCCAAACCGACTTCTAGAGCTTACCTTCTAGGGTTTTACCTGTCTGATGTCTGTGCGCTGAGTTGCATTTTGTCAGTAATGCACGTTCGTTGATGTTGTTTGTTGAAAAATGATCCGTTTGAAATATATGCACTAGGTACTTATGAATATTCTGATCCTCTTTCTACTCTGTAGCTACAGGTTATTTAAGATAAGTACCTATCATTCACCAAGGAGGTAAAACATTACTTTTGATTCCAGATTAATTATGAGTAAGTAGTTACCTATAAATCGCTATTACCTAATACCGCTACTCATTCCGGCATTATGGTGTCCAAGGTTTCGTAACAAAAGCTTAGCTTAATCATACATTAACATGAAAAATACATTCATAAAAAGTTGCAATAAAAAATGCAGACAGCGCATTCGCTTTCGCCGCCAGCCGCGGAGCGAAGTCAACGTCCCTCCCAACGGGCGCGCGTGGGGCGACACCGCCGCTCAGTTTGACTCCAGCGATGCGCGTGCTAGCCGCGATCCTCATTACCACTTGGCCGAGTCTGGCCGGGACCATGCCGCAACCGATCCGCAACATCGTCGACTGTGCCTGGACGCTCGGCCCGGCAAAATGCCTCAACGCGCTCAGCTCGTGGCGAGCCGAAAAAGCCCTTGTCAATGCCGACTTAAGCACCAAACTATCAGAAGATCTAGAGCAGTTCCCGTGGAAGAAATACCGAAACAGTAGCGACGAAGAGCTACATTCACAACTGTGCGATGAAACGGAGAGATTGCTGAGGCGAAAACCGCTATCGCTGACCATGATACCGGGGTTCCGGTTTGAGCTGCTGTCTAAGGGGAACGGGACACTAAACGTCGATGTTTATAAAGGTTGGTTATTTCACTAAACTATCGTGTAGGCATGTATAGGTAGAATCAGTTATTAAAAACAACTTTTTAACCGATTAGTAGAACCTCCTACAATTCATACTGTGTGCTTGTTGTGTGCATGCATGCCCGTTAATTATACAAAATGCTAGTTAATTATAAAAACAGGGGACCGTTAGGGCGCATGGAACTCTATTCTCAGTATTGTGTTCATGCAGTTATTTTTAAAGTTATGTTGTGAACTCTTTTCTATATAAGTATTTATGTAAGCGCGTCCTCTTTTAGTGGAAACGAAATGTGTAAATGGTTTAAAATTACGTGATCGAAATACCTAATTAAGAATTCGCATTTGAAAGGAGTTTTAATCATAAACTTTCACTTTAACTTTTCAGACACTGGGTCTGGATCTGACCGTGGAATGAAGAAGGCTAAGAAAACTTTCTACAAGATCTTACCCTTGTTAATAGTACCAGGACTAATAATGTCCGCTATACTACCCTTTGTGCTGCCAGCGTTGAAAATGATGACACTACTGGCCGGAATGATCAATAATATGGCTTTCACCGGGGCCGTTTTCACTTTGCTAAGGAACAACGCGTTTAATGATAAATACGAGCATAAGGTGATCTACGTTAATGAAGGTTATAAAAATGAAAAGCATGCACATATTGCACATACACACTCGACCCATGAGGATCATCACGAGGGTTTCGAAAACTATGAAGAATCTAAGGACGAATTTGTGATTGAAGATGATAATAGTAAGCATACTGAAGAGCATCCACTACACTCTGATTGGATTAAAGAATACTACGGCCCTAGCACTCATGGTCATGGAATATTTTTTCAAGATCCGGGAAATCAATACAAGCGAAGCAGTAAAATCAGGAACACCAAAAAATCATGATAGAATACAAGCTATATAATATATATATAGCTTGTACGGTAACAAAGTAGACGATTATATCTTGCCAAAAGTAGTTTAGTAAGTATTTATGACAATAAAATTGTTTAAGAATTTATAATGATACAGTGATCAAGATTCTTTCTGATTATAATTCTTTGAAAACTTACCTATAGGAGATTAGGACAATGAATAGTCAAATTAATAACAATCTTTATTAATTATTATAAAAACCTTAAAAAAGTGTTGGACGTTCTAGAGTTAGTTTATGTTTTCCTAATCGCATGCTGACATTGAATTGACGTTATTTTCATAGCAGAGGCTGTGAATAATAATCAATAACGCTAAAGATGCGAGTAGAAGTCATTTTAGTATATTTCCATAAACTTAATCGAAAGTAACACAATATTTGTAACATTAAAATTAAAAAAATTAGGTATACCTATTGTTATACCTATATTTTGTCAAGTCGCCATCCCAAAATAATTTATTAATATAACCAGACTGATGGTTAATTTTTAAGGAATAATTTTAAGGTTTCTTCTATACAAAAGGGATACAAAGGGACAAACAAAGTTTTCGATTCATTTACCATAGGGGTTGTGGTCTCAATATAAGAATTTAGAAATTAAGATTCTTGTACAAAACTGTATGATAATTACACTAGTTTTTCATGTGTCTGGCTGGGACATAATAAATAATATATAAAATAATAAAAAAACCTAAATTAGACAGTCACCGATTGCTTTACAGAATATAAATTACTTATCACACAATATGTTAAAATATTTATAAATATGTAACTATTTTTACTAAAGCTTAAAATATATCTAAGATGAAGGAGCACCCTTTCATTAATCCATTCGAGCCAGTTTGCTGTTAATAAAATAAAATTTATAAAATACTAGCTTCCACCCGTGGCTTCGCTCGACCTAAACAGATAAAGCTCCTTTAGAGCCTATTTAGCTCGTAAAAAGTTTAACATTCAGCAATCTATTTGTGCATTTGCTTTGTCAACAACAATTATTCGGCTGCAATCTTTACATTTGTACGTTTCTAAGCCGCTTTAATGCACCCCTCGATTTGCGTTCTGATTGGCAGTCGCAATTTCTAAACTAAAGGAACCTATTCAGTTTTTCTATGAGTGATTTCAGCTAAAACTTTGTCCTCGTCTGGCATGTCACGGTCGTCCCAACCCCACACTGGGTTTTCTGGGTGGTGGTGGTCTTCGGAGGTGTCTTTTTCCTTCTGAGCCCAAGGGTGGGTCCCGTCGCCCGTCCTGGTAACCCGGTTTTGAATCATCTCAGCTGATACAGTTTTCAAGTCGTACGCCAAACCTGCAAGAAAAAAATAAACTGTTATTGTCAAGAATGGCCAATAAGAAGAAGTTAGAAAGGCTTTTAATGCAGAAAAGCAGAAGAGTAGACAACAACTTAAAAAGGTCTTTACAGACGGGGTAGATCGATGAAATGAAGAATACGCCTTGCGTTATGCCGATCATGTAACAAATAGTTATTTTAAATAGATTATTAATGCTGTCACTGACAAATTGTAAAACACTGAAATTAGGTAAAGTAAATGCTACCGGTTATCTTAACAAAAGTGAAAATTGTGATCGTGCTATAACTTTCCTGCTTTGCTACTTTATAGCCCCATGGGAAGATGCAGTAATAAAGAGCCACATACAATACAAGGTACCTAATACCCGCCTTCTTCGCACCCTGATACGTTATTTCAGCAATGTTTCACGTAAGAAGCTATGAGTTTCATTCCAGGCTTTTCAACTTACCGTGCTTAGCAGCAAAGTCAATAAGAGCAGTGGACATGTTTGTGCTGTAGTTGCCCAGCTCTGCTGCCTTGTAGTCCCACGGGAACACGTGATGGTAATTGTGCCAGCCTTCTCCGAAGGCGCAGATGGCAACTGTCACATTGTCAGTGGCGCCTATGTTTCTGTAAAAGCAACGCGAGGTGTGAGATACATTCATACCTACTGATATTTTAGAATTAGATGGGTTTGTATTTGTAGGCCTTGTTGGCAGCGAGCAAGAAGAGGTGTCCTAACAATATCACCTTAATTGTATTTTCAGTAAGTACAGTACGCTAGAGAATACCGGACAAACTCACTGAAAGCCATCTTAGATGGTATGGACAGTGATGTTCAGAGACAATGAGCACACAGTAAGGAAGGCATGAGAACTGACGCAGAATAAACGGGGTAGAGCCAACCCCCTGTTTCGTGGTGGACAAATTAAGACCCACCTATCAAAGTCTACAGACATAACAATCTGGCGCCTCAGGAATTGAAGTTGAAGCTAGCAAGCTTGCAAGCTTGTGTATCTAGCGAATCCATCGCAAATGTCAAATATTGAGCAGTCTCATCATTTAAATCAATGAATTTTGCAAACGCCACACTTTTGAAACCAAAATTTCCGGAATGGTATGTACAAGGACTAAGTTTCTATGCCCATTATGATATCATAATCATTTTATTGGGAAACGCCTACTTGCATGCCAACTCAGGCAAAACTGGGCCAATTATCCGACGAAATTGTACTTTCACCTATTTATCTGTTCATAATGATTAAAAAAAACAGATAAATCAAAAGAACTAAGCAAGAACACATAGTACATTTAACAAAATATATCGTTACCTACTTTCAATCAGTGTGAATTGAAGTATGTAGGTATTATGTTGTTTGTACCTACTTACTAGGACCAATGCGTAGATTTATTTTATTGCTTTTATTGGAAAAAATGGCATCATCTGTAATAATCATTCTTTTTAAAGGATATTGTACTCTATTTGCAAATAAATTAATGATAGAGCTAATAGGAGTTTGAATTGGAAAGATCAGAATGGAGGAAATTGCATCATTACACCGACAAGAGCTAAGCTCTTAAGTCATAGAAGAGCTAGGTTTACTGATAAATTAGTTAATGATCTACCTTCATTCTTAAGCTCGTATCGTCTTAAGGAAAAATTAGGAGAACAATTTCAAAAAATAATCAAAGGAGCCATTTCATTCTGGGCCTGGTCCATGTACACTACACAGAAAAATTAGGAAAAAATAGGAGATTACAAGCAAAATATAATTTCATTAATTTGAAGACAAATGCGATGGTACAAGAATAGTTCTTCTGGTATGTTTTTACTATGTGAACACTATTTGAAGGCCGTCATGTTGGTTTATAATTGGCGTTTGACATGACATTGACATATTTTTCATGTCATGTTGTTTGATTTGATGTTTTTGTTTTGTCAGATAAATGTAGGTTGTCAAAACGACATTTCACGCACGTCCATCCGCCATATTTTTGTAGCGCTGTGTGTTGCTCTCTTTGTCGAAGAAAATCTTAATGTACCTTAGCACGAAGTCAATTTAAATAAAATCACCAATTAAATACGTTTACTTTATAGCTTAGCCATATTTTAGAGTAGTGTACACAGTGCAGGCCCAGGCTCCATATATTGATGAAACGTCTCTTTTGAATATTTTTTCATTAATCACACTTGCATTATTTACATGCATACCTAAAGCAGTCAAACTGAATAAGTTTTTTTAAAATTACAGCTTATAATTCCCGTCACGACGACTAAAGAAAGATACGATCCAGTGCATAATTAGCCTCGGTCGTTCCCATGTTTTTGTCGTGCGTTCTTCCGGGATACAACTTATAGCCTTAAGTTCGTATGTCAGGCTACTTTTTGCTACATCACCAGCGCCATTATGACTCGTTGGTAAACTGCTACTACTAAAAATACTCCACTATTGCCAAAGAATTTCCTAAGGATGATGTCATGAATGTTGTGCTATGATGTTTCCGCCTGCAATACAGCAGTTAACAGTGCGCGACCAGCATTCAATCGATTTCCATGAAATTATAATAATACCTATTCAATACGTAATTAGATACCTAATTTAGCTTATTTCATATACTTAGGTGCTAAAGATATTATGTTCAGCGCCAAAAGTAGGGGAAATGTTTGAAAAAATATATATTTCTGCGATAACATCATACATTTTCTTTCTTGTCCCGTGACGTCCCTACTAATTACCTTCATCGAAAGTATTTCCAAGTTTTTGTACAAATTAATGAGGGCAACATATCTATAAAGCGATGAATTTGCGGCAGAGAGAGCAAACGATAACACTGGATTTTGTAAAAAATAACAGCAATCACTAATGTCAAGCAGTAAGTAGGTCCAGTGTAAAATATCCTAAAACATGTAGGTATGACACTGATTCTTTCTTGGTTATCATGTATTAAGACAGTGACCAGGTTGAGGTATGGTGGCTCTGAAAAGGGCCTATGACCGTTGGTGAAAGAATCATTGTAGTGAAAGGATCAGAGTGCGCTTCTTAGAGGCGCCTTTCGTGCACATGTCACATGTCTTCCAATTTTTAAGTTCTAGGACATACGGTTTCCTCACGTTGTTTTCCTTTACCGTTTGAGAGCACTAGTATAACGGACATACATATTCCGATTGAATGGAAAGTCCGGGATTCAAACCCACACACACCACTCCACTAGTGCTCTATCTATAGTAAAGGATTGATTAGTATTTGATTGATCCAAATTGATAGTAGTTGATTGATCCGCTGTGTGCTTGTCTCCAATCTCTAGAGCGCAGCAAGTCAATTCTTCCTGATGATGCCATAGAGAAGCGAAACACATGTCGAATTCTTATTAAGTTTGCTTGTGTGGAATGTGGAGCTGGAGCTGTGTGGAATGTTAGGAATAGTACTAGATATTTGTTTGTATATTTAATACCATAGAAATAGTAGCCAAAGAGGCCAAGTAGTACGTAACAGGATGGAAGGAAAAACTTACTTGTCATACGGTCTGTTGCCCCAGATGTGAGCAGCGGAGTTAACCAGCCACGTGAAGTGCAGAGACACTGTGTACCTTGTGATGGAGGCCACGTACCATGACGACCAGGCTTCCTCCCCCCATATGTAAACAGGTATCATGGCGGGAAACACGAAGCAAAGGAGCGGCATTAGGACTAGGTAGGTTCTGGAAAAGAAGAAAATACAGCATCAGACATGCGTCAACATCCCTATCCTTTTCGGATTTGCCGTGTTGGCCTAGTTTGTGTGAGGATCCCTGATTTCGATCCGAAGGCCGTGGGGAAGGGGTCGTGGAATCGAACCCGAACATACACAAATGTGTTTCTCTATTCATAAAATTAAGTGCGCGTTAAAACTATATTGCAAACTGTTTGAACGCAGTTTTATACCTACGTGATTATGCATATCTTAATGCAATTTAGATGTATGTCCTATGCAAAATAATGGAGGGTCACTGATTATTCATTTTATTTAATTTTTAATAGGTGTTTAGGGCTGTGGGAACCTAAGCCTCTGTGTCCTTCATCCATTGTTTTGGTAAGTAGCTTCCTCTTGTGCCTTATTGGTACCTAGTTCTCATCCATTGTAGAAAAACTTTCCCATTCAAATAAATTCGCCTTGTAATAGTTATTATGTATCTATACGGCGAGTGTGAATGGGACTGATGGAAGGGGAAGACCTTAGCCTACGTTAGGTGGCCAAATCGCTGACGTTTTGGAAAAAGGGGTCAACAGGTGGGCCGTATGCTTGCTTGCCCCCATATAGTTGTATAAAAAAGGCCAGGTCAAGAGTACCCTAAACCGACAAGGATGCATGAGGAATGTGATGAGAGTGAATGAAGCAAAAGAGGTAGGTATGTCAAAATCGTAGCAAGCCGGAGACCACTGGGCTTTCACCCTTTACTGCCTACCCCTCTGGGAAACAGGCGTGATTTGTATGTATGTGTTAGTTAATATCACGTGGCGAGGGTTTAGTAACTTATAAGTTACGAAATGAAATCATTTTTTTCACTTTTCATGTGGCGACCTCAAGATGTGAATCTAAGCAGAATTTAGGGCGGAAACTCGCAGGAAGTGGTCCGTGCTAAGTGGTTCTTGATTTGTGTCATTGTGTCAAACACTGGTTGTAAGGGAACTACAAGTTTGTTTTTTTGTTATTTATAGTCCATATCGCTGTCATATACGAGAGACTCGTAAACATTACTTGTTCGCACCCACTCCCTGTAAAACGAACGCTGGTGAGCACCTTTATTTAGAATCATGAACCAATTTAACAATCACTTCACAAACATTGAATTCTTTGAAATCTCACCCGGTTCGTTTAAAAAACATATACACGACACTATGCTGTCTGATTATTTAGAATTTAGATAGTTTAAATTTCAGCTGTAGTTGGTGGGTAGACTGTTTTGTACGTCCTTATAGGATGACAAAATTTTAGACCTACCAACTGCATTTTTCTTTTTTCTTTACTGCCCTCTTTCTACTAAATCCGTGGACAACGGGGCTGATTACACTCTAAGAACTTTAGTACCTACTTTAATTAAGTTTAGTAATATGTGAGTGCAATTGTTTGTTGTCCCGAATAAATAAAAATAAAATAAATAGTTTAGTTTAGTTTTTCCTATATAAAGTTTATAATTCCTAGTTTTGTTGACTAGTATATATTGTACCTGTAGTGTATGCCTTACACCACGCTGGTTCCTAGCAGGACAACTCCCTCGTTATTATTATATCACAATAATATCTCCCAGTAACTTCCCGCGCGCCTGCTCGTGCCGGCTTGACCACAGACTGACTCACTCCCAGAGAGTATGCATCCATCTCTCTATCTCAGGTGTCATCTGTTATCTGTCACTGTCAGTTGTCCCCCGGAGACAGCATAAGTTAAGGAACGCAGGTATCCTTAAATACTAGTCACTACATCCCTTCCTTGTTAAAATAATTTTATTGAATCTATTTTTGATCACCATCACTTTCGCTAGAAGTAATGCTTTGGCGAGTAGACAGATTCTACCGACCCTCACTACCGTTCTTAGCTTCTATAAGACAATTCAACTACCACTGAAATAAGGCGTGTTATTTTAAGTAACTCAGCCGCGTGATACCAACCCCACAGTGGGGGTATTGCTTGATAATTCGATGACACACGAGTCGGTAACTGAACGCAGCCCGTTCGTTAGTTCGTTTACTTCAGATGCCGGTAGCAGGTCAATATGACTGAGCTATCGTATCACTACGATGCTGAAAGCAAGGGAAATAATAATAATAATAATAATCTAGCGCATTATCCCTTTCGAGAAGAAACCTGTAATGAAAGCCCGGTTACCCGATGTATACCCGATAGCCAGAGCATTTAAATCACTAGTAGGTACATTTGAACATCCATACCCTGATCATAACTTAGAACCTACTACGCCACCTACCTCTCTCCCTCCTTTTTTTTTTTTTTTTTTTTTTTAATGAAAATGACGGATATTCTAATTGGCCTACCGGATTCTTGTAGTTTAATAGGAACAACCACTTACAGAACATCAAAGTCACAGCAGTCTTGACCTAACGCCAGTATCTCATGTGCCGTCAGGTATTAAGAATTAGATATCAGTTCGTTATAATATACTAAAATCTCGTAAACCATTTAAAACTGAACATAATTGGTCACTAAATTTACTACTCAAACATGGTTAACTCCTTGGTCCACCGCTAACCAACTTGTTGGTGTGCCTTTAAGCATGGGCTATTTAACCCCTTTGGTCCACACTTTGCATCCAATTTAGTGGAATACCTCCCACAACCAATTGAATGGCAAGACCTTTGGTTCACACTTTGCATTCAATTTAATAGAACACCTTCCCCAGCAATTTAATGCTGGACGTCTGACCAGCAACCTTGCAACCAATTTAATAGTACGGCTTAGTCAGACTGCCGCCAATCAAATGACACGCCGTGCCACCAATTTAATAGTACGCCTTCCCATCAGCACATGTGCAACCAATTTAAGGTAAGCCTGCGCTCGACAGCGTTCAACCAATTTAATGGTAAGCCTGTGTGACCAATACTTGCAACCAATTAAATGGCAAGCCTGTGTGACCAATACTTGCAATGCAACCAACAAAATGGCAAGCCTGTGTGACCAATACGTTTGCAACCAATTAAATAGCAAACCTGAGTGACTAAATCGATTATCTTGAACGTTAAGCTACCTTTTCTTCCAAAAGTTGCGGTTTATTTGAGAAATGCTGACTATTTATTGTGCTCTTGAATATAATGAGTAGTAGTTTATTTAGATTACCCTTTATTTAAACAGGGTTCATAATGAGGCCCACATGATTCTAACATGGTATTAAGCGTTCATACATCTATGGTCTCGTTATGTACGTATTTCGATATTTGTTACTATTATCGAGTCGTGGAAAGATGCTTTAACGAATTATCTTTCAAACCAAAATTTAGGCATATCGAATTTCCAATTCTCATGCATGACAGTAGGCATTCGATTTGACGAATGTTCACTAGGGCTTGCAAATATTCGAAACTGTAGTATTCAAACATTTTTTGGTGGTATTCGAATATTCGATTGCAAGCCCCAATGTTCACTAAAACTTGCACTAGTGTCGGTCGAGTATGAACACACCCTAACAACAACAATCCCGAAACACTTTTCATGAAACCACGTTTAGCGTTTGCCCGGCTGGCTGTCTTCTCAGGAGTTCGGAATTGTTAGTTAAACGACCACAAACACTAGACTTTTAATTGGACATACAAATACACTTTTAACACAAAATAACTAAATATAATATAAATAAATATTCCGGACATACCACACACGGTCAACCGATCCCAAACCAGGCACAGCCTGTACTATGGGTTACTGTATCTGTGTTAGTCACAAATGTCTGTCCAGTGCGGGAATCGAACCCGCGACCTCTAGCGCAAACTAACGGAAAGCAATTAAACACGTAAAACCAAGGAAAGTTCTCGAGCCGAATCTTCAATCGCGGAATCGCGCGGGCCGCCTTATTCTTCCTCACTCGCCGCGCAATGGTGCTAGTCGTGTAGGAACCGTGGCGCGTAGGAGAGACAGAAGTGTCGTCGTCGCCCTCGGCGCGGCATTGTGCATTTGAATTCAAATAAGTAGACTGATTAGAAACGCGCACTATACACGTTACAGGTTTTGTGAAACACATGTGTGGTCGGGCATTACTTTTGTTTTGCCGCTGATTCTGAAGATTTATCTCTAAGATTGATTTCTTGTACCAATCACCTAGCTATTACAACGCTGCTGCATCGCCGCCGCCACTCTGCGCCGCGCTGCCAACACGCCCATGACATGACGCCAGCGCCGCCGTGTCGTCGTCCGACTTCTATATTTTGTCTTCCTTCATCCAAAGTATGGGTTTATGGTTAATAGGCACTTCTTTGTGATCTTATCTCAACTTAACACGTTCCTCCGTTGACGTAATACATAAGAATATCCACTGTTACTAAACCATATTGTTTTCTGAAGTTACTTCCAACAATTATCGTTCTTCACACATTTTCCATGTTGATGTCCAGATGATACCTCACCTCTTAATTTTTTTTTTTTGGAAGTCCTTACTTCAGTTTATACTATTTGACCATCCACTACCTCTCCGTCAAATAAGTACGTAGATCATCAGAACTGCGATCGTACCTACTTACATGAGTTATACCTACTTATAGTATCTACGGCCTCTCGGTGCCGCTACTTATGTATGTACGGACTACCTACCTCGTCGCGTCACCAGACCTAGTAGTTAAATCGGTTGTATACTCATGTATAAAATCTCTAAACATTTCCAGTCTTAACTTAAAACACGAGAATTTGAGTTTAATTATTCTTTTATTTTCAAAACTTTACGCAAGTTTTGTTTTGCTAGTTAATACTAACAAAATTATTCCTCACTCATGAATCTTAAATGCAATTATAATTAGGCACTTATCTTCTCTTTTATTGTGAACCTGGTGATTGCAGGTTACATATGTCGCCATTGACCTTTAGACTGCTTCCATCTCGGACACAATAGAAAATCTATTGTGTCTTGTGTAAATCTGTGTTTAAGCAGACAAGGTGTTAATTACAAAGCACATAAACTTATACTTATCATGTAAATTACTTTGGGAGGAAGTTCGCGCTATTTTATTTCTACATTCTATTTTCACTCTTAATCACTAATTGTCGCTAGGTAGTTCAATTCCAGCATGTTTGAAATTCTGTTTATTGACAACTGTACCTACATCTACCAAGATGCACCAGCATAGATAGCTGAATCGACCACAAACAGTACAATTTGCATAGACAGAGAGCTATTGAGAACCCATGATTCAAGGCAACTAAACTGTTACCTATGTTAGCTGTGCCATACATGGTCAATATACCTACTAATTTACTAAGATTACTCTCTAGCTACCTAAAAGATCTCCTGATGTGCCTCAGGTAGGTATGTTAACTTACCTAGTTATCTGGTATATTATTAGTAGGTAGTTAGCTTCTTTAGGTACCTACTGACTTATAATTAACTGGGATATTTCAAAGAAGTAAGTTCTTTAAAATACTTACCTTGTCTTTTTTGAACAAGAGTATTTCCACTATCACTGAACTCTGCCAACAGTTGTTAGAATAAACAAGTAACTAAATGTTAACATGTTTTTTCTTTCAAATAATCCATTCACAACACAGGAAAATTTGGGTTTAATTTACCTTTTATTTTCAAACGTATGGTGGGAAGGTATTGGTACTTTAGTACTTATCTCAAATAATTTGTAAACACACTAGGTAAAAATACTTTGAGAGTAGGTATTATCTTGTAGGTAAGTAAGTTCCAATCATCATCCAGGTATATTACCATAAATCTTACATTACCTACCAATCTTTCCATTTAACGCCTACATTCTTTTTTTGAAATGGTAAATTAGTTCCATGATTTTTTCTGCAGTTTGTTATACACGCATCACTTTCAAGTCGCACCCATGATAACAACTAACCCCCATACTTTTAAACGAAACGCAAGCAATGCTTAAAATTATCCCCGTCTGTATTATCACTGCTTGTCACCATGCTTGTCAATAGCAAGAGATGGCAATACCTTAGCTCAGCTCCCATATCTATGACCCCTAGCATTGTCCATCCCTTATCAGAAGTTTATAATTAAGGCATCAGATTTTATGCTCCAAAGTTTGTTTAACCCAGCATGATATTACTTTCAATAACAGTTCTACATTAACCTTAATTCCCATACCTTTTTATAATTTTTTGGAAGAAAAAAAAAAATTTCATTTCTACAAGGATTTTTGGTAGAATACACCAACCGTCTCGTGCCAAAATGTTTGGCAAAGAAAAGATAAAAAAAACAATGCTTTATTTTTGCCTTTTCTATCAGAAACACACAAAATATAGATTCCTGAATCCTTGTAGCATAATAATGACCTAGATAACCAACATAGGATATCACAGTAGGTATAATTTGCAATAAATTAGCCTACACAGGATGGTGGGCAACTTTTTGTGAAATTGTTTGTTTGACCGATTCGTACTTATGTTCTCTAGATTATACATAAATACCTCGTTATCCTCATCGCCATTTGTAGTGTATGCCTTACACCACGCTGGTTCCTAGCAGGACAACTCCCTCGTTATTATTATATCACAATAATATCTCCCAGTAACTTCCCGCGCGCCTGCTCGTGCCGGCTTGACCACAGACTGACTCACTCCCAGAGAGTATGCATCCATCTCTCTATCTCAGGTGTCATCTGTTATCTGTCACTGTCAGTTGTCCCCCGGAGACAGCATAAGTTAAGGAACGCAGGTATCCTTAAATACTAGTCACTACAGTACCCTTCATAAAATTCCATTCTAGCCAAGTAGGATAGTGAGTAATTTGAGTTTGACGTCGTTTTAGGGCACCACAAGTACAGAGACAGATAGACGAGAAGTATCATCTGATACTTAGACTCGGTAAAGGAGCCCTAAAAATAAATAGAAAGTTACAAATACTAAGTGGGGAAAAAATACTATGAGTAGAAAAGTGTAATAGCCCAAAGTCCTGCTTCGCTATTTTAAGGAGCTGGGCTGGCTGGGGTAGGGTTAGCATAGGGGGACAATGCATAAAACACCCCACAGCGGGAAGTCAGTGCAGGTCTAACCAACCCCGATTAGAATTAGATGTGTAAAAATAAGCAAATGGCGATGAGGTGAGTAATGTTTTACTACAAAACAAAGCGAAGGTACTTACCGTTTCTGAAACATGACAATAGGATCCTTCTCGAGGTCCGACATGTCGACAGTGGCGCCTTTTTCGAAGACATCCTTGTGTTTCCGTAACATCAGCCAGCCGATGTGCGAGAAGAAGAACCCTCGCTTTGCGTTGTGGGGGTCCGCGTCCGTCTCCGTGAACTTATGGTGAACTCTAAAAGTAAAAAAAAAAATTATACAACTAATGTGGCAAACAAGCCTACGGCCCACCTGTTGGTAAGTGGTTACGGTAGCCTATGAACGCTTGCAATACCAGGGGGTATGCCCCTGGTGTTGCAAGCGTGTTGCCGACCCCGAACCCCTACCGCAGGAACTCAACAGTATTTGAACCAAATAATGTTATTTCGCTGCGATCTCCTTTATGACGGAGCCCGCCTGGGCTGCTCCAAATTAGAGCGCGAAAATCTCGCTGTGCCCTATCTCCTGCCAACTTATTTCATAACAAAAAGTATTTAATACAAAGATTTAGAATACCAGAGTCGGACATACTAATGCTTTCGCTATATGTAGACATTACAATTAGTTAGCCAAAGTGCAAGTTCAAACAGATGGGTTGGAAAGTTTCTTTTGCAGGTACTTTGTAAGAGAGTGATTTGCTTGTGTCTAACGAGACATAGAACAACGTGCAAGGTAAAAGCTTGAAGGTAAAATACTGACAGATAGTGATTCTGTTGTCAATTTACAAACTTGAATTGCTTTGCTCCTCGTGATTGTGAAGTGTATAAGTACTCACAAGTTTAAAATTCATCTTCGCACCACTGTGCCCTTAGTCATTGTGGTATCAAGATGGATTTGGGAAGGTGACTTTCGCTAGACTTTTAGTATGAAAATACGCTTTGATGGAAGAGTTATGGTATATGAAGCCATATATCTCAGTTTATAGGTATTCGGTATTCATTTCTAGATACCTCAAGCCATTTCTGAGAATAAAAAGGTCTTCGCCCACGGACAGACAGATGAACAAAAAAAGCCATCCTGCAAGGGTTCCCATTATTCCATAATAGTACGGAATCCTAAAACGTTCACGGTATATCTGAATATTTTTCAGGACACGGGTGGAGTTTTTTCCCACAAATCTTGAATAGGCATTATTACTGTTATATTATTATCCTGTTATATTTATATCCGTCTTGAGCTTAACAATGACTGAAGCACCTACTTACATACACAATAGAAATGAATGTGTACCTACTTCGATATTGTTACAACGTTTAATACGTAATGGTGAAAGCTTTCAAAAGTTTGAGGCTTCATATTGTATTCAAAATATATTTTGAAGAATTAGAAAAACAAAATAATTTTAATTATACAATTTTCTTGGCTTTATTTGTTAAGGGATCTACATTCTTTTGAATGAAAAGTGCCACCCGGCTATTTTGTAAAAGGCTTTGTTTTTAATATTTACCTGTGATCTCGAACCCATTCATAAATGTGGTTCTGGAATGCCATGGTCTGCATGACAGCCAGGAAGAGCCGAAGAGGCCAGCGCGCTTTATAGGCTCTATGGGCCCATAGTCTGTGCGCACCAGCTGTCACCCCCATTGCTGACAATATGGCAAAAGAAACGCCTGAAAATAAAAAATAAAAAAAATTGACACTATCACTTCCAAAAGGTAGAAGGGTCTCTTTGAAAGGTAGTATGGATAGGTACCCTAGATTCTGACTTCTTATAATAAACAAATAATTCTTGTATAAGAATGGGCACAAAAGACAAAAAATATACCTACTGTCTCGGAAAAATCTATTTCTGTAAAAGTATGTAAATGAATAATTATTAGCGCGATGGAATTCCAAGATCTTTTGCAAAGTGGGTTTTGTTGGGATATATGCTCAGTTCTGAAATAGATTCGATTTTATAGCTACAAGGAAAATTAAGCCTAAGTACCTACCTACACTTGAGCTTATATAAGGTAATTCATTACCATACCACCCCGAAAGGGGGTTACTCTATCAACAAAAAGAAGTGTTAAGTTTTTTTAAGTGAACGGTATGTCTTGAGTAAACCGAAACAAATGATTTTTGCATAGAGTTTAATCCAATGAAAAATATCTTATTTACTAAAGTCGTAGAATATACTTAATTGCAAATTGGGTGCAGAATGAACCTCTTTCGGGAAAGAATACCTACATAATTATGAATTACCGTGTATCGTTGATACACGGTAATTCATAATCATCATCATTGCGGAATAATAAGTTTATTTTGTCCAAAACAGTCAACTATTTGAACTGTTTATCATTTTTCCGCGAATGGAAGGAAACGTACTAATTTAGGCATTTGCCCATCTTACCAAATAGTATAGTCCACATTCTGCATCGCCCTGTAAACATGAGGTAAAACCCGTAGAGTGTCGCGGCGTGCAAATATACAAAGGCTAGCACGTTTCTCCATACCAACTGCCATCTGCAAATAATGAAATGGAACAGTCACGGAACGAGCTTGTATGTTATTAGCGTGCATTTTCCTTTTTTAGGAAAACAGATAAAATAAAGAATGGGCGTTTTGAATGTGACTTTCGAGATATCGGGTTTCAAGTTTTTTCTTATTTCAGATATAAATAACTCTCCGTGTTTATACGGCGCGCGATATGTTATTCAAAATTTATTTAAAAATGAGAATTACGTCTACTGAGTAAAGTTATTTTTTTTTTACTTTAATGGGCTTGCGATATCGTGGAGCTAGATTGTACGCCTCAAATGTCAAACTCAAAATTGACTAAGGAGCTGTAATATATTAGAAGTACTTATTTTACATGGCATATCGCACGTCTTTAGAACACGGCTTTACGGTTACGAGGAATATTTCCATGAACAAAAATAATTATTATAATAATAATATAATAATAATATAATATAATATTCCGGACATATTACACACGGTCAACTGATCCCAAACTAGGCATAGCCTGTACTATGGGTACCAGAGACTGATATACATAATATATATATATTTAACACCCAGACACAGAACAAACATCTGTTTATCACACAAATGTTTGTCCAGTGCGGGAATCGAACCCGCGACCTCTAGCGCAGAAGGCAGAGTTACTACCAACTGAGCTATGAGGCCAGTCATTATCATTATTACTATTATCTAGGTACCACGCGAGAAAAGCCGCTGCACAAGCTAGTACCTACATAATAAAATGTAGTTACTGAAGTTTGAGTCCGAGTCTATATACCTGAAAGACGATGCGGACATAGAGAGCGAGCGGAGGGCATTGCCTGCGAATATGATAGCCCGCTTGTTTTCTCATTGATGCTAAACTAATTTTAATAAATACTAATTATACCAATAAAATTATACCGTGGTGGCCCCGGCTAAAGAATAGGCCCCTCTCTATCCGCGGATGTCGTAAGAGGCGACTAAGGGAAAAAGCTAGGGGATGGGCAGCAGCGTCCCTCATTTTAACAACGATAGCTCTAACTGCGCTCGCCAACCCGCATGCCCAGCGTGGTGAGTATGGGCAAATCCCCCCACATGGTAAGGAATTTGCTCTGTCTGTTGGGGAGGCCATGTTCAGCAGTGGACGTCTTACGGCTGAAATGATGATGATGATGATGATGATACCAATAAATTTATTATTCTGATAAACTTACTCTTTTATGAGCTTACTAGCTGATGCCCGCGACTTCGTCTGCGCAGGATTAGTATTTCGAGTAGCTAGTAGTCATATTTTGGACAATTCACACACTATCTTTATAAATTGTAGCCTATGTGTTATTCTGATGTATAAGCTATATTATGGTGAAGTTTCATTATAATCCATTCGGTAGTTTTTACGTGAAAGAGTAACAAACATACATCCATCCATCCATCCATCTATACTTCAAACAAACTTTCGCGCTTATAATGAAAATGAAAAATATTTATTATAATATTAGTAGGATAGGATTCTTATAGTTTATATACGAATAGTATAGCGCTCTGCGCGTTCATTACATATAATAACATGCTCAGGATGACGTAACGCCCCCCACCAAACCGAAGACATTGTTAAAGTTGCGGGTAGTCGGTGGATGGAAAAAACTCAAGACCGTTAGTCATAGAACTCTTTTGGGAATGGCCTAGCTCTAGCAGAGGACTAATACATGCTAATACGATGATGAGAGGGCCCATGTAGGGAAGGCTGTGCATTTAATTAACTTCAGTTTTAATTTTTTCTATTTATTACAACCTGTATAGTCTAATAACAAAGCTTTAAAAATTGTGTATATACTTATAGATGGCATCGGTCGATTTTTCAATGGCGTGCGTGCGACGTAATAACCATTTATTTACTTCGGGGTGATTGTATTTAGTGATTCTATCAACAGTGCTAAGTACTGTATCGTAGCCACATTCAAACTGATGCTATATAATTATCGACGTTATCAACAAATAACTGTATAATAGGATTCTATCTCTTATCAGATTTCCATTGTGATTGAGTCCGTTTACAGTACATTCTTTACACTTTCTAGCTTTCATGGTTGTTAATCTATTAAACTTGGTGTTAAAAGGTATTTAGAAAACACGAAAAATTTCTAGGGATAATTTTTACCCAATTACTTTTTGGGATTTATTTTTTAAATTGAGGATATCTGTATAAAAACTAAGGTCATCGATATAGCTCTCAGTTAGTAAGTTGAAGTGGCAGGCTATGTAGCTCGCGGAACCGACAACCGCTGGAGAATAAAGGTTCTCGAATGGCGAGCAAGTTGAAGTGGCAGTGGGCAGGCTATATAGCTCGCAGAACTGACAATCGTTCTCGAATAGCGATCACGAACCGTACTACGCAGTGTTGGAAGGATCCCCCGATGGCCGATGACATTGTGAAGGTTGCGGGAAGGCTCAAGACCGTGCGTCGTGTTACTCTTTGGGGGAGGCCTAAGTTCAGCAGTGGATTTCACTAGGCTGATGATGATGATCTTATAAATTAAAGTTATGGCGCGAGCTCTACTAGTGGTTAAACGTATTTATTTAGTAACAAAATCCATTGCGTAATATTGTCCACCTGTCTATGTAGTATAGGTACCTAGGTAGGTAGGTAGGTAGACATTTTAATTTCTGCAAAGGAGATACTGGTTTAGGATTCGTATTTTATAAGGTGATCTCTAAAATGATTATATTATATTCAAAGTCAAAGTAAAAATCCAATTTGGTTATCCTTGTTATCTAAGTAGGTACCTATTTATATTTTTTCCTATTTTATTTAAATTCCACGTCTGATCTCTTGTCTGCTCAGACTTAGGTAGTTTTAACACATTGAGTTAGGTTTTTAGGTTTAATGAATTTATTCTCAGCGGTATCTGCGACGACAAGATATGACGAAGTTTCCCATATGCTGCCCATCCGAGTTGGATCCGAGTTGCTGCCCATCCAAGTTGGACCTACCTAGTTGAATCGTCTGACCCAAATAGACATAGTGGTCTACAACTTGAATGGTATCGTTCCCAACATATACCGGCATGGGTAAAACATGAGCATTGGACATGATATTAGTCTTGCCCATGTTCATTTTAAGACCCACTTGTCCTTCCCAGTGCAGAAGCTTAAAAACATCCTCCAATGCAGAGGTGAACAGTTTTGGAGAAATTACGTCTCCCTGTCTCACCACTTTTTGCAATTGGATAGGATTTGTGCTCTGGTCCTGAGTCGGATAGACACAGTGGCCTTGCTGCACAAACACTTCAACACTTCGATATACCGGTAGTCAATCTGGCACCGCTGTAGTGACCGTAACACTGCCCAGGTCTCGACTGAATCGAAGGCTTTTTCGATTTACGAGGATAGTGTGTAGTAAGTACAAATAGTTGTCGGATCGAGGGAACTTTACATATACAATACAGATCATAGGTGGGAAAGAGAATGGGTTTTTTAATGAGCACTTTGAGTATAGCTCTTTGAGCTCTTTCAAGGCGTATCACCTACAGGCTGATGATGATGATGACAGAACAAAATGAAATCTCTGGCTGGGTTATTAACTCACTCGTAATCTCTGTTTTTCCTCGGCTCTGAGTTGTTGATCCGTAGCATGTCCTCATTTATTGACTTCGACAGTAACTTGTTCACCAGGAAGTATGATTCCGACATATTTAGTGAAGTCCTGAAAATAACGAAAAACCTTTGTTAGTACTATAAACGCTACTAACCACAGAATAGTACATATTTTGACCCCACTAGCCTAAAGAAAGGGTTCGGTAACGTAAAAACGACTGCTTGGTACCTATGTTTGTATTTACGAATGTTCCACCGTAGCGCCGAAACTACTCATCCGATGTCCAATGTAATGTCTTGATGAATGAGGTGCCAATCGATTCGTTATTTATAATTAGCCAATCAATACAATTTTTATGGTTCTTTCGATGAGCGTGAGGGTAAAAAACATTTGAAAAAGTAAAGTTAACTTTTCATTATAATTAGGTAATTTAATAGCATGGATCTTAAAAAAATAACACGTTACTTTGAACTTTGGAAAACATATGTTTTGACCTCTCTGTTCTGAGGCATCCATGTGCATTGTTAGTTACTTTTTATGGAAAATAGCATTGCCATTGTAACTGTTCATTGCTCTATTCAAGGCAATCTCTGTCACGTGTCGAACAATTTATGGCGTCAAAACATAACTCTCTACGTATGTGTTTCTCTATAATGAGTAATATCAATGCCCCTTCTAGGTTGTTTAAACTTTCGAATGGCTCTTTTGGTTAATTGTATGAAAAAAGTTATGAATATAATTACCTACTAAATTAATATGACTTTTAAGACCATACATTATCAAAACATTTATAATTGAACAGTTTTCACTAAATTTTAATTTTGGCAATATTTTATAAATTTTCTTTTTAAAACGTACCATATAAAGCCGTATTTAAACGGCGTGTGATTTGTCATGTAATATATGTTTTTCAATTTATTACAAAATGATCCTTACGTCTACTGAGAGTCAACGATATCGCAAACACCTAAAAGACAAACCCACAATTGACTTTATTAGATAGAGGTAGGTATCCTTTTGAAATATTTCAGAGAAATAGATCAGATGACATATCATATCACACGCCATTTGAACACGGCTTAAGATTTGATACATCGAGGAGCACGCTATCCTACTAATATTATAGGTAATTGCAAAAGTTTGTGAAGATGTTTAGATGATTGAATGTTTGTGGTTCACACGGCCGAACGGATCTTGATGAAATTCGGCACAGAGATGAGAGTCTGGAATAGCACTTCTAATAACTTTTTATCTTCATAGGTACCACGCGGGCGAAGCCGCAGGTGGAGGTAGTGTTGTTTATCCTACTAATATTATAAATGCGAAAGTTTGTGAGGATGTTTGGATGTTTTTGTTGTTCAATCGCGCCGTAACGGCTCAACCTATATCGTTGAAACTTGGAATAGATAAAGTTCTTTACCTAGAATAGCATTTAAGCTACTTTTTATGTACCACGCGAGCGAAGCCGCGGGCGGAAGCTAGTTTCCCATATGTCGGGGCTAGGGTGATGAGAAAATTAATCTACTAACTGGAAATAAATATTTGCCTATGAGAGAAAATCTAGGCGAAAGAATCGTTTCTAAATCGAAAGGACCGCTAGAACTCCAGGGACGATAAATTTCCAATCGATGCCGTGCATGACTGCAAGGTGAAGAACAAATTGCAATGCGCGCACGCATGTTCGACATTGTAAGTGTATTGCAACCACTCCACATCAATAGGTAATATTTCAGTTCATCCTCCTTATTTGATGCAAAGTTGGAATGGTTCATTCTAATGCAATCATGACGTAGGTGCCAAGATAAACGGTCTTGAGCTTTCTCTATCCACTGACGGTTTCTCGATATAACGTGACTTCTTGCGATCTCCAATGTCATCCGGGCTTCCTACAATGCTTCGTCGGAGCGTTATGAACAGGCATGAAATAAATAATTAATAATAAGTTGGAACATACAGTGAAAGTCCTATCAAAGTTGGTTGAGTATTTTTTGTGTGCGTGAACAGAAACACAGGCAGACATGAATTCAGTTTCAGAATTCATTAGTAGCCCTTAGGTAACCTTGTCATGAAATATTAATTTATAATAATGATGAAGGTATTTTTTACTTATAAAGGTTTAATATAATTATATTATCCTCTAGCTAGAATATGTTTGTTTTTATTGGTAGGATTATCATATATTAATAAGTCTAGACAAAGACTTTGGTTACTTTGGCTTAGCACTGAGCTTATTAGCTTTTATCAATTAGCAAGTAAAGTAACACAACAAACTTTAGGGCTAAACAAAATAACCGCAGCCTATTAGATCTCTACATGTAGGCAGCTTTCATGCCATTAGAGACGACTTAAAAAATGTATTAATAATATTATTAAATTAATGCGAGGAGACGTTGGGTGCAGATATTTTTGGACTTGTCGCGACAGCATACGCTTTTTGTAAGTATTGATTTTTTGAGGTTTATGGTGACTCTATTTTCTTAGGAGCACAAGCCAATGATGATAAATTATACTGCCACTTTTGAAAGCACGGAGACATCAGTCAGATGCAGAAGAAAAGTGATAAAGCCTAGCTTTCACAAAACGACACTTGGCGTACCCAAGTACCTATCACTCATGCCTCTCTGAGTATGTGCTGTTGCTGACACATAATATGTAAATAGTATTATAATGAATAACATTTTTGTTTTTTTTTTCAAGCTACGTTCATCGTGGCCCGATACGCTGTTTTTAGATCGCAGAAGAAAAACCCGGTTTTATTTTCTTAAACCTAAGGGACCATATTGAACCTCTACATTACATTATTTGGAAATGGATCATCAGAAAAATGATTGAGACCAAGCCGTGTTTGTTGCCTGATTATTCTAGGCTTGACGACCAAGAACAGGCGTAACTTCAATTAGTTTCTAAGACATTTCAAAGTGCTCATCTTTACTGCTGTACACCTTGATAGAGCAGGCAAAACCTACAAAATTCCTAGCCTATCCATCACATATTTTCATTCCTACCCAAATGGCCTTTCTTGTGAAAAGATAGTTTACGACGTCTACCGTTGTAGTGGTCTAATAAACGCCGGAACCGCTACAATTTACGAGTACATGCATGGTGAATTAAAAGTGTGCGTCAAACTTTTTGAGGTCAGCAAAAGTAAGCATGCCGGTTGCCTTGCTGGTGTGATAGGTAGGTATGTAGGCTATATAGCCCCTGCAGCCATTCTGTTGCCACTTGCTTCACGCAGACTCTGTACCGGAGAAAGTACACAGTAAGCAGAAACTGTGAGTGCCTCATCTTCGTAAATTTTACTGACTCAAAAACTTGGGTTTACTACGGCAGGTAAGTACAAAAAATTATATACCTACTAAGTCAATGTTAAACTAGACTTAATAAATTTTTTTGTTACTAGATACTGCTCAGCAAATTAGACTTTTTACAATCGCTTGACGTTTATAATTAACGCATAAATCCATACAATCAGCTCGCGATAGTCATATTTAAAATGATCTTTGCGTCTAACGAAATGAAGTCACTTTTGAGTTTGACTTGAGGGATGTGCAATCGTTACTTATCATATTGTACACTCAAAGTTGTCTTTATTTAGTGGACATTTTTGAAATAAATTTAGATGACATTGTGATGCGTAGATTATGCGATTTTTTTTGCGGTGACCTAAATTGACAGTCCAAAGGCTCGTGTAAAATAGTGGTAACAAGCTTGCATTTGACTGGCAATAAGACGTTTTAGTAAACCTTGTGTCAGGTATTTGCAAGTTGCGATACTGCTTCATGGGTACTGGTACATGGTAACTACGCTGCCGGTGAAAGTGCTGGCGATCTCGACGCAATCTTATTGACTCAAAGTCGAGGTCAAGCGCAGAACAAGTTTCATTCTCATTATGAACGTACTCGAGGAAGTAAAAGTTAGCGTACCTATTGTAAATTGTAGGTAAAAATTTTGACAACGATTGCTGATTTTGGAGGTTTTGTAGCTTTTAATTATTAATTAATTATTTATCGCCATACTTAAGTGTTTTCTTTTGTACAGTTTCCTAAAATTAACCAAGTTCTACTTTCTTTTCTTAAAAATTTTACCCGGCATCCATCCAAGGCATTCCACACGTAGGCTCAGCAGGCCAGACAAGTGATCGTTTTACCAAACTTTACTTACGGAAAATATAATACGCATCATAAAAGATAGCTGTGCATCAAATTCAAACCCCTATCTTTATCAATTCTACCTAATTAGCATTTTTTTTACAATAAAAATCTACAGAGACAGATTCAGAAAAGAAGATATCGTCTTACGATGATGTTACCAGTTTCGTATCAAGACAATAACTGAGGTTTTAGAAAAGTGAGAAATCACAAAAAAATACAACTACCAACATCTGATCAAGATATAAAATAAACATTAAGATAAAAGAACAATGCTGTAGTAAAATCTATAAAGCACTATTTATAATTTCAATTTACTAAATAACGAGGTAACTTTCGACTTATCTGAGTACTACATATTGTAGTTCAACTTTTTTGCTATTTAGCATCTATTGAACCATATAAAGATAACTTCATTATGTATCAAAACTTAGGGGAACGCAGGAGGCTATTTACCCCCCAAAGGCCCTTAATAATTATCATTGATTTAATAGTGTTACACATACTATAACGTTATTTAATATAAAAAGTTATAACTTAGCTTTATTGATAATTTCCTATACTTTTTACATTAATATTGCTAATCCTATTAAGCCAGCTTAACCTAATATTACGCCTTTTTGAACTTGAGTGCAAAATTAATAATTAAATTTAAAAAATTGATAGTAATTTAGAGGAAAATTCAAAACCCAACGAAGATTATTTTATGGAAATAACTGTCTTTTTGCTTTGTTGATTAGGTAAATAAATGCTGGCTTAGGTAAAGGAATCTCAAACATAGAAAACCAAAAGAGACGTTTCATCAATATATGGAGCCTGGGCCTGCACTGTGTACACTACTCTAAAATATGGCTAAGCAATAAAGTTAACGTATTTAATTGGTTATTTTATTGAAATTCACTTCGTTCTAAGGTACATTAAGATTTTCTTCGACAAAGAGAGCAACACACAGCGCTACAAAAATATGAAGGATGGACGTGCGTGAAATGTCATTTTGATAACCTACTTCTATCTGACAAAACAAAAACATCAAATCAAACAACATAATATGAAAAATATGTCAATGTCATGTCAAACGCCAATTATAAACCAACATGGCGGCCTTCAAATAGTGTTCACATAGTAAAAAACTTACCAGAAGAACTATTCTTGTACCATCGCATTTGTCTTCAAATTAATGAAATTGTATTTTTCTTGTAATCTCCTATTTTTTCCTAATTTTTCTATGTAGTGTACATGGACCAGGCCCAGAATGAAATGGCTCCTTTGCCGCGACCCCAAAATTATGTCGACGTTGGCACAGCTGTATGCATAGCATTGTTGGAAAAATAAATCTAGTTGTTATTATTTTAGCAAATAATTAATAAAGGAATTCTCAATGATAAAAATTTAAGAGAACCGTAACAAAAAAACGGTATTTCATTTGGCCGCTCACAACACAAGCGGTCAAAAGTACCTACCTAAAGGTAGATAAGTATCTAATTATGCAAATTATGTTAGGTAGTTAAAATATGTAGGTGCAAGTCGGTTCTGGCACGCGTCGGCCGCTAGCGCAGCACGTTCCGTTTGGGTCGTAGTTGTTATCAAACCATACACGTCATTACGCTACTGATTTGACCCCAAAACAGCTGATGTTTGTATAGATTTTTTTCTATGAAAAATTACGAATTTTTTCGTATTCGTAAAATTCATTCTATCTATCTATTCTATACAAGGTGATCCATAATATGTATGCTATCCCGGAAGAGGCCTAATCGACATCCAATTGGCAATAAAGTTTGTTATAAGACTTTCGGAAACCCAACATTTATCACTGAAAAACCTAGTGGTAGGAGGTACAGAAGGGTACAGAAATCCTTAATGCGCACAAACGCACTGCGTAACGACTACACTTCAATGTGCGTCTCCGTTTGTCTTTGTACGTTGCGTGTATGCGCTGCGTTCATATGCAGCAATGAACGCGTACCTATAATGTTTAGATTCATCGATCTGAAATACATGACGCTGAAACCTTGCTAGAACGATTTCTCTGGAAATTCCATCATGACGTTACAAGATTTCTATTGTAGTAGGTAAGTAAATTATTTTTATAATCTCGATCAGTCATAAATGATACATCCGAAAGTTTGAAACGATGTATGTTTGTTAAATGAAGGTTCATTACTCAATCACGCTGTAACTGAACGGATTGGAATGAAAGGCAAAATGAAAGGAAATAGCCCGGATATAACATAATATGACAAAATCCGAGTACCACACGAGCGGAGCGGCGGACTAAACCTAGTCGTTAAATTGTTTTACCCCAAGCACACTGTCTGACATTATTTTTGAAATTTCCCCTTAAAACACCACTCACGGCGATTATTTAAGCTATATTTTAAGGGGTTTGTCCAATGGGTTGAATAGGGACTTTTATGCATATTTTAAACATCCCAATATCTCCCATTTTTGGAGATTTTACTCGAAATTACCTTCACGACGACCGACCTAAAGATTCATTTTTAGATAGAGATAATTTCTCGTCCCGAAGACACTATTCAAAAGGATAACCGTGTGAACACAAAGTTTTGTTTATTGTTTCAGTATAAACATTTATGAACGCGTGTATTGCCTGAAGATTATCACTTGCGATAATCTTAGGTGATTATCGCCACAAAGAAACTCGGGAAACTCTCTCCGTGCAAATCGGTCTTATGAAAGATTTGATTTCTATTGCCCTAGATTCAAGACCTTGACTGATTCATTATTTTTCTTGATTCTAGGGTTCGCGTCATGTTCGTGTGCGATTTCTTCGGTAATGATGTAATCCGCTTACGTAGATGCCTAAATAATAATCAGTAGCAGATTTAATTTAGGAGGATGGAATGATTTTTTTAAGTAGCTAATTGTTACCGGCCTCAAAGGCAGCGTTGATTTGCATGTTCTGAGGAACGGACCTGTATTATGTAGCTGTATAATCAGTAAAAGTGGTGTATAGTCAATCAGAATGGAGAAACAATTTTATGAAATAACAAGAAAAGTAACTGAGGAAAGGAACAAGGGAACGGAAAGATAGCTGCAAGTAATGCCGAGTTCAAACGGTGAACGATATTTTTTCGAAAATATATGTCATAATAGTTTTGGTAGTCAAAGTCAATAGGTTTTATTACAATATAAGATATTTTTTACAAAAACTAGAAACCGTTTCAAATTCCTGAATACTTACAAGATTAATATCAACCTCTTTTTTTTGTTATCAACCTCATTGCGCTTTGCTTAGGTACCTACTGAGCTATGGTGACCCTGAAAAAGGCCTATGACCGTCGGTGAATGAAAGAACCAGTGGACCTAGTGAAACGATTAAAGTGCGCCTTTTAGAGGTTCCTTTCGTGCACATGTCTTCAAATTATTAGGTTTTGGCCATACCGGTTTCCTCACGATGCACCCCCGTCTTTGAAACCACGACTTGTGGATTGGAAGGTGGGACCACTACCACCACTCCACCAGTGTTCTCAGTTTGAGTGTGAGGAATGTGCGATTAAGCTCACTCCTCAAAGTCGAACACAAAATTTACTTCAATCAGTAGAGATAATGATCTCATTATGAAATAAATTTCACATTATAATATGGTACGAGGTGCACAACACAACGCCGCGCGTTTGTCAAAACAACATAATATTTTAAAAAAAATATTCCCGTTTGAACGGACAATTTCGCTTAAAAGTTATCTTCAAACACATTTATGGTTTGTTTGTTCCGGATTCGGATGTTTGGCAACGGAAAACAAAGCATAGTTCGCTATATAAATATGTAGATCAATTTGGAACGGTACGTAATTTGGGTAAGCTCGAGTTACTTAAAGTTATACTCAATCCTGCAAAAGCGGCACCTTTTCTATAGAAAAGGTACCTTGCGAAGAAAAATATCTTAAATATTTTAGCCGTTGGCGTCGTTTGTGACGCAGGTTGAGCAGACATTTCAATAATTGGATCAAAGGCGATGTAAATTATGTCAATGTGCGGTGAGGAAAAAACACGGAAGTTTCAGAACATGTACTAAGCCAATGAAATGAAAAATTCAATGAAAAGTGTCGATTTTCCTAATGTCGTTGAACAAACGTTATTGCCTATTGGATGTGGAATAAGCTTCTTTCGGCTAGGTAAATGTGCTTAATTATTATAAAACAAGTGTGTAGGTAATAACGACTCACGGTAGCAATCTTAGTGGATTGTCTAAACACTGAAATTCCCCTCGAAATTCCACTCGGATCGATTAAAGGTACGAGCCAGAATAAAGACCTATTTTGGCTCGTACCCAAGAGCTTCGTGACCGTAGTGAATTTTGTGAGGGAATTAAAAAAAAATATGTCAGATTGAGGGGAGTGAAAAAATGAACTCAACCACGAACGTCAAGAAAATCAGGGTATGGTCGTTATCTTTCATAATACTTAAATATACCTACACTATTTTATTTTCTCTATGAAATTAAGGTCAGACTGCTGAATGTAAGTGGAGTGAAAATATTAACGACTAAGAATACAAGTATTAGGTCCGTAGGTTTTCAGATATTGTGTTCAAGGGCAATTTTCAGAAAACGAGCCTGAGAATAATAAGGTAATTATTCTCAGCATTTTAAAAGACTAGTCACAAAATACCTCGTGTGCTTGCGGTTTTAACCAGTAGGAAGGCTTTGAAAAAAAAAAAAACTTTCGGTAAAGGTAAAGTTACGAGTATTTCATAATCATTATCATCAAAGTTCCATTTACAAGCTAAGCTAGTCCTTTATGTCATTTTCTTTTGTGCGACTCAAATCTTGAAAGACATTTTTTTTATATATGTGGAGAATAGAATACATAGTTCATAGTTTTTTATTAATAACATATACGATACTTATCTAAGGCTCGTATTCGAGCATTGATCTGTACTTAAATCTCGATTTGAGGCGAGATTCTAATTCTTGAACAGTCCTAAGTATAGAATCAATGATCACAGTTCACCTGAGTAAATGCTTATTCTGAAACGTCAATCAGACGAAATCGGTGCTTGAGTTTAGATTTGATTTGACATTGATCAAATGACATTTTCTTTCCGTTACACGTAATTTGATGCATATTTGTACTTCACTTTATTGTTCTATTCTATTTCCACCCTGGCTGTTTGAATTTCTGCGTAAAACGGATCGAAAATTATAAATAAATCAAAATGTAAACGAGAACATTTGAGTACAGATTTGAGACTCGATTCAGCTGAGAATAGTTTAAGTACCGTTCTTGAATAAAAGCTATGTTTGAGAAGAGATTCAATACTTAAGTAGAGTTCAGCTGATCTGTGATTAAATCTATGCTTGAGTCGTGTTTCTGAATACGAGCCTAAATCTAAATGAAATTGAGGTCTACTCTTCCGTAGATAAAAAGTTTCACGTATACGGTCACGTTTACACAATCCGTTTGAGGGTTTTATCTACATTTCACTGACATTATTTTCAGCAATTCCTATGAAAATATTGTCACGTTGATGTCAGTGTAAGTGAAAAATATTTAAAACAAGAATACTCTCTTGAGCAACGGGAATTATTTCTCTAATACCTTTTGTGTTCACGCTTACACCTAAACATGGCGATTTCCGATTATTTACAACATGCGTGTGCCAGAAACGTTAGTCGTAAAATTTATTCAAGCAACACAAAGAGGCCAATGCAGTAGGTACCTCCACAGCCTAGGGTTTAGCAATTGCTCTACCCGTGAAAGAAGCGTACAATAGCACACAATCAGCATCACTTTTTAGGAATCTAAAAATTATTTATTGCCAAAGCTGTTTATTGTTCTGAATTTAATCAACAGTAGTTATGTAACAGTCACCTAACGAAATAAAGGAGGTAACATTTTTTTTTTTATTAAATTATATATTTCTTATTATTCTGATTAACTTAATTAAAAAATAATAAACTACAGCTACAATTTTTTTTCTCATTAAAACCTTGAAGTTCTATTTTAATCTAATTTATATTCTAAAGTAAGTAATTAGGTTGTTATGCTCTATGCTTATGATAATTATCATAAAAGGTTTAACGGTAACTTAAAAAAAACGCTTTTAAGCATATTCGCAATCATCGCTTATTTAGAGCAAGACGTTTTGATACTTGCATCTACAAAACGAGTCATAGGCCCTTTTCAGGGCCACCGTACCTAAACCTGGTCAGTGACCTAATACAGAATGACCAAGAAACAGTGACACGACAAGCAAGAAACGACGGAAAAGTATCTAGAAGTTTCCGTCAGTCTATTCCCCGTGATTCCAAGTACAGCAAAGTACCAAAAGGCAGAGTTTCTTTGCGGTCGACACGGCAATGATGTTTAGTTGCAACTTGCCCTTCGCCTGCGTTTACTAACCACCCACTAACTGTTGTTTATTCAACGCGGCGTGCCATTTCTCAGCTTCATTCAAAGATGTTTACCTATTCAAGTGCTTTTTGCAAACGTTGCCTTCAACTTTGCGAAGTATTTTGTTGTTTTTCTCAAGTCAACGCGTAGATTTTTTACGAGTGGCTGCACGCACCTTCGCTCTCGCGGTACTCAGATAAAAAGTAGCCTAGGTCCTTCCTCGGGGTTGAGGCTTAGTAGTTAACACTTTACAAACAGTCAGACAGAGATGTAGGCATTTTCAGCATAGCCGGAGCAGCCCCCAATTCACCTGATGGGTCGACGGTGTAGAACATTTGCTTAAAAGATACCGATTCTCTCTGCTTTTGAAGACACCCTAATAATAAGTATTTTGAACCACACACGCCGCTAAGCAATTCCACTGTTTTGCTGTCCGCATACCTAATAAAATGCTGGTCTTGATGGTGTATTGGTCGAGTACTGATTTGTTTTTTTTTTTTGCAAGGGATTCGCATTCTTCTCTATCACCACATCTCGTAATAAGTCGTGTAGTAATAGTGAAAGGATAATTTCACTTTGTACCTATGAAGAAATGAGTTTTGTATGATGAAAACTGATTTCAAGCTAGTCAGCTTGCTTGCTCGTCAAGCTAGTTGTCAAAAGCGAGCCATCACGCGCTGAATACGCCAAATTGACGACGTCGCTGGCGCTGGCATAGTGGGTCCGATTCTCGCTGCGGGACATATGTTTGCATGCTGCAAATAGTTCTGGGTCTGGGTGTTGTGGAACCATGGTACCCGTATTTTCTGATACCCACGACACAGGGAATCCTAAGTGTGGGGTCAGGACAATGTATGCGACTGTAGTGTGAAAAAAAAATGTCAACGCTTGGACAAGTTTGCAACGCACCGAAAAACGCCCGATACGTAAAAGGCACTGAAGTGAGTAGGTAGTATATAGTAGTAGATAGTACCTGAAATAAGGAAGTTTTCAGGTGGGTAATTAACATATAGCACACGCATACTAATACACCTAACCCTCCTTCGTGACATGCTGAGAATGATGACACGATAAAAAGTAATTAAGTAGTTACTTAAGTACTTCTGTGGTATTTTATTCAAACGTCATAAATTTTTCTTATATACGTTTTCGTTGAATACCTAGAATTCATGCAACGTAATTCATTGTATGAAGAATACTATCCCGAAATGCTTATTTTACATCCAATTGGCAATAATTTTTGTTATACGACTTGTAGAAATTCCAAATTTTTCATTGAAAAAACACTATGCAATAATAGTATCAGTTCAAACTCAATTATTCAGCTTTCAATTATCATTATCTTGATGTAGAAATTCGTACGTTTAATTATTAGTAAAATGATGATAAAAGTACCAATATCAAATTATTTACAATAGTTCGGTAGGAAAACTAGGTAGGTGGCAGTGGGCAGGCCATATAGCTCGCAGAACCGATAACCGTTGGGGAGTAAAGGTGACCACGAACCGGGCGACGCAGTGTTGGAAGGCCCCCCACCCGATGGACCGATGACATTGTTAAGGTTGCGGGAATTCGACGGATGGAAAGGGCTCAAGGCCGTTCGACGTGGAACTCTTTGGGGGAGGCCTATGTCCAGCAGTGGACTTCTTCAGGTTGTTGATGGTAGGTAGACTTAAAATATATTCAAAATTTTGTATTGCTATCGCTAATATTAGGCTTTGAGCCTTTTGGGGTGAGATCCTTTGTCTGTGGGGAAGCGGGGCCCTCCAGCTTTTCAAAACAATATCAGGGCGTCTAATCGAAGCGACGACGCGTGACCTGAGAGCTGGCTCCCTCTAGCGAGGTAATTCCGCCAGCATCTTAGGGACGCTTCTGATTGGATCTGGATCACTTGAACCATCTACAGTTCGTTTATTACGGTCTTTAGATAGCTCAATGTTTCTTGTGTATTTTGTAAATATTTACTTGTATCAGTTTTAATCTATCTATCATCTATTTATAGTTTGTGCAAAGAACATTTAATAATATTTTTAAAATGAACAATCTAAATTAATTAGATATTATTTTAACATTATAAATAAGTAGACATAAGAATTAAGATTGCATGAACTGTTAAATGATTTTTTTTTTAGTTATGGAATAAACAGGCTTTTTATTTTTTTATTTTTGTTTCTATTTTTTTATCAGTTTTAATATTCTTTCTTTGGATCTAACTAGTTTAGTTTTAGGTATCGTTCGTTATACCTACTTGTGTTATTTCATGGTAGGTAGTTATACCTATCCTTACTGTAAAAAACCTGAATTTCTAGTTCTTCATGTCCTCCATGCCCTAAACAATGTCTTTGTTTACTCAATAAGCTATTAAAATAAGTTATCATTATAATTTTGTACATCAAAGGTTAAGGATAATAAATTAATTTCTTTTCAGAATCTATTTACGCGCAATCGTCTACTTTATCGCTATTAGTAACAGTCTTATTAACTTCAAACTTCAATACCTACTAATTTATTCATTGGATTATTTTGAAACGTCCTAAATCTACTACTTACGTTCTACTGCGTACTTGTAACCTTGCCTTAGAAGCGTACACTTTAAAAGATTTACAAACCCTAGTGAGCCTAATCGTGGGAACAGCGAATTTATCTTTGATTCTAGTATTCATTTATTACGATTATTAAATTTTTTGGAACAATTTTTTTTTTTCGAACATACCGCAAATTTTTATGTACGTACCAGCTTTCGCGGCTTCGCTCACGTGCTACATAATAAGTGGCCTAGAGTTTCAACGGTTGAGCCGTTACGGCGTGTTGGAATAACACACATCCTCACAAACTGTCCTCACAAATATTAGTAGGAAGTAGGATAGGATAGGAAGTAGGATATACTGGCAAGGCACATCATTCATTATTATAGACCAGGTATTTTTTTAACTTATTAGAATCGATTAAATCATAGAAACCAATAGGAGGTTCAAATATGTTTTTCACATATTTGAAGTGTTGGAATTAGTAAAACTATACATTTTATATCACCCATCTAAAAGTATCCCGAAAAGAATAGGACCCTCCATATTTACCTATCCGCGGATGTCGTAAGAGGCGACTAAGGGAAAAAAGCTAGGGGATGGGCAGCAGCGTCCCTCATTTTAACAACTATAGCTCTAACTGCGCTCGCCAGCCCGCATGCCCAGCATGGTGAGTATGGGCAAATCCCCCCACATGATAGGGAATTTGCTCTGTCTGTGAGGGGAGGCCATATTCAGCAGTGGACCGTACGGCTGAAATGATGAAAAGTATCCCAAAAATGTCACCCCTTAAGGGGTGGAACAGTTAATTAGTTGCAAATGACTCCACGCGAACAAAGCCGCGGGCTTTCCTAGTAACGTACCGTATTAAAGAAGAAATGTTATTGATGGGAAGTAGCGATGGTGAAACTGGTTACTTTTTCTTTCTGTTTGTTACAATTTAATTCGTGTAGGAACCTCATCAAATTTTACAGTTATTCGCTGCGTTTGACTTCAATTCAGCAGTAGGAAGGTACCTAGTTGGTCATTTGGATAAAGTTTTGGACTTTTTTCTTTCAATAACATCTAATAGCGTAGACGCTTTCATTAGAATAAACCACAGATTTGTGATTTGGCTTACTAAACTCAGCACGTATTTTTTGTCGTTGAGAGGTGAAAGAGAAATGTAGAGTCGAAATAAAAAATAACTAGGTAATCAATTTCATTGTATTTGCGATGAAAATAATGTCGATCTGATGGCAGTGTGAGGGGGGTGAATTATTACACTACTCTAAAACTAGGGGGTTAACTGAAAATACGCCGACAACCGTTGGAGAATAAAAGTTCTCGAAGGGTGACACAAACCGGGTGCCGAAGTTAGTAGTGTTCGATCGAAGGCCACTCGATGGACCGAAGACATTGTTGAAGTTGCTGGAACTCAGTGGATGGAAAAGGCTCAAGACTCTTCGTCATGGAGCTCTGGGGAAAGCCTATATCCGACAATGGACTTCTACAGGCTGAAGAGGATGATGATGTCGAAAATATCTATAAGATTATAAATATGGTCATAACCCTCCCATTATATGAGTTTTTTATTAAATCCCACAAAAACGACCAAGGCGCTTTGAGCTAAGGAGCATCCCAAAGAATTTCAGCCGGGCGAGGAGTGGTACGGTGACGCAGCAACCCGCACATCCCGTATCTAGGGTAAGGTCAGAGCAAAGCTCTTTAGAGGGGGAGGGGTTCGGCAGGCAACGCAATAGCAATGCTCCAGGTGTTGCTGATGTCAATAGGCGACGGTAACCAATTACATCAAGAGGGCCGTAAGCCTGTTTGCCTCCGTATAACATAAAAAAAGGTTGTGGACTCCTATTAAAGTCATCTTAAATCCGAAAAGGAAACGTGAAAATGAAAACTTATGAAGTTTATAGTAAGCATGTTGCGTCATAAACAGCACTGCTTCATGATGCGTATACAACGATTACAATCTAGGTATGATGACAAAAGAATGTTACTGTCATACGTAGGTAGTACCTCTGTCATATTATCACGTTCGCACGGTCCACCAAGCAGACACTAAATAACCAATGAATTATGTGTTCTACATGATACAAATAAACCGTACGTGCCATTTCTAGATTGATAATAAAAATGTTTGTTATCAGAATCAAACAAAAGATGATGGGTCGTCTGGTTGAAACGTCGCGTGACCTGAGAGCTGGCTTCTATTTGGCCCAACGCAACGGATCAGATTGCCATCCAGCTTTGGCTCTTTGGTAGTGATCTAACTCAATGGAACTATTTATACTTAAATAGTTTGCAACGATTATAGATAGCTCAACAGATTCCAAAGTATTTTGAAAAATAGTTGTAAATACTTGTTTAATTTTTAATTTTCTTTCTTTAGATAAATCATGAAAAATGTCCGACATGAGATGGTACCGTTGAGCAGTATAATGACTACGTACTCTTTTCACGGGCTTTCTAATCCCGAACCTTTTTTTTTGATTTGGTTAAATTTTATAACTTTTTTGAACCGGCTTACAGGATTCAAAATTTTATAACTCAAAAGTACTAAAGGTTTTATTATGAAAAAGAAGATTTGGGAAACCCAATACATATATTATAGTTAGCTGAAATTGTTTGTGCGTGTTCAGCCAATATTGTTCAATGCTTGTGATATTTAGTAACTGCCAATCTAGTGTTTTTCACGATTATCTTCGTCGAGTTTAGGCCTAGATATTCTTTCGGAAAATTGTTTTTTGTAGCTATTCATGTTTTATAATTATTCACATAACAGTGATAAGAAAAATATATTTTTTTAAATGATTGCTTGATTTATAAAAATAATAGGACAATATACAAAATAACTACCTTTTCCGATGTCAGCAGATGATCAAGAATCCAGGCAGTTCAAAGTCACACACACTATCATATCACGTGAATTCAGATCAGTATCGAGCGTCCGTGACACTGCGCGCGACTGGGAGCTTTGAGCGGCGCGCGCGCAGCCCCCTTCTTTATAGCTTCGGAATCGCTGTAACACTTTCCCCACTTAAACCTTATTTTCATAAAGGTAGCTCGTTGAATTTCACCGTTTGTTAATCTTCAGTTCAAAAATTAACGGGATTATCATCGTAAAACAAATTCTTGTTGAGTGCTTAGAGATCTACGGTTTAACTAAAGTACCTGTTACCTTAACGTTTTAAAAATACAAGTGTTGGGTATTTGAATAGCTGCTTCAGATAGACTCAAAGATACTTGTCTACATCATGTCTTGAATATGATTTTACTTTAGGCTGTGCTATACGAATGTGACTTAAACCTGCTTCGCAGACATCATCGTCATCTTTCTGCCCTTGTCCCACCTGAGTGGGGTCGTTTTAATATCATTTAAGGTTATGCTGTGCTATTCGTTGAGATTAGAACCTGCTTCGTCGACATTATCATCAGATCCCTGCCCTCTTCACAACACGTTGCTTTCTTCTATTCAGCCGTCATCTTAGTATTCACACCTTTTCTACACATGCATGCCATCTTTAACACAGTCGATCCATCTCTTCCTGGGCCTGTAAATCCAGTAAGAGTAAAGACTCCTCCATCTGCATTCATATCCATCACTCTTCTGGTAACATGGATTTTTCTACTCATACCACGCATACCACGCAACCTATCATCTTTTCTGTCACGGCACTACCTTCAAGCTTCCTATGATGTAATTATTCCTTAGCGTATCCATTCTTATCTATCTTAGTCTTCGCATCTCCGTGGCTTGCGGTCTTCATTAATACGTTGCTTTCTATTAAATTTTGTTTTTATTAAAACTGACAAGCCTAATGATAGTTTTGTAGGTTTGGGTCATCCGCGAATTGCATCTTGTTTTGAGTTTTGAGACCCTGATCCATCCCGCATTAATGCAATTTTTGGCATCCAGGTCCATCTCATCGTCATTTTTGATTATTGAAGGTGCCGGAAATCGTAACAGACTGGTAGGGATACAAAAGAATCTGAAGGACCACTGAAGTCATAGAACTGATATACTGTATCTATCTATATATACTATCCAACTTTGACGACCTCGGTGGCGTATAGGGCGAGTATGAGACGCCAGAGGTGCGGGTTCTATTCCCGCACCGTCCCGTTCCGGGTCTGGGTGTTATACCATGGTACTCGTAGTTTCTACTACTACTAGGTAGGTACTACTACTACTGTGACAGTTTGGTATTATTATTAAATCTTTAGACCGACATACTTCACTCACACTTTTTCAAGTCTTCTCTGTTCCCTAACAGCATATTCTCTGACAAGAAAAATGTCCCCACTGCTTCGTCGACATATAATCCATTGGTGTCCGATCCGGATTCAAACCATATATACCTTGCGAGCGAATCCGCGGGTGGAAGCTTGTGGTCATAGTATTTTAGAGGGCTCCAAAATATTTGAGGCATTTACCTACTAAGTTTCCCTGACTGTCCCTGACAATAATATGATAGCATACTTATTTCCCTGCCTGCATTGCATTGCTATAACAAACCGACACGCAATACATTAACATTATCACTAACATTGGAATTATAGCGCTCATTTATCGGCACTGGTTATTTCATGGTTATTCTCCGTTAATTCAATGAACTAGTTCTCTAGTACTCAATATAATTTAGCAAAGAATAATAATTTAGTTTTAAACCACACAAAAAAGAGAGAACAAAATTCCTCATTGAAGTCCAATGAGGAATTCTGTTCCACTTGCATACATCTCCAAAACCTTTACCAGATATTCACCTAAAATAAATGCAACTAAAATAGGTAGGTATTATATACGCTTGTAAACAACTGAATAAAAAAATATTTGATTTGTTAGGTGAAGAGAAGATTTAAGTTTTTTTATTGGTCTTAATTTTATGGAAAACTGCTGATCTGACATACGAGCTAGATGAAATTAGTATAGTATTATGTTATCTGTGATGGAATTAATAAGGGACTACCATTTCACAAACAGCATACAAATAGAAAAAAAAAATTCAAATCGGACCGGCCATTAGGCGTAGGTAACATATCGGTTACTTTATAATAACAGTAGCCGTACTCCTAGATAAAACTCGATAGATACTTACTAATACGCCTGATCCTCACGACAAGCCTAGATTGATTCATCTTGTTCAATCAAGTTTATAGGTAACCTACGAGAGTACGGATGTTTATTTCCATAGTGTTCATAGCAATTATTGACCGTGCATGCTATTTTATAAATCAAGGCACCTGCCTACAACATTATGCGCTTCATCTTAAAGCTAAAGCTCATTAAATATTGGAGATTTAACAAAATTGGTGACTACCGAAAGATGTATTGTCCTCTACAAAAGACTCTATTAGCTTTGTTTTCTTACTTTTTCGGTCACTTTGTTATAAGTAGTATCAGTCTCCTTCAAAGAGAATTTGGTTATAAAGATTGAAGCCGCTTTATCAGGTGGGTAGAAGGGGATTTTGAAACGAATAATCCTATAATCCCTTGTTCTTTTTTGGGGACATCATTTTTGTACTTTTTCTGTCCTTAGTCATAATTAATAATACAATAAAAGAAAAAAATACAAATTAAATTAAATTAATTCTAGGCATGAACTCTGTGACTACAAGTAGAAAACAGAGATAACAAACCACCACAGGCAGTAATTTAAAAAATAAAGACGGTCAAGTGCGAGTACTCGCGCCCTGAGGGTTCCGTACCATTGGTCGTGGGTTCGAATCCCGGTCGTGTACCAGTGGTCATGGTCAGAAAATAAAAATAAGTGTAGAAATTGACAAACTTATATTTGCGGTCGCTCACGTAGTCATTGTATGACATTGACTGCAAATATAACTTTGTTTCCTAAAAAACTTCTAAATTCCTCAATTTCAGACTTTTCCCTTTAATTGTGTTACAAAAGCTCTTAGCATTCCAAATTTCAGAATTGTGAGGTAACTGGAAGTACCCTAGAGGTTTTTCATTTTAGCCATTTCCATACCAAATTTTTTTTTTTTTTTTTTTATACTACTGAAGTGGCAAACAAGCATACGGCCCACCTGTTGGTAAGCGGTTACCGTAGCCTATGAGCGCTTGCAATACCAGAGGCATCACGCACGCGTTGCCGACCCCGAACCCCCTCCCCCCCTAAAGAGCTCTGGCAACCCTACTCATCGCAGGAACACAACACTATTTGAAACAAATAATGTTATTTGGCTGCGATCTTTTGTAAGGTGGAGGTACCTCCCGAGGCGGGCTGCTCCAATTCAGAACGAGAAAATCTCGCTGTGCCCTACCTCCTAAAAATTATACATTCATTGCCATATCTTTTTAATGCATTAAGCTAGAGCTTCGATTTTTATACGGCACCATAAGCCCACAGACCTTAATAGGTGGTATAAATTTCTAGTTGATACCTTTAGCCGTTTCTGAGAAAAAGGGTCTTGACAGACGGACAGACAGACAGACAGACAGAAAGACAGACGGACAACAAAGGGTTCCGTTTTTCCAAATGAGGTACGGAACCCTAAAAATATGTCAATATTATATTTTTTAAGTAACATAAATGTAAAATACGATCGATTTGAAAGTGCTAGGTACATACCTACTCGTACTTTTGATAGATGATTAATTGGTCCAACTTGGTCCAAAGTATAGAATTAGGAGAAAAATAAACTCTTTGGTCCAATCTACCAACATCCGTTTAGTAATGAAAAAAAAGTTCATCATCATCATCTTCCTACCCTTAACCCACATCATGTGGGCCGGCACAACATGTATTCTTCTTTCATTTCCCTCTATCGGTCGCCATCTCAGCACTCACTTCTTTCATAACCCACTTTCACACTGTCCATCCATTTTTTTTTGGCCTACTTCTACCCCTACATCCATCCACATAATGAAAAAAGTAGGTTCTGTTTTTAATAAAAATAACACCTAGGTACATACATGCAAATTAAATTAGGATGCGAAATGCACAAGTCGTAGTAGCCAATAATATATGGTTTGTCGATGGTTTGTTGAAGAGAGATAACCTCCTTGGTCTGAAGCTAACCAGAATGAATCCCACGGGTCTAATAGTAGGTTGGCCATCGGAAAATAATTTTCGCAAAAATCTACTCGGTATTTTCATTGTAAAGAGAGATGTGTGTAACGTCATCGCGTGGGCCGCGCCCCGCCACCGTGCCGCCACGGTGACGCATCGTCGGACGCACATGTTGCTATATCCCGAGATTATATCGCTGGAACATAAATTTATACAGTCCGCTAAGCATATCTTGGTGGCCCTGATGTTGGCAGCTTGGCTGCACAATTGATTTATCTAATCTACTAAAATCGAGACCCAGAGTTGATAAAAAAACGAGGACCTAACTTCTTATATCCCCAGACTTATCTCGACACTCCTTGTGCCGCTGTGGCTGAGCAGACATGCTAGCTTTTAGGGTTCCTTTGCCTATGATGTAAAATAAAAACACCCATAGTAGGTCTTATTTTGAATGTCAGTAGTTCTAATTTGTTTTTCCGCAACGACCAGCATCTGATAATTTGGTTTCAGAAAGAATATCTTTCTATCCTTTTCTTTTAAACGTAGGTACCAAGCTTTATAATTACCTACTTATACCTAAAAACATAAAAATTACACATAATTAAAAGGCTTACAAATTACAATGTTTTCTTTCCGAAACTATTAAGAGGTTTTAATAAGTTTTTTATGACCCTGCTGTCCTACCCGGACTCCTTCCTGAACCTCAAAATGTCTGTAGGTTCCCGATCCAACATAATAATGTTGCATCGGAAACCTTGGCGAAAGTCCGACTCGCACTTTGCTGAATTTATTTTAATATGAGAGTAGTGTTTGGTCAACGTGGCCCCGACCCCATCATAGCAATAGTCAGTCACTCCGTCACCAGTACACCATAGAGCGTCGAGCGCAGTGGTACTACCACGATACGATATCCCACTCACTGCCGGCGTTTATATCCGAAACCGCGCGAAAACAACATTCCATTTTTAAATAGAAAAGTGGCGTTTGATCTGGATCGTGAAAACAGTGCAGAATTATCGATTCGCAATTTGAAATTCTTGATGAATTTTTGGCGGCAAAGTGACAACAACGTTAGCCGGGTCAAGGGCGATCTTTGTAGCAGACAAGTCGTGAGTAAACAAACAGGTGAAAGAAGACTGAGTTTCCAGTGTTACTAGCAGTTACATTTTGTTTACGAGAAAATAAATATGTAGTGCAGAAAATTTATTGAAAAAGTTTCGCCGTGTCTGTGCCTACTGCTTCTGAAATGAACAGAATCAGATAGTTCCACAGATTACTGTATTATGAAATTCTAGTAGGTAACTAGAAAAGATTATTAATCATATTTGCTAGTTATCTATCTACCTACTTAGACGTCCAGTGTGTTCCATCCAAGTTCCATTAGTTCCATTAGTTCTAGAAGTCAGAAGTCTAATAGCCGGTTATCGTCTACAAAAGATGATCGTAGCCGCGTCGGCGTCGTTTCTTTCTAGCTTTATATATATGTAATTTGAGGAAAAGGGGAGATATTTATTTATACCGAGGAAAATCTTTTTCAGTGGTAAACTGGCTTTTAAACCCGAGGCCCTGCCTTTCGTAATAATCTGTGCTATACGCAGTTAAAGCTCTGATGTAAGTAAATGCTCACTAGCTTGTTTGTCGTGTCACTGGTTCTTTATTGTATTAGGTCAGTGACCTGGTCGGGATATGGTGGCCTAAAAAAGGCCTATGCCCGTCGGTAAATAAATCAGTGTTGTGAAGGGATTAAAGTGCGCCTCTCAAAGACAAATTTCGTGAACATGTCTTCGAATTTATAGGTTCAAGGATATGCCGGTTTCATCACGGTGTTTCCCTTCGCCGTTTGAAAGCACTAGTATACGTTTTCCGAATGGAAAATCCATTGGTGCACAACCGAGATTCGAGCCTATGACCTGAGAAACGGAAGGCTACCAATACCAGTGCTCACTAGTGCTCCCTAGCAATGCTCAATGCTCACTAGCTTAGCAATAACGTAAAGATAGTAAATTATTAATGTTTTAAAACGACAAAGTTATCAAGTAAGATTTAAAAAGACAAACTGTGTAAAGGAAAAATACAACTAAGCAGTTCAAATCCTTTAAAATCCTATAAGTAGGTACAATAGTTTCCGCTTTAGAAAGTTGATTTACGTAACTGGTTTTAATCCAAGGTCTTTACATTATATTATGGTGGATCGTAGTGTGACGAAACTGAATACTGGTCGGTCGGCTTGGAGCCGAGCTAGGAAATATTAACTTTTCCACCTTTCTAAAGCGAAATACGACTAACACACTGCACTTGTCCCTACTTGTAAAGATCATGTCAATGCCCAATACTATCAATCTCGCAAAACAAAGAAGCGAATGAAATTGCAATTGCAATTTATTTAATCTGTAATGTACTACCTACCTTGTGCCATTTTCAACATAACTTTTTGTATACAAAATTACACAAATTTAAAATTAAATATTTTTTTTTTATCACACAACGTCAACTGATCCCTAACTTTACTAATTAACGACAGTTACTTAAGTATGTAATAACTTTGTTTTAGAATTGATTATTGTGGCCGCAGTGACACAATAGACACAAAAAGTTAATAAAAAAAAAAAATTGAATTGATTTAAATACTTACCAAATAATTATAAATGACCTACCTAGCTTTATCCTATTTTGTGACTAACTCTGACTCAATAACAGTACAGTTAGAGTATAGTTAATTTTTCCGACATATCCCGTACCCACATAAAAGTCAACAACTTGTTAGCTTTACGATAAGAAGGCAAGTATTTGTTCATTACAAGGTTATTCACAGCTCATATACTTACTTCACACATTGATTGTAGTGAAGCCTACGAAGCATGGGTGTAGGCAGGATTCCAGGTGTGGGCGCATGAGCAACTGTATAGATAGATTGATAGATAGAAAATTATTTATTGCACAGGACAAAGACAAGTACATGCGCGATCTTAATGCTAGTTAGCATTTTCTTCCATCTAAGCTTTGAGTGGTGAGGTAAAAATGAAGGCAGTGCTGACTAACAGAGAATTTTAAAATACGAAACAAACTTATGATAAATAGACTTATAACATATACTATATAAGTACACATAAACGGTAGCTCAATTTTGTTGAGAGATCTGCAGACTAAGTAAGTTTTGGTACAGTTTAGAGTTGAAGATTCCGATAGACGCGGCTTTGTGGATTTCCACTGGCAGAGAGTTCCACAGGCGAATGGCAGTGACAGTGAAAGAGTCAGAGCAGAAACTGGTTTTATCTGTATCTTATCTGTATCTTATGACTCCTGTATCTTAGCAACCTAGTATCTTAGCAATCATATTCATAGATACTAGCAAATCTTAATAGTACCTACAACCTGTTGACCTAATAAATTCCATGCAGATCGGATTGACGCGACACGGTTCGAAAGTTATACCCTAACAAATAAACATTTATTTATTTATTTATAAGACAGTATAACATCTTAACAGGTTTTTTACACTAAAGGCGATGCTATATGTTATTATCATACAACGCCGATTCGGCCAAGTTGTTTCAGAGATATTCGCTCGCATCTCGCTCGATCAATAAAATATCTGATATCAACATTGGCTAAACAATAACTTTAATATTATTATTATGGTGCCGAAAGTGATATGACCAGGCCCCCAACTCTACTAATTCAATGGCTTCAAAATGACAATGGTTCAATGGCAAAATGACCACTTTTGACACTGGGTATTCTGCTATCACAGTCGTATTTCAATGGCAGTCATTGTGGAGCCATTAGGCCAATGAAATCAAAGAAACGAAGGTGGCGACAGTCGTAACTGAACGATAATGATGCGATCATTATCATGCGATTATCATATTGAATTAGTAGAATTGGGGGCCTGCATAAAGCGCGTGCCAGTTCAGTAATTGATATTTTATGAGCTAACCTGTTTTTCTGTTTCATCTCCTGAGCCAGGGGGGGCAAGTGCCCACCCCTGCCCCACCTTGCGCCCATGCTACACGCTACACACACTCCAGAGTAATAATAGCAGTTACCTACTTACCTCACATTGCGAATTTGCAAGAATTTTGTATTGCGGTTCACAACTTCTTGAATAACCTCTTCGCCCGCTCGATCATATTAACAACACTAAGTTTGAAAGTAGTAAAGCCCTTGGTTGATGTCATTACTCAAAAACTCTTCTGACCACAAGTTGTCGTCAAAATCACAGTATTATATAATACTAGCTTCCGCCCTCGGCTTTGCTCGCGCTGTAGTTACCTACATAAAAATTAGCCTATATACTATTCCAGACTATAATCTATCTCTGTACCAAATTTCATCCAAATCCGTTCGGCCGTGATTGAACCACAAACATCCAAACATCCTCACAAACTTTCGCATTATAAGTAATAGTAGGATAGGATTATTATTAAAGCACCAAAGAAGTTCTTGATCTTTCTTATTGAGTATTTGTAATAGCAGAGCTGGTGAGCATTTGGTGTAGGTAAATCGTTCTTCACACTTTTATTTAATCAGCAACGAGTTAAGATTACAAAACAAGACCCACCCAACCAACAGTCACTAACATTTCCTGTAAGGTAGGTTTTATTATAATGCACTAGGCGGCCGTTACATTATTATTCCTACCGATATATTACTAATCATTGTCAAATTAATATTATGGCGGTCACGAACGGGACGACTTGTCGACGCGACACGTCGCGACGTTGACGCAGAATTGGAAGCCTTCCAGTACCAATATACCTATTCCTTCCTTTTCAGTAGTACTGACGATATTGTGACCGAAGGTTGCGGTAAGTCAGTGAAAGGAGAAGACTTCTACATGCTGACGATGATATATTACAATGATCATAGTAGACATCGCGTTGGTACTTACCTACGCTAATAAACCACAATCTAGGCTCTAGATCGTTTCAGATAACGAATTTCACAACCAGCATAATTGAATAACGAATGATGTAATTTTTGGGCTAAATAATGAACTGCAACTGCATGTGAATAAAAAAAAACACTTAGTGACCGAATATTTTAGTCATTTCTCCTACGCGGCCACATAATATACTTGTTTACAAGCTGTGGCTTCACTTGTGCGCGCATTTTTTTACTTTATACAACTGAGGTGACAAACAAGCTTACGGCCCGCCTGTTGGTAAGCAGTTACCGTAGCCTGTGAGCGCTTGAAATACCAGAGGCATCACGGACGCGTTGCCGACCCCGAACCCCCGCTCCCCTAAAGAGCTCTGGCAACCTTACTCACCGCAGGAACACAACACTATTGAAACAAATAATGTTATTTGGCTGCGATCTTCTGTAAGGCGGAGGTACTTCCCAGGCGGGCTGCTCCAAATTGGAATGAGAAAATCTCGCTGTGCCCTACCTCCTCCTAACAGCATTGTGGAGCACCCTATCGTTTCCCGTGTAAAATATCCTTAACATTCATCACTATCGGTTCAACGGTGTTAGTTAGGAAAATGTAATGAACAGAGAGACTAACTTATCCTTGCAATACCTACTAGAGTCCAGCAGAGAATCGATGAAATCAATATTTCTGAATTCCAAAGTGGCACAAAAAGCTAGCAAATTTCACGGTTAAAAGCCGTCTAGGTACACACACCGACCTTGAGTCTCAGTCATAAACAGCTTCATTTTATGACACAATCGGTGAGTGATGTCATTTCAGTCGGTGAGTGTAGCGCTATGTAGCACATCAATAGTTATTGCTCGGAAAATTTGCCAATTAGTATAGGTTGACTATACGTTGCAGAAAATAATAAATTCACAAAGAAGACGTTCATTTATCCCATCCCATCCCACTTGTTTATTTTATAAATGCGAAAGTTTGTTACATGACATACATTGTAGTACCAAAGATAACATAGTAGAAATGTGTACCTTATTACATATCTTCGAATATCATATAGGCTACATAAAAGCCTGGTACCACGCCAGGGAAGACGCGTGTGGAAGCAGTAAAAATGCTAGTCTAACTAAAGTAAATATGTTTGTAATATAGGTTAATAAAAGAAAAAGTGATAAAACGCATTTAACATCCATCCATTTAATCAAGAAGATAATAGTAGAATAAGCTAGGTAAATTTATCTTGTAAAGTTTTAGCTCAGGTACCGAGCTTTTGGTCCTAGAGACATTTTCAGGGCATCTTCTTTAAAATATTTATTTATATTTATTTATTTATTTATTTTTATTTATTTACCAAAAGTTACACTATTTTTACAGGAGCACCTAATGCAATAGTGTACCATTATCCTTTACATTATTATTATTATACATATCAAACATTTTATACGATTAATTTTAATTCATAGCATTATACTTACTAGTTCAGAAACAACAAACATAAATCTTCAATTAATAAATTCAAATTATATAATGTCATAATATAATATAATATGTACTTATGTACAAAAAAAAACAATTACGGGATACATTTTTAAAGATGGATAAGATACAAAAAAATCTCTACATACTAAATTGCCACCACACACCAGTTCTTCCCCTACCACAGAATAAATAATAGAATAAGTACAATAAGTACTTGCCGAGAGGTATAGCACAATATTATAAAGGCAGGTAGGTATCTCTCAAGTTTCATAAAAAGAGAAGAACAAAGTGAATATCGATGAAAACCACAATCAGATAAGGTTTACAGAGGGGTTATAAAAATCACTTTTTACGATGCATTGTCGTTTTGTTTTTCAGAGAAAATAATAACCGATTATACTTCTTCTATTCTTCATGCCATGCATTGTAGGAAATATCGAGGGTTTTCCTATCTCAATAACTTATTATCTGTTAAGCTTTAAAAAAATATCTCCTCACACTGAAATCAGACGCATTACTTTCAACTAGAAAAAAAAATCGTGTAGGTACTATGTATGTAGTTTATTTTGATTGGCCTCATAGCACAATTGGTAGTAACTCTGCCTTCTGAGAGGTAGTAACTCGTCCTAGAGGTCGCGGGTTCGATTTCCGCACTGTACAAAAATTTGTGTGATTAACACAGATGTTTGTTCTGTGTCTGGGTGTTAAATATATATCTATTATTTATATCAGTCTCTGGTTCCCAGGATCAGTAGACCGTGTGTGATATGTCCGGTATTTGCTTCAAACGCAACTGCCGTTATTTCTTTTTTGATCGAGTGAGCGAAGCCGCAGGCGTAAGCTAGACTGTCATAATTCTGTAGGACTGTTATTGTACGCAAAAGTTTGGTGTATAATAATAATAATAAATATTCCGGACATATCACACATTGTCAACTGATCCCAAACTAGGCATAGCCTGTACAATGGGTACCAGAGACTGATATACATAATAGATATATATTTAACACCCAGACACAGAACAAACATCTGTGTTAGTCACAAATGTTTGTCCAGTGCGGGAATCGAACCCACGACCGCTAGCGCAGAAGGCAGAGTTACTACCAACTGAGCTATGAGGCCAGTATGGTACATTATGATTTTCCTTGACCGTGCATAATATCGATCTACATTATAATTTACGGTGGAGTCTTATCAGCGCTCTTTCCACTCCACTTCACATATAGGTATGACAATGATGCAATGGGAAATAACTCACAAGTGCCTACCTATTGAAACTTTTACCTCTTATTGTGTCGATTAATGTTGATTGAAATTAATAGATATTTTTGTAAATTTTGCTGGGGTTTTTTATTAGTCTATCCGGAAATCGTACAAAGTGATAAATCCACATTATGGTGGCACGTATCGCTTGGTGCAAACAGTAAAAAAAACTTTTGGATTTTTGGGTAAAAAAAATAAAAAAAAACCTTTTACTCAGAAACGGCTAAAGGTACCTATCAAACTTGAAATTAATACCAACTATTAGGATCCGTGAGCTTATGGTACAATTATCAAGGTTCCAGCTCAATGCTTTAAGAAGATATGGCAACTAATATCTTATTTTAGTATGGATAACATGAAAAACCTCTAGCGTACCTCCAGTTACCTCACAATTATGAAATTTGAAATGCTAAGAGCTTTTGTGACATAAATAAAGGAAAAATCTGAATTAAGGAATTTCGATGTTTTACCCCAAAATTGGATTCGGGTTTCAGCCACATTTTACTACAAGCTGTAGGGTAATGTGGCTGAAACACGATTTCGAAATATATAATTATCTTACAGATTAATTTCAAATCCTTGTGGAATAGAAAGAAGTTATCATTCACTATTATCTCTTCATTTACGAGACAAAGTTATATTTGCGGTCAATATCATACAATGAACTACGTGAGCGACCGCAAAATATAACTTGTCATTTTCTACACTTGTAATTTTGCTTTTCTGATACCGTGTACGGAAGCCTCAGAGCGCCGACGCCGCGCGCCGTCTTTATTTTTAATTTAATTTGCTAAAAAAGACAAATAACACTGTATTAAATGAAACGAAAAGACAACAAGAAAAGATAGATAGAAAACTTTATTGCACTACACCACACAGTAAACAAAAGTATCTTAAAAAATAATTAAAACTAAAAAAAAAGGAAAGGTACTGATCTTTAGAGTAGCATCATCTGCCATTCCGTATTTATTCAAAGACTACGAAATATCAGACTTTTTAAGACACACTTTTATAAGTTCCTAAGTAGGATTCCTTATCTTTGTTTCGTAAGCAACCACCTGCCCACGACGGACTGTGTAACTGGTTTTCTAACGCGTAATGGCATCTACTCAGTCGGTAGGATGTGGGATGAATAATAATCATTAGGTGGATGTAAACTCTTCATTGGATATTCCCTTAGATTGTGGGTTCGTATACCGATCGTAAGTAAACCAAGATTCTCTCTTCTCCATTAGAAAAATTTACTTACGATAAAGCAAAACATCGTAAGAATTTTATTGTAAAGCTCGCCTGGGAGGTACCTCCGCCTTACAGAAGATCGCAGCCAAATAACATTATTTGTTTCAAATAGTGTTGTGTTCCTGCGGTGAGTAGGTAGATAAGGTTGCCTGAGCTCGGCAACGCGTGCATGATGGCTCTCGTATAATTGCAATAGCAAGCGTTCATAGGCTACGGTAAATACTTACCGTTGAGCCGTACTAAGCTTGCTTGCCACTTTAGTTGGTACAAAATCAGACGTCCCAAACTGTTATGTATTTAGGTCAACACACTAGATAAACATTTCGTAATTGCTTATTCTAAGGTAACAACAGAGTTGAACTCAGACCTATATGCAATTCAGGTAAGTATTATTAGGAAACCGGGTTTCCTAATAATACTTAGGTACTGTTTCGTACAAACCATCTTCATCTGTTTCGAAACAGCTGGTTTGTTCGAAACAGCAAAAACAAATGTTACATTCTGCCTCCTAACTTGGCATCTTACCCTGGAATTTCCAAGAAAATAATAGCACAGACATTATTCCAAATTATTAAGATAACAATTATTAAGTTCCAAACTTTGCTATCATTATTTACAAGATTAATATCAACCTCTTTTTTTTGTTATCAACCTTTTTTCGTTTTGCTTACCTACTGAGGGTGACACTGGCCACCTACACTTTCGAATAAAAAACAAATGTAAGTATGACATCCATTCATCATCAATAATAACTCGTACGGTACTGACTGACTGACTGTCAATCAAACGTAGTGGTTTTATTCGGTTCATACCCACCGTCCACCTATATTCTCTTTGAAAACCAACGCAGAGCCTAACCAAAATCCTAAGAGTATGAAATTCGCAGGGTAGCTTCCTGTTGTAAAGTATGGGTGCACAGAAAGGACTTCCCGACACACAACCCCTAAGGTTAAAGTTTATGTAAAAATAGCAGCAACCGAACGAAGTCGCGGGGATAACCATACCATAAAACCGTCGACAAAAAAAAATTCGGCCAGTCGTGATTTCAAGAGATGATGACGTTTTTTTAAGTTTTACGGGACAATTAGCAATCCCTCAATAATTAAATTAATATGGGACCACCCCGGGATCATACTCTATACACCAGCGAATTATCAAAATCGGTGTAGTATTGGCGAAGATATCGAGTAAAATATATATATATATATATACAGCCGAATTGAGAACCTCCTCCTTTTTGAAGGCGTTTAAAAAATGCTAATGCATTCTATTTCTGGTTTATTTTCACCTAAAACACTTAAATCACAATAATCATATTAAATTTAAACAAAACTTTTCACTTTAACCACTCCTTATTAGAACCATTGCGTTCTCCCTGACTCCTTACCTGGCCTCACCATAGAGCTATTACGGGCCAATGACCGACCAGGATTACCCAACACTGGTCAGGGTATCAAGTGAAAGTTGATTTAGAAAAACTTAGAATTTATTGAAAATTCTTATAATTCTTAATAAACAATTTATCGAGCTAGCGATGCAAGCTAAACTCTTAGTGCCAAAAGATGAGATCTCAGTGTCAACTACTGGTAAGTCTAAAGCCGTGTCTACACAGAGCTTGCCTTTTAATAGTAATAATAATAAGTTGAGTTTTTTATTTGTAACAGAAAAAAAATAAAATTAAAATACAAAGACATGTGATACATATTATTAGGAAGGTACTCCTTACTTATAACTCATTTGTTAGTATCTATAGTAGGTAGGTTCTAAATCTAATCCTAAAACAAATCAATTATATTGGCCTTGATTAGGCAAAGTAGTTAGATAGGTAAGTACCTATACAAAATAATATGTGGTTAAAATGATTCTCTACTGATAGTGTCAATTTTGAGTTTGACATTTGAGCCCCTAAAAGTCAAAATCAAATTTAACTTTATTCAGTAGACGTAAGGACCTCTTAAAATAAATTTTCAATGACATATTGGTTATCAAAGCCGTTTAAACACGGATTAAAAACTTAGTTATTCAAACTCATTATTGAGATATCAGCAGCCACATCATCACTTCCCTCCGGGTTAAAAAGTTTATGTTTCAAAATGTATAAAAATGTTCTCGTTATCGCGTGGTTTATTGCATGTATGTCACTTATCACAAATACGTACCTAAAATATTTTGAGACTAAACACGTTGTCAGATAGACGATTTGGTTTACGATCCGTCACGGTACTGAGTACTGACTGACACACATGCTCATAAATAAAGACGGTCAAGTGTGAGTAAGACAAGCGCCCTGATTCTTCCATACCCTTCGTGACAAACTTATAATTTGCGGTAGTTCGCGTAGTTCTCTTTATTTAATTAACCGCTTGTATAAGTTTGTCTCGTAAAGGCTCTCACGGGATTTGAAATTTATTTCAGCTGAATTACTTTTTCTTTACCGCAATAACCTCCATCCCATAGTACTAGTATAAGTAAATATGACCATACCTAGACTTATAGTTTGTGTCACAAAGGCTCGTAGCACTTTGCACTAGCACAAATTTTGAGTGCTTAGAGATTTTAAAATTTGCAATTTCCGTAAAAAAAATTAGGTAGACTAGACATTCATTGCCATATCTTTTTAATGATTGATAATTTTACGGCACTATAATAGCTCACAGACTTTTTTATTTCGATTTTATTTCAAGTTGATATTTTTAGCCTTTCAGAAGAAAAACATCTGGTCTTGAGAGACAGACGGACAATCGGACATAAAAAATGATCCTTTATGGTTCCGTTTTTTCCTTTTGAGGCACGGCACCCATAAAAACATGCTTGTTTTAAATAAGTATAGTTACCTATTTCTAAATGAGCGTGCTCAAAGTAATTATATTACGTAACCTTGCTTTTGTCTCCCTGGACCAATTTTTTAAAGATATTGCGTTTCCTTGATTTTGTCAATCCTGGCTTCGCTATGAAACTACCCACTTATATACGTAAAATGTTTGTTTGGTAAGGATGGATGAAGATAGATGAAGAAGCCAGGGGCGCATAAAGTGAAGCTTCCTATACCTACTTAAGAAGAGTAGGTATAAATACAACACTGGCAAAGCACTATCTAGGTATACATACAATAAAACAGCAAACTTGTACGGGGACACTTTGTCTGTCTGTTTATCAATTAATTTGTCCGGGCTAATCTCAGAAACTACTGGACTGATCTTTATTAATCAAAAAGTTATTGATTTTGATCGAAGTTGTTACATAGGCTATGTTATGTCACGCTACATCCCTTGGGGGGGAGGGGGATAGAAAGTTCCGAAGTTTGATGAAAAAATAGTGATTTGAAACTTTGCAAACTCTTTATAATCCCTTCAAAGGAGTTTGAAAAGTTTCAAATCACTATTATTTGGGGGGGAGGGGGGTTAGGGGTCGGCAACGCGTGCGTGATGCCGTGCGTTTCTAGGCTACATACATAATTGTATTTAAGAAAAAAACATATTTTGAATAACAATTAATGAGATATGGTTTCAAGCAATTTTTAAATAATTCTGTTTAAAGATATATATAATGTTTTTTATGGCAGTTTGAGTTAGAACAAAAATTAAAGGCGTTTATCTCCTTCCTCTATACTGTGACTACACGCGAGTGAAACCGCGCGGGTACAGCTAGTTGTTAATAGAAACATTTATTTTCACAGTTGCACTGACCACAATGGCGCCAACGGAGCGGAATATCGGAGCGTCGGGCATTCAGCAACAAAATCTCAAGAAAAGACTGAACAATGGCTTGGACAAGTTAGAAAACGAAGTGACGTGCTTTGATAACAATAATACAGTGATTGACAAATGTGACAGTGGTAAAAACAGTGACACCTTCGATATAGATAAATATGAGGCGATGGAGTTCAACGCCCAGTGGCGATGGCCCGATACTGTTGTACAACTACTTCTACATACAGTGTCGTTATACGCAGTTTACCTGATCCTTACTTTACAAGTTAAATTTCTCACAATATTTGTTGGTAAGTACTAAGATGTATAAATTCAATAATCTTCAAAACTATGCCTCAGTACAAAACTTTAAGATTTACAAGGCAAAAATTCTATGTAATATACAGTGTAAGTACGTAACTAAATTATGCCATCTTCACCTTTACCTACTGTGCAGTAGGTGTCCAATGTCCATCTCTATTATGGCATAATTTTGAAAGTTATGAAATCTCAGTGCATGTTACTATTATTCCTACAGTATACTAGGTACTACAATCTATACGGAGACTGAGTCTGGGAAAGTAAAGCAAAAATCGTAACGACAAGTTTAGTGTATGTGAAGTTACCATGGCAACCACCTACACTAAAATTTACGATAAGCTTCCGCTACGATCAAAGATGAGTTTTATTCAGTAGCCATGGACTTCGTAGAGAGATAATTATACTTACATCAAACTGAAGAAGTTAAATTTTATTGCGTGAGCTTGATTGAGTGATCAGCAAATTACTTGTTTGCCGTGACTCCGCTACCCGAGACGAATTTTTGAGGAGACATTTCAAGTAAAATTAAAGACTGCATTTTTTTGGAAAATGTTCCATTTATCCTGGTATCTTTGGTGGGTTGTTTTTTCACTACCTACCCTCACATTGCCATTAATAAATAAATAAATATTCCGGACATATCACATATTGTCAACTGATCCCATACTAGGCATAGCCTGTACTATACCACCAGGGTACCAGAGACTGATATACATAATAGATAACTATTTAACACCCAGACACAGAACAAACATCTGGGTTCATCACACAAATGTTTGTCCAGGGCGGGAATCGAACCCGCGACCTCTAACGCAGAAGGCAGAGTTACTACCAACGGAGCTTAATTCTTCAGGCCAGCATTATTATTATTATTTTTAATATTCCGGACGTATCACACACGGTCAACTGATCCCAAACTAGGCATAGCCTGTACTATATAGTAACTCTGCCTTCTGCGCTAGAGGTCGCGGGTTCGGTTCCCGCGCTGAACAAACATTTGTCTGATGAACACAGATGTTTGTTCTGTGTCTGGGTGTTAAATATCTATTATATATCAGTCTCTGGTACATACCCATAGTGCAGGCTATGCCTAGTTTGGGATCAGTTGACCGTGTGTGATATGTCCGGAATATTTATTTATTTAATTATACTCTTAGCGGAGTAGGTAATCTTGGCCGCACTTGCTAAATTCCTCCCAATGTACGAGCCTGAATACGAAGGTTAGATTATTAAAGAACAAACTTAGATAATATACCTACTACCCTAAGAGAACAACTTAGCCTTAGTGTGTAAGTAAACCTAGAGTGAGTCATGCATGATTGTACAGAAAAACGTAACCTTTCCAGGTTTATCATTCCTGAAGAACTCACTGACCTGAACTGACCTGACTAACCAGCGAACGATAGAAAATCTTGCTTTAATCATTAACCAAAGAGTGATTCTAGCGTGTTGTTACAGCAACTACTATAGCTATTATTTTGTAATAATGGCTAAGTTAACTGGCATGACAAACACCGAGTAATATCCTTGAGTAGGTACACAGTTCGTCTCTTTGACCGAATTTTAAACTTGGCATTGGCAATTGGCAATGCAACAGACAAAACACTGTCTAACTTAAGGTCTAACTATTGCAAGGATGTTGTGAGGGTTCTTTTGTGTTCTTTGATTGCGTAAGTACCTACATGATTTCCTATGAAGGCGCCCGTTTAATGCAACTACCGAGATTTTTTACCTAACCTTGAAGAAATAACCTAACCTAACAGTGCGTTTGTTAGCATCAAGGACCTTAATAGACAATGTATTTGACGTCTAACTGAATGGGCTGCGTTTAAACGCAGCAAGGAACACCTTTAAGCTAAAGAAGCAATATAATAACATAGCTTTATATTCCTAATACATTACCTATGTTGTTCCAGCATTTATGACGATATACACGTCAGGGTTTGGCATTACGGCGGGCGTGCATCGACTGTGGTCACACCGCGCGTACAAGGCGCGGCTGCCCATGCGCGTTCTGCTCGCTGTCCTCTTCACTATCACCGGACAGGTACGTGTTTCAATAAATCTTATAAAGCTAAATAAGTATCCAAGAGGCACATACATATATAGTTCTGCTTCCACACTACAAACTGTGACGTTGGTATTTTCTATACAATTTTAAGTTTGAAGGCAGCTCATACACGCAACTTACAAATACATGGACGTTACGCAGTGCGTTTGTGCGCATAAAAGAACACTTGATTTAAATGTATTTGACGTATGCGTTTGTACGTTGCGTGCATGTGTTTCGTTTCTATAAATCACAAATCCCCAAGGTGACAAACAAGCATATCAACGGCCCACCTGTTGGTCAGTAGTTACCGTAGGCTATGACCGTTTGTAATACCGAGGCATCACGCACGTGTTGCCGACCCGACATGCGTTGGTAGATCTAATGTGCATGTAATTTCACCGGCAAACCGGAACATAGCATTGCAAGCGTTGCCGTTTGACTTTATAAGTAGGCAAGGTGTACTTCCCCTAATGGACTGAACAAAGACCCCTCTTGCTCTATTACCTTGTACAAGGAGTTGTAATTCAAAATTCATTCAAAAAGCACTTTGCAAAAATCTGCTGTTTTGAAATTAGTTAAAACTTATTTATCAACTGTAGCAAGATTAAATAAGTTTTAACTAACCGAACTTTTCGTACGTTTAATAATTATTATTTATAAAGATGATAAAAAGGCCAAAATAGCAAATATGATACGTTTTTTTCGTATGTATTTGATGGTATTTATTTGTGTGAGTTTATTTTATATTTATCATGTCTGGTAGGTAATTTTTCACTGACATTAGAAGAACCGTCTACTTCTACTCAGTAATCACTTTTGATCTTCAAATAATAAATATAATAAGTTCGTATTCTGAGCTTTGGTTTTACTAGGCTGCCGTCATGTATACTAATAGTTAGAACCATGCCACCTTCCACCATAATAATAATTAGACTAGTAATTGTAAAATTACCTCAATCAATATCTACCGTATCCTAAAACTACATAGGTAGGTACCTAGATACATTAAGCATTGCTTGTTCGAAGTGTGATAATGAAAAACACCAACAACGTAGATAGGTAGGTCATTATACTTGCGTCGGCTGGCATTTCAACATGGTTCCACTAAACAGACTACAAAAGCCTCGCGTGCTCAATATCGTACCAAACTAATGGTTTAGGTGACCTTCAATTACATCTAGAACTAATAATATATAGATTACTTCACCGTTTTAATTTACGGTTAGGCTAACCTACGATACGAGATATAAAGATACGCGTTCCTTACTGCATATGAACGCAGTAGTCTTGTTTAGTCCGTAAATGATGTACTAGTAAGCCCCTTCGTCCATGACGCTACGCAAAAGTGACGGAACTCATTAGAAACTAGAGTTGCGGACTGATTGGAAACTCTGACTCGTCCACGGCGCTACTGGAATTTCCTGAAACTCAGTCACTCAGTACACGATTTTATGTAAACAAAGTTTTGAAAACGAAAATAATTAACATGACTAGTGATAATTCGAGCGATGACACGGAATTATTACTTCTCCAGTCACATAGACGTCAGAATCACTTATAATTACTGTTTATTCGTTCATTTTTCACACAGTTTCTCGAAACCAGTCGCCTGGCGACCAGCGTGTCGAGTCGCCAGGAGACTAGTTACAAACGCGTTCCTTTTGAGTAGCGCCGTGGACGGACGCGCATTGAAATACTAGTGCTATCGCAGTCAGGCAACTCATAAGTGACTACAGTTTCAGTCGCGTTCTTTTTGAGTCGCGCCGTGGACGAAGGGGCTAGGACTGTGTTCCCTCCACGTAACTAAAACGAACTATTCCTAGAACGCGTACCATTCTAGTATCTACTCTATTTTTTATCTCTCAGAAACAGAAAGAAGTATTCGAGCCCGACACGGAATTATCACGATAAAAATGTTCGTTCCCATAGACGTGTTAGCTACACGTCTATGGGTAGTAATTCCATGTTCGTTCCGTTATTCCTATTGTTTATACTTCGGTCTGTTAGAATGGATGACAAACAGTATAATTTGGTCTTCGATTTAAGACCACAAACTATGCACTAACAGTACTTTAGGTTCGAACTAGTACAACATGTACGATTGAGCTGAGATAGTTCAGAGCGATATCCCTCCACTAACCGAACCTAGAACGTAGCGCATACACGCACGCAGCAATGAACAAACGCGGACGTTAAATACAACTCAAAAACTAACTAACATTAGAATAAACTTGACAATGCGATTATATTTAAATACTTGGCATTTTTTGTTCTTTCTTGGTGTAATTTGAATAATAACGAAAAATTGCTTCGGATTTTTTCCTATGGATCAAAGAATAAAAGACCATTTTTTACTTCAGTTTAACAATTTGGCTGTATAAAAATGATTTCCAGAACAAGCCAAATCGGTGTCACCCTCACTGTGGTAGATACATAAGCTGCATGATATCTTGTGAAGAATCTTGTATTGTAAATGGCAATAGTTTACCTTCTCTAGATATTTCCACAACCTTATCTTCTTTAATTAACACAACCTGTAAACAAAGATTTGCAATTAGCTTCTCGAAATAGCGAACGAGCTAATTTTTTCAAGGAAATTCATCTCATTTCTGTTTCAAGCGTAGATATTTCGTTGTAAATAGTGATAAAATCTATTTGGCACCATTGAGTGCAAATATTATAGTGGCTCAATAAGTAGTTATGATAGGTTTTTTTTAAAAGAGGTCACAAATGTTTACTGGCCACAATACCTGGACCTTAGATAATATATAGCTAACTTCTTATGGACATCGGATTTTAGTCTAAGACATCTCACAAGCTGATGTCATTCCTTACAATTTGATCTTTATTGATCATGTCTAGTCATTGATGTAATGCAGGATGACAATATACATAACTAGCGTCCGTCTGCGGCTTCGCTCGCGTGGTACCTATATAAAAACTAGCCAATATGCTATTCCAGACTATAATCTATCTCTGTACCAAATTTATCCAAATCCGTTCGGCTGTTTAGCCGTGATTGAACCACAAACATCCAAACATTTATGATATTAGTAGGATAACTGACACATAAATCAAGCAAATCACAGAGTCAACCAAAATTATGTCTAATATTTTTTCATATACGAGCGATTACGGTTTGATTGCTTTTAGATACTGGTGCCAAAAATAGTGTTGCGTTAATTAGGGAAACTGTAATGAGACCTAATTATAACACGTGTTTGAACACTACCGCATATGACTGGGCTCTTATTGTCAGAGTCGTATTCTTGCCATGAGGTGAATTTTTATTGTATTAATGAAACAAAATCCACAGCTCTTAGGTATATGGTACAACTTAACTAATTCGCTTTACTTAAAGCCAATAAAGGCATATATAACAATACATTTACTAATTACGACCGTCACTGATTTGACACAAAACTAATATTATATGTATGCGTGTGTATGTGTGTGTATAAGTGTGTCTGTGGGAGAGTGAGTGTGTGGTGTGGTGCTTGAGTGTGCATGTGTGTAATGGATGTGAATATGAATATAGCAATAGATTTTACAAATAGCTACATGTAAGGTTGTTTCAACCTAATGAAGGCTTAAGAGTGTTCAATGAAAACTCAATAAGTCCTCATTAAGCATCTTTAAAATTTCGCGTTTAAATGTCAATTTACCACAATGGAAAATATCCGAGGACTTGAACATTTTGTTATAGGTCCGATGCAACCGACTGACGAGTGAATGTTGGGCATAATTTGTGCTTGTGTGCTTGATGGCAAACAGAGGAGTGTGTCTAGTTCGAGTGTTTGGGACAGAAAAACGAAGCATTTTGGAATTTTGAGGCGGAATGTCAAATAAACCTCAAGTGCAACGACTCAACTCCAACGACTTCCCGCAACTTAGACAATGTCGTCGGTCTATCAGGTGGGATGCATTCCAACGCTGCGTCGCCCGGTTCATGGTCGCCATTCGAGAACGTGATGACGATACTGAATTCTACACACCAGGGTCTAGGAATGAAACCGTGCAAAAGACAAATCTGAATCGCCGAAGTCGTTGGAGGCACTTGTCACGTTCGACCAGCTATCACAAATAAGAGTCAATTGGTTCAGTTGACCTTCTTAAATTATTCAGCCTTGTGTCATCACGTAGTGAAACTCCAAGCATAGCTCTCTCCATAGCCCGTTGCGCGACTTTGAGCTTGTATATGAGGCCTATAGTTAACGACCAAGTTTCAGTGCCATAAGTCATCACTGGCAACACGCACTGATTGTAGACTTTCGTCTTGAGGCTCTGCGGTATCTGCGACGAGAAGATATGACGAAGTTTCCCAAACGCTGCCCATCCGAGTTGGATTCGTCGGTTCGGTTTCGGTTGAACCAAGGTCACCGACATAAAATTAGCAAGTTGAAGTGGCAGTGGGCCGGCCATATAGCTCGCAGAACCGACAACCGTTGGGGAATAAAGGTTTCCGCAATGGCGCCCACGAACCGGACGACGCAGTGTTGGAAAGCCCCGCACACGATGGACCGACGACATTGTGAAGGTTGCAGAAAGTCGGTGGATGGAGAAGGCTCAATACCGTTCGTCATGGCACTCTTTGGGGGAGGCCTATGTTCAACAGTGTACTTTATCAGGCTGCATCAGCCTGATAAAGTGACATGATGATGATATGATGATGATGACATTACGGTCATGTAAGCTTATACTGTAAACACACGGTAGTATAAAATATGCAATGTATTACGTGTCAGTCAATGTGTCATGGCAACATTAGCTCATACATTTCTGATCTTAAAGCAAATTAATTGTACTTCAAACAAGCCAGAATTTGACGGCTCGTCAGTATTGTAACTTGGTAGTGGGGGAGTGTTATTTTAAATGTAGGTAAGTGCTATGTTCACCGTTTACTTCGTAACGGCTGATAGCGTCGGCCTAATTATCGGAATTCGTAAATCCATATGAGTTATTTTTACACGAGCAACAATAAAACTGTTTTTCTTTTAAAGTAGGTACCTACGATAGATTATTAGAATGTCCATTTACTGTAAATGACGATGTGAGGAAGTGAAGATGTTTGTTACTCTTTCAAGCCGCAACTCTGAATGGATTACGATAAAATTTAGCATGTACGAGTATGTAGTAAATAGCCTGGAATATCTGGGTACCACGCGAAACCGCGGAGTCAAGCTAGTATTATATAATTATGTTAAAAGTTTATAATAATACTAAGTTGTTCTTATAGCGCGACATCTACACATGGGCCCTCGATCATCGAGTGCACCACAAGTACACGGAGACAGTAGCGGACCCCCACGACATACGTCGTGGCTTCTGGTTCGCGCATGTCGGTTGGCTCGTCCTCACCCCCCACCCAGCTGTGGAAGACAGGAGAGCTGCACTGAAGGAGACTTCACTGGACCTCATGGCTGACCCTGTCGTGAGGTTACAGCAAAAGTAAGCTGCCAGCCAAATGCCATAGTATGCTACAGTAGTTCCACGTGGGCGACCGTTCAAATCAAATCAAATCCAGTTTTTTTGCAAAAGTCTGGTTACAGCAGTTCATTCAATAACTTTTCAACCGCTCATCTGAACAAAAGGTTTGTTTAGTTAGTTAATTATTATTTGTAAATAAAGTAAATCCATCTTACTTAAAAACGCTATAAAAGTTTTAAAGCTTATGTTATTTATGTTTAACTATTTATTTTATTGTGAATTTAGTTTGATAGCTTATATATAAAACGAATTATTTGGTCAAATTATTTTACCCTTAAAGTTTATCATAAGCATAGAAAAGAGCGATAAGAGCCATATAACTGAACACCAGTATAATCTCAAATACACATCGCGAAGGATTTTGATAGACCATTGCCGACACTTCATGAGTGTTTGGTGCTCTAATAGATAATAACAGGCCAATACTTAATCATAATCATCAAAGGTGAGGTACAGCTGCGGGTCCTTGGCCAGTTCAAGTAAATTTCTCCAGCCATGTTGTCTTGGGCTTTTTCTCTCCATCCTCTAACTTCAATTCCATCTTTACCGTCTAGCCACCTGAGTTTAGGCCAAAACTAACTTCATCAGTTTCTCCTTTATATCTGTCCTTTTCAGGGTTTTCAGTATAAAAAAACACAATGACCTGATAACCTTCTAGATAAATAAATAAAAAATATATATATTCCGAACATATCATACACGGTCAAATGATCCCAAACTAGGCATAGGCTGTACTATGGGTAGCAGAGACTTATATACATAATAGATATATATTTAACACCCAGACCCAGAACAAACATCTGTGTTAGTCACAAATGTTTGTCCAGTGCGGGAATCGAACCCGCGACCGCTAGCGCAGAAGGCAGAGTTACTACCAACTAAGCTATGAGGCCAGTCAAATAATAATAATATATAAGATGTCCAAGTAGCACAGCTAATTCTTTTAGGACACCCTAAAAGACCAATCAGAGGATGTACGGTCCTTACTAATTGGTGATTAAGAATGTCGCCGGACCGGACGTCCTTATTGATTGGTTGATTTTTTAGATCTTTATTGTACACAGAAAATATACAGATATAATAACTTAATAAAACATACATGTACAAAGACGGGCTTAACCCTACAAAGAGTTTTCTTCCAGCAAACCTTTGAGGCTAGAGAGCTGATTAAAGTAGTGGCACAGAAATATAAAAATATAAAATACTGTTTACAAAAAATGAATAAATAAAAGTAACCAAAAGATACAATACCTAATATAAAATACATCAAGACTTTTTAGATCTTTATGTCGAACTTAGTTTCTGTCGGAAGTTGAATAATTAGTAAAAAGGATAAAAAGACAAAATCAGCTGATTTGAATAAGTAGGTTTTTTTTGATACAATATTTAATTCGGCATAGTATATTAGTTTAGTAACTTGTTGTATATGTTTATGTTATATCTACCTACTTAAACTTAATTGTACCTTCACTTGCATGATTCGCGAAAAGTTTTAATCCAAATGAGGAACTATTATAATTAGGTACTTATGCCAAGTTTTAGCCTCCTTATTTATTTACTCATTACAAAATAGAACACCGCGAGACTTTCAGTTCGGCAAACTATTTATTTGTATAGGTCAATTACGACGCCTATCAACTTAATGTAGGGAAATAGGCCATGGTTACCTGCCAAATAACTTACGCACCTGAGCCGGTAGACCAGTGAAGGTTTTGCTGATAGCGTCGTAAATAAAAGAGATATACTTAGCATAAAAATGTCTTGACACTTTGCAAACCACATGGATCTTAGCACCAGTTAGTGAGACAATCTCAAACTCATATAACGACAAAAATAACGAAAAAATTATACAGGTATTTTCTTTTCAGATCAACTGTGTTTGGTCATTTTGGTATCTCTATAACGAATTATTAAATGTAGTTCAACATCAAGATTGCATCCCAAAACAGCTGCTTTTGTAGTGTTTTTTGAAATTGACGAATTTCCTAAAGTTGTACAATAAACTTTATTGCATATTCAGTGTAGAAAGATACAAAATAAACTCAATAAAAATTGTCAAAGCAATGAGGACGGCTACAAATGTGACTAGAATCGTAAAAATAATCAAAAGTCTCTTCAAATACAAATACACAGACTTGTCTTCGTGATGCGACGGACAGTTTCACAGAATTGATAGATTCTACTAAATCCCCTGGGAGACTGTTCCCCGTAATAGAAAAAACTTATAAAAATAGCCTACAGCGTTTGTTAAATATTAAATATATTATATTCAATAGATAAATATTTGTTAAATATTTATCTATTATATATGTATATCAGTCTCTTGTACCCATAGTACAGGCTATGCCTAGTTTGGGATCAGTTGACCGTGTGAATATGTCCGGAATATTTATGTATTTAGTTGTTTTTTTTAACACATACATATATAGTCAGACACATCATCAGTCACATACATAGTTTTGAACCCAAACTAGGATTCCCTGTGTTGTAGGTAGGTATCAGAAACTACGAGTACAATGGTTCCACAACAACAGCGGGAAAATATCACCTTGCGTCTCAGTCGAGCATGTTGCTCCACCGAGGTCGTAAATTTGATTTCACCGAGATGTTTAGTACAAATTAAATGTTGAGTGACATGTCACATGACTGACACGCAATAGCAATCAATACTATTCTACGCTTAATAGAGCGTAGTTCAGCTCCGAAATCTTTGCCATAACCTTTTGATACTTCCAGATACTTCATTCCAATGTTCGCGGTACTCAACATCTTGCTGCCGACCATAATCCCCTGGTACCTGGGGGATTCCTTACTGAACAGCTTTTTAGTGAGCTTCGTGCTTCGGTTCACCATCACGCTGAACATAGCGTTCTGTGTGAACAGCTTCGCGCATTTATGGGGAAATCAGCCTTATGACAGGTACTTAACATTTTCCTAATAGTTGGGAACAAAATTTTCCAGGAGTAGGGAACAAAATCTGACTCATTTTTAGTTTTCCGTTTTTGCCAAACATTTGGAAAAAACAGAACCTTTATAGGATCACTTTGTGGTCCGTCTGTCTGTCAAGACCCTTTTTCTCAGAAACGGCTAAAGGTATCAACTTGATATATCCATTTTTGGCATCTATTAGGGTCCGTGAGCTTATAGTGCCGTATAATAATCAAGTTCCTCGCTCAATGCATTAAAAAGATATGGCAATTATTGTCTCATTTTTGCATGAAAATGGAAAAAAAAAATTTACTTCCAGTTACGTCACAATTCTGAAATTTGGAATGCTAAGAGCTTTTGTGACATAAATAAAGGAAAATGTCTAAAATTGAGAAATTTCGTTGTTTTTATTATGCATGTTACATGTTCGATGCATTCTTTAGTTAGGACTAATACCGAAAAACCGTTTCGCATTTCATAACCCAGCTTAGCGCTACCGAATTTTAGGTAGGTATACAAATATTTGTGAACCTGAATTTATCGGTACGACGTAACGTTTTATAAAGGTACCTTCATTATCTGGTTATTCAGTCCCTGGAGAAAACACACTACATCCTGCCCTTCACGCAGGCGACGCCTGTGGTTACTCCAGTTAATTTTCTATTCCCATTGGTTTTACCTTTCAGGTTCGTAAAATCAGTTGAGAACAGCATGGTGAGCCTAGCAGCGTTAGGTGAAGGCTGGCACAACTACCACCATGTGTTCCCGTGGGACTACCGGACATCTGAACTGGGCAGACTGAATATATCGACGACCTTCATCGACGCCTGCGAGAAGATTGGATGGGCTTATGACTGTGAGTATTATCCTTGAACTCATCTTGCTAGGTGTAAAAAAAAACTAAGTACTTTGTATCTTGGCCGTCGTGGCTACCTACCCCGGTTTTCGTAAAAGGGGATGGGCAGGAGCGTCCCCAATTTTCCCAAATCTAACTGCGTTCGCCAGCGTGGTGAGTATGGGCAAATCCCCCCACATTATTGGAATTTGTAATATAATAACATAATTACCTTATATATCTGCAAGGTTATCAATTATAAAGGTGATAAAAAAACAGCTTGAAAAGTACTGGAACAAATCTTTAATTTTTTTATATTATTTTTAATTTTGATTTATTTGTAAGACTACGTTTACTCGTTGTAGTTACCAACTCTTGCTAGTTTTGTCGTTACGTATTAGCGGCGAGCATTTTGATCGATCGCCTCGCTGGAAATACGCAAATCGCCAGTGTATGTAATAAGTTACCTACGTCTTTTATTTATTTTATTTTATATATTTAACAAAACCCACAGCCCTTAATCTAAAATACAATAAAAAATTACATGCTAATTCTTACGGCCAATAAAGGATTTAAATTTTTTAGAAAAAAGAAAATATTTTAATTGGCAGTCAAGTTTAGAAAAATGTACAAAATTTTAGTCCTTCTCCATAAACTTTAATAAATCTCGTTTAAATGTTCCTTTAGCATTCCTATGAAATATATCAATTGAATAGAATTCCTTATAATATGTTCTTTGAAGTCGATTTACTATAGAGTTTTTTTGCCAACACATAATATCAATGCGCAACATTGATCTTCATCAAATAGATGCAGATATGTCATCAAAACGTTCTTACCAATTTATTGTAACCTCGTATGAAGCTTAACACTATCCTCTCATTCATATGAACCAAATAACTTAATAGCTTACTAGGTAAGTAGTACCTTTTGCATAATATATTTCATATAATACCTTATCCTTTTGTATAATATACATCATCATCATCAACAACCTGTAGAAGTCCACTGCTGGACATAGGCCTCCCCCAAAGAGTTCCACGACGAACGGTCTTGAGCCCTTTCCATCCACCGACTTCCCGCAACCTTTAGAATGTCATCGGTCCATCGGGTGGGGGGCCTTCCAACACTGCGTCGCCCGGTTCGTGGTCGCCATTCGAGAACCTTTACTCCCCAACGGTTATCGGTTCTGCGAGCTATATGGCCTGCCCACTGCCACTTCAACTTGCTAATTCTAAGAGCTATGTCGGTGACCTTCGTTCTTCTACGGATTTCCTCATTTCGGATCTTATCACGTAGTGAAACTCCGAGCATAGCTCTCTCCATAGCACGCTGCGCGACTTTGAGCTTGTATATGAGGCCTATAGTTAACGACCAAGTCTCAGTGCCATAAGTCATCACTGGCAACACGCACTGATTGTAGACTTTCGTCTTGAGGCTCTGCGGTATCTGCGACGAGAAGATGTGACGAAGTTTCCCAAACGCTGCCCATCCGAGTTGGATTCGTCGGTTGACCTCTTTGTCGAAGTTGGACCTACCTAGTTGAATCGTCTGACCCAAATAGACATAGTGGTCTACAACTTGAATGGTATCGTTCCCAACTTGTACCGGCATGGGTGCAACATGAGCATTGGACATGATATTAGTCTTGCCCATGTTCATTTTAAGACCCACCTGTTGAGAAACGTTACTGAGGTCTCTGAGCATTGCGCCAAGGTCCTCCAGCGATTCTGCCATTATGACTATATCATCGGCGAATCGAAGGTGAGTGATGTATTCGCCATTGATGTTGATGCCATGTCCTTCCCAGTGCAGAAGCTTAAAAACATCCTCCAATGCAGAGGTGAACAGTTTCGGAGAAATAACGTCTCCCTGTCTCACCCCTTTTTGCAATTGGATAGGATTTGTGCTCTGGTCCTGGAGTCGGATAGACATGGTGGCCTTGCTGTACAAACACTTCAACACTTCGATATACCGGTAGTCGATCTGGCACCGCTGTAGTGACCGTAACACTGCCCAGGTCTCGACTGAATCGAAGGCTTTCTCGTAGTCCACAAACGCTAGACATAATGGCCGATTATACTCTTCGGTCTTCTGTATAATCTGCCGAAGCGTGTGGATGTGGTCTACGGTACTAAAGCCTTTGCGGAATAATATACAGGTGAGGTTTTTTTCAGGGCCATTTAGGCGAAATCGGATACCGTGAGAGTAATCGAAAAGTGTTGTTAGGAGTTACGGGCTCAAATTTGAAAAAAAAAAGTTGATTTACTAAATTATCACAATAAATATTTTTTTTTATGTTTTTTTTTGCATTTCTGTGTTCTATGTTTGATAATAAATAAATAAATGTATGATAACCATTTGCATAAAGTTGTTGGAACACCTTCAAACCTGCAAATTTATAAATTAAACAATATTTATGTATCGGAGGTTTATTATTTCGGTCGGACTATGTGCAAGCAAAGCAACTAATTAGTAAAAAAATAACTTTGGTAAATAACTATTGTTGAAATTAAAAACTTATTATTTTTAAGGTGTTCCAACAACTTTAGACACAAAGTTATCATACATTTATTTATTTATTAACAAACAAAGAACACAAAAATGGCCAAAGCCAAAAACTTTTTTTTCCAAAAACTCACTTTTTCTGAAAAATTGTAAATAAATTTCAACTTTTTTTAATGCTGATCTCATTTTTTTTTCAAAATTGAGCCCGTAACTCCTATCATCACTTTTCGATTACTCTCACGGTTTCGGATTTCGCCTAAGTGGCCCTGAAAAAAAACTCACCTGTATATAATATATAAATAAATAAATGAATAAAATACTGAACTCTCCCTATTTATTAAAGTCGGTACTGTATAAACAGAGCGACACTACTGGGTAATGTAATACATTAGTCTAATGTGTCGTAAAAGAGCTCTGCTTATATAATACCTACGTTACGGATTACATTAGGATTGATTAGATAGCGGTAGGTGGTGTCCGTCCACTCCAGTTTTTTTTTGCGAATTGGGCTAAGTCCTCCTCCCTATTCGTTATTTATTTTTAGCCTCGCTTTTTTTTCAGAGATCCATTTGAGACAGGGCATGAAAAAACATACCACAAATAACTAGTAAATGTTATCCCAGTGTGGACATCATCACGAGGTTTTCATTAATCTTTGAGAAAAAGAAAACAAATGATGTTATTAATAAAAAAATATATAATAGAGAACCAATCGACGATATATTATAATCAGCCTGTAGAAGTCTACTATTCGACATAGGCCTCCCCCAAAGGTTGTCACGACGAACGGTCTTAAGGTGAGGGTTAAATTGTTTTTATGATTTTTGAACTGTTTTTTCTCAATAACCGCAAAACGCACAGTTTTAATTTTTATGACTAAGATAACTTGAGCATTTTATTTACCTAAATCCATGACAGAAACGCGATTGGTAAAACTTTTCTCAATAGATTTATTTTTTAAAGTTCGGTCCTCTGCAACATTTTTTTCGAGAATACTCAGAAACTATCAATCATAAATAACTTTTTTTAAATATTGTACAATAGCATTGGGTAACTAAATCCAAGACACTTTAAAAAAAACTTAGTTTTTAAGATAATCGGTAAAAATGGATTCTGTCACCTTCCGTCTTGCAACCTGTCTTCGGTTGGGTGCGCGTTGTTGTGCACCTCATCAGTGCCAGTGTGGTACAGCGGTCGATCAGCTCGGTCACCACGGATTATCGTGCACTAGGGCTGCCGGAAGAATATCCCGCCACGGTAGCCTTAATGACATCATCCGCCGGGCTCTTACCAGCATTAACGTCCCAGCCATTCTCGAACCGAATGGTCTGCTACGTGATGATGGTAAGCGGCCTGACGGTATGACTTTGGTCCCTTGGGAGAAGGGTAGGCCTATGGTGTGGGACGCTACTTGTGTTGATACACTAGCGCGCACACATCTTCCGGGGACATCAGTTAGGGCGGGTGCGGCGGCAGATTCGGCCGAGGATCTCAAAAGGCGCAAATATGTTAGTCTTGATAGGGCTTACATATTTGAGCCTTTTGGGGTTGAGACCCTGGGTCCGTGGGGAAACGGGGCCCTCCGGGTTTTCAAAAAGATATCAGGACGTCTGATCGAAGCGACGCGTGACCCGAGAACTGGCTCTTATTAGGCCCAGCGCATTAGCATTGCCATCCAGCGTGGCAATTCCGCCAACGTCTTGGGGACGCTTCCGACTGGTAGTGATCTGGATCAGTTGAGCTATCTATAGATCGTTTGTAACGGTCTTTAGATGGCTCAACTGTTTCTTGTGTATTTCGTAAATATTAACTTGTATTAGTTTTAAGTTTCTTTGTGTAAATAAAGTTTTAGTTAATCGATATTTTCTTGTATGTCGCTTACATCGATTACTTTCGAGCGCCTTCTAACGCTTGCTATCTCTTTCCGCATTCAATTAGTACGTAGCGCTGTCACTTTCTTCACTCCGCCCACTCGACAGTTTATTATGATTCTCATAGCGCCTTAAGCCTTCTCCTTCCCGCCAACCTTCAATGTTTTAACCTAGCTGTAAGTTTTCCTCAACCCAAAAATAAAATATATGTTTTCTTCATTCCAGTGAAATCAGTATCACCATCGATGATCGCGGACAGAGCAAAGCGCTGCGGCGACGGAACCCTCGATCTTTCCGAAGAACCGGCACCTGAAGACGTAACAAAATAGAGTATTCGTTTAACTCATGTGCCACCAATGGCCTACGAAATACCATTCAAAATTAAAGCAGTTTGCAAATGCAGGAGAAATGAGATTTCTCACAATGATAAACTGCTGTATTGTCCCATTCTGTCACCTAACGGACATACAACAATATAATATTATGAGAACTAAGAAAACAATGTACAGATGCTATTTATAAGAGCTTTTACGAGCTATATAGAGTGGTAATTTTAAAGGGGGCAGTGAGGACAGCTACCCCTGTGCAACTACAAAACATTATTGTGAGATCAACGTTAACTTATGAATTAAAGTATTACTGCAATCACGGATTTAGAAAAAGTTGAAGGAATGGGCAAGAAAATCAGAGTACTGTTTTTTCCAGTACTTAGATACTTTTATTGATGGAAACAGAATGGATTGTCATTATGAACAATAACATGATTATTGTCAATATTTTGGATTATGTATACATAGTTGGAAATAACCTTAAAGTTTTCCTGTAGCTGCGACGATTAAGACCTTTAGGCACCTACTGCTCCTTTCAAAATTACTATACACTATTCTTAACTTGTTGTCCAACTAGTTATTGCCTGAATTTTTATCGAGAACTTTTCGGAATAGCCCGTACCTATTCAATAACTTGATTACGAAAATTAACAACACAAATTGCCAGGCGCCTTATTCAATTTGAATACTAAACGAATAAATATTTATATCGACTTATCAATGTCGTCAAATTTATATAAGCGCTTTTTGTGGACGTCCAGCTTGCATATGTAGCATTTATAAGCTTACTGATGTATAGATTTTATATTGTCATGTTGGCATCGAATCGAACAAATTTTTAAAATCTAATTGCAATCGCTCGATTGTACACAATCCCGACAAACAAAATCTCGACTGTACAATCAGATTGCTCTACGGCCATATTCTAAAGATTTGTCGAACATTCGCGTCGTCATCTCTATCGTGTGACGAATGATATAGGTGAGTTTCGTTTGGAGAATCTCGATATAATGGCGAATATTTGCGTCCATTGAAATACCAACACATAATACAGATTTTTATAAAATCCTAAAAAAAACACAGATGGGAATCGAACTCGCCTGACTCCGGCGGGATTCGAACATGTAATTCGACACTTTAGTCAGGTTAGCGTGTCACTTAGCCGGCTAACTGCAACGTTAGGTACGATTAACAGGCTACTGGGGATTCGAGCCGAGGAACATCCCAATGAATTCGACCAGATGAGGAGTTCACACGATGACGCAGTGGTAGTTAGCGTATACGTTTGCTATCCCCAAAAAGGGGCTTATTGTACACCCAAAATTCTTCTAAGACTTTCGGAAATTCGTCATTTTTCATTGTAAAAATACTTTGCAAATTCAACTGTTTTGGGGTCAAGATAAGACATTCGAAGTAAGTAAGCTAGGTACTTAAAAGAGCTCAACAATTTGACAACTTCCAAATGTTAAAGAAGGGTAGAATCTGAAAGGGCATGTATGGCCAGCCACGTATCAGACATCCCTGTCTGAGAGCTTCGGGCATTACAGTACAGACATAAGCCCGACAGCAGAATAAATAATAGTACACCCGGCTATCATGTTACGCTGACGTTATAAATTGTGTTCTATGAAGCATTGCATTGCAAGGCTTACATTCGCAGCGCGCTATCTGCTCGGATTGTTTGTTCTCTGTAGCCAACCAACCGACCGACGAGGGTAAATACACGACGCCATGCCAGTGTAACAGGAAGTCCGAATCAATAAAATATGTACCAAAAGGTGATTCTATTAGGTACACTTTTATACAAACACCTTTTATTTTTTATTTTATATGTGATGTTTAAACCTGCTAAAAATGTTTACTTATTTTTATTAGAGTAAAATAATGCCTTTTTGTTAATAAAGTTTTGTTTAAAAAGGCTGTTGTTTATTATAAATCCCTTCAGACCCTCGGTAAATCGCCACTATGTTAACTTATAGCCATATCAAAGCATGAGAAGCGGTATCTGTCTACATTTCATACAACGTAGTAATTCTTAGTGTCGAGTGTCCCAGCTAGCGGCTAGGCTGTTTGTGAATACCTGAAAAGTGTTCAAAATAGTAACATAAAATTTCCTATAATAATGGAGAACCGGAGCCTCTGGTTTCGGAAAAATGCACTGTGCGTGGCCCAACACACGCTTATCCAATTTATTCCACGAACATCAGCCTGCGGGTCTGCGGGCCGTGCTCGGAAGCGGCTCCCAGACACCGACGCATATAGGTGTACTGAGAGAATGTTACCAACGACCCAAAGTCCTGCTTCGCTATTTTAAGGAGCTGGGCTGGCTGGGGTAGGTGTAGCATAGGGAGACAATGCACAACATGTTGGTGGCGAGGGGGACTCGACCATGTACCATGATTCATAGCTACACACGACATGGTCGACTCACCTCGCTACCGTTCGGCATGTATGGTCAGGACTGAGGTCGCTCAGGGAAGGAGGAGAGGAAGAAAACCTCTGTAAAAAATAACAACGGCGTAACACCGAGAGTGATGGGGTGGTGGTGGGACCACCGCCTCCGCAACTCTCTATCCCGACAACATTTAGGTGGCAAAAGCGACTCGATCGTGAATAAGCATGATTGAATCGCCTAGCTACCTTGTGTATGGTCCGGAGGCCGCTGAGTGGGTTCGGAGCGAGGCCGATCCCGCTCTGGGAAGGTGGCGGTGCGGCTGGTTGTTGGTATCGACAGCCGCGCACCGCCTGCCCGGTGAGGGGGGCGAGCGGTATCCCCTGCCCAGTGTCAGAGGACTTTTTGGGTCCGTGGGTGGTCGGAGCGGGGTTCCGGCTGCTCGTTAGCAGATCCGGGATGGCGGCGGCACTCCAGGCAAGTGCCGCCGTGAGCTCCGCGCACTTCGTGCGCGGGTTCTGAGCGTGGCTATGGGTGCCATTGCCGGGCTTGTGCTCCACACAACAGGCAAAATGCGAGAGGGGCACCGGTGCGTTCCATTGGAGATCCCGGAGCCCCTTGACATGCATGGCCAACGTGGTGGTTTTAGTCGGTAAGAGTCCGACGTACCCTTTCTTTTGCCCCCGCAAAAGGAGGGATCCATGAGGATTACCAAACGTAAAAAAAAAGGGAGACAATGCACAAATACCCCACAGCGGGAAGTCAGTGCAGGTCTAACCACCCCCGATTACAATTAGAACATCAGCATGTGTATTTTTTGAGACCCAATTTAGTTTGAGTGAGTTATATATTATTCAGAACACTTGCCTAATGCAAATTAAATACCTCGGACATTGGATAGCCTCTGACCTGAAAGATGATGTAGACATTGAAAGGGAGCGGAGGGCGTTGTCTGTGAGAGCGAACATGATTGCCCGCAGGTTTGCTCGTTGCTCAATGGTTGTAAAAATCTGCTTATTCCGAGCCTACTGTACTAGCTTCTACACGAGCAGCCTGTGGGTAAGTTATACGCAAAAGCAGTTCAGCGCCCTTCGCGTTCAGTATAATAACGCATTCAGGGTGCTGGTGGGGCTGCCCCGGTTCTGCAGCGCGTCGGGGATGTTCGCCGAAGCGCGTGTGGACTGTTTCTACAGCACCATGCGCAAGCGGTGCACATCCCTGGGGCGCAGAATCAGGGCCAGCTCCAACAGCATACTGAATGTGTTGTCAACCAGGTTCGACTGCGAGTACCTAAACCATTGCGGTATGGTACATGCGCAGTACCTGAAGTAGATTCCACCTACTCTACCTACTTACCTTCCAGTTCTGCTTTCTGCAATAATAAGTACAAATAATATGTGTGATATGGACTATGTTAATTGTCTGAAATAAATGATTTATATTATATAATATTTCGATATTTTTGTTTATTCAGTACGTAGATAGCTTAAAGGGTCACTACGGCCGCTACGCCAATAGTGCCGTAGCGGGCGTAGTGATCAGCACTTGTTTTATTTCGATATTGTGACCAAGCGTGGTTGCTATCAGCCACGACTGAAGAAAAGTTGAGTGTGTGCAATATAAAGTATTGTGTGCAAAATAGCTGAGCTTTGATAATTATATTTTTTTAGCGCCATCGTTCCATGGCGTAGTTGGTATCGTATTGCCGATTCTAGTCGAAGATGCGGATTCGAATCCCGCTCTAGATATTTCTACGAAATACCGTCAAGATTATTGAATCTCGATTCCTTTACGATGGGTTGTAAATTGCAGTTCAAGATACAATGACGCGACAGTCTATGAAATGTATCGGCGCAGGTACACGCGACGGCCACAAGGAACCCTTAACAAGGCCCAAGGGTAACTTTCGAAGTGTCAACAAAGTGAGGGAAAAAATATTGATAGTCAGGTGTGTGTGTGAGTGCTATCTGACCTTAATTGGATGGCTAGTACCTTGATAGAGGTGAGTTGTTTTGTTGTTTATTTGGCCTGTTTCACCCATCACTAACAGACCATCCCAATTCCCCATGGTTTTGGGGATTTGTAATGTGTGTATATTTCATGCTTGGGAAAAGCTTATTTGTGTAATGTTGAGAAGCAAAATAAACAATATAAGAAAACAATCAAGTATTTGGATTTCAAGCTCGCAATAAGTAGTCTCTAGGAATAAAAGCAAAAGTCTGAAGAATAAATAGGCTCACAACTTGTATCGCCTAGAATGGTAGACATCCTCTCAGATCTCCGGAGGCGACCAGCAGATCTTTATTGAGAAATCTTTCCAATGTTTTATAATAGCCTTGCAGGGCTATTTTAATACATCGTAAAGATTTCCGATCGGAAACGTCGGCTTTTCTCCACATGAAAACAAGAGATCAAAACATCGGTGATGTTTATTCGGTAATGGTTTTAGAGCTGAGAGAATGGGAAGCATTCTGCAGATGACGGTGACGGTGACGGTGACGTTGACGGTGACAGTTACGGGACGGTAACGGTTACCGTGACGACGACGGGACCGTGATGGTAAGTAGGTAAATAGCTGCATATTACGTGTTAGTACTTTGGCAAGGGTACTGGATACTAAGTAGGTATAAACAAACACGGACGAAGTCACGAGCGGGACAGCTAGTATTTGTATAGAAATTCAAAGAAGCCTGTTTCCGTGGTATACACAGATTTATTTTTAATATTTACTATAGTAGGTATGTGTTAAGTTTACAGTCTTTCGTCTAAAATAATAATTTGCAATGCTCGAAAAGAGTGAATAAGTTTTTAAGTGCCGTCTTCTGAACATCCAAACATCTTGAACATCCAACCATCCTCACAAACATACGCATTTATAATATTAGTAGGATTTAAGCACCGAGGTCTTTGGTTGTTTGTGGAATAAGTTACCTTATAACCAAAAAGGTCAGTTAATTGCAAGTATTTTTTTAGTTTTTTTATGTTTTTTAAACTTCAAGGAAGGTTCTTAGGTTATTGCCACGCACCTGTGTTGGATTTACAATTGTACCTACATATATTATGCACCTATGTAAGTAGGTACCTCATAATATTGAAGTAAATATAACCGGTCTTTATCTTTTCCTCTCTTGATTCATCGGTATTTAGAACAAACGGTATTGATACCAATAACAACAATAAGCCAATTAATACCTAACAGCCTGCGGCGTGAAACTCAAGTGAAACAGAGGGTTTTCCTTTATATCTTCCAGGAATTATCTACGAGTAGAAGTATACAAAAATTATTGAAAATGATTGGACATATTATACGACATGACAGCTTCTTAAAGAACATCATTGAAGGAAAGGTAGAAGGAAAACGAGGAAGAGGAAGACCAAGTTAGTTACATGAGCCAGATAAAAGAGAAGATTGCCGTCTTATCGTTAATGGAATTTGCCTACACTCGTACTAAGGTCCTGAGCTTTAATGGTTAAAATACCACGATTAGTAGTTAATGTGTTTTAAGTCGATTGGACTTAAAACGGATTTTCTATAAAATTAATGACAAGCTACTGTCAGTGTCAATCACACTGACAGTAGCTTGTCATTAATTTTATAGAAAATCCGTTATGAAATTCCACTTACGAGCTCTAGTTACGAGTACCTATGTCTGTCTATGCCTGAACTAAGTTTAACGAGCAATAATGTATTATATTCTTATTATTTATCAATTAATTTTACGTTTTGAAAAGAAAAGAAAATCGACTTCAGATGAATTTTGTTCTATCAGTAGATATTCATCAAATCTTTGAAAAAATTAAAAGAAAATTCCCTGCTGGTACTTGGTATTCTTTCTAATAGACAAATTCCTGAATAAAATCATAATACCAAAAGAAGTTTCGAGAAATTGAAAAAGTCAAAGTAATATGTAAAATAGAACTTAAAAGAAATATTTATATGGAATCATCGCGAGCTCATTTTCTCTTCAAAAAAGAAACTTATTGAAATCGGACCAGCGGTTATAGAGTATTTACCTAATAAGGATGAAGGAATTGATTAGCTGATAAATTTTTAAAGGCTATTAAAAAAGAGAAAACACAGAAAATAAAATACACTAATTTGTCCAAATGTGATGATGAATTTGTATTTAGACAAACGCTGAACATCCTTGAAAATGAAATTTCTAATAAAAATTTAATAAATTTGCTGATGCAAAACGCAATTTATCCTAAACATAAATTTCAAAGATAGGTATTATTTCCAAAAATGTAAGTATCGGAAACGAAAAAAAAAATATTTCGGGAAAAAACCGTAGCGAAGTCGTAGCCCTGGAGTACTACAAGGTGTTCTGTGGCTGTCGACTCCCAGTCATAAAGATTCGTCGGTCGGGGGCGTACATGTCATGACGGCAAAACCAACACCGACTTCGCGAGTGTAAATATAGCACAAACTTTTACAAAACAATGTTTTGAAAACATTATTCTAAGCTATAAAACTTTTTGAACACATAAAATGTGCTCTTTGCGATAAGATAAAAACAGTGTAAGTGCAAGCCATGTGCAACTTTGTCGGATTAAACCCATTTAGACAAATTTTAAGGTAGGTACTTTGGTACTTTTTTGTAAACATAGCCTTTTTTTCCTTTTGAGGTGGACAAAAAACCTTTCAAATAACCAACCCACTAATATAAGCTCCTCTAATATTCCACGCTACGTTTCTAACTAGATCGTTAAACAAGACCCAAACTTACATATTGATAACATACATTATTGAATACTCTGGAAATCACTTTTTTGTGTAATTAGATGTTTGATTAGTAACCCTGTCATTCTAGTCGGCACTATTTTTCACTCCCTTCACACTCATATAATTCCTGACAAATTTGTTTATTTTTGAACACGGGGGTTTCTGAAACAAAATTTACAGAAAAATAATGTATAGCAAAATAATGTCAGTTTGAGGAGAATAAAAAATACTAAAGATACGAGGGTAAGTGGTATTTATTAATATCATTAAACGCGATTACAATGTCATAGATTTTATAAACAATTATTAGAAAACATCGCGCAAAATAAAATGAAAAGGCGTAAACACACAAAGTCTTAGATTTCGACTAGCTTGTGCCCTATTATGTATGCCATTCCAGGTAAAAAGCTCTACCTATTCCAAGTTTCATCGAAATCTGTTGAGCCATTACAGCATGATCGAACCACAAACATCCAAATATCCTCACAAGCTTAAGTATTTATAATATTAGTTGGATAAGTTTTGGTATAATCACTGATTAATTATTTTTTATACTTATGTGTCATGCAAACCTTTCCTAAAGTAAGTCATTTCATTATTCTGAATTTCATTATTTCCCATGGGACATAATGTGATTTGAATTTGGAATGCAACCCATGTAGTCGTGCTTGATCGAGGTTGGTTTTTATTCTAATTAGGCTGTATGTTATTGTTGTTAAGAATGGGGTTAATAAAAGTTGATGTTTCCGATCGGAAACCTTTTAGCCCTGCAATGCTGGCACAGACCGACGACATTGTTAAAGTTGCTGGAAGTCGGCGCGGCGGTTTTCGTCATGGAACTCTTTGGGGGAGGCTCATGGGGCATGGGGGCCGGCGTTTCGCTATACTGCTGTCCCCGCAGCAACTTCTTTTGCCACTTGTACCTACACCAAAATCTAACACTTTCGCCGCTCGCTTGTCACACGCAGCTTATGAGGGCTCGCATCTTTTAAAAGCTACGTGTGACCACTGTGTGTAAATATGGTAACCCAAATACTACTGTTACCTGAGTTATCCAATCCAGCCTTAATAAAGTACGAATGACGAGGGTATAACCTGACTACTAAAGGACAGAGAAAACGACTGGACCGAAACTTGCTCTTTTAGCCTCGTGTATCTCGTGTTTATGAGTTCTATGTTGTATACTGTGCCACAGGATACAATCATTAAATTCTTTTTAATACGAAGGTACATTGAACTTAATGATCAATATCGAAAAATGTTTTTTATTACTTCGTCCCAAAGGCCTGTCCTTGATCCCACCCAAGACATAAGCTACATTTAAATTCAAAGGGATTTTTTACGTTGGTACTTGCTTCTTGTCGTGTCACTAATAAAGCGCAGGTAAATTTTCCGAATGGAAAATTCATTGGTACTTGTATGAGAAATATTCGCTCGCTCGATCAAAAATTTGATTGAATTCCGTAATGAATCATTATATAGAAACTCTATCGGCGCGTAAGTTTATTTTACTTAGCGAATTTAGTTTAATAATTTATTGATTTTTATATCAAGACGTAAATTGACCGTGTATACTACGGAACAGTAATACCTTTCCATTCATTCAAATTATTCAAAACAAATTAAAGTGTCAAATAAATTGTCGGTTCGGTAAACACTCGTAGCTTCTGTAATTTTGAAAAGGTTGTTTGGAAGTCATTACTTTTCGACATGGTTTCAACCTCTGATCCCTTGTCTAATTTTCAAAGGTTACTGTTCTTTTGTAAGCTAGTGTTCAAATATATTTGTAAACGAACCTAGTTAAATGCCTGAAATCATTTGATTGCATAATATTTTTCAATTGGAATTTTTATGTGCGCTACTAGTGCTTTCAAGGGTTAAAAATAACATCGTTAGGAATCCGGCATGTCCTAGAACCTAAAAGTCTTAAAGTGTTTTTATTTAGTAACAGAAAAATAATAATAATAACAGTTGTAAATTAAACTAAAATAATATTATACTAGAAATGAACTCTGTTTTCTACGACTACGACTACAAGTAGAAAACAGAGTTCAGATCACCAACCACAGGCAGTGTGCCCAAAAGGCTGGCGACGTTACCTCATTGGATCGCTATACTGATCCTTTGTCCGAGGTAAGCACCAGCCCTTCGGTCATTGGTCTCATCCACCAGCCTCCTAGATTAAGCAAATAATAAAAATAAACCTAAAAGTTCGAAGTCATGTGCTCGAAAGGAGCCTCCAAGATATTCTTTCACCAACGTTCATTGGTCATTTTAAGCACCGCCATACCTCAACCTGCTCACAGACCTTAATGCAGAGTGACCAAGAATGAACCAGTGACAGCTAGCAGCTGAAACCATTCTTATTTTGTCTTACACAAGGTTATTCATAATAAGTATACCTTCTCAAAATGGGCTTATTCTGTTAGGAAAAGATAAAATATTAGCGGGAAAATAAAACAATTATGCAAATACTTATATGCTCTTTAGATATTTTCCCGTAATTTTTAATTAACTGTTTTATGCTTTTTAACATCTTTATAACTAATTAGTGAATGTGTTATACGTAGGTACTAGAAAGTCGATATTAAGATAACTACGTAATACAGCCGAATAATTAAGTTCAAACTGAACTGATTTTACCCCAATATAGCAGATTTTACGTACCTAGAGATTTTTCCAGGAAAAGTGTTGAACTTTATAGAATAGAATATAATAGAATTTGTTTATTTGACAACACACACAGTAGAAAAATGGCAAAGATTACAAAGAAAATTAACATAAAGACAATACATAAGCATAATACATAAGTCATGGAGTAAGGTATCTTTATTTTGATATAATAAATGAAACTTTCGGGATAGCATACATATTTTAATTGTATATTTTTTAATACAATACAATACAATCATCATCATCATCATTTCAGCCGTTCGACGTCAACTGCTGAACATGGCCTCCCCCACAGACAGAGCAAATTCCTTATCATGTGGGGGGATTTGCCCATACTCACCACGCTTTTTTCCCTTAGTCGCCTCTTACGACATCCGCGGATAGGTAGATATTCTTCAGCCTATTCTTCAGCCGGGGCCACCACGGCCAATACAATACACAATAACTTTATTTCAGGCAACAATAGAATAAAAAAAGAAGATTTTTTCTAATCCTACGGCCCATATAGATGTATGACCTTAAAGACTAACATACATAATAATATAAAAACACAATTAATTGCCACGTATTAACTGCGACGTGGGACGCGAATTGTCCGTGGCAGTAGGTATCCGCCAGCGGAAACGACGGAACACAACACCCTTCGGCCAGAGATCTTCTTTTAGGTAGGTCGAAAGATGTTCGGTCGGTACCCTCACCACAAAGGAGTTGAAACTGACTCTGTGGCGGGACTCCAACCGTTCGACCCTCAAGCTAATGTTTATGAAGTTTTCTCAGCACGTCTTTTATGAAAAAACTGTAGAGACCGGCGTTTCCCTTGTTGCCATTACCATCCTTCTAAAACACAATCCTTAAAAGCCACATCACTCTTTAGACAAAATTATCCAAAGATCTTCTTAAATAAAGTAGATAAAAATAATTACCTCTAAAAACCAAGTCCAACTTAAATGCTTCTCTTTTTTTGCGGTCAGTTAAACGGACTGGAGATTAACTAAGCTAAAAAATTATTATTAGTGGTGTCGATATTGAACGAATGAATGAATGAATGAAAATGATTTATTGTACACCAATGAAAATTTAAAAAAAAATACAAAATAAAACAGAAACTAAAACTAAAGACCATAAATTTACAATGGGCGATATTGTTGATGCATGAAACTTACCTAATTTAATAGCTCTTAAAACTTTTTTTAAGATCGGACTAACGGGTTTTTTTTTCTGAGCTGTTACTATTGGATTATTTGTTACGCATTAGGAACCCATCCTAGTCGTTCATAATACCGTTGCAACCGTCTACAGTCGCCTCTTGGCGACACATTTTCCTCTAATAGCCTTGCGCCGACAAGTATAAGGTCTAGGCAGTAGGCACGCTGTCTTGCCACGTAATTACTATTATTTATGATACGTTGCATTCAGTAATGGATGCTCGAGAGCTCAAATTATTATCTATATATAACGCTATTCTAGGTAAAGAACTCTTTATATTCCAAGTTTCATCGAAACCGGTTGAGCCGTTACAGCGTGATTGAATAACAAACATCCAAACATCCTCACAAACTTTCGCATTTATAATATTAAAGTAGGATTGGGAGCAGGATTAGCCCTTGCGGGATTGTATGCATATCTGAATCACCTCAATACAAGCATGTATGTAAAGGTGCATAGCTGGAAGGCTGGAAGGTGCTAGCGTTTTAGAGGCCTATGTTTAGCAGTGGATAGCTACGGCTGAATGATGATGATACAAGAAAAAGGCGTACCTAATCCTCGTTTTACCAGCCAAATAGATACTAAAGCTGACCTATACAAACGTTATTCTAAGGTGCCCTAGAGACGATCCATTGCAATTGACTATGGTAACTTTGGCTAGACTATCGCGATTGAAGGACCTTTCATTGATGAATGCCGGGTTCAGCTTTGCTTTACCAGTGAGCGATAGTTAGAACGATTGCACAGCGACAGCACAGTCAACGGGTTGCTTCAAAACGGCCATCATTTATTATTTTTATCAATCGTCTTCAATCACGTAGCTTATGGATCGTCTCAGGGGTAATAAGGCCATTAGGGCATGATGTAATCTTATGGGCTATAAAGAATGTTGCTGAAGGAGACTCTTCGTTTTAAATCACAACGTAATTTCGCGTGTTTTGTGAATAATAAAAGAAGAAACTAATATTAACTACCTTGGCTGGAACTTACTGTTTTACATGCTTACCTACTAAGTATGTAGATAAGATACTTGTTTAAAGTTGAACTTTTCAAATGCATTCCTAAGCTTAACTTTATCTTTCCACTTTATAATATAAATGCGAAAATGCGTTTGTTTGTTGGGGTTGATTTTTCCTTCTTTCACGCAGCTAAGTAGCAAAGGATTGAAATCGAATTTTTGCATGGATTTCGTTAAAAATCAAACGGAATCACATGGACTACTTTATATCAGGGTGCCACGCGAGTTAAACCGCGTGCCATCGTTAGTAAATATATAAATGCGAGAGTGTTTGCTTGGTTGGTTTGTCCTTCATTCATAAAGCAAGGGAATAACGGAACCACGTGTTTTTTATGAGCCCCCTTTAGACTCCTACCGATTTAACTTATGTTCTTACCAGCAAATTTTGACAGTACAACACGTTGACCTACAAATTTCGTTTGAAAGTTACGTTCTTACAAATACTTATACCTACATACACCTATAAATATACAACGCTGATTATTCAAAGTTGTTTTAGATTTGTTCGTATCGGTTAATTATTCTGAAATGATTATTCTCTCAGAGGGTTTCTCCGTATTTTGCGGTGAAAGTAAAGCTTCTTCTTCATGTCGTGTCACTGATTCTTTCTTGGTCATTATGTATTAACATTTTTAGCTTATTTCGTTAAAACTTAGCATATATAGAGGTCTTTATCTAGAATAGCATAATTATAGGCTACTTTTTTTGTGGGTACCAAGCGAGCGAAGCCGCAGGCGGAAGCTAGAGAAAGATGAAGTATTCCTTCGAAACGTTTTTTAGTACTTGGACCGCATGTTCCTAAGATTATTTTTCCTAATTGAAAATATGGGGTCTTTTATTAGGTCCAAAGAAACGCTAATTTTCCGTTAGTGTCATGTTGATGATTATAAAGTTGCAATGTGTAAAAGTGTAATGGGAATAAAGTTCTTCATATTGTTTCTTAATATAATTTAATTGGTTTTAAAAACAAGAACCCATCGTTTTATAAAATAACTATGTTAAGCAGAATAAGACCAAAAACCTACGAAAACGTAATGAATTAGATACCTACAATTAGTAAGCAATTTGATAAAAAATGTCTGATCTTTGCAATTTAAACAAGGCAATTACCTCTAACAAGCACTATACTAGATCGTTACATACGATACCTACACAGCCAATAGCACAAGTGCTTACCCACCTAAATTTAATAAAAACCCGGAATATCATTAAAAACTGATCAAAGCAAACGCAATCATTACGACTGAAATACGTTCTGCGATAAACACATCCATCGGTAGTCGGGTAAATAACAGAAGAGTCATGAAAATTAAATACATAAAGACGAAGGTATCAGAAAACCTTAATTCCTTATCTTATTTTGCGGTCGCTCACGTAGTTCATTGTATGATATTGACCGCAAATATAAATTTGTCTCGTTATAATTCCACAAGGATCTGCAAGATATATAGGTATTTCTTGACCGAAAAATCACCAATACGTAAATTATTTCATTTCATTTATTCATGCTCCATGTATATATTCAGCTTAGATGATATTTTTAGCTTAAAGTAGGTAAGTACATAGACCCTGTAAGGGCGCTGCAAATCGTAAAGTCATATATTTAGCAAAAAATTATACTTAAATTATTACAATTATCTAGAACATATTTTGTCAACCTTAGCATTTTGTACCTTCTAAGGTATGACAAAATTTTAGAAGAGATGTCAAATTTAAATTAAATTACGCACTTGATATCAAATAATAGGTATGAAGGCGTCAGAACTTAGCTTTTTATAGTTTGTCTGTGATTTCTGTGTTTGTATTTCGAAATCGTTAGTGCTTTTTGCGAGTTTCAACCACATTTTCTTACAAACATAACATCGAATTTCCTAAATTTTACACGTTTTCCTGTATTTATGTCACAAACGCTCTGAATTGTGAGGTAACTGGAAGTACCCTAAAGGTTTTTGCCATTTCCATACAAAAATACGCTCACCGACCCTAATAGTTGGTAGGTATACATTTCAATTTAACCTTTAACCGTTTCTGAGAAAAAGTCAGAACAGAAACAAGGGAAATGCCCTAGATGTTTATTTTACGCAGCAATTAAAACGGGTTAGAAGAAGATGAAGTTTTCACGTTAAAAATCACTTCCTGAAGAAAATTAACTCCAGCGGTTTACAAAGACACTAAGAAAACGGATACCTATTTAATATTTTTACGCCATGACGAATATTTCTGGTAAAGCCTATGCCTTGCTCAAAGTTAACACTGATTTTAATTCCTATGCAGCGAATTACAATCTGGTTCGATAATAAGTTGCTGTTGTTGTTTCTGTGGGCGTAACTCTAAACTAAAAGGTTTCATAGAAGTTAGTTTATAATTCACTATCTCTACACGTTTATTATATTCAGTTACCCAACTCGAGTTTCACTGAAACAGCGTTTTTGTATGACTCGATGCATACCTATAATTAGATAGGTCGAATCGAAGGCACTTTGCGTTTAAGTACCAGGGGTTATACTCGTATTACCTGCATACTTAGGCACGAATTATAAAAGAACATAGAAATTGATTTCAGTAAACTAGGTTTCGTGTAATAGTAATATATATACCGACGATGACTACCCGTCTGAGACGCAAAGGGTGCGGGTTCGATTCCCACTGCGGGACAAATATTTACATGATCTGCAAATATTTGTCCCGGGTCTGTTGCGGTACCATGGTACTCGTAATTTCTGATACCCACGACACAGGGAATCCTAGTGTGGGGTCAGAACTATATTGTGACTGTTGGGTGTTATTTATTTATTTATTTTTATTTATATTTGCATACATTATATTTTTTTCATCATCATCTTTGGGTTGGATAGGCAAAGTATTTATTACCTATCACTCTATCAGCAGTCATGTCAGCACTCATTCCTTTCCGACCCATATCAATCATAAATAGTCATAAATAGTCGATTGTACAACAAGGGGGCAAAATAATATTTTTACATCGAGGGACCAAAGTAGATACGTTGCTGGAGGAAAAAACTTTACTCCCCAACAGTTGTCGGTTCTGCGAGCTATATGGCCTGCCCAATGCCACTTCAACTTGCAAATTCTGAGAGCTATGTCGGTGACTTTGGTTCTTCGACAGACTTCCTCATTTCGGATCTTATCACATAGTGAAACTCCGTGTAAAGCTCTCTCCATAGCCCGTTGCGCGACTTTGAGCTTGTGGCCAATGATCCCAATAGATAACGACCAAGTCTCAGTGCCATATGTCATCATAATAGTCACTGACTTGAAAACCTCCTCCTGTTTTGAAGTCAGTTAAGAAGAGAACTAAGTATATCTTAATCAACCCAATTTTGCGCACACGCCGTCTCCCTACAAAGCCCTTATTTATCGTTAGGAACGCGTCTAAATCTTCAATCCGAATGGAAACGGACTGAATACATTTCGTATTCATTAGATTTTTAGGGAAATTGGCAAAATTACCGTAACACTAGAAGAGGTACGATTTCATAAAACGCGGTGGCCGTTACATCGCGCTCGACAAACGTTTTATTGAATTGAATAGGTTAATTCTATTTTATTTACAAAAATAACTGAATCATGATGATAAAAAATACCTAAAACAGCTGATTCGTTGAGTTTAACCTGATTTGACTTGAACTGAAAACAGGTGATTTTTGCGTAGTGTTTTTAATGAAAAATTCAAAATTTCCAAAAGTCGTAGAACAAACTTTATTGCCTATTGGGTGTAGAATAACCCCCGTTCGGGATAGCATACATAATATATTTGTATATTTTATTGTGTCACCGCTCTTTTGCCCATCATATGATATTCACCGCTTTTAGGGGAAACCGAAGGTTTAGTTATGATTGTATTCAAATGCTACAACGTGAGATATTGTCTTATTTGTACACGTTATCCCACTCTCGCATAATAAAACAAAACAACCTGAATTGTTTTGTTTGGAAGATTCCATGTGCATTCTTTGTACTTTATTCAAGGACAGGACCTGATTACTTTGACATTCGTTCTTGTGTTATTGATCGAGCGAGCGAAACTAGCGAATATTTCAATACACAGTAATTTTTATAACGCAAAACTTGAAATAAGTTACTTTAAAATCGAATGTAGGTAAAATCGATATGCGTTGTTTTTTTAAAGAGTATGAATAGAATAGAATAGAAAAACGTTTATTTTGTTACCAATACAAACAGACTTAACATAACACAATACAAAAAATGCAATTCAACATGGTAACAAAAATGGCCACCACTCAGCATGTGCTAGGGCAGATCATACCAAAGCGCTGGTCTTCCGTGCTCGCACTTGGATATGAGCGTGCAGTACTATTGCGATAGTAATTCAGGTAAGATTGGCTCTTAGACTATGCGGTTTACAAAGTGTATCTTACTTGTGCCTTAACGATCATCAAAGCACCAACTTTTAGAATTTATTGCGAGATCTCAGTTCGGGGCGAACTACTAGTTTATTGGTAACACGCGGCTTCGCTCGCGTGGTACCTACATAAAAAGTAAGTGCTATACCTAGAATAGCCTACATGCTATTCTAGGTAAAGAACTTTATCTATTCCAAGTTTCAACGAAATCGGTTGAGCCGTTACGGCGTGATTGAACAACAACATCCAATCATCTAACCATCCAAACATCCTCACAAACTTTCGCATTTATAATATTCGTATGAAGTAGGATAGGATATAGTAGCATGTCTTAAATATTTTGTATAATGGGTTATTTTAAATAATGCAATACCTTATACACCCCAACTGATTTAAATTGAAAAAAATTGATGAAACACATTTTTTTTTGTTAATTATCTAATAATTTTAAGAGATATTGAGGAAGTAATGTTAATTAATAAGTAATTTAACGAGTAAAAAAGAGCTTTGTTTCCGCAAACATTATGAGCCAATCGTTTCTAATTCGCATGTGGTCTAGTGGGAAGTTTCTCGACTTTCAAAAGTCGTGCGTTCGAACCTGGTCGTGAACCAAAGGTCATTCAGACGCTTTGGTATGAACTGCTCTGCCCTAGCACATGCTGAGTGGTGGCCATTTTTGTTACCATGATGTTGAATTGCATTTTTTTTTGTATTTTGTTATGTTAAGTCTGATTGCATTGGTAACAAAATAAGCGTTTTTCTATTCTATTCATACTCTTTAAAATAAACAACGCCTTATCGATTTTACCTACATTCGATTTTAAAGTAACTTATTTCAAGTTTTGCGTTATAAAAAATACTGTATATTAGGTGAAGTTTGTGTTATCAATAATAATATATAATATAAATTTTATTTCAGGTAACTTAAGAATAGTACAGATGGTAAAAACTAATTCTAAGACCCATAGAGATATAATAATATAAATACATTTATTTCATCAATTATGGTATTAGAGCTACTGCGACCATGCTTGTGGCTAACGCATAAATAATTTCATTTCATTTTAACCACCACTTAGCGGATGTAATGTCTAACAATAAAGACGTTTTTTGTTTCATATTTTTTTTTGTGTCTAAGTGCCTTGTAAAGAACTAATACTTTAGGTAAAAAATATTCTTTATGCTATATTTAGCCAATTCTAAACGAGCGGAAAAATTTACGCAAAGAAGCATCAACTGCAAGTCTCTTTCATGGATCCTCGAAGTCTGTGATAGACAGTCAGATAGACAATTGTTATATAAATTTTCGAATTGCAGCCAGAGAGAGTGAGGAGCACTAGAGTTCACTAAGAGTTTTTTTTTTCTTTTTCAGATTTGGAGACTGAACTTATCAAAACGATGCTTCGCGACGGAGATGTAACTTAGAAAATATGGATTTCGATAACATTACCACAGATATCGTCACTCCAGTGGATCCCACGGACATATTCGGGCCACAAAGAGACTCCCTGTACATCGTCATACCTATAACAACGATTTACTCACTTATTTTCGTGACCGGAATTCTGGGTAATGTCTTCACTTGCCTGGTGATAGTGCGGAACAAGAGTATGCATACAGCCACTAATTACTACCTATTCAGCTTAGCAATATCTGATCTGTTACTGCTAGTGAGCGGGATGCCTCAAGAGATGTACTCTATCTGGTCGAAGTGGCCCTATGTGTTCGGGAATACGTTCTGCGTGCTGCGAGGCTTAGCGGCAGAGACATCGACAAATGCGAGCGTATTGACAATAACCTTATTTACTATAGAACGCTATTTGGCTATTTGTTATCCCTTTGTGTCGCATAAAATGTCGAAGCTCTCCCGAGCAGTGAAGCATGTGATGTCTCTATGGGTAGTAGCATTCGGATTGGCGCTGCCCCAAGCTCTACAGTTCGGAGTCAAGGAAGCGAATGGCGTCGTGATGTGTTTGCAAACACAAGTAATCGTAAAGCACTCGTTCGAGATATCGACGTTTGTGTTTTTCTTGGCCCCGATGGTAGTTATTTCGGTGCTGTACGCGTTGATCGGCATGAAGCTGCGAGAGACTAGCTTGAGTAATGAGCAAACGCAGAAGGATATGGAGAAAAACTTGTCACACAAACGTAAAACGATTAGGAAGCACTGCCATTCGACGAGGAGGGTCGTGAAAATGTTAGGTAAGTAACACATCAAAACATACCCAACAGTCACATATCCCCACAGGATTCCCTGTGTCGAGTACCATGGCACCACAACACCCACACCCGGAACAAATATTTGCAGATAATGAAAACATTTGTCAATCCTTTCAATACACTGATTCTTTCACCGACGGTCATAGGCTCTTTTCAGGGCCACCATAACCTCAACCTAGTCATTGACCTAATACAGGATGACCAAGAAAGTATTAGTGACACGACAAACAAGAAAGTAAAATTCCTCATGCGCACGCAAATGGCGTTATCGGACTCAGCTCATTCGATGGAGCGAGTCACGAAAAACTCGCGTTAACGTTACGTTTACGATACGAAAGAAAATGCCATATATTAGCCGATGACATCAGCGATGCTTGAAATCTGTTTATTTTTGTACGGCGCATACGATGCGGAAATACGAGAGACCATTAGCAGATGACTGAGCGCATGCGGCTCCTGCGGCGCGGGTATTGCGACATTACCACCATAATGAAGCTGAATAAACTAGTAGGTACCTTATGCTTGATTGCTTGTCGTGTCACTGATTCTTTCTTGGTCATCCTGTATTAGGTCAGTTTTTTTTTATAAATAATAAAAGTTCACAGCGCACAGCTGTTGTACGTTGTGGTTATACAAGGTGATTCATTCACACATGTACTTCATCCCGAAAGGGGATTATTATTTATTTTTGTAGGAAGAATACCCTACAAAATGAAATAATAATAGCGAAAAAATATTAATAAAATAAATCAAACAAATAATAATCGACTGGAAATTCGATTTTCCTTAAAATGGAATGGTAAAGTGGATGAAACTCGAAAAGGGATCTAACTATTTCAAAATAATTTACGAATCGGTGGTTTTTGCGGTCAAGGTATCTGCTGCGATGAATTTAAAATCCCTTTGTCTCATTTCAAAACAAACTTATAATTGCGGTTAATATCATACAGTGAATACGCGAGCGACCGCTTGTTGTAAGTTTGTCACTTTGTACGCGTTGGGATCTCTATTTTCCCGTTTGCTGACCCCGTGTAATGGTACGGAAGCTTAAGGAGCGCGCCCCACTCGCACTTGGCCGCACGTAAAAAATTACCTCATGTTTTCTAACAATAAAATTTTCTAACTAGTGCCAGAACCATTATTTTGCCCCAACCTGTATAATCTAATAAAATGATATCAATGTGGACAGGAGACAGGATATCAGTTATCAAACTTTATATCGCCAAAGCCCTATGATAATTTTGATCTCTCGTATTAATTCTCTACTATTTATAACTTTAACGGGTAAGTAATAGAGGTGGTTCGTATTTACGCAACCAGGTTTTTAAACCAGGTCCTAGCATCAAACTATACGTAACTGGTACGACTTCACGATACTTAGACGTATTAGAAATACTCGGGTGCGGCGCGCAAGTTCACCGCGCACCCTAGGACGCGACGCGCCGCGCGGTCGCAACCCGACCGTCCGTCTCGCGGCCTGGCGCGTCCTTGGGTACGCGGTGGACTTGCGCAGTGGACTCGAACGGTCGAATAATACTTTAAAGTATTTAATACCTTTAGTTTTTGAACCTGGTTCTTGTAAAATACGTTAGGGATCTGGTACGCAAAATAGCAAGTACGACTCATCTCTAGATGGAGAAGCCTCTAGACCATACGTCGTGGAACTCTTTGGGGAAGGCCTAGCAGTGGACTTCCACAGACAGGCTGATGATGATGATTTGCTGTGTCCCTTATTTGTCACTATTTCAAAGAAACAAAGTCAGTGACCGTCGGAGTAGGTACCTAGGCAGATTGCCCGTTTTAACCGCATCAACCTTTAAAACTTACAAGCTAATGTGATACCCAACTACACTGTAAAAAGAGTAAATTGGCCAAGCATGTATCGGAAACACAGTGAAGGGTTCCGAAGTCAGTACATTGGCCTAGTTATATTTTGGAGGTATTTTAACAAATGTTGGACTAATGAATTTATTAGGTACATAAGGAACTTTACAAGGTGATTCATAATATGTATACCTACTATCCCGAAAGGGGCTTGTTCTAAACTCGATTGGCAAAAAAATTGTTCTACGCGGTGTAGGACTTCTTTACATTAATAAAAAAAAAGTTCGGTAAATGATATCTGCAAAAATAATAGATTTTTTTTATTATTTTACACTAATATGTAAATTTAATTATGTAAATTTACACTAATATGTATTTTTAATTTTAAACAATCTGTCGCACGGCAACCGCCTGTTTCTACCCAATCAGGCTGGCTGGTAGATAATGACTTAGCATTAAGCCCACCTTTTGTACATTGTTTTTTGTGTGCAATAAAGATTAAAATAATAATAATATGCTTTATTTTTGTTGATATAAACTATCAAGCCCCATTCGATAAGAGCACTGATTTTGCGCACATACACTTATCGAATAGAGAAATCTACTTTTATACGCCTAGACTCGAGCCTTAAGATGGTAAGACATGGCCACTACCACAACGTCACCAGTGCTCCACATCATACAGCCGAAATGATAAAGTAATGTTCTTTTCGGTTCCGGCGGGGGCAAAGGTTCCTATACCGTCTTACAGGATCTCCTAGTTTGGGTACCTACTTATGTTTTCCAACAAGATCCAAAGATTAAATTTTATACAAAACCTGTTACTTGTACATTAGCATAAGTGAAGTTTGTTACCAAAATAAATAAATCTTTATCTTTTGGCAGTTGCTGTTGTGGTGGCTTTCTTCGTCTGCTGGGCGCCGTTCCATGCACAGCGGCTCGTTGCGATCTACGGCACGACTGAGAACCACCACGCGCGGTCACCCATCCTACTTTCAGCGTACTACTTCCTCACGTACTCTTCTGGAATCTTCTACTATCTGTCGACGTGCATCAATCCGATATTTTACCACATAATGTCAAACAAGTTCCGGGACGCTTTCAAGGTAATTTAGCTCCATATTTTTGGGTCTCGTTACTTCGTTAGGTTACCTAAAATGTTAGAGTAAAAAAAAGTTTATTTTAAAAAAGTATAGAAATGCAAGAAAATATTCATAGATAGAAAGATAAATTAGTAAATAAGATAAAGAGAAATAGAGGGGGGGAAAACGTGCTTAGAATAAGCTTTGAAGTAGAGTAGGTACCTAGTATTTTTTCTAGAAGTGTCCCTTAAATGTGTAAGTGTTCAAAATCATCATCATCATCACCAGTCAGTAGAAGTCCACTGCTGGAGAGTAAGCCTCTCCCAAAGAGTTCCATGACGAACGGTCTTCAGCCTTTTCCATACGCCGACTTCCCGCAACTTTTACATGTAAATTCACCCTTGATGCCCCACCATCTAATATGTAGTTAGACAGTCAGTCTACTTAACTACCGCCCAAACCTGACTTTTAACCTTAGCTATTTTGAGTCTCAGCTAATTACAATTTCCAAATTTATTCTATTCAGTTTTACACAATGAAGTGCGCAATATTCCTAGTGAATAAATAGTTTAGTTAGACGTTAGTTAGACTACGGAAAAAGGAATTGACAAATATGATTCTTTTGATATTAATATAATGTGATGCGCTACCTAAACTTTAGGTAGCGCATCACATGAACCGTCGCGTCGTCCGTTTAGGGCCTAAACGGACGACGGTTCATGGTCGCCAATCGCCATTCGAGGACCTTTATTCCCCTATGGTTGTCGGTTGGGGGAAGGGGGGCCTTCCCCCAACCGACAACTCCACCGATGGACCACTCGATGGACCAACTCTTTGGGGGAGGCTTCCAGCAGTGGACTACTACAGGATGATGAGTCAGTTTTGAAATGGGTTCTAAAAATAAATATACTTATACAAAATGCATTAATTGCAATCACAACTAGATAGCGTGTCGACCTAAGCCGAAGTGACTTCAGAAGCCTTTACTGTGCGTGATCCGACAGGTTCTTGATCAATTTATTGTTAGTACAAATTAATGAACCTTTTACTTTTGTGAAAAGGGATCATCGAAAAAAATGATAGGCACCAAGCCGTGTTTGTTGCCTGATTCTACTAGGCTTGGTCGCGAGGAACAGGCATAGCTTCACCTAGTTTCTAAGACGTTTCAAAGTGATCCTAGTGATTTTATTGAAATAAAAGCCTTTTGACTTTGACTTTGACTTTGCAAATAATTTTACTTGAATAACATCATAAGACCGGTCTTGAGTAAACCGATAAGCTTACTTATACCTAATATAATATTAATATAAAGCAAAGCAATATGAATTTCGAAAACTAATATTACTTAACTTTTTACCGAGCATCTGTATTAAATTTTTTCTAGGATTTAGTAAATCATCTCATATTTTTTACCACCGACCGACGATGGATATTTGTTTTCTGTTGAAGCAGCAATATCAATAAACCTCTAGAAACGCGCAGAATCTTTTCCAACTCTTATGTAGGTACATGGTTATGCGCAAACCCTGAGAGCAGTAGTTTAAAAATATTAATAAGAATAAATAAATTGATGGTTTCTTTGCTAAATTCGAACAACTATTCCCAATAATGTTTTTGTTGTTAAATTTTCTACTCTTTACTCACTTTGTTTTTATTTAATTTTTTTTTAAATTTTCAAAAAAATAGTATCTATCCTCGTATTTGCTGATACAAATAGAGAGATGAGACATAGACATAGACATTTATTTAATTGCCACCAAAACACACACATTTGCACAACATTTTACAATAAACATTAGGTACTTATAATAAAAGAAACAAGAGAAAAGTAATAAAAGTAAAAATGGTGTGAAGACCAATGACCAAAGGGCTGGGTATACTGATCTTTTGTCCGAGTTACATATAACTCGGACAAAAGATCAGTATAGCGATCAAACGAGGTAACGCCAGCCTTTTGGGCAGACTGCCTGTGGTTCCTGATCTGAACTCTGTTTTCTACTTGTAGTCGTAGAAAACAGAGTTCATTCCTAGAATTTGAAGCTTACTTTTTACATTAATTTAAAAAATCAGTAATGCTGTTTGAGGTTTTGCGTTATTTAATAATAGCTCCGTATTTTTAGTAGACTTATATTTAATCAATGGCGAATTTATACTAATCTTTTTCTATGATGAATCTATCCCTAGCTACACGTTCACCGCTATATTACGTCTGTCAATTATGATAACCCCTTCTTATGGCACGAAGGCTAGAAGTGAACATGGATTCTCCAATTCTTTATTTAATAATCATGTTTGGCCTTGACTATATGCAACCAGGTAGTACATACAGCTCATTCAACGGTTGTTACTAGAATAATTACGGTTATGCGCAATAATTTAGTTATAAACTTGTATAATCAGCCTTCCTACCTGTGTAGAGATATGACTTCACATATTCGAACAATTTCCGCATACCTACAACTGTCCTCTCCAGTTACGTTCAAGTTCTTTTGAAATTTTTATCTTTTTCATGAAAACCATTATAGTGACTGGTAGTGATCTTGATCAATTGGTCTTTAGATAGCTCAACTGTTTCTTGTGTATTTTGTAAATATTATCTTGTATTAGTTTTAATTTACTTTCTGCAAATAAAGGTGACTCATCATCATCAGCCTGATGAAGTCACAGCCTCCCCCAAAGAGTGCCACGGTCTTAAGCCTTCTCCATCCACCGACTTCCCGCAACCTTCAATAGAAACGGTATAATTGATAGAAGTCATTAATTAAACAAAAAATATGATGATTTTATAGATGGCCAACGAATACGAATTGTTTGAGTTCTTGGAAGCAGACAACGCTGAAAGTAACTCTTCCAGGAAGCAGAGTCGAAGACAATTGCGTGAGGAATGTGATCCATTCAACTTAGCTGAAACAGAGTTCGTCAAACGATATAGGTTAACAAAAGATCATGCAACATAACCGGTGTGATGAGCTCAGAATTAGCAAGTTGAAGTGGCAGTGGGCAGGCCATATAGCTCGCAGAATCGATAACCGTTGGGGAGTAAAGGTTCTCGAATGGCGACCACGAACCGGGCGACGCAGTGTTGGAAGTCGTCGCCAGATTTTTAAATACACGTCTTTCATTTATTGACTAGAAGTTATTTGAATCCCCTTTATAATAATTTAAGTGCTCTAAGTAAGGTATATTTTACCATTCCACGAAGTACATCAACTATAAAATATACCTTATATAAAATATAATAAATATACATATTTATGATAGTACTTATCATAAATATGGATATGAAATGATGAGAAACTTGTCTTGTCATTGGTGGCCCCTACTTCTGCTTGCTTGTGCGGTACACTAGCCCTGGTATTCTTAATCATCAATATGTTTTTACTCCACTCAAACTCACAGGATCCTGACATTAAATCAGTAGAAAACGCTGTCAAATTCGATTCCTTTTTGAAATTTCCCCTCAAAATTCCCCTAACTACGATTAAAGATACGAGCCTAAAACATGACGTTGAGTGACAGATTGTATGGTAACACACATTTTTTTGTGATTGATGTATGAACGATATGCCTTGATCGAAATAAGTAGGATATGATGTGGGTAAATGATACACATGTCATCCAGAAAAGAAAGAAAAATTACTAGGTAAATGTTACAAGCACTGACATAAAATACCGTAGATATAGTTTTATTTCATAAGAATGATGTGTAAGTATAAGACAAAGGACTTACATGTCCTAAATATAGATTTAAAGTACGGATAGAGGGCCCAATTTTGAAAAAAAAGCCACAGGATAGTCGTTCCAAGCTTTGTTATTAGCTCTTCTACGACCGACACGGCGCAGTTAAACATAATTTGAATTACCTACGAAAAGCGTTAAACTTTTTAGTATTGAACTCTTTCCTTTCGAAGTCTTTCGCTCTAGAAATATTTACCTACTATGTACCTACCATGAAAGCAGCACATATCATGGGAACTGAAATTTACCCTAGTATTCTAAGACGTCACTCAACCCATTTTCTGTTCCACTTTACAACAATTGCATCAATTGTCTTTGGTCGACGTGGGATGCAATTGGCGTAAAATTCAATTGAGTGAAACAAAAAATATGACGACTACAAGGCTAGAATACAAGGGTCATTCTAGGGGATTTTCAGTCAACTTTGTTTTTTTTTTCCACTAAGTCTTATGACGCGTCTAAGACGCATTTCAAATTCTGCTGCTTATTCAATCTTGCATGTCAGATTCCCAAACAGTTATGGGACAGATGTTAGATGAATATAAATCTAGCAATACCATGTTTCCAGAACACCATTAAGAGTTGCCGGCGGCAGCAGACGTCCGGCCAGCGCTGCTCCTATTCCGCTATGGCCTTCGTCTGCAACCCTACGTCCAGCGGGAATTCAGGTTACACTTTTATTATAATTACGCCCCAATGTCAGATGTCACTGAAAAAGATCACATCTCTCTCATCAAACTCATTTAAGAAAGTTTAGTTTTACGCCCCCAATCTTCATCTGTCACTAGGGCTTATAATCGAATATCTTTGTTCGATTTTTTTATTCGAATATTTGTAATGATATTTATTTATATATATTTATTTATTACATTATATATTTATATATATTTATTTATTACACAAAAGGAATACAAATGAATGGTAGTAAATGTCTTAAAACCTATGTTAGGTTTGTATAGACATTAGGTTCTCGATATTGAATGTAAGAAAAATTGTAAACAATCTTTACTTATTTTCTATGAAGAGCAAGCGCATGTTAATAATTATTATTATAATTGCGTTATTCGAATAATTTCAAGAATGAAGGACAAACGATTACTTTTGTCCTTCTTGTCTTTGATGCAGATTACTGCATCATTTATATTTCTCTAAGTTTTAGTTTTTCAAAAATTATTACAATAACTTTCGTGAATCTGCACTTTCATAACTTTTAAATGGGAAATGACTCAATTAACTTTTACTTATATCTCGGATTATATTTAAAGTAAACTTTTTTTAGGTATTTGGTGGTTTTGACAACTAGGGTTCACCGTAAGGGGCATTCCTACGCGTTTATGTGATGATTTCGTAAAAACTACTTAAAACTATTATTTAAAAGTTTCGAATAATATTCGAATACCTACCACCCAAAAACGATCGAATACTATTCAACCGTGATGAAAATAACGTTAGTTTGATATGATTGAGTAGGTACTCTATTATAAGCGTTTGATATGACTTTTTGCGTAAGCTAGCGGCAATCATGTAATCAAAACAAATACCGAGGTGGCTGTTGTCTCCATCATCAGATCAATTTGTTGCATTGTTAATGTAGGGTTCTTATCACCAAAAAATACTGATTCGTCATTGGATTTAAGAGTGTGCCTTTGAGCTCCGCCATATAACAGGAACTGGCTTGCAAGATGAACCATCATACTGTTTATACTTAGTAACCGTAACCGCGACCTTGGTAATTCTTAGTCTTAAATAAAGTCGGCCTAGTGCGAGTAGGACTCGCGCCCTGAGGCTTCCGTACCAATACATAGGGTCGGATAATAGTGTAATGACTGGCCTCATAGCTCAGTTAGTAGTAACTTCTGCGCTAGAGGTTGCGGGCTCGATCCCCGCACTGGACAAACATTTGTGTGATTAACACAGATGTTTGTTCTGTGTCTGGGTGTTAAATATTAATCTATTATGTATATCAGTCTCTGGTATCCACAGTACAAGCTATGCCTAGTTTGGGATCAGTTGACCGTGTGTGATATGTCCGGAATATTTATTTATTTAATGAGACGTTTGTGTAAGAGAGCGTTGTGACGATAGTTGAGAAAGGTATGTGAAGATGGTTAGGGCGATGTTTTTTTTTTTTTTTTTCATTTATTTAGAGGGACTTTTAAACAACATGTTTATGACAGTCCTATAATGTAACAAAAGATAACATTATATTAAACTTAATTATACAATACTTCTATACTTTAACTTTTAAATTTTACACAAACACACAAAAAATAACAATTATTATTATCTAGGTAGGATATTAAATTGCAGTGAATGCAATTGCGCATCCGAAAAATTGCGCACCACTATGACTTTATGAAGATGGTTGTGGTGGGATGGTAGAGAGGATGATTGAAAGACGACTGACGAAACAGTTCCACGAGCCTAGCGTGAATGGGACAGCTGAAAAGAGATAACTAAGCGCGGCTTCGCTCGCGGTAGATTCAGATAAAAAGTAACAAAAATATAGATAAAGACAACCCCCTTCTCCCCCCCCCCAGTATCAACTATATGATATATTATGTCGCCTATCCTAATCTGCTTTCCAATCAATCTACCTGAAAGTATAGTGTTGTCATGATTGTAATATTTGATTTGATATTACACATGATATTTTTTTATTGTGCTTTCCTGTTAGGTACATACTTTTCCTAAAGTACCTATCCTACTAATATTATAAATGCGAAAGTTTGTGAGGATGTTTGGATGTTTGTTGTTCAATCACGCCGTAACGGCTCAACCGATTCAGTTGAAACTTGGAATACCTATATAGAGTTTTTTACCTAGAATAGCATATAGGCTTCTTTTGTACCACGAACCACGCGAGCGAAGCCGCTTATTATTTTATGATGTAAGTATTATATATGTAAGTATATCTTAACCTTAATCTATATATATAAAGGAGTAGTCCACTCACTCACTGACAGACTCATCACGAAAACTCAGAAACTACTGAGCCGAGGAGTCTGAAATTTGGCACAGACATTCTTTAAAAGATGTTACTGGCAATCAGAACGTATTTTGGAAAATTCAACTCCTAAAGAAAGACACATCAAAATCGGTTATCTGGTAGATAGTTCAAAATAATAAAATACCTATATAAGTTTTTTTGAAAACCAACCCTCAGGGTGTGTAAATATGGGATGAAAGTTTGTATGGGAAGTCCTATGTTTTTGAAGTTAGAGACATCAAAATTAGTTATCAGGTAAATAGTTCAAAATAATAAAATACCTACATAAGTTTTTTTTTAAAAACATCCCTCAGGGAGTTTAAATAGGGGATGAAAGTTTATATGGGAATTTTAAATCTATTAAACCAATACAATTGAAACTTGGCACGCAGGTTCCTTATAGAGAGTAAAGATTTGCTAAGAAATAATTTTACGAAAATTCACATCAAAGGGGATGAAATGGAGGTTTAAAGGTTCTTTGAAAGTCCTATGTTTTTGAAGTTACAGACATAAAAATCGGTATTCAGGTTAAGAGCTATAAGTAATAAGATATCCGTATATGAGTTTTATGAAAAGCACGCCTCATCATCATCAACCTGTAGAAGTCCACTGCTGGACAAAGGCCTCCCCAAAGAGTTCCACGAAAAACGGTTTTGAGCCTTTTCCCTTCACCAACTTCCCGCAACCTTCACAATGTCATCGTTCCATCGAGTGGGGGGCCTTCCGTGACCATGATGGTGACGGTGACGAAGGTGGTGACGGGATGGTGAAGGTAACGGGACGGTGACAGTGACGGTGACAGTTACGGTGATGGTAGGTAGAAGTAGGTAAATAGCTGCATAATTAGTGTTAGTACTTTGGTAAGGATAATGGAAAATAGTAAGTAAACAAACGCGGACGAAGTCGCGAGCGGGACAACTAGTTTCTTATAATCTAGAACTTACGGTTACAGGCGCTCAAAGATTACTTAGTAGTCTCTAATGCGATTACTTTTATTTTGATTTTTGATTATATGTCTACGTTACACCGCGCAAGAAATCAACACAAGTAATTTTTTTGGACACTTTTTATCTTCGCTCATTTCAAAAACTTTAGTCGGTAATACATAAAACGCATTTATTTTTTACATTGATTTTAATCTGATCTTGAGCGAAGCAGGTTGTGTTTAGGTAATTTTTTCCAATACCAAATTCCAATAGTGTACCTATTATTATTATAATTGATAGTTTTTTATTTTTTTAATTTTTTTTTATACTACTTAGGTGGCAAACAGGCATACGGCCCACCTGTTGGTAAGCGGTTACCGTAGCCTATGAGCGCTTGCAATACCAGAGGCATCACGCACGCGTTGCCGACCCCGAACCCCCCTCCCCCTAAAGAGCTCTGGCAACCTTACTCATCGCAGGAACACAACACTATTTGAAAACAAATAATGTTATTTGGCTGCGATCTTCTGTAAGGCGGAGGTACCTCGCCAGGCGGGCTGCTCCAATTCAGAACGAGAAAATCTCGCTGTGCCCTTCCTCCTCTCAAAATATAATAAAATGAGCCATTCCCATTCACATAATAAGTAATTAAATTGTACAAGGAAGCTGATCATATTTTGCCTTGAAGCCAAATGACACGCAAAATACTGCAATTTGACAAGTTAAACCATTAATAATATAACAGGGTAATAGTAGAAGCCTCCGGTCGCAACGGTCCCCTTATTTAGAGGTACTTGCTATAGTCTCAAGTTTGTTTAAACTATTAATGATATCAACCGTCTTTCAGGCAACTCTCTAAGGCAGGAGCCGAGCTTCCACAGCCGAAGCCGAAGACAAAACCAGAGTTTTAGCCACTCACACTGCCAGCACTGCCAGGCTAGCGACGGCGGCTGCGGAAGGACCCCCAACAGCACGCAAACTACCAAAGATGTTAACAAAAACTTAGACAACCGCAGGAACGGTTGTTGCAAACACCAAACAAGCTCCAAAGAAAATGACATGCCAGAAGTGACGGTGAATTGTGCGAACGAAAACATAAAAATTTCTAAGAACAATAATACTAAAAGTATGAAAAAACAATTACGGGTAGAGGAATACGGGTAAAGTAGAATATAAGAACAGATATTTTGATATTCGATTGTTGAGGTTTGGGTAGAACGTATCATAATATTCGTTTGAAATTCATGGAAATAAAGATGTACATATGAAAAACTAGCATCCACCCGCGGCTTCGCTCTCGTGGTACCTGCATAAAAAGTAGCCTATATGCTATTCTAGGTAAAGAACTCTTCATATTCCAAGTTTCATAGAAATCAGTTGAGCCGTTACGGCGTCATTGAATCACAAACATCCAAACATCTAAACATCCAAACATCCTCAGAAACTTTCGCATTTATAATATTGTATAATATATGTATATGTACATAGTAGGATAGTAAGATATACGTTCAATTAACGCGCCGACTACGTTACGTGTGGGAACAACGTAAAAATAGTGGTTTTTTTTATGTTATGCGGAGGTAAACAGGCTTACGGCCCCCCTGATGATAAGTGGTTACCGTCGCCTATTGACATCAGCAACACCTGGAGCATTGCTAATGCGTTGCCTGCCGAACCCCTCCCCCCCTAAAGAGCTCTGGCAACCTTACTCACCGCAGGAACACAACACTATTTGAAACAAATAATGTTATTTGGCTGCGATCTTCTGTAAGGCGGAGGTACCACACCAGGCGGGCTGCTCCAATTTAGAGCGAGAAAATATCGCTGTGCCCTACCTCCTCCATAAAAAAATCGGATATACGGTAAAGTTTTGTGTTACTAACTAAAACTGCGTGCGCATGACATGTGTTTACTTCATACCCGAATATTGAACATTGGACTAACACGTTTCCATGAACTCTTGGGTCATGCAAAATAAGTAATAACGTAGCACGGCTAGAAAAAGTAAGTAGTTGTAATAAGCCACCGAGTGGCGATAAGTAGGGATTAGTTTTTTTTTTTTTTTATACAACAGAGGTGGCAAACAATCTTACGGCCCACCTGATGGTAAGCGGTTACCGTAGCCTATGAGCGCTTGCAATACCAGAGGCATCACGCACGCGTTGCCGACCCCGAACCCCCTTCCCCCCTAAAGAGCTCTGGCAACCTTACTCACCGCAGGAACACAGCACTATTTGAAACAAATAATGTTATTTGGCTGCGATCTTCTGTAAGGCGGAGGTACCTCCCCAGGCGGGCTGCTCCAATTCAGAACGAGAAAATCTCGCTGTGCCCTACCTCCTCTTAGTTGGGAGTAATAATTGTAGTTGGTGGGAAGATTCTTGTCATCAGCTATTACATAGAAAGACGAGCCAAAAGACTCATAGGTAATGATGACTTAGTTGAGTCTAAGCTTCTGAGCCTCGATCATCGTCGCCGAGTAGCCCGATAGGCTGGCTACTCGGCGACGATGATCGAGGTCGACGATCTTTTATAGGATACATTTCGGAGAGTGTGCAATTGAACTCTTTGATTTAGTCCCCCCATCCCCATTCCATCATCGGACAACCAGACGCACGGACACGCGACATCCGTTCATGGTTGATATACCACCTTGCCGCAACAAGCGTTTTGCGTCTACCTTTATAATGCGGACAGCCAAAGAGTGGAACTCGTTCTGTGTTTCCGAATACCTATAATTTGGGTGTCTTCAAGGCCAGAGTGAATAGGTTTCTTCTAGGCAAACGTGCTACACCGTAGACCACATCATTACTTAACATCAGGTGAGATTGTGGTCAAACCTATTGTGGTTAGCCTATTTTGTATTTAAAAAAAAAACTAAGTGCACAAAACACATTGTGACTGCTTTTATGATGTTTTCTGCCATACGATACCCAGTTTAAATAATAACCTACGTGGTCCATTTTCTAAATGCTATAGAATATTGTAAAAATATATATTAAATGAAATGAAATGAAATACCTATTTTCCCTTGCACTTTTTACAGCTAACTTAAATACTATTTTAAGAGGTTATGTAGTTTTGAAAACTTGACTGATACCTACCTGTATTACTTTATTTTGTTTAGTAAGATTAAGTTCCTTTAGTTCGATTATTTATAGAGTTCGGTAGAAAGATGACGCTTATTAGACCGTCCGTCCATCAGCTTCCGCGAGTTACGTAAAGTAATAAACGAATTGATAAGGAATACTTTTACACTTTTAAACAAATACAGGAACATTTCTATACTAATTATTGAAGGTTATTCAAAAATCCAGCAAAGCTTATATAGGTACAACGTTTAACGTAACTTTAGTAGAGTAACCCCAAAGAGGCCTATTTTAAACCGTTTAGTTGTTTCTAAATGGAACTATATTAGGAAAAAACTACTACTACTACGGTGGGCAGACTAATTAGTTCAGCCAATTATCAACCTTAAGTGGTGTACCGACCCCCCCCTAAAGATATTATATATTGCCTATCCTAACAGCATTGTATGAAGTATAGTATTGTCATGATAGAAGTATGGCCAAGTGATCGTCTAGTTGTAGTGGTAGGATCCTAAGATGTGAACTAATGTAGTAACTCAAATCCTTTAAAGACTTTATAGACATTTCAACTTATCTAACTAACCTACATCTAAATTCTTAACCCTTTCCGAATCTAACTTATATTTAACTTTGACTCATTCTGACTCTAAATTTAATATGAGATGTAAAATTCTAAACTCTAATTCTAATCTAGAACTGTAGAATGGCATGAGAGTACATATGGATGGGATTCGATATAATTATTTCATATTAGGAAATACTTCAATCTAAAGGTTATACTGAATTTAAGTAGCTAAGGGATTATAACGCCAAAGGTCCGGGCCCCTCCTCCGCACGCGGACTGTAAGAAACATCACAATACTTGGACTTCTTTCCAGCGTTGTAATAAGTGATTATTTAATTCACTTATAGGGAATGCTGTTCTTTACATTTACTAGATTTTATATCTGTATGTTTGTCAGTCCTTGTTCATCAAAAGATTATGAGGAAAGCTAAGTAGTTAGTATTTGTAAGTTCGTCCATTGTCAAACCATTCAAGGAATCTCTACTTTACTTTTCTTTTCAAAGCAAAACTTTCATACTCATCCATCATATCTAGTTATCATGCGGAACTCCAAGCTACCGAATACTTCGGTACCCAAGAATCCCTAACTTCCGCTGCGGGCCGCTACCTAAGAAATCCTAATAGTTCCTAAATTAGCTATTGTCATTATTAGTAGTTTAATTTATTATAATTCTGTGAACATCCTCTTCCCCTGGATTTGCGTGAAGAAAAACATAGCTCATACGGCCATCAATCTGACTATTATAATATGTATTATGGAGAGTATATTAACTCTATATTATGCAATTAGCATATTCACCTGATTTCGCGTGAATGAATACTTAACATAGCTCTCATAGCCATAGATCAGTCTATTTTGATCAGTATTCTAAAGAGTATATTAACTCTATATTAAGCAATGATGATGATGATGATGATACTTTACATAGCTCTCATAGCCATAGATCAGTCTATTTTGATCAGTATTCTGAAGAGTATATTAACTCTGCTAGCATCTTAGCTAAAGGTACAATTTAGTACAATTTCTTTGGAATTCTATTTAAAGCTTTATTTCCAAGCTACATGGACTACTGCCAAGTAAATTGATATCTCCAACCAATTAGTGAAGAAGTTATTCCACCTGCATTTATTTTGCATGAAACAACTGTTATAGGCACATTCGGCCAAAGGTTGTGATTAAAGATTTCAATCTTTCAAGTATAAATTACTTAGGTAACAAACATGATTTGCATAGTCTTAATTCTGTAGATAGCCACTCTGCTCACAGTTACTTACAGAGGATGAAGCTTAGGGCACTTTCGGCCCACTCTGACTTTTCTTTTACAGTTCAGGGGAAAGCCCAGGACCATTATAGTCCTCTCTGTGATTTCCGTTACAGAGGTAGCTAAGGACCCTACCGGTCCTGAATCAGACTAAGTAAATCAGTATAGACCTTTGCTCAATCAAAGTTTAGTCTCAATAAAGCCATAAATAAAACTCTTAATTTATTCAAGTAAATATCCAACATTGTATGAATGCCAGCAGAGTTTATAACCCAATTGCGTACTTTACTGTATTATAAATTGCTATTTTATAATTTTGTCTCTTTTGTAATATATGTGGTTAGGTTAGGAATAACTGATGATAATAACTCAACCTTCCAACCAGGTATTAATGAAATTAATGTTATTCCTCAATTACCAAGCCACTCCTATGATGAATTGATTTAGATTAAACTAAGTTTCTTGTTTATTTAGTTTTTGAGTTTTAATTATAGTAGTTTAGTATCCTTTCCTTCATCAGCCTTTAGAACCCAGCATCCTAATTGAAACTAATTGAATGTATGAGTACCTAAGAGGCCCTATTCTAGCTAGATTCTACCATCCAAACTAGGAGACCGACTCCACATTTACTTGTAATTGTGTGAGTAGACTGACGGAGTGCCATGTCAGTCACCTAACTAGCTAATTGAATGAGTGCGGGTGGTAAATCCCGACTTTGTCCTACCCTATAACCGTGTGCTTGCCAAGATCTGCTATTGGACTGGGGGGCAGATCTCAGCCTAACAGGGGATAAACTTGTGTACAAATAAATATATAAATAAGACTGGACAAGCGGACTAAGAATCCTAAGCTCAGGTGCCCATACAGGCGCGGGCTCCACTTCGACGGTGCCCTCCTGTTTAGAGTTCAAAGGACGCACTTTCCAGGTAGCATATCGACGCCAAGTTAATGGCCAAAATCGATTGGTGGTCCGCTACAAAGATTATCACCTTCCTAGCTAATATGAGGACACAAGCTGGGTATAACACCGCAAGGTAGCAACTCCGCTTGCGACCAGTGACCGGACTGGGTTTAGTTACGGGAATGCCCTAGCTCCTAATAATTTCCTTCAGACGGCGAACACTCAAACAATACTACACACAATACAATCCCATCCAAAAGTACTAATAAGAACTTAGAAAATTCCAACCCCAAAGTTACGTTCTGAAATCAAACCGGCAGAGCTTCGCCCTCTGAAAGGAAATCTCCAAATCGAATGACCATGATCTTAATCCTGACGAGGCTTATATAGCCTGATTGTTCTAGAAATTTCTACGAATTCAGGCTAGTTCAAAATCCTTTCCTATTTTCTATGTTGTAAATCTTCTTCTCCCTTGGCATTCTTGACTCACTCCAAATTCAAATTCTCAATTCAAAAGATCCTACTTGGAAGACTGAAGGAATGTTGAGGAATAAAATATTTGCTCAGTTTACAACCTTATTCCATTGACATAATGTGTTTTTCCCTTTAGCACAAGTACAGTGTGAGAAACGCAGAATTTGATTGAAATTTGACGAGATCTTGATGAATTTGAAATATTTGCTCGAATTCAAACCTTATTCCTATGACGTAATTTATTTTCCCACTGCGCATGCGCGAAGTGTTTGAGCATTTTAGCACAGATAATAAATATTTTCTAAATTCACCTTAGTTTTTGCCGCCAACCTGCTATTGTTCTACTAGCAGCGCCATCTACCTTCCCACGCAAATATGTGGCTCCTAATACTACAATGTTAAGGTTCATTTAGATAAAACATCTAAGTTTTATTATTTCCAGCAATTATTTGATTGAATGAATCAACATTGATGTTCAATATATATACTGAATTTTACTATTTTTATTAATGGGGTTTATTGAAATAGTAATATGATTTGATATTTCACGACATATTTTAATTGAGGTTTCATATTACTTGTTCTAAAGTTTAATCGACATATTTCTATTGTGTTGAATAATTTAGTCAATGTCTTGAACGGATCTAGATGTTCAATCAATAATTGCGCTAAATTCAAAATGCGCTGCTTCTCGATTAATTACTAGTTTCTAATGCGAATCTTATTAGTAAAATCGATTATTAGTAATCTTTATTTGTGAATGTAAGGAGACACGAAGGTGGACCGTTACAGCCGCCCCCTAGACTTTACGCAAATGTAGTTATTTTAACGTAGTTGGAGTAAAGGCTATATTCTTATTTTTTTTTAATCATTTCAAATAAAGATTATATTTTTATTACCATTACTTATTTTTCTATGTACATTACTTCTAATTTGATAACGTTTGATTCAGATAACTCATTAATGTTTGAATGTGGATGTATGTACCTATATGTGGTGTATTTTTAAACCAAATTTAAAATAAATACCATTTTGTACCAGTATTTAAGTTTCCAATGAACCAAACATGAACAGCTATCCTCCCAATCAGAATCATCAAACCAGAGTGAAGGAACTCGGGCGTGACTCCAAGTCTTTCCTGTGAAATAGTATAATATGTTTCATTGTTAACCAATCTTAGGTTTCAAATGAACTAAATTACACAACCTTGCACCGATAAGATAACTCCTTATAACCAAGAACATAGCCCCCCATGCCTAGTTCATCCCACGAAAACCCGATCTCAAAACTATAGTTTATTTATAATTTGGCGAATGTATTGTGTGGGGACAATTTCCAAGGCTTCATGTGTAGTAAGAACCTTTATGAAATCAGCGTTCGCTGATGATTGTCAGCTGACTCAACCTAACTCCAAACTCCATCATAACAAGTTCTTTGTTTTGTGTTGTGGAATATCTGAATTCAACCATCATCAAATCGTCTCAAATTCTGAATTTTGTTGAATCATAAGGCCCTCCAATTCCCTAAATCACTAACACATATTTTTCATTCGTTTCCTTACTTTCATCTCCCTTTCTTCCTGAAAATTAATCCATATATTCGCTTCCAAAGAATTTCTTTCGGTTCTGTTCTCACCACCCAACAACCCAACAAAACACTTAAAATCCGAGAACACGAAAACCAATGCACAAAAATGTCTGTGTGTGGTACTCCCTTTTCGTCTATAAATTTATTCGAAATGTACCTACACAATACATTTTTAGTGAATCACTTATTATTATTTTATAGTGTTTTTTTCTTTTTGTATATATAAATGAATTATGAATTAAGAAAGTTTTTTTTTTAATCGAATTTAAATATCTTTAATTATTTATCTTTTTCTTTTTCACCCTGTATATATATATATATATATTTTTTTTTTTGTTAAATATGTTTAAATTTAAATGGCAGAATTATCTATAAGTACCTACCGAGCGTAGTAGTAATAATTGTATTTACACGTAAATATCTAGGATTATAACTGACAACAAACATTCCTCCTATTCCTAGATAGGTAGGTACTTCAATGTGCGTGCTAACAACGTATTTTCGTTAGAGGATAAAACTCAATTTGACTGTTGCAAAATCCATGAGAATATTTAGTAGGTACTTTGAAACAAGAGAGTGATAGTTGTAATTAATGTGGAAGTAGGTACCTACCATTACTAATGCTACCTACCTCCTACGGCTCAACAATATCAATCTGAATTCCAAAACTGGCATCCCTAGGTTTGTGGCGCATCCACAAATAGGTATGACCTATAGCTAGACTACACTTTCTCTTAAACAACATGTGAGGGTGCATCTACGATACTTTTTCTATGAAATTTGGATAAGTAGATACGTCAAGTACCTACGTCCTATCTGTATTTCAACTAAACCAACTAATATTCCATCGTCATAATATCCTACCCCCTACCATCACACCAATACCACAACCGCGAAAATCTACTAGGTTATCCGGACGTTCAAATGTTTGGATGTTTGGACATCCGCGACTCAACCACGACACAACGGCCCAACCGACCCCGACGAAATCCGGAACAGACAGAACTCAGATCACCCCTCACCCAGACACCACCCAAGTGAAGCCGCGGGAGTAGGCTACCAGATAGATATTCTTTAAATTCAATCCACATGTCGTCAGTACTGCAGACAGAGACCATGCTACGGTGGTGATAACCATCTTATTCCCTGTCTAACTAAAGTTCATACTCAACTTTCGTTGCAAGACGTAAAAATAATTTCCCTGACCTATTTTTTTTATTTTTATCCTACTCTTCAATTTTATCTTTAGGTGTCAAAATAATATTTTTGTGCTAAGTCGTCGACAGGTAATTCTTGCTAAGTACACTGATCGTAGTGTTCCATTCCATTTTATGCTGATAATTATTCATTGTCACTCTCTAACTAGACCTTTTTTAGATAAGTGTGAATGAGAAGCAATGATGAAAATGTTACACTGCAGGACTTAGCCCGTTATCGAAACACCATTACAACATTACGACTGACCTTGGATATCTCTTTCTAACCCATAAAAGAGAATAGGATAGCAAAACGGTTTGCTCACGAGTTTTTGCTTGATTGATGGAATGGGGAACTGAATATGAACAAACAAAACAAAACTTAGATTCAAAACTCAAATTGTTTTGATTTTATTTATTGTGCGCATGAACTTTCCTTGTTTACAACTAGGTTTTACATAGCTAATAGTGCTCAGATCAGTGTGAGTTTAGTCTAACGAGTTTTTTTTCATCGATACACTTTGATAGCTACTGTTTGATATCTACCAGCTATGCCTACCAGTGATTTTATTTAACTAATTTACATTACAACTGAGTGCTACATACAACTTGCAGTGGCTATTGCATTTCGGAGTCCTTGCTTTCCTTCTGAGGAATACGTGGATGTAATTAAGTAAGTACATTTTATATTCATAACCTGTAATTGTTTTCGTAAGTTAGCCGCAATTTCTATCACTCATTTTATACCTCGATTCATATTTTTAAACAAGCTGAGAGGTAATACAACTTAGTAAAGCAGACTAGCAATGTCCAGATGCCAGAACTATATCAGAGTCCCTATACACTTGCTTTCTTTTCGAAATCAACGCAACCCAATGTTTATGATGTTCGTATCTTTGTTTGTTTTGCTTTACAGCATAATGATCCAGTCAACCAATTTGTCCTTCCTAACTTGCCTCATAATTTAGCATTACGCGCAATGTGCAAAAGAATCTAAATTCTAAGCAGTAAGACTAATATTTTATGTTTTCTTCCAGGTTACCATGACTGAGAATATGGTATTCAACTGGACACTAAATATAAGATCTATTATCAAGCATACTATCATGATTTAGTTTAGAGTACTACTCATGACCCCAGCGATCTGATTAGATTGTCCGATGGCATCATTCCTAAACCTACGGTGAGTGTTATTTTACACTATTTTATTTTATTTAATTTATTGCTCTGCTAATACCAGTGTAGCCTAATATGCAAGCTTAGTGTCTTCCCTCGCCCCCTAGCTGAAATATAATCCTAGTATAATATCTATGTTTTAAATTACTTCCTATTCATTCTGCTCATAGGTACTAAGGTATTTCCTGAACTGAAACTTAATATAATATTTCAGAATAATTCCTAACCTAGCTTGTTGAACAGTTAACTAAACTACTGGCGTGATCACGGTGGCAAAGCAAGTAAGCGCCCACAAATAGCAAAAAGCAAAGAAGCAAATAGGCGCGGGTTCGATTCCCGCTGCTAGACAATTGCCTACACTATCGGCGAACTCCCAGTCCGGTTCCTATGGCACCACAGAGGTTAGCCACCACAGCTAGGAACCCGAATCGAATTGAACCAACGCCCCCTATTTGCTAAAACGATTTTATTACTTGTAACTCTAACTATGTTTTATGGCATTTACAGACTGAAACGTAGTAGTTCGCCCCCATTCTCCAGTCATCCCTACTACCCTACTCCATAAAAAACAAGTGAATAATTACTTTGAGTCTACGTACATCGCGAAACTGTGCTGTCTACTTCAAGAATATGCAAGACTCAAGACCTAACCTAAGCAAATAGTTAGTTAGTCCTAGTTTAAGCTTTAGTTATTAAGTCTAGGCACTAGGTCAATTAGGAATTCTCACTAATCTGACTAACTACTATAACTTGCAGATATTTCTTCTCATCTATAAAGCGAACCTATAGCGCCCCCCATCCTAACAAGTCCTAAATATTTAATAATCCCCTATGAATTTGTCTATAAAGTCCCTCCTATTTTACGGCAGCAAATTGTGCGATAAAATCGCACTAACTCATGACAAAACCATATATTGTACCAATTAAACACTAATTTTAATATTTGATTTGAGGTATACATCCTGGTCACGGCACCAAATTGTACCGACCCCCCCCCTAAAGATATTATATATTGCCTATCCTAACAGCATTGTATGAAGTATAGTATTGTCATGATAGAAGTATGGCCAAGTGATCGTCTAGTTGTAGTGGTAGGATCCTAAGATGTGAACTAATGTAGTAACTCAAATCCTTTAAAGACTTTATAGACATTTCAACTTATCTAACTAACCTACATCTAAATTCTTAACCCTTTCCGAATCTAACTTATATTTAACTTTGACTCATTCTGACTCTAAATTTAATATGAGATGTAAAATTCTAAACTCTAATTCTAATCTAGAACTGTAGAATGGCATGAGAGTACATATGGATGGGATTCGATATAATTATTTCATATTAGGAAATACTTCAATCTAAAGGTTATACTGAATTTAAGTAGCTAAGGGATTATAACGCCAAAGGTCCGGGCCCCTCCTCCGCACGCGGACTGTAAGAAACATCACAATACTTGGACTTCTTTCCAGCGTTGTAATAAGTGATTATTTAATTCACTTATAGGGAATGCTGTTCTTTACATTTACTAGATTTTATATCTGTATGTTTGTCAGTCCTTGTTCATCAAAAGATTATGAGGAAAGCTAAGTAGTTAGTATTTGTAAGTTCGTCCATTGTCAAACCATTCAAGGAATCTCTACTTTACTTTTCTTTTCAAAGCAAAACTTTCATACTCATCCATCATATCTAGTTATCATGCGGAACTCCAAGCTACCGAATACTTCGGTACCCAAGAATCCCTAACTTCCGCTGCGGGCCGCTACCTAAGAAATCCTAATAGTTCCTAAATTAGCTATTGTCATTATTAGTAGTTTAATTTATTATAATTCTGTGAACATCCTCTTCCCCTGGATTTGCGTGAAGAAAAACATAGCTCATACGGCCATCAATCTGACTATTATAATATGTATTATGGAGAGTATATTAACTCTATATTATGCAATTAGCATATTCACCTGATTTCGCGTGAATGAATACTTAACATAGCTCTCATAGCCATAGATCAGTCTATTTTGATCAGTATTCTAAAGAGTATATTAACTCTATATTAAGCAATGATGATGATGATGATGATACTTTACATAGCTCTCATAGCCATAGATCAGTCTATTTTGATCAGTATTCTGAAGAGTATATTAACTCTGCTAGCATCTTAGCTAAAGGTACAATTTAGTACAATTTCTTTGGAATTCTATTTAAAGCTTTATTTCCAAGCTACATGGACTACTGCCAAGTAAATTGATATCTCCAACCAATTAGTGAAGAAGTTATTCCACCTGCATTTATTTTGCATGAAACAACTGTTATAGGCACATTCGGCCAAAGGTTGTGATTAAAGATTTCAATCTTTCAAGTATAAATTACTTAGGTAACAAACATGATTTGCATAGTCTTAATTCTGTAGATAGCCACTCTGTTCACAGTTACTTACAGAGGATGAAGCTTAGGGCACTTTCGGCCCACTCTGACTTTTCTTTTACAGTTCAGGGGAAAGCCCAGGACCATTATAGTCCTCTCTGTGATTTCCGTTACAGAGGTAGCTAAGGACCCTACCGGTCCTGAATCAGACTAAGTAAATCAGTATAGACCTTTGCTCAATCAAAGTTTAGTCTCAATAAAGCCATAAATAAAACTCTTAATTTATTCAAGTAAATATCCAACATTGTATGAATGCCAGCAGAGTTTATAACCCAATTGCGTACTTTACTGTATTATAAATTGCTATTTTATAATTTTGTCTCTTTTGTAATATATGTGGTTAGGTTAGGAATAACTGATGATAATAACTCAACCTTCCAACCAGGTATTAATGAAATTAATGTTATTCCTCAATTACCAAGCCACTCCTATGATGAATTGATTTAGATTAAACTAAGTTTCTTGTTTATTTAGTTTTTGAGTTTTAATTATAGTAGTTTAGTATCCTTTCCTTCATCAGCCTTTAGAACCCAGCATCCTAATTGAAACTAATTGAATGTATGAGTACCTAAGAGGCCCTATTCTAGCTAGATTCTACCATCCAAACTAGGAGACCGACTCCACATTTACTTGTAATTGTGTGAGTAGACTGACGGAGTGCCATGTCAGTCACCTAACTAGCTAATTGAATGAGTGCGGGTGGTAAATCCCGACTTTGTCCTACCCTATAACCGTGTGCTTGCCAAGATCTGCTATTGGACTGGGGGGCAGATCTCAGCCTAACAGGGGATAAACTTGTGTACAAATAAATATATAAATAAGACTGGACAAGCGGACTAAGAATCCTAAGCTCAGGTGCCCATACAGGCGCGGGCTCCACTTCGACGGTGCCCTCCTGTTTAGAGTTCAAAGGACGCACTTTCCAGGTAGCATATCGACGCCAAGTTAATGGCCAAAATCGATTGGTGGTCCGCTACAAAGATTATCACCTTCCTAGCTAATATGAGGACACAAGCTGGGTATAACACCGCAAGGTAGCAACTCCGCTTGCGACCAGTGACCGGACTGGGTTTAGTTACGGGAATGCCCTAGCTCCTAATAATTTCCTTCAGACGGCGAACACTCAAACAATACTACACACAATACAATCCCATCCAAAAGTACTAATAAGAACTTAGAAAATTCCAACCCCAAAGTTACGTTCTGAAATCAAACCGGCAGAGCTTCGCCCTCTGAAAGGAAATCTCCAAATCGAATGACCATGATCTTAATCCTGACGAGGCTTATATAGCCTGATTGTTCTAGAAATTTCTACGAATTCAGGCTAGTTCAAAATCCTTTCCTATTTTCTATGTTGTAAATCTTCTTCTCCCTTGGCATTCTTGACTCACTCCAAATTCAAATTCTCAATTCAAAAGATCCTACTTGGAAGACTGAAGGAATGTTGAGGAATAAAATATTTGCTCAGTTTACAACCTTATTCCATTGACATAATGTGTTTTTCCCTTTAGCACAAGTACAGTGTGAGAAACGCAGAATTTGATTGAAATTTGACGAGATCTTGATGAATTTGAAATATTTGCTCGAATTCAAACCTTATTCCTATGACGTAATTTATTTTCCCACTGCGCATGCGCGAAGTGTTTGAGCATTTTAGCACAGATAATAAATATTTTCTAAATTCACCTTAGTTTTTGCCGCCAACCTGCTATTGTTCTACTAGCAGCGCCATCTACCTTCCCACGCAAATATGTGGCTCCTAATACTACAATGTTAAGGTTCATTTAGATAAAACATCTAAGTTTTATTATTTCCAGCAATTATTTGATTGAATGAATCAACATTGATGTTCAATATATATACTGAATTTTACTATTTTTATTAATGGGGTTTATTGAAATAGTAATATGATTTGATATTTCACGACATATTTTAATTGAGGTTTCATATTACTTGTTCTAAAGTTTAATCGACATATTTCTATTGTGTTGAATAATTTAGTCAATGTCTTGAACGGATCTAGATGTTCAATCAATAATTGCGCTAAATTCAAAATGCGCTGCTTCTCGATTAATTACTAGTTTCTAATGCGAATCTTATTAGTAAAATCGATTATTAGTAATCTTTATTTGTGAATGTAAGGAGACACGAAGGTGGACCGTTACAGTGGTGACATAAAGTCAATTTACAGCCACGCGGTTAGTACAGTGTTCTTCCGAAAACGGCTCAACTACAGAACAGCCGAACCTAGTATATACCTAGTGCTATTTTGTGAGCTCAACTGTAGGTAGAGATCGTCTAATCTAAAACTGAACGCCATCTACTAAACAATGAAAGGGGGCGCTGACGCTACATAAGCAAAAACTTCAGTGGAGGATCGTGCAGTTATAGATGAGACGATCTCTACATAAGGTATATTTTTTTATCAGCCATACCGGCCATCAGTAGTGTCCCGCCAAACCCGAAAGTCGTTAACAAAGTATCCCTTATCATGTATTTAATGACTTTGGCGTCCCCTTTCGAGGTTTTAAACTGTTTGGCCTAGAACTTATAATCACCCATATTGATGGTCCATTGGTAACAACTCTCAATTTAAAACTATTACGGGTAACTTTTACCTACCTTTTGAACTCTTTTCAAGTTGTTAAGCTATGAGGCTTTGCCGTTAATAGCTTTGCTAGTTGGTTAAAAACCAAAGACAATAATATTACGTGGGATATACAAATGATATTATTGTCTTTGGAAAAATCACATTAAACCGTTGCTTGCTTGTAGTGTCACTGATTCTTTTTTGGAAATCCTGTATTAGGTCAGTGACCAGGTTGAGACATGGTAGTCCTGAAAAGGGCCTATGACCGTCGATGAAAGAATCAGTGTAGTGAAAGGATTAATGTGCGTCTCCTTTCCTGTACGAAACCCTATAATTTACGGAACCTGTCAAGCACTGGGCTGATTCTTTAGGGAAGGTTGGTAAACAGACAATCCTTGATAAAATGTTGTTAATATTAATGAGAGCCGATTGTTAATAAACAGACGATTTTTGAGCGTTTTGATATTCTTGTTTTTTTTTTTTTTTTTTTATACAACAGAGGTGGCAAACAAGCTTACGGCCCACCTGATGGTAAGCGGTTACCGTAGCCTATGAGCGCTTGCAATACCAGAGGCACCACGCACGCGTTGCCGACCCCGAACCCCCTTCCCCCCTAAAGAGCTCTGGCAACCTTACTCACCACAGGAACACAACACTATTTGAAACAAATAATGTTATTTGGCTGCGATCTTCTGTAAGGCGAAGGTACCTCCCCAGGCGGGCTGCTCCAATTCAGAACGAGAAAATCTCGCTGTGCCCTACCTCCTCCTAAAATGATCCTCCTCCTCCTCCTGATATTTTCAATACTGTTAACTAGGTATCTACCATTACGATACGCATAGTCAATGAGTATTTTATGACACTACCGCACCACCGCAGTTATATAATACCAAAGACAATATAGTAGAAAAAACCTACTCTATATTGTCTTTTTTTAAAAGATGGCAAAAGGGACTGGGTAGTTACTTTTTAGACTTAGTTTTGCAAATCAATTTAGCCAATTATGATTTGCCGTCCATTGTAGGTACCTATTTTTGTTATAGCGACGGAATCGCAGCGAAGTAGGTAGTTGCGATGCGGTGCAGTAACAATGACACCTCATGCTCAAATATCGCTTGTTTAATAGGCCTCTAAAATATCTAGGTAGTTAGTTTTAGCAACTCTGTAGTTTTACTTAGTTTGTACCTAAGTACTTGTAAATATAGATACATAAACCTATGTAATGAAAGCTTTTTATTTTATTTCTTGCTTAATTCAACAATTTGTTCCCTACTTCAGCTTTATCAATAACTAGCTGTCCCGCTCGCGACTTCGTCCGCGTTTGTATATACCTACTTAGACTACTATCCATTATCCTTGGCAAAATACTAACACTTATTATGCAGCTATTCGCCTATTTGTACCTCCCGTCGCCGTCTCGTCACCGTCCCGGCACCGTCCCGCCACCATCACCGTCATCGTCACCGTCACAGTTACCTATCGTTACCGTCACCATCATGGTCATTTCTAATACTTAAACCTATTAACCAGAATCCCAATTTTCATGTCTCTAACTTGAAAAACATGGGACTTTCAAAGAATATTTCAAACCCCGTTTCATCCCTTTTGGGGGTTGAATTTTCTTAAAATTCTTACTTAGCAAATGTTTACTCTTTTTAAGGAACCTGCGTGCCAAATTTCAATTGCATGGTCTTAAAAGATTAAAAAATCCCATATCAACTTTCATCCCCTATTTACGCACCCTGAGGGTTGTTTTAAAATAAACTTGTATCAGTATTTTATTATTTGGAACTATTTACCTGAATACCGGTTTTTATGCCTCTAACTGGAAAAACATAGGACTTTCAAAGAATCTTTCAACCCCCATTTCATCCCCTTCGGGGGTGACTTTTCGTAAAATTCTTTCTTTACAAATGTTAACTCTCTTTATGGAACCTGCGTGCCAAATTTCAATTGTATAGGTTTTATAGATAAAGAATTCCCATACAAACTTTCATCCCCAATTTACACACCCTGAGGGTTGGTTTTCAAAAAAACAACTATTTATTTTATTATTTTATTATTTTGAACTATCTACCTGATAACCGATTTTGATGTGTCTTACTTCAAAAACATAGGACTTTCATACAACCGTTCAACCCCCCATTTCACCCCTTTAGGAATTGAATTTTGCAAAATCTGTTCTTATTGCACGGTAACATCTTTTAAAGAATGTCTGTTTCAAATTTCAGACTCCTCGGTCCGGTAGTTTCCGAGCTTTCGTGATGAGTCTGTCAGTGTTTTTTTTTTATTACTAAGATGGAGAACAAGCTTACCGCCCACCTGTTGGTAAGTGGTTACCGTAGCCTATGCACCCGTGCAATTCCATAGGTATCACGCATTGCAGATCCCGAACCCTTAGAGCTCTGGCAACCTTACTCACCGTAGGAACACAACACTATTTGAAACGAAATAATGTTATTTGACTGCGATCTTGCTTGCGATCTTCTGTAAGGCGGAGGTACCAGGCGAACTCTCCAATTAAAAGCGGGAAAATCTTGCTGTGCTCAGAATTGGTATAGCGCTACATATAGGTACTTCATTGTGTAAAAACAAAAGCGTCATATTACGTATAATTTCGAATTGATTGTGGACAGTCATGTCATGTTGATGAATAAATGTATACCTAATAATAATATAGCTCTGCCTTGTCGTCACTGCTGACCGTGCATCGGGAGTGATTGGCCGTTTCGTGTTGCAGCGCAACTAAATTGAGGTGAGTGATTTTTATCAATGACAGTGAATGATGTAAAGCCTAGTTAGGATAGTTGAATTAAAATAAATCCCATCAAAAACATAAATGTGAAAATGGAAGCTAAGTATGCGTGGTTGTCGACTTCAGCGACAAAAGAATTGTGATCTAAATTGGTACCAAGTTCTGCCAAGCTCTAGATTGACTTGGCTAGTTTTTACCAGCAAATCAAATTATAAGAAAAGTTAGATTACGTCGACCTTACAATATAAAAACTGTAACTTGGTTATAACATAAAGAAGATAAGTTTATTAACCAAATAAACCTAATATAAAATATATGTTAAAACTAGCTATGTTAAATCTTGAGCAAGGCAGAACTTGGCACCCATTTAGATCTTAATTCTTTTGTCGCTGAAGTCGACAACCACGCAACTTGGCACCCATTTTCACATTTATGTTTTGATGGGATATCATTACTTTTTGTAAAGCATAAGTAGCCATTCGATTATGAAGTAACATTTAGTCTAATTAGGTACCTACTTACTACTGATGCAATACAGGTATGCAAAATTTTCGAGTTGGCACGAGTTGAATAACGATTGTGTTTTCGTTGTTGAATATTAACTCATATTTACAATTCTGCCTTTTATTGATAAGGGATTTTTTATTCTTTATTCTTTATTGTTCACAAGAAAACACAGATTAAAGCAATAAAAAAGAAAGGTATGTACAAAGGCGAGCTTAACCCTAAAAAGAGATTTTATGAAGAGGTCCCATGTTATTTTATACATCAAACAAAAATTATGGTAAATAAAGGCACTTTGAACTTACAGACGTGTTAAGTAATCTGTTTTAAGTACAGGCCTGCCGTTCTTCCATTTACTGTGGCTGAGATCGAATTACTTATAGAAAGTTACACGATTTGTAGCGATAATTGCTTAGAGATTATCGCCAGTGCCTGCTCGCGTTCAGGTTCAGGTACACTCGAGCGATAAATGTAGATTCATTTAAACTTTTACTGATCCCTTAGTATTCTGTGGATTCATTAGTATGATCATTTACCAACAAGCATTATTTTAGTTAGACCTTGGACCTTTTATTTTGTAACCGCTAAATAAATTGACGAAATCACCATACAATGCGTTTTATAACCTTTGACTGCTGTATACTAATTTAACCGCTAAAGTAGCTAGTTTTGCTAGCTACCTAACAGACAACAGAGTCTTTAAAAATTATTTCTCACCTCCCTGATATTATTTGCAAGTAACTTTGACAGTAATTGCAATGCTGTTTTGATTTTTGATGCTCAAAAAGGCATCTGTTATGCATGTGGGACTTAGATAAGGAAAAATACTAAAAGCCGTCAATAAGACGGCATGGTAAGGCCCTTAATGGCATTAAAATACTGATGAATAATTATGTTCCTAGGTATTTTTATTCTAATTTATATATCTTTAAGCAGTATCAAGCTTTTTTTAGTTGGCAGTACTAAATGAAATTCATAATGAACGTACACGAGAGCCAAGTCTGTATTATTTTGGTCGGACCTCTACGGCGTAGAGGGTCTACGCGACCATATCCTTTGAATCAACTCTGTCGAAAGAGAAAATTGTGTGGTTACGTATAGAGCACAGATACATAAGTACCAAAAGCAGCTCGTAAAATGCTCAGGCTAGAAGCATAGCCAGTCTTTGTTTCGTTTGTTAGGTCAGGTAGTTATTGGTAGGTACATTATAAAAGCCAAAGTATGAATTTTCAGGTGAAGATGGTCGAAGGGTCGGAGAAGATCAGAGAGGAGCTTAGCAGCAGCAGGGAGTCGAACTGGCCAGCAGTGCTCTTCTTCATCCACATCCACCTACTTTCCCTTTATGGAGTATGGGTTCTATTCTACGAGGTGCAGTGGTTGACCAGCCTTCTACGTGAGATATAATTATTTACAATCATCATCATCATCCTGATGAAGTCCACTGCTGAACATAGGCCTCCCCCAATGAGTTCCATGACGAACGGTCTTGAGCCTTTTCCATCCACCGACTTCCCGCAACCTTAACAATGTCGTCGGTCCATCGGGTGGGGGGCCTTCCAACACTGCGTCGTCCGGTTCGTGGTCGCCACTCGAGAACCTTTGTTCCCCAACGGTTGTCGGTTCTGCGAGCTATATGGCTGGCCCACTGCCACTTCAACCTGCTTATTCTGAAAGCTATGTCGGTAACCTTGGTTCTTCTACGGATTTCCAAATTTCGGATTATTTACAATGAACGCCCATATTTTTTTTTGAATTCGAGATAAAAAAATATATATACAACGTTTTATTTTTCCCTGCCTGTAATTTAGATTCGATTCGTTCACATCTAGATGTCCCATAGCAATACATTTTTTGTTTACGGAAACCTTAAGTCAAACCACAGATAACATAATAATATACGTCAAACTAAGTGAATTTGTTTATATCCAGTGGTGGTGTTGTCTTCGGTGGCAATCCTCGGCGTGACGACAGGCTCACACAGGCTCTGGGCGCATCGATCTTACGAAGCCAGCACGGGGCTGCGTGTAGTCCTTATGCTGTTCCAGACTTTAGCTGGGCAGGTAAGTAATCTTGGGTAGCACACATATTTTCTGCAAGCATTGTGCTAGTAACTTTTGTGCCAGCACAGTCCGGTAGCACGATCGAGCGAGGTCGGTTGGCATTGTGCAGTATCTTTCTGCAAAAAACAGGCATGCTGCGTGAGGCGCGATGTCACGTGTGTGTGTGTCAGAGGCCCGAGCTATATACAGGGTAAGTTTTTCTTCAGGGCCACTTAGGTGAAATCGGATACCGTGAGAGTAATCGAAAAGTGATGTTAGGAACTCCTAACATCACTATATCATCACTACACTATATGTGAAAGCCATTCACTTTCCACTTTTCAAGAACAGTATGGACTCGGGCCTCTGACACACACACGTGACTACGCGCCTCGAGCAGCGTGCCTGTTTTTGTCATGGAGAGCGCTCCTACAAAAACCGGCAAGCTATTCGGTGACTGAGTGAGACTGCTCAACTGCTCATCGCTAATTAGCCCTCTCGCTTCACACTACAGACACACCACAGGATTTACCTCGTTCTCGCATGTGAGTTAACAAACACGCCCACCACAGTTAGCAAGCACGCACTTACAAGCGAAGCCCGACGACGGGTAACTGGGACCGTTGTACTGTTGCGGCACGTTTGACTAAAACGTGCAACCACATTTTTTTTTCGAAGTGTGCAGAACAAAAGTTCCAGCACGTGTGCTGAGCTAGGCAACACGAGAGGTAAGTTCTATGACGTCTTAGGAACTTTCGTGTGCCCTTTTTGGTAGGTCATGTCAAGAGGGTTTCAATCGAAACACGCCGATCCCTTTTCGAGTTTTATTTGATGGATTGTTCACTCGTTTTACCTGATTTCAATTCTGTGCCCATAATAATGGAATGGAATTACATATTCGAAAATTCAATTTGTATCAATGCGAAAGTTTGTTACCAACCTTATACAGAATAGGTAAGTACTTTATTAGGCAAAGAACCTATACAGATCGTATCGGATTTCTTTAGTATTACGTGGTATAACTTTTGAGTGGGTATAACTTTTTACAGTGAAGCTCGACTACAAAAAATTTTCGAGTAGTTCAAACATTTTTTATTCTTTCCAAAGTGGATACCTAATTATTTTGTCTATGAACTTTCCAAAGATCTCACTAACACATCTCACATTTTCTCTCCAGAGGTCGTTGTAAGTCACTAGAGTCATTGACAGTGGATGCAAAATTGAAATGCTTCCCTTTGTGAAACTGAATGTGACTTTTAGATACTTCATCTTTCATCTAAGGCACAGAATAAATAATAGTATAAACTTAAATAGAGGGTAGTAGTTTTGTTGACCCTTCGTGAACTCAATCTAAGTAGAGACCTGCATTTGTTATCAGGACTAAAGTGGAAGCTTGTTAAAATACAATTACTGGGATAATAAAGCAGCGTTCAAATACATCGTTGCATTTATAAACTAAAAAAACCGACTTCATGTTTGAGAAAAGAGGAATGTTGTTGTTTGCGAAAGCCAAAATTTAGGGATTTAGAATACGCGTTTTCGTTTACTAGGATAACATACCTCCTTTTTAAACAACTGTTAAGTTACTTTGGACAAAGTTTAGTTTTGTTCAGACGGAGTAATAAATTTTTCAGGGTTCAATATACGACTGGGTGCAGTACCACAGATTTCACCATGCACACTTCGGAACAAACCTTGATCCGTATGATAACACCAAAGGATTCCTGTACGCACATATGATCACTCGTCTGTGGAAGCTCAGCCCAAAGCAGGAGAAGCTGATGGAAGCTATCGATATGTCAGATCTAGAGAGCGATTCCGTTGTGATGTTCCAAAGGAAGTAAGTAAATAATCATCGTTTTCCAACTAGCCATGCTTCTTAACCGGCCACTTTTTAAGATCATTATATTTTGTTTCTTCTGGAAATCATTATTAAACAGCCAAATTGATATTTATATACCCCAATAAATATGTCATAAATATGTTGAAGCTACGTTACATCTACCAATATATTTTCTAAGACGTTCGATCCTAGTGGTTTATTGAAATAAACACTTTTTGATTTGATTATTCTTAAGTGTTATTAACCCGTACAAAACACAATAAATACACAGACATCAATGCTCTATAAAAAAACAAACAGGGACAATTTTAGACCTCTTTCCGTTTTATATTAGGTTGTAAAAGCCAGACGAGTTTTACAATTACGTTAATTCAAATTCCAGGATGTACTGGCTCCTGTACGGCGTATTCTTCCTGCTGCTGCCGTTGAACGCCCCCCTGGAGTACTGGGAGGACTCCGTGTGGAGCACAGTCTTCGTCATCGGGTTCCTGCGATACGCCATCGTGTTGCACGCTTCCTGGCTGGTCGAGAGTGCCATCTGTGTCTGGGGTCTGAAGCCGGGTGAAAAGTAAGACTCGCCTTAAATTACCTATTTTGGGTATCAGCTAGTTCCTAGAGATCATCCATTACACTCCATAAATTCCATATGAATCATTTTGTTACATCTTTACTGACCTTATCCGTTCAACTTAGTATAATTATACTTAGTTGAACGGATGTATTTGTTTACCTGAATGTGCCTTTTTATATTCAAGTGTAGAGTATAGAGTCCTTCAAGTTTAAAGTATTTTTAAAGTTTACACATCTCTTTTTGCATCTCTTTTCAAGAAATACGTCCTTTCAACTCGCATTTGTAACTAATACGAATATGATGTCCCAAAACTGCGTAGTTGACCTGAAGTTGTTTTGAGAGGAAAATATCCTAATAGCTTGTAATGGTCTGTCTGTAGGACTATGAAATAATGCAAAATGTTAGAAACAGTGTCTGCAACGGCTACACTGATTTGAATAAAATTGTAATAGAAGATACATGTAACAAAAACCCTAAGGCACATTTTTATTAAATTAGATACCTCTCGATTATTCAATAACTTGAAGTACCTAGTAAGTATAGATTAAAAATTTTACTATGATGTTTTGTTACAGATACCCGCTGGACTCCAATTCAGTGTTCATCATCAACAAAACGTTCTGGCCTCACTACCACTACTTGATACCTTACGACTACAAGTCTGGGGAGTTTGGCACCTATGGTGAGTCGAATCGAAAAATCAATGCAATATCAAGTTGGTCAGAAAAATAGGTTTAGTTTCTCAGTTCAGACGCACTATACATGCATTTCTAGAGTTGGCCTAGTGGGAAGTACTTTGACTATTGATCCGAAAGTCTTGGTTTCGAATATCGTTCTAGCACCAATCGATTAATACTTTCGAGAAATTATCTGCGTGTTAAAAAGTTCTTAAAACGGTAAAGAAAAATTGTGAGGAAACCCACGGCTTAATCAGCTCCGCACTTATTGACCATGTCTTTCCTGTGGGTAAAGCCGACTTAGCTAAGAGAATAGTATTGGTTCCGGGATTCCTTCTAACACGCAGCTAAGTTCAAAGTTTTCTTTCCAGATTTCGGCTGCTCAACAACCTTTATCCGAGTGTACGCAGCCCTCGGCCTGGCCACGAACCTACGCACCGTCGACACTAAGACCATTCAGACGACCATGGCCCAGATGGTGAAGACAAAGCGGCCTTTACAGGAATGTCTAGAAGAGGCTCTGAAGGACCAGTCTTTACCAGAAGATCATTACCTTAAGAGAGGATAGTGTAGTGTAGATAAGATAAATAAAATAGCTTTATTATGTTTGTATTTTTTACTAAATAGATACTAACATAAATCTAGTACTTACTACTGATGATACTTACCTATGATATTCATTTATTCTTTATTGCACAAAGTATAATATTTCTAAATAGAGTATACAGGATGGAATTTTGTAATGCCACCTGAAGGGAAAGTACTCTTCATACTGTGTAGATAGAACATTTTACTTTAACAAAACATTCCTTTATTTTTGAAAAGAAAGAAAACTACATTCAAAGATTTTCGAAAATTCGCTTGTAAAACCCGGGAATCTAACCGACTAAAATCTCTAAAAATTACACCCTGTTCTTTTATTGCATCGATCGTTAGGGTCAATTATGGATGAAATCTCTCTGACAAACTTGATAAAGGAAAACCTAATTTTGATGGTTTTGTTTTTTATTTTATTTTGTATTTTGTATAGGTAATTATATCTGTTTCAAAATATGCAAGCAACGCGAATAAAATTTGGACATGACATCTCGCAGCTCCTTACGATTCTTCCAGCAATACTCGAAGAGACCTGCCACATAATCAACCAATCAATATATATAAAACACTTACGTTACTGACTGACTGCTACTGAAAAATGACTGGCCGGGCGTTTGTATGAAAATCACTACATGCAAACGAAACCGCAGGCGTTTCAAGGAGTGATTTTATATGAATAGAACATACCTAGTACGTAAACACCAAGTAAATACTCGTACTTACCTAGTACGAAAGCAGCAATATATCCAGTGACAAGAAGCAATAGAGCGGAGCGGACGTCGGTAGCGCGCGCGGAGGCGAAGCCGGGCGGCGGCGCACAGTGCGGCATGTCCGGCACCAGCGACGACTCCAGGCGAGCCAGCGACCCGGCACCTCGCAGTTGTAGAAGACTATGTCAAATAAACTCAAGCACTTGATTCCGTAACCGATTAGTTATGTTCAGTGGCGGATTTGCCCTAAGGCCCAGTAGGCCCCGGCCTAGGGGGCGGCCAGATATTAGAGACGGCAAGTCGTGACCAAAAATTTGTAGAAATTGTCGTAGAAATTCTCATCACCTCGGAATATATTTACAAATTAAAACTATTATAGTTAATTTAACTTTAAATTTTTGATATCGATTTAGATAAAGTTGGCAATAAAGTAAATTATAGTGTGATAGTTGTACCTGACGAGGGTAGGCCTGGCGTAAGGGGAGTTCCTGGGCAGAGGGAAGGCGAGATGGGCGCGAGTGGAGTGTACTGGAACCTCTCTCACGGCGCATCTTCCACGAGCCTGGCTCAGGGACCTGACGATCAAGTGGGGGTAACCAGAGAATCAAAACAACTAGCAGCCGCCGGATAAACTAGCAACTAGCGGTACAGGATAAACAGTAGCCCATGGCCTTTCGCAGGGTTCAAGCTATCTATATAAATTATAAATCATCAAAATTGGTTTAGACGTTTATTCGTTAGTCGAGTTACTTTCGCATATACACAAAAGGCTATCACAACTAAAAACTGTGATAATCAAAATTCCAAAACTTGTTTACTTCTTTAATACAAATTTAAAGTATTATAAAATACAAATTTAGAGTATTATGGTAGTAGCTTTACTTACAAAAATCTGTCAAAGATAAGCAATGCTTAAAGTATAACCGTATGTAATATGTATATCCAAACATCCTCACAAACTTTCGCATTTATAATATTAGTAGGATTGTAGTATAGTATATATTACAAAATTGCATAATTAAGTACCTTAGTGAAGAGCGAGCTGCCCTCTGTCCAGCAAAAAATGCGTAGTCCTGACTCGCGGCACGAGCTAATCCCTCCTCCGCTGACGAAACCAAATTCTCGGCATTCGAGTACCCGCGGATGTAAAACGCGTTCAGCTGGACGTCTTTAGTTGACTGAAAATAATACTAGAATTAGAATTATTTATTTCAGTTAAAACAGCAAGCTTACAGTATGTGTCAAAGTGCCTACTGTCTAAAATTAAAACTTAAAAATACTCTTAGCGAATACAAATTTTATCATTAAAGATGTCGACATGTTGGACCTCGTGTACATAGGCATTTAAAAGAGTGAGAGCTCTTAGCGTTGGCGCATTATGAGCGTGACAAGTTCGCGGTGTGTGAACACCGCGAACATGGCCTCAATACTATCATGTGGGGGGATTTTCCCATGCTCACCAAGCTGGGCACGCGGGTTGGCGAGCGCAGTTGAAATGAAATTAAATGAAATAAATGAAGACCAAATTTAAGACAACACATATATCTCATATATAAATAGCTTAGAGTTTAAGTATGATCCTACAATCGGCGGTCTTATCGCGGATCGCGATTTCCTCCAGGCAACCTCCAGCTAGAGCAATATTTTTAAAAATAGACGCTGCTGCCCATCCTCTGGCTTTTCTTCCTTAGAGGCCATGTCCAGCAGTGGAAGACCTATTGCTGAAATTATGATTGTGACGATCCGGTGTTATAAGAGAGTATTGTAGAGTGAAAGAAGAGGTAGTGATGAGGATTGAGAAATGTATGCTGAGATGGTTTGGTCATATAGGGAGGATGAACGAAAGAAGATTGACGAAACAGGTGTATAAGGCGAGTGTGAATGGGACCGATGGAAGGGGAAGACCTAGGAGTACGTTTAGTGACCAAATCGGTGACGTTTTGGAAAAAGGCTAGGTTAAGAGTACCCTAAACCGACGAGCATGTATGAGGAATGTGATAAGAGTGAATGAAGCAAAAGATGTATGTCAGGATCGTAGCAAATGGGAAGCCGTGGTCTCTGCCTACCACTCTGGGAAACAGGCGTGATTTTATGTATATATGTAGATATGACATAGCATACATAGCTCATAGCTCGACATAGCTCTCAGAATTAGCAAGTTGAAGTGGCAGTGGGCAGGCCATATAGCTCGCAGAACCGACAACCGTTGGGGAGTAAAGGTTCTCGAATGGCGACCACGAACCGGGCGACGCAGTGTTGGAAGGCCCCCCACCCGATGGACCGACGACATTGTGAAGGTTGCGGGAAGTCGGTGGATGAAGAAGGCTCAAGACCGTTCGTCATGGAACTCTTTGGGGGAGGCCTATGTCCAGCAGTGGACTTCTACAGGCTGATGATGATGATGATGATGATGATGTAGATATGTTAAAGATCCGGAGGTGACAAAGATCATTTCGTCCGGTATCACGCTAGGAAAGCCGCGGCCGGAAGCAAGACAAGTAGATGTTTAATATTCACAACTTACCTATTCATTGCAAATGAATTAAATCCATTTATTTGTGACTACCTAACTAATTACCAACTGCCAATTAAACAATAAGCAACGTCAAAGAGTTAATTTCTATTTACTATATACATAAAAGTATCACAAATAAATATATTTTTATAATGGGTTCTACTACTACAATATACAAGGTGATTTATCATATGTATACTATCCCGAAAGGGGCTTACCTATTCTTGGTCTAAGTCTATGTTTGTGAGGATGTTTGTTGTTCAATCACGCCGAAACGGCTCAACCGATTTCGTTAAAACTTGGTAGGTACTATATACCTTTCTTTATCTAGAATAGCATATAGGCTACTTTTTATGCAGGTACCTACCACGTGAGCGAAGCCGCGGGCGGAAGCTAGTTGGCAATAAAGTTTGGTTAAGAATTTTGGAAATTCATACAATCAGCTGTTTTGGGGTGTTGTCTGTTCAAATCATTTCAAACTCAATTATTGATCTGTTTTAAGTAGCAATCCTAATGCCGTTCTTCTTGAGCGTTTAATAATAGTTTTTTAATACAATACATATATACAATAACTTTATTTCAGGCAACAATAGAATAAAAAACAGAATTTTTCTTATCCTACGGCCCATATACAAATATAACCTCAAAGACTAACACCTACCATACCATACCATACCTAAAAATAACACAATTAGTTAATATGTAAGCCACTCTTTTGTTATGGCCTACAAATCAAACTTGTTGAGTACATACCTAGAGACTCACCATCAAATACATCTGATCAGCTCCGTTCCTGATATAACCGATCTGGAAGTTGGGCGAGCGCAGCACGGCTGACACGGTGTCGACGCTGGCGACGCGCACGGACAGCACGGAGGTGATGAAGGCGGCGTACGCGTTGTACGTCACCACGCCGAATACCAGGCATACGAGGACGAGGATACTGGCTGCGGGGCTTGGAGGAGTCCAAGTGCCGCCTGGACAAATACCAACCAATAATTCTACTTTCTCCGAAGTATAGAGCTAGAAGCTAGTTAGTTTAAGCTAGAAGTTTGACTGGCCTCATAGCTCAGTTGGTAATAACTCTGCCTTCTGCGCTAGAGGTCGCGGGTTCGATTCCCGCACTGGACAAACATTTGTGCCTAACACAGATGTTTGTTCTGTGTCTGGGTGTTAAAGATATATCTGTTATGTATATCAGTCTCTGGTACCCATAGTACAGGCATGCCTAGTTTGGGATCAGTTGACCGTGTGAATATGTCCGGAATATTTATTTATTATTATTTATTTATTAGTTGACAGTGTAGGTACGAGCAGAGCTTCAGTGTACAAAGTGATCCGTAACTTGTATTCTATCATTAACATTAATGTGAAAATGGGAGCCAAGTTCAATATTATTATAAGAATACACGTGGTTGTCAACTTCGCCGACAAAAGAATAAAATCTAAATGGGTGCCAAGCTCTAGATTTGACTTGGCTATATTTTACCAGCAAACAATTTTTTTAGAAGAGCAAGATAATATGTTAACCTTACTATATAGAAACAGTAACTTGCGTATAACATAAAGAAGATAAGTTGAACGCGCCGAATACCAACTGATGTTCTGCCTACCCCAGACAGAACATCAGTCAAATCGTAGCAATCTTGATTTCGTTGCAACTTTCTCGTACGTGTGAATAATTCGTCAAATAAAGTTATTTTGATAAAATAGTGGGGAAAAATTGGAAAAAGGTTTTTTTTCGCTAATTTAATTAGCCCCTTTTGTCCTATTTCCAAAATAATACTTAGCAACGAGATACTGATGTAATTAATAAATAATAATAAATATTCCGGACATATCACACATTGTCAAGTGATCCCAAACTAGGCATAGCCTGTACTATGGGTACCAGACACTGATAAACATAATAGATATATATTTAACACCCAGACACAGAACAAACATCTGTGTTAGTCACAAATGTTTGTCCAGTGCGGGAATCGAACCCGCGACCTCTAGCGCAGAAGGCAGAGTTAAATTAATTAATTAATTACAATTTCAACAGCTTCCTACATCTATTGACATATTGTAGAGCCTATTTTAAACACTTATATATTATTTACTAGATATGACCATAAAAATCGAGAGGTACAAAAAGCGGAGGAGTTTTGCATTCTGAGAAGAGTCCCCTTTTCAGAAAATGACAAGTAATTACCCCATAATTCAAAGAGTTACCAAATTCCTAACAAAACAATGGTGTTCACATACAAAGGGATACATGATGGTGATATCTATGTATTCAAATTATCTTATACTGTAGTTTTTTATGTCTAATATTTTTTTTATAATTTTGTTTAGCGCTTACAAATTAATTCGGTGATTTTTACTAAACACTCTGTACATAGAAGTTAATTTCACCGGTCGAAAGTCGCAAGCAATCAGTTTTGCCCGACTAGCTGATCAGTGTAGAATTGAGGCCTGGTGCGGATTTTAGCAGCAATATTCGCAGGTAAGAATATACCTCGCTTGGTTTGGGATGGGGTTATTCTCAATTCGGTGTATTATATTTACTATTTTACTATTGTATGCGTATTATTGCGTATACAATAGTAAAGGATATAAGGGGAGAGGTAGACCAAAGAAAAGATGGATAGATTGTGTGAAAGACGACATGAGTAAGAAAGGAGTGAATACTGATTTGACGGCTGATAGAAGGGAGTGGAAGAGAAAAACATGTTGTGCCGACCCCACATGAAGTGGGATAAGGGCAGGGAGATGATGATGCGTATTTTTGCGTATGTATAAACTTTGCTAAAATCTAGCTTGGTTGATCGTATTACATAAAAGCATTTTTTTCTAAAATTGCACAAGGATTAATAAGCTAATTGATATTTCTTCAATGTTGCTTTCTCAGTTTGCACCGAATGGAAATGAACGCCAAATTGAGATTTATAAGTATAAAATTATAATATTCAATATTTAACTTTTTTTTGAGTGAAATGTACCATGGTGGGTTTTTAATTAGTAATTATACCTTCCTATTCCTATTCCTTCATGCACCAGCTAAAATTATATCTACACAAACAGTGTCCTTGGTTCTTTAGTATAGTTCTAGATGGGTAAAAATAAAAAAAAAACAGACTGACTAGGAAACAAGATAACAAAAGAAGCTTGCGAAACGTGTACAAAAGGCAATAATTATAATAAATGACCCGATACTCTATGAGTTCCATAAAATGGAAAAAGATAGGCAAAAATATGCTAAGAGGAAATCTTAAGAAAATGCACGAAAGGCCTCCTCACGAACAATTTAGTTACTATTTTACGATACGATAAAAATAATGTAAGTTTTTTAATACACCAATACCATTTCTCATTTCGGTGTCAGTCAATCATTAAATCACATTATAGAATGCTCAAAGTGCAGCTGGACATAAGCGAATTTTCGGGCAAAGCCGCAAAGCAATTTTCCGATAAAAGGTAGTACTACCAACCTTGTTGACACAGTATGCCGGTAGACCACAACAACGCCTCAGCAAATCCTATACCCCGATGCTCCGTGTTAGGATCCAGCTTTGGAGTAAGTTTGCTAATGAAGACGACGGCGATTGCAGCTACGACTGCCACGGCCACCACGCAGGCCACGAGGCGCGTGCTGAATGGCGCCAAGAATATGTCGCGTACTGTAGACGTCTCTTGCTGACGGATGTAAATGTTACACCTAGGCAATACCGAGTGTGATTTCAGAGAGACAGGCGTACAGGAAGAGAGATAATTAATTACATAGTTGCTTGCCTGTCACTGGTTCGTTCTTGATCATCCTGCATTAAGGGCAGGGTAGTGGTCAGCGGACTAGTTAAATAAATAAATAAATAACACTCACCACTTACATAGTCCTGACTACTACTACTAATTCACAACAAAAATTTTCATCAAAACATGTGTATCGCAGCGGGAATCGTATGGAGGTACGTTAGCCCTGAAGAGGGTCAGGAAATGAAAATTGAGAGCACTGGTGGTGTGGTGGTAGCAACTCCGCCTTCCGATACGAACTGTAGATTCGGATTCCGGTGGTACACCACTGAATTTTCCGCTCGGAAAATTACTGTAGGTACACAAAGCTTGAAGGAATACATCAAGAGCAATAAGTACTAAAAATTCGCCTCGGAGGCGCACTTTAATCCTTTTACCACACTTGTACTTTCATCAACGGTGATTGGCCGTTTTCAGGACAACCGTACCTCAACCTGATCACTTAATTAATCCAGGGCGACCAAGAAAGAACCAGTGACACGACAAGCCAGCAAGCAAGCTGAATATAATTATCATACATGGTCTCAGCTATAGGGAAGATGAATTCCATGTCCTGTCTCCGCGAGATGTGCGCAGTGGCTGGCTCTAAGGCCACGTCCACGCTGTTGTCCATGAGGGCTCCGAGCAGTCCGCTCCAAGTGCCTTCGTACGTGCGCAGGCCGAGCTTGCTGTAGTACCGTGTTACTGGACTGAAACAACTTAAACCCGCTGAAAAGGCTATAAAACTGAACCAGCTTAAACGTTTTTAATAATGTAGAGTCATGTTTTTAGTTGGAATGCTTGTGGTCATGGCAGAACAAACAATAAACAACCTACCAAAACGTGTTAAAACGACGAAGGAAAACATCCTGAAGAAACCAGTAAGTATTCTTATAAGCGGCGATGGGCTTGCAACCTGTCACTTATGAAATAACAAAAACGTGGACATGAGCCAAAATCTTTGGACGTGCCTCTGACTACTCCCTTTAGACATCTTCAAGGATCTGATCGCCTGGAGTTCTGAGAGGTTGTAACATGCTTGGGGATTAAAGTCGCGACATTAAACTTGCTCTTGTTCAGTTTTCAGTTTGTGCTTTGGCAGTAGCTCTAGAAGACTATAACCGAAGCAATGCCCATTTTGGCAAAGCACTCCGTTTTTATTTGTATTTTTAAGAAGAAGATACACGATAGTTACAGAAAACCAAGTTATTGGTATGTAGGTAGACAAGTGAAATGGTCGAGGGCTTAGCTACGCTGCTTTTCAGCCTCGCCATAAAATGTCTGCTGTCGTCACAGCAGGTTTGATCCTCGGAAGCCATTCGCTGAAAAAATTAAATTCGCGACTTACTTAGCGTTCAGCCGGACGGTGAAGAAGTGAAGCACATCGTCCAAGGAAGCCGGCGAAGTCGGACCATCGCCGTCGTCATCCAGCGAGGAGGTGCCATCACTGGAATTGCATCTTCCGAAGACCAGCTCCTCACCGAGGAAGTTCCGAGCCTCCACAGGGTAAGGGACGTACACTCCTGACATGCTCCTCTCAGAGTTCCAGGAACCTAAGGGTATTTACGAATTATTAACGATTATTTTTTAGTCTCTGGTACGCATAGTACAGGCTATGCCTAGTTTGGGATCAGTTGACCGTGTGTGATATGTCCGGAATATTTATATTTATTTATTTATTTTCTGATATGTTTTCTTATAACATAATACATTTGACAACCTCAGTGGTGCAGCGGGTGAGTGCCCGTCTAGACGCAAGGGGTGCGTGTTCCATTCCCGCTGCGGGACATATGTAGATCATTAAGTAAGTAGGTTTAGTTACTCAAAACGTTTCTTACCCAAAAATCGCGCATACAGTGTAGAGTTGATCCTGACTTTGAAATACTGAACCACGTGAATCTGCGGACTCCTTGATACAATATCATTCGTCCGTTGCCATTTTCTAAACTTCAAATCTAATGAAAATTTACTGATGTTCGTCATTAAGAATTTACTTGAAAAGTTGTAATTAATAAATCCGGAATTAAACAGGGGCAAGGTAGTCCCTTGATGATGATAAGTGTGATTCCTTGATAAGTTGCTAAATCTCTCTGTAGATCGGTAGTAACTCTTCTCGGAATCTTTCAAAGCAATTTTCTGTCTAATGCAATCTGCGCGTTGTTCATCATTGCAGTATATTCTTCTGGATTTGTAAATAGTTTCCCTTGTATTCTTTTTGTACGAAAAATTTCTGTCGCATAGTCCCGATAATCTTTTTTCAGGAAGGTTTTTAAAGAAGGGGTATGCGACCACTAAATTCTGGTCAAAGCGAATTGAAGTTGCATTCAATAAATTGCTCATGTTCCTAAAGTCTTGACCTGAGTTTGTTACAAGTAACCAATCGTAAGATGCTGTGTCCATTTGTAACTGATGAAGCTGTAACAAAAATATAAACATACCTCTTATTCATAATCAGTCACTTACTTTATCGGCTCGACAACTCTAGCCCTGTCCTTTTGGAACTTTAGAGATAAGAAAGAGGCGGACACACTATTATCTGTATATATAAAAGAACAAGGCCTGATTCCACGATCAACGCACAGCCCAAACCGCTGAAGCTATAAAGCTGAAATTCGGACAGTAGCTGCCTTATATGCCAAACACGTCCACTAAGGAGGGATTTTCAAAATATCAACTCCTAAGAGGGTGAAAAGGGTTTAAAACGTTTGTATGAAAAATCGTATTCCTTGAACCTACAGATTTGAAACTAACTAAAAATAATGAATGATATAAGAAATAAGGAAAAACTGTATTTTTAGATTTTCAAAACTACCCCTTGAAAGGGTGTAATGAGATGTAAAAGTTTGTATGGGAGAATCTTAACGCATCGAGAGATTTATCTGAAACTTGGTACAAATACTCATAAAGTCAAATAATGAAATACGTATTTAAGGGTTTTTCAAAACTGCCCCTTTTTATCAAGATACCACGCGAGCAAAGCCGCGGGCGTACGCTAGTCAAGCCTATAAAGTGAGTGATTATGAATAGTTATAATGGCCCGTGTAGGAAAGACGATAATCGCAGTTTCATTTAAAATGTAGTATTAAGTATAATAATGTGTTGATTTTAAATGAAACTACGATAATCGTTTCTCCTACACGGGTCATCCTACTTCTCAAATCTTATAGTGTACATGTACATGTATGGCGTGTTGAAATTAAACGAAACAAAGCTTTGGAAAAAAATAATTATTCAGAATTGTTACATCTTGACACACTTGTTTCTTTTACATCTTCTAATAAATTGACACCTTTTTAAATCTAGTTTTGATTACCTACAATGAGGTTACATACTACAACATGGCGCATGCAACGCGTCATCGCTGGATCTGTCACTTCACGAGATCTGCGTGATAAAATATTCAGGTAGCTTTACTTTACCTTTAGTTTTCGGGATAGTTTGATTCCACCGTGTATTTTAGATACGATATGACGTCGTGTTTAATCAGAGGGTTAAGTGCCAAAGAGTGACAGTTAACTTTTTATGCGGGTACCATGCAAGCGAAGCTGCGGGCGAAAGCGGGTGCAATATAAAATGGTATAATTTAAAGATTGATCATGGCACAACAAAAGCGAATGACATCTTTGATTTATTTTGAAAAGGCCTACAAATCAACCATTTAGATCAAACTAAAAGTAACTTTGAAACGTCTTAGGAACTACGTGAAGCAACTCGTATGTCTCAATGAGGATATCTATATATTTATAGGAGTAATCCACTCACTCACGTACTGACAGACTCATCACGAAAGCTCGGAAACTACTGAGCCGAGGAGTCTGAAATTTGACACAGATATTCTTTAAAAGATGTTACCGGCCAATAAGAACGGATTTTGGAAAATTCAACTCCTAAAGGGGGGAAATGGGGATTGAACGGTTGTATGAAAGTCCTATGTTTTTGAAGTTAGACACATCAAAATCGGTTATCAGGTAGATAGTTTAAAATAATAAAATACCTATATAAGGTTTTTTGAAAACCAACCCTCAGGGTGTGTAAATAGGGGATGAAAGTTTGAATGGGATTTCCTATGTTTTTGAAGTTAGGGACATCAAAATCGGTTATCAGGTAAATAGTTCAAAATAATAAAAAACCGATACAACTTTTTTTTTAAAACAACCCTCAGGATGTTTAAATAGGGGATGAAAGTTTATATGGGATTTTTTTATCTATTAAGCCTATACAATTGAAATTTGGTATACAGGTTTCATAAAGAGAGTTAACATTTGTTAAGAAATCATTTCACGAAAATTCACCCCCCAAGGGTATGAAATGGGGGTTGAAAGGTTCTTTGAAAGTCCTATGTTTTTGAGCCTTTTCCATCCACCGACTTCCCGCAACCTTCACAAAGTCGTCAGTCTATCGGGTGGGGGGCCTTCCGTGACCATGATGGTGTCGGTGACGAAGGTGGTGACGGGACGGTGAAGGTAACGGGACGGTGACAGTGACGGTTACGGTTAACGTTACGGTTACGGTGACGGTGATGGTAGGTAGAAGTAGGTAAATAGCTGCATAATAAGTGTTAGTACTTTGGTAAGGATAATGGAAAATAGTCTAGGTAGGTATACAAACGCGGACGAAGTCGCAAGCGGGACAACTAGTATAAGTCACTACGTCTATGCCTGATCCTCGCAATCAAGCCTTGCAAGGCAACAAACAAGGCTTGATGCCTATCATTTTTTTCAATTACCTATCCATTTTCGCAAAATGATAGATAGATAAATCATTTATTTGAAAATGGAATATAGAGCTTCAGTGCAGTGAGTACTAGTGCCGATCGAATAAGCTGAGGCTCATAAAAGTGAACTTGTATTTCGCGTGTACGAAATACACAATTTTTTAACACTACTATGAGAACCGTGAGTCTATCCTAACCTAAAAGGATACCCCACATTCTAATTTGTATGTAAACGTATTGGAACCGTAGTTGAGTCCTTGTTTGGCTTTACCAAAATAGGTCGTGATAATGAAAACCTGAAACTATACAGACGACTATTTTGAAATCAATTCGTAGACTTCAGAGTACCTAGAGTAGGTAGGTAAATAAGGCAACCAACCATTTTACGAGAGGTAGGGCACAGCGAGATTATCTCGCTCTAAATTGGAGCATCCCGCCTGGGGAGGTACCTCCACCTTACAGAAGATCGCAGCCAAATAACATTATTTGTTTCAAATAGTGTTGCCAGAGCTCTTTAGGGGGGGGAGGGGTTCGGCAGGCAACGCATTAGCAATGCTCCAGGTGTTGCTGATGTCAATAGGCGACGGTAACCACTTACCATCAGGTGGGCCGTAAGCCTGTTTGCCTCCGTATAACATTAAAAAAAAAAAAAAAAAAAAAAAAAAAAAAAAAACAGCAGCCAGATAGCAGTGTATGCCTAGTGGGAGGTACCCCGACCTTCGACCCGAAGGTAAAACCAGTAAGTACCTATTCTTATAAGCGGCGATGGGCTTGCAACCTGTCACTAAGGAATATTCACTACAGCAAATTGTGGGCATATAGCAAAATATTTGGATGTGCCTCTTCGACGCACGCCCGGCTTTGAACTCACGACCTTCAGACCGAAAGTCGGGGAACCTCCCGCTAGGCCAACACGGTTGTTAAAACTACTTCAACCAGAAGAATAGCCTTACCTTGGCAATAACATTTGTTAGCGGCACCGATGCATTATGTCGTCCAGCATGAGTCGACAACAGGACAATGCCAAGTCTAGAGCGAACCCGCACTACTTTACCCGTAGACGTAGCAGAGGCGATACCGTTCACACTCAGGCACTTTATCAGGCGGACGGTAGCCCATTCACAACCTGAAAAAAAAATGCATTTAGACAAATTGCAATTGGTCAACTGTAAAGCGCGTGCTATATTGGTGTAAGCCGTGTTCAAACGGCGTGTGATATGTCATCTGAAATTTATTTCAATAGGTATGATCCTTAAGGTGAGGGTTAAATTGTTTTATGATTTTTGAATTGTTTTTTCTCAATAACCGCAAAACGTACAGTTTTTATTTTTATGACAAAGATAACTTGAGCATTTTATTTACCTAAATCCAAGACAGAAACGCGATTGGTAAAACTTTTCTCGATAGATTTATTTTTTAAAGTTGGGTCCTCTGCAACAGTTTTTAAGAAAATACTCTGAGACTATCTAACAAAAATAACTTTTTTTTAAATATTGTGTTAGACAATAGCATTGGGTACCTAAATTCAAGACACTTTTAAAAAAAATACATAATTTTAAAGATAATCGTTTTTTTCTAATATGTCGCTTACGTCGATTACTTTCGAGCGCCTTCTAACGCTTGCTATCTCTTTCCGCATTCAATTATAGTACATAGCGCTGTCACTTTCTTCACTCCGCCCACTCGACATTTTATTTTGATTTCTGTATCGCCTTAACTTCACTAAATATTTTTAGATTGACTTTTAGGGGCTTGCAATATCGTTGAGCTATATCGTACGTAAATATCAAACTCAAAATAGATTTTTATCAGTAGACGTAAGGGTTATCCTACTTTCTAGCCTAGATAGTATATTATCTAAGCTTTCTAGTTCCTACTACTTATATATTTATTATAAATGTGAAAGTTTAGATGGATGGATCGATGTTTGTTTCAAAATCACGGTTGAACGGCTGAACGGATCTGGATGAAATTCGACACAGGGATAGATTATAGTCTGACTCCTTTTTATCCTCACGCGTGCAAAGCCGTCGGAGAAGATATTCTTGGAATAAATTTTAAACATATTATAGATGACATATCGCTCACCGTTTGAACACTGCATTATTAGCGCAATAGCAGCGATTGCAAATACGTCAAAACAATACAGGTACCTAGGTATTGTAAATCCTAAAATTTCAAATATTGACATTTTGTGACAGGTTGTGCAAGAAACTGTAGTTGGGAATGATATTTTAAAACAAATAAAAATGCAGTTTTTACATACCTACTTTGAAATAAATGCGGTCAAGCGCGGGTAAGGCCTTTCTTTGAGGGTTCCGCTTTAGAACTGACCTACTCTGAAAATGCTTGTCATCATCGTTCTAATAAACTATTAAGTAAACAAAAATATTAATTTTATCTTGATACATACTAAGCTAAAGAAGCTAAGCTGCTGGTGATCCTACTTTAACTGACTTCAAAAAAGTAGGAGGCTGATTTATAAAATACCTCATCATCATCATCATCATCATCAGCCCACATTAGTCCACTGCTGGACATAGGCCTCCCTCAATACACGCCACTGAGCCGGGTGTTCGGCCCTTGTCATCCACTTACTGCCCACCGCCTTTCGTAGGTCATCGATCCACCTAACCGGGGGGCGCCCCGCACTACGTTTGCCTAGACGTATATGTATATACAATACCTACCCATAATATATCTATACAACAAATAAAATTTAGGTGTCTGTTTGTAATGTCTAAATAACAGCTTTTTACTAAATGCATATGAAATACCTATAGGTATACGGTATTTGTAACCAAAAGCAATTTATATTTTTTTGTCTCTATGCCTGTTTGTTTCGGTTAATCTCCGAAACGGCTGGACCGAGTTTGACGGTACTTTCACTGGCAGATAGCTAATGTTATAAGGAGTAACTTAGACTACGTTTATCCGGGAAAAGCGCGTGCGAAAATGCTGGAAACCGCAGTAGTTAGGAATACCTACTGCGAAATAAATACCAACGTATTCTTTAAGGTGTAGGTAGAGTCTGTAGACCACATCTAGGTAACGAAACCCTATCTTTATTAGTAGGCACTAGGTAGATATTATGAGTCACTAGTCATGTTTAGGTAAATAATGTTTGTTTTAATCAAACGTGTGAAAGTACGTGACGAAGCAGTGTTAAATGCTCAGTCTATCAAAATCTTCATCTTGTACGTGTCTCCAAGCAGTTTCCGCAAACTGGCATTCCATTGAACAAATGCTATTTACGAGTGAAACACGTGTATTTTTTTTAATAATTTGTGAAAAACTGTGACGTGGCACAACCTACAGGATAATGCACAAAGTAGGTATGTAACTCTGTGGAAACATTTTTTTTACTGAAATTCAATTGTAATTTATTTGTCTGAAAATCATTTTATGGTGGGTATGTATGGCGGCGCAGCGATTTTGCGACGGTATTTTTGATCGAGCGAGCGAAGATCTCTCAAAAAACTTGGACAAATCGGAGTCCTTTCGAACAGTCAATCTGATCTGCATGGAATTTAGTAGGTCAACAGGTAGAACTACTAAGATTTGCTGGTAAGAATATTAGCTAAATAGGGTTGTTAAGATATAGGGGTCCAAAAGGAGTATTAATTATCTACAAATAACTGAAGTAAGTAATAGCTATGTTCAATACATTCTTTGATTTTATTTTTATTCAACGCCATTTTTTTTTTTAATAAGATTTAACGAAAAAGTTATATTTGCAAACCAATAATTACGAGAGCTCCCATTTGGTAAAGTTTTGATGACTTCATCGCCAGAAATCGCCAGATCTGAGTCCGGGCGAATCACCAGTATTACATAAACATAGAAGTATAACTACCTACTGTAAGTCTATGTACGTAAATAAATTAAAGACTAACAAACCTGAATCAACATCAGGCGTGTATATAACAGCCTGCTGCCATCCTCTCCACAGAGCGTACTCGAGCACGAAGGGCAAAGCAGTCAGCGATTCTAATGGGCACTTTCCTTCTGTAGCTGCCACAAAAATTATAAACAAAAATGCCCATTTCATGATCATTTTGTTAAAATCTGAAAATTCATTATTTCAAATAAAAACAGATTCGAATTTCGAAAGGCATTCGAATTTTAATTCTAATTAGGTAGGTACCTATAGTATAGAAAATTATGGAAAAACTAAAACTTATTAGTTTATTTTTTATCTCGGAGATTACTTTTTAATGTGCCTTTTTTGCTAGTGTCACAATCCTCATAGTAGTTATGTAAAACCTACATACTTAAAACTATTTTTTTATAAGAATTTTGTTTTGAGGACCTCTGGAGCGTAGCTATCAAATGCTCAGCTGAGATGCAAGAGATGCGGATTCAATCCCTCATTTGTTTGGTTCGGTCGACTCAATTGTTTGCATGATCGTTAATATTCTGGTAATAGATTTAGGATGTCCGATTTTTTCCGTCCATTTAGTTTTCTTTGCACAGATATTTTCCGGTAGGTGCAGTGCACAAATGAGTTCAAATCAAAGTTAATACTGAGAAATAATAGGTACCTCTGGGCTACGCTAATTAATTATTTACTTATTCGTATCTTTGTTGGTACAGGACAAATTTTGAATAGAACCTAGGTAGGTACTTACTAATAATTCAACACAGAGACACAAACAAAATACGTAAATCAATCAATGTCTCAGACAGACAGGGTTTATTTATCAGATCTATTTTATTCTACTGCTACGAACAACTATTATTGTGAAAGGGCGACAGACCGCTCTGTACAATCATAATAATAATACCAAGCCCTTTCTTATACCTATTGACAGGCGTTTCATTAATCAATCTTGAAGAAATATGTCAAAAACATGGCAGGATAATAAAATTGTTCAATAATCAGCGTTTCATCAATCCGATATAACCTTCGCTACTCTACGAATAGATATCAAAAACTACGAGTACCTACCACAGCACCCAGACCCGAAACGAATATTTACAGGTAATACACATATTTGTACCGCAGCTGAACCCGCAACCTTTGCGTCTAAGACGGGGCCTCACCCGCTACGCCACCGAGGTCGTCAAATTTTATAATAAATCTCTCTCTTTAAATGTTGGTTTCAGATAATAAATATGGCTCCTTCAGCAATCACCGATACTATTAAACATTTCTACGAACCCTCCAAAGAAATACAGCTAACACAACAAGTCCGTGATGACAAGGAACCCATCAATAACGTCGAAGCTAAAGATGCGAAGAAACTTACCCTCACTCCGTACGATGAAGCTCTCAGCAGAAATTCAGAGCCAAAGTTTATGAAGCCGATTCGAGATTGGGAGAGAAGAGTGGGGTTCGTCACGCCGATCATGTGGGTCAACACGGTGGCTATTGTAACATTGCATGTAGTGGCCACGCTGTGGTTTTTGAGCGATATAGTTCGTCTCATTTTCCCTAAATGGCAATCTATAGCTTTCGGTAAGTTTTATACACCTAGGTAATAACCAGGTAATATAAAGCGGAATCAAAACAAACCACGACACTTAAAGATCGTAAGCTCGAATTCTAAACACAGTCAAAATTATTACTTGTCTTACAAATTACGATTATTTCATTAAGATACACGTAGAGAAGTAATATTCGTTAAAAAATTGTTTTTACAAACTGATGAAAACAATCTGGGTAGGTACCACTTAGGTATCTTAATCTGACTACCCTACGTACGAGTATAACTGAACTAAATAATCTTCATTTGTGTAATTGTCAAAAAACAACAGAAACAACAACAATTCAATATAACTATGTAGCCTTAGGGGAGACTGGGTAGCGTTGTAACATTTTTTTCTTCAGTCGCCATAGCATCAAAATTATATTTTATCCTAGCACTTTAAGCAATATATAAAATTAAAGGGCGTTTATATACCTCTAAATTAATATCAGTATCTTATCCGTACGTGCAGAAGTTACACGACACTAACAGTTTTGAAAAAAATGTCTGCCTCTGTTACCACCGACCCCATATCAGGGGCGGCAACACCGTAAAAAACAATGCTTATAGGTGCTTATGTCCCTAGCATTCCGTTCGAAAACTATATAAAAGAAGCGTTCCAGTTTAACATTGCTTGACTTTTGTTTCAGGACTTTTAATGGGCGAAGCGGCAGGGTTCGGCGTGACTGGAGGCGTCCACCGGTACTGGAGTCATCGCTCGTACAAAGCCAAGTGGCCACTCCAGCTCATCCTACTGGCTTGCTATTCAGCAGCTGGACAGGTTTGACAACTTTATTTATCAAACTTTCATGGTCAATATTTTTGATCGAGCGAGCTGATTTGATCGATGATCTCTCACTGTCGGCGTTGTCGCTGTCGGCGTCGGCGTCGGCGTCGGCGCGCGAAGTCATGTCAATCCGATCTGCATGGAATTTATTAGGTCGACAGATTGTACTATCACAATTTACTGGTAAGCAAATGAGTTAAATTGGCCATGGGGTCAGATCTTACCAGCAGATAAAGAGGTCTAAAAGGGGGTTTACCAAAAAATGTTACACAAAAACATGGAGTATCATATAAAAGAGTTTATTTTTATACTATTACAATCCAAAACAATTTTTATTTTTATTTTATGCCATATGATTTCAGAGATACAACAAAAATAGTAGTAAGCTAATATAACGTGAACTAATATTTGGTAAAGTTTCAATGGTAAAGTTTCGTAGTTAAGGTATTTCTTAGAACATGCTAAAAATGAACATGAAAAAAAAACCGTTTGGCGGCAGATTAGGAAAGGTTCTTTGACATTTCAATACCCGGCTCCTACATCTATGTAAATACGATCTGGCCGAACAAAGATCATTAGAGTCAGGATCCTAGGACCAATAGACAATATCTGGATATAAGACATTACATCCTCGGAATATGCTCGTATTGAACCACAAAACTTAGTGGCGAATTTGTACTTGTAGGAAATGCTATTCTTTCAATTTGTACTACCATAGTTTCAGAGTTATAGGCATTTTTATAAGACATCACAACCAGAATCCAGGTCCCTGGGACCGTCCATATCGCCATAACTAAGGACTTTAGAGAATCCGCGAAAGGCTAATGATTTTGTACTAGTTTTGATATGAATTTGTACTGCTTTGCTTATTTTGTAACTACACTAATAATGAGAAAATTAAAGTTTAAAAAAAAAGTGAGGTTATGTGATGATTTTATTTTTTTTAAGGTTAGGTTACGTCTATTGCCGTGAATTGAGATAGGGTGACCAGGTTTTGAAATTATTATGAGGAAAAGACGTTTAATATGAGTTTATTATAGTATATGTATGGTTGTTAGGAAAGTGGCACTGCGCCTCCATTTGTCCTACCTAAACTACACAATAGAGGTGGTTCGTATTTACGCAAACAGGTTTTTAAACCAGGTACTCGCATCAAACAAGGTTTATGTAGGTAACATACTTTCAAGTACCTAATTCGAACCTATACCGAAATAGCAAGTACGACTCATCGCTACTAATCGCTACTACACAATGAGACTTAGCCATTAATCTAGAACTGAATGATGGAATTAAATGAATAAAATATTCAGAACATAAAAAAGTAAGCCCTCAAGTTCATCTGAGAACGAAGTCTTCCAAACAAAAAAAGCATATGACATTCCGGACCGGAACTTCCGGTGTAAAGCCCCTGCGAAATGCCATCAAAATGATCTTGCGATAGCAATGAGATAAATCGCACGCTGCTTGAACGGCATAAGTCACATCATATTATTATTGTAAGTAGTAGGTACTAAACATACTATGGTGCCACAACACGCAGACTTGGAACTAATATTTGCAGATCAAACAATCATTTGCTCTGCCTCACGCCACAGGATATCTGGATATCTATAATTTCTTACGATATAATCTATCTCCTTGCCAAATTTCATTACGATCCGTTCAGCCGTTTAGTCATGATGAGGTAACAAACTCACTAACAAACAGAGTTACTTTCGCTTTATACATATACATAATTGTATATGGTAAGTATATGGATGGCCAAGTCTCATTGTGTAGTTTAAGTAGGAAAATTATATACTCGTACTATAACATACATACCTACTCACTATAAATACTACCTATTAGAATAATCTCACACTATACTTTACCATTAACGTTTAAAAACATGGCCACCCTATCACAAGATTACGGCAATAGACTTAACCTAACCCCACTTTTTTTTTAAACTTTAATTTTGTCTTTATTAAATGAAGTTACAAAAAAAGGAAAGCAGTACAAATTCATACCAAAACTAGTACAAAATCATTAGCCTGTCACGGATTCTCTAGAGTCCTTAGTTATGGAGATATGGACGGTCATAGGGACCTGGATTCTGGTTGTGATGTCTTATAAAAATGCCTATAACTCTGAAACTATGGAAGTACAAATTGAAAGAATTGCATTTCCAGATAGTACAAATTCGCCACTGAAAACTAACTCAGGAACCAGTTCTTAGCTTACTGGTTTTAAAATTAGTATCTAAAATTATCACATAACCTCACTTTTTTTTAAAACTTTAATTTTCTCATTATTAGTGTAGTTACAAAAAAAAAGCAAAGCAGTACAAATTCATATCAAAACTAGTACAAAATCATTAGCCCTTCGCGGATTCTCTACAGTCCTTGGTTGAGGAGATATGGACGGTCACAGGGACCTGGATTCTGGTTGTGATGTCATATAAAAATACCTATAACTCTGAAACTATGGAAGTACAAATTGAATGAATAGCATTTCCTACAAGTCCAAATTCGCCACTAATTTTTGTGGTTCAATACGAGCATATTCCGAGGATGTAATGTCTTATATTTTCATATTGTCTATTGGTCCGAGGGTCCTGACTCTAATCAAAGATCCGTGCACTCGTAGAAACAGCACAGACCAATGAGGATATAATTTATGTCAACACAGACTAAAAACAACAATCCGGAAAGCGTAGCGTTGTCATGGAAGGCTTCTACGACGCCGACACCTACGATTTCGATCAGTTTACGAGTAATACAATTTATGTACCTATTATTATAAGTAAGTTTCCTACTTATTTACCTAGGTAAATAGGACTACCACAGATAAGCATGACAATAAACAGTGACTGATATAATTTCAAGTATTTTTCAAGTATTTTTATTCAGAACACAAAAAAAAATTACATATTACAAAAAGAAACGGTGACACTGCAAAAGTTATAAACTGTGTAGCAGTCTCAACGCCCACCTCCTTAACCTAAGAGTAGAGTTCTGTTATTTTATTTTACAAACTTGGTATCTAATTACGTGTATCTTGGTATATAATTATAAACAAAATACTGGCCTCATAGTACAGTTGGTAGTAACTCTGCCTTCTACGCTAGAGGTCGCGGGTTCGATTCCCGCACTGGACAAACATTTGTGTGATTCACAGATGTTTGTTCTGTGTCTGGTTGTTAAATATATATCTATTATGTATATCAGTCTCTGGTACCCATAGTACAGGCTATGGATAGTTTGGGATCAGTTGACCGTGTGTAATATGTCCGAAATATTTATTATTATTATATTATTAAAATAGAAAATAAAATAAAGTAAAAGGTAACACTAAGTAAAATAAAATAAATAAATATATATATATATATGTTTATTTGAGGATTGCTACGGGTATAATAATACGGGTAATTATATTAAAGGGACTAATTAGTCCCTTTAATCTTATTCAGTACCTATAGATAAGTCAATGAGGATATATATATTTTTTCAAAGTGGCCCATATATCTATTTAGTAAAGTAGGTAAATAAAATCAGTGTGCGATAATTTGTATATTCACAAGCTCATCCCTCCAATTCAAATTCAATGGACACAATTACTCACGCCATAAAGTGATAGCGTAGAAGCAAGCGTAGAAGTCGCAGAGGCCTCTGAAGAGGGCACACTAAAGGGTTAAATTACGCAAAACATGAAACCGTTTGTTCTAAATAAATCAAAAGTATAATCCACTGAGCGATGTTTTTTTAGTAAATATAATTCGGCTACATATAAGATGGAGACATTATAGACAAAAAAAGTCAACAAAAGAAGATATTTTTTTTTTAATAATTAGATTTCTAGCACCAAGGTTATTGTGCGCTCGATTGCGCGTTCTGAACATTTTGAGGTTTCGCCTCACGGACATCTCTACATAAAGGACTTCAAGGTATTTTTATTTCAGAATACAATTTACGAGTGGGTCAGAGACCATCGAGTCCACCACAAGTTTTCCGAAACCACAGCGGACCCCCACGACGCGAACCGAGGGTTCTTCTTCGCCCACGTCGGCTGGCTGATGATGAAGAAACACCCGGACGTTATCAGGGAGGGACGGAAGATAGACATGAGTGATATTGAAAATAATCCATTCGTTAAATTTCATACACGGTAAGTTCGTGGCATCAATTTATCGATAACCGGGTAGGTGCCTGGCAGAAGAGTACACAATCCCATTCTTTCCGTGTACAAAGAACATGGACAAAGAAGAAAAGACGAGTCAGCCACTATTTTCATGCAAAAAAAAACAATTATCAAACTTATCAACCTATTTTCTCTTTGGACAAGATTCCACTAGCTAGAGCCTAGCTCTAAAATCGAAAGGTACTTATATCTGGTAAATAGCCTAGACGTGATTTTAATCAGATCGATTGACGACATATCTATTTTACGAGTATGTGTCCGTAGTTACAGAACACATAATCTTAGCGGTATTTTCGCTACTGATTTTTTATTAGTTAGTATAGATGTACCTAATAATAATGCAAGCCTATGAACCAGGGTCTATTTATTGGCACTCGTGGGCATCATCATCATCAGCCGTGCGTGAGTAGATAGTACCTACGTGGAGTTAGTACCAACCTAACGCAGGAAAATGCCGAAAACAGCCTTGAGCCGTGACGATCCAAGGGCTTCACATGCCCTTTATAATCTGATTGGATTAACACGTTGTTCCAGGCACTTCAACTTCTTCAAGTTGCTATTCTGCTTCGTCCTGCCTTGCATGATTCCCGGCCTCGTGTGGGGCGAGTCTTTCAGGATAACGCTGCTGTCACAAGCGTTAATGCGCTACATGCTGTCTCTCAACTTCACGTGGTCAGTGAATAGCTTTGCGCATCTGTGGGGCAATAAACCTTACGATCGGTAAGTTAGATGATTGGTACTTTGGTACGCACGTAGGCACCAACGTATGCATGCGTACCTTACCTTAAAAGCTGAGGAACTAGATACCTATTGATTCCTAATTCAAAGGACCACTTACGAGAATGACTTGCCAAAGGAGCAGTCGATGTCGACTGTTACCAATCGATCAGTCGTCGATCGATTGGTGTGGTAACACTCATCGACCATTACCCGTCGGCGTCGATCAGCCAAAGCTACCACACAAATCGATCGACGTTGTCGATTGATGCCATACGGCCTACGGACGGACAATTAAATTGACGTCGACTGTTCCGTTCTACCATCAATCGATCGACGATCGATTGGTGTGGTAGCTCCTGTCGATCGACGTCAACTGTACCATTCTACCGTCGAGCGATGCTATCGATCGACGATTGTACGATTGGTGAGGTAACACCCTAGTATGCAAACTTAAAACTTTATTTTTACTTTACCATGCAAGAAACTCATCTCTACTCAATTGCTTTCAATACGATTCGAACCATCGACCTTTGAATCAGAAGGTTGCCTTCTCTTCTTGATAGGCTAAATAGATGATACCACCTAGTAAAATAATAAGATCTGTAATTTAAAATACTTACTCTATTTAAGTAAATAAATAAATTATTTATTTATTTATTTATTCGGTTTCCATCATGAGCGTAGGCAGTCAGGACTAGCTTCAGGGGGCCATATGAAGTTGAACGTGAAGTGAAGTTAAACAAGTTACCAATTTGTTTTCCAGACACATTATGCCAAGTGAGAACCTCGCCGTTTCCATTGTAGCGATGGGTGAAGGTTGGCACAACTACCACCACACTTTCCCATGGGACTACAAGGCGGCGGAACTGGGCATGTCCTTCAACCTCACGACGGTTCTACTGGACTTCTTCGCAAGAATCGGCTGGGCGTATGATATGAAGGCCGCTTCACCGACACTGGTTAAGGAAGTGGCGAAGAATAGAGGCGAAAACAGTGAGAAGCTGGCGTGAACAGTGGCGGGGATGATGATGGTAGTAAGCGATGATTATCGCTTTAGATGGTTGGTTCCCTACGAGTCACACCCTCTCGTGTCAGTGTTACTGGTCGGGTTTATTTTCCACCAAGTAACGTTGTGACTTGGTGGGAACTTTTGTTTCTAAAAGGGTTCCCAACGAGTCGCACCCAGATCCCAGAGTAACAGTGTGACACGTTGGGAAAAAATCCAAACGAGCAACATTGTGACACGATTGGGACTCCACACCACAAAAAATGATGACCTAAGCTTGAAGTTTCAGAGATTTGAGATTTCAAAAACATGATTTTAAAAAATGGGTTTATTCGTGTTTTTTTTCGTCCAAGGTTTATTCAGGTAACTTTAATAGGTATCTATGACAAAATTTTGAAGACTACAAATATCCAAACCAGCTGGTCTCGAACCCGTTATAGGATCTGACTGCTTTCGGCGAGGCGTAGGTAACCGATCTGACCATGGATCGTGCTGACGCTGGGAGTGAAATACGCGAGCGACATAAAATTATTGGGAGAAATAAAGCTGCATCACATGATTCATGAAAAATTAATATGGACACCTAGATTATGTGAAGTCACACACGCTCTTGGCTGGTAACCGTAGAATCCATGTTTGTCTAGTTTGACTTCAGAATTACCTTATCAGTCACCGAATCATCAATAGTCAAATACTTACCTACATACTCCCTAGGTACGTCTTTATTCATGATCAATAACTAATTTTATCGGCTCGATTTTTACTGTTAAAACGGACTAGGGCGAGTTATCGATCCGATTAAGTTAGGGACTGATGAATAAGAGGCTAGTTTATAAACCTATTGTAAAATAAGATTATTTTATAGATAGAATACTAATTACAATAAATGTAAATAATAATAAAAAAACACTTTTTTTATTTCGATCTCGCCAAAATGGAATTTCTAGTACTTATGACTGTACATAATGAATTATTAAATAAACTTTGCAAAGTTTCTCAACAGCTTATATTTTTAATAAACTAAAGTGATGCATGCACATCTAACATAACATACAATTTCATTCTGCTGCTTCATCGAACAAAAATAAAGAAAAACAAACAATAAATAAATATTTGGTTGCCTTTTTACAGTGGCAATGGAATTTTTCGTCCAGGAGAAACTCCAACACTCTTGTATTTGTAAAATACAACGACACTACTCTTTAAAACTGAAACAGTACTTATGTTCAGACCATGAGTCTGAAAATACTGAGGCCGATATTATTTGTCATGCTAGTATACGTAAACCTATCCTACTTCACCCGTACTTACGAGTTTTCTAATTTCTATTCATCATAATAAACAAGGTATACTCCCGAAAGGGGTTTATTCTATACCCAATAGCAATGAAGTTTGTTCTACAAAATTAGGAAATTCGAAATTTTTCATTGAATAAACACTATGCCAAAATCTGCTGTTTTTGGGTCAAATCAGTTCAAATCCAACTCTATTATTACTGAGCTGTTTTAGGAAGCTGTCTTGTTGTCGAACATCTCGTTCGAACAACATGTATTTTCGCTAATTTCTTTCTTTTTGTTGATAGATTAAGTATCTTTCGGTAGTATAGGTAGGAAGGTACTTACATATTATGAATCGCGTTGTAGTCAACAACAGAACGTATTTCTCTTTACTTTCTCTGACTTTAGAAATTTGTTAACTGTAGATCATTTATGATCCCAAAATATCCTATAGGGCAATTTTTATCCAATGAAATTTTCTTGTTACTTTTTAAGTAAAGTAACAGACTGGCAGATTACAATCAAGTGGGCACACTTGACGGTAACCACTGCCTAATACCACCTAGTATGCGGATTATGGTATTGCATTGTTCATCACCCTGATACATACACTGATAAGTCGAACATGCTTATAAATTCACTGTCATCCTTGAAACTGGTACTCAGAAACTTAACAAACTGGGAGCTATAGTCATAGCCCTGTTAAGCCTAATTCAGTCTATACAAGCCTTTTTTTTTAATCCAACCACAAAAAGGTATATTATAGAAATGACAAGATACTCAGTCTTCGATCAAGGTGAATGTGACATGCTTAGGCTTCACACCATTCCCTGTTTCGGTTAATTTAGATTCCTTGGCAGGCCGTGATGCATCATCTTTAGAATTCTTTCTCTTTAAGCTGACTACTTTATTTGAATACACCCCATCTGTAGTGTCTTGACTTGTTGATAGTTTTCGTCTTTTTGGTTTTGTTACGACAAAGTCAAAATCTGTGGAGTCTTCATCGAAGCCAGAATAAGAAGGAACCGAGCGTCCACTTCTTGTTGACCGCATCGGCTGAATCTTCGAGGATTCTTCAACTATTTGAATGGGTGGAGGCCAAGAGGCAAAGATAGCAGAACGCCGGGCTTGTCGGTAGTTGTTTATGGACATGAGTTTTATGTAGACAGATAGTGTGTGAGCTTTTTGTGTGTTTGTTAACGTTTCTGAGAACAAACTCCACGGCATCCGTCTGTCTGAGACATCAACATATCGTCGTTTCAATGTCTTAGTTGTTGGAGCATCAGTGGTGTCCATGGCTATGGGCTGTGGATGAAACAAACAGGAGATCTAAAAGTAAGAAAAAAAAAAGGCTCACACCTTTAATCCCTATGCAAATCATGCACCAGTTTCCAAGCACTGAGATCTTTGAAGATGCCTGAGGGGAATTCAAAGGCACATACAAACAAACATTAATAGTTAAGTTAGACATATATATTTCTTGTCTTTTTGCAAATCTAGTTAGTCGAAACAGAGTGCCATATCTAAGACTGTGTAAAATGGACAGCTTTTAAGATCAAATGCTATGGAAAGATTGAGACGAGTAAGGTCCTAGAGTATAACTGTTATCTTATACCTTATTGGTAGTATTTTCTCTAGATAATTCTTCCTCATTGCTGGTGGCTTTGGAGTTGTTCAGGGCTTTGAGGAGATCATTCATTTCTTCCTTGGTCAGGTTATCTTCATCCAAACCGAATTCTGTGGATTTATGCTAATAAACTCATTGTTTCCTCAATAATTAGAGCCAATGGATATGTATAAACAGTTGGGGTATGAAAAATTTGAATAACATGAATTTAAAATCAAGGTTCAATGACCAGTTTTTATGAAGAGTCAACAATTTGCAAGAATGTTTTTTTTTATTTACATTTTCCTACAGGGTGTGGGGTCCCCCTAGATTCAAATATACTATCAATAAACATATATTAAAATCTATGGATGCCTGGCCTTGTTTATTGCTGATTAAAAACCGGTCATTGAACCTTGAAATTCATCTGTGCACCTGACTTTTGACAGGTAAAGTAGGTGGTGTGGTATGGAGAATTCAAGAGATCTCAGAACAAGAGATCAACACCAATCTATGGACTTTAGAGACTTACCAGATAATTGATTTTTCATAGACCTGGTTTCGGAATCACAGCTGTCGTCCGAGGAAATTATGTTATCCATTTTCGGTAAGTGCAGGCAACAACAACAAACATGAAATAATTAGAACCTCATCTTTTCAATGTTTTGCACAATTTGCAGTTTAAAAAGCGATAAACGTACACGATAGGTATCCAAGATCAAACGAACACGTACTTTTCCTACTTAGATTAGCGTTTTATTCTCTTTGTTTCATTGAATTCATGTTACACTCCTAAAAATTAAAAAATCTAATTCTTTCTCAGTTTGTCTCAGATTACAATTTACATACAATTTTTTTTGTTTGTTTTGTTGCACTAACCAACCAAAAGTACTCTGTGAACCAAACATATCCAAAGTAATCAAACAGTGTCGCCAACTAAGTTAACTATATTCCGGTCTCTTCAGGCCCGATCTGACGTAAAAAAGTAATTAATTCCATGTAAGTATGACTTTTCTTTCAGATGAAATTGAAAAAATCATTATGCGAAAGCTAGGTACCTATATTATTATGCTACAGGCGGTATGAATAATTTTTGTGATAACACTGACTAAATCGGCAGCACTTGCAATCAACAACGCCGTGACTTTTCTTTAGTTTGCTGTCATGTCAGCATCAATGTCATGCCTACCCACCCTTTCTGTCCCGGGTAAACCGCTGCACATTTGATTAAACTAAGTATGCCATCATTTAGTGCCTAATTTATCATGTCTACCTACCATTTGTCATCAATTTTGGTTCAGTAGAAGCGAAGATATCGCGATAATTCGTTTTGGCATTGCGGACCGGAAGTAAGTGATCTCTTCCGGTATATGTATTTTCACTTGAATCATCGTTAGCCGTAGTTTATTTCCCAAACCGTGACAGATCAACGGATTGTGCATAAACTATTCTTTCGGGTAGTAATCAAGTCTTATCGATTACAACTTTATTTCTCCCAATATACAGTTTGTTAGCAAAACGGACGCCATTTTGTAGTTCCTATTCAAGAAAACATCATTTACCTTGACGCTTGACATGGAAGGTTTTCAATCAAATAGCTGGCCAATAAGCATAAGGGTAATAATTTTGATATTAGCTTTTAACCAAAACGATGAAGAAACAGTACTAATGTTAACTCTTTCTTCCTCTTACTTCCTTTCCAAGAAATAATGACATTCTGTTAGATTACTTAGCTACTGCTTTAAACTTCATCTGTCGGACTCAAGATAAAATGTATGTATGTAGTGTAGGTAATTTGTGCATGGTATTACCAACTGGTCGGAAAAATGTGGACATAAAATTCCATTAATATCCTACTATTTTATCGGCTTTTTCACCACCATGTTGCATGAAAAATGGAAGATAACAGTTCTTTCTCCTTTACTCATACGTCGTTTCATATATTTCTATCCTTTTCTTTCTTGGTATTATTATTTAACGTGACGTCTATGTTATTCTCGGTCTACGTAAAGAGCCATGTTCCCCGAGCAGACTGCTGATTCCAGGATTGCTTAGATTTATATAGAGATTATAGATGCCAGGATTATTCATGCTAGGCTTGCCGTACGCAAAATACAACATCCCGGATGTTACCGATTCAAATTTACTATATTATCTTTTGCTGAGTAAAGGAAGGCATATTTAGCGGTATAGATAGATATAATATGTAGTAACCTAGTATCAAAGCTCTATGTGGATGGTAGTAATCTAGTGTAAAAGACTATATACTACTACAAAAATGTTACTACTACTAGACTACACTGTAGTACAAAAATCTTAGTAGAATAGAATAGAAAAGAATATAACTTTATTGTATACCAAAAGAAAAAACACAATCAAGGAAATAAAAATAAATAATAGTAGTACCTACCTTAGTACCTACTTAGATAAGTATTTCAAAATGTGTTCTTAATGGAATTAGAGATTTTACTATCACGCGAAACTAACAATAAAATAATATAAAATCTGAAACCATTTATTATAAAAATATACAAAACGTCATAAAGTCACATCTGACCATTACATAAAATATATTTGGACCATAAACTTTTGAAAAACATTTAATCCTTTAGTTACCTACTTATTAGAGTCAAAACCACTACCCCTGAACATATTCTATAACTTATTCTGACACGGCACTAGTAACTATTGTTGATTATGAAAGTTATTATCAAAGAATAGGGAATACTACAGATCAAAGCTTCCTTGAAAGTAATAACTTATCCTGATATTTTACCTACCTAAAGGATTGTTGAAAAAGTAACCAAGCTGTGGTTTCTTGCCTTCTAGGCTTGGTCTCATAGAAGAAACGTAAATTCACCTAGATTATGGGCGTTTCAAAATCAAAATCCTTGCGATTTCAATGAATAATATCAAAGGTTAAAATTGGTGGCCTATGCATGATAGTGTAAAATATCAGCTCTAGTTAAGTATTTGAATAACAAACATAGCTTTTTAATATTGTAATATTTTTATAACTATTGTATGTACGTATATAAAACAGGTAGTGACGGAATGGTTGCATGAACGGTTGTCATAATCACATAAAAACTATCACATCAACATACAATTAAATACTTTAATATTATTTTATATCACACTTAAGTCTATCAGAAACCTGAGACATGCTCGAAGTTACATGAAAAACAGTCTAGTCATTTATAGAAAGATCACAAAGGCACTTGATAATTAAACGTTATATTTTCTCATGTAAATACTTAATAATATTTTTTTAATGATTTATATGAAATTAAGTTCATTTTTTTTTTTCAAAATGAATGTTTAAACAATATAATATGAAATAATATAATTACTGCTGCACTTACATAGCTACAGTCAAACAGGAATCTTTGTCATAATAAATGTAATTTTATCATTTTATTTTCTAAATTAACCTAATATTAAACACCTGTCTTAATCCCCTATACTAAATCAGTGTCGTTAGGCATAAGTTTGTTGTATTTGGGTCACCACAGTTCTATTGCTGTCATAGTTTTTGTCACAATAAATTAGCTATTTTGTCAAAACCACTTTGTCCAAGTGGACTTTTAAGACATCAGCGTCCAATCAAAGTTAACTTTGACCACACGTCGTTTACTCGACTTTTCAAAGTCCACTTGGACGTCAATTCATACAAATCTGTCTAGTAGCGACATCATTCAGTCTTGTAAAATAAAATGACCAAACTGACTGATCCAATGGAACTATGATATGTGTCAACCGTATTGAAGTGAATTATTATTAAAGCTAAGTGGTAATGGTATTGTCAACGCTAACAAAAAAGCCAACTATAATGAGCACTTTGGTGCCCTATGTCATAATTGGTGCACCATTCCTTCCAAACGACACTGACTCTTAATGCTACGTAACAAGGTCTAAATTAGTTTATCTTGTCGACTTTAGTTTCCAACGCAGGAAGAGGAAGGCGGATATACGCAGGATCACGAATATTAGACAGAGAGCGGTGATGTCGAGAGTGAAGTCAGCGTCAGTCATGTCGAGATCTTCTAGTGTGGTGAGAGGGTTCTTGAAGTGGCAGTACGTCTGAAAAGATTCTTCAATTAGCTAGGTTCGTACTTTAGGACAGTAACAAGCGAACGCTCATTCTAGCTCTGAGTAGCGAGTCCGCATTTAAATGAGGCGCTTCACTAGTCACCGGTGAGTAGTGAAAAGTTAATGGCTTTTTTAGGGGCGCTTTACGTGACACAATTCAAAAACGGTAAGCTATTCACTTTTTCCCACTCACCGGTGACAAGTGAGTCACTCACGGACATAACGGACTCGGGCCTCTGCTCTTTTCTATTTTCTTGGTGTAAACAATAATTGGGAGCAACGACATACGGAGTGGCGGCGAAGTGACTGATTCGCTAAACAATTGATAATCAAACTTATTTACTTTTTGGTACGACTGAAATCACACTGGCACTGTGGCCTTATGAGGTTAAGAATCAGTCGCTACGCCATGCGCCACCACTCTGCCTTCTGTTGTTTATGTATGTACTAGCAAAAAATAATCTTGAATACTTATTGAAGTCCATCATCACAATGAGCCTGAAGAAGTCCACTGCAGGATATAGAACTTGCTTATAGAGTGCCACGACGAACGGTCTTAAACTATGAGCTCATATTACCACTCAAATGCAAGTATGTCTACTTTATTTTAAACGAGTTTGAACCATGAATCTATGAGACTGTCATCTTGCGTCATCGACTAAACAAAATTGCAAAGTTGATGGTGGCTTGGTCGATCACGTCCACGCCCATTTATATAGGACGAGAATCACTACCTTGATGTAACACAGTTTCTAACTAGCACGGGAGGTAGGTGGTTCTTAAACTGTATGCTTACCGTCATTTATTTTTATTTAGGTGGGTACTTACTCCTTCGTACATAGGAAGTATGTCACAATAATATGACTGTTTTGGTACCTACCTAACAAGAAGAGCTGGAGCCAACTAAATGTTACTTTAAGTTTTTGAAATAAACATTTTTCATTTAACATCGCAGGAGCGGTCTGGCATAACTATTCACTACAGAAGTCCTAGTGTGTCACTTTTCACTTAGCTACCGTGAAAAGTGTATAGATTACTGGTCTTTGCGCTTTTCGTGACTCCATACAAAAACGGTAATCTATACACCTTTCACAATCAAAAAGTGAGAACTCACAGGGCCTCTGATCGACGCATACTTATAAATCTGATTTTACGCAAGCAAAACGAAGGTATATACAACACGCAGAAGTGGGGTGTGGTGTGTGGTGGGAGAGGGAAGCACATTCCATGCAGATGCCAAGATGATTTCTGCGTGTTGTCATCATCATCATCTCCCTGCCCTTATCCCACTTCATGTGGGGTCGGCACAACATGTTTTTCTCTTCCACTCCCCTCTATCAGCCGTCAAATCAGTATTCACTCCTTTCTTACTCATGTCGTCTTTCACACAATCCATCCATCTTTTATTTGGTCTACCTCTCCCCTTATATCCTTCCACATTCATATTTAACACTCTTCTAGTCACATGGCATTCTTCCCTCCTCATGACATGCTCATACCACGCTAACCTTTTGCTCTTCAACTTCTCAGTCACTGGCGCTACTTTCAAACTTCCTCTGATGTACTCATTCCGTATCTTGTCCATTCTAGTCACTTCACACATCCATCTCAACATTCTCATTTCCGCAGCATGCACTCTTCTTTCATCCGTCCCTTTGGTTGCCCAACACTGTTGTATCATCATTCATCATCATTTCAGCCGTACGACGTCCACTGCTGAACATGGCCTCCCCCACAGACAGAGCGAATTCCTATCATGTGGGGGGATTTGCCCATACTCACCACGCTGGGCATGCGGGTTGGCGAGCGCAGTTAGAGCTATCGTTGTTAAAATGAGGGACGCTGCTGCCCATCCCCTAGCTTTTTTCCCTTAGTCGCCTCTTACGACATCCGCGGATAGGTAGGTATGGAGGGGCCTATTCTTTAGCCGGGGCAACCACGGCAACCTGTCACTGTTGTTTATTACGAAAAAAATATTACCTGATGACATTGCAGCTTGGGTCTGTCGAACGAGTATGTGGCGAGCGCAGTGCCCTCGAACCCGTATCTGATGTAAGATAGATACGTGATCCAGCGGAGATACACCGGTATCGCATTGAATGATACGAAGAATCCGGAGAACAGAAGGAATGGTACCGACATCACAGGCGCGAGGAACACACCGTTCTGTGGACGATATAATGACGTTAATTTGAGTACAGTTGCCAGCACTAAGTGATTCATAATATGTATGCTATCCCGAAAGTGGCTTATTCTACACTCAATTGGAAATAAATTTCGTTTTACGACTTTTGGAAATTCAACATTTTTTATTGATAATACTGAATGCAAAAATCTTCTGCTTTGGTGTCAAATCAGTTCAAAGTCATTTTTTCTATTAATATGTTTTATTTTTCGAAAATGATGTCGAATTTTTCGTATAAAGATGATTAAAATAACAAAAACAGCTGATTTAACAGAGATCGGAAAAATATGCATTATATATTGAAAAGGAGCCATTTCATTCTGGGCCTGGTCCATGTACACTACATAGAATAATTAGGAAAAAAAAGGAGATTACAAGAAATATACCATTTCATTAATTTGAAGACAAATGCGATGGTACAAGAATAGTTCTTCTGGTAAGTTTTTTACTATGTGAACACTATTTGAAGGCCGCCATGTTGGTTTATAATTGGCGTTTGACATGACATTGACATATTTTACATGTCATGTTGTTTGATTTGATGTTTTTGTTTTGTCAGATAAATGTAGGTTGTCAAAATGACATTTCACGCACGTCCATCTGCCATATTTTTGTAGCGCTGTGTGTTGCTCTCTTTGTCAAAGAAAATCTTAATGTACCTTAGAACGAAGTCAATTTATATAAAATAACCAATTAAATCCGTTTACTTTATTGCTTAGCCAAATTTTAGAGTAGTGTACACAGTGCAGGCCCAGGCTCCATATATTGATGAAACGTCTCTTTTTGTTTTTTTTTTTCTCTATTAGTATAAAGAATAAGCCCCCGTTGGGGATAGTGTACATATTATGAATTACCATGTATAGTAACTGGATCGTCGGTACATACATTTGTTCACAGACTGAATTTAAAAACGGAATTATAATCGTGATCTGAGGATGCCTCTTTAAATCAGATTGAAATACGGCCACCCAACTTCTGACATGTGGCCCTTGACCTAGATCCTTATCACTAGCATTATAAAGTCGATATTCACCTGCACGTTCATAGCAGCACCCACAACTAAGCCGACGCTCTGGGCTACGAATGATATGAGAAGGCAGGACGACAGGAACATTGCGAAACGGAACCAGACCGGCGGCTGTGACGTCAGCAAGTACACTATCACCACGTAGATAACGCAGAATATCGTCTGAAAATTAATTAAATTGAATCAGTTTTAGTAACACAACTAGCGAAAGCCCCCGGGACTTTCACAATCTTCAACTCTCATCTTCAACTTCAAATCTCAGGAATTCCTTTTATACACCTCTACACACTAGGAAGACACTCCCTATATTTCAAGTTTTTAGGATCAGGCAACGGTTTAGGCTCTGCGTTTTCTATCAGTCAGTCAGTTACTTTCAGTCAGTTTACTAATAATAATAATATAATACTTTAGCATCTAGCTTTAATTAGCTAGATGCGAAAGTAACCGTCTCCCTCCTCTCTCTGCTTGTTGTCTTTTCATGAATAAATGGCTGAACCAATATTGATGAAATTCGGTAAGGAGATAACTTAAGACATGAGGAAGATTACGCAGACTGTTCCTACACCTGTCACACTATTTTTATGTTATTTTTATTTCCTTGATTGTGTATTTTCTTTTGGTGTACAATAAAGCTATATTCTATTCTATTCTACACCTGGAAACAATGACATGACTTACCTGGAATGGTATATCAGAAACGGTGATGGCGAGATAGTAGGACCGCAGCGAATACCATCTGTTGAAGTGCTCTTTCACTAAAACCGGCATTTCAAGTGGAACTGGAAAGAAAATATACAGGATTATTCGTAAAATCAAACATAATATCAATTATAAATAACACCTAACAGTCACATACATAACCCTGACCCCATAGATTCCCTGTGGGTATCAGAAACTACGAATACCATGGTTCCATAACACCCAGACCAGTGACAAATATTTGCAGATCATGCAAACATTTGGCAAGTTGAATTTGTTCAATGTTTCTTAAAATAGATCATAAATTCATAATACTTCAAAATAAATTAAAATACTTGTGTCCAGTAATCTTTGCTTGCAGTTCGATCTGAAGGCTACGCCTACAATACCAAAAGTTTGAATTCACAACTTCAACTAGATTTATGTTCAAAATGATACGGGTTTTCCTAGGGTGGGAGCTAGCGCACACTCAAATAATTATATTGTAAGTACCCTCAACATTATTAACTATCATAACAATACACTGTACCGTTCCACAACTTTATTGTTAGTTAGTTATGTAAGTTTCTATTAATTAGTGAATAATCCATTTACGTTTGTTACACATAAATAAACTTTTTTTATACATTTTGAACCATCTTAAATCAATTTGAATCAGGTTCTGTGTTTCTTAAAATATATAATACTTAGGTTCAGTAATGTTTGGATTGCTGTTTCGGCCTGAAGGCCACGCCTAAAATACCAACAGTTGCTCAAATAATGACTCACAGCTAAGTATAGTGATGGTCATGGAGGTATACATGAGGAACAGCATATTGAAGAAGAGGAATCCGAGGTTCGAGAGCACTTTGGAGCCGTCATTGCCGATGTTGTAGTACAACGCGCCGATTAGGAAGCCGACCAGGATGTGAGCGAAGAGACGGAGGTACATCAGAGTCTGGAAACGGGAACATTATCACCATCAACATATTAAATAAATAAATATAATATATTATATTATATATTTTTATAATAACTAAGTTAAAATTGTTCACTTCTCATGAAGTAAAATTTAATTTCTTTAACCACAAATAAATATTCCGGACATTATCACAAACGGTCAACTGATCCCAAACTAGGCATAGCCTGTACTATGGGTACCAGAGACTGATATACATAATAGATATATATTTAACACCCAGACACAGAACAAACATCTGTGTTAGTCACAAATGTTTGTCCAGTGCGGGAGTCGAACCCGCGACCCCTAGCGCAGAAGGCAGAGTTACTACCAACTGAGCCATGAGGCCAGTCATAACATAAAGCCGACTAAAGGTCTTACCCAGTCTCGTCTGCTGAACAGCAGCGTCCGTTTGAGGACGACCCAGAACTGAGTGAACTCAGATGTCGCGTAACGTCGCGGCGACACCGCAGCGTCGCCGAGAAGCGCCACTTCCGCATTGTCTTGCTTCTCTGCTTCGTGGATTTGGACCACTAGGGGATCTCCTAGAAACAAAATTGAGTGATTCAGATAACATTTGTAGTAACATTTCAGTAACATGCAGCGGACGGGCAAGCTATTTTCTAGAAATGGCGATAGACTGTTTATAATCTACCTAGAACAACATAGTTTTAAACTCTATCTAATACAACATTTACAGATTCCTCAATTTAAAAGACAATGTAAGTGCTATAAAAATCATCTAAACACTGCAATGATGGTAGAAATAAACTGTTATATTATTACAAATATTTAAATCAAAATAAAAATAAAAAATTGACTGAAATAATCCGCAATGCCATTGTTTATTTTCTTATGTATGCTTTTGGTTTAGTTTTTTTTTAAATATTTAATTTCCAATATAAACTATTTATTGTAGATTTTATTTGAGAATAAACTATTATTTGAGAAGCATCAAAAGACTTAAAGCTAATTTGATTGTTTCAGAAAAACTATAATAATACTACCGCAGATAAACCTTCGTATTATCAAAGACTTTATATATAATACTACACTTGGTATTATCTATGACCTCCAAGCGAGTGAATCCGCGCTAGGGTACAGCTAGTTCTAAATAAGATTAGCTTTGTTATTAAACTCTCATATCATCTGAATACTTGTCTAGATAAATGCTGCAATTTATAAGAGGTTTCTCATCAAGAATCTAAAAGTGTTTAACTGACAATTATTACGATGTAGGCCCTTACGAGAAGGTTCTCGAACCCCGAACCGAAAGGCGTTTTTGAAGGCCTCACCCAATGTTAAAGTTGCAGGAAATCGGTGGATGGAAAAGGCTCAAGATTGTTAGTCATGGAACTTTTTGGGGGAGGCCTATGTCCAGCAGTGGACTTCTACAAGCTGATGATGATGATGACTTACGAGTATGTTCAAAAGATCAAACTCAGACCTCCATTACTAGGTCAGAATGCAAAACCGGAGCTAAGCCCAACAAAAACAAACAGGAAGCGCAATAATTGTTCAACTTTGAGCCCTGTTATCTACGCGATAGTACAATCAGCTAGTTAGGGCAACGCTGTGTGACAAATGAAGGTTGAACATTAGATATCATAGAAAATATTTTATTCATCATATTTTTTGAAGAAGCTCAAAAAGATACCTAAATCTGTACATTATACAGTTGAATTTTCCTTGGTACAAAGAGCTCATAATTTAATTATGGCAAAACTTCGATGGTTCCAGTTATTTCGCAACTTCACACTATCATTGCTTTACCAGAAAATAAACCCAACCTCCTTCAATTTAAGGTTAGTTTCGCCCTTTCTCTTTCTGCCAAAACCTTGGTAGATCATTTGCATTCAAAAAGAAAAATACTACCCTATTTACCCAAAATTTAAAGCTGCTTTTGCGTTAGCTGATTTTTTTACCTTTAGCGATCTCATTGGCAGCGAACTGCAGTATTCCGTTCTGCAAATTGTTCCCATGTCCATTGCTGCCGTTCGATGCGTCTCTGAATTTCTCCTGGACTTGGGAGAGGTCGTTCTTGTTCCATTCTTTGTTAGAGTTAAGAGATACCTCCATGTCTTTCTTGTTGTTGTAGTTGGGGACGGTTTCGGGGAAGGGTTGGCCGTTTCTGAAAATAAAATAGTTCCTCAATTGAAATTGACATCACTTGTGAAAGTCTATTCTAAGATATAAAATCGACAAACAAATATGTAGTATTCCGCTAATCTAATAAGATGATAATAAAATAGTTCTTAAAAGATACAGTGGAACTTTTAATGGTGATTCATCTTGTAATGCTTGCCAGTAACTACATATCTATAGGTACTCAAAAATCAAACATGTAGGAAGTAGAAATATTGAGGAAATTCTGTGTATTTATTACACAAACCGAGTACAAAATTTTTCAAGTAGTGTTTGTCTGGTATGCATACTAAGTTCCCTATAGAATAATTTGCAATGAACTATCGGCTGCCCGCGGCTTTGTTCTAAAAGCCCTTCCCCGGTTCAAGCTATGTCCATACCAAATTTCATTAAAATCAGTTCAGCCGGTTAGTCGTGACTACTGACTGGTTTCATACCTACATACACAGACAAATAAGTTCAAATTCGCTATTTTCAGTTGTTTTAAGAAGTTATCATGATGTGAAACTAGTCGTAAGTTTAATAGGTTTAACAGGCTTATATAGAAACTATATAACAATATATAACAATATTATAGAAACGGCGAATTTCAACAAGTTCGGGGAAAAATAAAGAAAAAAGATCTGGATGGCATACGATAAGCAAGCAAGTGATTCATATTATGAATCAGAAAGAAAGAAAAACTATTTATTCATCCCATAAGCACAAGTTCACTTTACAGGCATAGACAATTTGCAGAAAAGAATATAATATTTTAATACGCACCTACCCAGGCAACATACAGACTAAACTTATTGAGAATATAAATAAATAAATAAAAATAATAGCAATAGTAGACAAAAATCAGACAAAGAGATAAGTAGTGAAGAATCACTGTCACTGATTCTTTTTTGGTCATCCTGTATTAAGTCATTGACACGTATATGTGCTGTGTTCCGTAACAGAATCAGTGTAGTGAAAGGATTCAAGTGCGCCTCTTAGAGGCTCCTTTCGAACCACTTTGACACATATTACACTTTGAATACCTACATATTTTGACTCACTGACCTTGCCAGAATATACATTTTCTTTCCATATAACAGTGAACAAACCTGATATCATTCTTGCCATTCTCGATAGCCCGCACAAGCTTGCCGGTATTGTCCCCATACTCTCCGCACGACACCTCGATGATGAACGACGCAGGATTGTGATAGGATGGACATTCCAGGCTTAGGCTGCCGAGCCATTCCACTGAAATGTCAAAAAAACATTCAAGTCCAATATTATGATATCCCGAAAGGGGCTTGTTCTACACCCAATTGGTAAAGTAAAGTAAATTTGATTGCATCAAATACATGTAAATAAGGTAAATGAGTGTTGTATGTTTAAATAAAACAATGTATTTCTACCGTTGGGCCGTGCATAATCTATTTAAGTATGTTCTACTACTTTAGTAAATTCGAAATTTTTCATTGAAAAAACTATGTGCATAAATCTTTTTGGGGTCAAATCAGTTCGACCTCAATGAATCAGCAGTTTTTGGTAGCAATCTTTATGCCGAACTTCTCGTGCGATTAGTAATACGTTATAAAGATGATAAAAATACCAAAAACAGCTAATTTGAGGAGAGTTTGGAAACAAAAAGAAAAAAACCACCCCTTTCGGGATGGTATACTTGTTAAGAATCACTTTGTATAATAAACTGTCAATGCCTAGACCGAAGTTAACTGAGCCCCCGCCCCGATGCGTTTGAATTTGAAGGTGAAGTTGCAGTAATAGCGCATTAGGATCAGCGCAGACGGATGGAGTGGCGTTAAAGCAACTGATTCGCGGAACAATTAAATTTCAACCTTACTGACTTCCGAATACGGCTAAAATCACGAAAAGCAGAGCATCACCACCGCACGAGGCGTCTGTCTACGTCTGTCTGCGCTGAATGTTAGCAAGAATGTTACGTTACATTATAATGTGCATGTCAAGTCAATCGCCAGCTCTCTAAGTTGTAGATTATGCAATAAATTCTATATGCGGTGCTAACCTTTATGGCAAACTTACAAGTACTCGTGCACCAATGGATTTTCCATTCGGAAAATTTATGTGCGCTATACTAGTGCTCTCAAACCAGGGACTGAATAACCGGAATATAAAGGTACCTTTAAATAACGATATGACGTCATACCGAAAAATTCCGGTTACCCGAATATTTCTCTACCGATAAATATAACGGTACCGGAAAATCTGGCAGTTCATTTCGGTTTATTTCGCTACCGGTACCTAGAACCGAAATAAATAAAGGTTTATAAAGGTTTTCTTTGATGAAACGCCGCCACCCCGCCACCGCGGCGCGACTGTCCTAGCGAACTAGCCGCGGCTCAAAATTTCGGTACCGAAATCTACCGGTATGAAATAACGGTACCGTAATGCCCTACCGGTATAGCATAATGGTACCGAAATGTTTTAACGGCACCAGTACCTATAACCTCTACCGCTTTCAGTCCCTGTCTCAAACGCTGAAAATTTATAAGCGCTATACTCTCAACTTAGAACCATGACATGTAAGATGGCACGAAGGGTCTCTAAGAGGCACACTTTAATCCATTCACTACACTAATTCTATTATCGACGGTCATGGGCCCTTTTCAGGGCCTCCATACCTCAATCTGGTCACTGACCTAATACAGGACGACCAAGAAAGAATCAGTGATACGACAAGCAAGCACCAAACCCAAATATAGATACACTAAAAATCCTAATGTGTGATCAAACCCTTATAATTAATAAAGAATTTCAATAGCAACAAATATTGTCAGATACCTAGTGTATCTGACATTATTTTTTGCTATTGAAATTATTTTTTAAGTGTGATCAAATCCTATTAAATGAATTAAGTATTTCTATACAAACAATGTTAAATACACTAGTTTGCTAAGTGTTGCGTTTCTGAGATATTGGAAGTCAACGATCTTTGTAGTCCATAGTCCATAGTAAACTGTAAGAACTCTTATTAGTAGTCTTACTAGTGTGAAACAAGTGCAATGGGATCTGGTTTCGTGTTTATCCCCCACCGGGGAGAACAGGTTTTTGGATAATGTATGCAGCAGTAGGTACCTACCTAATTATTAAGACCGATTTACATGGAGAAAGTTTCTCGCACGAGTAGTGAGAATCGCTGCGATTCTCGCGTTTTATTTACACTCATATAAACAAAATCTCGCTCACTAATGTAAAACGATTGCATACAACGCAATATCTATTATGAATTAAATGCTACATGTATGACGGAGCATTACTTGAGAACGGCTCGACCGATTTGGATTATTTATTTTTCGTTGTGTTCGTTATTATCCATACAAACCGACAAGGTTTGTATCGGATAATAACGAACAGATTTTTTTTTAATCCACGGGAATAGTACGAAAGTATTTATTTATTTGGAACAATAACAAGTGAAAGATAACAAAATTAAAAATAATGATACTCGCAGAAGTAAAATACTGTGTCGCATACGGTGGCGGTGCCGATGACGGCCGGTAGGTAGCCGTAGGTAAATAGCTGCGTTTTAAGTGTTAGTACTTTGCAAAGGACAATGGAAAATAGTCTAGATAGGTAGAAACATACATAAACTGTCGGACTAAGTCGCGAGCGGGACAGCTAGTTTCTATCCGTCGAGGCAATTCCTCCTTCGCTCAAATCGCTCTTTGAAGCAAGAAACTATTTCCATCTAAACGAGGCTTTAATTTGCTATAAAAACTATCATGTTTGTTTTTTATTGTTAGTCTTAAGGGGCCGCGACCGGCCTATACTTTATTTGCAAAACCATTTGAGTTACAAGTTTAATGTCCTTCACAAGACGCATAATTTAAATACGTGGTTAGTTAAGTTCGCAAAAACTACCTCTCAAATGTTATGTCAATAGTTTTTTTGTGTTCATGATTTCCTCAAATGTGATTTGCATAAATTCAATATTTAGTCACATTGAGTGCTAAAAAATGCGGCGAGATTTATTTTTATTTTATGTAGCCGTTATATTATTTTAATGAGGCTGTTATATTAATGCCCTGTACTATTGTTTGTAACAATAATGGTGACAGATTATGTTTGAACATGAAAACATATTTTCTATGAACTAATGAGTGTTGGCTGTCTGTTCAAAGGCAAGATAATAATGAATTTTTATAATATCCCAAAAATGTTTGACTCCTGGTGGGATTTGAACCCGCAAACTTCCCCTAAATACGCAGAGAGCCAATACAATTTTGAAAATTTACGCGCGCTTTTGCACAAGGTATTATGCAAATAGTTTTTTATTTAAATAAAATTAGATAAGTAAATGAAAATAATTACCTAGCCGGCCAGTGCTGCCCTGGTACACGCATTGCCCCTCCGCCAGCGTGTACAAATGATCAAACATCTCGAACAGTCGCGCCGAGGGCTGGTGAATAGTGCAGATGATCGTCCGTCCCCCTCTAGCGAGAGTCTTCAGCAGCGATATGCATTGGAAACAGGACGAACTATCCAGACCTAGGTAAAATAAAGACGGTCAAGTGACGAAGTCACGCCCTGAGGCTTCCGTACCAGCACACGAGATCAAAAAAGCAAAATTCCAAGTGTAGGAAGTGACAAATTTATATTTTACGGTCGCTCACGTAGTTCATTGGTATTGACCGCAAATATAACTCGGTGTCCAATTTTAGGGGTAAAAACATCAAAATTCCTCAAATATTAGAATTTTTCCTTTATGTCACAAAAGCTCTGAGCATTCCAAATTTCAGAATTGGAAAGTAACTGGAAGTACCCTAGAGGTATTTCATTTTTGCCATATCCATACAAAATTTAGACTTTAATTGCCATATCTTTTTAATGCATTTACGGCACCATAAGCCCACCATGAGCCTAATAGTTGGTATACATTTCAAGCTGAAACCTTTAGCCGTTTCTGAAAAAAATGGTCTTGACAAACGGACAACCAAGTGATCCAATAAGGGTTCCGTTTTTCCAAATGAGGTACGGAACCCTAAATACGGATTTAGTTTCGCAAGACGGTCGTCCGCCATACTGGTATACATCCGCCATATTAGTATCGTTTGACCTCAGTTGGTTATTAACTTCGAAACAGCTGGTTTTTAAAGATTAATACCTGAAGTCGGTTCGTCGAAAAACATGATCGGTGGATTGTTGACAAGCTCCAGAGCGATCGAGAGACGTTTCTTCTGACCTCCAGACAAATTGGACGTCATCGTCTTGTGGTGCTCCGATAGGCCGAGTGTTTCGAGGATTTCTTGAATCTGGAAAGAGCATATTTAAAACTTTTAATGCAAGACGTGACACAGACAACAACCCGAGGTCGCGTTTTTAGCATCGCATTGCATGGATCGAATTGATCGAGCCAGCGAAGCGAGCGAGGATCTCTCAAATAACTTGGACGAATTTGCGTTGTATGTTTATCTGTTAGAGTGTAACTTTTGAATAGTCAATCTGATCTGCGTGGAATTTAAAATAAAATAAAAAAATAAAAGGGCATTTATTCACCAAGAATCCTACACACAGTTATAAAGATACATTTGGTAATTTACAAGTTTTGGTATGTATGTAGGTAGACAGATGAAATGGTCGAGGGCTCAGCTACGCTGCATTTCAGCCTCTTCATTTAGTAGGTAAACAGGTTGTACAAGATTTGCTGGTAAGTATATGATTAAATCGGCCTAAGAGTTGCTAAGATATAGGGTCCAAAAGGGGGGTTTAATAAAAAAAAGTTATACAAATACATGAAGTGGGGTCTCATATGGAAGAGCTTCGTTTATATATTCCAACACGATTTTAACTCTAGGCCATATGGTTTTTTGGTATACAAAGAAATAATATTAAAAAACCAAGATAACGTGAGTTCCCATTTTCATTGAATTCGTAGTTCAGGTTTGAATGGCATGCTAAAAAACGTGCGAATGTCAAAGTTTATCTTAATTGTGCCTCAACAATCAGCGAAGCACCACGTTTTACCGGACATCGTGAGATCTCAGTTGGATCTCAGCAAACAATTAGCGCAGCTAAGGTCAGTTAAACAGCAAGTCACACCACTGGAGGAGGTAGGGCACCTGGGGAGCAGCAGCCCACCTGGAGAGGTACCTCCGCCTTACAGAAGATCGCAGCCAAATAGCATAATTTGTTTCAAATAGTGTTGCGTTTCGCGGTGAGTAAGGTTGCCAGAGCTCTTTAGGGGGTGGGGTTCGGCAGGCAACGCATTAGCAATGCTCCAGGTGTTGCTGATGTCAATAGGCGACGGTAACTACTTACCATCAGGAGGGCCGTAAGCCTGTTTGCCTCCGTATAACATTAAAAAAAAAACCGATATACTAAATGCATGAGATACGACCGACGTGACCGTGGAACGCGTCCCACGTCACCACGAGTGAACATGTAGCCCTGGCTTAGTGTAGACCATGCTTTACGCGAAGCTTCACCTAGATTCTCAGACGTTTCAAAGTGATCCTAGTGATTTTATTGAATTATTTTATTGACTGGCCTCATAGTTCAGTTGGTAGTAACTCTGCTTTCTGCGCTATAGGTCGCGGATTCGATTCCCATGTTTTTTCTGTGTCTGGAGGTTAATTATATATCTGTTATATCAGTCTCTGGTACCCATAGTACAGACTATGCCTAGTTTGGGATCAGTTGACCGTGAGCGATGTGTCCGGATTATTTATTTTTTGGACACCTTTTGACTTTGACTTCGAGTAATCGTTCTTCACTTACCACTTCCTCCTTATCAGCTCTGGATGTAGAGCTTGGTAGTTTCAGCGAAGTGGCTACCGCCATTGCTTCTTCCACGGTCAGGTTCCCATGCAGCTGGTTATCCTGCATTATATAGCAGGAAAGCTTCCTGAATGAGGACAGGTTTCGCTCCAAGCCGTTCACTGTGATACTGCCTTCCATTCCTGATGTCCTGGTGAAGAAATTGATTTATTTGTATAACTTAAAATGTATTTTATTTATTTTAGACATTTTTGGAAAACTAAGAGCTAGGTGGACACATTAGATAATTAATTAAACAAACCATGCAGTAGTGATACTACATTTGCACTGATGGCCAATTATAAGTTTCCGCAGATAGCAGGGCATGGGTAGGTATATAAAGTAACGATAGACGACAGAAAGCAATACACACACACACAAAAGTTAATCAGTACCATTAACAAAGAAGTTCTCATTGAGTAAGCGTTTAAGCGTACTCGTAGTGTTGAATAGGTCGACATCAATGTTAGCTTTAGCCAAGGAGTTGAACCGCTTGCTCTAATCAAAAATGCATTTTGCCTGTAATTTGTCCTGACTAGAGGAACATAAAGTAAGTCATTACAGCCCTACGGTCTAGCCGGGTCATAATGTTGTACTGAATTTCATTATTTCCCATGGGACATAATGTGATTTGAATTTGGAATGCAACCCATGTAGTCGTGCTTGATCGAGGTTGGTTTCAAAAATGTTTGGGTGCAATGAGATTTTATTCAAATTAGAAGAACGCTTGGTTTTCTCAAATGTGCAGAGAAGGATGAGGCGCAATCAATATTGTCAGCAAATTTCAAATGCGCTTTTGAATACCTCCAATATAAAAACTAATGGCTATCCGCGGCTTCACTCTCGCAGTTTTAGCTATGTTCATTCCAAATTTCATCAAGATCAGTTTAGCCGTTAAGTCGTGAAAACGTTACAAACAGACAGATAGAGAGACAGGGAGGGAGACAAATTTACTTTCATGTGATAAGGTAGATGTGGAATATTCGATCATTCTTTTCAGGGCTGATAACCGAAAGTAACAAAGATCGTAATTTCATAGTACCACTTTTCCATAAAACGGTATTTCACTGATAGCTTTTTTATTATACCTGACATACATACACTTTCAAATTGTTGATACTGATATCATGACCACAAATCCTACTAACATTATACCTAATCCTACTTATCCTATCCTACTAATATTAATAATGCGAAAGTTTGGGAGGATGTTTGTGGTTGAATCACGCAAGATGTAACGGCTCAACCGACTTCTATGAAACTTGGAATGAATAGAGTACTTTACTTAGAATATCATACAGGCTACATTATATCTAGGTACCACGCGAGCAAACCGCGGGCGCAAGCTAGTTAAAGAATAAGGTACTACGACATGACACAAAAGCACTATACGTTATTGATTATTTTCCATTTTAATCTAACCTATTAGGCACACGCTTTCATATCGATCGAAACATTACCTCCTGTCCCGTGGATTAAGCAGATTCAAATGAGAATTCAGTTTGTGTGTGGACAGATGGTATTTCGATAGCTCAACTGTTTCTTGTGTATTTTACACCTACATTTATATTTTACATAATTGCAATATCGTTGTGTAATTTAATAGCAATTAGTTATTATTCGAAAATGAATAAATTATAGTTTATTAAATCACAAATATTGCTAGGTTTGTACCTATATTAAAATAATCACGCAATGTAGTTAACCTTAATAATTATTTTATAACGTCCACTACCAATACTGAACTTAAAGACAAGATTTTTTTTATACTACCTGCTCGTCAATGGCATATTATGTGTCATGCAAACCTTTCCTAAAGTAAGTCATTACAGCCCTACGGTCTAGCCGGGTCATAATGTTGTACTGAATTTCATTATTTCCCATGGGACATAATGTGATTTGAATTTGGAATGCAACCCATGTAGTCGTGCTTGATCTAGGTTGGTTTCAAAAATGTTTGGGTGCAATGAGATTTTATTCAAATTAGGCTGTATGTTATCATTTTCTTTGCACCGCCTTCAAATTAAAAAAAAGAAAACTTTTTACGAAATTCATTTTCACCCGCGCAGGTTGAAGGTTTTATTCGAATGTCGAACTGACCACTACAGAATAGACTATAAAAAAGAAAAAAAGGCGCCAAGCGCTCAAACTGCTGTTCTGTTATCTACATCGAAATTCAGTTTCGATTCGAATAAACTTCTAAAAAATGTCAAGTGACGACGACAGTGATTTTGATTCGACTCCAGAATGCATACAATCTGAAGCCTCTGGTATAGTTGGAAACTTACTTCCAGAAAAATCATTTCTTTCTACTAAACAGTCATTGTTTTCAATTGCCTCGCAGAAAGTATAAAAAGTAGAGTATGCATCGCGGGCTTAAATGTGTATTTGTCTTGGGCGATCTTGAACCCCTCGTACTCAGGATTCTTGCCTTAACTCCCTCGCTCCGCTCGGGAGTTAACCATAGAATCCCTCGTTCTCGGGGTTCAATATAGCGCCCGCGACATAATACACTACTTTAAGCCCTTGTTGCATAATCTACTATTTGTATCGACAATACCTATCAAATAACATCAGCCTAGCACTTTAGTTTTTGTAACCATGCCCTGTACCATCAACTTAGACTTTGTTTAGGCGGTGACGTAAGTTGACAGTCTCATATTTTGTAGTTCAAATTCGTGTAGAAAAGCATATACGAATGCTTTATTTCATGTCTTGGCATGGACCGACTGACTGACAGAACCAAGACAAGTTTTTCTTGATTATCCAAATTGCCCACACTAGCTGTACCGCGGTTTCACTCACGTGGAGGTCACAGAACGTTAGGTACCGGCTTGCAACGTCGACTAAATTTCTTACAGCAGTGTTGTCATTCATTCTACGTATAATACAAGGTGATTCGTAATATGTATACTATCCCGAAAGGGGCTTAATCAATCACCAAAACGAGAGAATAACAGCAAAATATTTAGTTTTATTTTCCTGCACTTTTTCAAATTATTTAGTCTTTTATATTTTTGATAACTAATTTTTAAACGTACGAGAAGAAGACATCAAGACTGCTACTTAAAACAGCTGAATAACATAAAATATGAACTAATTTGACCCCAAATCTGGTGGTTTTTGAAGTGTTTTTTGTATGAAAAATAACGGATTTACTTAATAAATAAATAACACCCAACAGTCACCTACATAGTCCTGACACCACACTAGGACTGCCTGTGTCGTGGGTATGAGACTACGAGTACCATGGTACCTCAACATCCCTGAACAAATATTTGCAGATCATGCAAACATTTGTCCACTAGCGTCTCGGTCGGGCATTCGCCCGCTGCGCCACCGAGGTTTTTGTAAAGTCGTAGAACAGTCGTCGTCCCAGTGCAGGTACTAGGTAAGTACCTACCATATTTTTTAAACAAACATCTTCGCCGTAAAAGAGTCTGCTACGAAGGGTAGAGGTTCATTGAACGGTCACTTCTAAAACTAAGCTCAGTGCATTTTTAATTTTAAAATATATTTAAAAAGCTAGTTCTAACTTCAAAAAAAGCTAGTAAATGTGTAATACCTGTTGAAGCAATGTCATATTACCGAACGCAATCTATAGTAATCACACTTAGGAAACGCATCGAACCGCGTTCTAAATGATTAGGAAAGTAAGACGCACCAAGGAGTTATGGCGAAAGGCACAAGGCAAGGAAGCAAGAGCTGTATAGTTATTGCAACGTTGTGCACATTTCAGATTTCTTCCACTTTAACTAGAAAATAATAAATAAAAAATAATAATAAATAAATAAATATTCCAGACATATCACACATTGTCAACTGATCCCACACTAGGCATAGCCTGTACTATGGGTACCAGAGACTGATATACATAATAGATATATATTTAACATCCAGACACAGAACAAACATCTGTGTTAGTCACAAATGTTTGTCCAGTGCGGGAATCGAACCCGCGACCTCTAGCGCAGAAGTCAGAGTTACCACCAACTAAGCTATGAGGCCAGTCCTTTAATATTCACCTTTAATATTCACCACAGTCCTATAGAACTTATGGGAGTTACCGGCCCCAGTCGCTTTGCTGTCATACTATGGCCAATCTTCACTTTCCATGGTGTAATAAATGTCAGACGTGATTTTACATTTGCGAGATAAAGCGGTCACGGCCACCTAGAAACCAACGATATTGTAATCCAATGGCCTACCTACAAGGTGATTGACCATAAGAAGTACAATTCTTGCTCTAAGTATATTTACCTTGATAAGAGTGTTTACAAAACTTTGAGTAAAGTTTTCCTCTTCGGAATTTTCGCTTATCCGGTTGTATTGTTATCTTTTGTTTTTAGCCGGTAAGTTTTCATTTCTAGAGGTGCATTTTGCCAATCCTTTTAGAAGACCGATGTCTGTTTATGATTTTGTATCCCAGCTTAGTTCCTTAGAAGTTACACCTAAGTATGTTTTTATTTGTTTAGTTGTTATATTCTTCATCATCATCATCTGCTGGACATAGGCCTCCCCCAAAGAGTTATATTCTTATATTCTGGTAAGTGTTTCTTCTTTTTATTTATAGAATAGGCCCTTTTCGGGATAGTATACTGGTTACGGAACAATTTGTATTATACAGCTGATCTTATGATGGCTGGCAGCTGTTCCTTGAAATTCCTCAGCGAATAACAGTTATGTTTTCAATAGAAAACTTACAATAACAAACACGCTATTACATGCAGCGCATATTCTATAAGGATACAGACAACTCGCGACCTATAACCTACGACTTAGACTTGAATGACGAATAACGCTATAACTATATATCGGCTCCAAAATAGCTTTCAAACATTATTTCATTGAAGACTAGTTAGTTTAGAACTAGTTAGGTAGACAAAATATCCAACCAACGCAAAAAGGTATGATTATTTTCAGGGACATGGCTAAGAAATAATCAGATACGATAAAAAAGGGCGATATATAAAAAAACGCGGTCAAGTGCGAGTACGACTTACGTCGAGGTTTCCGTACAATTATACCTACGGAACCGGAAAATAGAGATCCCGAGTGTACGAAGCGACACACTAATATTTTGCGGTAGCCGCGTACTTTATTTTATTGTATGATATTATCCACAAATATAGCTTTATAGTTTGTTTCATAACTGACAAAGGATTTGAAATTATTTTATCTAGATATATATTTCTTGGCTGAAAAAACCTGCAGTTTGTAGTTTCAGCAACTTTTTCCTTCAAACTTCACCTTCCAACTTTAGGAGTAAAAAAGTCGAAATTCTTTATTTATTTATTTTTACCTACTTTTGTCTACTTTCTTTTTTATCTATGTTGTTTTGGGGGAAAATATATGCTCTTTATTTCTTTCTTTAAATTCCTCAATTTTAGACTTTTCTTTTATTTCTGTCACAAAGGCTCCTAGCATTCCAATTTCATATCTTTGTAATGCATTGAGTTAGAAGCTATAGCCTGATTTTTCCAAACGCTACGTAAGTACAAAACGCTTAAAATATTTATTTTATTTGGGCATTTTCTTTAGGAGTGTAGACGGGTTAAAAAGCAAATCATTGTTTGGTAGGTAGATTGGTAATACAATCGGACGCACGACCCAGTTCCAGCTATTGATAATACTACTAAACAGGAGAACTTTAGAATAGTTGTTTAACGTGCGTTAATTGGGAGAATACTTTGTTCCATGGTTCGGTTTTTATAAATGAACGAGTCCGCGTTTGTTGTCAAAAATCAAAATCCAATTTGGCTGGGGCTAGTTGTACTTAATACTTTCAAAATATAATTTTTTCACCTAATACTTTAAACACTGTTTGAATAAATAATTATTAATCTTGACTATTACACTTTTTTCTTTGACTGTCCTGATATGCAGCGTACGGACGGACCGGGTACAAAAATAAAACATTTACATAACAATAGAGTGAGTTTACGGACTGGGAACAACCCATACAAACTAGAAAGAAATAAAAAAGAAATAATTTTATTTTGCTCCAAATAATGAAAACTTGAGCGATTTAAAAATATACAATAATGTTACGAAAGAAGGTTGCCACTCAGAATTTGAATTTGAAACTGCACAATAGCCGCTGTAGCCCTCTGCACTGGTTTTCAATGGCGCCGCGCCGCCGCTGTGGCGTAACAGTGACTTTACCAATCGAATAAATCGTTCGTCTTCTTCTTTCTGAGAAGAAGACGAGCGAAAAATTCACAAGCAACTTTCGAAATGAATTCGTAGTTCAGATACTTCGGTGACTTGCGAAGATCTTTAATTCAACAATCAAATTATGATGACAAAACTAACTATCCTGACTTGCAATAATGAGCCACTTGACTATAGAAGAGATCTCAACCTTGAACATAAGTAGCTACACCGAACTTAATATAATTGGTTAGCGAATTCCATGACAACCTACACCTTTCCGAGATGACGAATCAAAAGGTTCAGATAAGCGTCACTACGAAACAGGCCATTTCCTGTTCATTGTGAATTTAAAGCGGAAGCTACTAGTGACCTTTATCCGCTGATGGTGTATCGGTCCCTGCTTGGTAATTGTACCAAAAAAGGCACGTTGCAATATAATACGCAATACTCGGATAAGTTTTCCCGCGATACAGGAAAGTGTGGGGACTCTGGGGACCTTATGTTTTACTTTCTTGTTAACTATTTGGTAAATAAATTTATTTGTATTTCCATCTCACTGTACTAATCCTGTTACGTTTATGTGCACGTAAAAGGATTTGCACAGTTAGACTAGTGCTGATAGCTGCCCGGTTATAATAAATAGATACCGCACTGTGACCATGCGTTTAGGATTCGGCTGACAAACGAAATTACGTTTAGTTAGAGGGTTGTTGAGAGTTTTGATAAAGTTAGCGACTGATTACGAATAAGAGGTTATAAGCATTGGAAACAAAATATAACTACACATATCCACTTATGAAAACCTGATCAATTCCGAAATTGATCCGGAATTTTAACTTCCTAGAAACGTCAGATGCCAGCGAGGCTGATTGCGGAATTCTTCCGCTGACGTAGATTTGTAAGACTTGAACTTTCACAATAGTAGATACCGGACTTTACTCTTTCCTTAAAATTTACCATTTTGGTAGTATACGACGACAGAAAGAGGTGATCTTTTATATAATTTCGGTAGATAACTCGACCTTACATTATTGGAACGGATACTTAAAAGGTTAATTTAAACCATGCTCTGAATAGGTTAAATTAATTCACTAAGGAAGCGTCATTTTCTTTGTGTATGTTTATAAATTCCGGTTTAGAAGTCTTGTGTGTCTATTGACCTCTCTCTAACGTTTCTTTAGTAAATACTCGGCGCTACGGCGTATGAACATTACGTAAAGGCATATACATGGGTTTTCTATGGAGCTAAATTATTGGACACAACCATAGTTTAACTTACTTGTATCCAGTGAGGATATTGAGGAGCGTCGACTTTCCCGCTCCTGAAGGTCCCATGATGGCGGTGAGCTCCCCGGAGCGCAGTCGGCCAGAGACCGACTTCAATATTGTCTTCACATCTGTAGAACAGAGCAACTTTTAAAAATAGAAGACTTTTAAAAATAGAAGACGTTATTTGAAAAAAAAAATATCCTTGATGTATTATAAATGCTATACCTACTCAAGATGATCGTATCGATAGTTAGGCAGTTTTGGACAAACTTACACACAAACTCATTTCTGCAACTACGAGTAGGTACGTCGAGAGTTACTTTCTCTTACTAACGTTTTTAGGGTTAAAAATGTTATTAGACTTTCTCTACGACATCACGAGTGATTTTATTTATATGATATACTGGGCAAGTTTCATTATTGCAGATAAAATTACACCGTTTGGCAAAAACAAAAGTTAACCCACTTACGAAGTAAACAGTGATAAGTTTCGAATACGCAGTCTTCGCAGTATCGAATTGTCATACTTTTTGAGGTGAATAAGGTCATATGAAAATGTAAAATAACGTGACATGACAACAATCACTTAAATTCCTTGTTTTGAAAGAATCCTTTGTTCTGTTAAACATTAGTCATCCTAAGTCAAAGTCCTCATTGTAGATTATCTAGATGGGTAGGTAGGTAGCGTTGCAGCGGGGCATAAGGTAAGAATTCGATATAATTTGGGCTCACTATAGGTAGGTAATTCGTTGATAAATATATCAACGGAGCCAGATACTTCCGCCCTTGGCGATTTCATTTTTTTCGTCAACAAGTACATACCGAAATTCATCATACAAATTTTATTGTGTTCTTGCCAATATTTAAATAAATTACTATAAGTACCCACCCAACTACAATGTATGGCTGACAGATTTACCTGGTAGGTAACTAGCTAATTATTTATTTATCTTAGACCATAAATGACGTGAGGACATTAGAAAAACATAATATAACTTCCGTGTTTCTGTGACTTTATAAGTAGATAGTAGAGTGAAGTACCTATACAACATTAAATGACTATATATACTTTACAAAAACTAAAAACCGACTTCAAATTCCTGAATATTAACAAAATTAATAACAACCCTTTTTTTTTGTTATCAACCTCTTTGCGTTTTGCTTACCTACTGAGGATGACACTGGCCACCTACACTTTCGAATAAAAACAAAACTAAGTATGACATCCATTAATCATCAATAATAACTCTCACGGTACTGACTGACCGACTGACAATACAAAACGTAGTGGTTTTATTCTCTTTGAAAATCAACGCAGAGCCTAACCAAAATCCTAAGAGTATGAAATTTGCAGGATAGCGTAGCGTATGGGTGCACATAAAGGAATTCCCGACACACAACCCCTAAGGTTAAAGTTTATGTAAAAATAGCAGCAACCAAACGAAGTCGCGGGGATTAGCATACCATACCACCGTAGACAAAAAAAAATTCGTAAGTCGTGATTTTAAGAGATGATACGGATTACGGGACAAGTAGCAATCCCCCAGGAATTAAATAAATATGGGACCACCCCGAGATCATACTCTATACACCAGCGAAAGAATCATCAAAATCGGGTTACTATTGGCGGAGATATCGAGGAACATACAAACAAAAAAAAACAAAAAAAAATACAGCCGACTTGAGAACCTCCTCCTTTTGGAAGTCGGTTAAAAAAGGTTGAGATTCAGTCCGTCTGCGCTGACCGAAGTAGTACTCGAAATGTCAATAAGAGGGAGTGAGGGCATGAAGTTTGTAAGTGATCAAGCGTTTACTTATAGCGAATGGTGACCAAATTCGGGTATAAAGTGGGGTAGCCCATAACGCTCAGACGGAAGCTCATCTGTCTATCATTTGGGAGGATAGAAATAGCCATGAGCTTCCTGTCCAGTGTCCATATTTACTTATAACAGACTAATTATTGGTCCTTTAAACACACAAAAAAGTTCAACCTCGAGGTTTGTGGTTTAATACCATTATTATTTTTTGTTTGTATTATTTACTCGTAAATACAAAAGAATACAAGGGAATAATTTTATTATATTATTTGTCTAAATCATTTTAAAACAATTAATATAGATAGCTAGTTACTGAACGAGATATAGATATAAATAACTGATACCTTATTTAAGTATAGTAAGGTAGCTTTAATGTCCAATTTTTATTCAAAACTTGTTTTTACTAAAAATACAAATCCAGTTCGTATTATAACCAGACCTTATTTATAACGTTCAAGGTTACAATTTGCAATTAATAATTACTGCGGACTATCTCAGTTCTTTCGCTGCCACTTCCGCAAACGGTTTGGGTAACGAAATAGCTTTTCTATTACATATTTTTAATGCCTATTTTTCTAAGTGTGGTTTATGGATAAGGGTCAAATTTTATGCTCCGCGCACGTCCGTGATGAATTTGTAAATTGTACACGAGCTTAAAAGTTATCAGGAAGAACCGACAGACCGGCCTTAACGGTTTTTGTATTCACAATAAATGTTATGGAGGATTAAAAATTCAAAGTGTTTGATTGATTGAGTGATTTGATTTACGTTTGTAGACTGTCTTTGTGAGCGCCGGCTATAAACTGACCAAAATATAGCAGTTTATTGTTGATTATTATAAATTAAAAAGATCTAATCAATAACTAATTTATTAGAATAGGAACATAAGTCAACATCTACCAAAAATTCTGTCCGTTTAATCAATATTTCCTTGACAATAGCGATAAGAGCTACCTGTTGGCTGTTGCTATCAACATAGATTAATGTATTAGTCAATTATTTCGACTTTCAAAAATACTACAGCAGTGCGTGTTACTCAATTGAGATCGATACATTCGATTCGGTGTCACATACAGTGATAAAAGAAAAGAGCACAGAGACACGTGCCAGTTTAAAAATGAAACATGAATGGTTTAGAATGTACTTAACATCGCCTCCACTCTACTTCGCACAAAGTTCCTTTAAGCTGAAGAAGAGTACTTGAGTTCACAAGAGTTTTTTTAATATAATCCCGAACGTGCTTGTTTATCTCTATGACTGGCCTCACATCTCAGTTAGTAGTAACTCTGCCTTCTGCGCTAGAGGTCGCGGGTTCGATCCCCGCACTGGACAAACAATTGTGTGATAAACACAGATGTTTGTTCTGTGTCTGGGTGTTAAATATTTATCTATTATATATATCAGTCTCTGGTCACCATAGTACAGGCTATGCCTAGTTTGGGATCACTTGACCGTGTGAATATGTCCGGAATATTTATATTTATTTATATCTCCATTTGGTAGGTATGATTTACACACCATAAAGGTCTGATAATGAAGTGGCTGATGAGACATAAATAAACGGGTAGGTAAATCTAGGTACATACAAGGTACGACCTATAAAAGTTTATAGCAGGTATAAACTTTGATATCAATCTAAGATTTATTTGAAACCTCTAACCAACTCCAAGTGTAGATTAAACTTTATACTTAAAATATTTAATAAAAGAAAATGCAGCCTTCTATATATTCTTGAAGAAACTTGTGCAATCGTAGTATTCATATGTTGAAATGAGCCACTAAGAGAAGCGTATATAAACATTGCCAAATATCTACCTATACTTAAATTCATTTCTGTCCATGCATAAGATATTTCATGAGATGCATTCGACATTGACTTGCATGATAGTGTTTATGTCACAACAGTTTAGGAAAATTATGTTTACTGAGAAATGTTCTAAGAAAAAGTTGCATAATCTGCACTCCGGATTCTTGGAGCAATTTTGAAATTTTTATATTGCCTGAACAGCTTTAGCTATTTTAAAAGATGGTGAATTTTATTAAGCTTACCGCTAACTTTTACACAAATTAAGCAATTGACACAACATGTGATTTTTCGAGGAAATCATAAAAATCAAATGAGCGGAGTGAAAAGATACAGCGGATTTCTATTTTTAAAGTCTATAATGCTTTGCATTGTCCAGTCATCACCGATTACGGTGGAAGAACTAATTACTTGTCCGCCTTCAATTCAAGTACTTTTAGTGCGTACGTATAGGTAGTGCGCCCGTTTCCTTTGCAATTTCATTAATTGCTGCAAAATAACTACTATGTAGCTATAACTAGAAGGTATTTTACTACTACACAACAAGTGGTATCAAAAACATCTTAGATTGGTCGGTTTCAATAACTTTGCTTTAAAAGGGCTAATATTTTAGAATATTAATAAAATAACTCTCAAACAACTTGGACTAATCGACGTTGTATGTTTATTTGTTAGAACATAATTTTTGAAACCGTCGATCTGCATAGAATTTACTAGACAACAGGTTGTACTAATGTAAGTAAGAATATGAGTTAAATCGGAAAGGGGGTTGCTAAGATATATTGTACAATTGTATACATTCCAATATTTTTATTTTCATTCTAAACCATAATAATTATGGTGCATTGAAATACAACGAAAATAATAACATTTGAAAACGAATATAACCCCCATTTGACTGGCCTCATAGCTCAGTTAGTAGTAACTCTGCCTTCTGCGCTTGAGGTCGCGGGTTCGATCCCCGCACTGGACAAACATTTGTGTGATAAACACAGATGTTTGTTCTGTGTCTGGGTGTTAAATATTTATCTATTATATATATCAGTCTCTGGTACCCATAGTACAGGCTATACCTAGTTTGGGATCAGTTGACCGTGTGAATATGTCCGGAATATTTATTTTTTTATTTGAAAACTTTCAAATCAAACTTCGTAGGTCAGGTAAGATTTTATTAAGAACATCCATTTTCAAAATGTATCTTATTTTGTGCCTTAACGATCATCGAAGCACCAACATGTACCATACCAGACATCGCGAGATCTCAGTTCGGGGCGAACCACCGCTGGTTAAAAACAGTTTCAACAAAAGTTCTACTAGAAAAATGTATATCATGTAGAGTCGAGAGTCGAGGTAACGAGTAACAACTGTGTAAGTATGGTAGGTAGTAGGTACTCATGTAACACGCAAGCCACCACAGATACATGATGTTCATCCCAATAGGTTGTTTAAAACCAGTAGCCAGCTGCCAGATCTAGAGGCGACACTCCGCGCGTCAAGAATACGACGACGAAGATTTGGATTACGACTTGACTAATCAGATTCTAAATTTTGTAAACAAGTTTTAAAATTAGATTCATAAAATTTAAAACTAGTATGTAAATATTTGAGTTAAATAAGTTTACATATTACGTATTATGTTTCATACAGAAGGTGATTCATAATGTGTATGATATATCCTGAAAGGAGCGTATTCTGCACTCAATTAGCCATAAACTAATTTTTTTTCGAATTTTAGAAAGTCATGATTTTGCATTGAATAAACTCTCTTTAGTAGTGGGGTCAAATCTGTCCAAACTCAATTATTCAACTACTACTACGTAGTAATTTGAAACGTCTCGTACGTTTAATAATTATACTTAGAATGATGATAAAAAGACAAAAAAAACTAATTTGTCTTCTCTTACGCTTAATTAAGATAAGTTTATTTGAAAAAGTTAGGGAAAAATCGAATATTTCGATTTTTTCCCCGCCAGTATTCTTTCTTTTTGTAGACAGAATAAGGTCTTTTCTGGGATGATCTATATAATTATTATGAATCACCTTGTATAATACATTTATATTATGTTTCACAGAAGTATTGTTATTGAGAGGGATGAGCATAGTCATACTTCAATTACACAAGAGTATATTGGGGTAAGCACATAATATGAAAAATCATGACTGAGATCCCAGAAGAGCATTCAAATGATTTCAAAACATAGCCATGCAACAGAATCTGTACACGTGTCAACATCAGCTGTGCGTCACGTCAAGCCAAGGAATATGCAAGTGTTATTATAACATAATTATGCCATCATCACAATATTTCCATCCATTTATTTTTCAAACAAGGAATATAAATGTGGTGTGGATGAGGTAAGTGGATGATGAATGTTCTACATTTCATGGTAAATAGAAAATAGCCTAAACCACAGTACAGATAAGAGATGCTAGTGGAGGTGATCTTATCAACTGAATTCAATAAAATAATTTATTATATTCTAATTGGAACATATAATAAATAAGTGAACACCTACTTTATTCATAAATCACCTGTAGAATATTTAGATTAGCCCCCGTACCATCAACTTAGCGATTTTGTTTAGGCAGTAACTTAAGTTGACAGTCTCAAAGCTTCAAATTCGTGTAAAATAGTGCTGACACGCTTTAATTTGAATGGCAATTGATGCCCTATATCCCGATTCAGCTTATGTTTGCAGTTTCCACTGGTAGTGGAGCTAATACTTTGCAAAAGTTCCATAATTTAATTGTAATAAATGTTTCTATATTCAGTGACAATGCTACGAGTATGAATGGTCCAAATCATTACTATAATAACTGAATAGCAAGATCTTTTTCATAAATAGACCATAATGATATTACCAACCAACCATTTAAACTTGACTGGACAACAAGGATAGGCAATTATTTTGCATAAAATTAGATGATTGCACTGCGTAATCGTATTTTCAACAATAGCAAGAACACGGATCTTGTACTTTGGTAGAACCATGGATGGACTAGTTTTGTATTTATTCGTTAGCTCAGTTTTCTTACGAGAAATATGTTATGCATTGCTTCGTTAACTCAGTTTTCTTTAGAGAAATATTACGTTACTGAATGTTATTAGTAATTACTTGTGGCCTTCATCTTCTTTTTAAATCAGGTATAATTTTGAAGTCTTAAAATAATCTTTACAAAGTTAAGGCATGCAAAAACCTCAAAGGTTAATAATATACGAAACAAAGTTATGGAAAAAACTGAACACAAGGTTAAACGGTCTTTAACACAGACTTTCATGCCGAACTGAGAAGATTACAAGTACTTGCTTAATGATATGACAGAGAGTTAGGAAAGGTAGTTAATAAAAACCTACGTAAAAACTCGGAATGTCGTCAAACCAAGCCAATTCGAGAAACAAAGCGTTGAACCAGATACACCGTATGTAGTATGTAGGTACCCTAACGTACTTTTTGGTTCTTGCCTCTCATCACAAACTTTACACCGTTTTTAGGTAAACTAATGATATCCACAAAATTCGCGAAATTCACGATGCCTGCTCAATGCTGATTCAGTACAAAACAGGTCATTGAAGTAACAGTACGACATTGATGATTGAGATGGCATTTTCTTTATTTAGACAAAAACCGGTGTAACAGTATTCCGGTGTGACACAGATTGATTTTTGAGCAATAAATAACTGTTCTTGATATCAACATGGATTTATGACCGAAACAACGTTACTGTTACTAAACTAACACTTTCCATAGCAACTTATTTATATTTCTGGATATTCAATCGATTAAAGTTGAGGCTGGCACTGGTCGTGTGTCTTTTCTAGTCAGAATCTAAATTGACTAACCATTCATGATGTCTAATCTAAGTACTAAGTATCATCAAGTAGTACTAAGATAACGGGTAATAGAGAAAAATGGAGGAAAGGAACATAAGGTAGGAGAGGAGAAGATAGATGAAGACGATGATTGCTAACGATCGTGTGCAACATTCTTCAACACTAAAAATTACATATTTTAAAATGTTGCAAAAGTGTGCTAACGCTTTTCTTACAGACAGTGAAACTAAAAATGTAATAGTTATACTTTAGAAAAATGCTACAGTAAATCCACACCATTGTTATACATTGCTTGTTGGCTTGCTTCCTTGTCGTGTCACTGATTCTTTCTTGGTCATCCTGTATTAGGTCAGTGACCAGGATGAAGTATGGTGGCCCTGAAAAGGGCCCATGATCTTCCGTGAAAGAATCAGTGTAGTGAAAGGATTAAAGTGCGCCTCTTAGATCCTCCTTTCCTACATTGCTTATTTCATTGCATATTCAAAAACTGCTAAATGCACTAAATGCTTATAGTTTTGTTCAGAAAAATAACAAAGCGAAATACCTACTGTATGTTGATGACGTACTAAATAATTAAAATTCTTGGATTCTTGGTGTTGATACATTTATCAATAGCATAATAAATAAGTAATCAGTGAATTTGATATCCCCGTTAATCCATACAAGCGCTCGAGTAGCTGTGCTTGAATGTAAGTAGGTACAGTAGTACAGTTGGATGGCAAAATAGGCACTTTCCAAAACTAAAAGCAATCACGGCACGAACATACCATACGCCCCAACACGTGACTGCATTAAGAGTAGGTAAGTATCTAGTTGGTGTGTGTGTGTGTGGTAATAGATACATAGGTACGCGCAGCAACTGCATCAATTTTGAGTTTTTGTAAGTATATTGGTTGAAAGTCCAATTGGGAACAATAACTGTCTGGGCTGTATTCAAATTTTCAGCTAGATGAACATTTTTACTACAAAAAATATTTAGAATTCAGTATCCCTAATTGTCTTTTTTTATGAATTCGTGATAATATTTTTTTGGCATCGGTATTTGTCGGTCATTTGTACGATACGAGAACTAGATGTATTGAGTTGAACCACGGAAGATGTTTCTGATTTGTACTTGAACAACTATTTGTAAGAAAAGGAACTTAAAAAACAGCATATTAATTAATACAAAAAAACAAACCGATTATGCAGACCGGTTGACTACGTCAATGAGCCACTCATGGAGCTTAATGCTCTAGGGATTTAATTCTGACATTAAATTAATTTTGATTCCGTCTGAACTTATCGCTAAAGTAGGAAACAGGATAATGATCACAGCAGAACTTTGAGCTCCCTAAACAAAACTAAGAAACCATAAAAATTGATCAAGTAAAAATTCCATACACACTTTTGAATATTATGGAAAATCTGGTTGCTTCATTTGCTTTAATTGGGGAGATATGAGTATGGCTGACGGTCATTAGTTCTCGCATTAATTAAACATTAACATAGTTATAATTTATCTAGGAACATGGAAATATTATATCTACTGGTGTTGTCAGATGCTTTTCTTATTTTGAGGTGGTTTTGGTTCCTTTGTTTTTTGGTACACTTGGGGGTCAAAAGTTTTTTTATTTTCTTATTGAATACTGTGATTTTAGGAAATGGATAACTTTTCCACTACTATACTTAAAATATAGTAGTACAAAATGATGCTGGGCTTATCAATCAAAGCCACTACCCATCGCTATCGAACGCTAAATTGGAACATGTTTATTCATTGCTATTGATATCTTTATGTAGTGCTTTTAAATAACCTACCTAATTGATATCTTTGTTATGCTTGATAATAACCTAGCTATAGCATTCTGTTCTTTCTGAAGATTATAAGATTATGGTTACTTACTGCTTTTCCTTCCTTCCTGCACCTTGTAAGTTAGATCTGTGAAAGCCAAGTCCACCGGCGGTCTCTTAGGAAGGTGCGTCAACGTCTTGTGCTGCGCCGGAGTTATTGTCACCTTCAGGCTCCCCTTCCTAGAGGATATAATCGGTTTAGTGTCCACGGCCCCCGCAAGGGACACCTCTTTGTCCACTTTCATTTTGTTTGCTCACAATGACTTTCCGCACTGCACTACGTCACAAAGAGTTGGCAGAGACGCGCGATTGGCGACAGTTCCACGCGCACACTGTCGTTTTGAAATCTACAACACGAACTAGCAAATGAAGTGAACGAACAACGATACGAAGACAGGGACGGACGAGGTGTGACGCAGTGAGCGATGATTAGGACATACTTCTGCGTGAACTTTGCGCTCGTATACGGATATTTTGTACGCGTATTGTGTATGGAACTGGTTTTGAGATAACATTTTTGCAAGATCGTAAGCAGTGTAATTTGACTTCTCTTCAATGTTTTTTGCATATTTTATGGGATACTCATAATACCTAATATGTTTTATCGCAATTAGCGAATAATTGCTATAAAACATATTAGGTATTATGGTACCTTCATAACCAATTCATTATTTCGGCCCCACATGGAGTACTGCTGTCACCTCTGGGCAGGAGCACCTGGGTACCCTTTGACTCGGTTCAAAGACGCGCTATGAGAATTGTCGATGATCCCAAGTTAACAGGCGTTATTGAGCCCTTAACCCTAATGAGGGACTTTGCCTCCTTATGTGTGTTCTACCGCCTGTATAACGGGTTGTGTTCTGAAGAATTGTTTGATATGATGCCATAAGCAGGGGATCCATCCTCACACCCTGGAGCCGGGTTGGTCGCGTACCGTGCGGTTTCAGAGGAACTTCCTCCCGCGAACACTCAGGTTGTGGAATGATCTCCCTGCTGAGGTTTTCCCTATGGACTACAGTATGGGGTTCTTCAAAAAGGGCGTTTTGAACTTTTTAAGGGGTCGGCAACGCGTGCGTGTTGCCTCTGGTATTGCAAGCGTACATAGGCTACGGTAACCACTTACCAACAGGTGGGCCGTATGCTTCTTTGCTACCTTAGTTGTATAAAAAAAAAACAATGCCAAATCTATTACCGGTATATCAAAGTGTTGAAGTTTTTGTACAGCAAGGCCACCATGTTTGTCTGTCTTCAGAACCACACCACGAATTATACCTAATATCAAGACCAATACGTAGTGAATAAATCACTCAGCTTCGATTTGCGGATGATATTTTAGTCATCACTAGAAGATAAGGCCTTCTAGTACAATGCTCAGAGACTCCAATACAGTCTCCCAACAGGTAGTTTTTAAAATTAACATGCGTTCGACAAATGTCACATCCAATGCCCATGTCGCACCCATGCCGGTATGTGTTGGGAACGATAGTTTCCAAGTCAGTATGTCTATTTGGGTCTGACGATTCAACTAGGTAGGTCCAAATTCGACATACAGGTTAAACGACGAATCCAAATCAGATGAGCCACATCTTCTCATCACATATACCGCAGAGCCTCAAGACGAAAGTAGAACTATTGGACTTATACACAAGCTCTTTACACAATGGGCTTTGAAGAGAGCTATGTGAAATGAGCAAATCTTGGCATTGCATCTTTTATCACATGCAGTAGGTATGACGATGTATTTACCAGTAAATTGGTATGCAATGTACTAGTTTCAGTTTTGACTGTGATTTCATTTTTCAACTTTAAAGAAAATTTGTCGAGCCATAACAGTAAATACCATTCTTAGGCCCTTCACCAACGACACTACCCATAAATGATAGGACAGGTTAGTAATTAGAGTTACAAACTAATTTGTTACGTAGAGTTGTACATGCAACAAAATTGTTTGTAACAGATTAGTAATAATCACTCATCAGTCATAACCCATGTTTTGAGTGATTATTACTTATGCGTTACAAACAATTTTGTGATTGGTTGCATTGTGTATGGCCAAGACATTCCAGCTACTCAATATTTATTTGAATTTGTTACTAGTTTGTTTTTAAGTAGCGTGTTGGACCAAGGGGGCTTAAAGTGGTATTTAGTTTAAGAATTTAAAATTTGTCACGTAGAGGTAGGTAGTAGGTAACATCAGTAATCTTATTTATACCGTGGTTGTACTGTAACGGTGATTCAGTTTACTTCGCACAAAACATAATGATAAGTACCTAATAGGTAGTTATCATTAGTTACTGAGCATATAGTATAATACATAATCATTATGTATTATGGGTATACACATCTACTTACCTAGGGTAACAGGTACCTAACATTAATGGGTGATTATGTTTCAGCGGTGACGTAAGTTAGCATTCTCAAAGAATTATGGTTCAAATTCGTGTAACATAGTGCTGACACGCATTTTAATGGCAATAAGACGACATGGTAGGGCCCTATGACATTTTTTGTGATGGTGAAATCTAAACAATAACATGTCAAGCCATTCTACTTACCTAAATTAAATCACTCAGAAGCACAGACCAATAGCATGCTAACGCATCTCAGAAGCTTTGCAGAAGAAAAGCAAGATTACACAAGCCTAAACTACGTTGCAAACTTGCAATATAATTTTCTAATTCTTTGGAACAAAACAAATAGAGACTCTTTGCAACTTACCTCAGATTATTAAGAATATTTACGTTTTCCATTTCAACTAAGTAAACCTGCGCATTATCAAAATAAATTTCCTTCTTAGAATGTAAAAGAAAACAAAAACTTTTGTAACTTATTTTCTTCTCCAACCAAAGACCTGTATATTTTTAATCTGTTTACGCCAAAGAAAGCAACAGACAACAAAAACAGGCAGACTGTTATTCTCTCGGTCTACAAGACAGACAGACTAATAATGGCGGGGGGGGGTGTGAGTGAATATACTCAAAAAGAGACCTTTCCTCAATATATGGAGCCTGGGCCTGCACAGTGTACAGTGTACAGCAATAAAGTAAACGTATTTAATTGGTTATTTTATTTCAATTGACTTCGTTCTAAGGTACATTAAGATTTCTCACAGCGCTACAAAAATATGCCGGATGGACGTGCGTGAAATGTCATTTTGACAACCTACATTTATCTGACAAAACAAAAACATCAAATCAAATCGTGTGCGTCAGGTGAGCAGGAACAGCGACATTAGATGGGAGCTTCTGGACTTCTGACCATGCTATCATTTAGTGATGAATTTGTCGTTTATTTGTACCTATTTGTCAGAATTTGTACCGCTGTAGTTTATGATATTTTGCGAATTAACAGTTTCCTGCTGGCCTGACGTCAACGCAGCAGGAACAATTCTGTCCCGGGTAAACCGCTGCACATTTGATAAAACTAAGTTTGCCATCATTTAGTGCCTAATTTGTCATGTCTACTTACCATTTGTCATCAACTTTGGTTCAGTAGAAGCGAAGATATCGCGACAATTAGTTTTGGCATTGCAGACCGGAAGTAAGTGATCTCTTCCGGTACAAGTATTTCCACTTGATTAATCGTTAGCCTTAGCTTATTTCCAAAGCTGTGACAGATCAATGGATTGTGCATAAACTATTCTTTCGGGTTGTAATCAAGTCTTATCGATTACAACTGTATTTCTCCCAATATACAGTTTGTATGTGCGTCACGTGGTGTTGCGCGCGTATCAAACAAACAAAACAAGTTCAAACTTGCTTGAACGACGCGCGCGACCGACGACGGCGACGACCGACGGACGGACACACGCAAGCAGAACCTGGCAGATATAATAAAGTTACTTTGTGTCTATTGCCATAGTGTATTATATAGTCTTAATATTTATTTCTATTTCTAGTAGGTAGGGAAGTTATACATTTAATTATTGGTGGACAATTCACACAGCACCTTTTAACAATAAACTAAGCGAAGTTTTTACTATGGTAATTACAAGGCTGATAAATACATAGTTAGGTACCTAAATACTTTAAAAGCTTGCGCCCACGGCTTCACTCACGTGATAAAAAGTAGGTATATGAGTTTAATAGAAATCGGTTACGTTATTCAGCTGATTAACCTTATAATTTAACTCTGCAGTTGCAACCTAACCTTATAATTTTGCCAACTCCATCCGACCATCCATCTCGTAGACAGAGTACTACTTATTAGCTCAAAAATATTCAAAACTTCCATTCTTGTTTATTTAGGAATTTTTCATGCAACATGGTGGTGAAAAAGCTGATAAAGTATTAGGATATTAATGGAATTTTATGTCCACATTTTTCCGACCAGTTGGTAATACCATGCACAAATTACCTACACTACATACTTACATTTTATCTTGAATGCGACAGGTGAAGTTCAAAGCAGTAGCTAAGTAATCTAACAGAATGTCATTATTTCTTGGAAAGGAAGAAAGAGTTAATATTATTATTGTTTCTTCATCGTTTTGGTTAAAAGCTAATATTGAAATTATTACCCTTATGCTTATTGGCCAGCTATTTCATTGAAAACCATCCATGTCAAGCGTCAAGGTAAATGAAGTTTACTTGAATACGAACTACAAAATGGCGTCTGTTTTGCTAACAAACTGTATATTGGGAGAAATACAGTTGTAATCGATAAGACTTGATTACAACCCGAAAGAATAGTTTATGCACAATCCATTGATCTGTCACAGCTTTGGAAATAAGCTACGGCTAACGATTAATCAAGTGAAAATACTTGTACCGGAAGAGATCACTTACTTCCGGTCTGCAATGCCAAAACTAATTGTCGCGATAGCTTCTCTTCTACTGAACCAAAATTGATGACAAATGGTAGGTAGACATGACAAATTAGGCACTAAATGATGGCAAACTTAGTTTTATCAAATGTGCAGCGGTTTACCCGGGACAGAATTGTTCCTGCTGCGTTGAGGTCAATGTTAGTAATATTAATACTTGTCATGAAATCATCGTGAAACGGACACTGGCAGAATTGTGACAACAAGCCACAGAAGCCAAAAACCAAGAAACGAACTAAATAATGTATGTCATGTCAAATATTTATTTTGACAACTGTATCAAATCGAATGTTTGTTGTTGGTTGTGTTGATGTATGTACGTTTTACTTTTAAAAACTTTTAAAAATTCTACAAAAATTAATGTGATGTGAATCTAAGTATCTATAAACCACAGCAAAATAGGTTCAATTGAAATAATATCATAAAATGGACAGCATAAGAGTAAGTACAGCAACATCTGTTCATAGTCATGTTGGTCTTTGTTTTGAATTCAAAATTATCCTTTCAGAATTTTTGTGTGTCGCTGATCAAAGGTTTCATAGACAGTTTACGAGGTGTGACTGTGCTTCTGTATTTAGATAAGGAAATCAACGAAAGGGCTCTCAGTCGGTCCCCAAAAATTGATGAAAGTTCAAAGCAGAAGATAAAACAGGTGCCCAAGGTGCAACAGTAAGTCTTGTACAACAGTATTTTTTTCTAGAATGTTCACAATAATCTTATATAATATCTATTCGTAAAAGATTATCTCTCTCTTAATCTATTCATAAATAGTTACACATGGGTGTAGCGAGGAAACGAAATATCTTAAAACTTCTTAAACAGAACTGGCCTACGAGGTTTCTGTCTTGTTTGTCATGTCACTTATTCTTTCTTGGTCATCTTGTATTATGCTAGTGACTAAGTGGAGGCATGGTGGCCCTAAAAAGGACCTATGACTACTGGTGAAAAATTCATTGGTGCATGACTGGGATTCGAGCCCACGACCTGTGGATCGGAAGGCGGGACCACTACCACCACTCCACCAGGAACCATAATTTCATGTTCCTATTGGTGTACCTATGCTTTAATATAAATAAATAAATAATATTCCGGACATATTACACACGGTCAACTGATCCCAAACTAGGCATAGCCTGTACTATGGGTACCAGAGACTGATATACATAATAGTTATATATTTAACACCCAGACACAGAACAAACATCAGTGAATCACACAAATGTTTGTCCATATATATAAATATATAAGGACAATCATTTATAGATATCATAATGTTTGTTTCATTTCCTGAGCCAGGGCAGGGAAGTGCTGATTTCTGCCCTATGGTGTTTACACCCTTGTATACATTAATCTTCCATTACGAACTTACTCCCTTGTTACAGAGAATCCAAAGTACTTACTCGAGTCTTACAGTCATGCATACTCAATGGTTTTATATTTCTGCTCAGCATACTCATATTTGAGTATGCCTTATTGCCGGGTGTAAAGTATTTAGTATCAGTAGTGTTCGGCCATGATCCTGGAGTGGCACATAATGTATGGGCATGGATGCAGCCATTCCTCTCCATGACTTTCAGGATGATATGGGTGCTTCCTCTGTTCCTTTTGAGCAAATTGGTGAACAGTTTGTGGTTTCAGGTAAGCCTTAATAATAATTATAAATAGCACCCAACATCCAATGACACCACACTAGGATTCCCTGTGCGGTGGGTATCAGACCCGGAACAAATATTTGCAGATCATGCAAACATTAGTCCTGCAACGGGAATCAACCCCACATCCCTTGAATCTCAGATGGGCACCCAGCCACTGTGCCACCGAGGTCCAAAATATTTCTGCACCATTTTTAATGTCTATTTTGCTTATGTACCTACCAGATGTTTAAAATTTCTTTCACTATTTTTCAGGATATAGCAGATTCAGCATACAGACATAGAAGAGGCAGACCACAGTTCATGTCAAGTGTAAGCAAAATTATTGCTGACTCACTGTTCAGTTTGCTGGTGCAAGCATTATTTTTAGTCCAGGTCAGTGCTCTTACCTACTTATACTGGTCTTTGACATGACGTTATGAAATTAATAGACACTATCTTCCGCCGCGTGATACAAAAAAACTAGCCTATATGCTATTCTAGGTAAAGAACATTATCTATTACAAGTTTCAACGAAATTCGGTTGAGCCATTACAGCGTGATTTAACAACAAACATCCAAACATCCTCACAAACTTTCGCATTCATAATATTAGTAGGATAGGATTAGTAGGATATTATTAGAGATAGTTGTAATAACATATGTATGACTACAGCTATAGCTGGTGATATGAAAAAAAAAACAAAATGGTTCAAATAAAGCACAAATATTTGTTTTCCAGAGTATGCTAGTCAATATGTTACCAATCACATACATCGGGGAGCTTCTATGCCTGGTCCACATGTGCCTCCTTTACTCTCTCTACTCCTTTGAGTACAAGTGGTTCAACATGGGGTGGGAGCTTCACAAGCGGCTGACATTCATCGAGACCAACTGGCCTTACTTCCTCGGCTTTGGGCTTCCGCTGGCCGTGCTTACACAGATACCACAGTCTTACATTATAAGGTAAAGTCATTATTTATCTCATTTTATTGTCAAGCCAGTTGAGCTTAGCATTTCTTGTCTAACTATTTCTGAGATTCCGGGCACAATAGAAAATCTATTTTGTCTCATGCAGATCTCTATTGCATGAGACCACACTTATCTCAGAGGTCGACGACGTAGTGCAGACCATGAGTAGGTACCTAAGGTAACCTACATCTAACAAAAACAAACAAGATAATTTATGCATTCAAGTCTTAGTTCACGTGAATGACTCATGATTTTAAACGCAAATCGCGAGTTAAAGACAGGGCAAGTCTTCAGTTCAACATCACAAGGCTAACTGAATTACGCTACGAACCGACCTTACGAACCAGAAAATAAAGCTTAAAATAACTTGTTATTAGTTATGAAACCAAGTGTTTATTATCACTAAAGACTGATGCTTGCAAATTATTTTGATATGGTACACTGATATATTTGTAAAAATATAATTATTTAATAGACAGATTTCCATTGAATGATTAGGGGTATGGAATAATTAATCTAACACGGGCAAAACCATGTTCAAACGGAGTGCTTTATGTCTTTTAAATTTTCCTTAATTATTGTTAGGGTTCAGTACCTCATTTGGAAAAACGGAACCCTTATAGATCACTTTGTTGTCCGTCTGTCTGTCTATCCGTCTGTAAAGACCCTTTTTCTCAGAAACGGCTAAAGGTATCAACATGTAATTTATACCACCTATTAAGGTCTGTGTGCTTATGGTGCCGTATAAAAATCAAAGCTCTAGCTTAATGCATTAAAAAGATATGACAATGAATGTATAATTTTTGTATGGAAATGGCTAAAATGAAAAACCTCTAGGGTACTTCCAGTTACCTCACAATTCTGAAATTTGGAATGCTAGGAGCTTTTGTAACTCAATAAAAGGGTGGAAATGAGCAATTGAGGAATTTCGAAGTTTCTTAGGAAACAAAGTTATATTTGCGGTCAATGTCATACAATGACTACGTGAGCGACCGCAAATATAAGTTTGTCAATTTCTACACTTAGAATTTTTATTTTTTGATCTCGACCGGGATTCGAACTCACAACCAATGGTTCGGAACCCTCAGGGCGCGAGTGCTCGCACTTGACCGTCTTTATTTTAGTTTGTCTACATGTTGTGAATTCATGGCGTTAGCCCTGTCAGAACGGAAATTCACGTTCACATACATTTTATTGTGATACAAATATTGATATTGAGAGTACAACTAGAATCTGAGATTGTAAAATAATAATAAATAATAAATATTCCGGACATATTCACACGGCCAACTGATCCCAAACTAGGCATAGCCTGTACTATGGTGACCAGAGACTGATATATATAATAGATAAATATTTAACACCCAAACACAGAACAAACATCTGTGTTTATCACACAAATGTTTGTCCAGTGCGGGGATCGAACCCGCGACCTCTAGCGCAGAAGGCAGAGTTACTACTAACTGAGCTATGAGGCCTGTCACTGTGTAGTAATAGTATTTTAACGTCCCAATCAGCTTAAAGTTCAAACTAGATGTCGCTAGTAAATTGGTCCTAATCCTACATCGCGCTGACGAAAACTCGTGGCTTCGGATCACTACGGTCGGAATGACCTAATTCGTCACTCTGGTTTCCCTTCAACACGTACAAATCTTTCGCCTTTTACTAAAGATTTCCGTGGAGGGGAACACTCTAATGAGTCTATCTTATGTTTTTGAATAGCCTTGCTTCGGCGAAGCTAATAATTCACTATGATATCTTTAAGTAAGTGTAGTATGAATGAATTACAAATAAAAAGGGCAGAAAGAGAAAGGCCGGTTACGCTGCCAGTGGTCGTTAGAAATAGAAACCATCTAAGTTAGTTTAGAGGCAGTATTTATATAAATTCTTAGCGAATGTATTTTTTTTATTTCCAGCGGTTGCGTGTTCTCAATATTCTTCCCCGTTTTCATACTGAGCGGGAATGAAGCTACTCCCGTCATTGGAAGGTAAGCAACTGTGAAAGTCACGGGATAATTGTAAAGATGTTGTAAACCAATGAAATATTGTGAACTAACAAAGAAATTCACCTAACGCATACATTTTAAATCTAATACTAATATTATAAAGAGACAAAACTTGTCGTTTGTTTGTATGTAGGGGTAATCTCTGGAACTAATGAACCGATTCAAAAAAATATTTCATTGATAGAAAGCTACACTATCCTATAAATGTTCATCACGGAAACTCATTATTTGTAAATCAATTCGGATGTAAAATCACTACTTGGATTAGGTCCTAAGAACCTATTTTCTCATCTGTGACAACTGCGCGCTAACGTGGCGTGTACGTGGTAGTACGTGGCTTTTCCACAGTAACGAATAATATCGAGGTTTTAGAGTTCATTTTTTGGAGAAAACCCATTATGAAACTGGCGTGCCTCTGACTACCCCGTTAGACATCTTCAAGGATCTGAAATCCGGAAAATCCCTAGCAAGTTGTAATGGCAGTGGCCATATAGCTCGCAGACCGACAACCGTTTGGAAATAAAGGTTCTGCAACGAACCCGACTATGCAGTGTTAAAAAGCACCATCCGATGGACCGACGACGACATCAAATTGCGGGAAGTCGGTGGATGGAAAAGACTCAAGACCGTTCGTCATGGAACTCATTGGAGGAGGCCTATGTCAGCAATGGACTTGGTTGCTTGCTTATCGTGTCACTGATTCTTTCTTGGTCACCTGTTGGCCCTGAAAAGGGCGTATGACCGTCGGTGAAGGAATCTGTGTAGTGAAAGGATTAGAGTGCTTCTTATACAGGCTAAAGGAGCCTGTGTGATCATCAGCAGCACTCCACATACAGTGGACTTATACAGGCTGATGATCATCTTCATCATAATTTCAATACGACGTCCACTGCTGAACATGGCCTCCCCAACAGACAGATCAAATTCCTTATCATGTGGGGGGATTTGCCTATACTCATCACGCTGGGCATGCGGGTTGGCGAGCGCAGTTAGAGTTATCGTTGTTATAATAATGAGGGACGCTGCTGCCCATCCCCTGGCTTTTCTCCCTTAGTCACCTCTTACGACATCCGCGGATAGGTAGATATGGAGGGGTCTATTCTTCAGCCGGGGCCACCACGGCCAAGCTTACGGTGACGAAAGTAAAATAAAGTGTGTCATCTTACTTCCAGTGAGTACCCGCTCCGGCTGTTCTCACCGGTGGTCGCGATATCGAACGGCATGTTCCGGTTCGTGCGACAAGGCGCCGATGTGGTCACGCACCGGAACAGATGATGGTTGTACCTGTACTTAAAACTGTACCAAGTTGACACCAGCCGATGACCTGTTCTGTGACGCTGTTAGGCCATATGCTTACCCAAGTGGGGAGATGTTTAAAAATATCACTCAAATATAATAAACTAGTTTCCGCCAGCGGCTTTGCTCGCGTGGTAACTACATAAAAATAAGTGTTGCACCCTGAATGAGACCCTGAATGAGACGGCTGAATGGATTTTTATGTAGATTCGCCTTGACCTCGAAAGTGCTAAAAGCTACAATTATTATGAATAAATTCACTCAGACGAGTTTTGAAATTTTTAGATACTTGTTGATTCGATTGCTTTGTATTACCACAAATAACATAATACTATACGTATCGCCTTCACCTGTTTTTGTACGCGAATGAAATCTATATCTTACGTGTCTCTGTCTACTTTAGTGGATATTGGTCTTGGCATCTTCGGCTGGTGTCAACTTGGTACATACTTCGTCAGATAGGGTCAAAAGGCGATGTATATTGTGGAGGATTTCGGGAAAAAACTGGACTTAGAGCCTCTAAACATCTCTTGGCAATTATCGGGACCAGTGCTGCCAACAAGTCCTTTCATTCATTTTAGTAGAAACATTTATTTTAGTGGCGTTGGCAACACTGGCCCCTATGCCTCTGATTGGTGTGTAGAGGCTCTTATTCTTAATAAAAAGGGGTCGATGACCAATCCAGAGTGAAATATTTATAGTTTTGAAAGCAATTTTATTATTGACATTGTAAAAATATTATCTATGTACTTATGAGAAGGATACGGAGTCAAATATGCAATCAATTCACTCATTCAACGCAATAATTAACAAAACTTTAAATTGTGAATTTATAAATTAAACAGAAAGCATATCATTTATGTTACCGGCAATCTGTATAATTCGGTATTCTATTTCACGCTAGACTTTTCAGAATGTCTAATACGTTCAGAAAATGTGTGAAAAAAAACTGGTTATATAAATAAATTAAATAAATATTCCGGACATATTACACACGGTCAACTGATCCCAAACTAGGCATAGCCTGTATGATGGGTACCAGAGACTGATATAAATAATAGATATATATTTAACACCCAGGCACAGAACAAACATCTGTGTTAGTCACAAATGTTTGTCCAGTGCGGGAATCGAACCCGCGCCCTCTAGCGCAGAAGGCAGAGTTACTACCAACTGAGCTATGAGGTTATATACTCTTTCCCTAGGGAAAGAGTATATAACCAGTTTTTTTTTATAAAATGTCTAGACATATTATAGAACGCCGGCAATGTGAAAATGTATACCTAATTACAACATGTAGGTTAACTAAACAAAGTCAAAATTGTATTATCTGTAAAATATTTCTCATACAATAACTGATATTACTTTTGGATCAAAATTTGAAGACGATTATTATTTATAAAAACCCACAAGGGACAGAGGACAGAGTCTAACCTTATTGTTTAACCTAACATTTCAAGTTGAGTTTTTATAATTCTTTTGAAATAAACTCTATAGGTATTTATGTTTTATTCCATAATTTTATAAGAATCCCTAGGGATTCTCTATATTAGTCGAAGCAAGCCGGACATTCTATAAAAAGCCTCAATTATACACATTGCCGATAACATAGAACAAATATTACAGAATTGTAAATGTATGGAATGAAGTAAAATATTTTATTGTATGTACTCGTTTATTGCTCAATGCCATGGTTAGGCATGCGTGTTTAGAATGTTTAAAAATAACTCCCCTGGATTCAATACGATCTGAGTACTTGGCAAATAATAGATACTTATATTTTTGGAATTAAACGTCAAACTCGTCGATTGATGTGTATATGTAATGTAGAACCATGTTAGTGCTGTATAAATATTAGTAATAATATATCGAAATGGTGCCTATTGTTGTGAGAATGAACATAGCTTACAGTGCCACAAATGAATATAGTCAGCGTAGAAAATAATTTGTTGTATAAAAGTTGACGCACACATATCACCCAGGCATCAATCGGATACGCCTCGCCTCGAAATAAATGCAGTCTACTGCCTATGCTGATTAGTTAGCGTTGCAGTAGGTATGAAGTTTAATAAAAATAATGCTGAACGGCTCGAGTTAAGGCGATGATGCTGATCCGGTACCAGGCCGATATGTCTGCGACAACCTAGATAGCTGCTGAGCTTATAGCTACTATCTACTGTAAATCACTTCCACAATTATTCTAAATTTTGTATTGAATTGTATGTAAAAAGTGTACATAAAATGATTTTGGTAATGTTACATATGCTTTTGTATATCCAAATTGTAGCATTTCGTTACTTTAACTACATTGTTGATAATTTTTCTAATATATTACCGAATTCAACAATACTAATATATTCCCTACGTATCTAGTTAGATACAGGTCTGCCGACCTAATAAAGAACGGGTGAACTCGGCAGAACTGTACTGTACAGTTTAGTAACCGTTTTCAGAAGAACACTCTGAACTTAGGCTTTTGAAAGCCTGGATAATTATCAACCTTATGATGGTGTACTAAAGTCATTTTTGCTGTCACTCTGTTAAATTCAGAATTTTCTTCCCAAAACGCTCAACGTATAGTCTCCCCTGCACTGACAAAACTTTTCGTAATTTTTGAAATGATGCCACAATACAGATTGTCATGGTAGGTACACGGTAAAGGCAGTAAAGGTGTAAAAAAAGGGGTACAGTTTCCTTGTTAATTAGTTTTACACTTTGTTAAAAGTTGGATGAAGTTGTTGAATGCCGCAAGTTGATGGATGGGTACATAATTTGTTAGTTTATGTTTTGTACTGTGGCATCATTTTCAATATTAGGAAATGTATAAATCTTAGTGTAGGCGACTGTACTACCTACCTAAGTATTTTTTATCCGATGATACAAGCTATTTCCTTGGTGAATTTAAGCAATTTTTAGTCATAGTTTTAATTTGCAATCATTCTCATGTACTCGTAGATATTTTTGTGATTGAATTTTTTTACATGACACTATTTATTAAACGGACTGAGTTATCAATGTTTTTTAATCATTAGAGAACTTATTAATACTTTGTTCCTAAGTAAATAAAAGAACCAGCTGTAATATGAATGGTCATTTATTTTTTAAAATATGATAACAACAGGTAACACACAAAAATAGCATTTGGATTTTCAGTTACTTGCACAATTAAGATTCATTATTACAGTTACAAATTAAACGATTGACTTTGCTAAATTAAACACTGATAAAATGTTAAATTCCGTCTAAATCATAATAAAATTAAACTTAATACATACAATAATTACTAATACCCCGTTTAACATATTTCGTTAAATTACAACATCAGGTACAAAATAAAAGGTTAAAAATTATTATTTATTACAAATCTAAACCATAGAGATACGAAAACGTAAAATGGCATTGTTATTTAGATTCACCTATCAACTTAAGATTGAGATCACGCCATCCTTTTTCTTCAAAATTAGTGCTTAAAATGCTTCTATCCATCCAAACTAAAACAATTAAAATACTAATACAATGTGGCTCATAATATGTACCTATCCTGAAAGGGGCTTATTCTACACCCAAATGGAAATCAAGTTCTACGAATTTTGGAGATCCGTCAATTTTCATAGAACAATATCTAAGCTGTTTTGGTGACAAATTCGTCTCAATTATTTAGCTTTTTTAGGTAGCAATCTTTAGGTCAAACTTCTCGTACGTTTGATAATTAGTTACACAGATGATAAAAATTCCAAAAACAGCTGATTTGAAAAATATCGGCTATTTTTTTAAGGTACTTTTTTCTCTTTATGTTAATATAATAGAATAAACCCCTTTCAGTATATGATACTAGTTACGGAACACTTTGTATAAGGAATGATAAGTATGGCCTTTAAATACCTCTAAAGTGTTGAGCATTGCGTGCAGGAATTTTATTATGATTTTATAAATATTTTCTACAATAAAGTACTAAATGGACGTTCTACATAATGTTATATCACTTTTCTTTGTATTATTGGTAATACACATCACTATGTCGTTAGATGACAATCGTTTGCCCCGGTGCACAGTATGAAAAACGACCCAAAAATCGGACATCGCTTTTTTAGTTTACTAATCTAAAGTATAAACTGTTTTGAATGCTAGAGTAGAACTCCCAGAAGCCAATTCAGCTTTACACCGGCGTTATGATTTTTTTATTTTTTTTCTATGGTTATCAGAAAACTGCTGTATTGCTGTGACTTTTTATGTAAACTAAGTTTTGATTATAGCATGTCATAAAACCAACTAACTGCTATTTTTGGAAACAAATAATTGATTCATTAGTGGAATACAAAGAAAGTTGTGTAGTTTTTCCAGTAATTTAGAAATTATTTTTTTGCGCCGGTTTCTTTAGGTAGTAGCATTTTATTTTCACACACAGTGTTCATTAGTATTATGTTGACCTGCCTGTAAAATATCAAGTGCGTAACTCGTAGGAATTCGGAGTTTCTGAGTTTTTAATTTTTTTGTTTAGGGTTGTCACCAACCAAAATCGACCTAATCAGAATCAAAATAGTTTTTTTTTCATATCTTGAATTTAAATAAAATCAAATTAAAATTGTTTAGTTACATGCAATTCTCAATTTAATTTCTAATGAAGGGGTGTATGTGGTGTAGGGAAGGGATCCGCCCTCAGGTGCAATTAGTTTTTAAATGCCTTTCTATCCCGAAAGGGGCTTATTCTACACCCAATTAGTAATAAAGTTTCTTTTACAACTATGCAAAAATCAGATATTTTGGGATCAAATCAGTTCAATAAAACTCAATAAATCAGCTGTTTTAGGAAGCAATCTTGATGTCAAACTTCTCGCACGTTTAATAGTTGGTTAAAAAAAAAACAAAAATAGGTAATTTGAAAAGAAATTGAAAATATTATGTTTTTTTAGCTAATATTATTTCTTTTTGTTGATAGAATAACCCCCTTACGGGATGGTATACATGTTTTGAATCACTTGTTAAGTTATAGTAAAAAAATCTAAAACGGCTTCTAGCCGCCATGCTGGATTTTATTATATTCCATATGCAATCATAATCCCATGTCACTCTCGTAGTCTAGACGAATCCAACGACTCCTCAATTGTCAAAATCTGTCTAGCTGTTTTGACTACAGCAACGGCCAAAGGTTACATACCTACATTACCCGAAAAGTATTAGCATTTTAGTAAGAATGTATTTTGTTCTGCTTGTGACAACCCTAGTTTCATAGAAATTTCTGAAAACCATAGAAACATCATATCTTCGATTTCCTGATAGTTACGATTCTGTTTTTTTACACAGGTAATATTACAGTTACGAAGAATATTTTCTAACTATCAAGTGCTAATCACTTAAGGTTTAAGAGAAAAAAAATAAAAGGAAAAAAACACAAAATTAAGAATATTTACTAAACTATTATTGCGAAATCTATTCTGTTTTGCTTATAAAATACCCTGTTTAAAAAGGCACTCTCCTCCGAAAAAAAAAGTTCAAATATTTTTACCAGTTATTTTTTATTCGCGTTTTTATAAAAACCCAGAATTTTCTTATAAAAATCATAACTCTGGTTAACAGCTGAATTGGCTTCTGGGAGTTCTACTCTAGCATTCAAAACAGTTTATACTTTAGATTAGTAAACTAAAAAAGCGATGTCCGATTTTCGGGTCATTTTTCATACTGTGCGGTGTCAACAAATTATAGAATGAGACAATTATAAATAAATAAATATTCCGGAAGTATCACACACGGTCAACTGATCCCAAAATAGGCATAGCCTGTACTATGACTACCAGAGACTGATATACATAATTATGTATATCAGTCAATACATAAATATTTAACACCCAGACACAGAACAAACATCTTTGTAAGTCACAAATGTTTGTCCAGTGCGGGAATCGAACCCGCGACCTGTAGCGCAGAAGGCAGAGTTACCAACTGAGTTATGAGGCCAGTCTAGCCTGTCTCGTTTTCTATTCTTTAGTTTCAATCTACAAGTTGGTTCATAACAGTTATGCTATCCTGAAAGGGACTTATTCTAAACCCAACCGGCAATAAAGTTTGTTCTAAGACTTTTGTAAATTCAAAATTTTTCATTGAAAAAACACTATGCAAAATATGCTGTTTTGGGGTCAAATTAATTCCACTCTAGCACGTAGCAATAATGATGTCAAACTTCAAAAGATAATAAGATCAAAAAAAGCTAATTTTGAAAAAGTTCGGGGAAAATCAGGAAAAACCATATTTGTTTCCCCCCCCCCCCCATTATTTTCGTTTTGATGATAGTATAATAATCCCCTTTCGGGATGGTATACATTTTATGAATCATCTTGTATACTGCATTGCCCGTTTGGCATAAGCACCTTTAGTCAATATTTCACAGACAAAAATATATTTGTTTCTAGTTATACAAATCATTTGCTACATAGTATACTCTGAGTTCTAAATACGTGATATACAGTTTACTTATTTTTTTATTATTAAGCTACACAGTTACACTTCAAATAATACATACTTTATCACATCTTTTTGTTAAATGATGATATTGCATGATATTCATTTTCCCATTACATGTCATTTATACGCTATTAATTTCTACCTTATCATCATGACGTCGATTATAAATGCAACAAATAACGGTCTTAAGCCGCCTGGATCTACCAGCTTCCTGCAACCGACCGATTAAGTTGCGCTTTACGACGCGTGGTTGCAAAATTCTAGAACTGTTAGGGCCAGGAAGCAAACAACAAGATTTTTTTTAATTTAAGTTCAGGAGCAATTCGTTTTGAAGGGTGAAGTAGTAAAATGCCGGCACAGGTGATGACTCCGGTATTACAAGCGTCCAGGAGGCTACGGTAACCACTTACCAACAGGTGGGCCGTATGCTTGTTTTCCACCTGAAGCCGTGTTCAAACGGCGCAGGATATGTCAACTAAATCTTTTTCAAAATGATCCTTTCGTCTACTGAATAACTTGACTTTCTATGGCTCAAAAGATATCGCAAACCTGTAGTTTGAGCCGCGAGCCGCGAACCTTTGAGGTTATATCGCACGTCTCAAATGTCAAACTCAAAATGGATTTTTAACTATTAGACGTAAGGATCATTTTGAAATGAATTTTAGGTAACATATCGGAAGCCGTTTGAACACGGATTAGTAGTACAAAGAAAAAAATGAGATGCAAGAGTTTTTCCAGCATACAGTTTTTTTTAACTCTATTTGAATTGGATAAGGTCGATATTTCTTGCTCAGTTGAAAATAATTCGTGAAGTTTGCTGCTTAGCCAACGTTATATTGAACTATCATCCTTGCTCTGTTTATAACATTCGAACGAGCATCATTCCGATGGCGGCTCCGACCGTGAGTCCGACGCTCAGCATTGTCGCTACAACGGAAGATGCCTTTTCACGCTCGTGCATTTCCACCGTTCTGGAATAAGTAATTTTTTTTTATAATTAGTTTACACATTATAATGTGCTGTACTATTATTAAAATCTAGCCATACTGTAGGCTATTATGTAATTTAACATTGACCTAACTTTTTAAGTAAGAATAAGTCAATGTAAACATTTGAGCATTACCAAGAAACATCACTTTCTCATTTTGTAATCATCATCATCATCATCAACAACCTGTAGAAGTCCACTGCTGGACATAGGCCTCCCCCACAGAGTTCCACGACGAACGATCTTGAGTCTTCTCCATCCACGGACTTACCGCAACCTTTAAGTTGTTCCATATCGACGTGGCACTCTTTGGGGGAGGCATATGTCCAGCAGTGGGCTTCCTCAGGCTGATGATGCTATGATGATTTCAATTAGACATTTTGTGATACCTACCTATCTATTTAAGTTAACTTTAATTTTGGTTCAAATTTATCATAATAAAAGATTATATTAGTTTTTATTTCATGAGTTTAGTTTGGTTTAGTCATGAGTTTTTTTTGAGAATGCTATAGTGCACTTTTATTTTTATGTATATCAGACCCTGTTTTTATGAAGATATTTTATATAATTGGTAATATACATAATAATTGGTAATATGTTTGTGCATATATATATTTTTATATATATAGGCACCAAGCCGTGTTTGTTGCCTGATTCTTCTAAGCTTGGTCGCGAGGAACAGGCATAGCTTCACCTAGTTTCTAAGACGTTTCAAAGTGATCCTAGTGATTTTATTGAAATAAATGCCTTTTGACTTAGACTTTGACTTTTGCACTTTAAAAAAATAAATAAATAATTAGTCTCACCTGGTAGCGTGCACCATCACGAGATTGGTCAGGTATCCATTAGTGAATGCGAAGATGATCATTATGACGATGTACTCGTAGTCCCAGGGGAAGACGATGGGCAGGTGTTTCCGCGGCTGCGCGTTGCACAGCATCAGCATCGGCACCCCGGCGACGCGGAGGATACTCGCCCCTGCTATTATCCACTGGTTTGTGGGCTGGAAGAGTTCGTTAATTAGATATGTTTTCGAAAATTCAGAAAAGCATTTTACAACTAGATAGATAAAAAAAATATTTGGCACCACAGACACACAATTAACATAGTTAAACAATTTCAAACAATATTACAAACATAAATAAACAAAAAAGTAAATAACAGTTGGTAGGTAAGTTTGTGTGTGCTGCAGCACGACAAATAGGCTATGTTTTTTTTTGCATCAAAGTAAAAACACAGATTTTCAGCCAAAACCTGATCGAGAGCGAGCCGAACTACAACTAAGCCCTTAACAGCCACCATACCTCAACCTGGTCACTGACCTAATACAGGATGACCAAGAAAAAATCAGTGATTCGACAAGAAGAACAACTTCGAAAAAATTCGGCAATGTGAATTTGCATTACCATTTCTTAGGCGAAGATGAGGCTTCGATCCCGATGTTTCGAGAATTTTGGATAGCATTTAATTAAATGCAATGTTTTTACTTTAAAATCAAGATACCTAAGAAAAAATGCATATCTCAATGCACCTACCTATCTATCATAGTTTAGGTACTAAAGAACATTTATTCTATAAAAGGGTAAATGCGTCCCCCATAATATGAACAGATGCCTGCAATTGCTATACACACATTCGCTAAACAATTGATACTACCTATGTTAAGTGCAGGCTTGTCATGTCACTGGTTCATTCTCGGTCATCCTGCATTAGTTTATAAGGCCAATAACCGTTGGTGAAATAGCCAGTAAATAGCTACATACCATAATCTTATTTCGTTATGGAGTCAATTAAGTAAGTAGGTAGCTCAACCATTAGTTAATTTTGTTTATCGTGTTTAGCTTTTCGCTAATATAACAAGTATTCATGTTATCGTCTATGCAAGTACCATGTAATCATTATATTTATGAGAAATGGCAAGGATGGGGTCAAAATGTCATATTTACTTACAAGGATTTCAACTGCGTAATTAACTCAGTGATACGGATAGGTAATGGCTTCTGCTCTAGTTACAGACCTCTAGCCTACCTCCTAGCTAACAAGATACACTATAACCTACACTAATAAAAGAGGTATTTTTTTTTTTTTGTATGTAATCTCTCGAACTACTGAACTGATTCGAAAAAATCTTTCACTAATTGAAAGCTATATTAAACCTGCGTAACATAGCCTTATAGTTTATTTTGATAAATATACTAACTTATACTGTAAACAGTTAACAATAATGATTATTCTTATTCAAAATAATTACACAAGAGGATACAAAAGGATTCTTACTCTCAACAGAAACCCAGCAGCAAGACGTCCGGAATAATCCCCGCAGTTGAAAATCAAGTAGTTGACCACCGGTACGAAGAAAATGTCTGAAACAGAAATATGTAAGTGAAAATACTCATATTTCTGAAATCATATTCATTCGCTGTGGTTGGCCGGGCTGAAGAATACTACCAGTGAATGTCGTAAGAGGCGACTAAGGGAAAAAAGCTAGGGGATAGGCAGAGCGTTCCCTATCAACAATAGCTTTATCTGCGCTCGCCAACCCGCATATCCAGCGTGGCGAGTATGGGCAAATCCCCCCAAATGATTGTTTGGGTACAGGCTGAAATGATGATTCATAACCCTTCTTTGCCAGTAGTCGGTTATTAAGTAGGTATAGACAAAGGTGACTTGTGGTAAAAACGGTTCGATTAAATTAGAGCTTAGAAAAAACTGGTTTTAAATGAGGTTGACGAACGGACAAAAAGGATATCAACTTTACAAGGACAAATAATAAGTAACGCGGCTCTGTTCTATTTTATGTGTGGACAAAGCTCCTACAACAAAAATATAAATGGAACTAGAGACTAAATTCGTAAACGTGGTTTTTATAACAAACTAGATGACCCAGTGAACTTAGCCGTTTATTGAAAGTAATCCAAAGTGGCAATTCCCCTACAAAATCACCCATTCCGTTTTTTCGATCAAAAAACAATATCAAATCGGTTAAGCCATTCAACGCAGAATTTACATTATACCTACGTCGAACTTTTCGGTTTAACACGATTCGGTTTTTCATAACGAATGTATTACGTTCGATTAACCGGTTAAAAAAATATTAGCTCTTAACTTTGTGACTCTGAACAAAGAAAAAGGCGATAAGTAATTAACTGGTTATTTGTAAAGCAATTCCGAGCTCCGCCTGCTTGTACCTTTCAGGAGTTGAATTTTAGGTTTATCCTCATAAATGACAGATATTTAAAAAAAACATAGGGTAAGTCAGCTTAGTTTAAATAAAACTCACTGTTCCAATCAGTCCCCTTGGTTATAGGATGCGATTCAACCAGCACCGTGACGGAAGGGTACACCGCCATACTGATAGCGAACACTGCGAAGATGCTGAACGCATATACCCATATCTTCTTCATTATCGACAGCATTGACACGTCCCTGTGTCTGTTGAGGGCCACTCCAGAGCCTTCCAAATAAAATAAAAATAATATTACATAACTGTGAAAAGATATTTAAGAGAAGTTAGTTCAGGGACTGAATAACCGGAATATAAAGGTACCTTTAAATAACGATATGTCGTTATACCGATAAATTCCGGTTACCCGAATATTTCTCTACCGATAAATATAACGGTACCGGAAAATCTAGCTTCGCAGTTATTTCGGTTTATTTCGCTACAGGTACCTATAACTGAAATAAAATAAAGGTTTTCTTTGATGAAACGCCGCCACCGCGGCGCGACTGTCCTAGCGAACTAGCCGCGGCTCAAAATTTCGGTACCGAAATCTACCGGTATGAAATAACGGTACCGTAATGCCCTACCGGTATAGCATAATGGTACCGAAATGTTTTAACGGTACCAGTACCTATAACCTCTACCGCTTTCAGTCCCTGAGTTAGTTATCAGATTTAAAATATCCCATAAATGTTCGCGCAGGAATCGAACCCGAATCGATGGTCTTTAATTAAATTGCACATATGCTATGTGAGCGTGATTTTATATGTGGCTCTCGACAATACTTGAACTGAACAGAATTTACCGCGGTTTGGCTACATGTTCCTATAAAAAAAAATATATCCAATAAAAAAAGTCTTATTACATATATTCTAGATGATTTATACAGCGCCAGGTGGTACTTACTAATTAACATTACGTAAATTAGTAAGTACCAGGACATGTTTTAGATGGAGTAGGCTTGCCCAGCACCTATACCATCCTCACAGCCTAGTCGGCCTTATCCATATGAAAGACAGAGTCAATACGTGTGGAACTGACTAAGCCTCGGGTTTCGTCACGATGTTTTCCTTCACCGCTATGAGCACGTGTTAATGCTCACATTCCTTTCTTCTAATGGAAAATGCCTTCAGTTCTGATCGAGGGTCGAGGTATCTCCCACTTGGCCAACACGGCATGGACATCGTTTTACTATAAAACATTCATTACAGAACATAATTCAAAAAAGTTACCTTTTAGCATATGATGTTTGAAGAACTCAAATCTATACAACATAACGAAGGAGATAAGTGAGCTGATGACCATAACATCAGCTATGATGAAGTAGATGAGCGCGCTGTGTTGAGGCGATATCTTGAACGCGAGCGATATGATCTGAGCGATGGCCGCTATGATCCCTCCTAAGGACTGTCCGCTGACGACAGCGGACATGTACTCCTGCGAGAATCGGCTGGCGATGCCCACCAGGCCACCGATGAATATCGCACTCGCGGCTGGAAGAAATAGTTTTGGTTAGTTATCCACCGCACTATCATCATCAGCCTAATTCTAATTCAAAATGGGGGAATAAGATCTGCACTGACGTCCCGCGTTGGGGTGTACTGTGTATTGTCCCCCTGCTGACCTCACCCCAGCCAGCCCAACTCCTTAAAGTAACGGAGAAGCAACGGGTTGGTGGCAACATAGTTCGAGAATCCCCGTTGATTTTGTGGATGAAGAGGAGCAGGATCCGATCACCTCCTGCATCCCTGTTTTGAGCCTAGCTTCATTTGTGGCTGTGCAATGTAGTACAACACGCTCCACTGTTTTCTCGTGCTGAAGACAGCCGCGACAGAGGCCGCTGTCTGTAGCTCCAATCTTAAGGAGATGGTGGTTGAGATCACAGTGGCCCATGATGATGCCTACCATCAGCCTTGGGTGTTCGCGATTCATCTTCAGTAGCGTGGTTGTCACGTGTTTGTTTTGTGTTGGGAATATATTCTTTGTATGTTTGCAGTCTAGTCTGCGCTCCCATAGCTTCTGATGTTCCTTCTCAGAGTTTAGTTTTAACCGGTTTTTAATCTCATCATCAGCCCACATTAGTCCACTGCTGGACATAGGCCTCCCCCAATACACGCCACTGAGCCCGGTGTTCGGCCCTTCTCATCAACTTACTGCCCGCCGCCTTTCGTTAGTCATCGCTCCACCTAGCCGGGGGGCGCCCCATACTACGTTTGCCTAGACGTGGTCTCCACACAAGAACTCGTATACCCCAACGGTTGTCGGTCCTTCGGCATATATGACCAGCTCACTGCCACTTCAGTTTGCTAATCCTCTGGGCTATGTCGATGACTTTAGTTCTCTGTCGGATAATCTCGTTGCGGATTTTATCCTTCAGAGAAACTCCGCACAAACTAAAGGAATAATAAAATGTTGTCGCAGACAAATTCGCCCCCGCAAACGATCAGCATCGCCTCAGATCGAGCCGTTCATCTTTGTATGATGATGGTATCTTCATACCGCAATGCACACTTGGCCTCGCGTCGTGGTAATATTTTTAGACGGTATTTGTTTTCAGGGCTATGCGATGCCGCGATGAAATATCAGTACATAAAAGTTGACACAGACATACTTATGCGGACTGGTTACCTGCCAGTTCGGCCGACTGATTTTAGAAAACCTAAACTGCTGATAAAGAGGATGCCAATTTCATAATCTGACGGATCTGTCACCGCCACTGCTGGAGATAGGCCTTCACAATGCCGCGACGAACGGTCTTGTGACTGCTGCGATGTCATAAATTTGCCATAAAATTGCTCTCTTTGTCGAAAAAAATCTTAATGTACCTTAGAACGAAGTCAATTTATATAAAATATCCAATTAAATACGTTTACTTTATTGCTTAGCCATATTTTAGAGTAGTGTACACAGTGCAGGCCCAGGCTCCATATATTGATGAAACGTCTCTTTTTTTTGTAACACCATTTTATTACCAACGTGAAACAATAAAGAAGAAGAAATAAAAGTCTTAGAAGCGTGGTGAAGCTACGTTTCTGGTTCCATTATATGAGTGTTTGATTTATAGGTAGATAAATCATATCACACATGTGCAAGCGCAAGTCGAAAGTGTCGATGTTAGAAGTTAGAACAAAGATAAACAACAAGATAGCATTTGACCGCGATGCGTGTTTACTGGCCATATAGGTCACTCTGACTAATGCAAGGACAAAGAGTATAACGTGACCATTATACCTAATAGATCTTAGAATTTCGATAAAATCTAACGCTCTTATTCATAATCACTCATTAACTTAATCTCAAATCAAATCAAATCAAAATCAAAATAACTTTTATTTCGGAACAAAAACAGAGAACGAAAAATATAGAGAAACGATAACAACCGCAGTAGTTATAAAAACTGTGTCGCGAGTGTTAACGCCCTCCTCCGAAAATTACAGTTCCTACTTACAAATATAAAAAATACGTGTGTGTGACTGTGTGTATGTGTGTGACCGTGTGTATGTGTGTGTGTGTGTGTGTGTGTGTGTGTGTGTGTGTGTGTGTGTGTGTGTGCGTGTGTGTGTGTGTGTGTGTGTTTTCGATCGTCATAATCGGCTCGATAACTCTCGCCCTGTCCTGAGGGGCTAGTTAGACAAAATAACTTTCTATCGATTCTATAAGAGATGACGGTAGTAGCAATGACCAAAAATGTATGGATAATGACGATGTTCTTTAATGTTTGGAATAATCTTTGGACCACAGCTTCGAAAGATATTCTAAACAATATAGAACATCATTATTACGATTCGATTCGTTAGATGCAATCTATAAATTGTATAGGTAGGTAGTCTAAGATCCGAAGTAACAACGACCTTCACCCATCTCATGAATTCACGTCAATGAGTTTTTTTTTTGTTAGAAAATGTTAGAAGTTGTTTCGCTAATAAAATGGCGTGGCCAGGCTATGCTAAGTTAAAAATTAAAAAATGACTTTTTATTTAATATTGCACGCAAGAGTTAGGTGAGTGAAAATAGAGATATCAAGTGTACGAACTACGAACTCTACGAATTGACTTTATACTTTGCGGTCGCTCGCGTAGTTCACTGTAACCGTAAATATAAGTTTGTTTCGTAATAGCTCCTAATACACACGATTTCTTCAACCTTTTCTCTTCTAGGTACTTGTTCTAGAAAAAATCTTACCAGTCATAATTACCACAGAGACCATAGTGATGATGAAGAATCCGTTCTGCCATTCATCAGTGTTCACTTGGACTAGAGCAGTGGTAACAATTAATACTACGGTTACTACAATCATGGCACCTTGTAGTCTGCTTTTGATTGGTACCCTGTAACAAATATTTTAACTGGTTATTTTAATGGCTGAAAACTGATTTTCAGATCTTTGGTAGTACATAACAATGCATGTTATGTATTTCTATGTCTGCCCTATTAATTTTTTTGAATTGCCAAGACCAATTAATTCTAGAGTAGATAATAGTGTGTGCAAGGCATATAACACAAATTGTTTTTCAAATAGAAAAACCATTAAGTGAACTACTGGGATTCGAACCCACAACCTTCGAATCGAAAGTCAGGTTACCTCTGACCTCAAACAGCTGAATATAAGTGATACTTAGTCATAGTGACTTTTAAAGTAATACTTACAAATGTCCATACATGGAGTTGGCAATGAGGAACAACAAATTAGGGACGGCAGTCGCCACATTGAGGTATGATGTGAACTCAGCTTGGAACTGGGTCTTACGAGGAGGAGGCGCTGTGATGTTTGGGTGGACTTCTCGGAATTTGAACATCCAGTACTAAAATAAAAAGATAAAAGTTGATGATAACTTTTTCATTACACCATATAATGCTTCCTGTAATCACTGATTCTTTCTTGGTCAGTCTATATTATGTAGAATGTAGGGATGGCATACATATTATGAATCACCTTGTATATGACAGTAGTTATGCAGAACAAGGTCCATTTTTAGCTGTGTAAAATGGAAAACCAAACTAGTGACCTACAAATTCTACAATACACTTTAAAATAGTTCAGTCCAGTATAGTAAAAAAATATGAAACTTGTTTGAGTTCTTACTAATAGTAAGAACTCAAAAAAGTTTCATATTTTTATCACAAATCAACAATAAGTATGTAGCTAGTTTACATGCTTGATTCTATCAACTCAAATGTCTGGCAGGAAAACAATAGCAAAAGCTACCAAATTAAAAAAAAAATGTGGTATGATTAAAAATAGAATACTCTAGTTTTTGAAGATATGATGGCCAATGTACTTAGAGCCAGTAAATAAATACCACGCCATGTGAGTCACCTCTTTCTAAATTCAAAAAGTATAGGTTCATAGAGATAGCTCTTGTATGAATCACTTACATCATTAGCAGTTATCAAAAAGTTATATGGAACGAGGGATGTGACTCCAAACAGCAGGAACAAGAAGTAGACTATGCGATATCGATCTCGAGGCTCTGCGGCCGTTTCCAAAACCTTCGTCGAACATGAGTCAGTCACCAGCTCTCTTTCTTCACTGTCGTCAATGATATCTTCTTCGTTCTCGATGGATTCAATAATCGCATCGTTGTTGATAGACCCAACCGAATCCATTGTCGATTTTTTTATTTTCATGCAGAAACTTAATGTTGATTCACAATGGAGTTAGCTGAACTTCATTGTCTGGGCTTCTGGGATCTAGACAATTTCTTTTATATAACTCTTCAAACCAATCCAGCTTTGCCTGTACGTCGAACTGAAGAAAATAACGTTACACGAATTTTGATGAAAGAAAAGAAAGAACAAACAACACCAATCACCAAACACTCGTACAGTAGCCCAGCTGCTGAAGCTGACTGACTGAAAATGAAATGACTGACTTGGACTGACTGTCATCAATGACAGACAACTGACAAGAGAAACCACAGACTATTATGGAATGAATAGTAACCTGTCATCAAAATGAGTGATCTTCAGAAGCTTACAGCAGTGTTGCCATTTTGTTTTCTCAAACTGAGCAAATGTTGTTGCCATTCAACAACATTACAGTTTTCCCCTAAAATGTGTAAGGAACAAAATATTCGAACTTTTTTGCAAAACACTATTTACTGTGGACTTAAATTTCATAATTCAATTCATTTTCACTCACACTGACAATTTTTTTGCCTCTAAATAATACCCTGGGTACCAAAAAATACCCTTAATTTGGGGGAAAATACCCTAACTTGTGGACACTGACTCATAGACTACTACAGATCACTATATCCAGTATCCAGAGATTCCAGACTATAGACAGATACTATACTCTGTCTACGAATTGGGGTTGATTGTCATAATCCCCTGAGCTTGCCCCACCAGTGGGGATTATGCCAATTTTCAAAAAAGTATTGGCGTTTTCCCCACTTACGTTTTGAATCCTAGTTGGTGGGGATTATGACAATAAAAATAATTTGGGTTTACACTTTAGATAAAAATTCTAAATCTTCTAAAATAAAACGAATAAACTTTACTGACCTAAATCAAATTTTAATTAGATTAAAGTATTTCTAGGATAGGAGGCATATTAATTGGTAAATACAACCGGTAATCCTAATATTACCGGTTGTATTTACCTGGTACGGTAAATACTGGTACGGTGGTACTTACAACATTTATAGACATAGTCAAAAATAGCAATTTTTGTTCCCCTAAGAATCTCAGTTCAGGTCTGTGATGCAAACTAACTCAAAGTTAAGAACGAACATTTTACTTTTTCATTCATTTATGTGATGTGCGTAAAAAGTGTTCTTGGCATATTACATATATTCAAATGCAACGTATGAACGAATGTAACCATGTAAGAATCATCTTGTTTCGGGAATACGGAATGAAGGTAGAAAAAAATTACCGACAAATAAAAGACGCTAGTAGTAATGTACATAAAACACAATTCTTTATTTTTTGTAAATTGTGTTTAAAATTATACGTACTAAAAGTTTGTAATGTATGAAGTTTAGGCGATATATCAATATTTCATTTCATGTATCTACACAATTTCTATAGTAACTTTGAAAAAAAATTCACAATATTGGAAAAATACAAAAATCTGAACTATCTTTACATAATTCTCTAGTCAAATGTAATTCATTACATAAGATAAGAATAACAATAAGTTAGTACATACTAGGTTCATGAAGTCTACCTGAAACAAAATTATTTGTGGATGGAAATACCAATATTTTATTAGCTAACGTTAAAAGCAAAATTTAATCATAAGTGTTCTCTCTCTCTCTCTCATAATTTCTTGCACAATCCATAATAATAATTTCTTGCGTGATAAGGTTCTTACTTACTAAGGACGGACATACAGATAATATTATTAAAATGTACATAAATAAAATGAAATTGATAAAATTTTATAAATTGAAAACAATGAAAATGTAAACATTAGGAGAAATCTATTGCAGCCGAGAAAATTATAATAAAAATAAAATCATAATAATTACATAATATGTAACAATTTAATAATCTTTATCTTCAACTGACAATAATATTTTTATTGAGATCGTGCGTACGATAAAAATGACATCATTATCTTAGAGTACTCTGTTTCTAGAAATTATTTTCCTATGCTAATTAAGTAAATTAAAAATATTAATCAATATATTGAATAGTTATTAGCTTATCTACCTATCTAAAAGGCACTTGTTAATGTTATAGAAAGTAGATAAATATTTCAACTAAATGCAAGAATATAAGAAAAGTGTTAAAAATAACTCGATTAAACAAGACATTCGTAATTCAGTCTTTTCATTGGTTTTCTACTTATTTTCCTACTAATTTCATATATTCTATTTTGTTACGAATGGAGGTTTTTTCTGCCTATAAACTTCAAATTATATTTCTCGCATAATCTACCTACTTATCGATAAAAGACACTTGATCACAATTTGATATACTTATACTAGTATAGTTACTGTGGAATTATTTACATAGCAGTTTCTAAAGGTTGACTATGGGAACGGCTTGCTTCAGTCAAAGGAAGCGGGCTAGATTCAGAACCATCGAATTCAAAATTAGTTTCCAATAACGCTTCTGATTTAGACCTATGGTGTAACTCCGGCAAAGGAGAGTCATCATATTCTCTGGAGAGATCTTGAGGACTGGAATCGTAACTTGGTATATTTTCTGATACGGTGTTGTCGTATGGACTCGAATATACTGGTGGGTGGGGTGGACTTGGTAAGTTGTCTTCATAATATTGTTGGCGATCTGTGAAAAATAAAATAAAATCAATAAAGAAGATACAATTTCTACAAAAAAATATCCTCGTCGATCGATCATCTAAGTGTAGGTAGTGTAACCTCCAAAGAGATCGGCAACGGCTAACGTTACTAATTATTGATTAGAGAGTTCTAAATTATTCTGGTATCGAATACTGTTTTTCGATAATGTGTATAAATCATTACACATCACTATAATGACCAGTGATCGGAATTATGGGAGCTAAAGTAACTTAAGTTCAAGAACAGAGGCAAAAAAGTGGAGACTTCCTTACTTTTACAATTTTATTTTTACTTGCTTACTGTGACAATTGGGCCAAAAATTGGAACAATTGTCACAGTAAGCAAGTACATTTAATATTAATGTTAATAATATTGTGAACTAATTCAAATCAATCAATCACAAGGAAATAACATTTACGAATACGAGTCGTACCTACCTACTGTGTTTTGAAAATAGAAAATTATTTCGATAGTTGTTTTACTGAATTCATTTTAGACACTTTAGTAATGTCCCGAATACCGAGACAATTGTGCCGAAAAAATATTTAGTCCTAAGGCGTCTCCACTTGCCTCTGTTATTTTTCGAGCAGTAGGTATTTAAGCTCCCATAATTCCGATCACTGATAAAGATACATGAATGAATGATGAAATCATTCAATTGAATGAGTACGTGCGTTGAAAGCGGAGGCGGTATTTTTAAAACGTGTCATACACAGACTACTAAGAGTACGTGTCATAAAACCTCTTTGTTTAAAACACAACGACGACGTCCTGAAACTAAATGAATCATATTGTCAGGTTTCGTAATAATCCATTTGCCCGAGCTCAGTTCGGTATATATACAAAAGTACTCTGTGCTCAGTTCGTTTTTTTATACAAACTAAAATGCACAATAAATGCACAGAATTTATTGTTAATTCCATAGGAAAATCTTACTAATAATCAAAATGCAAACTTGGATTGGATTGCAGTTCTTGGACATGGCCCAAATAGCATATAGCTATGCTACTTTTTATCCGGGTACCTCGCTAACGAAGCCGCGGGCGGAAGCTAGTTGAATATAATACTTTATTACCTGCTACATTATTCCGTTGCCCAAATGTGGTCGTCGGCACTGCTCCAACATGCGGCTGCTCTGGCATTCTCGACCTTAGCTCCATCAGGAATGAAAGCTTCGGCTGTCCGCCATAATTCGAGCTTCCATAAACTTTCCCTTCATTTTCCAACTCCGTTTTGAACGCTAACGCTTCGTCTGACCTATCTAAGTTTCGTAGAGGCAGCGTATCAGAGTTGAAGTACTGTGAATCGCTGTTTGGAGAAAGTGTGTCATCGTCGTTAGATCTGACGCCACCCGGGTGGTGTATAATGGGTATTTCCTCCGTCATTACCGTTGACATGGACGGCGCTTCACTCCCCGGCGCAGACGACATCTCTCGGTACCCTTCATTTCTGAATGATAGGTTTAACTTATTGTTTTGTGGCACTGAGTATTCCGGTGACGCTGGTTTCTTGATAAATGTTGAGTGTTTGAGCGGGATGATGTTCGCGTTAGGATTGTGCGCTTCGTATATGTCGAAGCTTTGGGTGTCTTCTATTGAGGAGTTGAATTGACTCTTCTCCATGGATTCCATAGAGGTTGTGGAAGCGAGCATCTTTCGGTAGTCTGATCCTTTTGTGAGCGTCTCGGTAGAGCGGGTGCTCTGCAAAAATAAAAAATCAGATATAAGTATAACAACTATGTACCAGTTTATAGCATGCGAGTTAGTAACACGTATAGTATTAAGTTATCTGTGGTGACACTAACAAGCATGTGCAGTAACCCTCTTATTCATAAAATCAGTCACTAACTTTTCGGCTCGCTAAAAAATATATCTGTCTTTTTCTTTTGTTAACTGTTGGAACAGGAAAAGGACGAGAGTTATCGAGCCGATAGAGTAGTGACAGATTATGAATGAGAGGGTAAGGCTGGCTGCACACCAGCAAAATTTTCTGTCAGAAAAAATAAATTAACCAACCAGAGGACGTACGGTCCTTACTGATTGGTGATTAAAAATGTTGCTGGACCTTACGTCCTTACTGATAGGTTGATTAAATTTTTATCTGACAGTAATTTTCTGATGGTGTGAGGGAAGTGAGTAAGAACGTTACCATTTGGTGCGTCATTTTCCTCCTGTAGGTGTTTTCCGGAAAGCCGCCGTTGATGCTGCCGATAGATCGAACGGAATGAAGGGACTGACGGATCGAGTTTCGACGTTCCAATCTTTGGATGTGCCTGGACAAGCAAAATACCGATTAGTAAACGACAAATACACTCTTTCGGCGTACAGTATACTCAAAGTACAATAGTTCCCAATTCCAGAGCACCTTTAGTATAATATTTTATTTAGGTAGCAGGTAAAAGAGTATTAATCAAGGGTCGCAGACCACTGCCCTGCGCAATCTTGGATGCACCAACATATTTTTTTTTTCAATATCTTATTTTATTGTTGTTTTATTTATTGAAAGGATCGTTAACAGCACATATTGTATTAAATATTCATTAGGATCTTAACTATGAGACTGTTACAATACCAATTATAGGAAACAAACTAAGTCCTTTTTATGAATGAAAGAAGTGCCTCAAAGGAGGTGCTGAAGTCTTTGGGTCACCACCACACAATGATTAGGTATAGTGTAACAGTATTTTGCCAAACTTTCACTTTAGTTTCGCTTTTTGCCGCGAGACTTCTTTCGTGAAAAGCAATACATAAGACAAGTATTTATGTTGGGAAATGTAAAACTATCTACTTTTCATCGATGTCGGATTATGTTATAATTTTTCCATAAAAGTAAAGAAACTAAATCGTCACGAGACATTTCAACGTGACCGAATATTGTGGGTTTTATGTAACGTTGTTTATTAGAAAGAATATACCTGCAGGGTAGTTGATGAAGGTCTTTGGAGATACAGAAAAAATCTTTAATAAGTCAGTTTCGTTTGTAAAACGTGTTATCAGTAGTATTCACCTGTGCTTAGACTTGGAGTACCAGCAGAACAGGGCGGCTACCACGAGCACCACCATAGCTGCCAACACGCCGATGAACGCGACGGCGAGAGTGTCGCCCCGCCAAGACATCGGGTCAATCATTATCTTTGGATCTAGAATATAATATAAGCACAATTATAAGTAAGTTTATCATTAAGGGATTCAATGAACCTTGGCAAACGTGTAGTGGAATTTGGATGAGTAGATGCGATTTTAGGCCCTAGAAAATCTATTGCGCATCCAAACGGCTAATTTCACGTTTGTTAATCAAACTGTTGGTACATAGTTGGTTATTTGTATTATAAATAAAGCGTTAACCCACACTTATGGAAATTCTAAGATTTTAATTCGGTTCGTTTTTTTTTTGGTTCGAACCCGCTACCTTTCCCTAGATACGTGCTAGTAATGTTTATTCTGTGATACGGGGTTGCCCTACCTCACCACTATACTACCCGCTTACAGACTTCCGATACAAAATCATTAGGCTATCCTAATAGTTATTAATTACCTACTAGTGGAAAGTGTAAAGCTTTACATTACGGGCATTATAGGCTTACCCTGTACACGCACGGCAGGGCAAGTGCGCAAGTATTACGTGTCAGTCATTGTTATGGTGACTGACATCTGTGTACTTAGCGGCTCCTTAATCTATGATTTGTACCGCAGACGCAGGCCATTGTACAGTACTTTCTCTGGCACAACCATAGATTAAGGAGCCGGAGCCGCTACGCTCGTCACTACCGTAGCTGCTGTTTGCTTACCAATTTCACAAATAAACGCATTCTTCTGATTGCAGTCAGTTATGTCGACACTGGAGAATGCGAAGGAGGTGCATTGGGTCACGTAGTCAATGTGATTGACCCACACCCTGTCTCCATACTGGTACCATTGGTTCTGCTTCTGGATGAACTGGTAGAGAGCTGGATAGTTTCCGGATACGTAGGGCATCGAGGCGTTGTCTGACTATGGAAGAAAGAAAATAGTTTTTAAATGGATAACGATACAGTACAAGATCCTAAAACTTGACCTCGTGTTAGTGTTATATCATAAAAAAACAATAAATGGTTATTTGTTTTTAGAGTGCTAAATACAATGGATAAAATATTATTATTCATCATCATCATCAGCCTGATGAAGTCCACTGCTGAACATAGGCCTCCCCCAAAAAGTTCCACGACGAACGGTCTCTAGCCCTTTCCATCCACCGACTTCCCGCAACCCTAACAATGTCGTCGTTCTATCGGGTGGGGGGCCTTCCAACACTGCGTCGTCCGGTTTGTGGTCGCCACTCGAGAACCTTTGTTCCCCAACGGTTGTCGGTTCTGCGAGCTATATGGCCGGCCCACTGCCACTTCAACCTGCTAATTCTGAAAGCTATGTCGGTAGCTTCCATTCACCTCTATCAGCCGTCATATCAGTAATCACTCTTTTCTTACTCGTGTTGTCTTTCACACAATTCGTTCAATGGGATAAGTACCACCAGCAAAAATCCTACAAATCGAGATTTGCTACCACATGATCATGCAACCTTGCTGGATAGTGATCATAAATACTTGAGCAAGATATATGCTAGAAAAACATTTACCGATCTTAAGGTAAATCAAAAAGTAGAGTATTATTCAGTTCAGAAAGTTTCTCACCAGGCAGAAGAGTCTCGCTTCCTCATACGTCATCGGCGCCCCCACGTACATATAGCAGGTGCCTGCCACCGCATCCCATCCTGGCGGACACTTCCCACCATCCAGGATAGTCAAGTTATTCATATAGAAAGGCCTGTAGTCCACTTCGAGGAACAGAGGATTGTCGGACTGGTCGCGAATCCGACCAGATACAGCGATGCTTTCGTTGTAGCTCCAGTAATTATGTTTTGCGTCAATCCTTGTTCGCCAACTTTCTAGTGTGCTGTAGATTTTAATAAATTATACGATGTCTTTTGTAAGTTACTTAGCTATTGGATACAAAAACAAACTTACCTCGAGTAATCAGTATTAAAGTCAACAAAGCTACGGTCCCCAGGGCAGCCATGCAACAAAAACATGCAATTTAGATACAATTGTAATTAATAAGTTGGTATTAACATGTATGGGTGGGTTGGGTTATGTATGTAGGCTTTCTCGATGTAGGTATCAAATGAGTTCATTTCGTATACATTTGCATAAAGGTGATGATTAACGTGCATTTGGCATGGGGACTACGAAGGTTGATCCGTAATCATTGTATCTTCAATATCTTTGTTGTATTTATTTTCAATCAATGATCATCAAGGACTTGGTTGTGATTGTTGGCATAAGTAATACTTACATAGATTTATTGATAGTTATCATTTCGTAATCGTTATCGGGGTTGAAAAATATGTTGTCAACATAGCTCTGGCCAGCCGTTCCAGCAACAACTGTAGCGCGACCTTCGCGATCCAAAGCATAATTTCTAAAATCAAAAATTAAAACTGCTATAGTGACGTGAATTACCGGTAGTTCTCAGTTATAAACTTTAAGCCCCAGTATTCATGGTCTACTTTTAAACATATCATAGTTGCATCATCAGACTGACTGTATGGACGAAAGTTTTATTTGTAAATTGTTTCCAGCAAAATGTTGATCAACTGCTCCTCAAAAAAAGCTATTAGCTAGAATACTATGCTTAAGAAATGAATGTATCGTCTAGGTAAAAAAAAACGTTCGTCTCGTTTTTTTTCAGATAGATTTTCGTATATACATGCAACTTACTTGTAAAATCCATTGTGCGAAGTGGTCTGATAGATGGGCATTCGAACTTTATCGAAACCGGAGACCTCAAGAATCCGTTGGCCGGTGTTATCATGAACATAATTGTAATTGAAAGTCGACACGACTTGGCGAAGAACGATGACGTCATGGAACTGGACGCGATTGCGAGTGAAATAGTTACGGTTTATTGTAACTTCTTGGTACGGAGTCGATTGCCGACCTTCAACTTTTAGGCAAGGCATATCGTGATTGGCAAAGAAAAGGTTATTGTGGATCCAGCCGCGTAGAGATGTAGCTGACCCTCTCGAATCAGACCGGACTAGTAAGCCTCCAACATTGTTTTGGACCAAATTATTCTGTAAGAGAATTTCAATTAAGTTTCACGTCAAAATGAATAATAGTGAGGATGGTATTCTGCACAAACTTACTCTAAAAACCAAAGTCTGTGTATTCTGCACATCGACCCTGACAGCAGATTCACAAGAAGTAAAGTTTCCGTACAATTTGAGGCAGTTATCTTTGATTTCGTTTCTTGAGATGGCCAGTAAAGGATTGACTTCACCAACAGATTGATATGAAATTGCTCCATCTCGATTCTTTATAAATTCGCTGTGTGATATGTTATGCTGGACGTCGCGGTCTGAAAAAAAACATAAAGTAATTAATGCTGTTTTTAGTCTTCCACACTAAATAAACTATGTGATTGCAGAAAAGTATACTTACTCAATCCAATTGCAGATATCGGTAGTGTGACAACCTCAGCAATGAACCCATGGTTGGAAGAAGCGCCATTAGCAAATAATTTCACACTTAAACTCGGCCCATATGATTTGAAAAGCTTCTTCTCTTCAGGGGAACTATTCTCCAAGTACCCAATCATTGGCGCTGTGATGTTATAGATGTCACCATCGTATAGTGACAGAGAATCACGTCTGCCATAGTTTTTCGTGTGATTGAATAGATTAAATTGCAGGAGACGGAAGCCCAAAGGTTTCACTCTGTACATGCTTTTAAAAATTTTCACGCAATTAACTGGGTTATTGTCGTACTTGTAGTAAAGAAGCACTCTTTCTTCGATTACGATCAATTTACTGCTGTCACAGATATCAACGAGAGAGAATAAGTTGTATGGCTGATTCAAGTCCTTCAAAGGGGTGAAGCTAGATTCATCTGATTCTCTACCTTCTCCGTTTAGCGATATGGCACTTATTCCTTCTCCCAGTATGTCATTTATAGAGTTGAACATGACGTTGATGGTATCCGTGGGAGAGACCAAGTTGATTCCATGATAAGCACACTGGCTGATATTAACATTTTGGATTAAAGGATTTTTTATAATAGCTTGAACAGCAGGAGATTTCTCATTGTGGAGTATACCAGCGCCAACAATTTGAACATGCCTCAGTTGGCTTTCAATCTTTCTCACTGTTTCGTGGGTGTGATGATCATGGATTCTATGTTCGTACAAAGAATATTCGAATTCTGGATTTGCGAATCTTATCCCACCCCAGTAATCATAAGACTCTTCTAAATTTCTGGTGCCACAGTGAATAAAAACAAATTCTGAATTCCATTTACATTCATGCCTATGACCATATAGTTGTCCGTTCAATCGAATTGGGCAATCTTCGTACTGTTCTTCTGTGCCAACACATTGCAATGGTTCTGGCCATGTCCAAATTCGCGATAGAGAATTGCTATGATATTCAACTCGACGATCGTAAGAAAAGAAAACGTTGATTGGGTCGAACCCTAGTTCTCTACAAACAACTTGAGCATTCCTTTCTGTAAAACGACTGTCGCACATCGGAACCCATTGGAGTGTAGTTTTGTTGTAATATTCAAGAAAACCTTCGTTATTTCTCTCTATGATAGTGTCACTGATAGAGCAATTTCTTCCAGGACAAAGTCTAATTGAATCATGTACAATGAGTGATTCTAGTTGTCGTTTGTTTTTGTGATGACGCGCTCCATACTGGCCAATTTCTCTTTTGTCTATCCTATTCACTTCAATATTACTTGCTGGCGTCATTGGCTTCATAATTATTGGCATTTGGCTGTGTCCTATTGCTTCAAGGGTACCCATAACAAGAATGCCAACATTTGGCGCAAATTCCATTATAACGCCAGGGTTTATTGCAAACTTTACATCAGGCATCACTGTTATATCTGATTTAACCACATAAGGAGCAATTCGTGGTTCTAAGGTTAGGTTCGAAATCAGTCTTCCTCCTAGTTCATTTACATCCATAGTTATTTCAGGACTAAACGTAACAGATACGCTAGCGTCGAAATGGTCTTCCAGCAAATATGGTAAATATGTCGCTATAGCGTGGTTATTCCAGTCATCAAAATCGAATATCAGATTCTTAATTTCTTTCTCGACCATGCTTCCCCACCAGTTCTCAGTTACATCTAAAAGGTTGTTAATTTTTGCTGTTTTTATGCCAGCAAGCAATGTGTATTCTAGTGCGTTATTCCCAAATAGATTCCTGCTAACTTTTACTTTTTGGATTCCTTTGAAGCCTATAACGTATGTTGGTTCCATACTTCGCACCAATATTCCTCGGTTTAGATGACTCATCTGTTTGTTATTTTTCACTTGATTGTAAACAAATACAGCGTATACAAGACCCATGACTTCACTTTGGCTGTCCATGTTGAATTTAACCATAAAGTTTCCGATATTTCGCTCTATCACGTTGCCATCAATTTTCATCTTCTTTTCCATTCCTTGTAAGGAAACCAATCCATTCTTACAAAAATTATCAGTGAAAACATTTTTGGTTATATTTAGCTCAGCGAAATGACCATCAACGACAAATCCGAAATTAATATTACTGCGCCAAGTATTGTTGAACATGTACACCGAATGAGTAAAATTTTCGTTGTATTGCCACACATAGGGTAAGCTTACATCGAACCCACCATTCTTGTTTCTTTCTATAGTGTTATCTTGTAGAATGTAGTGATACAAATTATTGGAGCTTCGGAGGTCTCTAGCAAAATGGTAGATTCCCCTCCCGTTGTCTGTGATTAAACTGCTGTTAACCATAATAGTGATTTCTGTGATATTGCTTTCATGTATATCCCAGAAAGGAGTGTTGACGTAAATGGCTTCTTCTTTATTGTATGTTATTTCACAGTTGAATATTTTGATACTCTCATTTGCTTTTCTTAGAAAGTGATCACCGAGCTCATTCAAATATCTGTTGTAGTACGATGCTTTGATTCCTATTGTATTACCTTTTATTTTGGTGTTGACGACTTGTAAAGTCGGGACTGGACCTTTCACGATTCTATTTCTTAGATTCTGAACGGGAGCAATAATAGTACTTACGACTAAAACAACACCACCTAGAGCAGCTCTCCCACTCTCATAAGTTAGCACTACTGCAAAGCTGGTACTGGTTGTTGGAAATGTGGATAAATCACGGTCTAAGCACCATTTTGTACTACCTTCATTAATGTTCTGCGAATCATAAACGCAAATATTTTCAGTCGAAAAATTGTGTATAGGATTAAGAAGTTGAAGGCCTAGAACGTAGCCGGGATTGCATTTAATGTTGTACGTTTTGTTGATTGGATCACCGTAGTGTTTTGTGAATACCAAATGTCTAGTTTCACCATTTACCAAGCTTATGCCCGTTTCATATTCAGGTACCATAATAGGAAGATAACTAGATTCATCCAAATTAAATCCCGGCTCCAAATTGAACCATCCCGCTATTTCTCTCTGCTGAGGTCCTGTTAGATGGGGATTATGTGAAATCCCAGCGATGTTGTTATTCTCAATCACAGATCCGTATACTTTCAGACCCAATTGTTTAAAGCTAATGCCACTGCCTCTGTTGTTGCTGAATTCTGAATTACGAACGGTGTTGACTGCATCAGCACCATATAAATCTGAGTATAAAATGCCAAGGCCATCATGATAATTGTTGGTAATTTTCACACTTTCTAAACTGTGTCGTGCAAAGTCTATTTGAAGAGCAGGCTTGAAAATATTAGAAGAATAATCTAAAAGACCAGACTTCTCAATGGTTACGTACTGTAGATCAGCTCTTTCAGCAATCACACTAAATCTAACACCGGCCCAACTTGTTTCATAGCATCTGATACCAACGTCGTTCTCGTGGGTGCATGAATTTTCAAATTGATCCCTCGTCTCAGCTTTACATTTTGTAAAATCATTATCAAATTCCGTACATTCAACGTTGGATAAAATTATGTCTTCGGTAGTTCCCGCGTTAGGAATCTCATTTGGTTCCAAGAACCAATCATCTGGCTTGAGAGCCAATCCTAGTTGATTGCAAACCAGGGCTGCATTAATAATATTCCATTTATAATTGCACACTGTCCCCCATTTTTCGTCAATCCTAACTTGCAATCTCCCTTCGTGCTGAGTCCGTCCTCCCAAAAGTCTTATAGGAACAACAGGTTCAGAATATCCAGGAGTTGTAGGCTCAACATCTGGGTCCGTTTCATAGTAACTATCATTGGACATAACAACTTCTTCTTTCAAGGTAAATGTGATGTCATTGGGTCGTTTACCTCTGGCATCCAATTTTCCAGCTACCATTATGCCTATAGCCGGCGGGAATTTGAGTGTGACACCTGATTGCAACACAAGTTTACCTCCAGGACGAATGTTTATATCTTTATTCACGTCATATTCACCTTGTCTCAGAATTTCTATACCTTCAACCTCACCGCCAACAACAAAAGTTCCTGGAACGTTGAATTGTGGGACGTACAGAGAGTTGTAATTTATTTGAGTAGCGCCAGGGTTGCTGCTATGCAGCAAGTATGGCATATAAACAATCCTTGCTAAGTTATATCTATCTTTTCGATGGAATAATCTGTTATATACTTTTTCTTCCTCACCAAATCCAAGCCAATTGTAGGTGCAATTTAGCCTTTTGCTTTGATCTTCTACATGTGAACCGATCTCATATTGCGATTCTGGGTTGTTTATAATATTTCTAAAAATATCAATGTTGCTTGATGATAACACTATGGTTGCTGCCACTCTACTCCTAGGTGTAAGTCGTGATGAGATTCCTTCCAAAGGTTCGAATGGCTCCCTTATTTTATTATCACGTAAGTAATTTCTTGTAAATAAAATGTATTGCATATCACTATAAGGCGATAAGCCAAGGTTGACAACAAACGGTCCTCGATTTCCGAAAAAGTAGTTGTGCTGTATTTTAAATCTCGTAGGTAAGATTTCAAATTCTTCGAAGTGCTTTCCATCTACACGATTCAGAATTACAATAGCACCATAGTTACCATGTTCGAAATAATTGTATTCTATTCTCCCTATAACATTCAATGCAGGTTGAATTTTCAAAGGTACCTTTTGGTTTTGATAAAATCTATTGTGGCCTATTTGCAGATTAAGCAATTTTATTGGATTGTTTAATCTCCAGCATGTAGATACTTCTATTGTGCTTTCCATACTAGTATTGAACCAATTTCCAGTGATATTCAGCCAGCTATCACCACAGAAATTGCCATGTAAAATACCCACATCCAAGTTTTTAAATATTTCAGAGTATTCAATGGTCGTAGTTTGATTTACTGGTATGTATTCTGTTTCTTGAGTATTATTTATCCATACTGCTATACCAAAACCCTGATTTGAACTGAGTATGCTCCTTGAAATGTTTCTATTTCCACCGGTTACCGTTACGTTGATGCCGTCTCCCTGATTAAAAGATATTCTACTTTCTGTAACATTAACGTCCCCAGCGCCACTCAAAACTTGGAGTCCAGCGACGTGATTATTGTTTGAAATGGATGTTCTGTGAATGTGAATTTGAGATCTAAGATTTTCTATCACTACGCCCCTTCCATTGTTATCCGAAATAATCGTGTCTGTTATATTTAAGTCGTAGGTTTTACTGGTGCCCGAGGTCAGCCTTAGAAATCCAGTTATATCTGTTCTGGTATTTGCGCGGAATCTCACGTACATTCTATTTCTTGTGGATGTGACGCTCTGCGGACGTGAATGATTTCGTATTTGCAGCTCAAGTAAAAGTCTATCATCGGTACTTAGACCATCGTAAACAAATATTTCTCCAGTGAAGTTTTGATTTGTTAATAATTTTACGAAACTCAAAGTTAATACGTGTTCAGATCTAGTATAAAACTTTTGATGGCAATCCCTTTCCATGTTGGAGTATCTGGATTGTTCAATAGACATTTGTACGGGAAATGTTTGGGTAGGGGTCGACGCGAGTGTGCAAAGGTCGAATACTTCGCTTCTGTCGAATCTCTCATCCATATTCATTTCATGTACCACGTATTTGACCCCATCACCGCCATTATCGTGAATGGAACAGTTCTCAATCTTTGTCATGCCGTACGTGGAATTCACATAAACACCGTAACCTCTATTGTTTTGTATCATGCAGTTGTTAATAACTATGGGAGCGTTGGGTGACGTCACGTTTATCGCGTTGAATGCAGAGTTTGATACTTCAATATCTTCCATAACCGGTGGTACTCCTATTATATCCAAGGCACTGGTCGCATTGTTATCTCTGCCTAGACCTGCGTTTTTAATAGAGACGTGGACGAATCTAGACATCGAAGTGGGGACATAAAGAGTGTTGCCTGAAGTGAGAATTCTTTCATATACAGCGTTTTCGAAGCGTATTCCTCGCCAGTGTCGTCCTGTGTTCCCTAATTCGTTGACATCATGATGAGGTAGACATTGAATACCGAGATCTGGGTGATAGTCGCAGACGCCTGAACCAAGTTGTCTCGAGTTCCAGTCACATTGAAAGAGATCGTGTTCTGTACCTTTACAACTTGGCTCTTCGAAGAGTAGGCGAGGTCTTCTTCCTGGTTGTCGATCGATCCAGTTGTAGAAAGATCCCCCCATGAAGCCAAGTTGTCTGCACGCTGTGTCCATATCATTGATTGTCCAACTGAAAATGCACAAAAAATACGCATTACATCACTGTTACTTTCTCGCGCCTGCAGTGGTCGCAAGACTGCAAAAAATTATGAATCATCGCCTTTTATCTTGAATCAAAATATGTATAGAATATAAGTTAACAACAAGTTTGATGCTTACTTTTTCGAGTTTGTGCATACTGATCGCCACTGTCCCCGGTGCAAAAGTTGCACTCTTCCAACAAGGATCGAAGGGCCATCCACTAGGCGGATGTCAGGAATTGGTTTCGATGTCTTTACTGGCTCTTCGGTGCTGGTGAACGTTATACCGTTATCATGGTTTCCCTGAAATGGAGATAATTTTAAATATTATTATGAATTTATAAGTGCAAGACAAAATATTTTATTAAAATCTAACTAACTATTTAGTTTTAAAACGAATACCTACTCAAATAAGGCAAGACAATTTCATAGAGAAAGTTGGATAGAATTGGATGTCTAAGGCCTAGTCTTATTAATAGAGAACTATGGTAGAAAATGGCCTACGCCAAGGAGAAGACTGCTACTACTGAAGACTACTAATTAACAGAAACTTGGTATATTTACGTAGATGTGTGATATATAAGAAGTTTATAGCTAGAGAAGTCAAGAAATTAAATGATGTAATGTAAATTGTAATATTATTGAGTAGCAGAAATAAAGAATATTTTTATTTTATTGTTATGTAAGTACTAAAAATATTATAATAACAATAAAGACTACGTAAATAAAACGAATCGGTAATTAAATACCTAATACAATTTTTATTGTCTTAGCTAATACCAACCAACCATCTAATGCGGTTGCGGGAAGTCGGTGGATGGAAAAGGCTCAAGACCGTTCGTCATGGAACTCTTTGGAGAAGGCCTGTAGATGTCCAGCAATGGACATCTACAGGCTGATAATAATGATGAATAACCATCTAATACGTAAAACACTTAAGTTTCCAAAGAAGCTATTTATTGCACAGTATATACACACATATATATACCCTCTTATTCATAAACAGTCGATAACATTATCGGCTCGATAAGTCTCTCGCTGTCCATTTCCAACAGTAAACAAAAGAATGCGAACATACTTTAATCGAGCCGATAAAGTAAGTGATTGTTTATGAATACGAGGGGACTACATTTCTGAATAGTATTGACATCACATCGCTGCGCCAGCGCAGTCTGCGTGCCACCGCCCTTGCACTTGGATGGCTTCCTGCCTTTTCACGCACCCCATTCATGCAGTCACGATCTACTGAGTAACTGGTTGCACCGTTGCTAAATCATATGGAATGTGTTATTACATAATTGGGGGACGTTCGACATGACCAATGATGGGGAAAGTATACCGATTTTAGTCGTTTCGATGAATTTAAAATGGTACAGATGGTTTTGGCTTTTCTAGAAGATACAAGATGTAGTGTATTATTTTGAAGATTATTAAATGTATCTTAGTAGAGGAACAAATAACATAATAGGGTTAGTCCACCTAGTTATACTATTAGTTATCCGATATAACAAAATGAACAAAAAAAATCCGAATTGTCATACTAAGCAGTATAACTAAACGGATCCGATTATTTTGGATTGGGCTCGTCCATTTAGTTATATTCGTAAATACACAACTATACCTACTAGTAGGTAGAGGGGTCTGTAGCACTCTACAGTCACCTCTACTAAGATATATTTGGCGGTGACAGAACTAGCAGGTGTGTCACAGTGTCAGCTTATTAGCATAGACGTGGGGATTCGCAAGGGGAGTTCATTTGTCTTTGCATCATTCGTTACGTCGTCGTATCGTGAGAAGTCTGCATAGGATTTGAGGCAATAAGGTGCATTAGTTATTTTAATAATCAAATTTTTACAATCCTAAGCACCACTTGCCATTGTTAAGGCGACAAAAACGCTGTCACATTGACCGCAAGCCATAAAGATTCCTTGCACGTAGGTTAGTTGGTGGTACTGTGTAAATTTTAAGGCAGGTAGCCAGACATCCATTGAACTGGCAATCGATGATAACCAATGATGGAAAAACACTATTAAATTACCACATATAGCTGTAAAAGTAAAATAAATATTTTTTTTGGGAGATGCAAGGACGCCTCACCTTTTAGCAAAATGTGTCATACATAACATACCATTTAAGCGTATTTGAGTGGGATGAGGTGGGTGACCACTTGGAATATCAAAGTTCAAATCTCGAGGTAAATCGTCCTACAGTATATTTAGTAACTTTTATACTAATGACACTCTACGGCTCTTAAACTAACAACATACGAGCACACTACAGGATACCAACGAAACAACGGTGTGTATAAAAAAACAGATGATGACAACAAGATAAGTGAAGTGTGGGGATAGGCACCTATTTTTGAAATGAAATGATTTATTTTGCTATTGATACTGAAGGTTCAATTAACACGGGGACACGCCCTGGCTAGATAAACCGCTGCTAAAGAATCGGGTCCCCCAAAACAATGAAGACTAAACTATCGTAGGTATTTGATATAATTGATGGTCAATATTTGCAATCTAGTCAATTCCCAAATGTTTAGAGGTTGTTAGTCGGATCACGGCAAATTCCTCGCTCATGTTCACTGGCATTATGATACACGCATGAAATCGCTTCCTGTGTTCAAGGAATGCACGGTGCGTGGAATCACAAACAACTGGTGTGTCTACTACCCATTGTGTATTTATTTAGTAGTTTATCTTTGCTGCTAGTATTTTTATCGGTACCTTCAAGTGCAGGTACCAAACCAAGCTATGGAACGCTGGTCCTCGAGAATCAGGGATTCTTCTAGGCTTGGTCGCGAGGAACAGGCGTAGCTTCACCTAGTTCCAAAGTGATCCTAGTGATTTTATTGAAATAAACGCACTTTGACTTTGTTTCTAAATAGGGGATCATAAAAAGTATGATCGATATTTTGTCCTTGAGAACACATGGCACTATAGTGCAGCTAGCACCTACCTACTTACCAACAGCAAAAATTGCTTGTTTTCCGATTCTTCTAACCTTGAGTTTAGGCTTGTATATTTTGACTCTGTAAGGTGCAATGAAAGCAACTTTCTAATTTCACTGTTTTGCGCACCTTCCTTCAGCCCGTGTTAGCCAAGTGTGAGGTTCCCAGACTTTCGATCCGAAGGTCGTGGGTACGAACCCGGTTGTGTGCCAATGAGTTTTTCTATTCGAAAAATGTAAGTGCACATTGGCACGTGCGAAGGAAAACATCGTGAAGAAACTAGAAAGTATTCTGGGTTTGCAACCTGTCACGTATGGAATACTCACTACTTACGTAGGACATGCCTCTGACTACCCCCCTTAGACACCAAGGATCTGATCGCCTGGAGATCGAGGCGATATCTACTATTCTTGGGGATATGTGCCTATATTTATCTGCAACCCTAAAGGAATGTAACCAAAAACCTCCAAAAACCCTTTATTTCTGGCATAAGAGAAATCTACTTAATACTTACTGGCGGAGAAGGCCAAGGTTCCGCCATTTTCCCCCGTAGGATCCAATCAAGTTCCGTAGTTTATTCTAAGCTTGGTACCTTTTTACGTTTGAATTCCCATGGCTCGTCACGCAACGATTGCTGTTGCTGATATAGATAGGTACCTACTGCAGTATTTTTTCCTATAACAGGCTCAAGATTGGAAAAAGAGAAGGGAGGAAAAGTCCTCCCTTCCCTTTTTCGAATCTTAAAAGTCTAAAGAGACTAAGCTTCACAGGATGCTATGAGCTCGTGCCGTAGCTCATCTTCAGAGCCACCAAATGGATGGGCGACCGCTAGTGGCATTAACAGCTGAAAGTTTCCGTGATTCGGAGGGCACTGTTCTGTAAAAATGAGAAAGAGAGCACTGGTGGAGTAGTGTTAGTGGCCTTCTGATCCACGGGTCGTGGGTTCGAATCCCGGTCCGGCACGAATGGAACCTCTCAAACGTTGAAGGAAAATATCATGAGAAAACCGGCATATCCTAACCTAAAAATGACATGTGACATGTGCACGAAAGAAGCCACTAAGAGGCGCACGACGGTTATAGGCCCTTTTCAGGGCCACCATACCTCAACCTGGTCACCAGGGACTGAATAACCGGAATATAAAGGTACCTTTAAATAACGATATGAAGTCATACCGATAAATTCCGGTTACCCGAATATTTCTCTACCGATAAATATAACGGTACCGGAAAATCTGGATTCGCAGATCATTACGGTTTATTTCGCTATCGGTACCTATAACCGAAATAAATAAAGGTTTACAAAGGTTTTCTTTGATGAAACGCCGCCACCCCTCCACCGCGGCGCGACTGTCCTAGCAAACTAGCCGCGGCTCAAAATTTCGGTACCGAAATCTACCGGTATGAAATAACGGTACCGTAATACCCTACCGGTATAGCATTATGGTACCGAAATGTTTTAACGGTACCAGTACCTGTTACCTCTACCGCTTTCAGTCCCTGCTTTTCAGGGCCACCATACCGGATGACCACGAAAGAATCAGTGATACGTCAAGCAAGCAAGCTATAAAAGTAGTACAAACACCGTCAACAGAGTTGGTCATTAGAATTGATATGAACTTGCTTTTTTGGGTGATCAGATTGACAATTTCATGCTTTTTGGCTACCTAAGCATAGAATGTATTAATGGTTTCTAGGTAACTAGATGCAAATTAGGCGAGCTACTGTGAAGTCTATAGCCTTCGACACCTATTGGCAATGTACAGTTAATTAAAAGTGCATTGTTCTATGGCAATTATTCGGCGATCAATTGTGGAGTCATGCAATAGTATCCGTTGGAGTAGAATTTCACAAGATCAGCTGCGGTTAACATAATAAACAATTCAACACCTGTCACAACTTCCTGGAAGTAAGCAGCAGGAACAGTGCACAAATTTTGAGTTTAACTTATAAGGGGCTTGCGATATCGCACGCTCTCATATGTCAAATTCAAAATTGACTTTATCCAGTAGAGATAAGGATCATTTTGAAATACATTTTAGATGACATATCGCACGCTGTATGAACACGGCTTTACAGGTAGATAGAGACAAAGGAAGACCTGCGTATCTCATGCTTACCTAGTTATTATCCGTAGCGTAGGTATTCAGTCAGTGAGAACTAAGAAGATAATAAAATTATTGATTCGATCCATCCATTATAGTGTCAACAAGTCCTTATAGTACCTATGTTACTACTTAATCTTCTTCACAACTTACTATTAGGACCACTACCTATTTTTAACCGACTTCAAAAAAAGGAAGAGTTTCATCTTGTGGGCTGTTTTTTTATCAATACGTATGTACTTTAAAAGATTTTGATTATTTTGTCACTGAATGAATGAATGAATGAAAGATTTATTTCCTTAAGACTACTACACATAAAATAAAAATTACGTACTAAATGATAAAGATATTGTGCGCAGCAGAGCTCGTGGAAAATATGTAAAATATAAAATATATGGTGTACAGAGAATGATCCTGTTTAAATAGATCTCATAGAAATTTTATTCCTGAGAAGTTTAAAAAAAATACTATTTATACTTACATGAAGTGGGGTGTCATATGAAAGAGCTTTCCTTACATTCCAAAACGATTTTTATTCTATGTGGTTTTTCACACACAAAAAAATACTGACTTTAAAAAAAAACTCCTTATAACGTGAGCTCCATTTGGTAAAGTTTAGAATAGAAAATAAGATAGGATAGGTTATAACTTATAAGTTAGAACATGCTGAAGGTTGGGCCTTACTCAAAGATCATCGAAGCTAAAAAGTAAATTATGTTTTTTTTTTGGGAACGTTGCACTTACTCTCTAGTAGGAGGAAACTCAAATAAATGATCTTTATGTATTATTTATTCTGTTTAACCGTGGTACATTGGATACCCACCGTGGATCACGATTACGATCCCGACACGAAGCATCGTGCTGTGCATTTCCAGGTTGTTAACCCAACTTTGGTGACGCTCGATCACGATTGCTTTGCTTGCAATCTAAAACGCCCTTTATATCATTTTTGATTTCAGCTCTCTCGTCCCGATTCAATTCAATTCAATCTTTTTATTTCAGGTTTCACACACCCAGTAGGTAGGTGATTACAGCCATATTCTTTTATCGACGGTCATAGGCCCTTTTAGGGCCACCATACCTCAACTTGGTCACTGATTTAATACCTGTATTGTGTGACCATGAAAGAATCAATGACACGACAAGCAAGCAATAATAAAAGTATACAATTTTTTTTTACTTAATAGCACCGCACTCTTGTCCAGTGCCTCCTCATAAAGACTGTGCCTACGTCCATCCTGTCCGCTAAGAGTTTCAGATAGCTGTTGGTGCTGCTCCGCACCCGGCGAATCAAATACCTATGCTGTTTGTTCTGTTGCGGATGATCGCGTAAAAGTCATCTACGCTACGCGTGCATCCGCAAAACTAACGATTCGACTTAGTTCAGTGGAACACACTATGCAAGATAAAAAAAAATGATTATTTCAGTAACTTATAAATTGGTACAATCAGGGTTTGGAGTCTCCTTTTAAGCAAATGTTTGCTTGTATTAGGAGATACCGCTCTTCAATAGCCATTTTCGTAACTTTTATAAGTAGGTCGAGCTTAAAGTAAAAACCATTTATGAAATATTATCAAATACATATTAAACATTAAGTAAGTAAAGTGACGTTAAAAAGGATACATATAATTTTTTTAAACTTAACTTAAAAATCTTAAGATAAAATAACGGTTTTGAGCGAATCTATAATTTGAGACGTGTGATTATAACCTGACCTGACCCAAATTCCTGCTAGAGTTGTGGCATTGTTATAGGTAAAGAGCGTTTGTGAAAACTTATATTACGCTGGTCGGTCCGTAGGTCGTCGGCTGTATTTGTCACGCTTTTCACCGTAATAAACAGAGCGAAACGATGGTATCCCCCGTGCTAAATGCCGACTTTGCAAGTTCTTTCACTTGGATTTAGTAATTAAATTAATCGTATCAAGTCGAGGCTCTAATGTTACGCATTAGTTTTTGAACCCTTGACTCAGAAGAATAGTTAGAAGTGTTTGTAAGTGAAGCTCTACATTCCATTTTGTGAAAAAGGATCATGGAAAATAATGGAAGGAGCCAAGTAGTGTTTGTTGCCCGATTCTTGTAGGGTTGGTAGCTTCACGAAGTTTCTAAGACGTTTCAAGGTGATCCTAGTGATTTTATTGAAATAAACACCTTTTTGTCTGTGGCATCGTAGCGCGCCGCGCCACCGGCGCGCCGGTAGCACCAAAGCGATTGAACAATTCCGATGCAGTTTGTTTTATTCGAAAGCTGGTATTCAGGATATGGTTCGTCACGTTTGATGAAAATCCGATCAGCCGTTTCCGAGATATTCCGGATCGGCTTGAAATCGTAAGAAATAAAATGGCAATCTTTGTAGGTTCTTGGTTTTGAGTAGGGGTGAAGGAAGTAACTTTCATGGCTTTGAGTAAAATCTGCAGACATCTTCGATGGAGCTTTGTGTGTGTAAGCTAGTAAAAGGTTCAGTTTTCCTTGCTTGCTGGTAACTAGTTGTATCCAAAATCCAATATCGATGGTAAAAAAAACAATAAGTTACTCGATACCAAACAAAACTGATAAATTATTTTATCTATTTGATATAGGCACATGAGAGTTGGTTTTGATAAGGCCCGTACAATTCCATTAAGTATGTCTATTTTAACCAATTTCCTTGTCTTTAGGAGCATTTTAGCGGAAAATTACAAGAAACTGCCACCACAATCAAAGTGGGCAAGTAACTTTTCAATGATGAAGGACAATAAGGATAAACCAGTCTTGATTTGCAAATTGTTATTGAGTCATCGGAATTCTCTTGACTTCAGTCATGCATGATAACATTGCACAATGTTACCCTTGGGAATTAAAATGATTCCAAATAGGAAGCATTTTAATCCCAAGTGATTTATAATCATCGAGCCCGTACCTATATTGATTGATTATAATCAAACAGTATAGGTACAATGATTTTTAATAATATCCCAAAAATTCGACTCCGACGAGAGCATCTCCGTATCTAGAAGGTTGCGGGTTCAAATCCCGTCGGAGTCGAATTTTTGGGATATTATTAAAAATCATTGTATTCCTTTAGTGTGGGTTAACACTTTAAAAATAAAATAGTATACGCTGTACAGGCTGGACGAAACCATGCCCCTGGAGGGAAAGTGCCGTAAATATTAAAGATTTTTACATAAAGGACAAATTCATTAAAAATGTATAATAATTTAAACTTTAAGAATACTGTATTCAATGATTTTAAAAAAGTCACTTGTTGGTCTATCCGGTAATGTCGCCTGGTTTATAACCTTCTCAAAGCTGCTTGATGCATGCAACAGAGCTCATTATGTATAAGTATGTCTGAATGAGAAACACGTGCGTTGCGCAACTGTGCCTGCACTTCGCTACAATGCAGCCGCCTATAATCTTTTGCAATGCATTATGTACTTGAAATTATTTTCGTCTCTATAAACAGTGTGTGTTCTCCGTAGCAGAGATTATACCTACATTCTTCTATTTATTTCATAACATTCTTACAAGACCAGCCGAGTTGGAATCGTGCAAAATTAATTCGCATCGTGGCAATGGTAATTCGGTATTGTCTATCCGTAGTTTCGAAAACATCCGTTAGGCAGGCTACAATATAACTTTACAATAATCAATTATTTGTGTCACATTGTTAAAACTGCCTGCAAGTTACTAAGTAAAAGTAGGTACACCTAGGATTGTTTTCGTGGTCTACCGTTAGTAATGTTGCAATCCGTAGTGTAAGGTACCAATTGACTCAAGCAGGTGCTCCATGGTTGGGAGCCTCGCGTGAACCGACGCAGCAGGGCCCGCGCCCGTGACGAGATGGTCCCGATAGTTCGAGACATTGACCTCAGTTTTAATGCTATGATTTTGTGCGATATTTAAGACGTCTAACTGAAAAGTCGACAGATCTTGCGAGTTTTCTTTCGCGACAAGATTCCAAACTTTTTAAAACAAAGGATTTCCAAGGGTTTTCATAATCTCTCGTTCTAAGCCCCTGACCTAACCAGATTCTGAATGAATGAATGAAAGATTTATTTTCCTGGCTACTACACATAAAATAACATAAAAATAAAAATTACGTACTAAATGATAAAGATATTGTGCGCAGCAGAGCTCGTGGAAAATATGGTCTTCGCTCAGCATTGTGCTGGATACACACTGATGGTTTTCTGGTTAGAGTCCTGATATTTTCCTGGTCGTACATCGCTACCACCAGTGTCCAGCCTTATCAGCATTGGACTGATTGTAATGACGTTTGATGACATCGAGTGGGCGAACCGGTTGCCTTTGTCTTTAAAGTGGAATGTACTATACTAGGATCATTGATTCGCAAGGTCTCACGTTCCGCTTCATGGTAACTGCGATGAGTCAGTTATATATAACATATGGTCATTTTATGTTAGTACCTAACTATTGAAATATTCTATTAGATAGAAAGATAATTCAAAAAAGTAAAGGTCTTGTTTTTAGTACCTAAAGCCTGCGCGTTGAATAGTTTTTGCAGTCTCTTGCATCAAGGCTACTGTAGAATGTACTCTACTGTTTTTTACCTTGGACAATGCAAGTCTTATCAAGCCTTTATTCATTTTGCGCATTGGATTGCAGTGACTGTGACAGATTCATAGGTAAGTAGCAGTTTAATTTATCTTTTTCTGTGCAGATGATCTTTGATCTAACAAAGCTAGTAGTTAGTTGGGTCGGACTAAAGGTGCGCGTTGATTGGCCTCACCAGCCGCACCGCACGGACGAACGCAAAGTATTTTATAACATACGACTGCGTCCACTATTGGCACCGCCCGCACCGAACGCCGGCATATACGAACAAGGTATGCATTGCCACGTACTTCGCTGGCCGGAGCGGGCGGCGCCCGTCACAGGTTGGATGGCAGTCAACTCACGAAAATAACTAAGGTCAACTGGGGTTAAAGTTGACTCACTTGTTTCTCGTTAGATAATTTATAATTAGCAAAATGCAACTTTATTGCTCAACTTAGCAAATTAGAACTTATGATAGATAATTTGTTTAGATTTTCAATGCATTTTTAACATTTTTTACGGCTTGTGGGAGTATGTAAATAAAGTTTTTTTTTTTTGTAAAAGTAGGTAATTTCGGTTCTGAAGTAAGTATAATAATGCCATTGCTTCTTTCACGCTTTTGCCCCGGTTAACCATTAATGAAAAAATCCAGATGATACGAATACAGTGAACGCATGCCACCGGCAATCCCGTTCAATCCGTTGCGTACCGTGCGGCGCCGGTGCGGACCAATGAACGCGTACCTTAAAGAGCACCTACTCGTTTCTGTTGCAAACAAGTAAATAAAGTGCTTTAAATATTCGGTTCGCGTGTGCAAGTGGGTATTTGCATCGATCCTTTCCTTTACTTTATGGGTTTCTAAATACCCTTAGTGTGGTGACGTCACGAAGGCCATTGAGTAAGACTGCCGCAGCGGATTACCTAGTCCCATCGGCCCCTGGTGGCCCGGCCCCGGTACCGGGGCGGATGGATGACCCTGTTTTGGTATACGCTAAGTACCTACTAACTGTTACTCGGGCAAGACCCCAAAAAACACCTAAAAGATCAAATGATCATCAGTAGAAATTATTACGCTTTATAGCATTCGTCACGACTTCAACTCAGGTTTTTTGAATGCCTCATTTTTTTCACAATCGTTTCCGTAATTTCGTAATTGTTGGACCAGTTAGCCCAAAAGCCGTTACATGAGATCATCAATCGTTAGTGACAAACGAAGAATTTCATTCATTCGTTTCGACAGTTTCGAAAATATTACAAATACTTCTGCAGCTGCAGCTTTTGCAAGTTTCTGTTGAGGAAATGTTCATATTATCAAGATTGATTCACTGTATGAAACAGCACCAAACAATACCAAAGTGGCGTATGACCGCGCTGAAATGGCAACTGCCAGAAAATAACAGTGTTGATTATAGTAGTTTTTTAACTTTTATGAAAAAACTACTAATACGATAGGTATCAATAAAATTTATAGGGGACCACCTTGAGACTATGCCCCATATATAGGTAAAACCATTGAAAACGGACCATTCGTGACAGAGTTATCAGTGTACAAACAAAAAAAACATATGTAGTCACCGAATTGATAACCTCCTTTTTTGGCGTCGGTTTATAAGGTCATAGACACATTGCAAAATACTGGTCGTATCACAGCGGATGCTCAGTAGCCGATAAGCAGAACAATATACATAACGGAAGTAACATTGTGCTGGAGTTATTATCAGGTGACACTTTATAAACAAATAGGTTCCTATCACATCATCACATGGTGACTCATCCGGTAATGTCGCCTGAAGAGATATATAGATGTGATTATATCCGATAAACTCGAGAAAGTATGTAGGTACAGACACCTGCACTGAGATGTATATATTTCACAATTTTCAAATGAATGTAACGGTACTAAACCTGAAGTTGTACACAGCTTCACAGCAGTTCTGTCTTATATAAAGAGATCAAGATCCAAATAATGAGATCTATAAACTTCTCTAAAATCTTTAGTTGAGTAAGTACCTACTCTGACGGTCAACCCAGTTTATTGACAGTTTGCTTTAGAAATTCGTTCTATCATGCCATTCTACACGATACCCATTTCCACAAAAGGACTGTCTTGTCTACATACAAAGCAAGGCTTCCTAGCAGAACACTGCAGTACTTACACTAACTTGACGCTTTCTTCTTCCATAATTACTTTGAAAGCATATTAATCTGCGACATCACGACTGTTTGTTGTTAAAGTACCTAGAATGTAGGAGAGATCCAGACGGACGCAGGCGAGCTGTGATTTGTTCCCCGCTGCGGTTAAAAACTGTTTTCATCAGAAAAGACCATTACCTACCAATAGGTAGGTACCTGCAAAAATTGTTTCAGCAGGGCTACCTACTTTAAACCATTGAAGAATTCCGATCGGAAACGTTAGCTTTTCTCAACCCAGCTCTAAAACAAGAGAGGATCTCTTGAAATCTTTGTCTTGAACATCGGCGATGTTCATTCCGAAATGGGTTTAAGGCTGGATTGAGCGAAAATCTTTCCGATGTTTTATAAAATGGCCCTGCAGGTGTGGGTTTTGTTGTTATATAGATACTCGTAGTTTAATGATAACCGAACCGACACGACACACAAGGAATCCTGGTGAGGATTCAGAAATATCAGGTACCTAACCTACTTTATGTGTCAGTTATGGTGTAGTTGTATTGTTGTCGCTATTGTATTTGGTATCTTATAAAATCCAAGTGGCTGACTATTGCAAAGATTACAAACACAATCATATTTGACTAACAAAGAGTACTAGGTATACAAAACTATAACTTTCTACAGATGTAAGTTTAATAGATTGTGATCCCCGCTAACTAATCTAGGTAATTCCTTATCTTGTTCGATCATATTTCTAGTTATAATGAGCCCAGTCATAGAATATAATTCTAAGAAAAGGTAATTGTTGTGATTCAGGCGCCACTCGATTCCAAGGTTACTATTACGTCTATCTGAGGTTATGAACCAGTAAACCGCAGCTAACTGTCTCAGTAACTGTTCTTATTAGGACTGGCATAAACTTTGACGATAACAGGTCATTAACCATTTTTTTAAGAAGCAGGTGCAATATTACGCACCTTTTCTAACACAACGAGTGTGATAAGGACAACTATAACTAGACCTCGTGTCTGAATTATATACAATGCTTATCTGTTTGAAGATCTTGACACAATTTTGATACGAAGTTTGGAAAACGCGTCATGGCTTCTAGTATCAGTGATGTCGATGATAATACAAATGCAACACACAACAAACGCACAAAACGTGGTACCTAGTCGACGTTGGTTAGATATATCAGATTAATGAATGCATGTTGAATTACACATTTTATGCATAACTCATGGTACCTATTGTAGTGACTAGTATTTAAGGATACCTGCATTCCTTAACTTATGCTGTCTCCGGGGGACAACTGACAGTGACAGATAACAGATGACACCTGAGATGGAGAGATGTATACATAGTCTCTAGGAGTGAGTCAGTCTGTGGTCAAGCCGGCACGAGCAGGCGCGCGGGAAGTTACTGCGAGATATTATTATGTGATATAATAATAACGAGGGAGTTGTCCTGCTAGGAACCAGCGTGGTGTAAGGCATACACTACAAATGGCGATGAGGATAACGAGGTATTTATGTATAATCTAGAGAACATAAGTACGAATCGGTCAAACAAACAATTTCACAAAAAGTTGTCCACCATCCTGTGTAGGCTAACTTATTGCAAATTATACCTACTGTGATATCCTATGTTGGTTATCTAGGTCATTTTTATGCCACAAGGATTCAAGAATCAATATTTAGTGTTTTTCTGATAGAAAAGGCAAAAATAAAGCATAGTTTTTTTTATCTTTTCTTTGCCAAACATTTTGGCACGAGACGGTTGGTGTATTTTACCAAAGATCCTTGTAAAAATGAAAAATATTTTTTTTCTTCAAAAAAATTATAAAAAGGTATGGGAATTAAGGTTAATGTAGAACCTTTATTGAAAGTAATATCATGCGGGGTTAAACAAACTTTGGAGCATAAAATCTGAAGCCTTAATTGTAAATATCTGATAAGGGATGGACAATGCTTGGGGTCATAGATATGGGAGCTGAGCTAAGGTATTGCCATCTCTTGCTATTGACAAGCAGTGATAATACAGACGGGGATATTTTTAAGCATTGCTTACGTTTCGTTTATAAGTATGGGGGTTAGTTGTTATCATGGGTGCGACTTGAAAGTGATGCGTGTAAAACAAACTGCAGAAACAATCATGGAACTAATTTACCATTTCAAAATAAGAATGAAGGCCTTAAATGAAGAGATCGGTAGGTAATGTAAGATTACTGGTAATATACCTGGATGATGATTGGAACTTACTTACCTACAAGATAATACCTACTCTCAAAGTATTTTTACCTAGTATATGTGTACAAATTATTTGAGTAAGTAAGAACTAAAGTACCAATTCCTTCCCACCATACGTTTGAAAATAAAAGGAAAATTAAACCCAAATTTTCCTGAGTTGAGAATGGATTATTTGAAAGAAAAACATGTTAACATTTAGTTACTTGCTTATTCAAACAACTGTTGGCAGAGTTCAGTGATAGTGGAAATACTCTTGTTCAAAAAAGACAAGGTAAGTATTTTAAAGAACTTACTTCTTTGAAATATCCCGGTTAATTATAAGTCAGTAGGTACCTAAAGAAGCTAGCTACCTACTAATTATATAAGTACCAAATAACTAGGTAAGTTAACATACCTACCTGAGGCACATTAGGAGATCCTCTTGGTAGCTAGAGTAATCCTAGTAAATTAGTAGGTATATTGACCAGGTATGGACAGCTAACATAGGTAACAGTTTAGTTGCCTTGAATCATGGGTTCTCAATAGCTCTCTGTCTATGCAAATTGTACTGTTTGTGGTCGATTCAGCTATCTATACTGGTGCATCTTGGCAGATGTAGGTACAGTTGTCAATAAACAGAATTTCAAACATGCTAGAATTCAATTACCTAGCGACAATTAGTGATTAAGAGTGCAAATAGAATGTAGAAATAAAAAAGCACAAACTTCCTCTCATATTGTTATCCTGGCTTCTTAATATCATTATCAGAGCAAAACATTCTAATTGAAAGATAAGATACCCAACACATGACAAATGGTAAATGACTTTCCACCATTATAAGAGCTCATTCTATGTATACAATGTATTATATGTGCTTCACCTGTAATTTACATGATAGGTATAAGTTTATGTACTTTGTAATTAACACCTTATCTGCATAAACACAGATTTACACGAGACAATAGATTTTCTATTGTGTCCGAGATGGTGGCGGTCTAGAGGTCAATGGCGATATATAAACTGTCGCCAGGTTCACAATAAAGGAGAGGAAGATAAGTGCCTAATTATAATTGCATGGTTGAGGAATCATTTTGTTAGTACTTAGGTATTAGCAAAACCAAAATAAAACCATAAACCTTGCGTAAAGTTTTGAAAATGGAAGAAAACTTAAACTCAAATTTTCGTGTTTTAAATTAAGAATGGAAATGTTTAGAGATTTTATACATGAGTATACAACTTATTAAACTACTAGATCTGGTGACGCGACGAGGCAGTACTAGGGTAGTCTGCACATACATAAGTAGCGCCACCAAGAGGCCCTAGATAGATACTATAAGTAGGTATAACTCATGTAAGTAGGTACGATGGCAGTTATCTACGTACTTATTTGACGAAGAGGTAGTGGATGGTCAAATAGCATAAACAGAAGTAAGGACTCCCGGAAAAATGAAGCGGTGAAATTTTATCTGGACATCAACAAGGATAATGTGTGAAGAACGATAATTGGTGGAAGTAACTTCAGAAAACATTATGGTTTAGTAACAGTGGATATTCTTTAGTATAAGGTACATCAACGGAGGAACGTGTTAAGTTGAGATAAAATCACAAAGAAGTACCTATGAACCATAAACTCATACTTTGGATGAAGGAAGACAAAATATAGAAGTCGGACGACGAGACGGCGGCAGCGCTATCGTGTCATCGGCGTGTTGGCAGCGCGGCGCAGAGTGGCGGCGACGCAGCAGCGTCGTAATATCTAGGTGATTGGTACAAGAAATCAATCTTAGAGATAAATCTTCAGAATCAGCGGCAAAACAAAAGTACTGCCCGACCACACTTGTGTTTCACAAAACCTGTAACGTGTATAGTGCGCGGTTCTAATCAGTCTACTTATTTGAATTCAAATGCAACATGCCGCGCCAAGGGCGACGACGACACATCTGTCTCTCCTACGCGCCACGGTTCCTACACGACTAGCACCATCGCGCGGCGAGTGAGGAAGAATAAGGCGGCCCGCGCGATTCCGCGATTGAAGATTCGGCTCGAGAACTTTCCTTGGTTTTACGTGTTTAATTGCTTTCCGTTAGTTTGCCCTAGAGGTCGCGGGTTCGATTCCCGCACTGGACAGACATTAGTGACTAACACAGATACAGTAACCCATAGTACAGGCTGTGCCTGGTTTGTGATCGGTTGAACGTGTGTGGTATGTCCGGAATATTTATTTATATTATATTTAGTTATTTTGTGTTAAAAGTGTATTTGTATGTCCAATTAAAAGTCTAGTGTTTGTGGTCGTTTTACTAACAATTCCGAACTCCTGAGAAGACAGCCAGCCGGGCAAACGCTAAACGTGGTTTCATGAAAAGTGTTTCGGGATTGTTGTTGTTAGGGTGTGTTCATACTCGACCGACACTAGTGCGAGTTTTAGTGAACATTGGGGCTTGCAATCGAATATTCGAATACCACCAAAAAATGGTTGAATACTACAGTTTCGAATATTTGCAAGCCCTAGTGAACATTCGTCAAATCGAATGCCTACTGTCATGCATGAGAATTGGAAATTCGATATGCCTAAATTTTGGTTTGAAAGATAATTCTTTAAAGCATCTTTCCACGACTCGATAATAGCAACAAATATCGAAATACGTACATAACGAGACCATAGATGTATGAACGCTTAATACCATGTTAGAATCATGTGGGCCTCATTATGAACCCTGTTTAAATAAAGGGTAATCTAAATAAACTACTATACTCATTATATTCAAGAGCACAATAAATAGTCAGCATTTCTCAAATAAACCGCAACTTTTGGAAGAAAAGGTAGCTTAACGTTCAAGATAATCGATTTAGTCACTCAGGTTTGCTATTTAATTGGTTGCAAACGTATTGGTTACACATGCTTGCCCATTTGTTGGTTGCATTGCAAGTATTGGTCACACAAGCTTGCCATTTAATTGGTTGCAAGTATTGGTCACACAGGCTTACCATTAAATTGGTTGAATGCTGTCGAGCGCAGGCTTACCGTTAAATTGGTTGCACATGTGCTGATGGGAAGGCGTACCATTAAATTGGTGGCACGGCGTGTCATTGGATTGGCGGCAGTCTGACTGAGCCGTACTATTAAATTGGTTGCAAGGTTGCTGGTCAGACGTCCAGCATTAAATTGCTGGGGAAGGTGTTCTATTAAATTGAATGCAAAGTGTGAACCAAAGGGCTTGCCATTCAATTGGTTGTGGGAGGTATTCCACTAAATTGGATGCAAAGTGTGGACCAAAGGGGTTAAATAGCCCTTGCTTAAAGGCACACCGACAAGTTGATTAGCGGTGGACCAAGGAGTTAACCATGTTTGAGTAGCAAATTTAGTGACCAGTTTTAAATGGTTTACGAGATTTTAGTATATTATAACGAACTGATATCTAATATACCTGACGGCACATGAGATACTGGCGTTAGGTCAAGACTGCTGTGACTTCGATTTTCTGTAAGTGATTGTTCCTATTAAACTACAAGAATCCGGTAGGCCAATTAGAATATCCGTCATTTTCATTAAAAAAAAAATTAAGAAAAAGGAGGGAGAGAGGTAGGTGGCGTAGTAGGTTTTAAGTTATGATCAGGGTATGGATGTTCAAATGTACCTACTAGTGATTAAAATGATCTGGCTATCGGGTATACATCGGCTAACCGGGCTTTCATTACAGGTTTCTTCTCGAAAGGGATAATGCGCTAGATTATTATTATTATTATTATTTCCCTTGCTTTCAGCAAGGTAGTGATACGATAGCTCAGTCATATTGACCTGCTACCGGCATCTGAAGTAAACGAACTAACGAACGGGCTGCGTTCAGTTACCGACTCGTGTGTCATCGAATTATCAAGCAACTGTGGGGTGGGTATCACGCGGCTGAGTTACTTGAAATAACGTGTTATTTCAGTGGTAGTTGAATTGTATAGTAGAAGATAAGAACGGTAGTGAGGGTCGGTAGAGTCTGTCTACTCGCCAGAGCATTACTTCTAGCGAAAGTGATGGTGGTCGAAAATAGATTTATTAAAATTATTTTAACAAGGAAGGGATGTAGTGACTAGTATTTAAGGATACCTGCATTCCTTAACTTATGCTGTCTCCGGGGGACAACTGACAGTGACAGATAACAGATGACACCTGAGATGGAGAGATGTATACATAGTCTCTAGGAGTGAGTCAGTCTGTGGTCAAGCCGGCACGAGCAGGCGCGCGGGAAGTTACTGCGAGATATTATTATGTGATATAATAATAACGAGGGAGTTGTCCTGCTAGGAACCAGCGTGGTGTAAGGCATACACTACACCTATACCTACTAATAAGTAATGAATGACTCATGCAGAAGATTTCTTGAAAAAAATGCGTATACCTGCTTATTTGATAGTGAAAGTCTCAGTCTTTTTATAACCGTGAACTTTCAATGAATGAAGTCGAAAAAAGGTCGAAAAGGATGTAATGCTACAAAAAATTCTACGTTTATGCATGACACTGATCGTGTGTAAATCTTCACTGGTAGACGAGGGGGTTCAGATGATTTATGTTGTCGCCATTGTAAACATTCTTTATAAATTTATAGGTAATTTCACTGTTATGAGTTTTCATTACATTTGTACAAATCTTTATTACCTTAGAAGACAATTAGGTAACGAACGATCTACTTTCATAATGAGAGCATTAGGTAGGTATCACGCTTTTGCTATCAAGCGTGTCAATTTCATTGTTCATCGACATTTCTTTGTCGCTTTATGAGTTTATATCGTGGGAGAATGGACTTTTCACTTGTAGAATTGTTATTTTATTACGCGTGAAAGCCTAGATTCCATTGTTGATTCCTCGGTTGAAATCGGACATGCGTAATTTGATGTTTCATTTTGCATCGTTCCTAATGGAAATGTAATGACGAATATAGCAATAACTCTTAACCTACGTTCGTATAAGTACATCGAATGAGCTAGGCCATCTTTGATGATAGAGTTTTTAGGCCGCCCACAGAACTCCGTCATGAAATGAATCCGTAAAATTATAATTGCATAAGATCAGCGAATTGTTCCTAAATCTTTTATCGTCTAACAAAACTGGAGACTTTTTGCATTCGGAAACATTGTATACCTCATCATCATCATCATTTCAGCCGTTCGACGTCCACTGCTGAACATGACCTCCCCCACAGACAGAGCAAATTTCTTATCATGTGGGGGGATTTGCCTTTACTCACCACGCTGGGCATGCGGGTTGGCGAGCGCAGTTAAAGCTATCGTTGTTAAAATGAGGGACGCTGCTGCCCATCCCCTAGCTTTTTTCCCTTAGTCGCCTCTTACGACATCCGCGGATAGGTAGATATGGAGGGGCCTATTCTTCAGCCGGGGCCACCACGGCCATTTTATACCTACGGATAAGTTATCCATGGATGAAATATCATGTTAGAGTTATACGATTATCGATACAATCACTGATCTGGTAGATCCGTAGATAGATTCATTCATACTTCAAATTCGGTTAATTTTTGAGAGATTATTAGTTTCGTTCTTAAATAAAGTAATATTCGCCTAACTCTACAGTGTGTTTCCCACTAAGATTCTAACTGCATTTGATTTGCCCTGTCCAATCTGCTCAGATTCTATCTCACCCTATTAGATTGAATCTTTTTCCTTTACATCCGAGTTGCACAAATCTAGCCATAGAAGAGGGTCTGAGGACTGATTGTCTGATTGAATTAGCGGATGTCGCTCCAATGCGGGGTCTTCAGGTCAGGATGGGTCGAACAGGGTCAAGATTGCGGGATTTATGAACAGCCGGCAACTTTAATCAGCTGTCTTCGTCAGCGTGTGTATATGACTCACTTGAACCGTTGACTAATGATAATGGGCTAAGGGCTCGGTAAGTTCATAATAGGTAGTATTATTTTTTAATTCTTAGCTTAACAGAAGGTAATTACGTGTATTAGAATATTTTTTTTTGTAGAATTAATTTAAATACCTTCCCTGATGGAAACTAGTAATAAGTCTCCTCAACTATCCTTTACGTGGTTACGAAGGTACTTGAAAAATCATCATCATCCACAGCCTGACTTCACCCACTGCAGGGTATAGGCCTCCCTTTGTATGTGCCATTCTCCTCTATCCTGTCTGTGCAAGCCTCATCCAGTTGCGGCCTTGCGATGTTTGCGATACCGTCTGCCCACCTCGCTGCTGGACGACCAACATTCCGATCTTCCGACTTGAAAAATATTGCATACAAATTATTTCGAGGCCTACTTCTATTAAAATAAGTAGCTAGGTATATCTCTTCCGTCCTATTTCATTTTTCACCAAAAAAAATTGTTTCGATGCTTCCTAAACTAAGTAGGTAGTTACTACTAACTTTTTTACATGCATTGTAGTTTGCAATGTTTGTTTGCGGCAAATAAATACCTTGGTATTTAGAATCAGCACACTTCTAACAGGTGAACAAATCGTTATCAAAAGTGAATGGGTGTGTGTTATCAGGATTTGTACTCCGTCCCTATCACAGCAAGACGTGGACTTTATCAAGTGCTGATAGCATTTGTGGGGAAAGCGTAATCGATAATTGTGTTTATTTTTGCTTTCAGCTCCACAAAGCCACTTACGTATTTAGGGCACGCTATTTTGTCGACTGTACAGTGTACAAAAGCATTTTTTTAGGGATGTAGGTTATACCTACCTATTATTTGTTCGATTTTAATTTGGGGTCCCACAAGGCGGTTTTGTGGGTGCTCTGCTTTAACATTCTATCGTTGGACTGGCTGGCATCAGAACTAGAGCACCAAGACACAGATAACATAATACTATACTCGAGATAAGGTGTTAAGAATTTTTTCACTTTGTGTGTCCAATTCCGATTATCTCCATGCCCTTTTACGAAAGTGAGAATGTTTGCCCCACGTCATTTTTTCGTCGTTCGTTTTTTCTGCTTTCGTGGTAGTTTATTTTTTAAGCTTTTTTCTTGGGATAAGACCCTGTAGATACTACGTGTTTGAGTCGCATCAAAACCGGTTTTTATGCCGTCGTTGCTATCCCTGTAAATGGTGCCGCTGCTGGCTGATTGGGATCCGACAGCCTTGAAGCAAAAAATGTTCCGAATAACTTATGTTCTAGTTTACTTTCGAGGTGGGTAAACAGTACCTAGTAAGGATCTACATACTGATAGGAAATAGGATAATTTTTTGACTTGAAACGACAGTCTAGCTAGGGGCTTAGTTAATCACACTAATTCTAAATGCGAAAGTAACGTCTCTCTATCTGTTTATACCTTTTAGAAACGTCTGAACCGATTTTGTTAAAATTTGTTGTGGAGATTTATTACCGGGTACCTTCCGCGCAAGCGAAACCGCTGGCAGCTGTTAACTGCAAAGATTGAATTGTATGGAAATGGCATTAGTTTGAGAGATGCCACTTAGCTGCTGCAAATAAATTATTTCATTTCATTTCAAAGTTCGTAGACTAAATCCCGTTGTCTGTATGGCGTAAGCGTGAAAGGAAAACGAAGCGTGGGGATCTGGCCTAGACCCCTACGCCGTCGTCTGTCGTCGTACTTATCGTCAGGTGTAAAAACGCTCTAAGACCGCCTAAGATTTGTCTAACTTCTGTAGCTAGTTCTATGAAATCTAACTAGATTTCTTATAAGAATTCCAAACAACACAGATCAAGGGATAACCTAAAGGTGTATAATGCTAATGATCATTCTGGGTAGGTTCAAGAGAACTAGATAGTTTAGAAATAAACGATGGGAGTTGCACAAGGTTTAATGATGGGCCCTATATTTCTCGTCTTATATGATAATAGGTAGATAGGTAAACTTACCACAGCTATAAGTTTTCCCCGCACCGTGATGCCGATCATGGGTGCGAACCGCACCTCCACACCTGGCTCCACCACAAGCTCAGCGTCTCTTTCTATCAGAAGGTCGTCCCGAAGGAGGTAGGGCTGTCCCTCTCGCTTCCACACAGTCCGACCTCCAGCCAGCACGCCTCCAGGCAGCTCCGTCAGGCCAGCAGACTTGTTTACCAAATACGGGTCCGTGTCCATCAACTCTTGTCCACTACACATACACAAACAAATAACATACAGCATTAACACTGTCCGCCACTTGTATTTGGTGTCGCCAAACTGACTGTGTCTCTTCTGTAAACCCATATCTTTCGAGTATTCCATGATTCACTAACTGAACACGAAAATATTCATTTCACTTTTATTATCGTTGTTCCTTGCATCAAACTTTTACAACAATTCAAACATTGCACAAATATTCACTGTAACTAAGTACATATCTCAAGAGAAACATTATTTGATACGAAAGAAGATCACTTTGAGGAATGTTGGTATTCAAAAACAGTTCGATAGCGAAACAAAGGTGGGGCTAACAAAACGATGGAAACAAACGAAAATTACGCGCTGTCGCGCGACCGTTGAGCAAAGTCGTTTGGCCGGTTTGCGTTTCCTCCTCCCTCCTCAACCACACCACAGAATACCACATACTCTCATCGAACGAAAGCCTCCTCCCACTCCCACCCTCGCGCCTCGCTCGCTGCTCGCGCGCTTCGACTGCCTGCTTGCAATGCTGCCAACTCTGAAATTTTTATTTTCCCCCAGCCTCAGTGGAAAATACCCTAAGTTCAACAACATTTGCAAAGTTTTAAATAATTCAAACTTTTTTGAAAAATCATACTTTTTACTGTACTGTACACAGTGCACACATAAATTGCTTATTTCTAGTGGATTTTTTTCTTCACACTTTAAATTTTATCCCCTAAACCCTTAAAAATTCTGTACCCAAAAGATACCCTAGGAACCAAAAAATACCCTTAATTTAGGGAAATATACCCTAAGTTGTGGATACTGCCTGCTTGCTTGAAAATCGATCTGACGTCGTCTTCATTCTTCTTCTATCGTAGCTTCATACATAGTTCAAGCGTAAGTAGTAAATTGTACAAAGACGCGCAGTAAGCGCGTATCGTAGTTTCCTTCCATCCAAACACACAATGTGAGTGCTACCATTCGTTCCTAAAATTCCATACCATTCTAGGCTTGTTAAAAAATATTTTTTCGCGAATATTAAGGAATGGTTTTAAAAATTATGTTTGATTACATGTATTAATTGCTATATGTATGTAATGATTTTACCTACATAAATTCATATTAGTCTTAGTGAGGATACTTATTTTATGTCATACGTTAAATGCATTATTACTTCTTGCAACACTCTGTTGAGATTCATTCCTTCACTCATTCATTCGCTCGATTCACAGGGATACCACCTAAATAATATATTGCTTCCCCATTTCTTAGGTAAAGTAATAATTACAGCAGGTACACCATGTCCTTTTTTCGGTGCCTGCCTACATTACGTGTTTTTTTTATTTTATTTGATTTATTGACATTGTGTTCTTTACTTATAATCAAAATGAGCTTTAAATGATGAAATTATTGCATTACTGGTAGTGCTGAGGTATACAATTATAAAAAGATTGTGGATTTGAATTAGTCGAGCACCATTTGAATTTTTCAATCCCAAAATAAGTGCAAAATACTGAAGGTGCAGGAAAATATCGTTACTTAACCTCCTCATAACTAATCTATCCCTGGCATTCTAAGTCATTTGTCAAAACAAATTAGCTTTGTAAGGCCGTTTTTTATTTATGTAAATGCTGAAATCTAGTTCAATTTTTTGATGAGAGTGTATTGAAAGGAGAGTGAATACTCTCCTTTCAATATCACTCACACTCTTTTGCTATCTCTTGTAAACAACGTCCCCGGTATACAAACTCATTCACTTGTTCAAATCTTTCTTCACCAATCAGAATATTACAATCTGTCACACATTTATCTCTTTCAAAAACCATTACTTTCGTCTTACTTACATTAACTTTAATTCCTTTTCTTTCATAATTTTTTCATATTATTATTTTATTTTCATTTTCTTTCTGTCAATAAATGTTACCTGCCAGATACTAACATTTTGATAAAACATTCATTTTGAGATGCTGAGGAGCAAGTTCAGAATATTTGTTACCCCAATAAAATAAATATTTTTGTTGGCAACTCTAATTTATTTTGATCAATACTTTTCGCGTCATTCGTGATCCGGCTTTTGCATTACATTCGTTCAATTATTCTTCTTCACTCACTCTCGCGTGGAGTGAGAGCGCGTTGACCTAGATAAATGCTATTTTTTAGTTAAAATTAATGTAATTCCTTAGTTTTTAACCATTTTTTATTCATTTTGAAGTGGAAACAACATCGCACGATAAAAACGCGTAAGTTTTTGCATATTTGGACCTTTGTCAGTTACTAAATGAGTGTGGCGTCGTGCGTGGCACCAAGCGGCGACATCTTGTTTTCTCATAAAATTCTTTGTATTTATTTATCTAGTTTGGTTAGCATTTCTATTCCCTGTGATAGTATTCTATCAAACCCTCAATAAATAGTTCAGTGAATAAAATCTTAGAAAGTGAGCAACGAATCATATTTTCAGAAATTCAAGACAATCATGAGTTCTAACGGCGGCACACGGGTGTACGTGGGCGGCCTGGTGGAAGGCATCAAGAAGGAAGATTTGGAGCGGGAGTTTGACAAATACGGCAAACTGAACTCCGTTTGGGTAGCATTGAATCCCCCCGGTTTTGCGTTCATTGAATTTGAAAACTTACAGGAGGCTGAAGATGCGTGTAGCGCTATGAATGGTTTCGAGTTGTTAGGCGCGACTCTCAAAGTAGAGATCTCTAGAAGGCGAGACGGTCCTCGTCGGGGTGGCGGCGGCGGCGGCGGCGGTAACTTTAGAGGAGGTCGCGGAGGCGGGGGCGGCGGCGGAGGCTTCAGAGGCCGGTCGTTCGGCGGCCAGTCCGGAGGCGGCAACAGATCCTTTAACTCTTACGGTGGTGGCGGCGGCCGGCCGTACAATCGTAACGGAGGAGATAGCTATGGCTCCGGCGGCGGCGGCGGTGGCGGTGGTGGTGGCGGCGGCGGCGGCAACTTCCGTTCCAGATCCCCTCACTCACGCTATTGATCTAGAATTAATTTATTGCTAGGTTTAGGTTAGTGTTATCGTTATCTGAAGCCTTCCATGTGTTGAAATTCATTAACAAATACTGGGGGTTAATGCTAGGAAGAGTTCTGTTGATGCATCAAGGAATTAGAGGTTAGTTTGATTTCTATTTATTTTATGGTAATTTAGTTTAACTGACCGCATGGTATTTTATAAATCATTTTCATTAGACAGATATATTACTAGTGTCTGCCTGCAGATTAACTTGCAATATCCGGATAAAAAAAAAACTATGTCCTTGCTCATTGTTAGGCTATCTTACTTACTTGGTGAGTGGAATGGATTCTGCAATTAGGCTGTTGGTGGGCACTTGTTGTGTTATGGGTGAAGGCTGCTATTTAAGCCACCTGATGTCCTTCATTCCATACTAAATTTCATCAAGAATGGTTGTTGGAGTCATGAAAATGTTACTCACTTATAAACTATGACAAAAATCTTGCCTGCTGTTCATAGGTTAGGTTAAGTGTCACACTACTAGATTTAGTTGAGGTTTTTAAGAGGACAATGTTATTTGCATAAGCAATTACATTTTAATGTTGTTTATTTATAATGTCAAAAAAAAAGTCAAAGGGCATTTATTTCAATAAAATCACTAGGATCACTTTGAAACGTCTAAGAAACCAGGTGAAGCTATGCCTGTTCCTCGCGACCAAGCCTAGAAGAATCAGGCAACAAACACGGTTTGGTGCCTATCATTTTATCCTTTTTCACAATGTTAAGTCCGTAAAATATAAAATGCTCACTTCCACACTTGGGGAATTTGTTTTTCTGAACCCACTTAATGGTACAGAAGCCTCAGGCTCTCGCTCTTGACCGTTTTTATTGTAGGTTGATGATGATGATGAGTCTTATAATTCAAAGTTTTTTTTGTTTCAATTAGTACGAGGGACAGTAATGAAGCATGGGTGATAATGTACAGCCTGATAATTCAAAGCCACCAGTAGCTTTATGGCAAAGGAAGCCGCATAAAACTACCCAGATCGAAATCTATAGGTTAGGTTAGAGTGTAATACAACGCGCGAGGCGAGTGTGGCGCGTTAGCGTCCGCCGAAGCGCCAGAAACGAAGTGATCACGAAATATTAATTGGCATTTACTGGCTGTACATTAAGATCACACGCTGATAATGCACGTCCCGATTATGAACAGACTTATAATTTGCGACCCAGTATTTGAGTGCCTCTTTGCTCCCAATTATTGGTCATATATGAAAGGGACTCTACGAATACCTACTCACAATGTTTTTTTTTTCTTATTTCAGTTCCTTGGAAATTTTGATCTCTGATCAACTGCATTCATCGTGTGATGAAAATGAGAACAATCTTCAGTGTAAAATTAACATTCTACCTAAATTAATTTAAATAAGTTTCATGTCTAATTAAATAAAAGATTTATCGACTTCCATTATGATTTTATTGTATAATGATAAGATCATCCTTCCTATTGCTAGAATAGAATAACTAATTCAAGATGGGCTGCTAAGGCATGCCATTAGTAGTTCCATTTTGTTCAAAAAGTTTTTGCCTTCCATTTTGTCTAGTTTGATTTCCTTGAATGCTCCTCCGAGATTCTCCCATTTCTTATCTTGAACAAGTTCACTGGCAAAGAAGTCTTTTCTTGGTGACTGAGCGATGAAGACTTGTATTCCAACCGAAGGCTCGCATCTGATTGCTATCATTCTGTCACCTGGGGGAAGAGACTGGGTGAAAATAACATCACTAAACCCCTGATAAGCTTGGATAAAAGTGTTTTTTCAAAGAATGAGATAGGAATTAGACTTAGACAGACTTTGAACCTGGTGGTGATAAAAGTTCTTAAGACTCACATTGGCAAAGAGAAACTGAAAAACAAGGACCATACCATGACGTCATTGCCAATCAAATGCGAGCGTGTCAGCGCCATTTTACATAGTTGATGAGGCTTAAATCTTTGACTGTCAATCTACATCATTGGCCTATCAAAATCGCAGATTGTGGTAGGTAGACTCGATACTCAGTCAAGCTAAGCCAAGATCTCACTGCAGTATCACTCAGTAGTATAAAGTTCATTGCTCCCTCGTTATCGGCCAGCACGCAACCCTCGCATCTAAGAGTGTATTGATGTTTGTAATTTTAGCATACTAGAGTCATTTCATCAATGAGTTTCTTTCAACCTACATGAGGCAGACAAGAGGTGGTGATATGAGTCCACGCCACGAAAGACCGCGGCTGCTTTCATAACGAAAAATAGGTACAGTCACCTGCATTAATATGTATACATTTCATAAAACACACACAATGCTCATAAACATAGGTAGTAGGTGCCCAGGAATGTTGAAAATGGCACAAGTTGATATATCATTTTTGAGTTTTTCTGTGTAGATCAGAGATTAGGCTGCGGCATCGTTTTGGAATGTATACATCTTATTGTTGGTGACTACCCTAAATCATAGACATCATGGTTGATGCGGAACTAAATAATAGTACTGGCAGTGCTGACGGGAAACCAGACACCTATCTTTGATACCTGGTAGCATAAAGGTTACCTGTTGGAGAAGCTAGCAGACAAGAAGACGCGTTGCCCAGCGGCTCGACCGGCCCAGAGCCCAGGTGCGAACTACTGGCGAGGAGTTGCCAGCCCATGCACCTGCCGACGGCCTGCACAGCCGTCATCTGATGCTGGTATATCTGTTGGACAAAATAAAAGTTAAAAATAACAGGCCAAGCGCGTGTCCATACCTAATGTAGTTTTCTATAGTATGAGTCAGTATGGCTCATGACGCTGCTGTACCTACTGTGGTAATGTAACAGACAGAAGACGACGGAAGAACTTAAAACCAGCCATCTACACTCACCAGCAGAAAATGTGGCCCAGTACTAAAAGTTGATAGGTAATTAACAAAAAATTTGAAATACCGTATTTCCTTTTTTACTGGTTAAGCCAATAAACTCATTTTAATGTCAATTATTGACAAACTAGCTTCCGCCCGCATGGCCGCTCGCGTGGTACCTACATAAAAAGCCTATATGCTATTCTAGGTAAAGAACTCTTTATATTCCAAGTTTCATTAAAATCGGTTGAGCTGTTAACAAACATCCTCACAAACTTTCGAATTTATAATATTAGTAGGATTAAACTATGGCTTGGGTTGAGTAGAAGTGCAATGTGTAGCTCAACGCTGAATCCAAGATTCTTACCTGACAATAAATTAGATCTCTCAGCTCCTGCAGTTCGTACGACAGATGGCGCACTTTTCCGTCACGACATATGCATTTGAGCGTTTTCTCTCCGACATGAACCACAAGCGATGTCCGGCACACTGCGTCGTATCTGGCAACAATATTAATTACTAGTATCCGCCCCATAAGTAGTCTCTATTTTAAAACTCTTTATATTCCAAGTGTCCCCATCTTTCTGCCTCTATCTCAGTTTAGTGGGGTCGCCACAACATTGTACTCTTTTATTTCCCTCTATCAGCCGTCATGTCATCTTTCACATGGCTCATCCATCTTTTCTTTGGCCCACCTCTACTTCTTATCTATGTTCATTAATTTTTGGACCCATTTAAGATAGAAGAACGAAACCAAAGAGAAACTTACCCATATGCCATAATGTTGATTTTAACACACGATTGCGTTGGGCTGTTCAAAGCATTCCAATGCGACACGATTAGAGGGTCCTTAACCTAGAAAAAGAAAAAGTTTTAAGAAAAAATTAACAGAAGAGTGAAAGTCTATTATACTGATATCTGGCTGACTTGATCAAATCGGAGCCGACTTTAAACTTACCAAAAAACATATTCAATTGATTTTTATTTGTGTTTATTGGTAACAAAATAAACTTTTATCTATTCTATTTAAAAACAATTTAACAATCGTATTTGAAATAGCTGAAGTTTGTGCATATTATAATGTTAAATTAAAATAATATAAATACACGCGACAACATTCAGTTCAGTAGGCAGCGCGTTAAAAAGCTTGACAGCTAGAGCCATTTAACTGAGGACATAAAGGTGCTCCAAAGTCTTTACACCTTGTGAGTAATCTCTATTTTCTCTGCTTTGTATTCTCATAATTAAGTGGATTTAATCCCACAAAGGAGCCATTTCATTCTGGGCCTGGTCCATGTACACTACAAAGAAAATTAGGTAAAAATAGGAGATTACAAGAAAAATACAATTTCATTAATTTGAAGACAAATGCGATGGTACAAGAATAGTTCTTCTGGTAAGTTTTTTACTATGTGAACACTATTTGAAGGCCGCCATGTTGGTTTATAATTGGCGTTTGACATAACATTGACATATTTTTCATGTCATGTTGATTGATTTGATGTTTTTGTTTTGTCAGATAAAAGTAGGTTGTCAAAATGACATTTCACGCACGTCCATCCGCCATATTTTTGTAGCGCTGTGTGTTGCTCTCTTTGTCGAAGAAAATCTTAATGTACCTTAGAAAGAAGTCAAATTAAATAAAATAACCAATTAAATACGTTTACTTTATTGCTTAGCCATATTTTAGAGTAGTGTACACAGTGCAGGCCCAGGCTCCATATATTGATGAAACGTCTCTTTATGCCTCGAATGTATAATTAATGAAATAAAATTTATAATGTATTAGTTTTAATTTTCTTTCTGTAAATAAAGTTAAAAAAAAACTTTATATTGATATTACTTTTCATAGGTACAAAAGCTTAACACTAGTACGTACTTCTTTAGCGATGGTGTCGAGCACGTATTCGCTGCGCCGGCGCATGAAGAAGTGCTGAGCTTGCTGGATTATCTGCTCCAGCAGGGACTGTTCCTTGCTCATGTCCAGCAGCTCGTAGCGGTCGGCTGCCATTGGTCCTGCAATAAAACTAGCATTAATATTGGCTACAATTTAAAAAAAAATAAAAAAAAATTATGGCCCATGATCAAGACAAAGTTTTCGCAATTTTCTACAATGCCATGTAGAAAAGTACAAGTAACTACTTCATTTTAGGGATTTCAACGCGCGACCCTCCTTTAGTTAGCGGCATGCACTAATCAAATACGCCACCGAGTCGAATACTCGTCTTGTCGCAAATCTTCGGGATGTTCCTCGGCTCGAAGCGCCGATAGCGCCAATATTTATAAAAAAATAATAGCATTTCCACGAGTGCAAGATAACACTTAGTAACCAATTATACATTTATGGTACTACTTTTTGACCCCTTACAGCAGTCATACATGTTAGATTGACTATTTATTTATTAAAGGTATTCAACAGAAGAATCAGTTAGTAGCAACTATCTGGTTAACTGAATAAATAAGGAAATTTCACCATGTGCATGATTTTTCGTTGCATATTTTTTTTTAATATTAACTCCCAGCCTTGACTTTAGTTCTGACTCCCTGGGTAGCCCATGTGGATGCTGGGGGTTGTGTGTACAACACGCAGAAATAAACTTGGCACCGGCGTGAAATGTGCTTCCCCTTTCCACCACACCGCCTACCGCTCTCTCGAGTGAGAATGAGACAAAACATTACAGCGAGGTGCCTATTTAACAACTGCGTGTTGTGTGTACCTGCAAGACAGCGCCGCTTGGAGGGTCCGAGGGGTCCGGTGGCGGGGTGCGGGAAGGGGTGGTGCGTGTTGGCGTGGTGCACCGCGCGCAGCAGCTGGTGCAGCGAGTGCTCCAGCACGTGGTCGTGGTCCGCCTTGCCCGCCGCCGCCGCCTCCGGCTGGATTTCATTTATTTCAGGCAACTTAGTAAAGTACATGTACAAATACAGGACTAATAGATATAATAGGCAAGCATGTATCGGTGGAACAGTATGCCTAGCTGCGTTATACCTAATATTGTGCTATAGTTTCACAAAAATTTATTTTATCCGGGATGTCGGATGCCTTTTGCTGCTAGCTCGATGTTATACCGTACTTACCTACCTACATAGGTTATAATAATGATCTGTGCCCTTCTCTTCATCGCCTGATCGCGGCTGATGGCTTCCGTGGATCAAACCTGCTGTGACGACAGCAGACATTTTATGGCGAGGCTGAAAAGCAGCGTAGCTGAGTTCTCGACCATTTCACCTGTCTACTTACATACATAACAAAACTTGTAAATTACTAACTGTATCTTTATAACTGTGTGTAGGATTCTTGGTGAATAAATGCCCCCTTGATAAAAAAAAAATTAAAATAAAATAATTTTAATTTATTTTTTTAACTTTTATTTCTTGATCAGCTTGTGATAGATAAACTTGCTGGCATAACTATAAAGGTAGGTACTTACTTTGACATTTTCAGTATTAGAATTGTCTTTCTGTCCATTGTTATGCCGTAGACCTATAAGCAGTTGGATGCCTGGTAACACCTGAAACAAAAGGAAGTAACACCATTTTCTATCAATATTTCGTGGAACCTTACTGTGAGCTCATTTGGTGAGCTCACTACTGTCTATTTATTAATTATGTGGTACTGTGATGAATTGGTTTCTATTATAGACATCAGCCTCAATGTGTTAAGAGAAATTGCTATGAAATGAGTGCGATCTGCACCCTCTTACAACAGCTGTCTTATATATTATAGACTAGCTTCTTCGCTCGCGTGGTACCTACATAAAAAGTAGCCTATGTGCTATTCTAGGAAAACAACTCTTTATATTCCAAGTTTCAATGAAATCGGTTGAGCCGTTACGGCGTGATTGAATAACAAATATCCAAACATCCTCACAAACTTTCGCATTTATAATATTAGTAGGATTTGCTGGTATCTGAAGGGCTCCGGACCAGTTTACAATTAACCGTTGGCGCAGAGAGAGCGCAAAGGAAAGAGTGAATCAATTTCCTCCAACATACCTAAAGTCTAAACCCATTCACCAATTGCTCCATACAGATTAAAGCAGAAAGAAATTTAAAAAAAAACTTCTTGTGTGAAGTTGTGTGTAAGCAATACTTGTTTATATATTTTTTTGGTTTCGAAACCCCTGGACTGGGAGATGGTTAAACAAGAAACATACGGTAGCCATAATGTGGTTCCCAACCACCATATGCGGTATAGACGCATCTAGCTGCACCGCCTCGGCTGCCAGCCTAGCGAACAACTCCTTGCAGAACAGCACATTCTGCGCAGCCTCCAGTTTCTGCTGCCAATGCTGCTCAACACCCTCCCCAGGTATGGTGCCCGGACAGTTGAGCGCTGACGAGTTGAGCGTCATGGAGACCACGTCTTCTTGCTCTGAGGATTATAAAGGTGGAATTGGCTTTTATTAATTTTATCCAGTCTAGGTCACAGATCAATCATTTGATTTTAGGTGAGCAGCTATGCTGATGTGTCTACAATTAAAGTCAGCGTTAGATACTGAAATTTTTCACTATTTAAACACCCAGAGCTGGACCATATAACACTGAGCCTGCACATTTTGCGGCTCTGTTGGGCACTTATGGCATCAAAGTTGTAAATGTCCTATGTGGATGAATACCTTTTTGGCACAGGACCGAGATGAACGCTACGCCTTGCAACTCAGGCGGCACTGTGACGCGCAGGGCGGAGGGCGCGGGACCACCCCCACTCGCGCTCATAGCTTGCACTATTTGTTCTTCTGGAGCCTTAGATACCTGGAAACCAATATATTTGAATCAGTTAAAATGTGCAACTTTTAAATACTATAACATTATGTAAAACTAGCTTCCGCCCGCGCCTTCGCTCGCGTTTGAGCCGTTACGGTGTAATTGAACAACAAACATCGTCACATACTTTCGCATTTATAATACTAGAATTGATATTGCATCAATTTGTAAAGTAAGTACTGGTCTAGAAAGTATAGTATATGATAAACAACTCATGGAATACTTTACTTAGCACCTTGCAGGAATGAACAAAGAAGAATCTTTAAAGACTATTGACTTCTAAATATGTACCATTATTGAATAATTTGAAATCTATTTTTATGGTTACTAACATAGTTTATAGGTAGATAAATGTACTAACAATTATGGTGAACAACCGAAATAAATAAATTAAATTACACTGATAATCTACATCTGATATTGGTTTCAGCATTAGATCAGTGTGTAAAATTTTTTGATTTAATGGACAATCACCTCAAAAACACCAGTTTGACTGAACTTAGATCCAGCTGTCCGATAGCTCAAATCACCAACAATGGTATTTGAAATTTTCTTCAGCCTCCAGTTCTGCCTGAGCCTCAACAGATCTATGTGGAAGTCTGGCATGTTCCTCGTCATTCTCATGGTCTCGCTTGCTCGAAGACGGTCAACTCCAGCTTGGAGGACTGCCGCGGCTGCAGCTAGGGCCTTTTTTCTACCATATACTTGAACCATAGGGCGACTTTCAATTTCTCCTGGTTGAACTGGATCTAATACCTGAAAATTTATTATATGATACACTTAACAATGTTTAATGAAATGCATATAAGTTTATACAAGAACATTATGTTAAAAACAATGATTTGGTTACTCACCATGTACCTCTTTTCTTTAGCAATAGATAGTACATCAGCTAAAACACTGACTTCAGTCAAGGCATTCCTCAGTTTGTTTCTGACAGAGTCCCAGGGCCACAGACTAGACTGGTAGCCAGGCTCTTTATCATCCTCAGACTTGGTATCAGAGCTACTCTCTCCCTCCTTTTTAATATTACAGAACTCATCTTCTGACTTCGAGAAATCTATCTTTTGAGCAAGACGAGTGAGGTTTTCTGACATAGAAAGAGGCCTGAAATATAAAAAAAAAACATTTAATTCATGGGCAAGAGTTATAAGATAATATTATGGAATATATATATGAAATATTCTCTACGTTTAGTACTATTCAAATCATTTAAATGTAAAGAACTAAGTTTTTTAGTATGAGTTCTTGGGATTGAGTTCAAACTACACTTACGCTTGGTATATCTCCTGTCCATCATATGTTATTTCTTGAATTTGGTTTTCTATAGGAGCTTCAATTGATATGTTCACAGAATTAGCCATTGTAGATTTGTAGACTTGTAGTGTTTTTTTTTTGATTATTCTAACTGCATATCGTTTTGGCCATGATAAAACGATAACGTTGATGTTTTTTTTCTTACTAGGCAATGAAGAATCCGTAAAACGAATGCTTTATTTATATATTTCAATGCGGCTAATAATTAAAAACACTGAACTGAATCCACAACACAAGAAATGAAATGAAAATAAGTCCGAACCGAATAGTCCATCCGCCGAGTTTCTTCTGGGCATTTTTTTTTTCTTAGGATTTGTAAGACTGACATTGACAGTAAACAAATAGTGACACTGACATTCAATTAAAGGTCATCGTGTAATGCTTCAAATAATCGACTAACTAAATCCCGCCAATATACTGCTTGCTTCTCGGGACTATATGTTCTGTGGCTTGCTTGCATAACAAACAAATAAGCAGTTGGGCACATCACTATTGTTTTTTTTAGGTCGGTCGAGGACTTTTTGGCGGGAACTTGAGAAAGTGATGTTGTGCTCTCAATTTATTTTACATAACTAGTGTTAAATTGAATAATATTATGTGATTATGGTGGTGTTTTGCGTAATATTGTTTGAGTAAACCGCACAAGTGAAGTGAAATGAAATGATTGCGTGTATCGTCATTTTTTGAGTTGGCGCCAAGAGGTCCATTGAGGTTTTAGTAAAACAGCCACCATCATATCTTACTAAAACTGAATTTGACTTGACTTGACGGTGACTTGACCATGACTAAGAAGTAAAATGAAGAAGAAAGATAAAAATAACTACGAAGAAATATCAACGTAAGACTTGGCGGTAAGGCCTAGATGCCATAGCCAGCCCGAAAGGGATAAAAATTAAAAAAAAAAAACGGTGGGTCGACAATGACGCCCCAACTAATGGTTGTCATTGAATTTCCCATCGACTTTTTGTGAAGAAACTCTTAAAACTCGATATTTATTTACATTTTTCACAATAATTTTGGGAACTGAACATAATTTGTGACACGAACTGAGTTAGTTAAATAGTAATTTGTGCTCTACAAATCAACCCATTATGACGGACCGCTCCATAGCCGTGAGTATCTCGATCCTTATTTTATAATAAACTTTCGTTTCGAAAATGCGATGACTTTAGCATGGAAACTCGATGTCACTCTCATTTTTCATTATCGAGTCGATAATTTGCAGTCTTGATAAAATGGAAATATTTTAATTGAATAGTTCCTCCTGATTTTACGAATAATGAAGCCCCTGATACAAAACTTTAGATCATAACTAGTTACAAAAGGTTTAGGTGCATACCTACAATAATATAGGAACGTAATATGTTAGACATAAAAACCTAGAAGGTACCTACCTCCCAACCAATTTACTAGTACCTACCTACTATGAGTTAGGTACTATCTATAATTAGTTGTTGTAGTAGGTAAAACACCCAAAATATAATTATGAAACAGTAGATAGTATTCAGCACAACTCCAATAAATTATGATCTATGTAGGTAGGTAGGTAACTGTTTTAGCTAGGTCTATTACCTAATGAAATACACTCGAGAGCATAGAAATCGCACATAGCGGAATTTTGCTACATTTTAATTTCGACCCTTATTTTTTTTTAAATTAATGTGATGTTGCAAATATAACTTAAATTAAATTGAAGTACACACTGTTAGCTTCCTAAAAACACAAAATGTCTAGCCTTGACCTTCGAAATCATAACAGTGGCAACTAAACAATAGAATGGCCTAAATTAGCTCGTTTCAGGTAGCTCGGTTTGTGGGACTTTAAGCAGGTATAAAACGATAAGGGATGATTGAAATTACATCATTTGCATACCAACTCCCAGCCAGAAAGGTCCTTTAACGAATACGTCATCTCTCTAAACAAGAAAATGGATACCACACCAGAAGCAGCGTCTCAAGTGGTTGCACTTATCGAAGCTGGACAGAACCAAAGTCAAGTGGCTCGTCAATTAAATTTGAGCAGATATGCTGTTCGACGTGTATACCAGCGATATCAGCAAACTGGTGGCTATACCAGGCGACCAGGAACAGGCCGAAAACGTGCGACAACACAGCGCGATGACCGTTTCCTTGTGAATACATCACTACGAAATCGCCGGTTGAATGCAGTTCAACTCGGACAGCAGCTCCAGGAAGTTAGAGAAGTGGAAGTCAGTCGGTGGACCGTTAGAAGAAGACTAGCCGAAGGAGGTCTGACAGCGCACAGACCAGCAACTGGCCCAAAATTGACCCCAGCGCACAGACAAGCACGCCTTCAGTTTGCTCGAAATCACGTTAATTGGACTATGGATCAATGGCGGGCAGTCCTCTTCTCCGACGAGTGCAGGATGTGCCTTCATGGTAACGACGGACGAGGTAGAGTCTACCGAAGATCTGGTGAGCGTTTTGCTCAATGTTGCATCTCCGAACGGGTCGCATACGGCGGTGGTTCGTGTATGTTCTGGGGAGGCATTTCTCTGGAAGCGAAAACCGAACTTGTCTTCATCACAGGGCCCGATACCGACCGTCGATCGGGTGGATTGACTTCCCAACGTTACGTTGAGGAGACCTGGAAGAACATGTTGTGCCCTTTTCTGGATTTATCGGCGAAAACTTCGTTTTTATGCAGGATAACGCTAGACCACTCACCGCTGCTATAGTACGCCAGTACTTGGAGGAGGTTGAACTACTCGTTATGGCGTGGCCTGCTCGAAGCCCAGATCTCAATCCCATTGAGCACTTATGGGACGAACTAAAGAAACGAGTAAGAGCTAGAAACGCAGCGCCTACGAGTCTCAGAGAGCTCCAAACCGCGATCAAGGAAGAATGGGACAGCATACCGCAGGATTTCGTAAAAAAATTGATTTCTTCAATGAAACAGCGAATGGAAGCTGTTATTCAGGCTAGGGGAGGCAATACCTCGTATTAATAAATCGATACATTCACAAATTTATTGTTTTTTTAACCTTTTATACCTGCTCAAAGTCCCACAAACAGCGCTACTTGAAACGAGCTAATTTAGGCCATTCTATTGTTTAGTTGCCACTGTTATGATTTCGAAGGTCAAGGCTAGACATTTTGTGTTTTTAGGAAGCTAACAGTGTGTACTTCAATTTAATTTAAGTTATTTTTGCAACATCACATTAATTTAAAAAAAAATAAGCGTCGAAATTAAAATGTTGGAAAATTCCGCTATGTGCGATTTCTATGCTCTCGAGTGTATTATCATATTCAAATGTCATTTATGTACCTATTTCAATTTTGTATTCTAGTCTCGACCGAGCTTGGAGCAGGTGATGGCAATTGTAGACTTCATGGAGAAGCACCCAGCACTCGGCATGGGCCAGCTGAGAGGACTCGAGGGCCGGGATGAGAGTAAGAAACTCTGGTTTAAGCTTACTAGGATTGTGAACAGTATAACAGGACCCACAAGGCCCATGAAGTCATGGATCAAAGTAAGTTTTATTAAGTACCTATATTTTATTCAGCTAGCGTTCTGAAGTAAAAATAATTCTGTCTGATATGACATGCATATTGAATCATCTCTCTTAGAAAGTAGGTACCTACCTACACTCTTATCCCCCAACATAGCTGAGAAACTGCATTTGGTTTCATGCATGGTTGTGCATCAATGCAGCCTGGTAAATCAGATGTCATTGGAGGTGTCCATGGAAATAAATCTAATAAAAAAAAAATATGCAGTGGAGAGTAGCAGCCCATATTGTACATAGATACGGGGATGCTCTAACCAACCAAGCTAAGTCAACATCTGTAAGATACACTAATTTTCGGGATATAAAATCTTAGTATTTTTCTGAATTAAAAAATAACCAGAAATTATATTCTCTTTCAGTATTGGGCTGATAAGAAATCAACAGTGAGATCCAAAGTGGTCTCCAATGGTGTGGATCCCAATAACCTGTGTTCGAACATAGAGAAGAAGATTTGGGATCTTTTTCTTTCTCAAGATACCAGTAACAGTAAGTTATTCCACATGAATTTATATGTTTTTTATCTAGAACGAATGCTATTATTGTTCCAAATCTCTGAAATCGTAGGAAAACTGAGGCGCCACCTAGTTTAGAAAATAGAAGCATTTGATTCCTTTTAAATTACATTTTATTATCAGAACATTGCAATAATTCAGATGAATTAAGATATACAAGGTGATTCATAATATGTATGCTATCCGGAAAGGAGCTTATTCTACACATAACTACGATCTACGACTTTTGGAAATTCGTCATTTTTGCAGCTGTTTTGGGGTCAAATCAGTTCAAACTCAATGAATCAGCTGTTTTAGGTAGCAATCTTGATGCCGAACTTCTCGGTCGTTTAGAAGTTAGTAACCTATAATGATTATAAAAATACCAAAAATAAAGTAAATTTTTTGAAAAACTATTCTCATTTTTTGCTAAATATTGATGTTTTTTTCGCTCAAAAGCTTTCAAAGTTCTGCCTTTTTGTTGATAGAATAACCCCGGATTTCGGGATGGTATACATGTTATGAATCACCTTGTACATACGCCATTCATTTGGCGACCGCGGTGGCGCAGCGGGTGAGCGCCCGACTGAGACGCAAGGGATGCGGGTTCGATTCCCACTGTGGAGCAAATGTTTGTATTATCTGCAAGTACCTATTTGTTCCGGGTCTGGGTGCTGTGGTACCATGGTACTCGTAGTTTCTGATACCCACGACACAGGTATCCTAGTGTGGGTCAGGACTATGCATGTGACTGTTGGGTGTTATTTATTTATTTATTGTACTTATTTTTACTATTCTAGAGCAACAGCGCAGCGGATCTGTTAAGCAAGAAACTCATTACCTTGAAGAAAACTTCTTCAACGAAGACAGCATAGACCAGAGTAACATCGAGGAGGATCCAGTGGTGACGTTTAAAGAAAACATGGATGAAACGGAAGAAACAGATGTCGCAGACCGGCAGACGGCGATTATGGAGAAACTGGTGAGAGAATCCCTCAATGAAGTAGTTAATTGATTCAGGTGTGACTTTGCGTAAGTCCATTCTAAGATAATAAATAGACAAACAAATATGTACCTACTTTCTGTTCAGTGCTCGGCGAGGCAACACGTCACGAAGTTTTCAGGGCACAGCAAGTCAATTCTTCCTGATGATGCCCAGTAGAGAAGCGAAACACGTGTCTCATTCTTATAAAGTTTGTGGAACTTATGAGGAAAAGATTAGCGGATTAGTACTACATTGTTTGTCTATTTAACCCTCAATGAAGCTTAACAACTAGTATGAACATAGACTATGGTATCGATTCTATTGTTGCATTCACATGCAAATTCTATAATATCACGAAAGGGGTCTTTTCTACACCCAATTCACAGTAGGTAAAGTAGGTATGTTCTCCCACTAGAACGATATTCTCTTTGTGAATTCGCTGTCGGCCCGATGATCCGATAAAGGATTTCTGTGGTGCCGCGGAATCGATTTTAAGCATTGGAATTTAAGTCTGAATTGGAATAAAGAAGTTTCAATTTCATTTAGCAAAAAATAAAAAAAAAATAAAATGTAGGGTTCGTATCCTACATCCTAAAAGTTCGTTGTTGAATGTAAACCAAATAGTAAAGTTTACCGTTTATTAGTTATAGTACGTAAAGCTACAAATGTTTGCGAGTTTACGTTATAACGTGTTGTTGTCGTTAGGTGGTTGATGTGCAACTGACTCGAAATCCACGTTATAGCGTAAATGCTGACCCGCGGGAACATGTAGGTATTTTGTGCGGTTTGCATAAACCGTACAAATACTTTGCCATGCCGCCGCCGATGTGCGTTCCATAACTTTCCGTTTGACAAGCTCCATGCATCGGCCGAATTGGCATAGACTTTTTTGCAACCTCTTTGCGGTGACGGGATTTTTTTTTAATTTTGCAATCCTAGTTTACAAAATATTGTACCCTAAGTAGTATTGCAATCTAGCTAAGTAGGTCAAAGAGCAATTTTACTTTAACATAGTTTTATAAGGTAAATTATATCTAAGAAAGTGTCCATTAGCACTTTTCTTACAGTTTATAGTTAAGGGGAATACACTTTGTTCTTGTGTTCTTTATAGGTAGGCACTATCACTTTCACTACATTTCACTATTATTTTACATCATACTAACTCAAAAGGCTTATTTCTTTTGAGTCGTCTCACTATGTCTGTGTTGACGGTGACGGGGATGAAAGCTTAGTGTATACTCCTATAAATGTACAATTGTGTTGGTATTCAGGTAAAGGTGATGAGTGAACAGGCATCAGCGTTGTCTCAGCTGGCGCAAGCATCCGCCGTCAATGCGCAAGCTATGGAGAGACTAGCTGAGGCGTCTAACATACAGGTACTTACAAAAAAAACTACTTAGATAAAATGCGGCTGCGTCCGTGAAGTACCTAGGTACCTATAACTAGGTACCTACCAAATAAATTGTTACGAAGTGATATCACGATCTTAATATATCTAGGGGCGCCTTTTTTGTTGTTGTTTAGAAGCGACAGCCGCGTTCAAACGTTGAGCGATATGACATCTCATTTCAAAATTATACTTAGATACATCTGCTGATAACGGAAAATTTTGAGTGTGCGGTATATCACTCAAGATTTACATCATACCTACTCCTCAAGTTAAATTCTGCCGTGCGTGACACGGACACATTGGATACCTTGGCAAAAATCAACTGTTTTGGGGTCAAATCAGTTCAGACTTGTTCAGCTGTTCTAAGTAGCAATCTTGATGTCGAAATTCCATAATAATTGTTTATAAAGATGATTAAAATACCAAAAACCGCTGATATTAAATAATTATATAAAAAAAAAACAAAAAAAATAATAATGATTTCTTTTCGCTAATATTCGTTCTTTCTATCTCCATTCGGCATAGTATACTAGTTATGTACGGAATACGTTGTTATTCCTGCTCCGTGACAGTAAAGCTTTTTTTTTTAATTTATTGGATATTAACATGAAGGCTTTGTCGCTGTGCGACCACACCGTCCAATCGGAACACAAACCCAAACAAAAGTGGAATAATAATAATAAATTCATTTATTTCAGACAGGTCCATACAGAAATACAATTTTAAAATGCCAAAAAACAATAATTACCTAACCTAACGCACATTAAACATAGAGTATCTGGAAGCCATATGTACGGCATTCCATTTCCGCACGACGGGACAGTCAACCCTGTCCAGTATTGTGACGAGGAGGCTATTGGGGCTAACTCGCACGCGGCGCATCAAGGAGGCAACTCGTTTCCGCATGATTGCGTGGAATCCATCTACACCTGATTCTGCACACATTTCTGACGCGCTACAGAAACGAGGCAGCCCCAAAAGCATCCTCAAGCCATTATTGTACTGGACGCGCAGGGCATTGAGAGATTTCAGTGTACAGTTAACCCAGAGGCAGCTGGTGTAAAACGTCTGACAGAAAGCTTTAAAAAGGGTTATCTTAACCTTACTGCCAAAGCTCTGCGCTCCCTTTCTACATCTACATCATCTTTGAGGTCCTCAGTAACCCAGTGTTATAGGAATAGGAAACAAAAAAAAACGCATTCGTAGCATACTTAAACATTACACTTAGTGGCCAAAAAATACAGTTTTTGGGCTTCATCAGACATTGGTGAACCCAATATGCTGTTGCAACCAACATCAAACATTGTTGTTTGACCAAACATATTTATTCTGCATACAACTGTGAAGCTTTTGTTAGTATCCTGTGTTTGTTTGTTGCAGGCGCGAGCTATAGAGAGGCTAGCGGGCACGTTCGACACTATCAGTGGCGCGACGCACGACGTCCGGAATGCTCTGGTCGACATCGACGGCACTATGAAAAGGTTCTACAACACTTCACCGACCTAGCACAGGTATCTGTGACGGACAAAATCCGTGTATTATTTTTTATATAGTACTTATTATGACGACTGTCTCATTATAATAAGTATTCTACCTTATATTTATATTATGTTAGTCTATATTATATTATTAAGATAACTTTATATAAGGCATATTAGGTAAGTGAATTAATAATTATTTTGACAAATAATATGTGTAAAAAAATTGTGTAGTGTATAAGGAAAGTATCTCTGCGTTTTAGCAGTATAATTATGTATTATTAGCTGAAATTAAGTAACTCATTGTATATTTACTATACAGTCAAAAAAGAATGAATAAGTTATAAGTAAAAAAAATATAAAATATTCAATATTTTTTACGAAAGTTTGTATGAAAAATCTTAACCGTGCGAAACAGGGGCGGGCCAGCTTGTTTAAATAAGTTTACACAGACAAACAGTAGGTTATTTTTATTTAATTTAAATGCTATCCACAATTATATATTTTCTATACACTTCCATACCTAAAAACAAAAGTAAAGGAGGTAAGATTATTTTACAATACCATTTCGCAACTTAAAACTAATGACTTCGCCAGATTTCCCTCTCCGCACCTCATCGCTTCTCTCACACAAACCATTTAGCCAAACTCAGAGCAACCTCTGATCAATAACCTTATAATCACTGTTCTTTATTACTATCCACAAAAAAATATCCTTGCACTAACGAAAGTTCTCTTCGAATGTACTATCATTGATTTCATAGTACTTTTCGTATATCATCTAAGGTTTTTCAGTAGTTTGGTTAGGCTGGTGGTGTTGCTATCGTCTGTTGCTTGGCCTATTTCTGGTTTCATTCCTTCGGGACCCTTGCCGTAGTCGGGTCTGGGGTTTGTCGTCAGGTAGAAGTTTCCTTGTTTCCTGTGTGATGATACACGTTATAGAGAAAAAGGCATGCGCATAAGGTTCATAAAAAGGGCGTTTCGCATATATGAGTTTGGCCAATATACGTCGGAACCAAAATAAAAAAAAATAGCAACCAAGTCACATACATAGTCCGGCCCAACTAGGATTCCTAAGGCTATGCGACACACAAACCTGCAGGCTATGCAAGGAGGCGGACGAAACGCCTCTACACCTGCTAGGTGAGTGCGGAGCACTTATGCTCTAACGTAGCATCCATTTGGGAGAGCACATCCTCAGCCCAATGGAGCTAAAGCAACTCACCCCAAAGAAAATCCTTCAGTTTCTAACAGCTGCTGGGCTTTGCGGTTAACTTTAAAGGCCCTGTAAAGGGGCTCCACAAATAAAGTGACGATCGCAATAGGCCAGTTGTGGCCGCAGTGACACCATAGCCACAAAAAGTAAATAAAAAAATAAATAAAAAAAAAACTAGGATTCCGTGTCGTGGGTAGGTATCAGAAACTACGAGTACTATGGTACCACAACACCCAGACCCTCAATAAGTAGGTACTTGCATATCATGCAAACATTTGTCATCAAATCATTTTGAAAATAATTTTATATGTCATTCAAGGACATATCGCATGCCGTTTGATTGAACACGGCTTTATACAGCCTCATCACCCGCTATATTTGTAGGTATTAATATTTTTTCAAAACTTACTTAGTGTTTGTGAGGTCGCCCAAGTAAACACTGGTATTGGTCGGATTTCTTTGGGCTAGCCAGCTATCGTGGTCGGCCGCCGCGCGCGCTGGGAAGGCCGTGGGGGAGGATATGGCCTCTACGTAGTACCGCCACGCTCTGTCGTGGCTGCAAAGGTCTAAAACAGTTGATTTTACGATTACCTACTATCTTAGAAAGGGTTGGCGGTGTAGCAACTCCAACCTGCTGCCGGAACCGCGAGTTAACGCTTAGTGATGTCACTGCGGAGTAGGCTTGTTTGTCGTGTCACTGATTCTTTTTTGGTCATCCTGTATTAGGTCAGTGAGCAGGTTGTTATGGAGGCCCTGAAATGGGCCTATGACCGTCGATGAAAGAATCAGTGTAGTGAAAGGATTAAAGTGCGCCTCTTAAAGGCTCCTTTCGTGGAGTAGGTGTCCTGGCTGGAAGCCTCACGTAACTTATGAAGTCCCCTTTTGTAAGCTTGTAAAAAGTTAAAATATCAACTGGAAGCTGTAGCAGCCTGCAGCGTAGCCTATGGAGCAGTTTAAAGGCATTATGTTAAAATTGCTTAATACACGATAATGAAACATTTACAAAACGTCATATAAAGTGTATAATACAATTTCTAGCTGACAAACAATTCAATATGTAACCTTTGCTAGCAGAGCATACCAATTAGCTGTGAACCGATGAAAATACTTCATATGCCCAATTCAATATGCATCATTTATAATATCCTTGCTAGCAGAGCGTACCATTTAGCGGTTAACCGATAAAAATCCTACTAATATTATCAATGTGAAAGTTTGTGAGGATGTTTTGGATGTTTAGATATTTGGATGTTTGTGGTTCAATCACGGCTAAACGGCCGAACGGATTTAGATGAAATTTGGTACAGAGATAGCTTATAGTCTGGAATAGCATATAGGCTACTTTTCATGTGGGTACCACGCGAGCGAAGCCGCGGGTGGAAGCTAGTACTTCATATGCCCAAGATTTTCGAAGGGTCATTCGGACTGTGACCCAGCCACAGTTGGTATCGAATTGCCAACTAATTAGTAATTACTAAAACTACTAAAAGATAATTTAGTAGCATACCATCTAAAATTTAAGTTTCTAACACAAGCTCAAATACTTTTATGTTGCTCAATGAGTGTAAAAGTTGTAATTTACTGATTTTATTTTTTTATTTATTATTGAACAAGTATTTGGAATTATTTTTTTGGTATAGTGACTTTTACCTACAACACTGCACATTAAAATGCCAACGGTGTGGCAAACGCTTACACAAAAAGTTCGGCATAATCATCTCTTTAGTTGATGGATAACACTTGAATCAAAATGCAAGCGATGCATTTCAATTATTGCAGCCATCATTGGCAATAAATTGTTAAATTTAATTTAAAACCCACACACACACAGCTCATAAATTACCATTTTTATAAACCTAATTGCAAATATCACAGACAGTTTCCGCAAGCATTTTTGCATAACTTAGAGGCGGTGCATTGCGTCCATTACAACTTACTGTGCCGTTTGAAAGGCTTTCTTAGTGTTTGTATATTCGATGGTGTTGCTATTGATATTGACTCGTTTTCGACAAAACATATAATATTGCCAAAGTTGGGTGATTAATGTTTCCTACAACGGTGGAATGCTGTAGACAACAGGCAACCTAGAATCTCCGCTGAAATTAGTTGGGGTGAAGCTGAAGGACCATGGAACTCATTCTTGGGACTCCTAGCTACAGGAAGGCCTGTTTTAATCATGTAGACGAATTGAGTCCCAGTTTTCAGTTATATGTTTCTGGTCACGTCGATTGATTTTCGTAGTCTCGTGTATATTTGTGTACGGGTGCCATGTGTGTTTTAACGTTGATGCAGGAAATCTTATCGGAACCACCTACCACCATATTGCGTGACCTACCGACTAGGTTAGATGATTTCAAGGCTGTCAAGGCTTGTGGGTCTTAGCCTACGGTCAGGGTTTTTTTTATATGTATAGTGGTAGATAGTATTGTTTTAATTGTAATCTTATCATTGCCATGTGTGACCTAGCAATGACATTGTTAGCTCAAGGCGTCCTCCGGCCTAAGCGTAGGTAACTAAATTATACATGCGGGAGCCGCAGCGCCCGTGATTGGAATTTTGAATTTCCGTTCGTTACCACTTCCACACGTGATCACGAAACGAATGTTTTGTCTTTTTTGAACGTAGTTTTATAGTAACTCTTGCTGCTTCTCAGACTGATGCTATCTTTATTTCATTGAAGTATGTCGTCAATCGTGAAGTCGCGCAACGGGCTATGGAGAGAGCTATGCTCGGAGTTTCACTTCGTGATAAGATCCGAAATGAGGAAATCAGTAGAAGAACCAAGGTCACCGACATAGCTCTCAGAATTAGCAAGTTGAAATGGCAGTGGGCAGGCCATATAGCTCGCAGAACCGATAACCGTTGGGGAGTAAAAGTTCTCGGATGGCGACCACGAACTGGGCGACGCAGTGTTGGAAGGCCCCCCACCCGATGGACCGATGAAATTGTAAAGGTTGCGGGAAGTCGGTGGATGGAAAGGGCCTAAGACCGTTCGTCGGGGAACTCTTTGGGGGAGGCCTATGTCCAGCAGTGGACTTCTACAGGTTGTTGATGATGATGATGATGATATCGTCAATATTTTTCGTTTATTATACCGTGAAACCATTGTCGTTGTAAAAAACTTACAAACGTACAAACGTAGAGTAAGCAATTTTTTTACCGACGTCAAAAAACGGAGGAGGTTATCAATTCGGCGGCTATGTATTGTATTTATGTAGGAGAGATTACTCAGCTCCGTAGCGGCTGGTCTAATTTTGATAAGTGACTCTTTAAAATTTAATTTATGTTAGGTAAGTAGTTTTTCCATGACTCTTGAAAACCTACATCATCAATTGACTTCAATATTTGCCGAAACTATTTTTATGGATGATTTTATTCTGCCGCCGTGCAATTACATTGTAAGTTTGCATGCCCGTTATAAAGCTATATGTTATCCATTAGATGCTAATGTGCTCATATAATTTTCGTAGCGTCTACCCTGCCCACTTAGCCTTTCTAACTAAGTAAGGTCGGCTGTTCTGTGGTTTGAACATTAATAGAAGAGATCCTGCAGGGAAGTTTCATTGCATTTCGGTCAAGATCTGATAGAGAATTAACTTATAAAAAAAAAAACTCAAACTTGAAGTCGGTTTTTGTTTCGTTTTAAAACGTATTTATAAATTATGATCAGGAAAACTCTTAAACAGAATTATACATGGCTTATTAACGAACAGCCTTGTGACAGCGGAAAAGACGATAAATTTCAGCCATGAATTGATTTTAGTATCGTCACGGTCAATTGTAATCGAAACCCGTGTCGTAGACCGTTCAACCATTTAATTTTGTAAGGACATATCACCTATTGAATGACCTACGTCATCACTCTATTTATCTGGCAAAATCAGTAGGTACTTTGCGAAGTCGAGTTTACACAGATGATTTTTTACTCGCCCGTTTCCCAGGCCGTTGCTAAAGACGTTTTAGAATACATTCGTAGAAGATGGAAGGCATTCTCGATTTTCATAAAATATTCCTCTTTTACCATTTAAATCTTCTTTTCTTGGTCTTCAGGAAAAATCTCCCTGATCCTTGAAAAGTCTTTAGTAATGATAAGTGCTGGCACGAGTCAGCACAAGCATGAAATAGGAATGGGCAAGTTTCTCTCTATCTACTTGCAAGATACGAAAGGAGTATCAATAGGTTAAGTACCTTCAGGAGTAAACATATCGAAGTCCCCACTAGGGCAGCCCGGCTGCACAGCTCCCGAGCCGTAGTTAGGCCAGATGTCCACTGTTCCGGTGGAAGTGGAAGTTCCATAGCCGCCTGGGTCTGTGTGGATGATGTCCACGAATCTGGCGCAAGTGCGGTCTAGGCCGCTTTGGACCGCGAACGTGCCTTCGAAAAGTGCTCGAGCTGGATCCAGGCCTGTGATCCTGAAAAGACGTAATGAGAGAGACATTGATGCAAAAAGAGTAAAAAAAAACAATGAGAGAAACGTAAAATATCTTTACCTCGACAAAACGTGGCCCGTTTCCCTGGTCTTCTTGCCAGCGAAGCCCATGACGTGAGCACCCAAGGAATGCCCCACAAGATGGACGCTATCCATGTTCACGCCAGCCTGGTGAAGCCTCATCAGCGCCTCGCCCATTTCTTTACCAACCTGCAGGGGTATTGTAAAATAAGAATTAGAATAGAGTTTCTAAACAGGCGAGGGTGAAAATGAATATAGACAATATGAAAATTATGTCAAATGTCCCTGCGTTGACTCCAGTTTCAGTTGTGAACTCAGAATTAGAAGTTGTTGACGAGTACATCTATATGGGACAAACAGTTCAATAAGGTAAGTCCATCTTCGAGAAAGAGGTCAGTCGATGAATCCTTCTCGGCTGGGCAGCATTCGGGAAACAGCACAACGTCTTCTCGTCAAAAATACTTCAGTGCCTGAAGACAAAAGTCTGACCAATGAGTGTTACCAGTGATGATATACGGCATAGAGACTTCTCTCACTGAAGGCCTCATAAGAAAGCTCAAGGTCGCTCATCGAGCTATGGAGAGGGTCATGCTTGAATGAATGAATGAATGAATGGCTTTATTTGCATGAAGTATAGTATATATAGGAAAACCGACTTCAAATTCCTGAATATTTAGATTAATACCAACCTCTTTTTTTTGTTATCAACCTCTTTGCGTTTTGCTTACCTACTGAGGATGAAACTGGCCACCAACACTTTCGAACAAAAAACCAAAGTATGTATGACATTCATTCATCATAAATAATAACTCATATGGTACTGACTGACTGACAAACAATAAAACGTGGTGGTTTTATTCTCTTTGACAATCAACGCAGAGCCTAACCAAAAGTCTTTAAAGTAGATATGGAATTTGCAGGGTAGCTTCCTGTTGTAACGTATGGGTGCACAGAAAGGAATTCCCGACACACAACCCCTAAGGTTAAAGTTGTAAAAATAATGTAAAAATAGCAGCAACCGAACGAAGTCGCGGGTATAATCATATCATACCACAGTCGACAAAAAAAAATTCGGTAAGTCGTGATTTCAAGAGATGATGACGTTTTTTTAAGTTTTACGGGACAAGGAGCAATCCCTCAGGAATTAAATTAATATGGGACCACTCCGGGATCATACTCTATACACCAGCGAAAGAATTATCAAAATCGGTTTAGTATTGGCGGAGATATCGAGTAACATACACAAATACAGCCTACTTGAGAACCTCCTCCTTTTTGAAGTCGGTTAAAAATAGACGAACGGGGCGTCAGGAGGTACTATTATTTATTCTGTGACCGTCGTGTCATTGACCACCAACCAGACAGTAAAAATACCTAGGTAACTAAGCGAAGTGAGTAGTATGGTAGTACTGACTACTACTGACCTATATTATGTAGACTAAAATACCTAGTGCTCTGGTTGTGTAATGACAATAGTGAACTCGATGCATTCTAAAGATTGATTAGTAATAGGTTAAGATTACAATTTGCGGGTTAGACTATTTAACCTTGCGAATTGTATTCCTGCTTGCTTTCTTGGCGTGTCACAGATTCTTTGTTGATCATCCTGTATAGGCTCAGGGACCAGGTTGAGGTATGGTGGCCCTGAAAAGGGCCTATGACAGTCGGTGAAAGAATCAATATAGTGAAAGGATTAATGTACACCTCCAAGGGGCTCCTTTCGTGCATATGTCTTCGAATTTTTTATGTTTTAGGGCATGACGGTTTCCTCACGATGTTTTCCTTCACCGTTTAGTAGCAGTATTATAGCGAACTATATAAGAAAAATAAATTAAATTAAAAAAAAAACGACCTGTTGATCGGAAGGCCTAGCCTTTACCATTCCACCAGTGGTCTCATTTTACTCCTACGGGCGCGTATTATTCCGAATTTTAAATCGTAGCCAGAACACTTGATACCTTTTTAGCTTTCGGCACAGCATGAAACGCGTAACTCAGTGGTATTCCCAGCACTCCACTCTTCGCCTCCTCTTCCCAATCCAGAAGAATGACATTTCTTTTCTTCCTATTTATGTAAGCTGCCAGAACGGCCTTGGTCGCTGGGCCGTTGGATCTGCCTCGGTAGCCAAAGGTGTATAACACAGTGGGCAGGGCAGGATTCAGACATGATGTGAAGACTTTTGACAGATTTTCATTTAGTGGCGTTGCTACATAGCTTTCTAGTGACCTGTGAATGTAAATAAAGAGTTTGTAATTAGTTATTGTCAGTGGTCACTTTGTCTAATGGTCATGTGCTCGATTGTATGCATTAATGATGACTTTTCGTTTTGATGCAGTTATTTAAAATGGACCCCCGTAGATATCGTAAGAGGCGACTAGGGAAAAAAAGGTAGGGGATGGGCAACAGGGTCCCCTATTCTAACAACAATAGCTCTAACTGCTCTCGCCAACCCGCGTGCCCAGCGTGGTGAGTATAGGCAAATATTCCCCACATGATAGTAAAACGCTTTGGAATTCTGTGGGGGAGGCTATGTTCAGCAGTGAATATACTACGTCTGAAATGATGATGATTCAAAATAGTAATGTCGCAAGGATCATTCGAGGTTGGTTGACTGAGTTGTCGTCTTCAACTCCCCATTATTTTCGTATCGTATTTTAGGTACCAGTCTTGCTTGCCCGACAGAAATGAACGCATTTTCTAATCCGACCTTCCGTATAGCTGCAATATCCAGGTGGCAATGCAATTAAAGTCTAGGATATGGCGTAGTATCATAGTTGTTTGTGTGCTCATTCACCTGTATCTAAGTAGAACAGAAATTTGTATTGATACCTAGTAGAGAGAGAACCAAATCAAAACGGTCGATTGACTAAGATGAGTAGAGGCAGTCTAATGAAGAAATGGATGGACTGTGAAAGATGACATGTGTAAAGCCGTATTCAAACGGCGAGCTTCAACACTGTCCTTTTCTAGCAGTAAGAAAACAAAAAAGACAGACATACATTTATGGAGCCGACAAAGTGAGGGAGTGATTATGAATTATGAGGGTAAATAGACACGCTGCTCTATAAAAAATAAATAAAATGCTGACTCGGAATAATAATTTCTCGTCTAGGTAGCTATGTAGTAACATTATATGTGACTGTCATTTCGATTTGTCGAATAGTTTTTAGGATGACTGGCGCATTTGTGTACGTGACAATACCAACGTGTTAAACAATACCTTGATTTGTACGTTCAATAAATAATGGATGATTTCCTTGCCGCTAAAAACATTGATTGAGGAATCCACATTATTTCTTTTGTATTAGGTACCTACCTATTTACTTTGTAATAGGTAGTTACTAGCTAATTCATAATATGTAGGTATACCTACTATCCTTAAAGGGGCTTATTCCACACCCAATTGGCAATAAAGTTTGTTCTATTTTAGGAAATTGGATATTTTCATTGAAAATACGTTAATAAAAATTATCCAGCTGTTTTTGATAGCAATCTTGACGTCGCGTCGATCGTTTCATGCGTTTAATTTTAATAATATTCTTTCTTTTTGCTTATAGAATAAGGCCCTTTTGGGATATACTAGTTATGGAACACTTTGTAGTGCCTTGAACGCATACACGTAGCTGTCCCTCGGCTTGTTGTTGTGACTTACTGAGATGTTAAGGATATCGAGCTTTATTCCCTTAATGTCCTGATAATATGTGCAGTTAAAGAGTCGATATTGCGCCGTTAAAGAGTCGATATTGCGCCCAAAGGGCAAAAATGACATCTATCTAGATATCTATCATAACTTGGTAATATTATGAATGTAAAAGAGTGTTTGTTTGTTGGTTTGTCCTTCTTTCAAGCAGCAACAGAGCAATGGATCGACATGCGAGCTGGAGAGTGCCATGGGCTACTTTTCATCCCGGTACTACGCGAGCGAAGCAGCGGGCAGAAGCTATAAGTATTGGTTTCCGTCAAACTATGCATATTATGAAAACTAGTCAAAAACCAGTCCTTTATTATTACAAGAAAGCGCTGATTACGTGTTTTCTTATTATACAACGTCGCCCTGGTTTTGTCTGGTGACCTTGGTGTGGTGATGCCTTGCAATAGCCAACATTTGGACGATATGTGCTTGGTTAAACAACTGATTAATTTAAAATCGTGTATAAATTACGTGCGGGTCCTACTGCCAGAGGTATTTCCACGATACGAATTTAGTACCAATTTGAAGAGTCTGTTTTTTTACTTAACCTGCTTCTAGTGTTTGTACTCTTTATGTTTTCCTTCTTGGTACATATTTTGTACAAGCTGTAGTTACCCGCGCGGTCTCACTCGCGTGGAGTCCGCAGAGGTTGAATGCAAAAAAAAAATCTTCGCATCTCTATGGTGGAGTCACATTATAGAGAAAGTAGATATACGTCTCTTAAATAGTTCAACGCAAACTTCAATCATTTTTTCACATCTTGAAACGTGGATACCTATTTAGAAATCGCTGACACCAGTGTCTTATTAATTGTTATATAAAAAATATGCTTCTAAAGTTTCAAATCAATACATGCTTTCAACATATTTTTTTTACAAACTTCGTACCTCTCTGTTCCTCAACGGGGTGTAGCCCGATTTAACATAGCCTATGTAACAATTTAGACTTTATTCAATAACTTTGTAAAGTTTCATAAAGATCCTTCCAGTAGGTACCTACCTAGTTTCTGAGATTAGCCCGGACAAATTAACAGACAACAGTCTTCAGAGTCAACTTTTTTGTGACATGTTATTTATGATCTCCCGAACACTTTTTTTTAATAAACTTTTTTTGATGTACAGAATTTTTGGATTTAATGTTTTATTCTTACCCTTTATAACAACGCAACCAAGCGCCTCCAGCGAACTGTGTAAAACCTGAAAACAAAACTAGCGTGAATCATGATTGTGATCGATCGTTTAATAAACAAATTATGAGAAAGGAGCATTAATTATTATTATTATTAAGTCATTTATTTCAGGCAACACAGCAAAGTACATGTACAAATACAGGGCCCATAGATATATATACCTTAATACTAAAATACATATAATATTCAAATAAAATATAATAAATACATATAATATTAATTTATTTATTTACGAAAAGTTACACTATTTTTACAGGAGCACCTAATGCAATAGTGTACCATTATCCTTTAAATTATTATTATTATACATATTAAACATTTTATAAGATTAATTTTAATTCATAGCATAATACCTACTTGTTAAGAAACAACAAACATAAATCTTCAATTAATAAATTCAAATTACATAATGCCAAGCTTAATAAAAAGTAAATAGAAAAATTCGTCAATCCATATATGTTAAATAACAAAAATAAAAATTACAATAAATACAAATTACATAATGTCCTACCTAATCAAAATTAATAAGATGCATACAAAATAAACTACTTATTCATTAGGCTTTCTAGACCTAGTGCATTAATGTTGATTGAACAACGTCTAAAAAGATGCCATGCCAGTTCATAACAGATAAAAAGGTCCAAAAAAATTTTTTTTTAGGTAAAATATTGTATGTAACTTACATAACAAAGCTATCCATAAACCAAACAAATATGATCTTCCACTGCACATTTTTATTTTGTAGGTGATTGATTATAGATAAGAACACTGAACTTCCACAAATAAAAAGCCTTAAAATATTTGATATTATTTCCGGAAAAAAAGAACTTATGTTACTGTTTAGATTTAAATGTTTTTTGCATGTGAATTTCACAGTTTGTTGAATTTATTATTCGAGTAGAGGAGGTCCAACGCTTTATGGACGCGTCCGAAGACGGCGCGTAAATTCTTTCAATTGTTTGCTATATACGCTGCGGGTGTTGGGGTAGCGGACTGACTTGATAACGCGTGACTTTCTTAACGTTTTCCTAATTACCTACTGTTTGTTCTGTGTTGTTTAGCTTGCGCACGGGGTTTTCGCTCGCGTGGTACCTAGGTAGAAAGTAGGTAGCCTATATGCTATTCTAGGTAAAGAACTATATCTAAGTATTCCAAGTTTCATGGAAATCAGTTCAGCCGTTCTGTCGTCATTTAGTAACAATTATCCATCCATCCAAACTTTCACATTTATAATAAACTAGCTCCGCTCGCAGCTTCGCTTGCATGTTACCTACGAGGATAAAAAACCTTTATGCTATTCTCTGTACCTAAATTTCATCCAAATCCGTTCGGCCGTTTGGGCGTGATTGAACAACAAACATCTAAACATCCAAACATCCTCACAAACTTTCTCATTTATAATATTAGTAGGATAAAATAAAAGAACAAAATATTGAGCTTTGACTCCTTGCATTAATTATTCTGTTGATCAAAAGCACGAGCTTCCGGAAGATGTAGGTAGGTAATCTAAGAAAAGCGCGCTGGAGGAAATGAACTTGTGGTTATTTGAAAGCTAAAAATGATTACCTGGAGTATTTCTAAATTAATAGTGTGGTTTACCTAGAGTACCACTCACAACAATTTATACCTATCTGCTGCGTTGACTAATAAATAGTTGGTACCTCAGACGCAGCAGATAGGTTAGTGGTATAAAATCTCGTTCTGCTAAAAACTAAATTATTGTTCAGGAGATAGTGTTGAAAGAATTATTGCGTGTAATGTGTTCCATAATCATTTATTGGTGCAAACTGTAAGGGGTGAAGAACTATGTCGCTATCAATTATTGTCTACCATTTTCCGTTAATTTACCGATGGCTGGTAAGGAGGGGAACCAGTTGTGTTCATGAAGTAGTAGCCATAGGCGCTGGGGAAGAAAAAAAAACATAATGTTAAAAGTAAAATACTAGGATAGATAACATTATAAACTGAATTAAATGTTATGCTAGAGTATGCTTGTTGGGTTTGGTAGGATAGGCGAAAGGTTTCGGTAATGTCTGTCTAATTGTAGGAAGACACTTTATGTTTATTTGTTTATTGGTAATCAACAGCGTCTACTTAAATCTATAGCAAATACAAACTTGTAATATATATAAGGCCAATAAAAGATTACCCCAATATTGTAAGTAAGGTTATAAGTTATTGAGGCAGGAGAAGTTGGTACAACCAGTGAGCTGAATAACTAAATAGCAGTAGGCAGTCTAGGTATCTTATCTATAGAAGGTGTAGTTCATCGGAAATGGAAATGTAGTGCTCGTTTTTCATACAATAAATGCTTACTCGTTATCCGTATTATCGCCAAGGACCACAACATCGGTAACAACTCCTTGCTCAGTATTGTAATTCCATGTCCAGTAGTTGTCAGCTTTGCTGGCTTCAAGCTTGCCTCCAGACCATGTCTCTATCCAAAGCTCCAAGCAGCGGTTATGGCTGCACAGATCTAAGAAACAAAACGAACCTACACTTCGACCTCTGGCTCTAGCTAGGACTTAAGGTGCCTGCTATACATCCATTATGTCAGCTGTTAAGAGATGATGGAGAAGCTTTTAGAGACCTTTTTACATGCTATTATTTGCAGTATTGGAAGGACTGACGATATTTTTAAAGTTGTGGGAAGTCGGTGGATGGAAATGGCTCAAGACCGTTTGTCATGGAACTCTTTGGGGAGGCCTATGTCTAGCAGTAGACTTCTACAGCCTGATGATGATGATGATGAGATACCTTTTTGATTCTACCATAATTAATGATTGCTTCATCACTAGGCATAATAATCCCATATTCTATTAGGAGCGTCATTTATATAAGATGAGGATCGACTGGCTCCCGAAACACATGATTACCCACTTATTGATGATATTCTAGGAAGAATAAGTTTAGTGTGGGAATAAATTTCGCAGAAAAATCGTACCGTTTTCCGAAAACATTTCGTATTCTCCAATGGGACAGCCGGGCTGCACTTCATTCTCCTCGGGCCCGTAAATGAAGTTTCCAAGGTTGACCCAAATTGCCAAATGTGCATTAGACGAGTTCATTGCATACCCTCCTGGGTCCGTATGGGTGGTGTCCACGAAGTCCGCACAGGTTTTGTCTAGAGCACGCATTATAGGAATATATCGGTCGAAGAATGCACCGGCTGGATCACATCCACTAATCCTGAGAACGGATAACTTACACTTCAAACTTTGTGATCATCCACATTGTACGAGAACTGGTGGTAGTGGTGGCCCCGCCTTCCGATCCACAGGTCGTAGGTTCAAATCCCAGTCGTGCACCTATGGTTTTTCCATTCGAAAAATTTATGTGCGGTATACCAGGGCTATCAAACGGTGAAGGAAAACATCGAGGGGAAACCGACATGTCCTAGAACCAAAATATTCGAAGACATGGTGTGACATGCATGCGAAAGAGCCTCTAAGAGGCGCACTTTTATCCTTTCACTACAATGATTCTTTCACCGATGGTCAAAGGCCCTTTTCAGGACCACAATACCTCAACCTGGTCACTTACCTAATACAGGATGACCAAAACAGAATCAGTGAAACGACAAGCAAGCTTTGACAAGTTCTTTGAGTGTGTTATATGTACTTAAATGAGCGTCCCGCCCTCAATAGAAACAATAACTGTTTTTATAGTATGTAATCTAACTGTTGCCGTGGTGGCCCCGGCTGAAGAATAGGCCCCTCCATATCTACCTATCCGCGGATGTAAGAGGCGACTAAGGGAAAAAAGCTAGGGGATGGGCAGCAGCGTCCCTCATTTTAACAACGATAGCTCTAACTGCGCTCGCCTACCCGCATGCCCAGCGTGGTGAGTATGGGCAAATCCCCCCACATGATTTGCTCTGTCTGTGGGTCATTCGCGTTCATGATGTAATGGACTGAAGGAACGCTCTTAGCACGAAATTGTGAAAGTGCTTACCGTGCTAATTTTTTCCCAACATTGACGAGGTATCGACCAGCATTCCCGAAAATATGTGCACCAAGGGAGTGTCCCATTGCATGGGTTTCGTTCAATTTGAAGCCATTATCTGACATCCTCTCTAGAGCTCTTCCAAGATCGTTAGCAACCTGGAATATAACTTTTCTTTATCGCTCTATATCTACACATAGTTATTTGTTCATGATGACCTGAAAATGTATTAGTCTTTTTTTACTGTTAACCTGCCTACCTACTAAGCTTTATTTTATTTTGTGTGATTGTTACCTGCTGTTGTTTCTTCTGTTTGCTTATATCTCTGTCTGTGCTGTATTTGTGTGTGTGTGTCAAATAAACAATTTATCTATCTATCTATCTATCTAAAAGGATCTTGTGACTAAAAGTAACAGAGGCAAAGGGAAATGGACGGTGCTCTTAACATGATTGTTCGTTTATTTAAATGCGCTATGCATCCTGCTCTCCGTCAGAAAGCACTGGTGGAGTGGTAGTAGTGACCCTGCCTTCCGATCCAAAGGTTCGCATCGTGCATCAATGGATTTCCCGTTCGGAAAATTTATATACGCTATTTCTAGTGCTCTCAAAGGTGAAAGAAAACATCATGCGAAAACCGGCAAGTCCCAGAACCTAAAAATCCAAAGACATGTGATTCAAAACGAGCAATGTAGTCCTGCCATCACACTGGTTCTTTCACCATAATGAACCTGGACACGACAACCAAGCAAGCCTCCCGTTCGTTAGATCCGCTTCCGCTGACTCTACTGTATAAAAGTCCCTTCATCCAAGTTTCATCGAAATCGGTTGAACCAATACCGTGTAATTAAACCTCAAACATACAAACATCTTCACATCATCATCATCGTCATCATCAACAACCTGTAGAAGTTCACTGCTGGACATAGGGCTCCCCCAAAGAGTTCCACGACGAACGGTCTTGAGCCCTTTCCATCCACCGACTTCCCGCAACCTTTACAATGTCATCGGTCCATCGGGTGGAAGGCCTTCCAACACTGCGTCGCCCGGTTCGTGGTCGCCATTCGAGAACCTTTACTCCCCAACGGTTATCGGTTCTGCGAGCTATATGGCCTGCCCACTGCCACTTCAACTTGCTAATTCTGAGAGCTATATCGGTGACCTTCGTTCTTCTACGGATTTCCTCATTTCGGATCTTATTACGTAGTGAAACTCCGAGCATAGCTCTCTCCATAGCACGTTGCGCGACTTTGACTTGTATATGAGGCCTATAGTTAACGACCAAGTCTCAGTGCCATAAGTCATCACTGGCAACACGCACTGATTGTAGACTTTCGTCTTGACAAACATCCTCACTATCTTTCATATTTATAATATTAGCTCGTATAGCGTGGATGTGATATATAAATATATCCTACATACCTTAACACTTTGAGAAAGCCCACTAACAATATACGACAATATGTACCCAAAACTTCCTATAGTTGTAATGCTACTGGCTTCTCTCCCCCAATTTAGTACGAACACATTTCTATCATGCTCCTTAGATTTGAGTTTCAGCAGAGCATTCACAACTTTAATTGTGAAGTTGCCGTCCACTTTGCCGTTAAACCCAAAAGTGTAAATGAAGTTGGAGAGACTACTGTTGTAGCAAGAAGTGTTCAATAGTATTTCAGCCTGATCCAATATAACTTCGTGATATTCATTTATTGATCTGAAAATTAAAATTAAAACGGTATGTCACATCGCGTTGAAGTATAAACAACAATAAAAGCTGGACTGTAATTGCCAGGAAATTCCTAACCAGATTCATGGTTACTAATTTCCTGTTTCTATGTTTTTAATTTTTTTTTAAATGCTCATTGTCTCAATGTCATTTTGAATTTTAGATGGTATATCGCTCGCCGTTTGAACACGGCTTAAAAGTGGCCAACGCTTAACCGCGAAATACATAACATGGGGTTTTGATTACTTTCTGCCTTCTCCAAGAAACAGTGGAGAAGTAACTTTGCGTTTGCGAATATCGTAAACTATTTTGACTGGCTTCATAGCTCAGTTGGTAGTAACTCTGCCTTCTGCGCTAGAGGTCGCGGGTTCGATTCCCTCACTGGACACACATTTGTATGATTAACAGATGTTTGTTCTGTGTCTGGGTGTTAAATATTTATCTATTATGTACCTATATCAGTCTCTGGTACCCATAGTACAGGCTATGCCTAGTTTGTGATCAGTTGACCGTGTGTGATATATCCAGAATATTTATTTATTTATTTTCTACGTCTCATCAGAGTCTTATATCAAAGAAAAATGCTTTACGGTTGTCGCAAAACTACTTCTCCGCTCGCCATTTTTCTTGGGGAACTCAGCCACCTATTAAGAACCGTATATTATTTGAATTTCGCTGTCATCAATCGAAACGAACCACTGGTAAGATCGTAGGTACTCACTCTCCGTAGTAGCATCGTAAGTAGGCTCCATCTGATAACTGTAGAGTTCCTGAAAAATCGTCTTGTGTTTCAGAACATCCGCCGCGCTTATAAAACATGAGCTCTTCTATACCCGTACCATCAACTCCGTTTTTATTGAGGCTGTGACGTAAGTTATAGGAAAAGCTGAAGAGTAAGTGGTATGGGCATATCATGAGGTGGGAAGAATGTCATGTGACGAGAAGAGTTTTAGATATGAACGTCGATGGATGCAGGAGTAGAGCCAAAGATAAATAAAAAATAAATAAATATTCCGGACATATTCACATGGTCAACTGATCCCAAACTAGGCATAGCCTGTACTATGGGTACCAGAGACTGAAATACATAATAGATACATATTTAACACCCAGACACAGAACAAACATCTGTGTTTATCACAAAAATGTTTGTCCAGTGCGGGGATCGAACCCGCGACCTCCAGCGCAGAAGTTACTACTAACTGAGCTATGAGATAAGATGGAAGGACTGTGTGAAAGTGTGGATAGTGGATATGGGTGAGAAAAGAGTGAGTGTTGAGATAGATAAAGGAAATGGAAGAGGAATGTCGTCTTATTCCCATACAAATGCGAGCGAGTCAGTGGTTTATACACAAATTAGAACCACAAATCATTGAGTCAACTCACGTTAATAAATCGCAAAGTTTATTGTATGTGGCAGTATATGATGATAAGGGGTAACATTTATACGTTACCAACTTGCGCCCACGGCTTCGCTAGCGTGGTACCTCGCTAAAAAGTAGCCTTTAGGCTATACTAGGTAAATAACTATTTATTCAAAGTTTCATCGAAATTGGTTGAGCCGTTACTGCGTGCTTCATGGTTACGACACATTATTTAAATTTTAATTAAGTACATTCTGATTACTAAGCACAACTCCTTACCCAAAAATACAACTGACGCCCATATGGGCACCCACCACACGATTTTCACGAACATCTTTCCATACTCACACTCTTGTTGAGTGTTTGCTCCAAACCCTATTTGCATGAAAACAGGTTGCGCAAGTATTGTTATCAATTAATGGAGGAAAAACACTCCATTAATTGATAACAATACTTGCGCGTATACAAAAATTATAGTGAATGTTAATCACATTAGCTTCAGTTGATAACTAAGTAGGAATTTGGGGCGGTGCTATGAGGGTATTTACTAAATAGGTGCTATTTATTACATACCTACTAGGACGACACTATTGAATTTATGAATAGGTATCTGTTTCAGAACGACTATACTTTCTTATAAGTGCTTTAGTTTCAAAGTGCTTTAGTCATCATCATCATTTCAGCCGTACGACGTCCACTGCTGAACATGGCCTCCCCTCACAGACAGAGCAAATTCCCTATCATGTGGGGGGATTTGCCCATACTCACCACGCTGGGCATGCGGGTTGGCGAGCGCAGTTAGAGCTATCGTTGTTAAAATGAGGTACGCTGCTGCCCATCCCCTAGCTTTTTTCCCTTAGTCGCCTCTTACGACATCCGCGGATAGGTAGAATGGAGGGGCCTATTCTTTAGCCGGGGCCACCACGGCTTCTTTAGTAAGCACGTCAAAGTGCAGTGCATGCAGTGCATGCAAAGCATTTCAAAGTGCTTTAGTAAGCACTTTGAAATAAAATAAAGGCGATCAAGTGCGCGAACTCACCCCTGAGGCTTCCGTACCATTATACGGAAAATCGAGATCCCTAGTCTACGAAATGACATACTTATATTTTGCGGTCGCTTACGTAGTTCATTGTATGATATTAACCGCAAATATTTGTTTATCCCCCTCACGGGATTTAAAATTGATGACTTTCGATTTTTTCCCTTGATCAAAACGGTATTTTAACCGCAAAATATTTTTATTATTAAAAAAATAATATATAAGACAAAGTAAATATATTTTTTTTTTTTTTTTTTTTTTTTTCAAAATTTTAGGAAAACTTACAGCTAGGTCTTAGAATAGTTACTTAAATAAAACATGCCGGTACAGACCAGCGCATGAGTGCTGAGGGCCAATTAAAAGTTTCCGCAGATAATATTATATATTATTTATTATATATTATATATTTATATATTTACTTTGTCTCCTCACGGGATTCGAAATTAGTGAACTCCGATTTTGCGTGGCTGTCGCGAGTGGCTCGTTTGCGAGTAGCCTTAGTTATGCTATAAACTGCTACTACGTGAGGCTACTATCGGCTGTGGAGTTATTATATACTATGCGATAGTTAGTACCTACGATCTGTACATTATTTGGATTCTCAACATATTAGGCTATATAATAAAAGTAATAAAAATATTTAAAAACCAAACCGATTTTATTCGACAATTTAATTTTAATTTACAAACACAACACGGTTATTTATAAAAATACTATGAATAAGTTAATCTTAATGGCTAAATAACGCTATATGGAAAAATAATAAGTGTAAACACTTACCAAGCGCTTTGTTATCTTATCTTACTTTATATTCATAAATAATAATTGTTGCACTACTTTTACTTTATACTACGCAAACACAGATAATATAAAAATACGCTAAGGCACTGCCACACAGTCAATTCATGGCTCATTGATAGTTAGGTATGTAGTTTAAACTTCTTTTTTATTTTCATTCATTTGTAGCCAAGGGCGACACTCATACATAGGTATTGCTATTCCACCTTATGATGACTTGTCTGGTAAGCAAAAAAAAATTATACGATTAAAAAAAACAATGAATCACGAGACTTCAACGGCAACATCACATTACTACCATGGCAACTGCACTGTATTATAAGTTACGCTTTTAGCGCAAAAATCCCAGAATCGCTGCTCTGCTCATAAATAATGCAGTCAAAACGGTCTGCTACAGGTATCGTAGGTAGGTACAGCTGTAAAGGCAAATTAAAACTAGGGTTTTATTGTACTGATAATCCATTGCTTTCTAATTAAAAATATGCCAAACATTGTATACAAGGGGATTCATAATATGTCTGCTATCCCAAAAGGGGCTCATTCTACATCCAATTGGGTTTTTGAAAAAAAAAAAATATTGATTTTTTTTATGTATTTTAAAACTTTTTTATTAATAATATTGATATTTAATGCAAAAAACTTCAAACATTTTTTTTTTCAATTAATTATAAACAATTAAAAATTGATGAAATTTAAATAAAAATCACGTGACTATAAACGCGCCATGATTGGTCACCATAGTTGTAACGTCATAATGTTATAGCTATTTAATAACAGTACAGCGTTTACGGCTATTACACGTGTCTAGACAATAATATTAAAATTTTATTGCTAAAATACGAGTTGTTAGTTGGTTTCGATTAGCTATGTGTGATAAAGGATTTATTAAGGCAAAGTCTGATAATATTCCTGATGTTGATATATTTATGATCACCGATTTTTTAAAAAATGACGTTCGGTTTAATTCTGCTGAAGTTCGAGGTGCCAAGGCATCAAGGTAAGTTTGTTAAAAAATAATATAATAAATGAAAATATTTAATTATTTATTCTCCATTACATTAAATATAATTATTTATTTCATAAATTGCAGAGCATCGCGTGAGATTTACGGCGACAAAGCTATAGGTCATGTTCAACTAAGTCGTAAAAATAATATTTGTATTGTGAAAGGACGGGTATGTCCAGAACACCGAGTTCGGAGTAATGCTTATTCAGTTACTTTAACTATTAATGAAAAGTCAAAAAAAATTCAGGATGTTCAATGCCATGACTGTGCAGCTTCAGCAGGTAATTTATACTCCTATTAAATAAATATTTAATAATGACAACAAAATTAAATAGATCAAAACACTGTATTTATTATTTTTCTATCAACTGCAATGAGTGAAAACTAACATTATGACGTCATACGCGCTCGGGTTTGTTCGGGAGTTGTCGGCGTGTCTTCGGTACTGGATTCAAAAAATTTTTTTTAACTTGAAATAACTTTTGAATTATTCCGAAAAAAAAAAAAAGTAGTTTTGTTATAAAACTAATATATAATCTTTCCATTTATCACAAAAATTTTTTTTTTCAAAAACCCAATTGGCAATTAAGTTTGTTCTAAAGCCTATGGAAATTCGAAATTTTCATGGAAAAAAATCTATGCAAAAATCTGCTGTTTTAAGGTCAAATCGAATCAAACTTCGTCGTGTATTAATTAGTAATAAAGACGATAGAAATACCAAAAACAGCTAATCTGAGAAAGTTTGGGGAAAAACATGAGATTTTTTTTGTCTTTTTGTTGATAAAATAACCCCCTTCAGGATACCTATCTGTTATGCATCCCCTTTTCAGACAAATGCTGTAATGAGCCCTGAATCGACTCTAGAGTGCGGCAGAAAATCTACTTGGAAGTTTAGGTCCTTGGAATCATGATGATTTTGTTGCACATCTCATAAGTTAGTAACCTACTTAGGATATGTATTTATGTAATCGGCGATCCTACGTATTTATAGTAAACGGATTGCTCGCTCAACATAATCACAAATTAATATTACCCGTTTGTTCAAAATATAAAAATGTCGAGATAAAAGTATGTCCACTAAGGAATCGGATTTAGTATTTTTTAACGTGTTTCCGTTATTTGGTTGTATATCGAACCATCGCATACATACTAATTTATAACCTATCATGATTACTACTGATAGGTATTACACGTATGTGTATGTGCGTCCAAAGGCACAATCCGCTTCATCGATCATAATATAATACCTATTAATTGTACTGACCTAGTTAAAAAATCTCAAATGACTAGTATCTGGCATAATATACGCAAAATCTATTTGATTTTTCTGGAAAATCAAGAATCAAGATATAATATGTCCTAAAATTGGAAGAGCCACAATAATAATACTTATCAATACTTTTCCCTACCACTTTCACATGAACGCGAATACGTAGTACAGAGTAACAATAACCATATCTGTTTTTATAAATTGTTCAGGGTGGTGCGGATATGTTGTTTGGTATCAGCTCCAATTCTTCGTCAGCAGTGTCCACTTCGCTTTCCTTAGAGCTGGACTCTTCGGGTTCATCCCTCATTAAGGCTCTGTACTTCTTGGCTATAAGCTCCCAGTCGACGACGTTTTCGATCTTTGTAGCGTTGTTGAAACTGAGCTGGGATCCTATCGGACTCAGGTGTACCACTGACAGTCGAGTTGAATCTGTGGAGTTTTGTTTTAGATTACTGTATCGTCAAGGATGTACCTAAAATAGCAAAGTTGGTTATATAATAATAACAGACAACAGTCACATACATAGTCCTGATCCCACACTAGGATTCCGGGTATCAGAAACTACGTGTTATATTTGCAGCTCATGCAAACATTTGTCCCGCAGCGGGAATCGAAGCCGTTGCGTCTCAGATGGGCACTCGCCCGCTACGCTACGGAGGTCATCAGAATATAAAACATACCTTTAGGAACAACCTGCCCTCTTTTGACCTTGGACAGCCACTTGGCTCCAGCCTTGGACCGAGCGCTCATCTGGTCCTGCCTCTGAAGCCCGATCATGTGCACTAAGCTTGGCCGCTTCTTCTTCGACATACGTTCCTAAGAAAACAATGAAATTATTACCTATTATTTGAAAGCAGAAAGAAAACCAATATTGTTTAAGACTAGTCTCAGTTGCGAACTGGTTTATTTCAATGTGACTTACCTTACACCTATGGATGAGCCACATTAGCCAAGTGGTGACTAAGTTGAGAGGAGCCGGGGCGGCGGTAGTTTTGTGCATATTGCGTATCAACTTAGACAGGCCGTACTTCCACTCTATGTCGGATTGCGCCTGCAAGCAGAAAATAATTTCAAGGTGCCTATTGTATTGGTATATGTTCATATGAACCCAAGTAAAACTTAAGGGGAATAGCATATCCTAACACTTTACGACAATGTATGCTCCGCGTATCATGTTTATCGAATCCATATGTTACCTGTATCCTCTGGTACGTGTCTGACATCATAGCAATGAGTAGATTGATGAGCACCACTACAGACACCAACATGTATATTCCGAATACTATTTTGAAGAGATAGTTTGTCCAACCGGGCTGGGTGTTACTGTCGTTGCGGTGTACCCTTGTTTGTTCGGTGGTGGTTTGACCGAACACAGCGAAGAACAGCAGCTCGAAGGAATACAGGGGGTTCATGGTAACTGCGAACAAAATTGTACACTGTGGACACGTAGTTACCTGTATGCGTTGGTAAGTGTCCGACATCATCGCAATCAGGAGCGACATGAGCACCACGACCGACATCAGCAAGTAGGCTCCGAAGACGAACTTGAACAGGTTTTGGGTCCAGAGCGGTCGCACGCTGGAGATGTAGTTCAGGTCTGACAACGTAATCTGGCCGAAAAGGGCGAAGAACAATTTCTCGAACGCCTCTACCGGTGACAGAGTCGCTAGAAGACAACACTCAAATGGACCTCTTTCTTTCTGCTACCTTCAAATTGTGAACGCGAAAAGGTAAATTGATATATTCAGGCTGAATAGTTTATACAAATATTCATTTGACCAAGTGTTTATCATCAATTTACCCTTACGTTAACTTCTTTCTAATAGCAATCTAAGACGACTAAAAATACACTCAAATTCAAACAAAGGAAAGATTGATTAACTTTTCAATGCAAGAAACGGTTAAATAAGTACCTTGGAATTTGAAAACGCTGAAACATCAGACATGTTTTATGAACATTAAATTTCAGTTTTTCACTTATTTTCAGAAGTACTAAGTAAAGTAATATCAATCAGTCCTTTCTACGCGAGGCGTGTTACTGCACACGGCAGCGTGGACGCTTTAGGCGCCACATCGACGACAAACAGCCAAACGATATCCAAAACATAAAACAATACCTCGAGACCGGCGTGAGCGTCAGTCCTCGGACAACAACCAAGCCACGCATGCGCAAATCAAATCTTGCTCCACTGAATGCGGTGAGTCGGCCACTCATTCCACTAAACTAGGCAGGTAGTGACGAACAACGCAACTCCTGCAACCACACCTGGAAACCACCAACTCCGTAAAGCCATGGCGGATGCAGAAAATGCATTGTGCGCTTCTTAATGTCTAACCTTATTCTAAAACGAATTGGCGTGAAGTTTGTATGGTACAGAGCCCACATTCCTCATTCATTTCGGCTGTGTTAACAGTCATCTAAATATAGACCAAAATACTATCAACGATGATAACATTCTCGATGTGACGGCAAACATTCAAGCCTGCAAGCGGATGCATGGTTCGTTCAAAAAACAAAAATAAAGAAACAAAACAAGCACATCGAGATATAATGCGATCATCGTATGAAGTGACATTCGTGTAAACATTGCTATTTTCTTTTCCACAACGGACTTACGCCCCGATGATGGTCCCTGTTTCCTCCTGTACGATTCCCCAGAAACTGTATTCAGCCATTGGGTTTTGATCGTACTTTGTCGTTTTATTCGGAGATTTTCTATTATGTATTAGAATTTGGATTAGTACTTAGTTACAATTTTAAATTAGTCATTTCCATAATTATATCAATCATCGAAATACTAGGTTCTAAATGGAACTATGATGATAAGTGATATGTTTTAAAGTATAAAAGTTGGAGTCACACTCACCGTCTGAAAACAGTTTTCTTCTGGCTGTCCTTGCATATTTATTGTCTTCCGCTTTATTTATATTTCTGAAAGGCTGGTTCAAGGCGACTATGTGCATGGAGAATCCGAATACAAATATAGCCAGCACGGCCAGAAACCTGCCGAGATCTTTCATGAGATCCCCGATGATGATGGCCCAGGGGCCGAATAGATGGTGGAAAGATAGAAAATCTAATATTTGTACACACGCTAACAGAAAGGCTAGCGCGAAGCACTGGTTTCTGCAATACATGAGCGTCGGCCAGTATTTCGGCAAGACAAATATCCAACCTACGATATGTGTCGCTACCCCAATCATACCAAATAATAATACTGCTATTTTGATCCACCCTAACCCCGACTTATCACTAGGATTCGTTAATTCGAACAAGAGGAGACCGCTTAGAAAAATTAGCAGCGTCCACTCATACCACCTGGGCACTAAACTTTCCCTAAAAATTGAATTATAAATAGGGGTTATGGCGACTAGAGATAACAATACCATGAGGTAAATGTGAGAGGTCAGATACGACATAAACTTAATTATTGGAACCTTAGTATATTTATGGCCTAATGGAAGAGAGAACACCACCCAAACTGGCGGGCAAAATATGAACGCGACAAAGAGGAACATTATTTTGATGCCACTCCAATTGAGACTCCCTCTCCAGAGTTCCTGAAACGGACAAAACACGATTGCAAACATTGTTTAATCAAAGTTTCAGATTGTGTTATTCTGTGGATGTTACCTATTTTTTACCTGAAGATATCTCTGAACGACGGTGTGGGAGATGACTTCCTTTTGCTCATTTTCAATGAGGACATCGAGGAACTCAATGTTCCGGTTGTCGGTGGCGGTGAGGATGTGCCCCGCGGAGTCGGCGCCGGCCGCGAGTGCTAGCAGCTCCGTGGCCATCGCCTCGCATTGCTTACCCGCTGCTATGAGGTCTTTGGCACGCTCCTTCTCCTGTTTACGGAACACAATACATTATGAATATTAATATCGCATCAAAGGGTCATCGACGCGTAATATGATTCAACGGAAGTTACCTTAGTGGATAAAATGATGTAAATATTCGACAACTTAGCAGCGGTGTCGACCGGCGCGGGTGACACTAAAACGAATTCCTCGATCGGTATGTTATTGTGGTTCTTGGAACACACCATAAGGTTGTACACGAATCTTTTATCGTCCATGAGCGATTGCGTGTCGTGTTCCTTGTGCAATAAATACTCGAGGACGTCGTTATGATTTTCGGAAGCGGCGAACCAGATCGGTGCACAGTTTAAGTTTGTTTCACTTTTGGGCGACGCTCCAGATTCGCATAACAATTTCACTACGTTAAGATGACCAGCTTTTGCTGCGCAATGTAGTGGAGTCCAGCCGTTTTTGTCAGTTGCATTGATTTCTGCTCCCTGGCCGAGTAAGACTTCCACCATCTGGTAGTGACCATACGTGGCAGCTATGTGGAGACCGGTTTTCCCGTGCCTGTCAGTGCTTTGGAGTAGTTCCGCTGATCTACTCAGTAGGAGACCTACGATGGACATGTGTCCACCAAAACATGCCAAATGAAGAGGATTGTAGCCCTGAAACAATTCAAGGTTAGTCAGGCACAGTTCACAAAGAACATGGCAATAGCTTCTCGTTACAAAAGTGTTTATGGTATGTAGTTACTTACATTTTCGTTACTAGCAGCATCAGCCTGGACTCCTGCTGAGTTCAAGAGTAACCGAACGACGTTTTCATTGCCATTGTATGCAGCCAAATGTAGGGGAGTTAGCCCGGACTCCGACCCTAATACTGGCACTAAGGACACTCCTGTGGGAGCTTCAGACTTCACCGTTCCTGGTACTTGAGATAGCAACTCTCGAACGGTTTCTGTAAGGCAAAACATATGAAAGATATTCTTAATGTATGCAAGATTAAAATACTAAGGTTATTCTGGTGTTCCGTTTTACCTGCTTGTCCATAATAGGCTGCAATATGCAGCGGCGTCAATCCTAACTTTTTACTTGAAATCCTCAGCGTGTTTGTTGATCGCATAACGTCCAGTACGTTTGTATGACCGTGTTCCGCAGCTAAGTGTACCGCAGTCAAACCTGCCCTATTCTCCTCCGTACAAGACGCACCAGCCCTCATTAAAGTTCTTACAACATCCGCATGCCCCCCTTCCGCGGCCAACTGTAATGGCGTCGATTCGTTTAACTTATTCCGAGCAGAAATAACACCGGTCCGATCAAACTTCATCAACTCTTCAATCACTTTCACTGAACCCTGAATAGCAGCTATATGAGCGCAAGTATTCCCATCCTTTGTCGTAGCCATGACCAGGTTTGGATGCTGCTGAAGGAACAATTGAACCACCTCGGAGTAATTGTTCTGTGCGGCCGCGTGGATAGGCTTCTGACCCAACTCATCAGTAGCATCGATATTAGCTCCAAGTTCGAGTAGAAGTTTACAAACTTCCATCTGTCCGCTGGCCGCAGCCAGATGTAAAGGAGTCTGTTTCTTGAGAGTGAGAACATCAATCATTGCGTTGTGGTCTCTTATCAGAAACTTGACTAAATGCGCGTAGCCGTTCATCGCTGCTAAATGTAGAGCTGTCCTGCCATTCCTAGCTTTGGAATTTATGAATGCTTTATTTGTTAGCAGCGAATCGCAGACTTGTAGAAAGCCGTGTTCCGCTGCTAGATGCAAAGCGGACCGGCCTTCTACATCAAACACGTCGACTCTCGCGTGGTTCGCCAGCAGCGTGCTGATCAGTTCCATGTGTCCTCGGTAACAGGCTATGAGCAGAGGCGTCCACCCTATCGAGTTTTGCTTGTTTAGCGCTCTGCTGACGTCAGCGGCGGATATGTGTGTTATCATCTCTGTCATGACGTCGTTGTTGCCGGCCACGGCGCAGAAGTGGAAGGCTGTTTCATGGCTTTTGTTCGTTTGCAGTGAAACATCTGCTCCGTTTTCAATGAGTAGTTTGACGACTTCTCTGTCCGCTGCTGGAACTTTGACTTCCTCCTTGGTTATCTTGCAGGCAAAGTGGAGTGCACTGGCGCCGTCGTCGTCGACGGAGTCAATGTAGTTCCTGGCAAGAGCTTCACTGTTGTGCTCCTTGACGAACTCTATCAGATGCCGCACGATGTCCGGTTTACAGCTTCTACACGCCATGTGTAGGGGGGTCTCACCGCTCTGTGGAAATAAAGTTCGGTTACGTTCAAATCAGCAACTATATACTATATAGCTAGAGTATAGGTAACTACCTAATTGCTGATAGTCAAAGTCAGTACCTACCTGATTAATGTGGGGTATATTAATTGAATTATGATTATGTCCATCCTGTATGTTCAAATATATACGGGTAACTACAAGATAAGATACAATATAGGTAGGTAGTAGGTAGGGTGTAATCTTATTTTACCTTGTACGTTTTTTAACGTCAATGCAGATATACGATGACTACATTATCAAAGTTTTCATTGTATATGACTACATTATCAGTAAAATGTAGTACATATATTCTCTTTGCTCAAGGTAGCTAAGTACTATCAAAGGCAATATATATATGTAAGTATAGTATTACTCATCATAATTATGTTTTTACAAAAAAAGGTTACCTAAAAGTTTATAAGTTCAAGAACGATTTCCAAGCAACTGTATTGAAAAATATTGTGTAACATAATGAATGAAATCTTAGGAAAACTTTACTTACATATCGGGACCTTACCTTGGTTTTCCTCAAAGGATCACCACCGTCCTCTAGTAGAAGGATCAGCGTCTCCAGGTTGCCATACTTGGCTGCGACGTGGACGGGCGTCATCCCGTTTTCCGTCGCTTTGTTTGGCCCCGCACCAGATTTCAACAGCATCAGTGCACATTTGTCACCTATAAAGAAGGTTAATCGTAGAAACTCTTTCGTCGCTTCTTACCTAGTAAAAATATGTCATACGATCGCTCTATTCAAGTTGATCTAGTCACATTCGCTATCATAAATGCAACCAGTCACTCTTACGCTGTTTGTCCAACGATATCGTCACCGAGCCGTGACCGAGAACGAGATGACAGCGCTGAAGTAGCGGCCGACAGTTATACTCGTAGAAGGAACGCGATTATATCGAGATTAGATGGTTCTCATGTTTGAGGGTTATTTAAAATAAGGGTCTTAGAATGCTGCGTTTTCGAATGGAGTGTAGTTTCGGTATTTCGATTTAATGTCTCGTATATAAATAGCTCAGAGTGTCCTAAGAAGTGGCTTATATCTAACTTTCGTTAATCTAAAATTTTCAACCTTATGGTTTGACATCTGTCGCGTCTCTGCTTTAAAAGTTATTTAAGTTTGATTGCAGCTACCACACCGCCATTCAGAAAAACCTAACTCTATGAAGAAATTGTATAGTTCTCACCATCAGGTATCCTCGCAGCGATGTGTAGTGCCGTTTCCTTCTGCTTGCCCCCTCTCACGTGGACATCTGCGCCATATCCCAGCAGGGTTTCCACTACAGCTGGTTTGCAAGACTCTACTGCTATGTGCAGCGCTGTGTAGTTGTCCTGAAAAGATAAAGATTTTGGAACGGGTACGTTTCTTTCTTTGTCCTACTGGTTTTGTTGGTCAAATTCCAGTCATGATATTTACCCTGATGGTGATGAAATATTTCTTTATGTATATTATCGGACTGATAGATGTCCTGATGATAAACGGTAAACTCTGCACGATACAGCTGAAATCCACCTAGGATGCGTTGGTAAGTCTCATATAGAGTCATCATATTTGATTTGTAGGCCACTATAGAACCTTTTCAAACCAAATCGATCATGGTCGTCATCCCCTTTTGTTGAGACATCGTTTACTTTGCCACAGACACAGCAAGTGGTTATATAGGTTATGTAGCAGAGCTATTATTTGCTTACGTTCGTAGTGACGTCGACGCTCTCCCCTTTCTGTAGTAACGTGTTGATGATGCCGACGTGTCCGTACCTCGCCGCTGTGTGTATGCTGCGCGCTCCATCCTGAAACATATTGTTGTTTCAAGTAAGTATACTAAGTGCACCCGGGAAGTCTTTGGATGGCTCAAGATCATTCATCCTGTCACTCATTTGGGAGGCCTATATCAGGAGTTGAATTCTTCAGGGTGATGATGTGATAAGTGCCACGCATATTACGTATTTTGCAAGAACAGGTAATCCAAATGCATAAATAAAGACCTAGACTGCGCCGATTACAGACACAATAGACAATCTATTGACAAGGTTAAATCCATTGATAACAGGTTTTTGCAAACAAGGTCTATTGAACATATATCATACAGACATCATACAGCATACGGGGACTTTATTATGCGGTAGTCATAATAGATATAGCGCAAATATATCGCAAGCCCATAAAAGTTAAATACAAATTTAATTTTATTCAGTTGATATAAGGATCATTTTGTTCGTTTTGAAATGATTTAACTAGCACCTCACAAGCCGTTTGAACACGACTTGAGGAGTTATACCCGTTCCGTACACTCGGGTTATTAAAGCATCATAAGAAAAGACTTTATGATAGTTCTAAAATATGCAAATTAAAGTATATGATGAAAAATGGTATGAGTCATAATTATTGAAGCGCGTTGATGTCTTTTACATGAAAAACTATTTTTATTTTCACCCATTATAAGAGGTTTTTGTAGATGAATGATCACCATAAAATAATCTGTTTCGTTCGATTTCTATCGTATTTCTAGAAAATGACGAGTTTTTTATTGGACCATAATGTTAGGACATGCAGATATTTCGGGAATAGTTCAAGTTATACGGAACTATGAAATGATTCATATAAGTTTACAAATTCTTAAGTTTTCACAGAGAACACGTTGTTGTCGTTCATTGTAAAATAAGGCTAAGGTCGAGTCTTACCATTTCATTGGGCGCCGTATGCACTGTTTAATAAAACCAAAACACGCAATCCTATAAAATGCTTCCGTGCAGAAGCTTAGTGTTGTACCTACTTCAAACCAAGGCAAGATTTGTAACCATTTACATTATCGTTTAGTCTTTTGAGGCTGTAAAATTGAATTTAAATGTAAGGTGATAGTTTTATTTCACGAAAAAAACTGTGATTTTAGCGCGATACTCTAAATAAATTGATAAACCTTAACAAGCATGCGATATTCTTATAAGTTTCAAAGTTGTCGTTAGCTGACACTAAGTTTGCTTTACTGTTTATTACAGGCGCTGTTCCAAACTTTTTAATGGTAAACAACTCTTAAATAAATGTTTTCTATCTATATTCAATCTAAGCAAAATAGGCTCACCTTATTAGGCATGTGGAGATAGACGCCCTTTTTGAACAGCATCATTGCGCAGTCAGCGTGTCCGTTCAGCGAGGCTATGTGCATGAGTGTGCTTCCGTCCTTGGTCCTTTCGAATATGGACGCTTTGAACTTGTCAGCTAGGAGCTCTATGATAGCCGCGTGGCCGTTTTCTGCTGCCAAATGCATCGGTGTTCGGTCTGAAATGTACAAATGTCATTGATTAGTGTTGAGTAAAAGCATTGGTGTTGATTCTGTCTTTGCTCCAAACGGCATACGATATGTCATTTAAAAGTCTTTTTAAAATGATCCTTACGACTACTGAACAAAGTCGATTTTGAATTTGTCATTTGGGGAGTGTGATATAGCTCAACGATATTGCAAGCTCCTAAAAGTAAAACTCAAAATTAACTTTATCCTAATGTTAACAGTGTCCTTATTGTTTCGATTTATAGGAAAGGGATAGCAACAATGTCCTTCTAGATAAGTTAGATTGCATTCACAGCTCGATCAAAATTATATCTTTTAAAATGGTACCTAATCATCGGCTATTCAGATCCGAGAATTCTTGCCAATAATCTTTAGTTAAATGTACATTAAGCTTTCCTTCTATTTGTTAACAGTGGCTCGAAATTTTCGGTCACCTCATAATTCACCGACTTGCTACTTTCATGCAAATTAGCATTGGTAATTTTGGGTTAAACTTCCGTTTACTGAGGGGTAGTATATTGAACTTTATGAACCAGTTAATTTTACGACATTTTTCTGATCAAATCAAGTGAATAAGGTCACCTTAGGTCAATTATCGACATAGGCAAGAGAACTTACAGATTTCGGCCAAATCAAATCAAACTTTTGGTTATCCTGTCGATATTTTATAACCTTCTTACGTATTGTGTTTTAATGGCTTGAGGTTTCAACTATATTAGTTGCTTATTAGGATCTAACCCATGCCATTTTATGCATTTAGACAAAAAAAATGCCCTTGAGTAAAATCCGTACCTTCATTGTCTGCAATGGCAGCGTTGGCCCGGACTCCATAGAAGTATTTGACCAGTGGCTCGTCACCCTCCGCGGCGGCGATGTGCAGAGCCGTCTGCCCCGCTCCGTTGGTGGCGTCGACCAACGCGCCGTAGTCCACCAGTATCCGGGCCATGTCCACGTCTCGTCTTCGCGCCGCGAGGTGCAGCGCGGTGTCTCCGGCCGGAGTGGACGCCTGGGGAACACACAGGGCCTAACCACAACAGCACGTTGCCTAAAGTCAAACTATCCCCGTCTGTTAGTGATATAAAAGATTTTTCAGTGCATTGTCACTGTGAGAGAAAAAACGAGCTTTTGGGTGCTAAAAATAACCACAATCAAGTGACTTTATACTTAGACAGGGATAATCTGAATAATATGTTCTCTGCTTTAGAAAACGTATTATTGTGGATACCAGAAAAATTACACACCCGTACTCCACTGCTTTAATAACAAACAACTTAAAACTAAACTTTATTTTGTTATGAAACTAGTGGAGAAGTGAGTCGGCACATGTTAGCGTAGTGTATAGATTACACTCGTAGTTTATAAATTATATTTTTTCTTATTGCGCAAGCAGCTGATGGTGTATGTCTACGTGTCAGTGACAAAATACAACCCTGCTACTTTTTATAAGTAAAGGTAGCCTATTTTGTAAGTACAGGTAACGTACAGTTTTATAAGTAAAGGTGGCACGCAATATGCTCAGGTTGTGCTAAAATTGTCAGGTACCGACAGTTAATTTAATTTTAAAAGTAAGTGGAGCACTCCGATTATTGAGTGATATCTATTTTGATAAGAATAAAGCGCATGTAAACTACGAAAGTACTGTTTTTGCATAGTGTTCATATAGGGAGAATCCTCCTGTTTGAATCGCACGTGAAGTCGCAGCGGCTCATACTTTTAGCCATGAACTTTTTGTATCCAAATGAAGTCATTACCCAAGACTTCAACGGTAAAGCAAAAATAAAAGGTGATATTAGACGTACAAAATTGCGTGCGTATGACGGAGCTACCGAATAACTGTTATTACTTGGATGAAGTATTTAAGAATGGTGCACCTAAATACGATATCATTGGGGTTTTACCTTGAGTTGTTCCGCAGTCTGCGCGCTGAGCAGCTCGCGGACCATGGATTGGTTGCCGGCCTCCACTGCCAGCAGCAGCGGAATCTTCCCCCTCTGGAACGACGCAATGTCGCGAATTAGCTTTTTCCACTCCTTCTGCCTCGCGCGCTCTTTGTTCAACTCAATGAAGCTGATGTCAAGTTTCTGCTGGTCTTTGACCTGCAGGTTCGCAGGAGGGCTGCGGCCCTCGCTCGAGCGAGAGCCCGGGTTCGTGCTCTTCGAGGGCTCCTTACCGCCCTCGGCCATCCCGAGCCGACGCGGACACTCGACGCGGACACTCGCTAAGCACGAACAGCTCGCGCGATCCACTCCATGCTACTGCACGAATACCCTCCGACCCATGACACCGCAGACAGTATCCAACTATGTGCAATCTTCGAAATGTACTATCGATCGGATGCCGTGCCACACTGTATTTCCGATGCGAATTTATAACGCCTTTTTGTCTTTAAAGTCTAGATCATCGCATCGGAAGATTACAATACGTACTTGATCCTCCATCGATATTAATTTATAGACACGAATCGGCGGGAGGCCATGGCTAGGCCACCTTCCTCTAGGCGCGCCGAAGGACCGACTGAGACTTACGGTATTAAAATTAGTAATTTTGAATTTCAGCGCTGACGTTATAACTCTAACTAATATTCAGCGGTGTGATTTGCATTGTAAATTCGCGGTGACATTTACTCGGCGACTAAAGCTCGCGGATAATTAGGTTAGTTTATATTCGTATGGGGTGACTTGGCTACCAGCACCATCGGAATGTCCTTAAAATGTCAGGCGAGGTCTTGTTTCGCAAAATATGATGAATTTCAAAATAATTAGATACTGTCAGATTAACGCGTGTTGCGTCGGCTGATGAGTCACCTCATTATAAAGTTTTATTAGTTTATGCGCGTGGATTTCTTTCAGAGTTCAGTGTGAACTGGTGGTTTTGTTTACAGTTCGTTTTTAGGGGGATGGGGGTAGTTCCTGAATTGCGGGCGGCGGATGGTGGTGCCAGGTGACAGCGGCTGCACGCGAGCGTGCATCCACTACTTGCTCGCCAATCAAACCTCTATAACAGTCTACGTTAAAGCATACTATTTATTGCGCTACTTTATGATTTGCCGTAGAGCGCTGACGTTTGATTTTCAATTTCAAAATTTTGCATAAATACTTACGCCGAAAATTCTGACTAAAATGGTATAGATGTTATTGACCTCTATCCACGATGGCACGGCGATGTATTTTTGAAGATTTTCAAAGCTGATTTGCGTTTTACATTTTTTAGTTATGCGTTTATATCTAACCTCGTTTATCATGTTTATTTTAATGCATAGACAAACAAGAGTTTATTTTATTAGGATTTAAGTTATTTCAGCATAATGCAGTGAACATTGGGCCTATACCTACTTAATTGTGTTGTTTTTTTATCTCATTATCTACATTTATATACAATCCGTGGAGTGAGAGCACCTGTAATACAGGTTTTACAAACCTATCTCAAGCACCAGTCTCTCACAAAACAGATCTACCATTTTTTCCATGTATATGTATTAAACCCTACATATAAGATCCTTTTTGTGAGAGAAAAATAAATGACTTTATCATTATTATTATGTAGGTACACGGAGGGACCATGTCAATGAAGCAAACATAAGACATTTTGTAACTCATTTTGCAGGCCTCATATTCAGTTGGTAGTAGCTCTGCCTTCTACGCTAGAGGTTGCGGGTTCGATTCCCGCACAGGGCAAACATTTGTTTGATTAATACAGATGTTTGTTCTGTGTCTGGGTGTTAAATATTTTTCTATTATGTATATCAGTCTCTGGTACCCATAGTAAAGGCAGTGTGTGATATGTCCGGAATATTTATTTATTATTTATAACTTGCTTCTTGTAAGGTAAAGTACTTACTCCATCAGCTCGTAAACGAATGTCCTTCCCTGCTGCTGCAAGGAGTGCCCTCAGTATGCTGGTAGCGGTTCCCGTTTGTCTGCTCGCCACCACGTGGACAGCTGTTTGTTGTCGGCTCTGTAGGTCATAGGAACGTTCATTGAAAATTACTTGGGTAGGTAACAGTAATGTATAGGTGAAACAAAAATTCTCGCTCCCGATTTTACTAATTCAATGGCTTCTAAATGACAATGGTTCAATGGCAAAATGGCCACTTTTGACACTTTTGGAATTCTGCTATCACATCAATGGCAGTCATTGTTTTCGCAATGAACCAATGAAATCAATGAAACGAAGGTGGCGACAATCGTAACTTAATCATAATGGTGCGATCATTATCATGCGATTATCATTTTCAAGTCATTGAATTAGTAGAATTGGGGGCCTGAATGATGGTATGTAGTATGCTTGCTTGTCGTGTCATCCTGTATTAGGTTAGTGACCCTGAAAAAGGGCTAATAACCGTCGTTGAAAGAATCAATTAGATACTTCTTTCGTGCACATGTCACACGTCTTCGAATTTTAGGTTCTAGGATATACCGGTTTCCTCGCGATGTTTTCCGTTTGAGAGTATGGTATTAATTTCCCGAGTTGAGAAGTTCCTAATTAGTGCACGATCGGGATTTGACCCGTGACTGTGGACTGGAAGGTGTGCCACTACCACCACTATACCAGTGCTCCGAATGTAGCATCAAAATGATGCGTATTTAAGGGTACGAGATACACAAGTAAAAATAATTCTTACTCCTCCAGTAGCGAAAGGGTCAACTCCTCTTTTTGACAGCAGGAGTTTGACGATGTCCTCTCTGGAGTACATCGCCGATATGTGGAGCACATTGTAGTTGTCCTGAAAACGAACAATATATGAATTTTCGAGAATATTAGAACTTCTTAGATAAGCTACATTTTATAGACGTACATCGGCCTAACTAAACTGCAACATTCTGAGCCCACTGATGCTTCTGAGAAAAGGTGAAAACCTTTGTTAGCAGAATACGCGGGCCTATTACGGACTATATCTCTCACTAAATAAGTTTAAAGCCACAGGCCAATTGTTAGGAAGTAGTATAGAAGGTAGTTTTTGGGAAGGTAGGGTACAACGAGATTTCCTCGTTCTAAATTGGAGCAGCCCGCCTGGGGAGGTACCTTTGCCTTACTAATAGTGTTGTGTTTCTGCGGTGAGTAAGGTTGCCAGAGCTCTTTAGAGGGAGAGGGGGTGCGGCGTCGGCAACGCGTGCGTGACGCGTCTAGTATTGCAAACGCTCATAGGCTACGGTAACCGTTTACCAACAGGTGGGCCGTATGTTTGTTTGCCACTTCGGTTGTATAAAAAAAAAGGAATATCTTTTTTAACCGACTTCAAGAAGAAGGAGGTTCTCAAGTCGGCTGTATTTTTTTTTGTGTGTATTTATAAGACTAGTGAACATTTTGGAAACTGAAAATATAATTTACCTCTACAACATTTAAAGCGATGAAATCGGAATAAACAACTCTTTTGCTGGCCTGTAATCTGTTCGCATGTATTTGAGAACTTTAAAAATAGTCTTTTAATAATATGCCTGCCTATATACAGAGCCGGAATCGTTGCAAGGGGCTGACCGACTGGGAGGGCTGCGGGGCGGACTCTACGCTTTAGGGTGTAGAGGAATGTAGATACTTGGATACATTATCTACGAATTGTACATTTTCATATTTTTTTTGTAACTAGGCAGGTACTGCTTGTTTCGATGTATTGATTTCATATACTTTAAATATTGAAAAAAATGAATCTAACAAATACAGACAATTGCATAAACAATAATTGGTCCAAAGTCCAAGGAAGAGCTTTAGCCATTTTAGTTAATATAATAACGATTTAAAAACTATTATAAAAACACCGAATATAAAAAATCATCATCATCATCAGCCTGATGAAGTCCACTGCTGAACATAGGCCTTCCCTAAAGAGTGCCACGACGAACGGTCTTGAGCCTTCTCCATCCACCGACTTCCCGCAACCCTCATATAGCAGGGGTGTAAGGGGTTCCAAACAACACCGACTGGAACCCAAGCCAACCTCACCGGCACGCGGTACACCCTGCCGACCAGCGAACGAGGCTCTGGCGCCCCACCCACCAACCTGCACTGGACCAGCGTGGTGGGTTTATGGTCCAAACCCCCCTTATGATAAAATATTTTTTAAAAAGTGAAAAAATATATTTTATTAAAATAAAATAATTCAATATAACGAGGAAGAAGACTCGCTGCGGCTCTGGCCAGCCCACACGTTAGGTCGAGCGGCTTGCGTGCCCCTTCCTTACCTCCTCAGACATTATTACTAGCAACTTTCATTACTATATGCAAGAAACTACTGTTTTATTAATGTTCTTTAAATGGCTGTTTTGCAACGAAAACAGTAATTAGAACGCTTTACAAAGAAAAGCTAAGTACGAACAGACCGCAAAGATAAAGTATTTTGGGTGCTTTTTTAGAACAGTTCCAGAGCTACTTATCAGTACCTACTCCTTATTCGGAAGCACGTGTCGAAATTCAGTAGCCAAGTGAACCGATAATTCATGGCATTTTATAAAACTGTAACTTGAAGTTACAAACCTACAGAGTATGATCAATCAACTGCGAGCGAAACTGCGCACAGCTAGTAGTTTATAAATCTGATCAAACTATTTATTTCTAGTTACACGAGTTGGGACCATTCGTCCATTCGTCCGGTTCATTCGTTTTGCTGATATTAATAAAAAATAAAAATATTTTATTTCGGACGACTAGGATCCATAATTTGTTTGTAAAATGATATAAAAGAACTTATAATTAGGGTTAGTACTTAATGCTAAATAATTAAACATTTCAGTAGATCATTCACGAAGCAGTGCCACGTGGGAGAGGTTATCCTGCCAGCAATCGTTTGAAGGATGATATTGGGGCTATCACGCACTCTGCGCATCAGGGATGTGGTCTTTTTACGGAGAATTGCAGCAAACCCATCCGTCTCGTATTCTGCAAACATCCCTGATGCACTGCAGAAACGCGGCAGCCCCAACATCATCCTAAAAATATTGTTGTACTGGACACGCAGGGTCTCTAGCGGTCGCCTAGTGTAGTTAACCCATAGATTCCCGGTGTAGAAACTTTGACAGTATGCTTTAAATAGCGTTAGTTTCACTTCTTCTGTACACCGGGAAAACCTACGGATCAGCATATTACCTCTTACCGCCAGATCCCTACGCTTTCTTTTAATTGATATTGTCCGCATACGTATGGAACCCTCTGTCCACCCTTGGAGCTTTGCTAGAGCTTAAGATTGCGAGGGCGAAGGGAGCAATTATTGAAAGTGTTGGTCAATTATAATGTATCGTGCACGCTAACATAACAAGCGCTTTACCTTTTCAAACTCACAGCTTTACTTCACGTAGACGGGACGTCGAAGTTCTTTAGTTGCATGGCGCAAATTGAAATTTGAATGCTGATTTATACTGCGTACTGAAATATGTTGAGAACGGAGTATGGAGTATAAATATGCGTAACTACAAGCATTACTGGATTTAGGTTAAAAAATAAATTGTTTGAAAAAAACCGAAAACCAACTGCAACATAAAACTGAAAAGAGTTTAGGAATTTGGATTTTAATAAGCGGTACTCTACGGTACATCCATTCATACACTTGAAAATTATTACTCTCCTGGCGTAGCGGGGTAAAACATAGCTCAGGTACAGTCACACAGATACAGTTTACGTAGCACTTCTACGCCCGTAGCTACATGCGTAGAGGCGCAGCTACGAGTGCCTTTATCCTGCCGGCAACGAAAACACTTCGTGTGTGGGCAGATTATCACTACGAGTTCATCCAAAGCCAATGATAATGTAGCACCAAAATACTAATGACTACTAGTGAATGATATTGCTAACTAGTCATAGTGATTTCCTTGAATTCAGTTGAAGGGTACGCGTAATTTCTGTGTTGCGTGTTTGAAGAATGGTCACAGTTCGCTGAGTTTAATACTACGGTCTTTAGGACGGCTATTGACTTCGATGATTCAATATACACTGAGCAACGTGTCAACAATGTTTTGAATTTTCTTCGAAAGGGCTAGTCAAATGAAAAGTGGAACTGATTGAGCTCGTTGGATGCACTCCATTAGAAAATATCAGTAGATAGATAAAAAACTCTTTATTGCACTACACCACACAGTATAGTACCACATAGTATCAGTGTGTGTAAAGTATTATTTTAAGCGACTTTAAAATAGGAAGAGGTTGTATGTCACGAACAGTACGCTAGATCTAGGTAGTGTATGAATTATCTTTTAAATATTGAGTATAATTTAGGCCGTGGTGGCCCCGGCTAAGAATAGGCCCCTCCATATCTTTATCCGCGGATGTCGCAAGAGGCGACTAAGAGAAAAAAGCTAGGGGATGGGCAGCAGCGTCCCTCATTTTAACAACGATAGCTATAACTGCGCTCGCCAACCCGCATGCCCAGCGTGTTGTGTATGGGCAAATCCCCCCACATGATAAGGAATTTGCTCTGTCTGTGGGGGAGGCCATGTTCAGCAGTGGACATCGAACGGTTGAAATGATGATGATGATGATGAGTGTAAAAAATGTAAATTGACTGGTCGGTCTAAACTCAGAAGTTATTTAAGTCTATGGCCCATTATAAGTCATGAGCATAAATCGCAGTGAGGGCAGCTATCGGCCATCCCATCGGCGACGTGGGCACTGGGTGTGTAGCCTTCGTGTACCTGATGACCACTGCGAGAGTAGGTCATTTACGATATTTGGCGGCAACATTGTAATATAGGCTTTAGGAATAAGAGCCCTACACTGGTCGGTCAACGACATTGTTGAAATCGCAGGGCTGGATACCTCGATGCGAGGATCGAACAGGCTGTTGTACAAAAGAATCCGTGTCATGATGATGTGAATCATTATCCGTGACGGGGACGGAGAAAGAATACTTTTATCCCCTCCGCTACTGGGAAGCGTGTTGTACAAGGCGACTAACCCAAAGCGGTGGTAGGGCCCCGCAAGGGGCTCGTCTGGCTCGCTACCACCCTGCCGTTAGAGTGTTCCGTCAAATGCTGACGCCCTTGGGCATTGGCGTGTTTCGGAACTAGTGCGGGAGTACCAGTCCCCTATAGGTGAAAAACATTCTAGCCAATATTAGGGGCCGTCAGTTGATACACGGAGAGTTTCTCTTGGACTACGATGGGGTATTGGCGCGATGTCCAGGGAGACCCGATGAAACGGCTAACCGCTGGTCGCCCGTAGATCAGTAGGGGACCCGAACCCAGGGATTTCCTTTTAAACTCCACCCTGGGAGGCTGTCCCGCCAGTTCACGAAAAAAGCCAGTAAGGAGGCTGTAGTGCCGGTTTAGGAGTCCGGAGTGGATCACGGCAGTCTCTTTCTGGTCGGATCGGGGGCCCTTCCGTACATCGCGCCAGTCATCCATAATTTGGTCAAACTGAGCCCTCCTTTTCAACTATTTTTGTCCCTGCCCTTATTGGCTGGAATGCTTTTCATCTCCCCATCCTTTTTGTATTTTTTTAATGGCTGTAACGAAAAAGAGTAATAAGTTTAATTCAGCGGCTTCAAATCCCACACTTACAGTTGACCTCTGCAACATTCGTGGGCTCCACTCTAACCTGAATACAGTTCACCACCACCTAGAAACGGCTAAGCCTGCCCTACTCTTTTTAACGGAGACTCAAATTTCTTGTCCGGCTGACACATCCTATCTCCACTTCCCGGGCTACAAATTGGAAGAACTCTTCCGGTCCAAAGCTGGGGTGTGTCTCTACGTCCGGAACGATATTTCTTGTCGCCGCCTTAATGGTCTTGAAGCTAAAGATTTTTCATGTATGTGGGTTCGCGTTGACTACGGAGGTCAAACTCGCGTATACGCTTGCCCATACAGATCCCACAGCGGTGATTCGGAGACGACACGCTTGTTCGACCGAATTGCCGAGGGAATTGAATGGACGCTCGGACAGTACCCTGACGCCGAAATGATCATTCTTGGTGATCTGAATGCTCACCATATCGAGTGGTTGGGCTCCGGGCGCACTGATCATGCAGGGAGAACTGCGCATGACTTTGCGCTTGCTCATGGCCTCACTCAGTTGGTCTCCAGTCCAACTAGGATTCCAGATATAGTGAGTCATGAACCTTCCCTGTTAGACCTCGTGCTGACCACACATCCCGAAAAATATCGGGTAACAGTTGGAGCTCCTTTCGGTTCCTCGGACCACTGCCTGATCTCAACCAGTGTGCCTACTGGTCGCCTCTGCCCAAACACTCAGCCTGGTAAACGCAGGGTCTGGCATTATGGATTAGCTGACTGGGACGGATTGCGGGAGTTTTACTCGTCCTACCATTGGAAGCAGCTGTGCTTCTCTTCGGGTGATCCAAACATTTGCGCGGACTCCGTCGTCGACGTTATCCTTCAGGGTATGGAATGCTTTATTCCAAACTCCATGGTTCGCGTCGGCGGCCGGAATCTTCCCTGGTTCGATAAGTCGTGTGCCGACTCGGTCACCCAAAAATTGGCCGCTTACAGTGCCTGGACCGAAGCGCGTGAACGTTTGGATCCCAAAACCTCCAACCTGAGGAAAGCATTTAATGCCGCCTCTAGACAATGCAAGAAGGTAATGGCCGTGGCAAGAAAACGGCACATAAGCAGGATCGGTGATCAGCTGGCGGGGTATCCTTCGGGCAGCAGAGCCTTCTGGTCTCTCGCTAAAGCTGCTGAAGGCAACTTTTGCCAGTCCTCCTTTCCATCTCTACATAGGCCCGATGGCTCTTTGGCCCATAGTGCAAAAGAGAAAGCCGATCTCCTTGGGTCTCTTTTTGCCTCGAACTCGACCCTCCACGTTGGGGATGTCTTACCTCCGTCAATACCACGGTGCTCTAGTTCCATGCCGGAAGTACAGTTCACTCAAAAAGCAGTACGCAAGGAACTTTTATCCCTTAACGTAAGAAAGTCGAGCGGACCAGACGGCATTCCTGCTGTAGTGCTCAAAGCTTGTGCCCCAGAGCTGTGTTCCGTTTTGGCGCACTTATTTGACCTCTCATACTCCACTGGTATTGTGCCGTCTTCGTGGAGGGTGGCTCATGTCCATCCTATCCCCAAAAAGGGCGATCGTTCGAACCCATCAAACTACAGGCCCATAGCCATAACGTCCCTTCTCTGTAAGGTGATGGAACGAGTGATCAACACTCGGCTCCTTGGTTACTTAGAGGAACACCAGCTGATTAGCGATCGCCAATATGGCTTCCGTCATGGACGCTCAGCTGGTGATCTTCTAGTCTTCCTCACTCACCGCTGGGCTGAAGCCGTTGAGAGTAGGGGGGAGGCTTTGGCAGTAAGTTTAGACATCGCTAAGGCGTTCGATCGTGTTTGGCACAAGGCCCTCCTCTCAAAACTTCCATCTTACGGTCTCCCCAAGGGGTTATGCAGTTGGGTTGACGGTTTTCTCTCCGGGCGGAGCATTCGATCTGTTGTCGATGGATCTTGCTCGGACTCCATGCCCATTAACGCCGGCGTGCCCCAAGGGTCCGTATTGTCACCCACACTCTTCATCATGCATATCAATGACATGCTTCAAATAAGCGGTCTTCATTGCTATGCTGATGATAGTACTGGTGACGCCTTCTACTCTGGCCGCGCAAGCACCTCTCGTGCCGAAGTGGAAGAGAACAGGTTGAGGCTTGTGTCTGAGATCGAAGACTCCTTAGCGCTTGTATCAGATTGGGGTAACCAAAATCTGGTCACTTTTAACCCTTCTAAGACACAGGTATGTGCATTCTCAGCCAAAAAGACTCCGTTCAACCTTACTCCGCATTTCCAGGGCATTCCACTCTCCGTCTCCGCGAGTATTTCAATTTTGGGTGTCGACATTTCTAACGAGGTCCAGTATGGGAGTCACCTCGAAGCAAAGGCTAAATTAACTTCCAAAAAACTTGGAGTTCTTAACCGTGCCAAACAGTATTTCACACCGACTCAACGCCTATTGCTTTATAAAGCACAAGTTCGGCCACATGTGGAATACTGTTCTCATCTCTGGCACGGCGCCCCCAAGTATCAGCTCCTCCGCTTCGACTCCCTTCAGAGAAGAGCCGTCAGAATTGTCGACGAACCTAAGCTCACTAGTAAGCTGGAGCCCTTGAGCCAGCGCCGTGATATTGGCTCGCTCTGTGTGCTCTATCGGCTTTACAATGGTGAGTGTTCTGAGGAACTATTTGACCTCATACCCGCATCGAGGTTCTACCATCGGACCTCGCGTCACCGGAATAAGGCTCATCCACATCTCATCGACACGTGGGTATCTCGAACCACTCGTTTTATGAGATCCTTTCTCCCCCATACGTGCAAATTGTGGAATGAGCTTCCTTCCGAGGTTTTTCCGCTAACCTACAACATGAAGAGCTTTAAGAAAAATACAAAAAGATTTCTCCAGGGCAGGCAACGCATTAGCAATGCTCCAGGTGTTGCAGATGTCAATAGGCGACGGTAACCGCTTACCATCAGGTGGGCCGTAAGCCTATTTGCCTCCGTATAACATAAAAAAAAAAAAAAAAAAAAAAAAAAAAAAAGCAGTTTCAGTATTTAACCGACCTCGGTGGCGTAGTGGATGAGTGCCCGTCTGAGACGCAGGAGGTGCGAGTTCGATTCCCGCTGCGTGATTAATGTTTGCATGATCTGCAAATATTTGTTCCGGGTGTGGGTGTTGAGGTACCATGGTTTCTGATAACCTCCACTTAGGGAGTCCTAGTATGGGGTCAGGACTATGTATTTTTTTTATACAACTGAGGTGGCAAACACGCTTATGGTAAGCGGTACGTATGTTACTTTTGAGTGTTTTTTATTATTTTTATTTATTGTTAACGAATTGGTTACATGTCACAGAATAGACAGTACCTACACATCATTAGCTCCTAGCATTTTTTTATACAAAAGAAAACATATAAACCTTTAATAATTAGACTACGTTTAGTAGTTCTACAATAAAGTAGTATTCAAAAATATTAAAAAAAATACATTTATACAAAATTTTCTACTGTTCATTCTAGTTTACCTACTGTTTCTCAGGTCTACAAATGTTATTACCAGAATGTGCCTGAACCCTATAAACTGGTTTCAAGTTATTTTGTCAATAGAATTGCAATAAATGCTTCACCACGATATCATGCAATGATGTACGACTATGATAGAACACGCGATGTGCAATGCTGTTCTTTGCATCAATATCATAAGATTATATTTCAGTATTATATTTATATTTTTTCTTTTTTGCACACGCTGCGCCACCCCACGCCCGACCTACTCTATCTCCCAACTGATGGGAAAACTTATTAAACTAGTTCGCTACCTGTCTGTTGGACGTCGGTCGTGTAGGGTCTTCAATTTAATATTGGTATGAGATTTTTTCCATTAGTGCACTCACACCACTATCTTACTCTAATAAAAGAAGTAAGGAGCTTACTGTGACTCACATTGTTCCTTGCGCCGACGTCGGAGCCGAGCTCGATCAGCCGCTCCACGAACGAGGTCCGGTTGTCCTTGACGGCGTACATCAGCGGTGTCATGCCTGTTGCCTGTAACAAACAGCGTTCATCATTATCATCATCTTGCGTAGGCAGTTATGGTAAACTTTCAGTCTTCATCATCATCAGCCGGGACGTCCACTACTGACAAGGAAGGCCGCCCATAGATTTCCAGAGCGACCGATCTTGTGCCCAACTAGCAGCACCCAGCAACCTTTATTAGGTCGTCGTTCCATTAAGTTAGGGTCTTGGAGGTGTTTGGGAATGACGACACACGGTTAAACATTTTTAGTTAAACGTTTTGCCATTCACCACGATTCTGCGGTAATCTTGCCCATCTACGGCCCACAATTGCATAATTGCCTGCCCATCCCGCTGCTCGATGCCGTCTGTTTAATGCTTAGTAAATCAGTCATTATTAGAAAACTTTTGAACTCCCCGCGAAATAATAGTTATGTAGACGAAAACTTTGCAAAATTGTTCCGAAGTTTCGTGTTGATAAAAAGTTCAGTTTTGGTGTATGGTCTAAATCACAAGATTCGTATTATTACTGGCCTCATAGCTCAGTTGTTAGTAACTCTGCCTTATGCGCTAGAGGCCGCGGGTTCGATTCCCTCACTGGACAAACATTTGTGACTAACACAGATGTTTGTTCTATGTCTGGGTGTTAAATATATATCTATTATGTATATCAGTCTCTGTTACCCATAGTACAGGCTATGCCTAGTTTGGGATCAGTTGACCGTGTGTGATATGTCCGGAATATTTATTATTATTATTATTATTAACCATTTACCCACGCCGGGTTAGGTCGAGTTAAGTCGAGGCTACCACCTTATGGAAAAATGGCTCTGCTTCAAAAAGACACATGCTTATCCAATAAAAATATGTGCCTTCTCAATACCTTACCAAAACATACTTTATATTTTATAGGGAATCGAACTATCTTTTACCTCGAATCACACCCTTTTCAATTATCTTACAGGACATCGTCAACTTTCAAGGCGAAGCAACTTGCGTTGTAATTATTGCGTTATGATTGGTAACCCTAGCTTATATAGCGACGTACATATTTTCGTGCGATCGTGGATAAGCAAAGCTATTTGTGTCTTTTTTATAATTCTAAAATTCAAAAAAAGAAACCAAATCTTTTTTTTCGTATCCCCAACGCACGAGTGGAATGATCATATGAATGGTATTGGTTTATAGATTTCATATATTATATTTCTTTTGCATTATTTAAGAATAAGAATAAATAGATGACAGTCTGACATGACAGAATTACAATAACACAAATTTTCAACAAAATCGGTCGTCACTCCGACATACCGGTGCAGCTTCTGCAACGCACTATTATCGTAAACTTATTCCGGTTGGTGTGTAAATGGTATTATCGAAGTAAAGAATTCTAAAAATAGCAATATTATTTCAAAAGCTCATCGCTTATAGCTTGTTCATCTTACTTGTCACGACACTTAAAAGGGGTAGAAAGCACCCCCACAATTATTAGCGTTCTTGAGCGTGACCTCATAATGATCTCTTACACACGATTTGTGGCACAAACTCAAATGTGAACCGTTAATCACGCCGTAGGTGACGTGGCAAATTCTCGATTGCAGGTTCATCATAATTGTCTATATGATTTATTAATATGACAAAGGTCTCCCGTAGGCTTGAGCCTAGGGCGGCAAATTCAGGGACCGATTTTTTTTCGCTTCAAACTCATATATTCCTTTATTAATTAAGATCGCATGCATCATTTTGAAACGTCTTAAAGTTAGATTTACAAACTTCATTAGTAATCGAGTTGGAGTATATTAAGTCCCGAGCTTTTATATCATCTAAATAGTCGGCTAGCTAATATCAAAAACAATAAGATACTATATTATCTTTGCTAATATTTAGCTAATATTCTTTCTTTTTGTTTATAGAACAAAGGGGAAGGGGTTCGAGATGGTACACATGTTATGACACATCACACCCGAGTATTCTTTCTTCCCTTTGGAAGATAGGTAAGGGCCTCGTTAAGCAGCTTTGCCCTAGCACTCCTATACAACGCCTGAGTCTTGGGGGCTTTCTTAAAAATAAGTTTCAGAGAATAAAACTCGGGCCCTTACCCGTGGAGTGAGAGCTCTCCTGATCCAATCCACACTAAGCAACATGTTATGAATTACCTTGTGTAGCATAATTTATTTACATTTCCTTACTTTCTGAGAATTCGGCGCACCTTACATTTAGATTATTTGCACTGGGCTTGGCGTAGTAATAACGGTTTGGGCTATTAAGGGCACCTTTTATTACAGTTATTATTTTAGAACCATTTGCATTTGTTTGTAAGTTTAATATTTATGACTCTGCTATGATATACAAGGTGATTAATTATATGTACATTATCCAGAACTGGGGCTTATTCTAACAAAAAGAAAGAATATTAGGGGGAAAAAAACATAACTTTGTAATATGGGGTTTTCCCTGAACTTCTTCACTTACTCTCAAATGTGCTGTCTTTGGTCTTTATATCATCTTTAAAACAAATTAATTATTAAACCAACGAGAAGCTCGACAACAAGATTACTTCCTAAAACAGCGGAATAATCTTTATTCTCTGGAAAAATTAAATCCCACGAACTTAATTTGGACACGGAAGGCCTTTTCACTGGTTGTCAGACTGAGTTGGAACTTTGCATATCTGTAAATTTCCGATATCAGTACAATATTATGGTGACATCGAGCATGTATCGATCTGATCTAATCATGGAGAAGTTGTATTATGAACCTTCTTGCTAGATAAATAAAATGCACACCCCGTTTGCGCTGTTTATATCGTGGGAAGCAACGTAGAGGGAATGATATTATCATAATTTATGATAATTCGTTTATATAATTATTTTTAAAATATGTAGGTATGTATAAACTTAATTTTAGGTAGGACAGTATCTGGCCTCATAGCTCAGTTGGTAGTAACCCTGCCTTCTGCGCTAGAGGTCGCGGGTTCGATCCCCGCACTGGACAAACATTTGTGTGACTAACACAGATGTTTGTTCTGTGTCTGGGTGTTAAATATATATCTATTATGTATATCAGTCTCTGGTACTCATAGTACAGGCTATGCCTAGTTTGGGATCAGTTGACCGTGTCAATATGTCCGGAATATTTATTTATTTATCTATTAACCCATTAATAATCTTAAATAATAATAATAATACTTAATTAATAATCTGCATGATAATTTATGAAATAATTGTAATTGGACATACCTATGTTATGCAATATAACGCTAAGGGTGAAATAAATGAATATGAATATGAATGTAACTTAGCTATTAAATAAACTTATTAATTCTAAACTACAATGTAGGTACTTAAGTTATTTCAATGAATCACCTCAAAAGAAAACCACCACCAATTAATTAACCATTCTTCGAAGCCCACGATTACTCATAATAACTTTCCAATTTCCTCCTGCAATGCCTTTTGTTAACTTCCTGCAACGAACTTCGCAATATCCGGCGAAGGCTTTTAGTCGATTAAAATCCACATTAATACTCGTCAAAAACGTCGATGGCCGCCGAAGCAAGTCATGTCCGGCCAAGTCCTAGCTAGTGTAGTCCTACTTGTGTGACTCAAAATAGAGAAGGACTGTGAGTACTTAGTGGCGAGTCCGCATTTAAATAAGCCATTTCACTAGTCACCGGTGAGTGGTTTTTTTTTTCTTTTAAATATTCCGGACATATTCACACGGTCAACAGATCCCAAACTAGGCATAGCCTGTACTATGGGTACCAGAGACTGATATTCATAATAGATATATATTTAACACCCAGACACAGAACAAACATCTGTGTTAGTCACAAATGTTTGTCCAGTGCGGGAATCGAACCCGCGACCTCTAGCGCAGAAGGCAGTTACTACCAACTGAGCTATGAGGCCAGTCAAGTGGTCAAGCCAAGGCCAAGCCAGTGGTGAAAGGTGAACAGCTTGCCGGTTTTTGAAGGGGCGCTTTACACCATACGAAATCGTTTAGCTACCCACTCACGAACATATGGACTAGTGGACGAAACCCTGTGAGAATGGAACCTAGACTCATTCGGAAAATGCGATGCTATAAAAATACTATGAAAAAAATATAAACCATTGTCATAATCAGCCTGAGAAAGTCCACTGCTGAACATAGGCCACCCCCAGAGTTCTATGACGAACGGGTCTTGAGCCTTTTCCATCCACCGATTTCCCGCACCGCTCCTTCACAATTTTGTCGGTCCATTGGGTGGGGGCGTCGTCCGATTCGTGGTCGCCAATCGGAATTACAATTTGGGATAAGGAGTTTTATTTCAGTGACTTGACGTGAATTTCAAAGATAGGATTTCATACTAGGATTTCCTAGGAACAGTCAACATGAATTTGGTTAGATATATTTGAAAAAAATTGCGTTTCAGGTTACCCCATCCCTAGTTTAGGCTACACCCACGCCGATCTGTGACCAAGGAGTGACTAAACTTAATTACAGTCCAGTGAGTAACGTATACACGAGTTGTACAGTCATCAACATAAGTTGATGACCGAATACCAATTTGGCACGTATTCATTAAACTAGGGTTAATTCTAACAATTTCTATTATAATAAAAAATCATAAATTCCCGCTATTTTACGACCATAGTTGATGGACCGATCGCAGTAAATAGGTGTGACCTTTCAGGGTCGTAGGCCGCACTCACAAAACAGCCGCATCTTTCTGTGGCCTCTTGTGGAAAAGAGATAATTCAATTTAAAAAAAATATACTTTCGAAATGTATATTTATCTTAATTTTGTTATTAAATTATTTTTGGCCATTGGTGATTAAATTATACACAGTATAATTATAGGTACCTAGGTAGTATACATAGGTAGTATACCTACTATTCCGAAAGGGGCTAATAGGGGCGTACGAGAAGTTCGATATCAAGATTGCTACTGAGTTTGAGCAGATTTGACCCCAAAACAGCTCATTTTTGCAGTGTCCAAATGTCGTAGCAAAAACTTTATTGTTATTATTAATAAAATAAAAAAAGCCTTTATATCTGTTTGTTTTACACTAAATATATCTTAAATTATTGTAGAAGATAACTAATCTAGTTACAAATTTAATTTGAAATTCTTTGTTTTGTTGTTATTAATTAGTTATCGACAACCGGGTTTCTTCTGATAACAGCTTGTCCTTCGACAAATCTTTAGAGGAGGCCTCCTCTAAAGATTTCCATTTGGTCCTGTCCTTTGCAGTCCGAGTTCACTCCGAACCTGCTACTTTTTTAATTTCGTCCTCCCAACGTTTAGTCTGTCCACCTTTGCTTCTTTTACTGTCCCTTGGGTACCTACCATTCTGTTATCTGTTTGGTCCACTTCTCTTTTCTTTCTCTTAGCATATGACCTGTCCATCTCCATTTGAGTTCTTTATAGACTTTATGTATATTTTTGAATTTTGTTATGTTTTTTATATTTTCTACTCCTACTTTGTCTATTCTTTTAAATCCAACTACACTTCTCTGTATTAAGTTTTGACAAACTTTAATCTTATTTAGTTGGCGGTCCGGCAATGCCCATGTTTGACAGCCATACGACAGACATGGTAAAATGCATGTGTTGTATACTTTTTTTTTTCTTTCATAGGCATTTCTTGACTTCACTAAGTGACCAAAATCGCTTCCAAGTATTAGGCAACCCTTCTATTTCTTTTTGCATGCTATGAACTGTTGATATAGGTTTGTTGTTGTTATTATTATGGGGTGTAGCATAAGTTTACATTATTATGAATCATCTTGTAGATAGCAGGTACCTAATATTAATCGCATTTATTTATTTATTTTATTTATATAATTACTAAAGAGTATAGGTACTATTTTTTATTTTTAGTTTTGATTGATGCGCGAGACTTCACGGTACTGGCATGATCCTTTCCGAGAATCTCTTTTCGGTTTCATGCGTATTTATCGCTGACTGTACCTTCTTAGTACTTTCGCTACTAAGGTCACGGCTTGCGTGTGCTTTTTAGCTGAATGAAGGACTTCTATTGACCGAATAAACTTAAATTGCACCATGATTATTTTGGGCAGTACCAACGTTCTTTTAAAAAACTAGAGGTACCTTTAATGCAAAATTTTGCATAGTTATTCAAGACTAGCTTCTGTCCGCGGCTTCGGACAAAGATTTACCTTATTTCTGGTCATGAATCACAGATAATTTTACAAAATAATCCCTCTTGTTAATAATTTCAAGTGAGTCTTTTTCCAACTCCATCATCATACCTGGTCCTCATAATGGCATTATTAAACATCATAAAAAACAGCATTTTTACGACCTTACGAACGATACCTCCAGTTCTTAATCAAAGGGTCTCACTTGGACGTTGGGGTCCGCTATATATTAGACACCAAAAAATTAAAGCGTTTACTAATTTAAACTGCTTCGAATTAGATACGCTGTATCGGGCTAAAACTTAAAACGTTATAGTTTTAACAATAAACCTGTGCCTTTTTTCATTCATAAATTAAGGAAAATTGGAAAAGTCGTGCGTGCAAATAAAAAAATAAATTCTTAAAAATTTACCAATGTGAAAATACAGAGGCAATCTGGAGATTCGGGGACTGATTAGGCTACATAAATCCACCGACCGCACTGTATCATCATACTAGCTACTTATATCAGTTACGAAATATCACAAAATTTATAAAACAAAAAACGTAACAATATTTCGCCATAGGTGGCGTCCGGAAATGGGGTCGCGGCCGATGCGGCTCGTGGTGCGTCACCCACCGCCAGACAGATAGCCAGCCACTTATCCCATACAAAAGACATCAACGACATCCTTTTTCATTTGGAACCAAATTAAAAATACTTATACCTACCGTACTTTGACTTAATAAAGGAAATCAAGAGGATGAAATTATTTTGAAATCATAGGCTGCTTCAATTTTAATAGATTCTTTGCAGTAAATTAATATAAAATTTGAAAAGACAAATTCAATAAATTTTTCAGCATTTGATTCTCAGTTTTATTATGAATATGTAGGTATGAATATAAAATAAAATAACATCATTGTTTGTACCCTGAAAGGGTTGACCGCCCTTGTTAAGACCTTGAATCTGTTCAGACATTGTTACAACTTTTATTTATTGTGTGTTAAAACTGATTTGTTGATTCATATCTTTTTTTGACTTACATACTTTGTACCATCAAGACTAAGTTAAGCTATAATAAAAGCCCAAATAAACTGCATTTATAAGCGATTCTTGGCAAAATGCCACCATGGAACTTATCATCATACAATATACGTCTACCTAACATAAAAAATTGCTTCATGCTTGTCAGTTCATGAAATTGATTAATGTAGGTATGCATAGAGTCCTACTTCCTACTTATATTATAAATGCGAAAGTTTGTGAGGATGTTTGGATGTTTGTATGTTTGTTATTCAATCACGCCGTAACGGCTCAACCGATTTCGTTGAAACTTGGAATAGGTAAAGTTCTTTACCTAGAATAGCTTAGAGGCTACTTTTTATGTAGGTAACACGCGAGCAAAGCCGCGAGTGGAAGCTAGTGTTTTATATAAGAAGCTAATAGATTTTAGTACATGTTCTGGACTATCGCGATTATAAATTTATCAAAGGAATATTTATGTCACGCGTGTATTTCTGCTACCTACTCAGAATACATGTTCCCGAAATCAGGACTCGACCTTTAGTCTTCAAAATCAAGAAAATAGATGAATTTCTGTTCCAGAGCATATCTACGAACGCTGTCTTATTTTTTGTTTTATATGTATCTTTGGTTGTTTTTACAAAAATTATTATTCAGTAAGTTTTGATGAACAATTTATAATGTAACATTCATTCCATAGATCCGTATACATCACTGCAGCATTATAAATATAAGAAATACCATAAAGAGTACATTGTGTTCCTATTTAACTGAATTTAGTCCTTACTACTAAATAAATAAATAAATAAATAAATATTCCGGACATATCACACACGGTCAACTGATCCCAAACTAGGCATAGCCTGTACTATGGGTACCAGAGACTGATATACATAATAGATGTATATTGAACACCCAGACACAGAACAAACATCTGTGTTAGTCACAAATGTTTGTCCAGTGCGGGAATCGAACCCGCGACCTCTAGCGCAGAAGGCAGAGTTACTACCAACTGAGCTATGAGGTCAGTCAAAAAAATAACAAGGTAGAGTGGGCTACCAACACAGTTATAGTGTGTTTCTTTATGATAAAATTCATAAACGTTTGCAAAATTAATTACGGCATTCTCCTTCATTGCCAAGATGCCATACATTCTGCCGGTAAATCAAAATAATACAAAACACTTAAATTTTACCTGCAGTCAAACTGCACTGTAAAACCCGCCATAATTCAAAATCTTTAAACAATGTGAAGCAATTATTCACGAATATCTAACTGTATAATGTTATGTAGCAAAACGACATAGCTTATTAGAGTTTCCTGTTTGTTATTAATGACTGTTTCTGGCATTTTTTACAAACCGACTTCATGTATCTAGTCCACTACGTACCTACTTAGCAGCATCTGATTCCCGATACCTCAACCAGTGGTGCAATTGTGTAAGCGTAATCGCAATGGGGTGTAAGGGGTTCCAAACAACACCGACTGGAACCCAAGCCAACCTCACCGGCACGCGGTACACCCTGCCGACCAGCGAACGAGGCTCTGGCGCCCCACCCACCAACCCGCACTGGACCAGCGTGGTGGGTTTATGGTCCAAACCCCCCTTATGATAAGTACAAAAATAAGACGGCCCCCAGTCCCCGGCAGCTCCGCTATTCCTGGCTTAGGTAGCGGCCACGGTAACGGCGGAGCAGGGGGTGCGAAGAATCTCCGGAAGAGATCCTGCTACCAACCCCGACGATCTACTTGGTCGCTAACTATTGGCCTCATACACAAGCTCAAAGTCGCTCAACGGGCTATGGAGAGAGCTATGCTCGGAGTTTCGCTGCGTGATAGAATCCGAAATGAGGAAATCCGTAGAAGAACCAAGGTCACCGATATAGCTTTCAGAATTAGCAGGTTGAAGTGGCAGTGGGCTGGCCATATAGCTCGCAGAACCGATAACCGTTGGGGAACAAAGGTTCTCGAGTGGCGACCACGAACCGGACGACGCAGTGTTGGAAGGCCCCCCACCCGATGGACCGACGACATTGTGAGGGTTGCGGGAAGTCGGTGGATGGAGAAGGCTCAAGACCGTTCGTCGTGGCACTCTTTGGGGGAGGCCTATGTTCAGCAGTGGACTTCATCAGGCTGATGATGATGATGATGAATCGCAATGAAGATCGTAACTTTGAGGGTGATTTTAACAATCTTAGCAATATTCAAAACGTTACAAACTTGACAAGGGAAAACATTAATAGGTACCTTAGCTTCTTCCTTTTCATGTTTAACAAACTTCAGATGTCGCTAAAATTGATAAAATCATCCCTAAAATTGCGATCTTCATCAACATCTTGCTTACACAATAAGCCTGGCTGGTCACTGAACTAATACAGGATGACCGAGAAAGCATCAGTGACACGAAAAGCAAGCAAGCATCTGATTCCGCGTGGGACAAGTCTAGGTACTACCTATACTATTACCCATTATTGACTAGAAAGAATACACGATATCGTTCGTTAGTGCCATGTGGCCATGGCTAAAAAATAGGCCCCTCCATTATTACCTGTGGATGTTGTAAGAGGCGACTAAGGGAAAAGAAGCTAGGGAATCGGCAGCAGCGTTCCCTATTAACAATAGCTTTATCTACGCTCGCCAACCTGAATGCCCAGCGTGGCGAGTATAGACAAATCCCCCCAAATTATTGTTTGGATGCAGGCCGTACTTGCAAGGTAGATCGCTGGTAATCTATGGGGGAGGCCTTTGTTCAGCAGTGGACGGCTGAATTAATGATGCTGAGAGCTAGTACCTAAATTTGTCCAAAATATTCTACGTCTTTCACGATGGAGTTTAATTCATTGTTAGGAATGTGCGACAAAAAAATCCTGCGACCAGAAACTCTGTGAAATAAAAATAACTGTATAAACTACTGTTATAAACGCCGCGTCAAAGTAGTTAAGTTATACTCTGGAGGCCCATTGCATGCATAATTTGATTGCCAAGCAGTATCTTGGAATTATAATTATCTACCCTACAATCTATCGCTCCACGTAAACCATTGCAGTTTTTTAACATGAATGTCGTCTGGTCGATCTTCCGTTTACAGAAGTAAGCAGGGTAAAAATAAATATCATTACAATTATATTACATAAATTATATTATACCCTGCTTAATATTATAATGCGAAAGTCTGTGAGGATGTTAGCATGTTAAATGAAATGAAATAAATGAAATGAAATGAAATGAAAGCATGTTTGTGGTTTAATCAACCGATTTCGATGAAATTTGGAACAGATAGAGTTCTTTGCCTAAAATAGCCTATAGGCTACTTTTTATCTCGGTACCACGCGATTATTATAGGTATTTCATGAAGATTTAGATAGAGTTTGACATTTTGTGGACGTGCAATATAGTTCAGCGATATCACAAGCCCCAAAAAGTCAAACTAAAAAAAGGCTTTATTTAGCAGACGTAAGGATCATTTTGAATGAAATATCACACGCTGTTTGAACACGGCTTGAGACTAGATTTTCCTTCTTTTACTATGCAATCGCGCCCCAGTCTTCTTCCATGAGTGAATCTGGGAAGATTCACTAACAGATATCGGTACTTCGGGCGCTACAATGATCTCTAGCAACGGTCAGCACTGGCCTTCAGAACATTAGACAGGTCAGCAATTCTCAAGGATGGTGCCGTAAAGCCAAGGTCGAAAATCTCCCATCGATTACCGAGTAACAACCAGCCGAGCACGCAAAACTCCTTGCCTTCTACCCTTGACACAGAAACGGTCACTTCGCGGCTCATTATTCGATTGAAACCCAAAATTATGTAGGCCGTAGGGAACCGCCCGGAAATGGACGCCAATTTTGTGGGAGTCATGGTCAGCGTCGAGGTGGTGTGGTGTCCGACAGATAAGGATCGAGGGCGGTTTGCCGAGATGGATACGGCCGCGTAGGATTTTCTAACTTTCTTTAAATTTAATTTGCCTTTGGTTTATTTTGGGGTTTTACTTTATTGATGCTAATTTCGTGCTTTGGTCATTGAGTAAAAAGCTATACAGTTGACAAAGCGTCAAATAACACGAATACAGAGTAGCGACTCCAATTAGCAGTCTCACTAGTCACCGGTGAGTGGTGAAAAGTGAATAGCTTGCCGGTTTTTGTAGAAGCTTTTTACGTGTCACCACGGTATGCTATTCGCTTTTCACCACTTACCAGTGAGTAACACACGAACATTACGGACAGGGGTCTCGGGACATCCCACCCTTTAAATAAATTTAAAAGATATCCTAGAGAAAGTTAAGATTTTCATCAGAAAACAAAAACTGTTATTGCTAAGGTTGTACTTATCTTGAAGTAAGCAACATACACACATTATATAGAGGTTGCGGGAAGTCGGTGGATGGAAAAGGCTCAAGACCGTTCGTCGTGGAACTCTTTGGGGGAGGCCTCTGTTCAGCAGTGGACTTCATCAGGCTGATGATGATGATGATGATGATGATATATATATTTACTACATATTAAGGTGGGTCCACATTTGTGACATTTCAACGCGCCGTAGCTCCGTAACATGTTACGGTACTTGCTTGCTACGCTAAGTGTGGACCAGTCACGGCGAAATGTTCTTGCTTTCGTTGGTGGGCCTCTGAGTGGATCGCTGCGTGGCAATAGCTCGTGTGACATTTCCGCGTGTTAAAAACCGTCCACACTATGTTTTGTCACGCCAAACTGTTACGGTCACGGAGCCACGGCGCGTTGAAATTACACAAATGTGGACGCACCTTAATATGTATAAGGGTTTATATTAAGTCTCATAGATTTCTAAAATACATAATTTTAAGGGATACCTTGACCAGGGCAGTTACTCAGCGAGTGCTTTCGTAAGTTTTTGTATTCGGTTACTATTTAGTAATTTACATAAACATAAACCGTAATTACCAAGTGTAGCTATAAAAATATAACAGCCCGAAGCATGAGCTAATTTCTGGTGAACCATATTGACGTTTACAGGACTTGGAAATACATCAAATCGACCATAACAGTTGTAAGTATGACCGTCTGACACACTTGGCACACGCCACCAAAATGGCTACCTGCTACAGATTTATTTCATCAAGCTACTTATTATGTACGGAAAGCCACAAAAGTTAACACAAACAGTTTTTTTTTAAATAACTAAAAAGCTGTAATCTTTAGTATTTTGGTTGCAGATCCCTAGCAGATAGAGAAACCAAATTAAATGCTCAAAATCATCCGCGAGCTGATTAAAACGAGTCCAAGCACAACCACAGTGGTGGATTAACACATTTCCCAAGTACAGGCTGTACAATTTTTGCCATCCTTAATTTTGTTTTACCACAAAATATATAAATTTGCGGTACCGCTGTACCTCTACAATGAAAAGGAAGAGGGAATAGTCACCGGAAAGATGTCCTGTCGCCTTCTTTCTGCAAGACTGCATGATTTTGAATTCTATAAAACGGCTAAAATTGCCACCACTAAAATCTGCCGTCCTAGGCTCGAGCCTACCCAGCCTGCTGTTCATCCGTTGTCCATCTCCCGCCTGCATAAGCGAACCTCACAATCAAACATACAAGGCAAGTTTGCAATAATAAGATTAGCAATTCTCATCTCTAGCTATAGCGCCTTTATTTTATTCCCAAGTAGTAAACAAAAAGCTTTCGTCGTATGAGTATGAAATACCTGTACGTGTTGACCGACTTGCGCCTCTAACTGTACATAACCTAGGCACGCGCGAACCGATAGAAAACCGGCCAAAAATAGAATTTCTTGAATGGCGTTAGATTTTTAGGTTTATGAGAATTTGTGACGTTGTTAAGTAGCCCAACTTCCGGTCCATATTGGCGTTAGATGATAACAGTTTTGTTATATATTCATATAGCATACCACTTTGAAAGCTACTAACCTGCATTTCTTATTTTCCTGAAAGAATAATGCAGGTATGCATTGCTTATGCTAAGAAGATGGAAATGTGATTTTTTCCGAATTAATTTTCGCAACTTTAAAATTCATATGAGTGGTTTTCGCTTATTTATTTACCCTTTAAAGCCGTGTTAGCGTAGTGCGAGGATCCCCGACTTTCAATTCGAAGGTCGTGCACCAATAATTTTATTAGTTCGAAAAATGTGTATGCGCAGTAATAGCTGTAACACGTGTTTCAAACGGTGAAGAAAAACAATATGTATTCTTTAAATAAATAAAAAAATATTACGGACATATTCACACGGTCAACTGATCCCATACTAGGAGCATAGCCTGTACTATGAGTACCAGAGACTGATATACATAATAGATATATATTTAACACCCAGACACAGAGCAAACATCTGTGTTCATCACACAAAATGTTTGTCCAGTGCGGGGATCGAACCCACGACCTCTAGCGCAGAAGGCAGAGTTACTACCAACTGAGCTATGAGGCCAGTAATTCTTAAAGTTGCTATGGGCTTGCAACCTATCGCGTATGGAATACTCACTACTGCAAAATGTGGGCATGTAGCAAATATTCGGACATGCCTCTGATTACCTCCCATAAACTTTTTCAAGAATATGATCGTTTGGAGATTTTAGAGTGTGTCTACCTTTCTTGGGGACAAAAGTCGAGAGCCTATTTCTTTTTTTCGGAACTTTTTCCACCCAGGACCCTGGGGCCAATTCTACTAATTTGCAATGTTTAATGTTCTATCCAGTCCCAAATATGGTTCAATTCTGATCGCGGTTAGAATATTACCAAAAAAGCCATTCTACCAGCCGTGACCGAATGTTAATTTCAGCTGCGGATTAACTTTGTTTCAGCCTGTTACGATTTAGTTCGGTCATCTATATTTATATATCTTTGGGATAAATTTGAACCACTATCGCTAGTTGGAACTGAATAGAAAGTAAAACGTTGAAAATTAGTATTATTGCCCCCCAGGTGATCAATACTAGTCTTACAGATGTGAAGCCTACGCAAAAGGCTACGACGTAGCAGAATAGTGAATGAATGAATGAATGAATGAATGAAAATTCTTTATTGTACACACACCTTAATAACTAATTACAATTGATTATAGACTAAATAAATTTATATGTACAATGGGCGGTCTTATCGCTGGAGTGGACCCATACGAATGGACTTGAGTTTGATAGATGATTCTCGAATCGCTAACAAGGTATATTACATACTTGGCGATATCAAATAAAATTATCATTATCATCATCATCATTTCAGCCGTACGACGGCCACTGCTGAACATGGCCTCCCCCACAGACAGAGCGAATTCCTTATCATTTGAGGGGATTTGCCCATACTCACCACGCTAGGCATGCGAGTTGGCGAGCGCAGTTAGAGCTATCGTTCGAGCTATCGCCGGGGCCACCATTATCATTATATCACCGGTAAAATACCAAAACAAATCATACATAGAGCATGATCGATCCGTGCTCCCCTATAAGCAGTAAAAACGTAGAAAGATGAGACGTAGCCCGGCACGCGACCGTTGCCATGATATCGAACATACAGTCTGACTCCCTTCTTTATAAAACATTTTTTTGTCAACAGACTTCTTACATAGTTTTCGTTTTGTAACGGTTGATAGATAGGTACCCGACTTCTGGAATGAATGAATTAATTATTTAAGCTTTACAAATACGAAACTTGGTCTTTCCTCACTTCTTCTAGGCTTGGTCGCGAGGAACAGGCATAGCTTCACCTAGTTTCTAAGACGTTTCAAAGTGATCCTAGTGATTTTATTGAAATAAATGCCTTTTGACTTTTTTTGACTTTTTGACTTTTGACTACATGTACATCTGATACTGATTCTTTCATCGACGGTCATAGGCCCTTTTCACCATACCTCAATCTGGTCACTGACCTAATACAGGATGACCAAGAGAGAATCAGTGACACGGCAAGAAGAAGAAGTACAAACTTTCAAGATGAGATTTTCTGTAAGTGTTCTAAGAGAGTAGGTACGTGCGACAAGTAGAGAGGAGTGGCATAAAACTTGGTTTTGTTATGCAACTGTAAACAGGGTTTCAGTGATTCGTTTGAAATAAAAACTAAATAAATAAATATTCCGGACAATTTCACACACGGTCAACTGATTCCAAACTAGACTGACCAGAGACTGATATACATCAGTCTCCGGTACCCATAGGCTATGCCATATTATACATTTTAGATATATATTTAACACCCAGACACAGAACAAACACATGTGTTAATCACACAAATGTTTGTGCGGTTCAGGAATCGAACCCACGACCGCATTACATCAGCGCATGAAATGTGCTGATGTAATGTGTTTATTAAAATTACTAAGTACCAATTTTATTAAAGTATTTTTTTTTTCTTTTAAACCTGGACAACATTTTATGTACCTACCCTAATGTTTTTTGTATTTTTTTTTTGTATCGCAAGCATCATATAGATAGAGGATAGAGGCAGGATAGAGGAGAATGGCACATACAAAGGGAGGCCTATACCCTGCAGTGGGTGAAGTCAGGCTGTGGATGATGATGATGACCTAATGTTTTTGTAATAGATAGATAGATAGATAGAAAATGCTATATTGCACACCATAAAAAGTACAAACATTAACAAAAAAACAATCAAAACTAAACTATGTGATGAACAATGGGCGGCCTTATCGCTGAAGTAGCGATCTCTACCAGACAACCATAATATGGAGTGGACTGGATATGATTAAATAGGGGTATATCAGATGTACTTATCTATAATAAATTTTGATATAATGTTGTGCACACAACCTAAAAATTAAGTAATATGCACTTAAGTAATTTTTTCATCATACAGAGACATCCTTTGAAGCAATACTTTAATAGTAGATATCATCTCAAGTTATAAGTATTTATAAGACTAAACTTTTGTTCAGAAACCCCTTAGTAGTAGAGACAGTAAAACCAATTACCTTTTCGCTGTTTCTAAAGGGATTTTTTCGTAATGGTAGGCAATAAGTCTAACGTTTCTTTTCCGTGATTTTAAGCAATCGTCGTGAAATTGCTTTTTAAAGTCGCATTTTCGTAACTGATCCATAATATAATAAAAAATAGGGATAAAAATATCTACTACCTATACGGTTTCTACAGTTTTCTTTTACTATTTTAAAATGAAACATTTATCTGTTAATTTAAGTAAGTCACTTTATTCGGAACCCCAGAAGGAAACAGTTATTGAAAAAACCTATGGGCATATCAAAGGATTGTTTTTGAGTGAGAATTGCATGTTGGTAAACTTATTATTCAAAGCTCTGAAAATTAGATAACTAATAAAAGAAAAAGTACATAATTAATACTCCTTTTTATAAGAATACCACACGAACGAAGCCGTGGGTGGAAGCTAGTATAAAATAATGGCACAAAATATTGTATGAATGGGCTCTATTGTGAAATGTTTGTTTACTAAAATAGTCCATTAGGCTGGCCACAATCTGTTCTGCACAGTACATTATCCTCCCGTTATCCCGTTATCGAAGCTTTTAGTCTTATCATGTTTCTGCTACGTAAACAATCGCAAAAAAGATCAAAAAAAATGTTAGTGCAACCAATGACCACACTAACTTGCGCCCTTTTGCACTGTGCGTAGTGAGCGTGTCCTCCCAACCCCGTTGCTCTTAGCCTCACATTGAAAACGTCATCGGCTATCAGTGTGCGTTTACGCATAAAAATGTCATACTGTACAAAACGCTGTACAACTTTGCGTCCAATCTCCATTTGTTGTTGTTATCCCATTGCATTCCATTAGAAGCGTTTTGAGTATGGCGGTACTTTCATAAGCGTGTGAATTGACGCGCGGATGCAATCGCATATACTACGTATGAGATGAAACCATAATAGAGCGTTACTATTAACTAATCCTTATTCTGTGGTATTTACTAGCGTTGATCTAGCGACCGAAGCGAGCGAAGATTTCTCCAACGACTTGGGAGAATCGGCTTTGTATGTTTATTTGTAAGAGCAAACCGTTCAAACCATCACCATCGTCAGCGTCAATCTGAACTACATGATAGAAGGTCAACAGGTTGTACTATCAAAACTTATCTTTTAGTAAGAATATTAGTTAAACTGGCCAAGGTGTTGCTAAACTTGCTAAGATAAAGAAGTCCAAAAGTGTGTTTAAAAAAAATACAAATACTTACATGAAGGTGTCATATGAAAGAGCTTTGTTTGTTTATACATATACCATACCCATAACGATTTAATTTTAATTAATACGTAGTATGGTTTTTGAGATACAACGAAATATTAAAATTTGAGAGCCAATAAAACGTAAACTCCTATTTGGTAAAGTTTCAATGACTTCGTAGTTCAGGTAAGATTGGATATTAGTTAAAACTTGCTTTAGAGATGCGAAGTTTATCTTATTTGTGCCTCATCGAGTCTTTTCATTTTATATAACAGTTGAGCAGAACGAGCGCTAGTAATACCTAACATGGATTAAAGAAGTTTATCCATTCTAGAAGTCTAATTACTCCGGCCCGAAATGAAAGCTAACTAATTAGTTGAGCAACCTTTTTGCCGAGAGCAAACTTTCAATCACCATGTTACCTAACTTAAACCGATTAAGTTAACGTTTTGTTTAAACTTTTCCCTCCGTGCGCTCAAACTATGCAAGAGCAAGGTGCTACTCAAACGTAACACTTAAAACAATGATTAAAAGTTCATTTCCCTAAATCCCTGTTGCTTAGTTTTAAGAAAATAAACACGTTAATTTGAAAAGGATTCAAGGTATGCGCGCTTTGTGGGCGCCACGCCAGCTACCATTGCTGTCTAGCCACAACTCGTTTAACCTTGGGGACGGCATCGGCAAAGGCAGAGGCAGAGCACACTTACCGGGTCTAGGATGCCAGCCATTGGCACAGATACAGCGTCCTCGCCACCCGCTGCCACCAGCTTTTCCAAAACCTTGAGGGTCTGCTCCACGGCGGGCCACTCCCCTTTCTGCGCCAGCACCAGGATCCTGCCGGCCACTTCCCGCACGTTCACTCCAGCGCTTGGCGGCTTGACCAGGCCGACGGCGCCTCCTTCTGCGCCATTATTCTCCTTAACCTCCTTCTTGTCGCCGTTGTTGGAGGAGGTCTCATCCTTGTCCTCGGGCGCCTTCGCTGCTGGCGTCTTGTCATCGTCGGCGTTTGCGTTCTTCTTCGGCGGGCCCTTGCCGCCTTTCTTGCCGGCAGCTTGCGACATAGTCACATAGCAGGTTCACGGTACAGCACTAGTCGGTCGCGGTACATGGTTCGTGTTACTCGTTGGGCGGGCGGAGCATGACTGCGGCACGTTGCGTAGCTCCGCTCCAGCCGACTTCTTGCATGATTCGAGTAAATAAACGCGAGCCTGAAGCCTGCTTGGATTTACAAACAAACTCGCGGGCTATGTCTCAACTACGTCCCGTGCATTTGACCCATTTTTTGGTGGGGTTGTCATCAAGAAGACTCCTAGTGAGTTTATTTCGCTTTTTATCGAATCATCTGCATTGTTTAAAATACTTACACGGAACCGTATGATATTTGGTTGTTTATATTTCAACTCAAGTTTAACCTCGCTAATCTATAGGTTCCCACATTCACATAAGCTATACATACACACTCCCGCAATGAGCTCATGGTATAGATACCAAAATTCACTTTCCGATATTATTGCCCCCATATCAATTACGATATGAGTTAAATTACTTTGAACAGGAACCCACATTTCCTTACAAAAGTTTGTTTGATCTGCCCACGTGGTTGTGACAAATGCTAACGTACCACTATACATTTCATTAATGAAAATTTGGTTCTAATGAAAATTCATTACAGTTATTGATACACTTGGCTTTGGCGAGGAATTCGTAGCTTGTAGCTCAGAACCGCTACGAGCACCTATGTCGCCGGGTACAGTCAGTCTCAAATATTCCTTCTATAATTACACAAGCTAACAAAAATGTTATAAAATAAAATACTTAGGTCCTATAGGTATATTACCTGTAAAATGAGACAGGTAATCGTCTGGTCTTTGACACACTGGCTCTACAAGTTACTCATTTATTTGCGTTGGCAGTCTGTCGACATTCATACGTCTCGCTTACGAAAGCTTTCGTATGTACCTTTATATAACAGAGCAGAAATTAGCCTAGTCCTAACTTCACTGCAGTATCGGTCACGGAACAATCTTAAGCTCATGGCTCTATGAGGTTTATTAAACAAGAAATATTAATTAAAAAGCATTGATTGAAATTATTCATATTTAGCTTATAGCACTGTCCGAGTCTAAACGATTCTACATCAAAATTCAACCAGCCGTTCGGGTGCAATGCGGTTTTAAAGAACTAGTGTCTGCCCGCGGCTTTCCTCGAAAGGTACCCGGATAAAAAGTATATGTACTTCCCCAAGGCTTAGGCTATTTCCGCACCTTTCATCATGATCAGTTTAGCGGTTTAGCCGTGAAAATATTACAGACAGACAGAGTTAAGGAGGAGTTAAGGATTTGGATGCAGTTTTCTTAGATAATTATTTTTCATAGTTGTGCACATTAAGCACAGTTGAATTTGATATTATTTATTAACTTATAGCACTGTCCCGGTCAAGACGTTCTATACATCATTAAGACGATTCGATATACCTACTAAACATCAAAATCTATCCAGCCTTTTGAATGCAACGTGGTAATAAATATTTTTTTGCCACTTACATACACAAAGAAATGCACGATAGCCCGGAGATAGGTGAGCCGGGTAGAAAGACAAGAAAACAGATAATATAAATTTTAAAATAAGCTATAGCTAAGTGTCGCACCAAGCGTCCAGATAATTTGCATAACAAAATAGATTCACAGTTGTACTTCGACCCTTCACCCTGCGACCTTGTTTAGGAACCACACATGGAACGCATTTCCACCCTGATCATATCGTTGCGAGCCCAAGAGGTCGGGGAATTTGCATGGCTCGTCGCAGGGGGACGTTGGCGTCGCGTGCGCTCCACGCCGCTTCCGGAGGGGGGCAAGGGGGGGGGGGGGCAGGGGGGCAGCCGCGGCCTCGATTCCACCGCCACCAAGATCAGATACTGAAAGAATATTATGCTTTGACCGTGGTCCGCCGCTTGAAGGACTGAATTGGGAGCAGCGAACGTAGAGCAACCTTCGTTACGAATGCGAGCATGATGATATATTGACGCGTGGTTGATTGCTTGTGTTGTGGTCTGTGTACTTTTAGCGCTTTATGAATTCGCTGGCGCCAAAATTCCGCACTACTTTGTTTTTCAGAGCATCTAATTTCGCTTCTAATCGTATTCCGTAATGTTATCGTTTTCCTACTATCCTAACCATAGCATAAGCGCTTCGTCAACAATATATATGATGTACCAATTTATAGGATTTTCAACCTTAAGTAGACACCAGCTTTATGTTTAAAATCGTGGTCTCTGTGAATGCCTCTTGAAGGCCGCCATCTTCTATTCTATAGTAATATAACATTTTTATTTCCATTTGATTATCTGACGGAATTGCGAGGTGATCCCTGGTCATAAGCCGTAACCTTGCCTATTAAAGATAGGTGTGTTACTATACTATTGCACATGTGCATGTTCGCATAAGAAATGCTGTAGCGATATGTAGGTATGGGGCGTTACTCCTAAAACATGAATACCCTGTCTTGTTCAATGAACTGTGAATCCTCAAAGATAGTAGTAGGTACACAATCTAATAGTAAATAAACGATAATCATCTTCATCATCAACCTGTAGAAGTCCACTGCTGGACATAGGCATGCCCCAGCGAGTTTCATGAACGCAACGTTAAAAATGTCGTCAGTCCATCGGGGTTCTTCCAACACTGCGTCACCCGATTCGTGATCGTCATTCGAGAACCTTTATTCCCCAACGGTTGTCAGTTCTGCGAGATATATGGCCTGCCCACTGCACTTCAACTTACTAATTCTGAGAGCTATGACGGCGATCTGGTTCTTCAAGGCTCTGGTTTTCAAGAGAGTTTGATTAACATGCCTACAGTTCCGATTTAAATATGGTTACAGTTATCCTTCAGTAGATTACCCGTACAGGAAATACAGAGAAAAATCGGTAATTGATAAGAATTATAAAACAATATACTAGCAATTTAATGCGAGATAACGATTCATTTATTTATGCCAGTACGATATTGACATTGGTCCTTTGTCGACGCGTGAGCAGTATTAATTAGTATTATGTGGAGTAAAAGTGCATCGCTTTGTGGGAAAAGGTTTAATTGCTTTGTGAAAACTATAAGGTAGGTACTTATGTTCTGCTTATAAGTTTGCTAGAAGATGACTGTGGCAGTTAGTGATGTGTTAGAAGATAATGATATATCTGTCTGTAATAACATTCACCTCCATAAAACATTCCAGAGTTTCTCTGGGAATCTCGGCCACAAATGCATTTCAAAAGACAAAAGTTATAAAAAAACATTCAATTTAGTTACCTGCTAGAGTAGCTGTAGAGGTACTAGCACCACGAGAAAAATGATCTAGTAAGTTCTTGAATAGTGAGACGTTAATAACCTTGAAATTAATTGATGTTATGCAAAAAAAAATACTGACTTCTCAGGTACGAGTCGTAGGCAGATATTCCTATTTGCATAATCACCTCTATAAAGGCAACTGCTTAACTCAGACCATTCCTTTCCCGTTCCCCGCGCAATCGCAGCGCAACACGCCCCCTAAACACAGGATTGGAGCCACAACAGTAAATAGGATACACAAATAATAATAAATATTCCTGATTTATCACACACGGTCAACTGATCCCAAACTAGGCATAGCCTGTGATATGGGTACCAGAGACTGATATACATAATAGGTAAATATTTACAAAACCAGGGTTTGTGTCTTTTATAAAGAAAAAAAAATGATTCACCTATAAATAATTATCTGGCACCTACAAAAGTGTGCTGGCGGCACGCACACCACATTACGCAGTTGTTCAAGGCAATACTGCACAAGACAAAATGTTTAATGGCCGTTATCATAGGCATGATCATTTATTTGAAAGGTACAATGTTCAAAACCTGTTTGAATAGAGCACTGGACGATAAGAGGAATAAACACGGTCAAGTGCGAGAACTCGCGCCCTGAGGGTTCCGTACCATTGGTCGTGGGTTCGAATCCCGGTCGTGCACCAGTGGTCATGATCAGAAAAGTGTAGGAATTGACAAACTTATATTTGTGGTCGCTCACGTAGTCATAGTATGACATTGACCGCAAATATAACTTTATTTCCTAAAAGACTTTTTCCTTTATTTGTGTTACAAAAGCTCCTAGCATTCCAAATTTCAGAATTGTGAGGTAACTGGAAGTTCCCTAGAGGTTTTTCATTTTAGCCATTTCCATACAAAAATTATACATTCGTTGCCATATCTTTTTAATGCATTCAGCTAGAACTTTGATTTTTATACGGCACCATAAGCCCATAGACCTTAATAGGTGGTATAAATTTCAAGTTGATACCTTTAGCCGTTTCTGAGAAGGGTCTTGACAGACGGACAGACAGACAGACGGAAAACAAAGTGATCCTATATGGGTTCCGTTTTTCCAAATGAGGTACGGAACCCTAAAAACGAACAGCAATAAATTAAAATTTCAAAGTTGATGGTACGGGGCCGTGAACAAGCGTAGCTTCCCCTAGTTTCTAAGACGTTTTAAAGTGATTTGATTCCTAGTGATTTTATAGAAATAAACGCATTTTGACCTTGACTTTGACTCTAATTGCCATTCAAATGCAAGCGCGACAGCACTTAAGAATATGAATCTTTAAGACTGCCAACTTCGTCACCGCCTTAACAAAATCTCAATGAGGGTACGGCGTAATACCTCTAAGTGATCTTCGATTTCAGATGGGTCCGCCAGATACAATCAGCCAGCTACCTGCATAACCCCGGCTCGGAGCCGCTGAGGATCGCGACACTCGGTGATGTCCTCGCAGAGACGGCGGAGAAGTACCCCGGCAGGGTCGCTGTCAAGTCGCTGCACGAGGGGCTCAGCATCACCTATGAGGAGTTACTCACTCAGGCAGGTGCTTCTGTCACTAGTCCCAGCTAGCGGCAGTAACGAGAGTTAGTTAAGCCTTTTATGTGTGGGCTCATAAGCATGAACTATATTAAACTATGTTTACCTATTATGCGTATTGGTTAGTGCAGTAAGTATTAAAAATAAGTTGGTCACCCGTGCTTTGAATTTGGAATGGCTTTACCTTTACCGTTCAAAATTGATACATAAATTCCATTTGACTGGCCTCATAGCTCAGTTGGTAGTAATTCTGCCTTCTGCGCTAGAGGTCGCGGGTTCGATCCCCGCACTTGACAAACATTTGTGTGATGAACACAGATGTTTGTTCTGTGTCTGGGTGTTAAATATATATCTATTATGTATATCAGACTCTGGTACTCATAGTACAAGCTATGCCTAGTTAGGGATCAGTTGACCGTGTGAATATATCCGGTTTTTTTTTTTTTATTATTATTATTTTTTATTTGTCACAAGCGCGGTCGGACCAAGACGCAAAATCATTTTGAAATTATATTGCGTAATAGCTTCCTCCAGCAGGCGTCACTCACGTGGTACCCAAGAGGATAAAAAGACTATAATCTATCTTTGTTCCAAATTTCATGCAGATCCGTTCAGTTGTTCTGGCGTGATTGATTAACAAACATTCATTCATCCATCCAAACTTTCGCATTTCTAATATAAGTAGGATATGTCAATAAATACATGCTTAGTGCTATTATAAAATTAAATAAATACCTTTTGAATAGTCCGTTTGTGGCAACATTTATCGCCCACCTATGCGCCACGTCGCTTCACCTGATAAGATATCAATTATATTATTATGAGACTTAATTCTAAATTCTAGATAGGTTACATTGGTAGATTGTATCTACTAATTTTATGAACATAGATGATGATGATGATGTTTTGTTATCTCAAAGAAAAGTCATTGATACAATGTTAAGAGGATACAAAAATCATAATAAATTGTCGAGTGGGCGGAGTAAAGAAAGTGACAGCGCTATGTACTATAATTGAATGCGGAAAGAGATAGCAAGCGTTAGAAGGCGCTCGAAAGTAATCGACGTAAGCGACATATGAGAAAATATCGGTTATCTTAAAAACTATCTATTTTTTTTTAAAGTGTCTTGGATTTAGGTACTTAATGCTATTGTCTAACACAATATTTAAAAAAAAGTTATTTTTGTTAGATAGTCTCAGAGTATTTTCGAAAAAACTGTTGCCGAGGACCAAACTTTAAAAAATAAATCTATCGAGAATTTTTTTACCAATCGCGTTTCTGTCTTGGATTTACGTAAATAAAATGCTCAAATTATCTTTGTCATAAAAATCAAAACTGTGCGTTTTGCGGTTATTGAGAAAAAAAAGTTCAAAAATCATAAAAAAATTAAACCCTCACCTTAACCAATTTATTTTTCTTTTCACTTTCGGCACAGATAACATACTACTCTTTCGGCTATGGAATTGATAGCCTCTACAGTATCTCTCGATTATTTGAACGTCAACGTATTGTTCTCCTAGGCAGATTCATTCGGCTGCGCGCTGCGTGAACAGGGTCTGGTGAAAGGAGACCGGTTCGGACTCTGGTCGCACAACAGCGTCTCTTGGATAGTTGCAATCGTGGCAGCCGCTAGAGCTGGGCTCATATCGGTAAGAAGTAAATAAATAAATAAGTTAATTTCAGTATAGGGATCTAAGCATAAGAGAGTATCTATCTTCAAACTTTGGTACTAAATTTTTTCGTAAATTTCAGCAAAATACTAGCGATTTACTTAGCTGCTAATATTTTAGCATAATTTTTCAAAAATATTCTTGAATAAAAGTGAAAATGTACCAGAATGAATGAGCTCTGTAAGTCGCTAAAAGTCCATTCCTTTGGTGATTATATCTAACCTTTGTGTTACTCCTTGATATCACAGGATACCAGTATTATTATAATATGAAATTTATTCTCAATTTCAGGTGCTCATCAACCCAGCTTACGAGAAAAATGAGCTAAGTTTCTGCATACGGAAGACGCAACTGAAAAGCTTGTTCATCGGAGAAACGTTGAAGAAAAACTATTACGGCACGCTAGAGAAAATCATTCCAGAACTTCATACTTGTAAGCCTGGAGAAATAAAGTCGAGGGAATTTCCCGATTTGACATCTGTTATCAGCACTGGCAAGGATAAGTTAGAGTAAGTACAACATATACTTTTACTTCTAGTTCTACTTATTCTTATTTTATTTTATTTTATTTATTTCTGATCTACCATTCCTACCTACCTACCGACATCGACTGAAGAACGCGAGCAATGAAGCACACTGCGATCGTGAGGTCGCCGTAAAGGGTTCCATCTGAAAACCAGCACCGCTACACTTCGTGTGCGGCATCAGTGCTGAGATGGAACCTTTTTTGGCTCACGCATGCATCGGCACGGACTTTTGAATACCCTAGTTTTGTTACTTCCTACCTACTTTTGTTTTGTTTCCTCCCTACCATTTGTATTGTAACCTGTACCTTGTGTCTTTTTTATTTTTATTTTATTAGTTTGTGCTGTGCTTGTGTGTCCAAAATAAATGTGTTTTCTTTCTTTCTTTCTTTCTTTAACATACCGTAGCGTAGTGGCCCAAGCACGAATACTTCACGATAGTACGCTTACGATGTAATAGCACATGTCGAATACAAGCCAATCAAAATAAAAGGATTTCAAGTGGGATTCTGTTGATTGAAACCGCCGTGGTGACCGCGGATAAAAAATAGGCCCCTCCATATCGCATACCCGTGGATGTCGTATGAAGCAACTAAAGGAGGCCGATGTCCAGCTGTGGACTTCTAACGGCTGGAATGATGATGATTCTGAATGTATATGTTGAACCTTTTATGTCTATAGTTCCGACCTTTGGATCAATACTAGTAGCTAAGTAGTATAAAATGTTATCACAGTCGAAACAAAAAATGTATCATACAAAACTCCCCTTCCTTACGAACAAGTGAATCCAATGGTTTATGTTACCACGCGTGGCTCCATAAAATTACTAACTGAAATTGATATCAGTCACGCATTTCATCGTAAGATGAGTTATGATGCACCCACACACTTCCATTCCAGTATAGATACATACGGGAAAAAGAGCTTAGCAACACATAACCTCGGCTATTCTTTTCGGTAGATGTAAGATGTTCATTTGCCGAAACTGGGCCCTAATCATCTTATTTCCATTCCAATGCGAGCGAATTTGAACCATAAATCATTTCATTGTTCAAACGAGGCGGTAGGTAATTATTTGGTTTTACTAGAGTTTATTTTTGACTGAATCTGAATTTTTCAGCGGAACATTTGAATACAGCTCTTTGATCAAAGACTATCAAAACAGGAGTGATATTTTGAAGTACGGGAGCGAAGTAAAACCAGAGGAAGGGTGCCTCATACACCTAACATCTGGAACCACCGGTAAATACCCCTCTAAAACTTTAGATTCATGTTTCTTGTCGATCGTCCGATGCCTACCGTAATATAGTGTTGACGCCGACTCTCAGTCCAACGCTGAAGAACTTGTTTCATTCATCATTCATTCATTTCAGCAGTTCGAAGTCCACTGCTGAACATGGCCTCCCCCACAGACAGAGCAAATTCCTTATCATGTGGGGGGATTTGCCCATACTCACCACGCTGGGCATGCGGGTTGGCAAGCGCAGTTAGAGCTATCGTTGTTAAAATGGGGGACGCTGCTGCCCATCCTCTAGCTTTTTTCCCTTAGTCTCCTCTAACACCCGCGGATAGGTAGATATGGAGGGGCCTATTCTTCAGCAGAGGCCATCACGGCTTGTTTACTAACATAAAATTATACTTAAAATACGAAACGAATAAATGTTCCCACCGCTAAAGAGATAAACTGAACATTATGAAATATTCTGCCATAACGACAACAAAATAATATTTAACAATAATTAAAAAAAAAAGTTAGGTATGCATATTATTAATCAATTAGAATTAATGCATAATTTACAACAGCTATAACCTATATGTCTATAGGTAATAGCTGTTTTAAATTATGTAGTGGAGTTAGTGTGCGGCAAACTAGCTGGGGCATTCGATAACAGTAGTGTTTAGTCATATTGAGCTTCCGAATAGCGTATAGAGATAATCGCTGATAGCCTAGGCTAAAAGTAGGGTATGGCCGGGCCCACGTAGGTATATAAATGGCCGACTATATCTGTGAAAGCATTCTGGCTAATGAAAGTAATGTAGACGGATTTTGATACGGTTTTCACAATGGGTTGGCTAATTCGGGATGGTCAACGAAATTTATAGCTATAATATCGTTGGGGTAGGTTAAATTACCCGTGAGAAGCCACGGTGGCGGCGGGCCAACTAGTTTCATGAAATATAAATAAATAAATAAATACCTATTCCGGACATATCACACATGGTCAACTGATCCCATACTAGGCATAGCCTGTACTATGGGTACCAGAGATTGATATACATATATATATATATACTGATTTATAAGACTTATTTGATTATACAAGGTGATTCATAATATGAATAATATCCCGAAAGGCGCTTATTCTACAAATAATAGGCAATAAGTACAGTGAAAACTAGTACGGAGGGCAGTCACTTGAATGCAGCTTTATCATAGTTTGCAAATTTGCCTCGCGATAGGAAATTTGTTTGAATAAAAAAAAAAAAAGACTAGTGTTCAGGCGCGCACACACACACACACTACACAATAAAGTTTGTTTGAGGATGCTGTTTTGAGGTCAAATCAGTTCAAACTCAATTATTCAGCTGTTTTATAAAACAATATTGATGACGAACTTCACGTATGTTAAAGTAAGAATAAGCCTTTTTATTGATATTCCATAAACCCCCTTAGGGGATAGTAAACACATTAAGAATCACCTTATACAAAAATCATTGTTATCTTGGTGGAATTTTAGGAGAACCAAAGGCTGCACTAGACTCTCACATCGGGGTAGTAAACAACACATACTTCTGCGGCGTTCGGAATGAGATGAACCAGGGACACCAGAATGTTTGTATTCAGGTCAGTTTCATCGTCAGCATCATCATCATTACAGCCGTAAAAAAGTCCACTTCTGAACATAGGCCTCCCCCACAGATTTCCTGAACGACTTCCTATCATGTGGGAGGCAATTACCCAATTACTCAGCACGCTGGGCACGCGGGCTGGTGAGCGCAGTTAGAGCTAATGTTGTAACAATATAGGACGTTGCTGCTCATCTTCTAGCTTGTTTCCCTTAGTCGGCTTATACAACATCCACGGGTAGGACATATGGCGGGGCCTATGATTCAGCCACCACGGCCTTCATCATCTTGTCATAATCATCAGAAGTCCACGGAATTATTTCCATGTAAATCAGTCATGATAAAAGTTTTCCGTATTCCGATTTCAGGTACCTCTTTTCCATGCGCTAGGTTCAATAATAACGTCCCTGTCTGCGCTGAGGCACGGCGCTAGCATGGTGCTCGCTGCGCCGACCTACAACGTCAACGCTAACGTCGACGCACTTTTATCAGAAAAGTAAGTTCGCACTCGCGAAGTTAAAACCAAATCTATTTCATGACAATCCGTTCAGTGTTTTGTTTTGTCAGCCTGTAAAAGCCTGTAGAAGTCCACTGCTGGACAAAAGCCTCCCCCAAAGAGTTCCATGACGAACGGTCTTGAGCCTATTCCATCCACCAACTTTCCGCAACTATAAAAATGCTGTCGGTCGATCGGGTAGGGGGCCATCCATCCAACTCTGCATCTCCCGGTTCGTGATCGCCATTGGAGAACCTTTATTCCCCAACCGTTGTCAGTTCTGCATGCTATGTATATGGCCTGCCCACTGCCAATTCAACTTGCTAATTCTGAAAGCTATATTGGTGACCTTGGTTTCTCAATGGATTTCCTCATTTCGGATTTTACCACGCAGTGTGCTGAGTGTTACCAATCATGAGAACACACCGCCCACGATTGACATGAAAGCATTCAACTTGCGCGTGAGCCTGCTGGTAGCTTTCGTATAAACGTCATTGACAAACTTTCGCATGTATAATAACAAGGATAGGTTAAGGATAGATAAGGATGTAACTTTTCCAGGTGTTCAATAATAACGGGCACGCCCACAATGCACGTGGACATGCTGGGCGAGCTGCAGCGGCGCGGCGCTTCCCCCCGCGGCCTGAAGGCGGCCCTGGCAGCCGGGGCGCCCTGCAGTCCGCAGCTCGTCCGGGACATACAGAAGCACATGAACGTGCACTCTGTTAAGGTAATAGCCGGCTGGACGGATACGGACTGAAAGATTTGGCCGGATTGGCACGTGTGCAGGGTGGTCCGCCCGCGCCTGTTTTCTTAATAGTTCATTGATAGGACAAGACAGTAGTAACAGACATCTACGACGACGGTGCTCTGGCTTTAGAAGGACTTATACTTGCAATACCGCAAAAAATTCGCATACAGACTTCTTAGATGAATTAAATTGGAATCCGCGTCCGTTAGTCCGGTTACGCTGCCAGTGGTCGTAAGAGACCCGCAGCATAAAAATAGCTTCGGTAAAAAAAGGAACCCAAGTTTTACCTCAACTACGCATATATGAAGAAAGCTATCTATAGCTTCTTTTCCTAGAAACTAGATCAAGAAAGAAAATACTGTAAAAAATTGTAAAAAGCCAAACGGCACACTACATAAGTAGTGTAGTAGGTAAGTACAGGCCCTATTGACGGCCTGAAGTTAGCTCGATATTGACGTTGATTATTTTTAATGCCTGATTTATTTGCTATTTTTACTTGAGTTTAATATTAACTACATACATTTATTAGGCTTTATACGGTCTGTCAGAGACCACAGCCGGTGTGTTCCAGTCACTTCCCGGAGACAGCATAGACCTGGTCGCAGAGACGGTCGGCTATATCACTGACCACATCGAAGTCAAGGTTCGTACTAAGAAACATTTTCGTCTTTTTTTGTTCATTCGAATGTGTTTTTGTCCCATAAACTTTTAAGCAAATTAGAGCTAGATCAATAGAGGCGCTTTATTCTAATTTGAATAATCCCTGATTTTTCAATTAGCTCGGACTATTCCCAGCCATGCCCGATAATGAGAACAGTTAGGATCTAGTAAAATAAAGCACAGAATGGTATGTTTTATTATGCATGTTTCTAAACTTCTTTAGAGACTAATGTTTTTATGAAACTTTCTTAAAGAAATCCGGTTCATAATCGAAATAATCATGACGGAGCATTGATAGCGCAAATATCATTATTTTCATTTTTTATTCTTTATTGTACACAAGCAAAATACAAGTACTTAGTTAACAGGAATAAGAAAGGTATGTACAAATTCATTCAGCGATTTCATGTATATATTTTCTGTCTAAAGGTGGTAGATGAGAGAGGGGAGATGGTGCCGTTCGGCAGTCCAGGCGAACTGATGACGCGCGGTTACAACAACATGATCGGCTACTGGGACGAGCCGGAGAAGACCAGGCAAACCATTGACAAGGACGGCTGGGTTAGCACTGGGTGGGTCTCTTTTCCTATCTTAAGCTGTATTGTATGCCGTGTAAGCGTTTCGTTCAATCCATTACTTAGATTCCACATATAACAGATAGACATAGACATAGACATTTATTTAATTGCCACCAAAACACACACATTTGCACAACATTTTACAATAAACATTAGGTACTTATAATAAAAGAAACAAGAGAAAATTAATGAAAGTAAAAATGGTGTGATGTGTGCTGCAGCAGCAAAATGGCTTCGGCTCAGCATTATGCATATTGTTTTGCAGCAGACGCTGGTATTTACATAACATTCACATGTACATTTTATTATAAGAAAAAAAAGTATCCACTATTGGCAGCTACTCCATACCGAATACCATTAAAATCGGTTCAGCCTTTCAGCGGCCGACAGAAGACAGAGAAATAGAGTTATTTTATAGCGAATAGTATTTGGGTGACTCAATTTCACGAGCTAAGTATAATCTATTTCATGTTTCATCTAAATCAGTTTAGTCGTTACGGCGTGATTACCATGAAACAATCAAACATCCAGACAAACTCTTGCATTATTAATAATACTTAGTAGGATTTGATTTATCTTTGATCGGAATTCAACTAAATACCGTAACCTAGCAACATAACTATGATTGTCCGTTTCCAGAGACAAATTCACCATTAGCGAAGACGGCTACGGCCGCATCGTCGGCCGGCTGAAAGACATTATCGTGCGGGGAGGGGAGAACATCGCACCGAAGGAAATTGAAGACTTGCTGAACACACATCCTGATATTATAGAGAGTCAGGTAAGAAAAAAAATGCAGTAGGTACAACAGTTTAGCCGTTTCAGAAGAACATTCTCAACTGAGTCGTGTTACCGCAAAATTGACTTAAGTCACTTAGGCTGAAATGTTCCCGCGCTGTATTCTTCCAAGAACGCCTCAACTGTATCTGCTATACAAGGTGGTTCCTAATATGTATACTATCCCGAAAGGGGCTTCATCATCATCATCATTTCAGCCGTACGACGTCCACTGCTGAACATGGCCTCCCCCACAGACAGAGTGACTTCCTATCATGTGGGGGGATTTGGCCATACTCACCACGCTGGGCATGCGGGTTGGCGAGCGCAGTTAGAGCTATCGTTGTTAAAATGAGGGACGCTGCTGCCCATCCCCTAGCTTTTTTCCCTTAGTCGCCTCTTACGACATCCGCGGATAGGTAGATATGGAGGGGCCTATTCTTCAGCCGGGGCCGAAAGTCGTTGTCGAAAGGGGCTTAATCTACACAAATTGGTAATAAAGTTTGTTCTACGACTTGTAGTTTTTTTTTATATGATCTGATGATTTTAGGAGGAGGTAGGGCACAGCGAGATTTTCTCGTTCTGAATTGGAGCAGCCCGCCTGGGGAGGTACCTCCGCCTTACAGAAGATCGCAGCCAAATGACATTATTTGTTTCAAATAGTGTTGTGTTCCTGCGGTGAGTAAGGTTGCCAGAGCTCTTTAGGGATGAAGGGGGTTCGGGGTCGGCAACGCGTGCGTCATGCCTCTGGTATTGCAAGCGCTCATAGGCTACGGTAACCGCTTACCAACAGGTGGGCCGTATGATTGTTTGCCACCACTGTTGTATTAAAAAAAAAAAGACCACACTTTCAAAACGCTTTAGTATCAAAGAGACGGACAGTGAGTTAGAGTAACTTCACATTTAAAACATTGGTGTGATGTGGTTTTAGGTTGTGGGAGTATCGGACGAAAGGTTAGGCGAGGAGCTATGCGCCGTTCTCCGGGTCAGAGAGGGCGCCACAGGCGTAACCCTCGATGACGTCACCAAACACTGTGCCGGACACATCGCACGCTACAAGATCCCGAGGATACTGAAGCTGATAGAAGAATTCCCGAAAACCACGTCAGGGAAGATACAGAAATTTAAAGTTAAGGATTTGATTGAGGCGGGAAAATTGTGATTATTAAGAATATTAGTAATAAAGATTTTTTTATACTTATGATAGTTTGTCTTTGAAACCAACCCACTTCACCCAACCTACTGTAGGTGCAAGATTCTAACCGCGGCTTTGCCCGCGTGGTAAGTACCTGATGGATATAAATATTACGCCTTTAGCTTCCGCCCGCGGATTCTTTCGTGTAACACAAAACCCTTTCTTCTTTATTATATTTGGTAGTACCTATATAAAAAGTAGATAATACCTGTAGCCATTCGACATTGTTTGGAGTGACTTAGGAGTATTTCATATACCTACCTTTCTTTGTAGATACATAGGTAGTAAACAGTGTATTTATAGTGCAGTCGTTGCACTCATAAATAAAACATAGGTATTTTAAGCCGCACTAGCATGGAAGAGAGTTAATCGCGAGCTATGCATGTGGCGAGAACTGCGGAGATTATCGCACGGAGAATCTCCAGGCGATTGTCACATAGATAGTCCTGACCCCACACTAGGATTCCCTGTGTCGTAGGTATCAGCAACTACGAGTAACATAGTACCACAACACCCAGACCCGGAACAAATATTTGCAGATACCTAATGGAAACATTTGTCGCGCAGCGGGAATCGAATCCGCTCCCCTTGCGTCTCAGACGGGTAATAAAAACCTACAATACAATCTTCATACTTCAAATAGTCAAATGCGAGGCGATTTCGAGATGCGATTATCGTACGTGTTGGTTACACGATGCAATATTTTATCTCCTTTCGAGAATCGCATCTTCGAGGCGACTCTCCGTCTAAACGAGACTTAAGAGATAAGAATTATTTATCAACCTCGTCTGGGTGATGCTTTTATTGATAACTAAAATGAACGCAATAACTTCATAATAGTACACAATAATTTCCACCGTGCCCAGAATAACTTCACTCAGTAGTATTTTAAACTTAGGTACTAAGTTTTAAAGGCCGAAGTGGAAATCATGCCCCTTTAGCGTTAATGAATACCTACTTATTATAGTATAGTACTATGTTATCTGTGTTATTAACTAGCGATTATAATTAAATAGAAAAGCAAGGACAAGTTTTATCTCTGACGCAGTTTCTTATTATATTATTTTATTTTATTTAACAGTAAGATTAAAAGGCAATACTTTTAGCATTGTTTAACATTTGGCATTTTTTTTATAAGTAAAGCCACATGTATGAAATACTAATGTGCATAGGTACCTATGCTGTTTACTTTCTTATCTCGATAATTTACATTGTTGACAAAGAATCGGTCGAGCAAACGAATCAATGACGTCGTATACCTACAGAGATAGTTACAAGTCAAGGTGAAAAGTTGATATTATCCAGGAAGTCAGCTTATAGTTGCCCAGAATTATTTAAAACAAATAACAATTCCAATGTATTCAATGCCTTTTTGAGGCCAGCGGTAAACTGGGCTTTTTGAATAACATAGTATACCCATAAAAACAAATTCGTACTCATTTTAAATAATGTAGGTACCTAAGCAACCTTTATCACATAATGTGGGCAGAAAGTTTGCTGTCCCTAACACAATGAGTATAGCACTCCCTGATAGCACATTATCACAGTTATGTACTGCGAACTTTCTACAGTCTAAAATAACAGCAGCATGGACCGTTGGGGTTAGGACCCTCATAAAGCCTTCACGACAAACCACAGAGCCTGGCACAGTTCGATTGCTCGATTGACTGGCCTCATAGCTCAGTTAGTAGTAAGTAGTCTGCCTTCTGCGCTAGAGGTCGCGGGTTCGATCCCCGCACTGGACAAACATTTGCGTGCTAAACACAGATGTTTGTTCTGTGTCTGGGTGTTAAATATTTATCTATTATGTTTCAGTCTCTGGTACCCATAGTTTGGGATCAGTGGGCTATGCCTAGTTTGGGATCAGTTGACCGTGTGAATATGTCTGGAATATTTATTATTATTATTATTTATTATTATTATTATTTATTACTGTAAAGCCGCCTAGTGATCTTCCCTTGACCTTACGTACGTCTCTTGTGAAACGCACGGGTGTGCGATTACTTGACGGGCTTTACGTGGTAGGATAACACCTACCGTAGAGACCACTCGGTGCTTAGTACTTTGCCCTACGTGTGCTAGTGTGTGCACACGGGTGTACTTATACGAACCAAGCGTCTCTACTAATTTTGACTATCAATACATTGCCTAATTCTACCACCCATTCCTTACCTACGGACCCTATATCTAGACCCTTGAGTGAGTGAGCCTAGGTATATGGTCCGTAGGTAGGGAATACGTGGTCGTTTCACAAGAGACGTAGGTCCGTAGGTTCAAGTGAAGATCACTAGGCGGCTTTACATGACATGTTGGCAGTCGTCGTTCGTGCAAGAGATCTTGGCTGTGGTGATGTCTGCCAGACGTAAAGATAACCAAATATTTACAAGATTCGGCCGAAGTGAGCTTGCCGTCTCTTCAACGATCTCATAATTGGTCAATAGATCGTCGATTCCATGAGAGGCCAATTTCTATACCAAATTAACTCTGACATGTTCTGGTAGACCTATTCCTTTTAAAAAATATCACGTGATTTTTTCCGTTGAAGTAGGTCAAGTTGACTGCACTCTACTTAACAGTAGGTGTGTAGTAGTGCTTCAGAAAAAACTTGAGCTTACTAACTACACAAAGTGCTGTACGCCTACAAACATGGACCATCTACTAGCATAATACATAACTTAACTCTACCGTTAATTATTTTTTTGTTGATAGCAACAATATTTTTCAAAACAAGCTTTTTTTGTGCTGTACGGAGGCAAACACGCTTACCTACGGCCCTCCTGCTGGTAAGTGGTTACCGTCGCCTATTGACATCAGCAACACCTGGAGCATTGATAATGCGTTGCCTGCCGAACCCCTCCTAAAGAGCTCAGGCTTACTCACCGCAGGAACACAAAAACACTATTTGAAACAAATAATGTTATTTGGCTGCGATCTTCTGTAAGGCGGAGGTACCGAGCCAGGCGGGCTACTCCAATTTAGAGCGAGAAAATCTCGCTGTGCCCTACATCCTCTAAAAAAACATATTTTTCAGAAATTAACATCATTTGACAAATTCACATAGGCTAAAGATGTCCAACCTGGATAATTTACTTGTTGTTCTCTAGGAGTTAAGTTGAACAGCTCTTAACTTCAACATTAGATCAGCTATTAGGTATTGCCATCGGGAAATCGACAGCTAGGCAAAGTCAATCAAACAATAGGAACAAAGATATTAATTATTTTAATACTCAATACTCAACATTTATTGCTTTCACATGGTTGGTTACAGGTAGTATACCTATGTATTGTTATGTGGTTTCTCATGTGGACCCTGTATTAAGGTATGGCAACAGGGAGACAGGCCGAGATTTAATACCTAAATAAGATGATTAAGAGGTAGTGTAGTTCCAATCTATGTTATTATTTATTTATTTATTTAACCTTAAATAATACGGTTTATTTCCCAATTACATTACTTAAGGATAGAATAAGATTACAATTATACAATTATTACAATAAATGTCAATCGGATTAATTAAAAAAAATATAAAAATAAATTAGAGACATATTCACAGAATGTCAAAATAATTAAAAAAAAACAAAAAGAAGAATGAAGCTAACTGTTAACTTTTTTTATGTTAGGCATTAGTGTAAATTTTAAGTTAGTAGTACCTAGTAGTCAAGTATTTTCGTTGAATTTTAAGGAAAGTTACTGTGTGAAAATCAGATTTTGTTCTATTTATATAAATAATGTATAAATGCTATCTTATAAATTCTGGCAGACAGGCTCTTTCTGACTGGCGTTTACGGACGCTGTTAGCATCCTAGATAAGGTAGGTATGGTACTACACCAATTGTATTATTATTTTTACATTTTATTGTATGTTTGTTTAGTTTTTATCGCGTGAAACGAATCTCGTGTCTGCACCATAGATATATTAATAATATAACACACAAACAATGATACAAGGGAAGTTAGATAGTTTATAGCTTGTAAATCAGAATTATATCGAGTGTATAGAAACGTAGGTACTACTTGAGTAGGTACATAACTTCCAGAAAATCAGAGTAAACTTGCCTACTAGGTATCTAGTTATCGACTCAATCGTAAATACGCTTCGATCGACAGCTCAGTAGGGTAGAGTGGCTCTTCTATAGTGGTCAACAGCATTACAAAATGATTGAGCTTTTCGTTATATTGTTCCTTTCAGTCTTACTCCTGATGAGTTTGTTTTACCGTTTCTCATATGGGGGACGGCTGGTGCATAAGATCCCAGGACCGACGCCTCTACCCATCTTGGGAAACACCTTTAATCTGGTCCTACAGCCTGGTAAGACGCAATAAATAAGTACAACAGTTCTATGGTGGGTAAGCCCAAGGCTTTCTAAGAGTAAGCCAGCGTGTATTTGCGGTAAATAAAAAAATATATCAGCTGCGTCTTAACATCTCGGTACGAACTCCTGTGATTTGGCGTAGTTACTTATGTAATGCCACATATTTTTAATAGATATTTTGAACAGATTTATAATATCACTTGCCAAGATAATTAGTTTTACATAATGCGTACCTTCTCTTGTATTAAAAAAAATACTTCATCTGGTTTTGTGACGGCGCCGGCGGTGGTATTGATATAATAAAATAGAAGCATTTTCGTGGTCTTTTCTCTGGCAATCCCAGACTATAATCTCTCTCTGTGCCAAATTTCATCCAGATCCGTTCAGCCGTTCTGTCGTGATTGAGTAACAAACATCCATCCATCCATTCTAACTTTCGCATTTATAATATTAAGTAACTAGTAGGATTAGTACTTATGGATATGTCGCAAATATAGAACTAGGCAACAATTAATAACGCGCGAAATGTGACGATCAACATGGTAAGCAACGTTGCACCACAGCAAAGCTTTTTTTTTAATGTTATACGGAGGCAAAATTAAAGTTAAAGTTGTGGAATGCCCTGCCCCATGTCATACAATTAAAGGGGGTCAGGTAATATAATTAAAGCAAATTATTTATGTCCTAGTCTAATACTTGCCCATGTATTTAAGTTAGCCCTAAATAGCATTTAAATTTAACTTATAGGCTACAGATTTTAAGTTAATTAATTTGAATATTCATAAGTACCAACTTTAGTTATTAATATTAGCCTTTTACCGCCTGAGACACAGGTTATCCTAGTTCAGGCATCGTTTCATTTGTTACCCTTAATTAGATATTAATTCTCTATGTTATTCGTAGCACTAAGGTAATGAATAAAGATTTATTTATTTATTTAAATTTAATTATTTAATACGCGATAGTCCTTCGGTTAATGTTTTTAAGAGGAAGGCAAAAGAGCATTTTCTATCTCTGTAAGTACATAGGTATTTAAATTATATATATTTTTGTATATTTGTTTTATTGTTTAACAAGTAGGTTAATATTGTAATATTATTATATAAGTAGTTTGTTCATAGTGATAAGTTTATATTTAGGTATCTAATATAAGTATATTTTGTTAGAATAGTTTGTTTATACATCTACTATTTATTTATTTTTTTATTCATTGGTCTTGTACACGAACCCTACCTCTATAACCACCTATCTCTAGCCTCAAAGGTTTGCTGGAAGAAAACTCTTTTTAGGGTTAAGCTCGCCTTTGTACATGTCCTTTCATTTAGTTTGTTTTTTGTATGTGTTTTCTGTGTACAATAAAGAATAGGGTAAGAAAGAAAGGTAAGTGGTTACCGTCGCCTATTAACATCAGCAACACTTGGAGCATTGCTAATGCGTGGCCTGCCGAACCCATCCCCCCCCCCCCTAAAGAGCTCTGGCAACCTTACTCACCGCAGGAACACAACACTATTTGAAACAAATAATGTTATTTGGCTGCGATCTTCTGTAAGGCGGAGGTACCTCCAAGGCGGGCTGCTCCAATTTAGAGCGAGAAAATCTCACTGTGCCTTACCTCCTCCAAAAGATAATAATTATAGTAGAAATTTTACAGCAAACGAAACAAAACTCGACCGTTGCGCATCAAGTTGTGCGACGAGACACTTATCACGCTTATTTCTTGTCACGGCCGGCTGAGAGGAGAGTTTCATATAAAGCCTTGTTCAAACGGCATGCTATGTCCTTGATATATCATATAAAATTCGTTTTGAAATGATCCTTACCTCTACTGAATTATGCCAATTTTGAGTCGGACATTTGAGGGTGTGCGATATACTCGAAGCTCAACTTTATTGCAAGCCCCTTAAAGTCAAACTCAAAGTGAACTTTATTCAGATACGTAAGCATCACTTTAAAAACAATTTAAGGTCATATCGCACGCTGTTGGAATACATGTTGTGCCGACCCTACATGATGTGGGAAACGGGCAGGAAAATGATGATGATCGCACGCTGTTTGAACACGGCTTAAAACTTATAAAAATAGAGTAGTTACACGCTTTTGATTATGTAATATTGTAACACACTGATAATTCCGGGCGTCAGTGAATCATTATCTTATATCATATGTAACTAATAATTAACATTCAGTTCTGTGACACGCGTGAATGACCTAACTATCTGTATCAAGACTTAAATAACTGTCTTATTACAGACGTATTGTTCAAGTACTTGAGGAAGATACACAAAGAGCACGGCCACCTCAGCAAGTTGCAAGCTTTCCACATGCGCGCAATCAATGTGTACGATCCACCAGATATTGAGGTACAGAAATACTAAAAATAGCAATGGACTTTACACTCTTCAGACGATTATTATAGAGTACAGAGTTCAACGAGACATTTTTACTTCGAGCTTTCGTAGCACTCACACTGCTACGCGGACTCGGAGTTCTACTTCTACGCGCAATGTTGCTTGCTTATCGTCTCACTGATTCTTTCTTGGTCATCCTGATAGAGCTAATTTCCTTATAGATGTAAGTATAAATAACCAAAACTTCTTGCAGGTATTACTGTCACAGGTGAAATTTAACGAGAAAAGACTGCCTTACTCTTTCATGGAGCCTTGGCTTGGCAGAGGATTGCTTATTAACAATGGTAAGCTCCTAATAATGAAGATTGTAGGTAAAGTAAGCGTCACCAACTGTTATTGAACTCTTTTAGAGAGGTCTATGACCAGCAGTGGACTTCTACAGGCTGATGATGATTCGAACTCAACGTGCCTACTACTTTATGAAGTTATGTTATAGTTACCATGACAATATTCTCTCGTTTTACGCAATACCGATATATGATAACACTGAGATTAAAATGAGATCAAATAAAAAAAAAACAATAGACCTAGTTAGTACATATTTCAATTAGTCTGATAACAAGTAATACCTACTCTTATCTTTGTCAAGTCTATAACTAATAGGTACATTAGATTGTGATAACTCCAAGACTAAATAGATGTTAAATCATGGATTTGAATGTAATTTACCTAAAACAGGTTCATAATCTAGCCATCTTGCTACCACAGTGCTATCCTAATAGTTATATAGTTAGTAGTAGTAATAGTTATATCCTAGTATCCTACTTCGTGTGCGGCATCAATGCTGAGATGGAACCTTTTTTGGCTTACGCATGCATCGGCACGGACTAATGAATACCCTAGTTTTGTTACTTCCTCCCTACCTTTTGTATTGTAACCTGTACCTTGTGTCTTTTTTTATTTTATTTTATTAGTTTGTGCTGTGCTTGTGTGTCCAAAATAAATGTTTTTTCTTTCTTTCTTTCTTTGTTTACTTCACTTTCATGCAGGCCGTAGATGATTTGTTTGTTTCACTGGTTGTAGGCGAGAAATGGCACCACAGACGCAAACTCCTGACTCCTGCATTCCACTTCAATATCCTCAGGAAGTTCTGTCGTACCTTCAGCGAGCAGACGGAAGAGTTCCTGGGACAGCTCCAAGCAGAGGCAGCCAGTGAGAAGACGGATGTAATGCCACTGGTTTCCAAGCAAACACTGAGGATTATGTGCGGTAACTTCCACTGTTTTAAGTACAGTACTGATGATAAGTATTTTGGTGAAAAAAGAATGATGAATTAAGATGAAGAATCAGGATGATGTCGTTGACCAGAAATTATTTGCAGAAACATCGATGGGCACCACAATGGATGAAGATATAGTATCGGTCACAAACAGATACTTCCAAGGGCTCTTCGTCATCGGCAAGTGCATCGTCTACCGGCTGACCAGGACCTGGCTCTACCTAGACTTTATATTCAACCTGACCAAAGCCGCTTACATCCAGAAGATAGCTGTTAGAGATCTCCACAAATTTACAACTCAGATAATCCAGGAAAGGAAAGAGTATGTGCATTTGAATCAAATCGAAAATTGGAAGGTTGACGATGAAGTGTATGGCAAGAAGAGCCGTTTAGCTATGTTGGACCTGCTCCTTGATCAGGAGAAGAAGGGAAAGATTGATCAGGAGGGGATAAGGGAAGAAGTTGACACTTTCTTGTTTGAGGTACGGGCTTGTGGATTACCTACACCTATAAATTTTTAAGTGTTTTTATTTTAAACTTCTTTCAGGGTCACGATACAACTGCAACAGCTCTTTCTTTCATGATTATGAGGATTGCCAACGAGACTGAAGTCCAGGTATCCATTTATTTACCTATTTTTTAACACTATGTAGTACCGACATGTTCTAGCAACCTTCAGTTATAGCAACAATGTATCGTACAAATAAGTTGATCTTTTTTACTTGTGCCACTGTTCACCAACACATAAACACAGTGCCACACATTTTAGGGACGGCAAAAGGGACAGATTTTTCAGAAGCCCTCTTCCAGAAATCTCTCTTATTTAACCAAGTAAATAGGTAACGGTTTTCTATGTCTTACAGAAAGAAGTCTTTAAGACATCATTCCGATGACTTTTCCCTCTTGCCTTTCATTTTTACACATTCAATTGTAAAGGAAACGATATATTCATTATAGTAAAACAAAAACAAGAGCGACAAAAATTTAATACCCTATACTTGGGTAGGTAATTTGTAAATCCTCCACTGCATAAACAGGCTGTTACTGTAACTGTCGGGTATTATGAAAGATAATGTATCAAAAAAAAATCAAAATCAAAATATGTATATTTGTGGAACAATAAACAGTGGCATAATAACAAATGTAAACGATGGTATCTGCAGAAGTATAAAAACTGTGTCGCAGACACCAACGCCCGCCTCCGATACAGAGATTTGGAGTTCCAGCAACAATGGAGCTAAAGTACGTTCTATGTATGAAATCATAGTGTCAAAAACCACCGTCTGAACAAATTCGTTGAACCACCGGTTAATGTGTTTGTGAACACCTTAGCTGTTTTTATCAGGAACCAACCTAAAAATATTTTTTTTCGATATTCCAGGAGTTAATTTATGAAGAGCAGGAGCACATTTTCGGCGATTCCGACCGCACTCCCACTATAGAGGACCTCGCCAATATGAAGTACCTCGAATGCTCCATCAAGGAGTCATTGAGACTCTACCCTAGCGTTCCATTTATTGCCAGACATATCACCGATGAAGTTGTTCTTAGTAAGTTTCGAACACTTTGATCCTGATAAAAAGAACGTCATCGAAATTGATTGGTTTTTTTAACTTTTTTGATTAGTTCATTAATAACCCCTTTATCATAATCATTATGAATAATAGGGTAATTCTCTTGTATTTTCTACGACACCTTAACCAAATATTGCGTCATCCTTTATAGATGATTTGATCTAATGTAAAACATAGGGATTTGAAAGCTCACGACCGTTCGTCGTGCCATTTTTTCGAGCCAAGATCATCCTAGTAGTCTGTGGAGCTAAGATAACCTGTGATAAAAACTACTTAACACTTTTTTCTCTGAATGTACTCGAGGTTCACAAATGCTTAAATATCTAATAAATTAATAAATAATATTTGTAAAATATGCAATTTAACTTTTAAGCCCATTGTGGGAATAAAATACTTTTTTTAAGTCGTCGTGGGCCCAGTTAGCGACCTACTCGTGGCGGGTTGATGATGGTGAAGTTTTTGTCATTTCCAGGTGGTTACAAAGTGCCAGCAGACTCGGTGTGCAATATCCACATATACGACGTGCACCGACGAGCGGACTTGTATCCAGAGCCTGATAAATTCATTCCAGAGCGGTTCTTGCCAGAAAATATCGCTAGGAGACACCCATACGCGTATGTCCCGTTCAGCGCTGGACCGAGAAACTGCATAGGTTAGTGTTGGCTATTCGTTCTTAGTTCTGACCCAGAATACAAGGTGATTCATAATATGTAGGTTTACTATAAATCAACAAAAGAAAAGTATATAATATATACGTATAATATGTTGTGTTTTTACGAGGAGGTAGGGCACAGCGAGATTTTCTCGTTCTAATCTGGAGCAGCCCGCCTGGAGAGGTACCTCCGCCTTACAGAAGATCGCAGCCAAATAATATTATTTGTTTCAAATAGTGTTGTGTTCCTGCGGTGAGTAAGGTTGCCAGAGCTCTTTCGGGGGAGGGGGTTCGGGGTTGGCAACGCGTGCGTGATGCTTCTGGTATTGCAAGCGCTCATAGGCTTACCAACAGGAAGGCCTTATGCTTGTTTGCCACCTCAGTTGTAAAAAAAAATATATAAATGTACGAGAAGTTCGGCATCAAGATTGTTACCTTAATCGGCTAATGTCGAACTTCCAAAAGTCGTAGAACAAACTTTATTGCTTATTATGTGTAGATTAAGCCCCTTTTGGGATAGTATACATACTTATAATGAGTCAACTTCTAGAGCCAAGTTCTACAACGAGTGCCAATAATAAACCCACGATTTCCTATATAACTACTTACCTACGGCAATTACATTTATGTTAACAATATCTAATTATATCCTTAAGTAATGTAATTGGGAAATAAACCGTATTACTTAAGGTTAAATAAATAAATAAAATATAAAAAAAAATGTTCCCGACAATCACCAAAATTATAATTGTAGAAGAATGAAAATATTTTAACACAAAATCAACATTGTCATTGTATATGAAATAATTTCTTTCTCATAGAACCCTTTCATCTATTGGTTCCTAGGTCAAAAATTCGCAATCCTGGAGATGAAGACAGTGATGTCAGGCCTGCTGCGCAGGTACCGACTGGAACCAGTGACCAAGCCCGAAGACATCGTGTTCACGTGCGACATCGTGCTGCGCTCCAGAGACCCAATTTACGTGCGATTCCGGAAGAGGAATATATAAACAACATTCACTCACAGATCCGTAATAAGGATATGAGAAATAAGACATTTTTTACAAAAACTAAAAACCGACTTCAAATTCCTGAATATTTACAAGATTTATCAACCTCTTTTTTTAAGAGTAAAGAAAAGGGAGAGGCTTGTCTCGCTCTCAGAATGCAGAAGTCTCGCTATTGGGCTTGTATGTTAGCAGCATACCAGTAACGCATGTGCATAATTTGCTATCAAATACCTACCTATTTAAAGAAAATCGGATTCTTTGAGGCGTCAATCTACAGAAAAAACAACAATAGGACGGACTGTCAATGCCACTGTGATTGAAATTTGTTATAGGTATGTACAGTCGCCTACAATAAGATTTATACATTTTATCATTTTCAAAATTATGCCACATCGCAGTTGACGATGGATACACGGTTAAATAAAAAAATGGCACAAGTTGATGGTTAGGTACAAAATTGTCTTGTTTTTGCTGTGTACATCTTTATTTTTAGCACTGAGTCATCATTTTCTAAATTGCGAAATGTATACATCTTATCTGCAGGCGACTGTACGCTTAGCATTTTACATTACGCATTGTTAGCACTTAGCAGAGTCGGCACTCTGGAGGAAGTCAATTAATCAGGCAATTAGGCAAACTAACCCTGGTTAATTTTTTCAGTCCCCTTACACTGTCAACTGACGACATTATTTCCATAGACTTCTGTGGCTTATCGACCCGCGCGCCGCCATTATCACAGGACCGATGTTACAAGGAGGGTTTCACCAAGGTAGAGCGAAGGAAGAAGAAGCCCTCTTGCCGAAATATGTGCGGGACCGCCGTACGGAATGGGCAGAACCAGGCAAGCTGGCTCAGACCCGAGGTGCCCAGCATCCAAATGTACGTGTCGCGAGTACATTACGCCGTGACGGCAGAAGGGGTGGTGGCGTATCTCAAGCAGAAGACCGGCCTCACCATGAGGGTCGAGAAGTTGGAGTCTCGCTATAATGTTAATTTTAATTCCTTTATGTTGAGAGTACCTACCGATCGCTTGTCGATTTTCATGAGTGGGGAGATGTGGCCTATGGGTGTCAAATTCAGGTTCCTTGGAAGTCTGACACGAGACACCGGAGGCGCCGCCACCGGGCAGTTACGTCACACGTCGTCGCCTATTATACGTACGCAATAAATAATTCGCTAATAGGTATTTTATATATTTTAGGTTAAGGTATATATTTCTATGGGTCCTAGAATTTAGTTTATACCATCTGTACTATTCTTAAGTTACCTGAAATAAAAGTGAAAGGTTGAATGTTTTATTATATAATGTGTCTGTCCTGGCTTTACGCGATCGATAATACGCGATGCATTACTGACCCATACACAATTTTTACTGTAAGCGGAAACTTTGAAAAAATATGAATACGGCGGCCGGTGGATATGCCAGCTTCCACAGAAAAATGTTCAAACCCCTTTCCCCTCAAGACAACTAAAACACGTGCCTAAATACCTAGGTACTATAAGTACCTATATCCTATAAAAAAAAAGAATACCTAATTGCGTCGCACAAAGGCAACAACGTTGCCTCTGTGGCACTTTTTTCAGGTGCGGACTCTATCAAGTATCTCATTAAATAATTAGACTGTAAGTTCCAATAAATATATTCTAAGAGCTTATGTTTTAAGAATTACCCACTAGGCTAACTAAAGAGTTGGGCGTTGCGAACCCTTAGCCACATTATGTGCAGTAGCAGAAACCAGCTGCTCAGTACAGACACTGTTCACCAACACATAGGTACACAGGCGGTTTCTCTAACATCCATCCATCTTTTCTTTAGTCTTCCTGTACTATATCCTACTCGAAAATATATGGAAAAAGTAAAAACATACAAGAAATAAAGAATCATAAATTATAGATAGCAAACGGTGAGGTAACATGGCTAAATTTTGTATGTTTCATTACTACTTATAGCGTTTAGGTAGGACTGTACAAATATTTGAATCAAATATTGGATCGTTTTCTTATCTCTTTGGTTTGTTATCTAACACAATTTGCTGCTTAAAGTTTTATAAATTCGTTTACCACAAGACAAAGGTAACATCATTCATCATAATCATCAGCCTGAAGTTCACTGCTGGACAAAGAGTGCCGCGATGAATGCTCTCGAGCCTTCCCCACAAAAACTTCCCGCACCTCCACAATGTCGTTAGTCTATTGGGTGGGGGCCTTCCAAACTATTGGTACAAATTCCAAATCTAAATAGAAAACAGTAGTTTCTTTAGTAACCTAGATAGCAAACAAGATTGGGAGGTATTATTCAAGAGATGGTAATTGATAATAAGCCTATGGATGCTGCCATATCAGAGGCATCAAGTATGCGTTGCCGACCCCTCTCTCCCCAATAGATAGTGGATGGATTGGATGTGCCAGCTTGTTAGTCAAGGCGATTGGTAGTTGTCTATTGCATCGGCTTATACTCGTACCATTGTTGTTCTGAAATTTTCATGATTATCCTTGCGTTTAGTTACTCGGCTCCATAAGGTCTGCAAGAAGAGAAGTACTTTTAAGATAATTTAAAATTATCATGAGCCTTATGCTCATGCCAGGAAATCTGAGAGGGCAGCGTATTTGTTTCTTTTATTTTTAATTTTTAATTCTCTTTTACTTATTCTTTTATAACCGAATAAAAAGTTGCCATAGTCACTCTCCGGCTTTGTACTAAAAATCACGTTCGAACCGATGCTCCGTTGCTGTGCGAAAGCAGAGCAAACAAACAAACGCTTTCGTATTTATAATATGAGGTAAGAATAGGTCCTTAGCAGCGAATACTTAAAGATCTAATTAGTTCGTATCTGACCCAAAATCTAAAGGGGATTGATATTTTTTTAATAATAATGCAGTAAATACTTGTTATAGATACCTTAAGAGCCTTCCGGAACTTGGTGGACATGAGACTGAACAGCAGTGGGTTCAGCACGGCACTGAACCAGCAGTTGATTGCGGAGTATTTGTACAAGGCGCTCCACCACTGAAACAAATAGTAATCTACGATTGGTTTGTTTGCTTGGTTCCTTGGAACTTGTGTCCTGTCTCCAACAATGTTCCTTTGCTTCACGAAACTTTATTACGCGCTCTTTTAAATATCGCAAATATTGTTTCATAACATCTTTTGCCATTCCCCACAAATCAGTGTAATACTCATAATAGGGGCTCATTTCTAATAACTCACTAATATCACTTAACTTCAAATTCTTTTTTGCGCTTTTCGTTCGTTTTGTTTCGTTTAAATTATTATTATTTTTTTAATTTCTTGGTTTGTCGTCTACTTTACTGTTTATTTTCTGTATAATTTAATTATAACTATCTGTGGGATTGGCAAATGCACAAGTTGTGCGAGCCGCAAAAAAAAAAAAAAAAAAACTATCTGTGGAAACTTTTAATTGGCCCTCAGCATACATGTTCTATAATAGGGTTCATGTATTTATTCTGTAACATATTCCTTAACCTAGCTGTAAGTAATCCTAAAATGCAAAAATAAAATAAAATAAAATATTATAATGCCTACGTTCGTAGCCCGGTGTAGCGATGTTGCTACGGCGCCGTTGTTAGTGCTGCATGCAACCTAAGCTGTCTATTACCGACTGACAGGTCAGCGGGTTATCATTTCTCGTTTATGTTAAACAATTTTGCATGCATCATAATTAATTAGATTCAATTAACAATGTTCAACTGATATATGATCAATTCAATGATCATTCGCTACGCAGGCAGCTACGCACGTAGTGAAAATGTTTTATTGAGAGAAATATGGATCCTTTTCACAGAGTATTTGGTTACAATATGGCTTTGGTACGTTGTGGTAGATACTCACCTTATCTAAACTTATGAGCTGCTTTAGATCCAAGGCGAATATAAGGAGTCGTACGCTGAAGAATGGAACCCAGCACACGAGGAACGACAGCGTCAATGCTACTGAACAACAAAATTGAACTTATGATTCATATCAAATATGTAGACCTAGGCAGATAAAATGAAAAGGTCAGCATTTTATATTGAATTAAACAGGCATGAATTAATTATGATACCAAGAGTAAATGTACTTACCAATAAGCTTGTTCACTTTACTCCTGTTATCGCGGTGGTTAAACACTTTGTCCCTGCTACTGCCCTCCTGTTGCATCTTTTTCATCTTGCAGGCTATCATTGAATAGACAAAAACCATAGTCCCCAAAGGTATAATGAACGTAAACAGTGCCAGCACGCCGTTCACTATCCGCGCTCGATACGTGGGCAGAATGAAGCAGATATTTGCCTTAGGAGTCTTTGTTAGGCCGACTGTCCACAGCTCAGGCAGAGACTCAGAAATGGCCACGACCCATATAAACCCAATAACCTTGGCCACCCTCCGCCACACTGGCGAGGACTTCAGCACAAGGGGGTAGCAAATCGCTATGTAGCGCTCCACTGCTAGCGCCGTCATCACTAAGATCCCGTGGTTCCAGAGAGTGATCACCAAGAAAAAATGCACTTTGCAAGTCAATTCGTCGTAATCGTAGTGAAATAATTTGTTGTCTGCCATAAAATGTTCCTGAATTTCTATTAAAATCGCCAGCGTGACGATCATGTCCGACAAGGCCAGGTTGAACAGGTAGTAGTTAGTCGCGGTATGCATGCTTTTGTCGGAATAGATGACGATGCAGGTCAAAATGTTTCCGACCATGCCGATCACGAAAACTATTAATATTACGACTCCGTAAGTTATTTTGACCCAAGAGGACTCTTCGGTTAATATTTTTTCATTGAACTCCGACCAAAGACGTAATTCATTTTCGTGGGGGTCGGCCATTCTATCAAAGATAATAATTTTTAGTTAGTAAAAGTGTTCAGTTCTGGGAGCACAGTGCCTTCGATTAAAAGCTGGACCACTAATGAGTTGCTGTACTCGTGTACAGAGGAGTGGTGTTTATCCACTTAATATTAGTGGTGTATTCATCATTGTTTGCCATGTAGATTAGGTATACGAACGGATAAATTGGATTAAACGATGTACTTTGGTACGCTGTTTTAATAATCGTTCAAAGTATGAAGTTTGTTAGTCATTCCCTATTCCCTACTTACATTGCTTCCATGGTATCACGGAATAATAGGTAGGTAAATATCGACTCTAGATATGTAGATACCTAATCAACATAATTATGTACCATCTAGTAAGAACCTGCTCACTAGATACAAAATATAAAATATCTAGGTGCTTATATAGCGCGACGCAACAACTTGCCTTACCTACCTACCACATTTTGTCATCTGGGAATGCATTTATAACCTTTGTCTTTTTGTTCGTAAGTAATATAAGTAAACATCAGTCTGAGTTTTATATTAGTTCAGAGAACTGCGACATGGTACTCGTTACTATCATAATTATTCTAGTAGCATCACTCGCTATATTTATTTTAGTAAGTTTATATCTGAGATTAAGCATTAAAAAATGCAAGTCCAAAGTGTCTATGAAGGGCAAAGTGGTGATAGTGACCGGGGCCAACGCCGGGATCGGCTTCCACGCTTCCAGGGACCTGGCGAAGAGAGGCGCTCGTGTGATCCTCGCCTGTAGAGACGAAACCCGGGGAACAGCCGCCCAGGACTCCATCATAAAGGAGACAGGGAACAGTGACGTAGTTTATCAACATCTGGATTTATCATCGCTGAAATCAGTGGAGCAGTTCGCCACGAATATCATCGAGACTGAAGACAGGCTGGATGTTCTGGTGAACAACGCTGGCGTATACGGATTCGCGGAAACATACACCGATGACGGCATCATGCAAACCATGCAGGTTAATTACTACGGACACTTTTTACTAACGCATCTATTGCTACCGTTGTTAAAAAAAACTCGCCCCAGCAGGATAATCAACCTCAGTTCCATCTTGCATTACTTCGGTCACTTCAACCCAAACACAATAAACGAGAGAGGATTTTTTAACAACAATTTCTTTGCGTATTGTAATAGCAAGTTCTGTATGTTGATGTTTTCGATGGAGCTGTCGAGGAGGTTGGCGGGTACAGGGGTGGTGGCAAACGCGGTACATCCAGGAGTGATTATGACTGGTATATCCACAAACATCCCTCACGTGCTACGTTTTTTGTTCTGGTGCTGGACCCTCATGTACAGTCGCACAGCGGAGGATGGCGCACAGACCGTAATCCACTTGGCTGTGGAAGAGGAATGTGAAAAGGTTTCAGGTAAATACTTCGTCGACTGTGCCAGCCGTTACAAATTGTGGAAGGTGGAAAGTGAGAGTAAAGCGAAGGAGTTGTGGGATTATTCTGTTAAGCAGGTTGGTATCAAACAGGTATAAATTTAACATGGCAAGTGCAATAAATAACCTGAACTACCTACCTACAAGGTGATTCATAATATGTATACCATTCTGAAAGAGGCTTGTTCTATGAACAAAAAGAAAGTATACCTATTCGCGAAAAAAATGACGAATACTGTTTGTTCAATTAAAAATGTACTTAGAATTTCCAATGTCATAAAACAAACTTTATTGCCAATTGGGTGTAGGATAAGCCCATGTTATGAATCACGTTGTATAGTTATGTAGTAGAGTCAATACTTTGTATATTATTTTGCTTTTAAGAAACACGACCTTGATATTTAGTAGTACCATAAACTTGTTTTTAGGGTTTCATACCGCATGAGGAAAAGGAATGGAATGGAACCCTTCTTTGTTTTCCGTCTGTCTGTCAAGACCCTTTTTCTCAGAAACGTTATATTTGCAATAAACATGACTACGTGAGTTACCGCAAAATATACCTAAGTTTTACAATTTATACACTTGGAATTTTGTTTTTCTGACAGGTAAATCCATTGGTGCACTTCCAGGATTCGAACCCACGACCAATGGTACGGAAGCCTCAGGGCCGTGTTCTCGCACTTGACCGTATTTATTGTATATAGGTACCTGATTACCTACCTAAGGTAGAAGGAATCCAGTAGGACGTCATTACGTATCAGAGATCCACTGTCAAAATTGCGATCCGTTGCGAATTTCATAATGTATGCCTAATTTCGTTTTATGAAAAACAGTTCCCGCCTCCAAGTATCATCTAGGGTAATTGCTAAGACTTTTAGCACTTTGCCTCTGCTGTGCAACCCGTAGGTGATACTTAGCGATTGGAAAATGTGGCTGAAATTGAGCATTAGTGGCCCATTAAGGGCAAAACAGCAACCACATAATATCATGTTCCCCCATTCGTTTAAAACATACCTAATATTGTGTGAATTCTAGTTAGGTACTAACTACATAGGTAGGTACATCCATCTGTTGTTACATTTATGTAATAATTAATAAGGGTAATTAAGAAACTAGCTAGGTGCAATTAATGCAAAGTTTAATGATGCTATGAATAAAGATTTTTCTATACTATTATATGCTAAGTATTTAGGTATGCATTGAACTTTTTAAGTATTTATGACTATTTAACAAAATACGCAAAAATATTTGAGCTATCTAAAGACCGTTGCAAACTTGCTATAGATAGCTTAATAGATCCAGTTCGATCAGTATTTGTTGTGGGTATTCGTAGTAAAAATCGTATTCATTTTGTGCCAAGATTTATTTAAAAACTTTTTAAAATACAAACTTATTAACAATAGTGTTTTAATATCTACCTACTTATTTTATGCATACCTTTACCATAACCTTTACCATAGATTACTTAATAGTTCTCTATAAATACCTAATAATATTGGTTATAATATTATTCAAAAGTTACTACATTTTGGTGACGTAGTTGTAGCATATAAACATACCTAGGTACTAGGTTCTTCCATTTGTCACAAGGCTCTTCTCAAGGCACCATGCCACAGGAAATGTCACCACAATTAAATCAGTAAGTGCAAACTTCAACTTGCAAAAACAATATTGGCACACGAATGTAATCTCCAAGCAAGGTATACAACTCTTAGATCTGTAAACCCTAGACCCTTGAAAAGAAGAGTCAGATGCACGTCCAAATGGCATTAGTCACATGCCCCACACAGGGTGTGTGAAAATCAGGGACTGAATATCCGGAAAATACAGATACCTTTAACGATATGACGTTATACCGATAAATTCCGGCTACCCAAATATTTCTCTACCCATAAATATAACGGTACCGGAAAACCGAGCTTCGCAGTTTATATCAGTACCGAAATATACCGATTTTAAATAACGGCACCTTTATGCCATACCGGTATAGCATAATGGTACCGAAATGTTTTACCGGTACCGTTAACGTAGTACCAATAACTTCCACCGCTTTCAGTCCCCGGTGAAAAGTTAGTTTAATTAAAAGCTAATCGCCCCCTAGCCCCTACTTGACATGCTGTGGTAAGTACCAGCCGTGTAAGCATTTAGGCGCAGGTGACTTGGTGTGGAAGTGCGCGCGTCCCATTTCCTTCATCGTCCGCGCGTCCAGAACCAGGAGGGCTACTTCGCAATCTCTGAACCCGCCCCATACTAGGGCACTTAGTAAGACTCCGTCATCTTCTTCCTGGAAAAATATTATAGATTGAGTATATTCTGCAAGCGATGATCAGCTAGCCTGCACTATCACTCGTTCGAGCGTAATTCACAGGTTTTTGTACGGACAAAAAAATGCTGTAATGGTCCGTTTATGTCACTGTGCCCCAAGCACTAATAATTCACGAAAGCGTGTAGCGGTTCCCCTAAGCAAACCCGTGCTACATCTAACAACGCATACAACTTATCTCGATCTCGAAATGGCATTACCTCGACGCATCATACTATTATAATAATTATAAGAAATTACACTAAATGGTGATACTTATAATAATTATAATACTTAAGCTACGACTTAAAATATTTTCTTGGTGACTCGAAGGATGAAAATGATACCGCTGCTTGGGTCAGACAAGCTTGCGCCTGCGGCTTTGCTCGCATAGTACGTAGATAAAACATAGCCTATATATGCTATTCTAGCTAAATAACTCTATCTATTCCAAGTTTCCTCGAAATCGGTTGAGGGCGTGATCGACCATGCAAACATCCTCACATTGCATATTAGTATAATTCGCAAGCAAATACGCTAGCACAAATAATTCACTATAACGAACGTTACGATACGATAGCAGTTGTCAAATAAAAGCCAATCAACATAAAAAGATTCCAAGCATCGCCAATGCCATAAGCTTATATTTTACAATTACGTGGCGGCGTAACTTTACCGTGAATTATTCGTGCTAGACCTACAGAGATTATTCTTTATGCACACTTAAAATCTTCTAAAGGGAATTTTCCTTGCGTTTTCCATAGGGCATCCATCACACACAGAACTCATCAAACAGATTTTGCATTTACAAAGCTTGTGATGATTTGAGTACAACACGCTGTAATGTTTTGTCTCATTCTCACTCGCGTGAGCGCGAGAGGTAGACGGTGGGGTGTGGTGGGAGGAAGAAGCACATTCCATGCAGGCGCCAAGTTGATTTCTGCGTGTAGTAAGTATCTACCTAACTGCTATTTTAAAAGAGTATTATAGAAGCATGGCTAAAAATGCCACTTAATCCAGTTTAAATCATTTGGAATCGATATATAGGCCTACTCAGGGACTGAATAACCGGAATATAAAGGTACCTTTAAAGAACGATATGACGTCATACCGATAAATTCCGGTTACCGGAATATTTCTCTACCGATAAATATAACGGTACCGGAAAATCTGGCTTCGCAGTTCATTTCGGTTTATTTCGCTACCTATAACCGAAATAAATAAAAGTTTATAAAGGTTTTCTTTGATGAAACGCCGCCACCCCGCCACCGCGGTGCAACTGTCCTAGCGAACTAGCCGCGGCTCAAAATTTCGGTACCGAAATCTACCGGTATGAAATAACGGTACCGTAATGCCTTACCGGTATAGCATAATGGTACCGAAATGTTTTAACGGTACCAGTACCTATAACCTCTACCGCTTTCAGTCCCTGGGCCTGCTTCGAGTAGGGACGAGGGAATTTAGTCAGAGCTATTTATTGTCAATTTTGTGTCCGAAATGAAATGTTACCTTTGCATCTGGGGTGGGCACGAAAATAGGTTCACTGGGGTAGCAGTTCGTGTTGCACCACGTCTTCGTCTCCCCTGTCTCTGTGTCCACTTTGATAATCTGAAAGTTGTTATAACTATTACCTACTATTAATTACCTAGCAATGTCCCATTGTTGGTTCCCTCCATTTAAAAATTTATAATAATTATATGCAGTTCATTCTTAATCGATCAAGTTGTTTATACCGAGGTGGCTGAGAATATGTTTTGTGTGCTTGGCAAACTTGCACGCTATACAAGGTGATTCATAAATGTACCTATACTATCCCGCAAGGGACTTATTTTTCGAAATAAAGTTTTATCTTTGACTTAAAAATTCGCAATTTTTCAATGAAAAGACACTATCAATTTTTTTTATTGTTCTAGCGTGAAATCAGTTCAAACATAAATATTCAGTTGTTTTAGGTAGCAATCTTTATTTCGAAAATTGACATAAGAGCCAAAAACAGGCCACACGTCTCGGAGTTACCAGCGCACAGCAAGTCAACTCTTCCTGATGATGCCTTGTAGAGAGGCGAAAGACGTGTCGAATTATTAAGTTTGATAATTCTTATTAAGTATGTTTGTTAAACTTATGAGTAATAGATTAGCGGGATAGTGCTATATATTTGTGTGTCTATTTAATATTTTTAAAACAGCTATGTAAAGTTCGGGTAAATATCTGTATTTTTCGCGTATATCATTATTTTTGTTGATAAAATAGGACTCTTTCGGAATAGTACATAATATTATGAATATCTTTGTAGTCCGCTTACGCTGCACTCGGAGACAAATAGCATAATAAAAAACCCATCCGAAAACCGGAAAAGAACCAGTTCACGCGAGCGCTTTTTTCGTAAGCTTCGGCGTCAGTACGCTCTTTTTGCATTTAAGTACCTACCTAATTTTCGGTAAAGACAGGTAGGTATAGGTACCTACCGTTCCCGGGTTATCGGAGTCCACGTCTGAGCTCATAGCGTAGAAGTATCTGTAGGGGCGGCCTGTAACAATTTGATATTTTTAAGGGAGAATTCTTTACAAAATCATATAGTCATCCCTAGAAATATTTTTTATAGAACTACCATCATTGTCATCAGCCTGTAGAAATCCACAGCTGGATATAGGCCAAAGCTCCATGACGAACGGTCTTGAGCCTTTTCCATCCACCGACTTCTCGCAACTTTCACTATGCCATCTGTCCATAGGAAATCGCCATTCGAGAACCTTTACTCCCCAACGGTTGTCGGTTCTGCGAGTTCGATGACCCACCACGTCAACATTCTAATTCTGTATGATATGTCGGTGATCTTTGTTCTCCTACGGATTTCCTCATTTCGGATTTTATCACGTATCACGTAGTAAATAGAATAAACAAGCGTATTATTTTGTGATTATCATCTAGCCTAAGAACTGTCCACAGTGTCGCTCAGACGAAGATTCGGCACCGTTGCGAATTTGTGTTGGGAATTTTGACAGATGAAGCTAATTCCGATTATCAGCCGAGTTGAGAAATAATATTAACTCTAACCTACCGTTATGCAGATCGTAGTGTATCCTAGGAGTCTCGCAGCCCAGGTCTACCAGCAGCCTTGGCTCGACTCGGGTCAGTTTGGGGGCGTTCAGCGGCAGTTCCAGCCTCTTCGGCTTACCTCGGAACCATTCGGCGTAGTCCGCGTTACTTTGCATATTCTGGAAACAGGAAAGATTGGAGCCGTTGGATTGGCATCGGCGCGTACGCATTGTACAGAGCGTCGACATTTGCGGTTTTTAATACAAATTAGGTGGCAAACAAACTAACAGCTCACCTGTTGTAAAGTGGTTACCGTAGCCTATGCACGATTGAAACACCAGAGGTGTCACCCCTGCTTGCGACACTAGAGGCCTGTGACATGCGTTGGTTAGTCTCATATGTAATTTCACCGGCTACCTTTTGCGGCCACCATTACAAGCACTGCTTAAGCAAAGCACTGCAACTTTGCGCTTTTGGTAGTTTTAAGTGTGTTTGTTGCAAAAAGGCTACATTTTTACAAGTAGCACGCAAGCGCATTAGCTCACCTCAATAGCCTTCACATACATGGCGTCCAAAGCTTTCGCGTCCTTGTAGCAGCACAGGTCGAGCAGTAGCCTCCCATCCTGCTCGTAGCTGTTGATGATGTGTAAGAAGAATAAAGTGGAGGTGCGGTAGCGTTTGTGCTCCTTGCCGTCTTTTCTGCTGATCAGGACTATGTGGGTCTGCGAATAGGAATTAGGGTAATAATATTAGTTATGAAAGTGAATGAAACTACGGTGGCAAATCAGTACCACCTGTCGGTAATTGATTGTCGTAGCCTATGTCGCTTGCAATACCGGGCTACATCGAAGCCGAGGAACGTCCCAAAGAATTTCTGCTGACCCTGATGTAGTTTATATCGCATTACCGATTGTAGGCGAAGATGCGAGTTCGAATATTTGGTTCGGTAATTAATTTTGGCTAGCATTTAAATTTAAGGTGTTGCTTACATCATGGTGGCAGAGACATTGGTATATAAGGCGATTCATAACACGTAAACTATCCTGAAAAAGGCTTATTCTACACCTAATTGGCAATAACTTTAGTTCTACGACATTCAGAAATTCGACACTTTTAACTGGAAATAATCCGGCACAAACAAAGGAAGGCTTATGCCCAGGAGTGGGTGAAGTCGGGCTGAGGATGATGATAATTGACTGGCCTCATATCTCAGTTGCTAGTAACTCTGCCTTCTGCGCTAGAGGTCGCGGGTTCGATTCCCGCACTGGACAAACACTTGTGTGATGAACACAAATGTTTGTTCTGTGTCTGGGTGTTAAATATTTATCTATTATGTATATCAGTCTCTGGTACCTATTTGGGATCACTTGACCGTGTGTGATATGTCCGGAATACTATTTTTTTATTTATATTTTATAATGCTTACCTCATGTTTAGGGTACCATATCAGACTGCTAGCGAGCGGCTCATTGGACAGCTGGTTTTGGAGGACGCCCAATAGGGACACTGTGAGAGGCTGTTCCACTATCACAAAGTAATTTTCAGTCACACCTGGAATCAAAGAACACCATTCAAATTATTAACAACCCAATACTTACTATGTACAGTACTATGTAATATGTACAGTCACCTGCAATAAGATGTATATACACTTCATAATTTTCAAAATGATACCACAATACAGATTAAGACGGTGGGTACACGGTTAAGTTGAAAATGGCACAAGTTGGTGGTAGGTAGGTAAACAATTTTCTAGTTTTTGCTGTGTACAACACAAGGTTAATACTGTGGCATCATTTTTTAAATTGTTGAATGTATACATCTTATTGCAGGTGACTATACACACCTATAGGTACATTTTGTACCTATACGTTTTTTTGTACGTAAACGGTAATAAATTATTTACCTATTCCATTTCACGGTGACCAGTGAGTAACTCCCGAAAATAACAGAGTCTGGGCTATGCACGAATAAATAATCAAATAAATAAATAAATTATATGTCATTTACCAAAAGTATGCATGTAGGCGGGATGAAGAGGCCACCGTGGTTTCAAGCTGCCCACAACGTGCGCCTTCTCGAACATGTCACCTAAAGGTAAGTTTAAAATTTTAAAATTTGTCCTTTCAGGCACATGTGCCTAACAGTACAACCAGGGACTGAAAGCGGTAGAGGTTATAGGTACTGGTACTGTTAAAACATTTCGGTACCGTTATTTCATACCGGTAGATTTCGGTACCGAAATTTTGAGTCGCGGCTAGTTCGCTAGGACAGTCACACCGCGGTGGCGGGGTGGCGGCGTTTCATCAAAGAAAACCTTTATTTATTTCGGTTATAGGTACCGGTAGCGAAATAAACCGAAATGAACTGCTAAGCCAGATTTTCCGGTACCGTTATATTTATCGGTAGAGAAATATTCGGCTAACCGGAATTTATCGGTATGACGTCATATCGTTATTTAAAGGTACCTTTATATTCCGGCTATTCAGTCCCTGAGTACAACACTGCAACGTAATCGTACTTAATCCTAGCATTTTGACAATAACTTGTCATCATCATAGTAACTAACTAAACATGTTTAAAACCGATCAAGGGGAGGCCTAACAGTACAACGCAGCATCGTAATCGTACACTAAACATGTTTAGTTTGTTACGATGATGATGATAAGTTATTGTCAAAATGCAACGATTTAGTATGATTACGACGCTGTGTTGTACTATTAGTCCTCCCCTTGATCGGCTCAGCTCTTTCTGTCTCGTGCTAATTGAACCTACGCTCTGTCGAAGGTGTCTATAGTCATCTCTACCCATCAAAATCCCTGTATCTTGCTTATCAGAAACTATGAGTTACAGGGTATCACAGCGTACAGATCCGGAAAAAATATTGCAGGATTAGCAAAAATTTGTCCCGCCCGTTGCGAGGAATTAACCCGCACCTCTCGTCTCGGTGGGGCAGGGTGGCAGGCCTGGTGCCGAATTGTGAATTAAAATGTTGGTTTTTTGTGTGAGTTAATCTTCCGATAAGCAAACGTACCTTTTTCAGTGTAAGGGAATTTTACAACAACGTGGCGTAGAGAGCCTTTCACCACAGACATCCCAACATTGTAAACATCGCCTGCAATTAAACAAAATACCCACTTTAGCACTTATTCAATTAGTAGGTAGAGTCAACATCAAAAGTACATAATGACTGGACTAAGGTTTAAAGAGCGTTTTATGAATGAAACATTTATAACTTTTGTTTCTGACACTAATAAATTAATAATACATAAGTGTTTGTGAATTACGTTATTATAAGATAAGCAATAAAATGGATTCAAAACTGTCATTTAATCTCGAAATAAATAATTTAATTCGAAATGTCATCAACTTGTATTGTTGACTGTACAAATGTGTCAATTTAATATGTTCGTGCGAGCCACAAAAAAAAATTATATGTACCTACCATAACCATCTGTCGGTTGGCGTCATTTTTAAAATTATAAAATGTATACATATATGTACGGTATTACGTAAATCTAAGTAGCTAATAACCCCAACGGATTAGCATTGCCATCCAGCGTGGCAATTCCGCCAGCGTCTTGGGGACGCTTCCGGCTGGGTGTGATCTGGATCAATTGAGGTATCTATAGATGTTTGTAACGGTCTTTAGATAGCTAGACTGTTTCTTGTGTACATATTTTGTAAATATTAACTTGTATTTGTTTTTATTTTTTTTCTGTAAATACAGCCTAATTAGTGTAAATCTATGTATTAAGAGTTAAATTCGACATGTAAATAATTTCTGATTCAGAAAGAGTAACCAAATGAGGATACCTAAGAAGAAGGGAAACTGGATTTCTAGAATTCGTACCGTTAGGCATAACGTGTGGATGAGATGTGTGGTTGACGAGCGCCAGATTTTCCATAAGATTTTTCCGTTCCATTGTGTCAAGGGTCACTGGATCTACCCTGAAACAATTGTCAATATGAATAGTACATAACGAACGACGCCTACCTACAAGTTTGCAAAGATTTGAAAACTGGTCTGCCTTAGCACATGCTGAGTGGTGGCCATTTTTGTAACCATAATGTTGAATTTCATTTTTTGCATTGTGCTATGTTAAGTCTGATTGTGTTGGTAACAAGATCAACCTTTTTCTATTCTATTTGAATTCTTGGAGGTGGTAGGGCACAGCGAGAATTTCTCGCTCTAAATTGGAGCAGACTCCGCAGGTACCTCCGCCTTACAGAAGATCGCAGCAAAATAACATTATTTGTTTTATATTGTGTTGTGTTCCTGCGGTGAGTAGTTACGGTTGCCAGAACTTATTAGGGGGGGGGGGGGGTTTCGAGTCAGCAAGGCTTGCATCATGCCCTTGGTATTGCAAGCGTACATAGGCTACTGTAACCACTTACTAACAGGTGGGCCGTATGATTGTTTGATACCTTAAAAAATATATAAGTATCGAGTCAGCGAATCCGATATGATACCCAGGTAAAGATTTCAAGTAACCCTTTACACCCTGCGTCATTAAACTCTGTGGTTCTTTGACATTGCGATCATAAACTTTATAGGGTCCCTAAATAGAATGGACTTCCCACACAGTGCACTGAACCTTAAACATACAGTCAACATCAGAAGTAAATTATGTTGTGTTGACAAAGCAAAGTATTAAAAGTGAGTGAAGTCAATAAGGCCTTATTACTTTATTCCAGACTAGCTTGCGCCCGCGTCTACGCACGCATGGTACCTGCCCAGATAAAAAGTAGCCTTTATGGTATTCTAGGTAAAGAACTTTTTCTATTCCTGGTCCCAGTAGTCTTGAGTACCTAAATAATATCTAATACCTAATAATCTTGTCTTGCCGCAGTGGCTCCAGCTGAAGAATAGGCCCCTCCATGTTGTAAGAGGCGACTAAAGGTGGGTCCACATTTGTGACATTTCAACTCGCCGTAGCTCCGTAACATGTTACGGTACTTGCTACGCTAAGTGTGGACCAGTCACGGCGAAATGTTCTTGCTTTCGTTGGTTGCCTCTGAGTGGATCGCTGCGTGGCAATTGCTCATGTGACATGTCCGCGTGTCAAAATCCGTCCACACTATGTTTTTGTCACGCCTAACTGTTACGGTCACGGAGCCACGGCGCGTTGAAATGACACAAATGTGACCGCACCTTAAGGGGAAATAGCTAGGGGATGGACAGCAGCGTCCCTTATTAACACCAACAGCTTTACCTGGGCTCGACAACCCGCATGCCGAGTTTGGGTAAATCCCCCCAAACTATTGTTTCTGTAAATCTATGGGGGTTGTATTCAGGAGTGGACGTCCTACGTCTGTGGCTAAAATGATGATGATTATGATGAATCTCGTCTCACCTGTGGATGACTGGCCCTTCAGTAAAGGCGTATACTTCGTCCCCAAACGGATACACAGAAATCATGGCATTGTCGGACATTGATTCTCCTGGCTTGAATATTGATGCAACTCTGAAAAAGAAGAATATTTTTTACACAATTTCACTAAATGAGCAAGAACAGCTTATTTGAAAAAAATATTTCCTTTAATCCCCCACGTTGGGGCAGATCGTGGGGGATTTTCGGAATAATCCATAAATCCATAATCCATATCCATCCATAATCAGAAATTTGATAATATAGATAATATTTATTTATTTTATGGACACTAATATTCAGGTTCTGAACAGTATCGGTATACATAACGTATCTATTATGAATCATCTTGTATTTTAGTAATTTATGATTGTTTTTTATCACCGGAGTATTCTCGCCTCGACCTTGCTTACAAAATGCATCCGTCAGGTGGGAGATGCTAATCTCTCATCCCCAATTAAAGTTTTGCAACTTGCTTGCTTGACTGTTGAATCCAGACTTAATTCTTTGTCATTCTGCATTAGGTCAATAACCAAGTTGATTTATAGTGGCCCTGAAAAGGGCCAATGACCGTTGCATAAGGAACCTATGTGAATGGATTTAAGTGCGTCACACGCCATCGATTTTTTTTAGGTACATGCCGATACCTGCTTCCTCACGACGTTTCCTCGAAGGTTTAGCTGGAAAGTGTACACCACAATACCTTTTCTGGAAGAAACAAAAGTCATGCTTAATATGGAAGAGCCACTACTCAGGCAAACAGACTTACAGCCCTCCTGATGGTAAGTGGTTACCGTCGCCTATTGACATCAGCAACACCTGGAGCATTGCTAATGCGATGCCTGCCGAACCCCTCCCCCCTAAAGAGCTCTGGCAACCTTACTCACCGCAGGAACACAACACTATTTGAAACAAATAATGTTATTTGGCTGCAATCTTCTGTAAGGCGGAGATACCTCTCCAGGCGGGCTGCTCCAATTTAGAGCGAGGAAATTTCGATGTGTCCTACCTCCTCCTCTTTGTTGCCTTCATGTGGGAACATACCTGTCAAAGATGGTATGACATGGATCCGGGACGGACTTTGTCCCGAACTCCGTGACCACTATTCTGTTCGCTGCGCGGTTCTTCTTGAGTGTGTTGGTGCGAAGGAAGCGACATTGATATGTTACAGTACCGTCTGTTATTGCAAATCTGAGAAATCAAAGACTTTATTATAGTAAAAAAATATGTACTGCCAAAGAGTGGAATGATCTGCCTGCGTCTGTTTTCCCGAAAGAGTACAATCTAGGAGTCTTCAAATCTAGGGTCAATAAGTTCACTCTGGGAAAGCGTACTCCATCTTAGGCCATGCAAAAGTGAGTTGGTGGCCAAACGCCTTACCATTATCAAAAAAAAATGTTGAATGTCCTTTACTTGAATAGAACTAAACACTAACTAAATCAAGCATAAATAATAATGTACCAATTATTTACCCTGTACTATAACCATTTTAATGTGTAACATAATACCAATCATTTGTTGGTCCAATCATTAAAAGTTCGAGAAGTTCAACATCAAGTTTGGATCCAGTTCTTTCTTGGTCATCCTGTATTAGGTCAGTGATCATGTTCAGGTATGGTCGCCCTAAAAAGAGCCGATGCCCGTCGGTGAAAGAATCAAAGTGCGCCTCTTAGAGGCTCCTTCCATGTGGGTACATCATGTAGATTTCCGATTTTTCGAATATTTTCCGCCGGTTTCCTTACGATGTTTTCATTCAACGCTTGTGAGCACTAGTAAAGTAGTAAGCGCTCATAATTTTTTCGAATTTAAAATCTATAAGTGCACTGTTGGGATTGGAACCCACGATCTTTGGATCGGAAGGCGGGATCACTGCCACAACTCCGCTATTGCTCTCAATTTAATAGTAAACCCTGATGTCAGTATTCGAACACCGCCTGAAGATTTCAGACAGCCGCCGGCATAGAAACAAACATCAAAACATATTCAAAAACTTTTGTATTTATAATATTAGTATTAATAATTACCTATGCAAGAGAGCTGAGCTGTCAAAAATATGTTGAAACCGCATGGATCCCACTTTGAGGGAGCCGGGGCCATTGCGCAGTAACGTGCCCTTCAGCCATGAAGGAATTTCTCCTGAAAATTCACTTTAAATTTAATAACTGCTACGATTCTAGTTCCTAATACCTAGTACTTACCAACAGTTATTTCAGGATTCTTTATTCACAGTACTCAGTAGATGAAATATAAATAAAAAAGACCAAAGTCCTATGGACGTTTGGCTAAACTTATCTGTAGGTACAAGGTAAAAATATGTACGTACCTACACACTTAGATTTTTTTTTTTAAATATCAAACTATTTGATGGGAGATTTTAAAGTTGCCGACCGTGCCGACGAAACCAATTAAAGTTTAATTTTTTAACATTTTTGATATGTATTATTGTACATGAATGGTGAAGACGCATCTCATTTTAGGACCTGCTATGATATAGAAGAAATAATAGAACAAAATTATATTTTATTCTGTGACCAAGCCTAGTATCATGCTTTGTTCCATGCATACGTACCTATTTATGGGACATTATAACGAAATCAAACGCCCGAGGGCTGCAGTTGTAAGTTACCTGTAACATTGCCTTCCAGGGGCTCATCAACTTCTTCCTCGCACGAGCGAAGCCAGACGCTGGAGTCGCAATTTGGGTAGAGCTTCTTTTGAAATTCCGCCATCGCTAAAACTATTTGAAAAAATACTTAGACGCGCGCGAGTGACGCCGCGCTTGTTGCAGTAAATTTATTTTGTGACGTCTAAACGAATTAAAAAAAACAGATTTATAAAAAAATTAGGTAGGTGACTTGTTGATGGACATATTAAGACTATATATTCGCTTATTATATTAATATAACTATATTAATAATAGTTGCTCATAGCTCTTCAAAACCGACTAAGTATATACGCAATAAGTCGATCTGCGATGTTCCACTTGACCTAACTACATCACTCAAGCCGAGTAAAATATCCACTCACCTCCTTAGTAATTCACAATTTTAATTTTAATAACCACCATCGATTATTCACTTCACTAAATTATATTTAAATTTTAAATAATATTTAGGTATTAAAATTGCCGATACAAGCGTAGGTTGCGGCGAGTTCTGTCGAAGTGGTACCTACTGGCGTCTGGCCTGGCAGGGTGACTGGGGGATGGAGCTAACGGCCTCCCCTCAGCACGAGTGCCTACAAGTAGGTACCTACTGGTACATGCTCTGACCTTAACCACCACCACGCCGCCGCCGCCGCGCCGCTACTCTGTAGACGAGTGTTATATAATAGCTAGAGTGGAGTGTTTATAAAAACACCAAATTTTAAAGAAATTAGCTTTATAAAAACGGCCAGTTATTTCAGAATTAGATAAATTCCGAGTAAATTTAATTTTTATATTTATTTTATTTAACGATGAATGCACTTACTACATCTGGGCGTTTCGCGTTATTTTGATTTATAGTATTATTTTAATGCATAGAATATTGTAACTAATAATGCACCGAAAGTTCTATTACAGTTTTCGGTAGTAGTCTCGTTCCACCCTGTAGGCATAAACTAATGAGATGCTGGTGAATATTAGTAACTACTATATAGCACGTTAGGGTCTACAGACCCATTCAGTTCAGGTAAAGCAGTTAGTTATTTATGCTAATAAAACCTTTTATAAAATCTTTTTTTTGGTATTTTCATCCAAAAATATATTTTATATTTTTGTTTGTAACAATATCTACCTAACGATTGCATTGATAACTATGATGTTTTATACAATTGAGTGGGTATGAAAGCGATAGGTAGGTAAGAGTTTTCCAGGGTTTTCAGTCTCTAGGCTTAGGTATGTGTTATGTGACTTATAGGATAAAGGTCGCGATCCTGACATTGATCGTTGATATCGAATTCCGTGCAGTTTTTATCGCTAATCAAGTCAGAAGCTTTAGCGTGCACTGCATGCATCAAAAAATATCTGCCAGTAAGTACAAATGGCGAAGGTGCCAGTATTACTTGCGTGTTCCTAGCTTAAGCAGTGTTGTAAAAATGGCTCAAAAAAGCCAGCCTATATGACAACGGACAGTGTAAACAGAAAGACTGTCATTCTTCAATGGCTTTAAAAAGCTCTTTACAAACAAAAAATCATAAACAGATGAACTCCCATTTGTAGTTCACAGTTCAGGTTCACAGTTCAGGTTAGGTTGGTGGTCGAATATTTTTAGTATTGATTTGTTTTCTCGAAATGGGTCCTATTTACAATAAAAAAAATATCACTTGATTTGGATGGATTAGTACTTTTGGACAAAACCGCCTGGACATTCAGTTTTTGCATATAAAAAAAATATAAATAAAAAACGAAATATGAGTTTATTTTATCTAATGATAGGTAACAGTCTACGTAAAATAACCTCTCGATGGGGTTTTTTGTTTGTTGTATCCTCCCTTAACCCAGCCGCGCTATTTTAAACGAATTTGAAACATATCCTGAGGCTGAGACTACGCCCCTACTAGCAACTTTGCAATTTTTGGATATTCTCAAAGCGGCTAGGCTAAAGATCGTGAAAATGTGATGTGCGGAAATGAAGTCTGAAGATCGTGTCGCGTCGTCTGCGCAAACACGCTGCGCAGACTAAAGAATGTACCTTGCGGACGGCCTATTAAGCGCGTCACACACGGCAGCTATAATGTAAAAATGTTTATTATAGCACGATACATCTCATTACATCTTTCCATAGAAACCGTCAGGAGACCACACACGGCAGCTTTTTTCGACTATCTTTTTACATCTTTGTATCTTCTGTCAGTTTCTATGGAATGATGTAATGAGATGTATCGTGATATAATATACATTTTTACATTATAGCTCCCGTGTGTGAAAGGCTTTACAAACAAAATCGCTTGCACAAAGTTCTTCACTTACACTAGATCGGGAGTCACATTGCGGATTACCTACCCCCCAAGGCTCACCCTCTGACCTTCAGCCCACGGCCACGGTACAAGTTCAATATCGAATATCGTCTCGTGGGATTTCTAGTGGGCACTTACGCTTTACGTAGTTAGTCACGTTTTATTTGCATTGGCTATACTTATTTGCATTGGCTATACTTTATAGTTATTTTAATAAGTTCTGCGCAACATATGTGCAATGAATTAATTTTATTCAATTCTACTATGGTTGCCTACCCCTTAGAATGCGTAGTTATTCTAAGCCCTACCCACTGAATTTAAAAGTTCAGTTCGTTTACAGTACAACACTGGACTTAAAACGTGATATCTAACATTCTAAAAATAACTCACGCTTGCTTGAGGCAACGTGATTGCAAAAATAACAAAGTATATACATACGTAAGTAGGTAGGTACTTAGTTATTACAGCCAGCCTTAAATTTATACTCAAATTCGACTGCACAGATGTAAAAACAAAACATGCTGAAAGCGCTATCAACACCTCTTTGATACAAACAAACTCTGATATGAAGTTCGCCAATTGGTCGGAAATATCTATAAGCAGAAATTTGTCTAAAAGTACTTATGTCTAAAAGCTAAACGACCCATATGAGCTCAAGTTGCGTAGTTCTAAGTCGCCACTTAGAACGATGCGTCTTGCCTAAGCGATGAACGGAAATCCTTCCTACTAAATTATAAACGCGAAAGTTTGTAAGTATGGATGGATGTTTGTTACTCTTTCACGTAAAAACTACTGAATAGATTTTAATGAAACTTCACAATAATATAGCTTATAACATCAGAATAACACATAGCCTACAATTTATAAAGATATTGTGTGAATTTTCCAAAATATGACGATAAGACAAGTGTCAAGCATACTTGACACGTATCGAATTTTAAGAAAAAATCTAATCGCTAATATAAGCTACTCGAAATACTAATCCTGCGCAGACGAAGTCGCGGGCACCAGCTAGAAGAGAATAAAGAGACGCGGATGAAGGCGCCCCCGCAGCTGGCACGCCGTCTGCGTCTCGCCACAGATAACAGAATACTATGGTCTCGCTACCGTGGAATAGTTCCCGAGCATAAGGCAGATGAGATATATACAGACACCCGCAGCGCCGCTTCCCGCAGTCACACGCGAGCTTGGCCATGGCCTAAGAGCACTAGTTTTCAAAGATAGATAACAGCTCGACGTAGCTCTACATTTCCCGACATAGCTCATATAAATGAGCTATGTCGGGATGACCTTTGATAACAAAGGTATTAGTAGGCTCCACACTTCCTGATATAGCTCGCTCACCCAAGATACTCGTATCTCTTAATTCCCCGACATATCTCTTTTACAAAAGATACTCATAGCTTGGATTCACCGACATTCGCTAGTCTTAGATAATATAAAAGTCAAAAAGTCAAAAGTCTATTATCAATCATCTATTTCAATAAAATCACTAGGATCACTTTGAAACGTCTTAGAAACTAGGTGAAGCTATGCCTGTTCCTCGCGACCAAGCCTAGAAGAATCAGGCAACAAACACGGCTTGGTGCCTATCATTTTTTTCGATGAAAATATAAATATATATGTCGGTATTTTTTATTATTTAATTGTTGTCAAGTTTTTTTTAATTTTAATTTCCTCTCAATATCCCGCCAGTGGGGCAGCTTGGTGGGGATTTCTGGAATAATCCTATCCTTTTACCAAAGATACTACACGCACGCTATACATTTCCCGCTCCAAAGTTATGCCACTTCTAGAAAAATTGCGTCAAGAAGCCATGAGGCACGTGCGAATTCTCGCGTGATGCGATCGAGGCCCGCGTTAAATGCCACGTGCTGCCCCACCCTGGAAATGTACAGCTGGGGTTATGATCCAATTCACGTTATTATCTACCTGATGATGAAAGACTCGTGTTTCCAAAATACGTTTCAATTAACGTGATTACCTTCTAAATAAAATATTTCCAATTTTAGAAGTTGCTAAAAAGGGGGACATTCAAACTGAATCCGATTGAGTAACAAACTTGAAGCTAATTGCAAAAGTTCAAAGTAATCACCTACCGAAACTCCTACAACTTGCACAGACAGTGATAGAAACTAAATGTTTCGATTAGTACCAATTTAATTCTACCTATTTATTATAATGTACCTACTAATAACATATGGCATCGCCTTAGGGATAAAAAAAACCTGTTATGATGTTATACTGTATTCTAAATAAATCAATAAAAGTTTTGGAACTTAAATTCAGACTCTCAATAATAGGTATTTCGAATGAAGTATAGGTATTTTCTTTTGATTTTAAATAGTCGAGCTATTTTCTCCTATTTTCAGAAGACAATAAAACAGAAACTGAATTAAAACCGATTTTTTTATTCTGATTAAAAATACGTTCAGGTACTTTCTTTAAATACGAAAATATTTACATCAAAATCAATCAGCTTTTCAATGTTTTTTTTTTTTCCATGATTGTTTTTTCTAACTAGTAATAAACATTTTGAGATGCGTCCGAAGCTAGCCGATCCTGGCTGAACAACGACTCTTGTCTTTAATGCTTTCAGTTACTGGATCTCTTTCTATCGGAATCTGAGTTGCAGGGCTTGCAAAGCTTGCAAGGCGGGCACACGCAACAGGAATAACAAACTTTACAAGGGTGCAGGTAGTACTCGTCTCCTACTGCGTAGCACCGACCTAGGTTCAACATGTCTTCTAGGTCACATCTAGGGGAACAACATTCATTTTTAATTTCAGCCGTAGGACATCCACTGCTGAAAATTGCCTCCCCCACGAATTCCTATCATGTGGGGGGCCACATGATAGGAATTCGCTCTGGATCATGGACCTATGATGGACCTATCATGTGGGTGGACCACCTCACCACGGCATGCGGGTTGGCGTGCGCAGTTAAAACTATCTTTGTAAAAATAGGGGACGCTGCTGCCCATCCCCTACCTTTTTTCACTTAGACTTACGATATCCACGGGTAGGTAAATATGAAGGGGCCTATTCTTCAGCCGGGGACTCCACGGCAAGAAAAAAAACATAGGCAAACGACTGTTATCTCCAAGCAGTGTCTACCAGACATTCTCTCAGATCACCGGGCGATCAGATACTTGAAGAAGTCTATGGGGGTAGAGGCACGTTCAAACATTCCATTTGGCAATGTCAACATTTTGCAGCAGTGATTATTCCAGCAAGCCCATCGCCGCTTATAAAGACACCTATACTTGCTTCTAAAACCTACTTACTGGTTGTAGCATCCATTTGGGAAAGCACATCCTCAGCCCAATGGAGCTAAAGCAACTCACACTAAAGAAAATCCTTCAGTTTTTAACAGCTGCTGGGCTTTGCGGTGAACTTTAAAGGCCCTGTAAAGGGGCTCCACAAATAAAGTGGCGATCACAATAGGCCAGTTGTGGCCGCAGTGACACCATAGCCACAAAAAGTAAATAAAAAAAAATAAAAAATACTGGTTTGCTCATGATGTTTTCTTTGCCAGTTTTAAGTGCGTGTTAATACCACCCAACAGTCATATACATAGTGACTGACCCCTCACTAGAATTCGTGTCATCGGTATCAGAAACTAAAGAGTACCATGGTACCACAACACCCAGACCCGAAGAAATCTTGCCGATCATGCAAACATTTTTCCCGCAACGGGAATCGATGGGTCCTCGCCCGCTGCGCCACCGAGGTCGTCAAACTTACTTACTTCGTAACTTGTCTAACTTACTTGCATAGCTCCAACATTCTGTTCTCAGATTCGTTAAGAGTAGGTATGGCGTACTCCACGATGCCACCCTTGCCGACTGTGACCGGAGTAGCGCAGATATCCATGCCGTAGCATTTTTCAGGATCCTTTTGCTCTACCAGAGCACTGTCTATGAATGTTGGCTTTTCGAATAGACCTAAGGAATAGAGATGGTGTTAGAAGAAATTCAAAATTTATAACACTATGCGAAGATCAGCTTTTTTTGGTTACATTATTCAGACCCAATTATTAAAAATCTTGAAGTTGAACTTCTCGTACGTTTATTTTTAGTTAGTTGGTCACAAGACTAAAAATATGATAGTAATGAGATAATGTACTAGTTTTGTAGTTTGAATTTGACTTAAATCACAATCTTTCAGTTTAAATGCTACACAACACATTGATATCGAAACAGCGGGATTCGAACTCGCGTATTCACCTTGAATCGGCAATCCACCAGCTACGCCATAGTTCGAAGCTGACTTCGAAAATCGTGGGCAGATGAATGATGAAACTAACCTTTCATCAAATTGACGATGAATCTAGCAGTGGAGAATCCGATTGAGAGGTGCCCTTGTTCATTGTTGCTCTTCACTTTGCATATTATATCGTCTGCTTCTCGGACCAGCCGAGTCAAACAGTCTACTTGTGTCTAAAACAATAGATGACTCTAGTTTCTCAAGGATAATGAGTGCCCATAGGTTTACTTAACATCATCATTAAAGCCATACGATGTTCACTGCTAAACATATGAAAATCTGTGGTGGATCCACAGATTCTCAGAAATTTATCATGTGACACAAATTGCCCGACCTCACACTCACGCTGGCGCTGGGCACACGGGTTGGGGAGCGCATTTAGAGCTACCTTTGTTAAAATAGGGAGCGCTTCTGTGGATGGGCTCCCCTAGGTTTTTTACCCTTAGTCGCCTCTTTCTACATCCACGGTCAAAAATAATTATATTATCACAAAAAAAATCGATTCTGGTGGGAATCAAACCGGCGACCTCGAGATTTGGGGAAACGCTGACCATTGCGCCACCGAGCCTCTCGTAACCCGGCCGAAATTCTTTTGATGAACTTTTTATAGAAAAAAGAGCCAAGTTCTGAGTTCTAAGGTAAGATTTGATACTCACCTGTGGAAAGTTGCCAGCTTTCCCAGCTGAGAACACAGGCACCCTGGTGCATCGGCCCGTTCCGCATACGACAGGGATGCTGGCGCCGCGCGGGTCGGATCCGGTGATAGAGCAGAACAGCTGGTTCGCTCGCATAGCATTGATGGCATTCACGCCCAGCAAACGTCGCTTGTCGTACACTCTTGCCATTTTTAACGTCTAGAATTTTGAAAAGCTTGTTACCGAACCCATGTCATTAGCGAGGCCAAAACTCACCGATTACGTTGGCGTTATTTAGAGAGTATAAGAGATGATGCAAAGAGCCTATCTTGGACTCCTCACAGGCCGACGCCTGCGGCACCGCTTGAGATAAGTCGTGGAAACGGACCTGGGATAGCTCCATACTGAAGAAATGGCATCTTTTTCTTAAATTTAGGCAACGGAGTAAGTAAGAATTTGAAATGTAAGTCTTACAGTCGATTGAATAGGTCAACAGAATAGGGCCCCTAATCATGGCCCAAGGATCAAACGGTACTATTGGCTCTATTAAACGTGTCGTTATATCTCTTGTTTCACCGTTGTGCCATTACTTCTGTCTTGGTACGCTATAACCGAGTACCCAGCTTCTATAGGGGTCCTTCTTGACGTAGGTACCTAGACGACGAGAGCGTTGGTTTTGTACCTTAAAAAAAAGCTTTCTTACGAAAGAATAGAGTGAAGTAGACAAAGAAAACTAACATGTTTGACCAGCGTGAAGTTACAATCCACTGGAGGAGTCTGTATCGCCAATATAGCTTGCGGGCAGGTCTGTGCGCATGCGAGGGCAACCGTGCGCACAAACTGCATGTTTTGAAAGAACAGATCGCGGTCCTGCGTGAAGCAGCAGGGCGGCATAGAGTAGCAGCCGCCGCAGATCAGTACCACGTCTGAATCCTAGAAAAATCACAATTTTATGCATACTACAATACACAGCCCCTATAAAGTCTATATCGCCCCAGAGGGCAATTATGTAGTGTACGGATGCACAGCTGTCATATCAAGTGTAACAGCTGGATCAATTGAGGACTTCGAGTCATAAAATGTGATGCTAAAGTATGATCATAAAATGGCCGACTATGACGTCTTACTGCAATTCAAATGCAAGCTTATCAGCGCAATTTTACACGAATTTGAATTAATTTGTTTAGGCTGAGACGTAGGTTGACTGTCTCAAAGTACCTATATCAAATGTGCTGTATAAAAATAGTGCTGACACGCGTTTTAATAGCAATAAGAAGTTTAAATCCTCAAAATGTCTTGCAAGTTTTATTAGCCTGTTTATTCTATCCTACTCCTAGTATAATAAATGCGAAAGTATGTGGAGGTTTGTGATTCAATCACGCCGGAGTGGCAGATCGGATTGAGTTACAACTTGGAATTGATGTAGTTCGTGACCTGGCTACTTTTTTGTCTAATGTCATTTATAACTATTGCATGTGATTTCCCATTGCAGAATAGAAAACAAAGGTACACGATTATCACCCAGCATAGTCGACATCCTCTCAGATCACCAGGCGACCAGATCCTTGAACTAAGGAGGCTTGCAGAATAGATGGTCCCAAAAAGCGTCTAAATCATTATCATCCCAGTAGTATTTTAGCAAGTGCGTTTCCCATTTAGGGAAGTAGAACCTAGGGATTTTTTACTACCAATTCGATTATTGTTAAGTTCATACGTAAAGCGCAGACTTAAGGAACACCCGGCCCTGGTACGCCTCCACTTCAGTGCTGGTGTCGATGTGTGCAAGGTCGTTAGCTACGCCCATCACGAATCGTTCAGGAATGTCGTCGTACAGGGCCAGGATCTTGATGACCTTCTGCTGTTTCAGGAATAAAGAGGCGACTCGGCCGACATCGCTGCCTGCCCCCACCACACACACCTGGAAAAAACTGATTTAGACGCTCAAATATATCAAACTGAGCAAATAAGTAGAGGCAAATGGTTAACTCAACGTGTTCTAGCTGTCTATTCAAGTGTGACACTGGTGGAGTGGCGGTAGAGGCGGGGCCTCCCAATATAAAGGACGTGGGTTCGAGTCCCGGTCGTGTGCCACTGAATTTTCCATTCGGAAAATATACGTGCGCTATAGAGCTCTCAAACGGTGAATGATTACCTACTTAGCTACTTACATCGGGAGGAAACCAGCATATCCTTGAACCTAAAAAAATCGAAGTCATGCAATGTGCATAAATGGAGCCTCTAAGAGTCTATCACAATCTATCACAATTCTCGCAATCAAACTGTTATTGATTATAATATAATGGTAAAATCTAGCCACAAATAGGTCCAGCGGTCCAGCCTTGAAATCGATACGTGATACGCGTATCTCATATCAACTACAGAGAATTGCTCAACAGGTAAAGGCATAGAGATGAGTTAAGTAAATGATCATCATCATCAGCTTGAAGAAGTTGACTGCTGGATACATGCCTGCCACGACTAACAGTCTTGAGCCCTAGCGCGCCTTCTTTATCCACCGACTTCATGCAACCTCACAATGTCGTCTGTCCATCGGGTTGGTGGCATACCGGTTCGTAAATACAGCAAACCCCATTCTACTATATTATCTTTGATACAGCTTACCTTTTGAGGTGGGAATCTAGGCACAGGACAGAACCTCTCACAGTCTCTTTCAATTTGTGCCAGTGTCTCTGACATAACGAAGTTTTGGTACGTAGCTCTAGGCTGTATCAGTGACGATGATACAGAGAGAACTCTTCTGCATACTTGGCGGAACATTGTTAGCGTTTTGGGTCAATAAAGGATGCTTCTAGTATTTAAGTCCAGGTGAGTCAGGTATTATAATACATAGATACTTTTGGATACATTTAGGTCTTTGTATTGGGGGTTTGGTTAATGTTTTATTTGATTTTAAATTTTATTTTTACACAGGCATTTTGAAGATGATGAAATTGTTTAATCAAAAACCACAGAGTACTTTTTACATACTTACCAAAGAGAATATAAGCACTGATACCTACTATTTTAGATCTAAGTCGATCCTTTTTTTTAAAGATATTAAACAAAGCAGAATCTATACCTACATAGGTCTATAAGAAAAAGGTGGCACATGCAAATTTCCGTCTATGAGAGGAGAATCGCTTTGTTGTCTGCTGGAAGCTTATTATGATGTTTATATAAAAGTAGTACTCTGTGAAAGTGATATAGGTCTGCGTTCGGAACAAGAACTAGGGCATGCCAAAATAACCTTTTACATCTAATAAATTAAAGTTAATTTTGAGTTTGACATTTGAGGGCGTGCTATTCAACGATATCGCACAACCGTAAAAATCAATCTCAAAATTTACCATATTCTGTAGGCGTAGGGATCATTTAGAAATGAATTTTAAATGATATGTAGCATGCCATTTGAACACGACTTCATACGAATAGTGATGTTTTTATCAAATCAAAATAAAACAAATCATAGAACAGACATCAATTTTAATAGATATAAGTTAAATCTATAATATTTAACAGTTGTATTGATTATTACATAATACATATTGTCTACCAAGACAAGTTCATGTTAATCAACACGGAGGAATAAAATGACTAGACCATTTGAAAAGCAGCCGCCCAGAGAATACGACAATTAGGTAATTATTTTTGAAGTGAGTACAATTTACTTTTTTATATACAAACATCTGGGAATCAATCATGTTACATTTTGTAAGCCCTTGCATGTAATTTGAGTTACTTATTAATGCAGTATTGTTATTACTGTCATAATTTATTCCGGATAACATTCAATAAATAATGAAAAAATAGTTTCAGAATATACAAACGCCATTATTACATAACTTATTAGTTATATAATTTTTACTTAACACGGGATATTTACCACGATCGGTGAGTTTATTTCTTCTTCGATATCATTTATACTCCGCGCGCTCCGTGATCACGCGCATGAAATAACAAAATATCGGGGAACGAATAAACTCCCAAAACGTGGTAAATATCCCGTTTTACTGAAAATTATGTGCATAACCATTTCAAAATTTTCTAAATCTGTATTAGTTTCAGCAACTTTATGAACTTTTGTTCAATTTCAATAAAAATTCTACGTTGTGTAACAAACGTAAATAAAATATGTTTTTATAAAACTTATAATAACAGATCATTGCTCATTCAATAAGTGCTACTAAAATTATAATAAATAGCATTAAATCAACAACATTTTCACAAAATATACATTTTTCAAATTGCTCTTTTTAATGAAAATACAATAAATACGATAATATATACCTAAAATGTCGTAATTAAAAAAACTTTAAGTTAAAATGAAAAAACATTCAAAATAAAATTTAATAAATACTATAACAGATCTTAATTTCCAATAGGCAATACATCCGCGAAATGTTAGTCTGCAAAATAACGTTTTTTTTTGTGCAAATGTTACCGGCAATCAGGCAGGGCAATCAATTCACATCAATAAGCTTCAGTCTAATCTCACTATAGTCTCGTGTCACTGACGTAGCTGTACCTAAAATGCTAATAAGCACCTTCGTCAAATGAACTGTAACAATGAGCCTCAATGAACGTAGCGGCTCCCATGTCAATGGTGACAATTGAGTTTGAAACGAGACTAATGAGATTAGATTGAATTTATTTAGGTACGTGAATTGGACCCCTTTTTAAATCTGGGATTCTAAAGAATCCCTAGGCATTCTCTTTTTAATACCGAACGTGCACCTGGCAATGTGTAAATAAAATAGATATAATTTCTTTGAATTTAGGTACTATCCCAGAGCGACAGTCAGTACCCAATAATATGGGCACTATAAAAAAAACAACTCTCTAAGTTAGCCCTTCCAGGTACTTGCTCACTCGACTGCTTTTGCATCCACGAATCGTTAATAAAACGCCATGATATTATAAAGTGAGTTTTTCATCTTTTCATAATTTCGTTTTGGCATTTTATGGCAATGTATTCTATTAGACGGCGACTAGGCGTTCAAGGAAGATTTAATATTAACATAATGCCGGTAACAGAAACGTAAATCATTTGTGCAAGTTTTTGTTTTGAAATTAGACGGCTTTACATTATATGGACACGTGCCTTTGATTACCTCGATTATTAGAAATGCGAATAATCGACAAGACAACTTCAGGATTTTGACAATCGTTTTGTTGTGATTTTTGTCATTCAAATGGCTTGGCTTCATTTTAAATTTTCCGGTGTTCAAATGAAATAAATAAATATAATATCGTAAACCCTAGACGACTAGGTTATTAATGAAAGACATTCGCAGAAATCTCGGGGGATAGTTTGGGGTAACCACAAGATAGGAAAATATGTTTTTTGCATTTAACCTCATTGGGGGAAACACGGAAGACATTTATTTTTAAGTGTTCTCTTAAAAATCTAAAACATCGAGAAAATCAAAGGCATTCTAATACAAACCGACTGCAGCTTCGCATGACAAATCTAAAACTACCCTCATTATATTCACAACCCGTCGCGCGCGACGCTTAAAAGTAGATCATAAGAAATGTGCCGATCACTTATTCACTCGTGCTTGTAAATCCTGCTTTAGGGCCGTTCCTACCTCGAATCAATTCCGTTCCTACCATGCTCAATTCCACCAAGGCGGTGCATGGCACAACGATCTACTCCGTTTTCAAAGATACGACCCTGTATCATTCCTAGACACCGAATATCCAGGAAGTTTCTCGAAAAAATTCAATACTATCGCAAGTAAGATAGGATCAGGTTGTTACATGGTTTCACTTTACTAAATTCTCCCTCATCTCGTGAAACGTGTTTCTAGATAAACAGTTGGTAAATAAAGTTGTATATAAATACAAGTAATACTAAATAACTTCAAAAAGAGACAGATATAAAATATATTGAAAAATATCCCACAAGAAAGCTTACATTTACACAAATTCTAATAGAAAATACGCTTGATGATTTAATGTTAAAGGTATCATTTAAGTATATATAAGCAAACTAACTATAGACTGTAAAATCGTTCGAGTTTGAACATATAAAATATTTCTAAATACATATGCGCTTAGAATAGATTTGTAACAGAGGTTAAAACATGCGTACATATACGGCGACACTATCCATATCCATGACACAGAAATCCGTTAGTCGATACTCCGAAATTAAACTAACACAAAAATAAAACCGAGACTCATTAAAAACAAATTGGTATACCAAGACCCAGGCAGTGAGTCCGAGATTGTTGCGCTAAAAACTTATCGTAAAATGTAGTGTAGTAAACGGCTTTTACGACGCGTCACCATATAGGTAAAGCACTCTTCATCACAAATCCCACCGGCCAAGCGGCATAAGCCGGTAGAATCTACCGGGTAGACGATTGTTTTGGGCCGCGGCGGGTTCGGTGTGTAGGCTCTGTAGCAAGGCCGTATAATCCCTAGGTTCTTTGTGTCACCGTATATGCGTACCATAACAGAGATTAGAGGACCTACGTAGAGTTTCAGTGTGACAAGAATACATTTTATGATATCAAAAATAGTAGTAAACCGTTAAAACGGGAGACAAGTTTTAGAAATCACAAATCACTGTAACGACATTGTGATTTCTCAAAACATTTTCAAGATGTACAAACACATCGTCTCTCATAACAATTATGTAAGTATAGATATAGGTAAGTATACAAGTTGACTTACAAACTATTTACGTGCCTACAAGAACAGAAGATTCTCCTCCGTCCTACATTTAAATCGTTTCGAAGCTGCAGTTGGCAACATCTTATCACAATGAAACGAATACTTATACATGAATCCATTATACGTATTTAATAAACGCAAAGGTGGACCGAAATACCATTCCTGATATTTGGGGGGAAATTTTGCTACTTCTAGCTGGGCTAGTTTTGTGACTGAATTTAAAATTTCTCCAGGCAATATGGTCAGGGGATTGAGGATCAATACATTTTGAACGGTGGATATTATTTACACTTGGATTTCTGCCGCGACCTACAAGATCCAAGATCCAAGCAGATGCTTGACGTTCTAGCCAAATCTATATCTTTGATGGCACAGATAGCGGCACCAGCTGGAACTGTCAGTTTCTTCTATCAGTATGACATCCATTAATTAACTGCTTTGCTTTGATTAACTTGTTTTATGCAGTCTCATGTTGCTTGGTAATCTATGTAGAGCAATCGGTCTAAATTCAGAATTGATTACACATTCTAACATTACATACGATCACGATATCCTAAACATTAGTCAGACAAGATACACAAGGCAAGAACAAGTCGTGACATTACATAACTGTAGATCTACTAGTTAAATGAACCGTAACTCTATCTAATCTAATTTGGTGTCAACGAGAGAATAACAATGCCAAAAACGGATTTACGCTAAGATATACGATACTATGTCGGATAGTAGACACTACCTTTTTGTAGTAATTAGACTCAAAGATCCAAGATTACACTCCTTATAACGAGCTGAGAAACATAATAAGTCAAAAGAAGAATCATCGACGGACTGATGTGTAAACATTTGATTGTTCATGGAAAATCATTAAAAACATGTTTGATTAACCTGAAAAACTTAAACCAATAGTAGTGTCACACACTTATACAAATCCCCATAAAATATTACACAAAAGCTCTCCAATTATATTATTCAACGTTTAACTACATAATATTAATTAGCATAATATTACTCAAGTTTAACGTTACTTCAGCCACACAAGCCAAACTAACAAGTAATCACAAGGCTCAAATTTGATTCTAGCTTAAGAGATAGTCACCTACACACCGACATGATTTCACACTTTTCTCTAATTTAACTTTATAGGTATTAAACTATAAATAGATCGATAAATATAGTAGAAGAGATACATAGGTTAAGGTTCCCTGTTTTAGATTTTTATTCGTTTTATTATACAGTCAGAATTATTTAGCACATCATACATTTTCTACGTGTGGCGTAAATAACTCGGACGTAATGAATAAAGGAGAACAAGAACGTAACTCATGGCACTTAGAAGAATAAAACCTTATGTACACAAACTGTTACCCAAAAAATGCATGGGGGTAGCTGAGATGGGGCAATAAGGTCAGCAGGTAGCTACTCACAACTTTACACCCTATATAGTTCAAAATGGCATCTATAATTAAGATAAAAACCTCAGAAAATGTTTTAAGGCAATTAGGGGACAGGATTTAAAATATTGAATTACTAACTGTATACTAAACGCTCCTAATAAACATTAGACGCTACGTTTAACTTATAAATATTTTCTCAACTTGAAACATCCTGCAAACTACTCAAATCTCTACATTTAATACACGGTACGGAAAGTGCATAAGAGTGCATATAGCCAAGTCATAAGTTCATTAATTTATTATTGCTCTTTTGTTGCAAGACGCGCTCAAATTGAATGAATATAACTGAGCACTGAAAATGTTTCAATTCATCTAGAGAATCTTAATCCGGGTAAGTATGATTTACCTAGTGCCCTATCGCGTCTCGCGTTCGCGTCTCATTCACGTGAGTAAAAACCCATTTTTCAAAATATACAACAACAACAACTCACAACACACTCTTTATAGTACAATCTCATGATCGTTTTTAAAGCGAACGAACATTGTTTGGCAAACAGCCTGTTACCCCATTGTTCTTCTTTAAATATTGCAATACGATGGAACGGTTACGTAACTTTAAACCCAATCTACCATTCATTGACGAAAATATCTAAGGACACGAGGAAATACAAAATATTTACTTTAAAGAAGCAGAAAGAGAGAAAGCCTGGTAATTGTCATGTCAGTCGTTTTACATAATTTCATTCAAAATTAACGCATCTGCAACCTTACCTCTATGAAGAGTTGAAAATAAGTCTAAACTTATTGCAAGATTTCGTTTTGAAAAACAATGACGGATTCCGTATTGCTAACTTCAAAATAATTAATTTATTAGTTATTTCAGACTCCTCGGCCCAGTAGTTTCCGAGCTTTCGTGATGAGTCTGTCAGTGAGTGAGTGAGTACGTGAGTGAGTGGACTACTCCTTTATATATATATAGATTTAAAATGTTATTTATCATCACTACTTTCGGGTAATGTATTGAAATCAGAAATATTTAAAGCTATATCGGCAAATATGCATGTTGGTATAACTGTAGTGAGGCAAAATTTATGAAACAACGGGCAGCAAAATTGGTAAATGAAATCATTTGATCGACTTATTATGTCTTAACTGAGCCAGAACTAAATATCCGATAGAAAGTTGAAGTTGCAGTGGGCAAGCCATATAGCTCGCAGAACCGACAACCGTTGGGGAATTAAATGCTGAAACATTGTTTACTTTGATCATTATCTGCAATAAGATCTCCGTGAGCATGAGAGCTAATTCGGGAGTAGTTCTCGCACCCTGTAATTATCATCATAATAACTAATGAGGGCGATCATACGAACGTGCGCTAGCCAAATGGATATGTATCTCTTACTTTAAAACTATACGTTCAATTCTAAAACGACGAAATATTCAACAGTAAAAGTGTAATTTACGTTTTTAAGTACTTTGAGCTTAAACGTAGAAAGCACCATAGACAGGTAGAAACACTATTTACAGCCGTTTTTAAAGCCTTGTTAGAAGAACTAAACCCGTAACTACTTACAACTGCTAGGTATAATATTATCTATGGTTGGGTTATTACGCGTTATGGTTTTACTTTATAGTTCTAGACAGAGAGCATTTTTATCAGAACATCTACTTTAGAGTTGTAAACTCCCAAGTCTAATATTTTGGTATAGATGAGATTCACATAATTTCTAAATCAGATTTATTTTCACAAGTCACAGAATTCTAGTTGATTTGTATTGGTTTGTTCGGTTGACAGTGATAAAATTAAAGATCTGTAATCATTTGTACAGTTAAACTCAGGGTTACAAAAAAGATATACGTAATGAGTCCGCCAAGGACGACCGGGCAGTTTGTTGCTTACCATACTTAAATCCTGGTCACTGACCTAATGCAGGATGGTCAAAAAAGAATCAGTGACACGATAAGCAAGCAAGTACCTACTTCAACATACTCAAGATTTAAAAGCAAAACAATTAAACACACCATTTGTAATTCTAGCTTTGGCAGTGTTGCTTTAAAATCAAATACCTTCGGCTAAATGCATAGGCTCTAAACTCTAAAGAAATGTAACAAACCACTCCTATTTTTCGTGGGATAAACCGCTACTACGCATTCAACGGTAAAGGCATCGTGGGTTATGATTTATGAAACATGGTATTTATATTATAATGTTGGCTTTGCACACATGAAAACAACAAAGTAATGTGCGCTTTGGAAGAATTAAATTTAAATCAAAATCACATCTCGATTTAGTTTGGTTAGGTTCAGAATTCGAGCCGTAGCGTGTAAACGACCTCCTGAATTCGTAAAAATAATGGAAGTTACAGATTTTTGTAGATTAACAAGTGTCAGTTAGTTAATAAGAATGGGCAATGAGTATAATCACGCCATGGTTATTAAATGAGTATGGATACAAGAAGATTTTCCTTAGGTACCAATAACGACTAATAACAATAATTATTGCAAATTCAAAAATATAATTTTGTGACATGTAAATTGAAAAACTAGTTGGAATGTTAAACTACAACCTACTGTTACCTGGTTAATTCTAGTAATACATTTCAAATACATATTTCTACCTTCCATAATTAAATGTATTTTATAATCATATACATACAGAATATGTTTACTAATATGAATAAATCTGTATAACGGACACACTTGTTAATAATGTCTATCTTAACGAGAGTAGTAAGATCTAAAAATAAACAATTTCAGAACTGCTACAAATGTTTGCGATTAAAAACTGTTCTACAAATGTCTGTATATTTTATTTTATTTATCTCCCAAAGAAAATAATGAGTCACTAACCAGAAAATTTGGAATAACCATCATAAGAATAAGTTAATATATTAATTTCGAATAAATTTGTCCTACGAATAAGTAAACGGAAGAACCGACGTGGATAATTTGTACGAAACAATCGTGTACGTATCGTTATTGAGGGTCAATGTCTTGTGAATTGCCTTAGATATGTAGTCGTTACGAGAAGCTTTCCAACTCATTATTCAAATGTAAACTTTAGCTTTCGGCAATAAAACTCACATTTAAAGCTTTAGTTCTATCCCGGGATCGATATCAGAATGCGCGGTGACTAGCATATCGTCGAAGCGTCAGTAACACTATGCGATTCTATCGACTAATTTAAATGCAGTTAACGACTTTTTGTCGTATGTTATGTATGACACAGTTCTTACGATAAACACTATCTCCATGTCGGTACTATAGGGGCGTTTGCGTTGACATTTCGCACATTTACTTCACACAACGTGATCATTTTCACACACAAGAGTTCTCCAGAACTAAACTAGTGAGATTAGAATACTGCCGTGGGTCGCGGGGTCGGTCGGGTCGGTCGCGACGCGTTCCTTAGGCGTTAATATCACAGATTCCTAAAGAAAATAATAAGACGTGGAGTCGCGTACGTACCGAGTCGCGAGTGCCTCGGCGCCGTTCGGCTGCCATCGCCGAAGAGCCAAGAGCCAAGAGCCAACTACAAGAGTATGTAGCGCCAAGAGATTAGGGCGGACATACGCCGGGGGGCGCTTAACCTTCGGGCGCGCCGCCACACATTCGCTCCACCTCCAGAAGCTCCTGGAATAAATGTAATAAATAACATCCAAAAGTCACATACATAAATAATGAACAAAACACAGAAAAAGACAGGGCGGTAGTTATCGAGCCGATGATGTTAATGAACGAATAAGAGGATTCATCATAATCATCAACCTGCAGAAGTCCACTGCTGGACATAGGCCTCTCCCAAAGAGTTTCATGATGATCGGTCTTGATACTTTTCCATCCACCGACTTCCCGCATCACTCACAATGTTGTCGGTCTATCGGGTCGGGCCTTCCAACACTGCGTCGCCAGTTTCGTGGTCGCCATTCGAGAAACTTTACTCCCCAACGGTTTTCGGTTCTGCGAGCTTTATGGACTGTCCATTGTCACTTCAACTTGCTAATTCTGAGACCTATATCAGTGACCTTGGTTCTTCTACGGATATCCTTATCTCGGATCTTATCACGTAGTGAAACTCCTAGCATAGCCCTCTATATATATATATATATATATATATATATATATATATATATATATATATATATATATATATATATATCTATAGCCCGTTGCGCAACTTTGAGCTTGTCATCATCATCATCAGCCTGTAGAAGTCCACTGCTGGACATAGGCCTCCCCCAAAGAGTTCCATGACGAACGGTCTTGAGCCTTCTCCATCCACCGACTTCCCGCAACCTTCACAATGTCGTCGGTCCATCGGGTGGGGGGCCTTCCAACACTGCGTCGCCCGGTTCGTGGTCGCCATTCGAGAACCTTTACTCCCCAACGGTTGTCGGTTCTGCGAGCTATATGGCCTGCCCACTGCCACTTCAACTTGCTAATTCTGAGAGCTATGTCGGTCACCTTAGTTCTTCTTGAGCTTGTGCATGAGGCCAATAGTTAAATATAAGAGGGTTTAAGTCCAGGTACTCCTCCGCACAGTATGTACCTGGTCGCGGTGCTTCTGCAGGAGCGTGAGCAACCTCTCGTGCGTGCGCGCCAACTGCTCACGGCGCCGCGCGTAGCTCTGCTCCAGCCGGCAGCACTCCGCCACGCCGCGCTCAACGGACTGCAAACAAAGTCAAAAGTAATTTTTAAAAAATAAAAACTAAACTAATTAAAATTAAAATGGCAAATGCACAAGTCGTGCGAGCCAAAAAAAAAAAAAGGTCTAAATTCAAAAGGCATTTCAATAAAATCACTATGAAACGACTTAGAAACTAGGTGAAGCTGTGCCTGTTCCTCGCGACCAAGCCTAGAAGAATCAGGCAACAAACACGGCTTGGTGCCTATCATTTTTTTCGATGATCCTTTTTCACAAAATGGAATTTAAAGCTTCAGTGTGGTGCCGATCGAACTAGGTGAGGCTCAAAAGAAAAGTAATCTAATTATAATCCCTAATAAATAAGAGCTTTAAAAAATGTGAAAAAAAGAAGACAAATGTGAGCTTCAACAAACATCTTTATTCATTCTAATCGCAAAGATCATTTTGAAACGTCTTCTATCTGAATTTGCGCCTGTTGTTTGCAAGCAAGCAATCTAACCGATCCTTAAAAATTGACTATATCTTCGAGATTTTTAAAAGAATAAGAGTTAGTTTATTTGACACACACACACAGTAGAAAAGTAGTATAAGTAACAAACAAAAATAGGATCCTTTTCCAACTTTACTAATAATCGAGTTGGAGCATATTAAGATTTCCTACAGAGTTTACGTTTAATTAAGTATTTAAATTTGTAAATTGAATTCGTCTTTATGATCAGATATGGCTTGGTTGTAAAAAATAAATCTCACCTGCGAGTGAATCTCTCGCTTTATCCTCAGAATTTCATCCTTGTCTCTATTAGTCTTTTTCGCTAGTGCTTTGACATCTTCCTTCCTTGAGTTGGCTAATCTGTTCAGGATCTCCTTCTTTTCTACCTCCAACAAATCCTGGAAATAAAAAAATGAAATTCATTTAATATGAAGGTATATAATAATTAATGTTTTTAAACAATCAAACGAAACATGACAAACATTGTTTATCTTAACTAAAAACTATACTATATATAACCATACACTATATTTAAATATGTATATATATATAAAACACTGCAATAGATTAACAGATAGTACAAAACAGTGTTTTATTAACATGTAGTGTAGATGCTAGATGTTCTTAAGGAAATGTTCACGAGTTAATCGTTTAAATGAATCATTGGAGTCAACTTTTCACAATCTTCGATCACACTAATCTTCAATCTTGACACACTATCTGCCTCTTTCTCTCTCTACTACATACACACACACTATCTGCCTCTCACTCTATCTGTCACACAGTAGAGTCGGCTGTACTCACAGTGAGGGCCTTCATCTGGTGCTGCTGGTCGGTGCGCACGTGCTTCTCTAGTGCCGCGTAGATGGCGTGGTGGTAGTGCAGACGCAGCTCACGCTCCGCGCCCGCCGCCTCTGTGCAGGCGCCGCCGCCGACGTCCTCGTGGCCCGCGCCCTCGCTACTGCTGTAGCTGCCACCAAACAAACTGATACAGATATGCGGTAGTGGCCTACGTAGGATGGAGTTAATACGGGAATATGCATGAAAGGAACCTCTATAGGCGCACTTTAATCCTTTCACTACACTGATTCTTTCACCGACACCATACCTCAACCTGCTCACTGACCTAATACAGGATGACCAAGAAAGAATCAGTGACACGACAAGAAGAAGAAGAAGTTAATACGGGGCTATATTTAGACCGGATCATTGAGACTTGGTCGGTAACTTTTGAATCATACACAAGCTCAAAGTCGCGCAACGAGCTATGGAGAGATCTAAGCTGTGCGTAGTTTCGTTACGTGATAAAATCCGAAATGAGGAAATCGAAGTTCACCAACATATCACTCAGAACTAAACTAGCAAGTTGAATTGCCAGTGGACATGCCATATATCTCGCAGAACCGACAACCATTATTGGGAATGAAGGTTATCGAATGGCGTTGCCCGGCTATACCATACATTAGTGCACTAAGTGCACATTAGTCGCAATACTTACATATTCTTGGAAGATAGCTTCTTGACCAGCCGGTTGCTGACATAGAACTTGGCTGACGTCGGGCGGCGTTCTTTATCGTATTTCCTACGAAGAGCGTCGAGTTTCCGCGCGAGTTCGCTTCGCTTCTCGCGAACCACTTTCAGTGAAAGAAGCGATTCTAATGTGTCTTCGAGGGACTCGTCTGAGCTGCCGTTGGCTTTGGGATCCGTTACCTCTGTAAAGTATTAACAAGTAAAGTGAATTATAAAAAACATTGGGCATTGCATACAGAATAAAATCATTACATTGAAATACGGTGTGCTCGTTAGTACAACTCAATCCTGTTAAAAGTCCGGTTTACCATCATATTGTAAGCCGGGCTTTTGAATAACAGCGCCTTCGTAGATTGGGCACCAATTCACCTTACATTGTAAACTATTTGCCCCACGTTGGGCGCCAATTTACTTGACTTTGAACAGATGGACTGTTGCCAATTTGCCACACAAACTGTGCTAATTTGCCCAAGTCGGAAAAACACGTTTGCACACTGGTAAGTTTGATTCACTTTGGCCAATTTTAGTATTATATCCGGCACTTATTGGGTGCTAACAAGCCCCACGTCGGGTGCCAGCCTCAACTCACTTTGTCCCATATCGGGCGAGAATTTGTCATGTGAAGCGCTAGTTGGTTTTATGTCAGTTGGATCATCTGTTCCTGTTGGATCAGTGTATAATAACAATAATTACCTTTCGAGTTCCTATTATTGACAGGAGTAACGGGCGTCACGGTAACAGACTCCGTCTCGATCAGTTTCGTCGTTTCATTCATGACTACCTTCATCGGGCTTTCTCCGTTATCTGGTTTCGGCTGTGGATAGCAAACTTAGTTTAGCACTGGCACTTATTTTTTTTTGAAGTCATATATTATAAATCTCATTGAACCATATTTCTATAAGATTATTGGCTCACATTATCACTAAAATGGGGGCGTAATCCAGAATTTCTATTAAATTTTATCTCTTTTTGAGGGTAGAATTGGAAACGTATCACGTAAGAGAAGAGCCCTCATCTTTGTGTGAATAAATGGCTAGAGTATAGTGACATTACTTACAGGCGGCTGGTCTGCAGAAGGGGGTGTGGGCGCATGAGCGACCGTGGGGGGGGCGGGTGGCGCATCAGTATCTTCAGTCAGCACGGCCAGCTGGTGCTCGCGCTTGTCCAACTCACTTTGGTACTTAATGGGGTTTGCCAGAGCTTCTGCCCATTCGGACAAGCCATCGGGGACGTAGTCCTGTGAACAAATAAGTCAGTCAATGAAATTTATACCATGGTCTATCAAATAATCGTTTAATTTAAACAATAATTACGTTTTGAGTGTGGAGTCTGTCTACGGTATACGCCATCGCGCTACGTTCATCGCGAAATCTGCGATAAGTGGGTATCATGATTTGTGTTATTTTGTAGCTGGTTCTTTCTTGGTCAGCGTGAGCAGATTGAGGCGTAAAAAGATTCAATGCGCTTCATACCAGATTTTTGTTCGATGACCTTGGTGGCGTATTCGGCGAGTGCCCGGCGGAGACACAAGAGGTTCGGATTCAATCCATCATCAGTCTGTGCACTATGACAGGCTAATGAATTTAATCCCCAAGCATGGTAGATACCGTCAGATCTTCAGGCGCTCATATCCTTGAAGATGCACTGACATCTTCAAGGATATGAGCGCCTGAAGATTATACACCACGCTAATATGCCCACGATATGCAGTAAGTAGTTAGTATTCCATATGAGACAAGTTGCAAGCCCATAGTTGCTTTTAAAAATACTAGGCCTCCCTAATTAATATGTCTGTTTGTTCCGTGTCTGGGTGTTAAATATTTATCTATTATGTATATCAGTCTCTTGTACCCATAGTACAGGCTATGCCTAGTTTGGAATCAGTTAACCGTGTGTGATATGTCCGGAATATTTATTATTATTATTAATATCAAAATTCTCAACTGCGCTCTCATCCACCAACATTCTTGTATCGTAGTATACATCTACGTAGAAAAAGAAAAACAGTTACAATTCAAACCTTGACAACAACATGTAGAAGCACACTAGCCGGCAACGGCTGGCCGAGTTCAGTCCGCAGGTTGACGTGGCGGTATCCGGGACACAGTCCCACTACTGGTAGAACGCGGTGGCCCAAAAGCCGGCCGCTTTCCTCGTGCGCCGCTACGCGAATCATCGCCAGCTCTGGTAGTACCACCTGTAATGAGGAATGATGATGACATAAAGTTACTAGCTTCGCTCGCGTGGTACCTACATAAAAAGTTGCTTATATGCTATTCGAGGTTTAGAACTTTATCTATTCCAAGTTACAACAAATCGTTTCAGCAATTACGGCGTGATTGAACAACAAACATCCAAACATCCTCACAAACTCGCATTTATAATATTAGTAGGATGTGTGTTAGCACATAATGTTTATTTATATTAACCTTAGTCACGGGGACTTTCGATGATATTGCCTTCTAGTATGAGTGAAAAATCCCTTGGATATTCCAATGATACGCTTTACAGGAACGCCCAATATTTTCTGAGAAAACATTCGTATGATACATCTGCATTTGCGCCAAGAAACGAATGCACAGCTGCGGAACGAATATAAATAATAAATCGAGCCAAGGCTAATTGCTTCCCGTCTGATCTTTTAAAGTTTTATCACTTTGCAAACAATAAAACGAATGAATTTTATTGTGCAAACATTCTTTTGATGTTTACACTTTGCATAAAGAAAAATTAAAGGACTAATACTAATTCTTAATGTAATAATATGATAAATGCGTGTTTGTTGGTTTGTCCGTCTTTCGTGCATAAACAGAGCAACGGATCGACGTGATTTTCTCATCATCATATTATATAAAGTTAAATAGGCGGAGAGTGATATACGCTACTTTTTACCCGGGAACCTAGCGAACGAAGTCGCAGGCGGAAGCAAATTACAGATAGATAGATAGATAAAGAAACTGTTAGAAAGATGATAATTCTCACCTTCTTAAAGACAAAAGGCTCCTCGCCATAAACCGGGTTGATGCCGTTATTAGGCGCGACTCTAGTGCGGAACTTCTTGCGCACAGTGTCCGCAGGAAGGCCGAACATATCCACTTCGACGTACGTCCCGCAACGCTTGTCTGTCAGTAATTGGGCAGATAGCACTGTGATGGTGAGTGAACCAGCTATGATGCCGTCCACTGTGCTCTCGGCGAACGGGTCAAGGCGACGATCCTATGAACACATTAAATAATTTAGACGTTTTCATTTTATAGACAGGCGATTTAAAAATAATATGAGGACATAAAAAATTCATGACAAAATCAAGAAAATGCAAAATCAACTCGTGTCTGTTTGTTAACTTTCCACGACTAAATGGCTGGACAGATTTCCTAATTTCCGAAATATCCGATCCAAATGTCCCATTAGGGACCGAGGTAAGTTAGAGTTGGCACATGTCCATGTTTTGCTTACAAAGCGAAACGGGCGTATACCTAGCGTTCTATACGTCACCACGAGAAAGCGAAACTGACTATTTAACTCCCTGATTTTTCTGGGAAATTTTAAAAATATATTGAAACATAGAAGAACGTAGTAAGAAAACATTGGTCTTGGTATTACCTTATTCATATCATCATCAACAATTGGAAATCCACTGCTAGACATAGGCCTCCCCCAAAAACTGCCATGACGATCGGGCTTGAGACTTCTCCATCCACCGCCTTCAATCAACCTATACCTTCATGTCGTCGGGCCATCTACTTGGGGGACCTTCCTAGAGTGCATCGTAACCGGACGCAACGACGATTCGTTCGGTTCGTGGACGCCATTTGAGAAACTCCATTCCCAACGGTAATCGGTTCTGCTAACTATATGGCATATACACTGCAACTTCAACTTGCTAATTCTGAGACCTATGTCGGTGACCTTGGTTCTTCTAAGGATATCTCGTTTCAGATTATGCCACGTAGTGATAAAAGCTCTGAGCATATTCCGATATACCATAATTTTAGTTACCTATTTAACTTTTAAGGAAACGTACCTTCCTCCGCATAAATTCAGGCTTGAGCAAGTACCCGCAGCGGCGGTTGTACTCGAAAGTGCCGAGGTTGAGTTGCATCGCGAGATCCAGTGTCTGGTAGTTTAGTGCTACTAGCTGGCATCCGGCGTTCCAGAACACCTGTAATAGAATAATTTTGCGTCACATAAGTTATTGATTTTCTTTCTTACGAGGTAATCTTTCTTACTTCTGTGCGATAAAGATAGTCCGGTTATCGTCTTATATGATGTTTTGGTGTTTTGGGCTCAAGACTTTTATACATTACATTTGGAATGTAATGTATAAAATGCCCACATTTTGCAGAAGTAAGCATTCCATAGGTGTCAGGATGTCAGCCCATAGCCGCTTATAACAATACTGATTTCGTCACAATTTTTTTTTTTTCACTCACGATCAACTGATCCCAAACTAGGCATAGCCTATGGGTACCAGAGACTGATATACATAATAGATATATATTTAACACCCAGACACAGAACAAGCATCTGTGTTAGTCACAAATTTTTGTCCAGTGCGGGAATCGAACCCGCGACCTCTAGCGCAGAAGGCAGAGATACTACATACTGAGCTATGAGGCCAGTCGCAATCTTACTAGCTTTACTTAAATTTTGCGGTAATGTGTGCAGGCCGGATCTAGATTGAAGAGATTTATTTACGAATATTCTCCTTATCTCGTTTTTGTATTGTCATAGGAACATGGCTTTTTTTTTTTTTACTTTTTTGTGGCTATGGTTTCACTGCGGCCACAACTGGCCTATTGTGATCGCCACTTTATTTGTGGAGCCCCTTTACAGGGCCTTTAAAGTTCATCGCAAAGCCCAGCAGCTGTTAAAAAATTAAGGATTTTCTTTTAACATGGGTCTTACTTGCGGCATGAAGTTGGAAGAGTCGAACCGCGTGCCGGCCGGGTACACGCGAGACAGCTGATGCTTGTTGTAGTTCACGAACTCGATGGGCCGCTCCTTCAGCAGCGTGGTGGCTTGCTTCTCATCAAATGACGACATCTCGTAGAAGCGGTTCTTTTCTGTTAGAAGAAAAACAATCAACAAACTTCATCCGTTTTTATGAAACTGGGTTTAGACGAGGACTAACTAAACTCTTGTTTAGTGATGTGTTATTTCATACAGTTCCTTTATGTCATAATGTCAAATGTATGAAATGACACGTCACAAAACCAGGGTTTAGTTAGTCCTCGTCTAAGGCTGCGTTTCCACCAGAGATGTGCGAGGATGCGTAGCGAGGGATTTATGTAATTGGAATCTGGTGGAAACGCAGCCTAATCCCAGTCTCATAATAAACCGGCATTTGTTTAGTGAAGGCTTATCACAATAACGATGTACAACCTCAATATCGTACAAAAAGAAACGTTCATGATGATCCCATAGAATATAAAAAAGTAATTCAAATGGCCTGTTTAGTACAAACCAATGTCACCAGACGGACAACAAAGATCCTACAAGGGTTCTGTTTTGTTGCATCAACTTGGTAAGGAACACTAAAAATCAAAATGATGAAAGGGCAACTCACTCTCAGCGCTCTCGAAAGAGGAGAAGTGCACTGGCTGCACGTAGTTAACAAGCGCGGATATCTCCGCAGCGGCGTGCGTTTCACGCGCCTCGTCCGCCCCAGCCTCCCCCGCCCCCTCGCCTGCCCCCTCTGCCTCTTCTTCCCCCGACGAACTGTCTGATGATGATGAGTCCACGGACTCCTTAGAGCCACGGCGTGCCACCTGTGGAAGTTAAGTTGCTTGATATAAGTGTATGGATGAATTAATTAATTAAACGAATATAACAAACGAAAGAAACGAAATAAATGAATGGTAGACCAAAAAAAACACTCCGTACTTAAACTAAATATGTATAATGGGCGGTCATATCTCTAAAAAGCGGTCTATTTTAGACAACTTTGTAGTGTGAAATGTTGCGAGTGTGAGTGAAATTTTGTAAGATCCAATTCTGATGCCGGCTTTTTAGGCTGTCCTTTTCGAATTATTCAATAAATGCATTTGTTAAGTTAGACTGCTTATAAATATTTCAAATATCGCGGCACGTATAACAATTGCTCTTAGATCTTTGAACCCAACACTCAACCGTGGAAACAAGATTGAAAGTGTAAATGGATGGATGCCACATTATCTTAGTCATTTTCGATGTCAGGTGTTCCTTACGGTGTTTTCGTTCAAACCTTTGAGTAGGTACTTTTTTATTGCAAGTTTACTTTATATTTTTGCACTGCAAAACATCATAAGTTGGGTTGGAACACGAATTCGAAGGTTCGAAACGGGTTTTAATTAACCGATTATTAACTGTTATATACCGGTTTTTCGTCTTTTTTTTTCAGAGCGCGAGCGTTATCAGAACCTTTATAAACCGATTTATGACGCGAGTTGACGCAATGGGGGAATGAAAAGAAACAGTAAAACAAATCCTTTCAAAGCCGGTTAATATAACGAAACCCATTAAACAATTGTTGATGATGATGACAATGGGGTCTTACCACATCATGAGGAACCTCTCCATTGCCCTGCGGTATCGGCTCCAGTCTCTGCTCACATTCCTCGGAAACCACAGACTCGTCCGCCTTGTGGTGATGATGATGCTTCTTCTTGTTCTTTATAATGATCTTGTTGCGAAGGAACGAGGGCGGGGGCATTTCTCCTCCTGAATAAAACAATAAAATATGTGTTGCTTATTACTCTCTAGAGGAGCGCTTCTATTGCGCCCGCATCGCATCGTACGCAGTGTACGGAGCGTCAGCATTTACAGATTTGCCGATGGGGTGTTGCCGCTGCACTCTGAATTTAAATAACATTTTCGGCGCAAACAGACGAGGCGTTAGCGACGAGGGCGTCTTCCCTACATCCGCACACCAACAGATATTTCAGTCAGAAAAATTAAATTAACCAACCAGTTACAACATCCGGAATGTTCCGGCGACATTCATAATCACCAATCAGTAAGAACCGTACGTACTCTGATAGGTTCATTTCATTTTTCTGACAGAAATTTCTGGTGGTGTGCGGATAGCCTAAATACGGACGTCTGTTTCAAATTTTCCGATCTAGTGGACGCAGAACCATAGGACCCAATACAAATTAACAAAACGTACACTGCGTACTATGCAATGCATACACAATGAAGGCTACGCTTAGAACTCCATTTGAAACGTTCCGGTAACTAGTCTATGTTGTCTCAGGTCACGATCTATTGTGTTTCACATCTCAATCGGCATAGCCGCTGCAGTGTAATTGATTTGGTAAACATGCACAACAAACTTTCTTATAAATCCTGTTTAGTATTCTAGTGTTCATTCTTCGTGTAATAACAAAACAAGGGCTAGTTACAATTTTATACAAAGCTTTTCAAAGTTCATCGAACTTTGTTACCCTGCAAATGTTACGTGTTGGATTACGGTTCATGTAAACGAATTACAACTTTAGGCGATCTATCATTCTAATTGAGAGTGTGGTAAATTTTCATGCTTATATACAGTACTTGACGTAGAAGCTTTATGAATGAACACGAATCGTTTTATAAGCCACTGTTGATAAAGCAATGCAAATAAAGCCCCCACACAAATAATAAATCTAATCCAGCATTAATGTAACAGTTGTTTAATGTAAAATTCGCATTAGCACGTGTTAAATACACAATAGAATTAAGTTTATTTTCATTCCCCGTACCGCGTAAACACAATATCTCACGGGAAAAGACGTACTCTCAGGATAAGATCGTTCCAACGCAATACTCCGTTAGATATAGCAGAGTTCCGAGCAGCTGCCTGGACGGTTACAACAAACACTTGCCGGACTGTTTGAAATCATCAATATACTCGATATTAAAGTGAAAACAAACTGTCTCGTTTCGGCGTCAAAGGTAGCCTACTTGTAGCCCAATGCAAACAGTCCCAAGTATCTGGACATCAAAGCACAATCTATCAGTAAATTCCCGCTGCGTACGCAATAACAAAATTAATTTCCTTGAATATTGGAATTTCGCGCAGTCTCAAACTCTATACGCCTTATGAAGAAACCAGGCTTAGTCCCAAACTTTCGATAAAATCAGGTTTAGATCAAGATTTATCTTTTTTTAGGAACTATAAGAACACTTGTTGTCCGTCTGACTGTATGTTTCAAGACACTTTCTCTGAAACGGCTAAAGACTTCAACTTGAAATTTATACCAAACAAAAGGCGTAAAAAAGTCAAGCTATAACTCAATTCAATAAAAAGATATTTCAATGAATGTCTAGTTTTTTTAAAGAAATGGCAAAAAAAACCTCTAGGGTTCTCTACCACTTTCTAGTAACCTCACAATATTTTGTGAAGGAAAACTCTGCAACAGAGGAATTTTGTCTTTTTTTTTGTTATCCCTAAAATGCAAAGTAGTTCCTAAATTTGTAAGGTGGCTCAAACTCAAAAAGGGCTAACGATTTCAAATAATTTACTTATTCGAGGTTTTATTTTATTCCTATCGAGTCACACTGTTACTTGTTAAATCTTTTTTCCATTAGGATTCCCATCAAGTCACATAGTGTCACTTGATGGGAAAAAATCCCAGCGAGTAACAGCTCGTTTGGATGTGAAAGAATATATCTAGCAGATAAATTTCAAATCCTGTGTGGAGTGATCGCTCGCAAAATATAAGTTTGTCATTTCCTAAACTTGGGATTTCAATGGTACGGAAGCCTCAGGGTGCTAAATCACAAATGTCAACTCAAGTCAATATGGCGGCTTAGTACCATCTGATTAATTTGACGTGAATTTGATATTTGAGTGAGAAGTTTATGAGCGTATGAATGACGTTCACAATTTGTGAAGTCATTTATTCATACGCTCATTGCAGGCAATGTTATGTAAGTAGACAGACTAGAAAGACCCATGTTTAGGCTGAGCTTAGACCTCGTTTCATAATAAGGCCATTTACTTTTGTTATGATGATACATCCACTTGAAATCTAAATCCATCTACTGACGGATATTAGGCATCCGGATAAATGCTTTCATCGCCAAAATTCGTTGGAATTCTACAATGTAGATGCAAGATCAGTATCGGATTCTTATCATTTCTGTTGGCAAGATTCCCACCGGTACATGGAAACCCTTATCAGATCCAGTTAAAGTAATACAACTAAGGGCCCTTGCCAACATTTAAGATATAGCATACATAGCGGATATTCTTCAATACGTGTTTATATGCTTGGGTCATAACATGACGTGTAATGCATACCATCCCTAAAGGGGCTTATTCTACGAAAATTTAATAATTTTCGACTATATAGTTTTAGATAATATTTTTTAAAATTATATATAGGTACTCTTGTAGTTTATTTTACAAAGTAAATATCTATAATTGAGAGTAAGCTTAGCATATAATAGATATATTCATTATTTAAAGATATCAGTTACTGACGACTTCTGGTTGCTTGGTGGGCGAGTGCCTGGCTGAGACAAGAGGTAAGAGGTGCAGGGTCGATCCCCGCAGCGCGACATATGTGAGCATGATCTGTATTTGTTACGTCTCTGGGTGTTGTGGTATCGCATCCTAGTGTGGGGTCGGGGCCTGTCATCATCATCTTCCTGCCCTTATCCCACATCATGTGGGATCGGCATCTGCCGTATCTGCCTGACATGTGTTTTTTTTATTAATCTATAGGTACCTTGATATGAAGGATCTCATATTACACTATTATATTAGGGTGGCCAATATACCTATAACTGCTAACTAAGGTTTTTTAAAGCCGCCGTTCAGTGACTGCAGACATTACGATATTAATAGAGAGCAATGTTTATGAACTCCCTTTTAAAAGAACTTAGTTTCTTATTTCAATAGCAGAAGCAGTACCAGCTTTACATTGTGTAATTTATTCATAGAGCACTGTGTTATGTCAACATCGCGATCCGGTAATAGTTCAAAAATAAAAGAAAATCAGAACAGCGAGACGGCTGGATACATTTTTTAGCGAGCTTGTGACAGAGGGAATATTTAAGTACATTATATACATTCACCTTGTACAAAGACTAACTTCAGAAACAAGATTAAGTCCGCAGCATATTTTTAATACTTTTTTTAAAGACAACCAGTCCGAGAACATGAAAACCCTTTTCTCGGTTTGCTTTGGATCTGTCGGAAAATGACAAGGCTTGAAATCAGGGCGTAACAACTTACCGGGTTCCAAAGGATGACTATCGAGCGCTTTATCCAGCAGCATATCTCCGAATATATCTCGGCAATAGTTGGCTATCTTCGCTTGCTGTCGCGGGTTGCAGTGATTCTCGAAGCTCAGTATCACAGGATAATCGGAGGTCTTGAAAGCGCTTTCGGCGATCGCTTCAAGCACTTCTTTCGCGCTGATTTCGGGCACGAAGGTATAGCCGTGGACGATCACCGGCTCTTCTGTTCGGCCGTTCCAAAAGTCCAATTCAACGCACCTGAATATGAAACGTTTAGGTATCACATATCGCACGGAATGATTACGGTAATTCAGTACGATAGCAGACAAGCAGTTGTCCTACTTACATGTTTTGTACTATATTGTACAAGTTAGGTAGTATGACTTCAGTAGAAACGCAAATTGCTGTACGAAAAACAAAATGTTTACGATCTAACTATACAGGGTTATTTGAAAAATGCAAAACCTAGATACCCCAACTGATTTAAAAAAAGCAATTAATTGATAATTACATTTTTTAATACTGTGTTTAATAATGGAAGAGGAACTAAGGTAGATAAGTGTCAAAAGAGGTAAATACGCTTCGTCGTCGGAAAAATTATGATGCAATCGTTTCGATCGCAATTTTTTTGTATGATGGAGACATTTCTTGGGTACAAGTTAAGTAATCTGAAGAATAGGCCTATCTATGTCTACCTACCTGTGTATGTCGGAAGAGGCGACTAAGGGATGGGCGCGAAAATAGGGGATTTTAACAACAATAGCTGTAACTCGCCAACCCGCGTGTGCAGCGTGGTGAGAATGGGCCAATTCCCCCACATCATAGGAAGTCATATACAAGCTCAAAGTCGCGCAACGGGCTATGGAGAGAGCTATGCTTGGAGTTTCACTACGTGATGAGATCCAAAATGAGGAAATCCGTAGAAGAACTAAGGTCACTGACATAGCTCTCAGAATTAGCAAGTTGAAGTGGCAGTGGGCAGGCCATATAGCTCGCAGAACCGACAACCGTTGGGGAGTAAAGGTTCTCGAATGGCGACCACGAACCGGGCGACGCAGTGTTGGAAGGCCCCCCACCCGATGGACCGACGACATTGTGAAGGTTGCGGGAAGTCGGTGGATGGAGAAGGCTCAAGACCGTTCGTCATGGAACTCTTTCGGGGAGGCCTATGTCCAGCAGTGGACTTCTACAGGCTGATGATGATGATGATGATGATGATAGGAAGTCACTCTGTAAATCTATGGGGGAGGCCTATGTTCAGCAGTGCAATACAAAAATGGCTTCATTGCTTTATTGATTCTTACTGATGATTAACATACTGTTTTCAGGGTTTGCACAAAAATAACCCTATTAATCATTAAGTCTTTATAAACCGATTAGCTTTTATGAATAGGAATTTTTACAACTCGTTTAATAGATCTACAAATGGCATAAGCAATTAGAATAATCAACAACGTATCTAAACAAAAAAAAATCGGCATTTCAATTCGAGATAACTCATTCCTTTGAGAATTTTATAGAACTTTCCCTGAGTAATAAATATGCAATACTTCCATTAACATGGTTCTGGGCTTATCTTGTGTTTGGTTTAGACAAACATAAACTGCTTTCGTAAAAGCTTCGTAGTATCGGAAAATGATCATAAACTTTAGTTGAACTTTCAACAAATTTTATTAATATAGAACGTGAATAAAATCAATATTATTTTATATTTCATCGAATGCTCAGCCAGTAGGGTACATATCGGCTTAGCCTATTTAACCCAGGGTTTAAGAGTGTAGGTACATATTATTTGATTGTTGACTCGACATTTAAACGCGGCCTTAGATACTCGCAAAAACTTTAATGACTTCCAAGTCATTGATTAATGTGTCAAGTAGCCTGAAATAAAGATATTATTATTATTATTATTGACGGTTGATTTGATTAGAATTATATTTTGGTAAAATATCTCATCATATCTTCTGAAACATAAGACAATTGTTATAAAATGATGGATTAGATTTACTTTTTAAGTAAAATCGATCAAATAGTAGGATATTACAACATTGTAATTCAGGTAGCGTGGATTTTAAACATCGATAGATTTGTTTATCTATAAAGACGAACAAAAAACAAACAAATGTATTTAAAGTCACGATACTTCATGATTAAATCTAGTGTTTACCAAATATTTACATTTATTTCCATCATTCGGTCATCAATTAGGGCGGACCGTAATATCGATAGCTCCGATACTCGATAGCATGTTAATTGGATAAGCGATTAAAAACGCATTGGGGCCGCAACGGTGATTTTTTATACAAATTAGTATCGATAACGTTGTAATTAGTGCGACAACGTGTTGCGGGCTCTGTGGCTGGATCACATGTGCATTGATGCATGCGTTTATAGTGGATGTATGCAACTTGGGCCAATTGTCACGTTTGCCTAGCTTGCATCATTTAAAAACAACAAAAATGTTTATCTTCCTCTCAAATATCTATATTGACAATTCACGGTAAGGTGCGGTGCCAGGTGTGAAGGTAAAGATGTTGAAATCGATGTGACCCGTGGGGCTGAATTCGAAGACGTGACATCAACTATTTGCACAGAGCCACGCGGTGGAATGCATGTACCCTCGAGAATATTTAAGGTTACTGAAAGAGTGTGGAATAACTATTGCGGAGACAGGTCTTGTTCGAATTGGGATGCAACCTGCCTTTCCTTTTTTCCATTGTGTACCTAATTTTGCTAATATTATAAATGCGAAAGTTTGTGAGAATGTTTGGATGTTGGATGTTTGTTATTCAATCACGCCGTAACGGCTCAACCGATTTAGTTGAAACTTGGAATATAAAGTGTTCAGTAGGTACCTAGAATAGCATATAGGCTACTTTTTATGTAGGTACCACGCGAGCGAAGCCGCGGGCGGAAGCTAGTTTACTATGTTTATCAAAATACCTACTATGTGAAAAATTTAAATGTATATGGAAATATTTCACGCCCTATAAGATAGAATACATATAATCTACTGTAATAATGTTCAACATCTTTGTACATGTTATTATGAACTTTGAATTTGAATCTACTAAAATATAACTAAAACAGGAAGCGTTCACATTTGGGACGTTTGTTTCATATAATGCGGATGGTATGATTGCTGACTAGAAGATGCTAGTGCCGGTAAAGATTTAGAACTAAGCATGGATCGCTTAAGATACCGCAGCACTTAGAGAAGGATCGTGGTGCCCGGTTCATGTCGTCCGATACAGACAATAAGCTAGATAGAATCGATTGCATTAAATACCTGCACCCGGCGAGTAGAGTCTGTCTGTATATCTCCACACTGGATTTCCCTGTGATCTGATGCCCTGTGAGGTAGGTGTTGTGAGAGCTGTTGATGAAGTAGTGCGACATCGGCTGATCCATATCGTCAGACAGATCAAGCTTGTTGGACGCCACCATCGGATTGTCTTCCGACATTAGAAATCTACACAATACAAATGTTTGACTGAGTGGACTGAGTTATGTCATGATGCAAATGAGAATGTTCAAATGAGCTTGGACATTGACTGGTCTCATAGCTCAGTTGGTAGTAACTCTGCCTTCTGCGCTAGAGGTCGCGGGTTCGATTCCCGCACTGGACAAACATTTGTGTGTTTAACAAAGATGTTTGTTCTGTGGCTGGGTGTTAAATATTGATCTATTATGTATATCAGTCTCTGGTACCCATAGTACAGGCTATGCCTAGTTTGGGATCAGTTGACCTTGTGACCTTATTATTACATTATCAGGAATAGACACACTAGTGGATCACGAGATCCTCTAATCCTCGTGTTATGGTCATCGATGTGTGCAAGACTTAATTTTAATTTGGTAATTACTCTTTCTCGTGTTAAGGTCATACAATATATTATGTACCTAGTATACTATTCCGAAAGGGGCTCAAACAAACATGCAAAAAAAATCAGCGAAAAAGTATTTTATTTTTACAGCTTTGTTCCTTAATTTTTTCATATCAGCTTAGTTTATGGTCTTTTTATCAACTTTATAACTCATTATTAACCGTACGAAAAGCTTGACATCAAGATTGCTACCTACAACAGCTAAATAATTGAGTTTGAACTGATTTGACTCTAGAACAGCTGATTTATGCAGTGTTTTCTTTTTCAATGAAAAATGTTGAGTATCCAAAAGTTGTACTACAAACTTTATTGCAGATTGGGTATAGAATAAGCCCCTTTCTAAGGCTGCGGGAAGTCGGTGGATGGAAAAGGCTCAAGACCGTTCATCATGGAACTCTTTGGGGGAGGCCTATGTTCAGCAGTGGACTTCATCAGGCTGACGATGATGATTATGATGATGTTGAAGCCACATATTATGGATCACCTTGTATAAGGAGGTAGTCAAAAATAAGCTTGAATGCGTGATATGCTCACAATCCGGCTATAAAAGACAGGTGTGATACTTTTAAATTAGGGTTGACATTTCACATAACTTATTAATGGCGTTGACCTCTCGTCAAGGGAAACCCCGAAGTGTCAAAATAATGTTCATTCGAGATTAGCGACCCTTTGTTGTTCCTTAAATTCGGAAACAATCTAAACACTTTCGGCTGCAGAGTCAAATATTTGGCTTTTATAAACAAAACAAGGCAGCAAAACTTAGTCATACTTCCAGTCCATAACGTTGGCTGGAATAACTTCCAAATAAGTATGAACATTGTTTTAGATTTCGATAAAATATCGTGCAACGTTATTGCTGCTTGGGTGCTGAAATCATAAACTTACCATCAGGTAAATCAATCAGTATGACCATCGTCATCATTTATGGTCAAAAAGAACACAGTTATCTTGAGGTTAGTTAAAAAAGGAAAGGCTCACGACTGTTATCCCCAAGCATAGTAAATAGTGTAGAAATCTCTCAGATCTGCAGGCTATAAGATCCTCCAAGATGTCTAAGGGGATAGTCAGAGACACGTGCAAACATACATCTGATACATGCCCACATTTTGCAGTTTAATTCCATAATACGTGACTTACTGGTTTCTTCACGATGTTTTCCTTCACCGTTCTAAGTCATACCCACTTCAATTTTTCAAACAGAACAACTTTTGGTGCAAGACTGGTTTGAACCCACGACTACTAGGCCACTAGGTCAACACGGATATATGAAAATTCTCATAAAAATACCTCAAAAATCCGTCGAAAGTGAGTTGCGATCGCTGTTGGTGGTACTTATTGTGCTCATACGCTTTGATCAGATCTTTGGCGCGTTGCAGATCGGCGTAGGGATGCAGAATCTCATTCAGTCGGGGATCCCTTTGCACTACGTTGAGAAAGTCTACCAGCTGGGTTGCGGATAGGTGCGGTTTGCCGTCCGTTCTGCAACAAATCACCCACATCAGCTAGAACTCAATAACCATAGGTCTCTTACCATTCGTTTGTACAAACGTTTGAAGCCGCCTCTATCACGGTGCGGAAATTGTACACCTACTGCATAATCTTTAATTGCTAATTTTTTGTTTTAAATTCTTCTTATCGCCAAATGTATTTTAGAAGAATTTCTCGTGATTTTAGTGATCCAAACAGCAGATGCTAGAAAGCATTCTAACAAATTTTAAGCTTTATTATACGCTAAGCAAACGCTAAGCTCTTTAGTAAAGATTTTTTTTAAAGCGGGTGATAGTGAATAAAATTTAATATGAAGAATTATCATATTTTCATCCATGCATGCATATACATCACATATGCATGCTCGTTGGTTTGGTTACAGTCGCCTGTACTGATACATTTCACAATTTTCATAGTGATGCCACAACACAGATATCGTAGATTAACGCTAAAGATGAAAATGGACTAAGTTGATGGATAAGTACGTATTCGACTTTTTGCTTTGTAAATATTAATGTTTTGTTCTGTGACATCATTTTGAATGTCTAATCTTACTGCTGCTAGACTGTACTCTTGCACTGGCCTTTTTCCTTTTACACCTGTTTCGTCAATCTTCCTTCGTTCATGCTCTCTACATGACCAAACCATCTAAGCATGCCTTTCTAAATCCTCATCACACTGTCATATTTACTTGTTGTAAAATTAAACCCGTGACGAGGGGGATACCATCTAGTGATTTACAAGCGAGTCCAACAGGCGACAAGTATCTGCCCTCACAATCCGGGCAATTATAATTAATTGCCACCGACATGCCATTTGAACCCGTGAACTCATAAGCACTAAATAGTGTCAATTTGTGACTCCAACGCATAATAAAGATATCGTCTTCGCCGTTCTAGCCCGACCTTTTTGTATTCTTTGTTCATTTTATCTGTGACATTTGTAATTTATTCGATAAAATATTCACAGTTTTCGGGTTCCATTTTACCTTTAGGTAACAGAACCCTAAAAATGTTTAATAAACTAACCTATTTTTTTTTGTTTCCTACAAAAAAAAAGTTCTCCTGACATGACTACTTTTCCTTGCTTGTATTTCAGTCCTGATTTCACAATCACAAGAAAACAACTGTTTTCCGTAACCCTCAGCGGATGCGTTTAACTCACACGCGGCGAATTTATTTCTTATACATAACTGAACCTTTAATGTGGACCGCATCAAAAAAGTATATTTGATCTATCTTAATGTTATAACGAAGTCTGCCTTCCATGAAACTAAGTAATACTATTTCACCATGAAATTGAGTTAAGACGAAGTTCGCAAACAAGGACGAAAGCCAACAAAACTCAACATTGTAACTAAGTTAAAACCTTGTTAACTAAGGAATATGTAGGGTGAAACCATAAATAGTTTTACTTACAAATTGTTGAATATCTTCTGGACTTCAGGCCGCTGCGTGAGGCTCTTGTAGAAATTGAAGAAGTCTTCAAACTGAAACTTGGATTGGCTGATGGTGTCAGTCTTTCCCGTGGGGAGTCCGGACTCGCTCAATGCTTTCTCGACTCGCTTCTTATCCTCTTTATTCTGAGCGAATATCCGGACAATGCTGCGCAACAATGGAAACACAATAAACTTTATTGGCAACGTAAACGTCGAAATTCTCGAGAACTGAAAAGATCAAATACATATTTCGACGTTTTTAAATTGTAATGGAGCGTAGAACGAGTATAGTGACGCGGTTGCGATCTTAATCTGAATTCGGGTCAGATCACTATTTTTCTTCATAACCCCGAAAGAATGTTCATACCCATACAACGAAACCGTGATATATTTCATGAAAAAGTCTGGACCTTTATATAAATAAATAATGTTTCCCCGTATCTTTATCAAGAGATCCAAACATTGGTTAAAGGTACAAAGTTAAAAAAGGCATACTGACTGGCAGAGTTATACAAGGTGTTTCGAAATACCTACATAGGCTTTCCCGAAAGGGGCTTATACTAAACCCCAGTAGGAATAAAGATTGTTCTACGACTCTTGGAATTTCTTAATTTTAATTGAAAAAAGCACTTTGTTTCCTCAAAACAGCTGGTTTGGAGACAAATCTGTTCTAACTCAATTATTCAACTGTAGGTATCTTGGTGTCGAACATCTCGTACGTTTAATAATTAGTAAAAAAGATGATAAAACAGATAATATGAAAACGTTCGGGAAGAATAGCCTTTTTTCGGAAATTTTGTGCTTGCTTGCTTGTCGTGTCACTGATTCTTTCTTGGTCATCCTATTAGGTCAGTGACCAGGTTGTGATATAGTGGACCTGAAAAGGGTCTATGACCATTGGTGAAAGAATCAGTTATTTACGCTTATATTCTATCTTTTTGTTGATTGAATCGGGATACCATACATATTATGAATCACCTTGGATTGAATTTGCCGTGAAGGTTGTATATGAAACAAATTACATCCCGATACGACGTAGACGGCGCATAAGATAGAGATCTTATTATGTTGTTACGTGGTTTGTTTCCCTTGTTACATGATTGACGTAATTGTGAAAACTACAATACACGACGTGCAGATAAACCTATACCAGATGTCAATGTCTGCGTGGAATCATACTGATCGTTACCTACCAGTGTTTATATTCGACTAGTAGTATTCAAAACGTCGTTCTTACAAACCTTGAATGGAATTATTTAATGGTTTAATTGCGATACTGCGCTGAACTACACATTTCAACGCATGAATTCCTTTTTTAGGTCTTATTTGAAAAAAAAAAACGAAAACCTTTTAGGATCACTTTGTTATCTGTCTGTCTGACAAAACCCTTTTTCTCAGGAACGGCTAAAGGAATCAAATTTATATCAAACTAGCTTGCGCCCGCGGCTTCGCTCGCGTGGTATCTTGATAAAAAGAAGCCTATATGCTATTCTTGGTAAAGAACTCGTGTCTATTAAAAATTTCATAGAAATCGGTGAGCCGTCACGGCGTGATTGAACAACAAACATCCTCACAAACTTTCGCATTTAAATATTAGTAGGATATAAAGGTACGAGAGCAAGTGCCGTAAAAAAATTAAGCGAAAAATTATTGCATTGATTTAGCATTATAAGGATATGACAATACATACATAGTACGCGAGCGACCGTAAAATATAAGTTTGTCACTTCGTATACTTGGGCTATCTACATATTTACCGAACTCGTGTAATTGTAGGTACGGAAGCCTCAGAGAGCGTGTCCTACTCCCACTTGGCCGTGATTATTTTATAATTGATAATAATTGGGTTTCTTTTCAAGGCTTCCTTTACAGCTTTTATTGTACTACTTAGGTATGCGAGGTCTTCATGTTAAAGTTTGTACGGTACCTATATCAAAGATGGATACATTGTCTATGGTTATACTAATAAATTAATCTCTGTTGTCGCTATAACAAAACGTCATTGAAAAATAAGACAAAAAACTCTTGATGAATTAGCACACATTAGGCACATTGTAGGCACATAATAGATGGCAAATATTAGCAGGTCTTTTGTAGTTGGGTACCTACTATATATTATTCTACAGCCGGAGCGCAGTGAGGATTAAACCTACACTACACAATCAACTCGTCAGACTATTCACGCGCTAATCTCTTAGTACAGCTAATCTTGGAAATTATTTCTGAATACATAAACTGGCTCAGAGTCATGATAATCAGTTGAGAGTGTCTACAAACGTATGAACCGCGAAACAGGTAAGTATTTGCACTGTACCTCCACTTGACTTGAAAGCACTTGATCCGAAGGCAAGAGTTCGACGTATCTACTATGCTTATAATTGACATTGGAGTACTATGTGTTACTTCTTCCTACTACTCTGTTGTATTTCAAATTAATCTACAAATTATAAGCCAAAGAATGCGATCTAATTAACTTTCTTTTTTGGATTGATTAAAGCTATAACTTGGCTATTTTTAATGTAAAACAAGAAAACACGCTGATCAATAATAAATTAAACGGGTGAAACTGATTGTCGTTATAAAAAATAATATTTCAAAACCAAAAAATTATGCTCTCTAAAGATAAACTTTGTACAAAAGAACCACTGAACCTGAAGTATCTTCGCGAATATTATATTTCTTTTATTTTAATCTTCTTAATGGATCTGACACGATTCCTACACAAGCAAAAATCTTTAGCAACAGAGATTATAAGGTACAACCTCTTAAAATCTTTTTACATCCAGACATCTTAAAAATAAAGCATCATAATTGCTAAAAATAAAGCTTCAGAAGCTGTGGTATACAAGTAGTCATTTGATTGTTTAATTGTTTCTAAATAAATTATATAAGTGTAAACCCCTTAAAACGTAATACGCATTACAAATTGCCCTTATAGCATGTAGCTTATCGGAACTAGCGAACTAGAAACTTAAATCCCATGTGTGAAGTGCCCTAACGCTGTGTACGTTATCTTTTTATAGCGCATTGCAAAGTCAGAATACTCGCTGTTTTTTGGCACCATTCGTCTTTATCCTCAACATATTTCAATCCTTTTGTCCACGTTCTGATTCATTCAGAATTTTTAGAACACCGTTTTAAAACATAGATATTTTCGGTAACCATACGAACTCCACGAAAGTACGCATATCGAATGTATAAATGTTTTTTGCCTTTCCCATGCCATGTTTGAATGCTAAGTTTTATGAACCCCAGGTTCAAATCTTGGAATGCATTACCCACCACTTTTGATTGCATTCCAAGAGTTCTTCACAAAATAAATGAAACCTATCTCAAAAGTAACACGCGTTAAAAATTTGAATGCGTAACGTATCAAAATCTCATAATACTCTTCATCTATTCGATCGATACAATCGACTCGCTGATTGAAAGATGGCTAATCTATCGACTAGATGATACATCTTCATTAGATTATTGGCTTGTGTAAAAACATCGGTCAACCTATAAAAATTGTTGGATGTATTGTTGTGGCATGATAAAAATCTGAATGAAACCATAGGTTTCATTTAAGGCTATTTTTAACCGACACTAAACAAAAAGGAGGAGCTTACCAATTCGGTGACTTTGTAAGTTTTATAAATTATACAGGTTTTTTTTTATGTTTGTACACCGATTACTCCGTAACGAATTTTCCGTTATCAATGGTTATTTCGACATCATATATGGCATAGGCTAGAGGTGGGCATAGAGGTGACCCCCTATAAATTGTATCGATGTCGTGTTATTAGTTTTTTGAAGTTAAAAAAACGAATGTGAAGAAGTGCTTTCACAAAAACAAACTAAAAAAACCGACATCGACACCAAGTTCGAAGAAGGGTCCTCAAACTTGGTAGGTACCTTTTTTTTAGTTTTAAACAAAATTATGGAACAAGTAGGTCTGGTTTATTTTCGCTCTTGGAGATTTGTTTGCAAAATGTTATAAGAAGAAATAACTCCCCACAGTCTGCAAGATAATCCGTCATCATTTGACGCTAGAGTGCGCTTATGACTTGCTCAAACGGCGAAGGATAAAGGGAACCTCTGTCCAAAACCAAATATTTGTGTAAAATTGACGTTTCCAACATGCCCTAAGGAGAAAATATGGTTTCTGTTTTTCTCGCTTTTGGATTGCTTTTTCGCAAAATGTGTAATCCTGAGCGCACTTATAAACTTAGATTACAACAATTAAAACTTCTATTTTAGGTATATCACTTACTTTTTGACAAGAATCTTCCCGGATTTATCAGCTTTCAGAACGATTTTGGTGTGCAGTTTTTCTAGAAACTTCACTGTGGGGTTGTTGGTCTGGTTTAAGTTGTATGCCAGCGCAAACAGCTCCTCTGTCCACATCTGTTGACAAAATTCTACTTTTAAAGAATGAACCTTTAAAATAGCAAAATATGATATTTTATAGCAATTTCCGCATGAGTAAGTATTTGTTTGACTGCGATGAGATTATATATATTCCTACCTTTTTTATTTCAGAGCAGAGTATCTTATGTCAGCTATAAAGCATAATATGAGCCCTGTTTTTATATCAGCCAATGGATTCTTCAATCTTAATGTCTATGGAATCGTTTTTCTTACTATGAATTATTTTGTGGTACGGTATGATTTTCCTCAATTCAATTTCGTGCGAGTCAAACTTGCGCTTACGAGTATAAGTCGGTATTTTTAGTAACAGGTAATTATTTGGGTCTAGATAATCACGCGATTTTAAACCGCAGGTATTCGTAGCTGCAGCTGAATGGAGACATTATATTAATTAAAGTTTTATTGTTGGAGATTCATCAGCATGATTTATGTCAACATTTACCTTGAAAACTCATGAATACATGCTAATGTAGCTAGGTTACATCATGCAAAGTTTACAAAAGGGCCAAGCGCCGTACATTGCTAAGAAATAAGAGGACAATAGAAACTTTACGCTGATGAAGTCCCTAACTTAGGCATCACACACATTACACATAAGGCGTTTGGTTAGACTGTGCTAAAAGCCTATTATATATATATATATATATATATATATATATATATATATATATATATATATATATATATATATATATATATCTATTATGATTACACGGTCCATGTTGGTTTTATAGCTTATGGTCACTCGCACTATTCTCAACCGGAAGAAAGGTCGGTGCGGTTTTACCCTTTTTAAAAATTTAAGTGTTCCACTCTCTCCAATATCATCAAGCAACTAAAATTCAGTGCGGCACTGCCACTTTGCAATATCATAGGCCCGATTCCGAGATGTCAGTGAGTTCGTACTTCTCACTTTTGACCGTGAAAAGTGAATAGATTACTGGCCATTTTCGTAACACCAAAAAAAAACAGTAAGCTATTCACTTTTCACGGTCGAAAAGTGAGAAGTGAGAACTTACTAACATATCGGAATCGGGCCTCAGTTGTGGACTTGTAGCACGGGTCATCACGGGTGTCACAAGAAAAGACAAATATCGCTATTTTTGTTTCCACATAATAATATAAGGAGCAATATTACATTTTAGCTATAAATTACTCCTTTTCCATTAGTCTTGCTATAATAGGACAAATAAATCTCTGATATGTCTCAGAGGATAACCAGCCAGCCAGGACGGTAGAGCCATTCACTGAAAGGAAATCCTACGATTTTAATGCAATAAAACGAATACAAAGATCATACAAATACGAACAATCAATCGCATTCTTTTCACCATCGCTCGCTGAAATAAAGGGATATAACAGTATGCGTAAACAAAAGAACGTTACTTTATTAGCCCGTGTGAAGCTTGGATATACCGTAGGTATAAACTTTTACTCGTAGGTATAGTCAAAGATAATATTATAGTAGAAATTTGTCTTTGGTTAAATTCGATGTGTAATGTAAATAATCCTGAAATTCGATCGTCCATGAGCCTTGACCCGCCGGAACTGTCTTTATCAAAATACCTACTCATTCACAGTAGGTACTTCATTTATAACATCTAAAGGCAGATAATAAATGAAATCCTAAAGAAATATGTTCACTAGGTATGCAAACCGGAAACCCGGAAAATAGATATGGCGGAAATTCGCCTGATTTGAAACTCGGTCTCACTATGATGGCAAAACACCTTTTTGGGTATTTACTGATTTTTAACTATGTTATTTATATACAAAGTTCCTTACTTATGCGTTTGTTTGTTAGTCTATGTTATTAATGATAGTAAAGGTAGTGCGTTACGTTGGTTTTTTAGGTACTACTTACGTGCCAATATGTATTTTTATATTTTTATGCAAATAAATGTTTTGTGCATATATGTAGTATGGTATCCGTAAGGAGCTTATTCTGTCTGTATACACAACAGAAACATTACTGAAAAATAATTGTTGTTTTTTTACCAGAACTATTAAATCTAGTTTCGGTCTTGTTGTTAAGCAAATAAATATTTATTAAAGGAAGTGAAAATTGCTACCTAAGCAGCTGAATCATTGAGTTTTAACTGATTTAACCACAAGACAACTGATTTTAAGATAGTATTGTTTTCCAAAGAAAAATGACTAATTTCCAGATGTCTTTGTGTGTATACTTAATCCCTTTTTGTTTACTATACATATTATGAAACACCGCATATAATAAAGAGAAAGTGTGAGATTATTGATAATTTACGAAGCAATGTGAAAAGAATCTCCATACAAGCTGACGGAAATAGCAAGCAATATATCACTCGCACTATTATACAATAATGTAGCGAATATCTTTCCTATTAATGGATCTGCTTTATACGGAGCGAGCGTGAGTGACGTGTGAGGCGTGCTACACCCTCCTGCGGCCGCGAATAAACAAATAGGAAAACATCCACACAGGAAACGAACGAGCATTACTCAAACAAAACACACCCTACTCTACTTTATGCACATCCATAAAGCCACAATAGAAACGAAGGCTTCGCAGAAAATAGTAGAGCAGAAAAACTATAATTGAAGTTCGTGACTGTCTTGCGTTTCTATTATAAAACTTCCTATTGAAACGAAGCTGAATGGCCTTTCATAGTAGGTATGAACTCGCTCCTATGTTTTCTAGCGCAAATGGAAACAATAAGAGCTGCACCATTGAAAATCTTGGAACTAACAGCCGTAGCAAACGCGCCATGTCAATGTGCTACGAGCTTACTTTCGTTGTAATGGCAATACAACGTTGGAGCAACTTTACATTGAAGCCAATTTCATTACACACAGCCGAACGATAGTCACCAGATTCGATTCCCAATCATTATTTACGCACTAAGCGGCGGCGGCCTAGAACATTTACAATTTATGTACTACAGAAAACCAAGCGCCTACCGATTTCAACTTCAAATCCAGTCCTGTTTCAAAGTGATATGCGGTCCGTAGCTCGAATGAATAAAATAGAAAAGTTTTAATCCGGAACGATAACGCTGCGGATCCGCCGCGCTCCGCTGAGCACGAATATCAAACATCGTGGATTTAATACAACACCTATAATATGCATAACTAGAGCGTGTGCGAAGTCATTTACTACGCGACCATATTGTTCTACTCCTGATCTCGGTTTTATTTATAAGTAGGCACCTACCTACTCCATTTTATAAAATGGTTTTAGCTAACTCCAATCTATGTTATCTGCTTTTACTCGTGGAAAACACAACAACCAATTGAAGAGTTCTTTGCGTCGAAACCTCGATTTAAAATTAATTTTCAATAACATAAAAGGTAATTGGTATTTTCAAAACTTTCAAGTAACTGTCACTATAAGTTTTGTTTAGCCATCAAAGAGTACGCTACTTGGTTACTTAGGTACGTTACGGAAGCATGCCTCAAGAATTAAACACCACCACCCCATTTTAAAAAAGGTACCTTAGTATTTATTTTTTCTTTTTATTTTATTGAAAATAATAATTAACTCATTAGTTTTAATGTAGCCGAATCGAAGTACAGAAAAAAATAGCATTGATTGACTTGAGTTCCTTTCTTGGTTTTAAGCTTTTGTGGCTTGTTATAGCATTGATTTTACACTTTTCAAGTTGATTCAGATCCTACCTAGAATACCCGCAGCGGGAATCGAACCCGCACCCCTTGCGTCTCAGACGGGCACTCGCCTGATACGCCCTTTTTACGGCTGTTTTAGGTAGCAATCTTCATGCCGAATTTCTTGTACGTTAAGTAATTAGTTAGTTATAAAAAAACACATTAAAATTATGTTTGTTTTGGCTAAAATTCTTTCTTTTTGTCAACAGAATAACCCCCTTTAGGGATGGTATACATTTATGAACACCTTGTATCAACATACCTACGATGAAGGATGATTCAACAACAGTTAACACCAGCAATTCCGATCAATGTGACATTCATGTATTCAATTATACAGCACACCAACAGATAGTCCTACTATCGAGACCAAACTGTAAACAGACATACAAATCTGCTGCCTAACCAATCTGGTTGATTATGCAGCCGCGGCAGCATTGATTGACCTATTTGCTAGTAAGCGACTTACCTGTGTTTCCCTTTATTTCCTTAGAGCAGGTAAGAGAAGATTAAACACAGTTCAGGTGCATAAACATAGTAAAACATAGTATAGCCCATAACGATGACAATAAATTAAACTTTACTGTCCAACGAAAGAGCTCTGGCAACCTTACTCACCGCAGGAACATATAACTATTTGAAACAAATAATGTTATTTGGCTGCGATCTTCTGTAAGACGGTTGGTACCACCGCCTCTGCGATCCCTACGCGGGCTGCTCCAATTTATAGCGAGAAAATCTTTATTCTTTATTGTACACAAGAAAAATACAGATACAAAAATTAAAAAGAAAGGTATGTACAAAGGTGAATGAAGAACGAATGAAAATGCTTACTTGTACACCATATAAAAAAATAAAAACAAAATCAGAAACTTAAACTTAAGACAAAAACGTACTAAAGACTACAATAATGCTATGGGCCATATAATGCGAAAAAGCGATCTCTTCCCTTTAACCTTAGGATGGAGTGAAAGTCAGATTAAAGGAAGAATAGAAACATTCTAAGCTGATGATTATGATGGCTCACCTGTGCAATTTCCTTCCTCGTACAGCAGAAATTTATGAAAGTAATATTCACGAAGTCAGCTCCGTGACAAACGGTGACAGTCTTGTCTTCGAGTGACCCCTGAGAGCCGATAAGGACCACGTTCCGAATTTTCTGATCCTGAGGACAAAGCATATTGTTTTGTTAAATTAAATTAGTCTCATGACCAACAGGACAGTGTTGGTCTAGTGGGAGATTCCCCGACATTCAATCCGAAGATCGTGGGTTCAATCAGAGTTTTTCTGTTCGAAATTTATTAGTGCGCAATAAAATGTGCTTTAATAGGTGAAAGAAAACATTGCGAGGAAACCAGTAAAGCGGCGATGGGATGATGGCGACACATACAAGATATCGAATTTTTTTTTTCTTTTTTTTCGTACTTTTACAACTCTTCTGGTTTTGATATTTTTATCATCGTAATAACTAATTATTAAATGTACGAGAAATTCGACATCAAGATTGTTTTCAGTGAAAAATTACAAATTTCCAAAAGTCGTAAAACAAACTTGCCAATTTGTTGTACAATAAGCGCCTTTCGGGATAGCACACATAATGGATCACCTTGTATAATAGTCGACTACGTACAAATACTTAAAATAAATATTACAACATGGTAGGCAATTTAATAACCCCTTTATTTAGTTTAGTTCGGAATGGGCTATCGTACGTCGTATTTGTACTATATATTTCCATCAGCGAAAAATTTCGGCGAACGATCACATATTGAATAGAATCTATCTATTTCCCCAGCCTGTATTAAAAGCAGATAGGTCACCAAGCTACGCCCGTTGCAGATATTTTCGACGAGCACATTATGCGGGTCAGTATTTTAATCATGCGAAATCTTTACCGAGTTGGGAATCCATTGGACTTTTCAATTCATCATCATCAACAGCCTGATGAAGATCACTGCTGAACATAGACTCCCCCAAAGAACGGTCTTGAACCTTGTCCATCCACCGACTTCACGCAACCTTCACAATGTCGTCGGTCCATCGGGCGGGGGGCCTTCCAACACTGCGTCGTCCGGTTCGTGGTCGCCATTCGAGAACCTTTATTCCCCAACGGTTGTCGCTACTGCGAGCTATATATACCCACTGCCACTTCAACTTGCTAATTCTGAGGGGCGCTTATCTTCTTTTCAAATAATAAAAAAAGACGGTCAAGTGCGAGAACTCGCGCCCTGAGGGTTCGGTACCATTGGTCGTGGGTTCGAATCCCGGTCGTGCACCAGTGGTCACGGTCAGAAAATAAAAATTCTAAGTGTAGGAATTGACAAACTTATATTTGCGGTCGCTCACGTAGTCATAGTCATTGTATGACATTGACCGCAAATATAACTTTGTTTCCTAAAAAACATCGAATTTCCTCAATTTCAGACTTTTCCCTTTATTTGTGTTACAAAAGCTCCTAGCATTCCAAATTTCAGAATTGTGGGGGAACTGGAAGTACCCTAGAGGTTTTTTATTTTAGCCTTTTCCATACAAAAATTATACATTGATTGCCATATCTTTTTAATGCATTAAGCTAGACCTTTGATTTTTATACGGCACCATAAGCCCACAGACCTTAATAGGTGGTATAAATTTTAAGTTGATACCTTTAGCCGTTTCTGAGAAAAAGGGACTTTATAGACGGACAGACGGACAGACAGACAGAACGACAGACAGACAGACAGAACGACAGACAGATGGACGGACAACAAAGTGATCCTATAAGGTTTCCGTTTTTCCAAATGAGGTACGGAACCCTAAAAAATATTGAAAGTGTTTCAAAATCAAACTAATTGTCTGACTGTAGTATGGAACTATTTTCATAAATCTAGAGCAGGTAGGTACGATCGTATTTCGATTTTCTTCTGACTCTCTCATTTATGGTTTCCGTTTTCGAGAAAAACGAAGCATTATGGTTGCTTGTGAAAAGACACAATTTTCTATAATGCGGCAATAACAATATTTTTTTCCCGACAGCTAGCAATACTGTTTATCGGAAAAGTCGAAGGCTCTTACGACAAATTGGAGTCTGAAGGGACGTTTGAGAACACCTCGACCGCACTTTTAGGTGTTCTGTTTCCAATATAATGTGCGGTGGTATAAAATATTATGAAAGCGTATGGGAAAATATCGAAAGCCATAAATAAGTTAAAAAAAAAAAGTTTCGCTTTAGACTTATAAGGTGATCCATAGTATGTATACTATTCCGAAGGAGCTTATTCTATAAACAAAAACAAAAAATATTAGCCCAAAATGAGGGTGTTTTCCGAACTTTTTCACCCGTTCAAATCATTATTAAACGTACGAAGATTGATCAAGATTGCTAACCTAAACAGCTGAATAATTGAGTTTGAACTGATTCGGCCCCAAAACAGCAGAATTTTACATAGTGTTTTTTTTTTTAAAGAGATATGTCGAATTTCTCTTTTCGGGATACTTAGTATACATATTATGAATCACCTTTTATAACAGTGCTTACAATTTTTTATCATAATTCTAATTCCAACTAACAACTAACACAATTACACCTGGATAAAATAGAACGGCCCTGTGCCATCAACTTTGCGATTTTGTTTAGGCGGTGACATAACTTGGCCGTCAAAGATGTATGGTTCAAAAGAGGCGTTTCATCAATATATGGAGCCTGGGCCTGCACTGTGAACACTACTCTAAAATATGGCTTAGCAATAAAGTAAACGTATTTAATTGGTTATTTTATTTAAATTGACTTCGTTCTAAGGTACATTATGATTTTCTTCGACAAAGAGAGCAACACACAGCGCTACAAAAATATGGCGGATGGACGTGCGTGAAATGTCATTTTGACAACCTACATTTATCTGACAAAACAAAAACATCAAATCAAACACATGACATGAAAAATATATCAATGTCAAGTCAAACGCCAATTATAAACCAACATGGCGGCCTACAAATAGTGTTCACATAGAAAAAACTTACCAGAAGAACTATTCTTGTACCATCGCATTTGTCTTCAAATTAATGAAATTGTATTTTTCTTGTAATCTCCTATTTTTTCCTAATTTTTCTATGTAGTGTACATGGGCCAGGCCCAGAATCAAATGGCTCCTTTGTGTAAAAAGCGCTGACACGTTGGCATTTGAATGGAAATAAGACGTCGTGGAACAAAATAATTTACCAAAATCGAACTCACCTCTTGTCTTGGTTAGTAAGCTATTATGATTATTCAAAGTGTTATAAGAATTAGAAAGCGCGATATCAATGCATACTTCGAATTTTTAACGAAAGGCATAAACTTGAGATAAGGCTTCTCACGGGCCCCATGTATGATACTATCCGCTTCAATTAAAACAGTAATGGGCGGGCGATGGCCCCAGAACATTATGTAGGTCATAATGGTCATATGGTTTTCTATGGGTCCTAGAATTTAGTTTTTATCATCTGTATTCTTAAGTTACCTGAAATAAAATTTATATTTTTATATTATATGATATTGTTATTATTATGTTCAAATAAATCCACTCAGGTACAATGCAATAAGATTTCAAACCCCAGGCTTTCTTCCGACAAGTCCTATAATGAAATTCCTTATAGCAAGAGCGTAGAGCTTAATTCTGGAATGTTACTGGGTTCAATATGATGTTGTATTGTTTAGCTGGATTTGAGTCCCATCCGCGTCCGTGCTTAGTTTAGAGTTAAATCCCTATGGAATACTACCTCTATTTCGATTCGAGCTCCATCTTGGAAACTAATATAGAGAAGGTATTAGATAGAGTTAAGCAATCAAATGGAACGATAATTATTATTCAGGTGTACTAGTCAAAACTCTTTTACATTAGCATTAGATATTGAGTATTTTGATCAGATCTTTTCAAATCAAATATACATATTTGAAGTCATAAATACTTTATGTACACTATGACACCCTCGCTCGTCATCAAAACAAATCTAATGACACCATTTATCAAAATCTATAAGGTTTTGGTTTGTTATATGGTAAATCGATTTTTATAATGGTAAATCGAATATCGAGGTTTATCGGTTATGAGCCGCCATAAGGGTTTAAAATACCATACCAGAAAAATAACACCACAATAATTAGCAAAATAAATCAAGTCGTTTAGACTACATGTGGGTGGACTATCCGAATAGACATACAATACACCCGAAATATATATTATTACTATATAATATAGGTATATAACCTTTCTCTTAGCAGTGGGGTAAAAATAAGCAACTTAGAACAGCAAGCCTCGTGTCCAGTCCCAACTGGCAGCGTGTCTAACCAAACGGATTTATAACACAAGATTAAATCAGGGATGTCCCACAAGCACGACCCAATGGCGGAAGCATATAATCACGCAGTAAACCACAACAACCTTGCTCCAATAAAAACCGTGCTAAACCTACGCAAACAAAATAAGTGTAAAAACCCGGTCAAGTGCGTGTCAGACAATGCCCAGCGTAAATTACAAGAAGGAGCTGACATGGAAAACTCTTTAGATCAGCAGCAGAGACGGACGGACTGGCAGCGAAGCAATTCGGCTACGGCTGAAAAGAGGTCATTTACAATGTGACAGGCTAACGGCGAATAGAGAATTCCTTGCCATAAAAAAAGAAGAAGAAGGATGCCTTGTCGGACTACGGGAATAAAAACCGTCGCCACTAATACCCAATTACTCAGGTATGTAGGTACCTACTAAAAATATACTTCGCAATCAATCTTCAATGCCCATCATAAAATCTGTCAGAGCACGCAGTAGTATTTTCTTTAACTTTCAAACAAAATCCCTGTAGTTTGCCAAATTGATACCCGAACCCACATAAAAATAAATTATAGAAACGATCTGCTCTGCGAGGAACAAGCGTATAACAAATAAACTCTACTTAGCATAAACATCGTTTTAGCTACGCTGTAATCGGTAAACGGTGATGCAATGAAGTCTAATGTGCGTAAACTTTCAGGTTACCATAATTAATGACACCCTACCTTTTACCTAATGGCACAAATTGAAAGCTTCTAATGACTTTTCCAGGTAGCAATCTCGTAATTTGTTACACTTAGCACGCAATGATATCTAGAGGATGAATACACCCAAGTTTGTAATGGAAACAGCAAAGATTTTCACTTGCAATGGCCCAAAATATCAGTCACTCAGTACTGAGCTTTCGGGTAGTAATAAAAGCTTTTTCCATTGGTGACTGTATAAGTGTATAATAAAGAGACCGATACTTTGCTGCATATTGAGCGGTATCCGCTACGATTCGTCCGCTAACTGTGCAGCTCACCACACGTTTTACTCGCTCACCCTCGCGTTAATGTTTAAAGACCATTTGCCGACAATCAACCTTATCATAACAGCGGTAACGAATTAAACATTAGCACTCGAAGGAAGTAGAAAGCGATCCCAACTCACCGGGGCCAAAGGCACTACAAAACACTTGTTTGTAATTTAGTTTAAGTTCGACAAAAGCTCCTTTCACTGTTATTGATGGCCACTCGACTATTGAAAGCCGCAGACACTAAAATAAATCATTTCTGTTCGATGGACACTCGCTCGCGTGAATCATGAGAATACATTTCAATTAGAGTGTTATAAATCTTTAGAATTTCCGAGAACTCATACTTCCCACCATTATTGCCGGCTAAGAAAAAAACGAGATCTAGGTTTTGAAAGATTAACGAGGAATGAGGACAGACATTTTCATTACGTTTATGAATTGCAACAGAATTGCAGATATGAAGCCGAGGATGTGTTAAAATAAGTTATCGCGCCATAAATTCCGCACCAGCGTGGATGTTTTCGTCACGAACGAGGCGATCATTTGTAGCAGATTTTTCTAAAATTAGTGCATGACACGGAATCGATAACGATCGGCTGGACGATAATTTTAGCGTACCGAACATTCTTCGCAGCTATAAAACAATAAAGGAGACGGCGGGTAACGTGCCTACCTAGCTGTAGCTAGAACCTAAGTATAGCAGGTAAAGGTTAACGCTTTCGTTAACCTGATATTGGCAGATATTTCACTGGAGACACATTCACGGGTTCGGCAGTAGAGAATCATCCACTGGAGTTTCATAAAAATACACACGGTGAAATTGAATAGGAACGAATCGAAAACACCTAGCTCATACTGAGGTTTATTATAGATATTTATAACAACCAACCTCAGTCGTTGCTGTGAGTAAAACGTTGTTTGATAGTTCTAAAACCACCGCACCGTTTGAACACGGCATAAGTCAGATTTACCTCCAATCAAGGTTTTAATAATTAAAAATGAAGATAAAAGAATAAAGATGAAAGTTTCGGAAGCATAAAGAAACATAATGAAAAGCTAAGTGCGAATGTGCGATAAACCGGAGTAAATATTATCGGCCAAAGTTCATGGACTCTTAACTGTAATAGTTCATGAAGTGGCGAAACTCCCTCCGATTTGAGTCAGTAAATTTTTCCAATACTTGGCGAGCTTCTGGACGGTCGTTAACAAGTAATAGGAAGAAAATACGTAATTTTGCTAATGTAGAGCAGGAATGACAAAGTTTTCAGCAATGTCGTGGAGCTTGAGCGACTCGGCCGTCACGCACCTAAGGGTTCAAATGAGGCAAAACTTCAAAACTTTCAGCCCGAAGAAGCTAATGGGGTTTTCAATTTAGTAGGCGATTGCTACCAAATGAGTAGTCTCGGGCAGAGTGGCCACTCGAACGCCTCGTGTTGTGGCAGCTGGTGATTACAGTGCTTTCGGGTGCCGATCGATACACTCGTTTTTCCGCGAACGAGGTCTGATTGCCTCGCAACGCGCCAACTTCTCATAGATATTAATGAAATTGTAATGGATGGATTAACTACTGAACCTTTTCAAAATAGAACCAATGTAATCTCGACTGCAAAGCTTTGTCACAACACTAAACAAAGCTACTACCTATGAGTGCCGTGCATTTTGACGTAGAAGAAGAAAACCTTAGAAGTGAAACATCCTCCATTCTGCCAGCATTTAGCTGTAACCTGTCAATGAGAAGAAATAATACGGATTCAAACCAACACTTAGCTCTAACTAGCTCTAGAAGGGATTACACTTGTTTGTACCTAAGTAGATGCATACATTCCTACCCATCCTACGTATACTTACAACTTAAATCCCCATTAAGTATATCCTCAGATCTTATTACGTTCAAGCAAAACCAAGCATTAAACAACACAGTAGGTACGTTATTCCTAATTCCTAAGCTATTCTCGGAATTAATTATCTAGTCCTTTGAACAGAATTACTACAAGGTGCGCGTAAAATGTTTCATCTTGATCATTGACGTTTTGATGTTACATTTTGTAATCGGATTCTCTGTAATTTTCACGCTTCCATTGAATTGTTTTTTGTTTGATGTTGATTTAAATGGGTAATTTCTATGATAATTATTGCTACTTGTGTGTTCGTTCAATGGTTTAAGGTTTCAGAAGCATTCAAGTGCGAATCGTAATAAATTTTCAGAATTGTATAAAAACTAGCTTCCGTCTGCGGCTTCGTTGGCGTGTTGCTCGTACAGCCTATGTCCGTCCTCGGTGTTAAAGATATCTTCATAGCTTTCATGAAACTCCGTTCAGCCTTACGGATCTGAGTGGCAACAAACACACGCAACCTCTCACAAACTTTCGCTTTTATTATAGTATAGTGGTTCGCCTCGAACTGAGATCTCGCGATGTTCAGTAAAAGTGGGTGCTTCGATGATCGTTCAGGTTTTGGACCTCTATACATACGCGTATGCATAGGTACATATCTTAGCAACGCCTTGGCCGATTTAGCTCATATTCTTACCAGCAAATTGTTATATTACAAAATGTTGACTAAAGTACATGCAGATCGGATTGACGGACGGTTCGAAAGTTATGCTCTAACAAATATACATACAAACATACAACGACGATTCGTCCAAGTTATTTGAAATATCTTCGCTCGCTTCGCTCACTCGATTGAGTATTGACTAGCAGGAAGTATTTTTTTCTGAAGGAGTTATTTTCTTACAAAGTTTAACCACCCACTGCACCCCCTAAGGATTCCATTCTTAGTGTACCCACGAATGAAAATCTTTGGTTTGATTATTATCTTAGATACAGAGAGAGAGTAACGGAATAATTATGCAGAAAAAATAATCGTGAGTGCCTAATAGTAAGTATAAATAATTTAGTGCAATTACCTTAGTCACAATCACAAATCTTAATATAAATAGGTACATCACGAAGTACAAACTCTTGGCAATAGTACCTAACTAACATATCATTTCGTAAGCTCGTCTGTAGACGACTATTAATGAGGGTTATTATACAACGTGTTCCGTAATAGTAATAACTAGTAAGTATACAACCCGAAAGGCTTGTATACTTACTAGTACTAGTACGTAGAGCTTATTCAACCGGAAGAACATAAATTAAAGAAAACAAAAAAACTTTTTTTTTCTCGTTCTTTTGTTGAACTTGCGGATTTGCGATGAACTTTGATTGAACACCTTCTTATGGAGCTAAACAGCAACAAGTGGTGATAGGAAATAAAAAAATCTTTATAACGTACGAAATTTTCGACGTCAAGGATGCTACCTAAAACATATGGATTGAGTTTGAACTAATTTGATCCCAGAACTGATTTCTGCATAGTGGTTTATTCAATTTCTGCATAGTGGCTTACGAAATGTCGAATTTCCAAAAGTCGTAGAACAAACTTTATTGCCAATGGGGCGTAGAATAAGCCCCTTTCGGGATATTATCCATATTTTCAATCACCTTATAATTCTCGCCTGCAATTAGGATCATCGTAGTACTCCATTCATTCAACCTTTGATTAGAGACCGGTCGATTTGGCTGACTATATTACCTATCGCCAACTGACCTACCCACATAATATTGTTGACGCATAGAAGTTACATACTATGCGTTTTGACTTTTGAGAGCTTGTTTCTTGCGCGTACCTGCAGGATGAGGAATGAAATGAGCAAGTTTAAAAAGTGTCAAAAGGATTTGACTGGCCTCATAGCTCAGTTGGTAGTAACTCTGCCTTCTGCGCTAGAGGTCGCAGGTTCGATTCCCGCTCTGGACAAACATTTGTGTGATGAACACAGATGTTTGTTCCGTGTCTGGGTGTTAAATATAATTATATTATGTATATCAGTCTCTGGAACCCATAGTACAGGCAATGCCTAGTTTGGGATCAGTTGACCGTGTGTGATATGTCCGGAATATTTGTTTGTTTATATTTATTTTGATTCTGTCAGGTAAACGTGCTTGTGATAATAACGTAGGTATTGCAGACATCCATAGGCGACAGTGACAGCTTACCACCAGGCGGGACGTCTTGTTTGTCTGTCATTAAATTAAATTCACCATTCCATTCAATACTGCATACTGTTTTACTCTGACTCAATTTTTTATATTTATTAAATGTGATGAGAGTGAATTAAGCTAGAGGTATGTCAGGATCGTAGCAAGAGGAAAGCCGTGGTCTCTGGCTACCCCTCTGGAAACAGGCGTGGTTTTATGCATATATGTAAGTTTATTTCTGAAGTAATCAGTTAAATGTTCTGTTCACCGTTTACGCTAATAAAAAATTACTCGATTAGTCAAACGCAATACTTGTTTTCCCTACATACCTATGCTGTAAATTGTAAACGCAAATAGCAGTAGGTACATATTCAATAACGACATAGTAACCGAGATTCACGAGAAACTAACAATGCCACCGTTTTGAAAACCTATAATCACCATCACAATGGACTCAGTCGATGTTTTAATACTAGTCCTTCATAGTTAAACTATAGTAATGAACATAGCTTATGAAAACACGGTGGCTAGGCCCCGGCAAGAAGGGTTTGAATTCAAATAACATACTAAATGGAACTGCACTTATTCCTGAAATCTCTACAGCTATGTCGTAGATGGCCATGATAATGGGGATCCAAAATATAACGATACCCACTATTGGGGACAACTTAGTTAATATTTGGGGGACAATACATGTGAAGTAAGAGCGAAGATCTCTTAAACAACTTAGACGAATCGCCTTTGTATGTTTATTTCTTAGAGAAGATATTTGGAACCGTTTATCCGATCTGCATGGAATTTAGTAGGTCAACAGTTTGTACTATAAAGATTTGCTTTTAAAAATATAACTTAAATTAGCCAAGGGATTGCTAAGTACAAAATTTGTTTTAATAAATAGTAATCACCATCACAATGGACACTTAATATCCCATAATACAAATGCATGAAGTGGGTTGTCATAAAAGATCTTTGTTTACACATTCCAAAACTACCTATATTTTGTCTAGGCCATATTGTTTTTCAATGACTTCGTTGTTCAGGTATTATTTATGGCATATTAGAACCTGCTAAAGATGTGAATTTTAAAGTTTATCTTATTTGTATCTCAAAGATCAGATGATCATCCACTGGTTATTAGAAGGGTCGCTTTGTTGTTTTCCGGTACCTAAGTATTTCGTGGTTTGGAACGTCTAGCTTTTAAATACCGACCTGCCGCAATTATATACAGTGGTGGTCATCTAATTAGAAACACCTAGTCACCTGACATTTTTATAAAGTAACTAACATTATTATAGCATTTAATAGGAGGTAATTTTTTTTTTCACTACTTTACAATGTACTTTAATATCTCTAGTTTAATTACAAGCAATAATATTTGACAACCAAGACGACAATAAAAATAAATATCAGTGAAACAAAAAGTATCAATATCGTTAGGACTGGCAGAATGGACAACTAATTAGAAACATTGTATGACTTGGTTCGCAATTTGATTTTTTAAACTGAAATACAGTTCTCACAATTGTAAATATTGCCACCATTTCTAACTCATTACGAAAAGTTACTATTTATTGTTGTTTTATTAAAAATGGGTAAAAATAAGAGCTGTGATGCAGCAACGAAAAAAATTATAGTGAATTTTCATTTAAAACAAAAATGGAGTTACAGAAAGATCGCCGATTACTTGGAATGTTCCGTAAAGATGATATTTAACGCCCTCGCATATTTCAAACTACACGGAACATCAGATAACGTGCCAAGAAAACTTCGGCCCAGGGAGACTACAGTTCAAGAAGACAGGCTTATGCTTCGATTAGCTAAGGCGGACCCCTTTAAAGGATCCAATGTTATAAGAAAAGAGGTATTTTCAGAAGACGATCCTCGACACGTGTCCACTAAACTAGTTCGTAGACGGTTGGTTGAAAGAAAATTGTTAGGAAGGATCGCTAGAAAAGTACCACTACTAACCAGGCAACATAGAGAAAATCGTCTAGCATTCGCTCGCAAATATGGCAGTTGGACTATTCATCAATGGAAAAAAGTTTTGTTTTCAGATGAAACTAAAATTAATTTGATTAATTCCGATGGAAAACGATATGTACGACGACCAATAAACGAGGCTTTGAATAACAAGTACACTAAAAAGACAGTTAAGCACGGTGGTGGAAATGTAATGGTGTGGGGATGTTTCTCAGGGTACGGGATTGGTCCCGTGAGAAAGATTGAAGGGCAAATGGATCAATATCAATACAAAAAGATCTTGGAAGGGACAATGATTCCATATTCCGAGGAAAATTTGCCAGTAACTTGGATATTTCAGCATGACAACGACCCAATGCACACAGCACGCAGCGTTAAAGCGTTTCTTACAGAACAATCCGTGACAGTATTAGAGTGGTCTGCCAATAGTCCGGATTTAAATCCCATAGAAAATTTGTGGCACACTATAAAGACCAACCTGTCGCAGAAACACGTTACTAATATTCATGGACTTAACAGTGCATTTGAAGACGCTTGGAGAAGTATTCCTGTAGAAACTTGTTATAAATTGATTGAATCAATGCCGTGTCGCTGCAAAGCTGTTATTGATAATAAAGGCTACCCTACCAAATACTAATTGTCTAAGGATGTAGTATTTTTAGTATTTTTCAAAAAGGGGTTTTGTTCAAATTAAAAATGATTTAAGTAATGTTTTTTTTGGTGTTTCTAATTAGTTGTCCGGTTTGTATCTCGTTTTTTATTTTGTTATTAATATAACTTTCAGTTTTAGAAAAACAACCGTTGTTTTCTGTTATTAAAATGCTATAACAATGCAATATAATATCCGATACATCGATTTTAATACGCAGGAACACTCAATGATACGTTAAAAATTAGTTCGAAAGGGAATTTGCAATAAAAATATAAACCCAGGTAGGTGTTTCTAATTAGATGACCACCACTGTATGTAAAATTTAATCGTATATTTAGCAATTTTATTTTAATTACAGCGGTGCCTTATAATTTTTGTTTGTGGTTTTATTTAACCTTTTCATAGTGGTTACGCTCGCGTGTCAATTTGTGGTCAAGGTTTTCTGTTGTTCGTTATTATTTATCAGCTCCCTTTGTTGTAAAGGTACTCGTACGTAGTAGCTCAATCGTTTGCCGTAACCGATAAATATTCGTTCGAAAAATCGATTCATTCTCCGGATTTCTTGGGTTTGTTTTGACTGGCCGCTAAGCCCGGCTCAATTTCCCGTATCGGGACAAAATCTAGTGTTAAGTCTGTTCTGTTTAGCCCCCGGGTTTCGGAACAGATATTTAGTTTCTGTTACTGAACCTACATGTGATTGCCACTTAACTAAACTTAACTAAACTATGTATAAGTGACTCGCGTGTCGCACCATGAAATATTGTGTGAGCTTCTGTAATCGGTGTGGCGGGCGATGAGGGAAGTAGGCTACTTGTACTAACAGAATTACAGACCACCACACCCGTAATTTTCCCGCCGCGGAACGAGGCCCATAAAATAGCGTTATGAAGATGTATAATGGTTTCATAACACGAAAAATCGGAAATATGGATGTCAGCTTGTGCCTTAGTTAAGCAACTTCTAATACCTACTGCTGCATTAAGTAGCCATGCCAAGCCATGTTGGCCTAGTGGAAGGTAATCCAATTTTCGGACCAGCTTGATGTAGACCTGTTTCAGTTAGCTGAACAGACATCTAACGCAGCTATTTACTATACCGGGCTACATACAGGCTGGTCAAAGAAAATACTAACTAGTTGTTAATTTTTATAAAGTAGAGACTGACATAGCAGAAAGTCGAGTTAAGGTCCCAAAATAAAACGGTATTTTGAAAAACCTACTGCTTTTTTTACTGATGGTAATGGTCCATCAGTAGGCAAACAAGCACTAATGCAAAAATCTGCTGTTTTGTGGTCAAATCAGTCCGAATTCATTTATAGTATAAATATATCACTGTTTATGGTAGCAATCTCGAACTTCTCGTGGATTTAATAATTACCTAGATAGGTTTAGAGAGAACAAAAACAGCAGATTGAAAAATGTCGGTAAAGATATTGAATATTTTGATGATGGTAATGGTCCATCAGTAGGCAAACAAGCACTAATGCAAAAATCTGCTGTTTTGTGGTCAAATCAGTCCGAATTCATTTATAGTATAAATATATGACTGTTTATGGTAGCAATCTCGAACTTCTCGTGGATTTAATAATTACCTAGATAGGTTTAGAGAGAACAAAAACAGCAGATTGAAAAATGTCGGTAAAGATATTGAATATTTTGAAATGTATTATTCCGATAGTTTTTTTTTGTTTTTGTTGACAGATTTTGGGATAACATGTATACTAGTTACGGAACACGTTGTAGTTAAATGATGCAACTCAAAGTAAATATAATTTTTAACTTGTTGTTTGAATATGAAAACGAAAAAAATAGGCGTCCGTACGACAACGACGACGTAAATAATTACGACTGCTATGCTTGTATACGTTATGTAATATCAAGGTAAATATAGTAGAAGGTGCTAAATTGTCTTTGGTATTAAGTACCTATCATACAGTTTTTTTTGTTTAAATACGTTAGATTATAATTTAAATCAAATTATGTTTGAAACAATAAACATCAAGCAATTAAGAGGTGTTGATTGAAGCTTAATTCAAGGCGAAATTTTTAAGACAACTCTTAGATTAAACTTCTATTTTAAACTTTAATTTAACAACTAATAATTACCTTCACATGGGTCACAAAATAAGGCACCATTTAAATATTTTTTCCCACCATTAAAGGCTATAAAAATAATAAAAAATTCTGTGTTGTCTAGCTAATCACTCAAGACAGAAAAATAAAATTATATACCGAATAAGTACCTACTTAATCCATTCCAAATCAGAAGAAAACTTTGAAGCAGGCCTTATACCAACCTATTCTATGAAGGTTGTTGGCCAAAGAGAGATTTAGTACCATAGTAAGTGAAAGCTCTTCCCTGATTAGCTTTCAAAGACAAACTGTACTATTTGGTTGGTTGCCAGATTTAGGTTAGGAGTTTATTGTGCTAAAGCAAATATTTTTAGCTTGACATAAAATATTATTGTTACAGAAGGGGTAACAGTCCCTAGCTACCAACTAAACAGTAAAGTAGGTTGGCCAATTTTAGCAACATCAAGATTCCACATCCAATTTATTAATTGTTGGCTACATGTCTAATATTGGTACCAGACTTTTGTCTTTGAGATGGTCAGATGCATGCAGTGGGATCTTAGATCTGGCCTATACCCAACAGTGGCTACAGTTGCTGAATGGTCTTCTCACCTTAGGTACTTTTGCATGGAGTCCAGTCCTCACATCCCGGATGGTGGCAATGTCCAGCAGTTCCACCTCCATGTTTTGATCTGTCCAGAACAGGAAGAAGCCCTTGGGGTCTACCCGGAGAGTGACTGGGAGGCCAGTGCCCGAATCCTGGATAATAGAGTAAGGATAGTAATGAACATTTTCTTAACCAAAATCCTATTTGCTATTCTTGTGGCAGAACTTAATTATGTTTAGGGAGTTAAGTATCTACTGGGGCTTCTATCTTTGGGTAAATTTTTGAACATAATGGTGAAATGGATACTTTTTGGACTTTGTTATTACATACTAATATTTACTATGAATGGATAGCCCCTAAATAGAAAGAAAAAAACAAACAAAATACAACAAAATTACACATTTTTTTTAAAGTTTACTGATTATTGATTAAACATTATGCTGGTTGCAGCAAACTAGTCTGATGAGGTTGAATGATGACCAGTGCCTTTGTAAAATTCCAGTTATAGAAAAACCAATTAGAGATGACTTATTTACAAAATGAAAACATTGTAAGCAACATTGTTACTTGCACTAAAGTTTACAATTTTATTTATCTCTCTATAGTAATATACTCAGAGACTACCTATGCTGCCTGGGTACATTGTATTTTGAAACTAGCAATCTGTGATGGTTACTGAGATTGAATAACCTAGGTACATGCTATTGTTTTTAATTTCTGTAAGTATAAAATATGGACAAGTTAGTTTTACATACCTCGTCCCACTTGATGAATTTCTCCCCATCCTGCAGGGCTTTGGGCACCTCAATGGGCTTCCAGCTGAGCCTGGCAGATCGCGAGCTGGCAGTCATTGTGAACGACAAATAATTTACGCGATAATATGAGCAGCAGTGCTCATCACAGGCGTCATCTTCCTCACTGAGCACGAATTTATTTATCTGCAAGTGCTATCAACGGTACGCTCAGCTGTGTTGGATACCACTAGCTGAATGGTAGATGAGACGGACATACGACCCGCGAATCCCGCGATACGAAACTAAATCAATAACGAACGACCGACCAACGAAGTGCAACTTAGTACGCGATAAACAACACCTGCTATCTAATTATCTAGCAAAGATTTTTCCCACATATTTAGCCCGTCGACCAACAGACAGCCACCCAAAAATCTGTCACGGACTGGCTGGCTGGACTAGACGGAGACGGACGACAAAAAAAATCGCTATTCTCGATCGCTCGCGCGCCTCGCCTTGTTTCTTTTCCCTTTCGGACTGGCTATGGCATCTTAGGCCTGACCGCCAAGTCTTACGTGTATTTTTTGCCTACTGAGTTTCTCTTGACATAATTACCTACTTGACATTGGCAATATTGACTGCGATACAGCAGAAGCCAAAATCGAAAAAAAAAAAGAATGTACGGTAAGATAATGTATTGAACGACAATGCACGCAACGTAAGACCCTACAATTGGATGCCAAGTGACTTCAACATTTAGTGCAAAGCCTGATATTTTATAACTTTTGTTACTAGAACATCGGCGGCTGCTTCCACGGCACACTCACCGCTATTGGTAGCCTATGTATCATCATCATCATCAGCCTGTAGAAATCCATGGGTGGACAAAGGCCTTACCCCAATTAACGCTACCTACTTCCACAAACATATTAAAAACTAGATTTTGACCTGGGTAGTTAGTTCACTTCCTTCACACGGTGGCTTCGTTAGATTGTGTATTTTTAGGTTGTGCATTATCTACACGCGTTGATAATGTACAGCCAAATAATCCATGACACAGGTTTTTTTTTTTTTTTCGAAGTTTTTTCCCTTTCGGGCTGGCTATGGCATCTAGGCCTTACCGCCAAGTCTTACGTTTATTTTTCCTTGTTATTTTTATTCTTTCGTCTTTATTTTTCATCTTATTCATGGTCAAGTCATCGTCAAGTCAAGTCAAGTTCAGTTTTAGTAAGATATGATGGTGGCTATTTTACTAAAACCTCGAGGGACCTCTTAGCGCCAACTCGAAAAATGACGATACACGAAATCATTCTACTTCACTTCACTTGTGCGGTTTACTCAAACAATATTACGCAAAACACCACCATAATTACACAATATTATTCAATTTAACACTAGTTTTGTAAAATAAATTGAGAGCGCAACATCACTTCACAAGTTCCCGCCAAAAAGTCTCACACAGGTTTTGTTTTATTTGTCTTTAGATTATCGATGGCATTTGGCATTAAGAGATGCATTATCTGGCTCTATGTGTACATTATATCGTCCGTCACCCAATAAAAAAAGTGATTAGCGATTTTATTAATTTTATATTAAAAGGCAAAGACGTATGTCTATTGTTTCACCATTTTATTTGCAGAGCACAGAACACAGATCATAAACAGTCACAGAGTGATATACCAAGAAACAGATTATCTCAACACAGCCCCTCAATTTGTAGAGGTTTATACCTATAAAGATCACAAATTGAATCTAAGATAATATGAAAATTGTAGACACAGAAATTGTAAGACTACATATTTTAATAAACTTATTAAGACTCTACCTAACTTTTTCAATGTAGAATAGCATGTAGACATAGCTGCAGTTAACTCTAAGATAGAATAAAATGAATGTTTACAAACAAAATAAGTTTTTTCTACTTTTAAACATAAAAACATATAACAATAATAACGGATAGTGTTTCTATTTAGCCCTTCAAATAGCAACATCAAGTTAATAAACCACTAAATAAAAACATTACAATCATAATATATTAGCAAGAGAGATACCCATCTAAGGTAGTTAACCTAATACACATTTAATCTTTCACGGAAATATACATGCTTTCTTGCAGGCAATGCCTTTGTGAAAATATCAGATATATTTTCCTCTGTAGGTACATATGATACAGACACAATTCTCTTATTTATTACATCTTTTATGTAATGATATTTAATGTCTATGTGCTTTGAGGCTTTAGTATTTATTTGGTTTTGAATCAATTTAATTGTACTTTGGTTATCAATGTAGATGTGAGCTGACACTGTTTTACTATTAAGAAATTCAGAGAGTAGGCCCTTTATGTGTACGAGTTCACTTACTGCATGTGCTCCTGCTATGTACTCTGCCTCAGCTGTTGACAAAGCTGTACATGTCTGCTTTCTGGAAAACCATGATATCAAATTGTTACCTTGATAGATAGCACATCCACTGGTACTTTTCCTGTCAACCTTGTCAGCTGCCCAGTCTGCATCTGAATAAGCCTCTAATTGAGTATGATTACCTGTATTGTTATATAGCAGCCCCTGAAACTGAGTTTCCTTGAGGTATCGTAAGATCCTTTTACCTGCTGTCCATAATTCTTGTGTTGGTTTATCTAGAAATCTACTCAAGTATGATACTGCATAAGTTATATCCGGTCTAGTATTCATTGAGATGTAGAGTAGACATCCCACTAGTTCTTTAAATGGCACTTCAATTATGTTTGAGGATGTTTTTGCATATAAATTTGTTTCCATTGGAGTTTTATTTCCTTTACAGTCTTGCATTTGAAATCTTTCTAAAAGCTTTGTTATCATCTCTGTTTGTTTTATTTCCATTTCATTTTGATTTCTATTTACCTCCAATCCTAGATAGTTCTTAACTTCTCCCAGATCCTTCAGTTTAAATTCCTTTTCCAGCTTCTTTATTATTATATCTTCTTTTCCTAAATATAAAATGTCATCGACATACAATAGTAACCAATTTGGTCCTTTCCCATATAGGCATGAATCATGTTTTGATCGTGTAAATCCTTCTTTTATAATAAACTCATGAAATCGTTTATTCCAACATCTTGGTGCCTCTTTTAATCCATATAAAGCCTTTTTCAATTTAAGCACTTTTCCTTGACTGATGTTTAATCCTTTTGGGCATTTCAGAAAAACATCTACATCCAGATATCCATTCAAAAATGCAGTAGGCACATCAAACTGTTTCAATGGCAAATTTTGTTGTACTGCTAGACTTAGCATCAGCCTTATTGTAGATATTCTGGCTACTGGGGCATAGTTATTCACTGAACTGTTTTGCTGGAAACCTTTTGCAACTAAGCGTGCTTTCTTTGTACCATCTTGTTTTGTTCTAAAGATCCATTTAGTATCTATAGCTTTCATTCCTTTAGGTAAATCTGTTATTTCCCATGTTTCTAATTTTTCAAGGGCATTTAATTCCTTATTAATCTCATTACTCCAACCTTTGCTCATTGCCTCCTCATAATCTTGAGGATCTCCCGATATTAAACAATATGCTGTATATAGCTCATAATCCTCTTGAAATCTACTTGGCTTTTGTATGATTCTTCCTGATCTTGTCTTTTGTTCTGGTATTTCTTCTTCTGTATCCTCATAATCATCACTGTCATTTTCAATTTCTATATTTTCATTTGCTGGTTTCTTTCTGCTATTTTCATCTTCTACAGTTTTCTCAGAATCTTTTTCATTCAACTTTCCACTATTTTCATCTTCATAGTATATCTGATCACTTTCCTTAGTTTTCTTTTCTGTATATTGTATTTGACTTTCATCAAATCTCACATCTCTTGACACAATAATATTGTTGTTTTCAGGATCCCATAGGCGATATCCATTTTGTTGATATCCCACAAATCTCATTTCTTTTGCTCTTTCTTGAAATTTGTCTTGTTTTGGTAATATATGAACCCACACTTTAGATCCAAAAACTCGAAGTCTTGACAAATTCTTGTTTCCAAACATCTTCTCCGCTGGGGTTTGGAAGTTTATTGCTGAGGATGGGCAGCGGTTGATTTGATAGTATTATATTGTTTATTGTGTTTACAGTTTTTATATTCCCATAATCGAGAATCGAGAATAAACAGATTCAAGAAAGTTTCGTCTAGAACTAGAAACGATGCCTGACGTCGACGTTGTTGAAGAAACTGCTGAACAAGAGCATAAACAAGAACACAGTCCCAGGAAACGTATCCGGCATCGTAAGAAACAACTTTACGACAACATTCTCAAGCAAATGGAGTTTTACTTCAGTGAAGCTAATTTAAGTAAAGACAGATTCTTGGGTGACCTTGTGAAGAACGATCCATGGGTTCCTTTGGACCTGTTTCTGAAGTTTAACAAAATACGCACACTTTCGCAGGATCTAAATGATATTGCAAAGGCTATGAAGCATTCCACTTTGTTAGAACTCTCGGAGGACAGAACAAAAGTAATAACATTTATCGAGCAACATAACCTTCACATACATTTATTAATTTTTTTACAAAGTTATTGAAGTGCTTTCATAAAGATTTCTTTCTTTTACAGGTTAAGCGCAAAGTGCCAGTCCAGCCTTATAATGCAGACGAAAGAACTGTCTATGTGGAATCAATTCCAGTGTCCGCCACACGTGAGTGGCTACAGCGAGTGTTTTCTGAACATGGACCAGTCGCCTATATCTCTTTACCTACGTTCAAAAACTCGAAAACTATAAAGGTGCATTTTTGCTTATTAATTCATTAAAGTTCGTCTGATAAATCTCTAGTGCAATTGTAGTTCTTTAAAAGTCTTCAGGCATCCCAATGGCCAACTTCAGTTCAGCTGCAGTCACCGGATCTAGTTGGCCTAGATCTGCTGACCACATTGCACTTTACTATTTAATAAAAAAAACTGTTGTTCCCTTACATAAGACAGAAATTATACTTGGTTAAATTTTTTGTGTTTTCTAGGGATTTGCGTTCATAGAGTTTACAACCCAGGAAGATGCTCAAAAGTGTCTGAGAAAATTTACTGAACTGGGGTGCAAGTTACCCACTTTTATGCCCCCTGAAGAATTGTCTTCAGTAAAAATGTTCTCTGTGGATGATCCTCTGAATTCTGACTACAAAGAATCAGAAAAGGTGGAATATGAGCCTTCAAAGAAAAAGAAGAAGAACAAAGAAAAGAGACCTGTAAAAGGTCTGGAGCTAAAGCTTGGACAAGATTCTGATAGTGAGAAGAAAGCTGATACTCCAAGTGTGAGTGTTATTCTTTAAAACCATTTTTCATGTATGCATCTGCCAAAGTGTTCCAGAATTGACTGGTAATCGGAAAGTGCCTATTCAACTACACCCACCCACAGCTTCACTTGTGTAGTACCTGGATATAAAGTAGCTTATGACCCTCTGACTCTTAGTGCCTATTATTTCTTCTTCTTCTCGAGTCAGTTTTCTGCACAATGGAGATTGTTTACATTGACGAAAGCTCCTTTATAAAAACATATATAAAGAAGCTTGTTTTAAAACCTGTCCCTGCGTAATGAACAATCTAAAGGATCAGCCCACAAACAAATAAACTTTTGTATTTATCATATTACATGAAATTCTTATTTTTTCAGGATGAAAACAAGAGCATCACAAGCTCTACTCCTACAGAGGTAAGCTCAGTGCTCAAATAACAACTCTTTAGGAGTCTCTCGCGGATCTAAGCGTACATGAAGTTAGACATCAGGAGGTGCAGTAGAGTTTTTGGGAACTATAATCGCTCCGCTTGACAGATACTGCCAACTACATGGCAAGTCCGTCGGCCAAACTGTACATAGAAATAAAAATCAGCATTAATAATCTCATTTCTCTTCATATTATTGCGACTGCAATTTTTTCCACTTGCCATTTTTTCCACACAAGCCAACCTTTGTTTGTTAGTCATTATTTTGATTTACTTTTGTAGGAAAAAACTCTACTGCTGGAATCCAAAGATGGCATGTCAAGTCATGATGAAGGGGCTGGCGATCCAGACACTCCAAGGAAGAAGAAAACAAGAAAGCGCTCTAAGGAAAAGAACATAGGGGCCTTAGAAAAAACTGAAGCACCAAAAGGTAATTTCAGAATACCTACATTACATGCGGAGGAGGGCTCTTTGTTCAGAGTAGTATTACCACCTTGTTATAAATTCTTCCTGCAAGCAGTAATGCTTGCAATGCTGTGTTCCTGTTTGAAGGGTAGCTTGTGAAATTACAGACACATGAGACCAATGCATGTCTTAGGGTCGGCAAAGCGTGCTTTCAGGGTATTGCAAACGTCCATATGCTACCGTAGCTAATTACCAATGGAAGACCATATGCTTATAATAGTAATAATAATAAAGCCCTTTATTCAGAATTACAAGGTTACAAGTTATGTGTGTTTTGGTTTATCTATAAAATATCCCGTAATTCGGCGTGCCTCATGGCATAGGCCTCTAACATTTTCCACTGGGTTCTGTCTCGCGCTACCCTTCTCCAATGATGTCCAGCTGTGAGTTTTAAGTCATCCTCCCATCTCGTTTGTTGGCGTCCTCTTTTGCGTTTGCCATCTATTGGGTACCAGTCAGAGACAGTTGTGCTCCACTTTGCCTGTGTGTCTCGGATCATGTGCCCGGCCCATCTCCACTTCTGTTGGTCTATTCGTGTAAGTATGTCGGCTACTTTAGTTTTTTCTCTTATTTCGCTACTTCTCACTTTATCTTGTTTCTTTATTCCTGTCATGCTTCTCTCCATGGCTCTCTGGCAGCGTTCCAACTTTTCTCTGTGATGTTTGGTGAGTGACCAAGTTTCGCATCCGTAGGTAATGACTGGAAGTATACAGGTGTCGAAGGCTTTTCTTCTTATTGACAGACCTAGTTCCTTGGATTTAAAGACTTCCTTCAATGACCAGTAATTCTTCCACCCGTTTGCTATTCTTCTATTAATTTCCTTAGTAGTTTGGTCTTCGTGAGAGATTATGTGTCCTAGGTAGATGTATTCTTGCACATATTCAATTGGCAGGCTGTCAATTTCTATAGCTATTGGATTGAAGTTTGTAAGCAGTTTCGTTTTATCCCTGTTCATACTTAGACCTACTTTCATACTTTGCTCATTTAGTGATCTTATCATTTCTTCGAGTTGTGTCGGATTTTCCTCAAAGAGGATTATATCATCCGCAAATCTTAAATGGTTCAGTTTCACACCGTGTACATTGATAATACATTGAAATAATCAAGAACATCTATTCAAATAGCGAAGCGAGGATGCAACTAGAAACCCTAGGAAAAAAAGTTCAAGATCGAGAGGGGCCTGAGACAGGGGGACCCCCTATCACCGAAATTATTCACCGCTGTACTGGAGAGTATATTCCGCAAACTAGACTGGAACGGCTTCGGTATCAATGGCTCATATGCTTGTTTGCCACGAAATAAGGGCATGCTTCATATTAAACTAGCTTGTGCAGATTGATAAAGAAAGTACCACTGACAAGTATGTATGTAGGTACTACACCACCATTTTGCATCGGTGTTTTTGACTTCTGTTAGCAACAATAAGAAATTAAATTGAATTGACTTTTGTTATTCCAGTCACAAGTCTTGATTTTTGTGACAGGTGTTCTGTGGGGTATGCAAATCCTGCCCAAAGCGGAGTGGAAAGCCCTCCGGAACAAGTATCTGAATCTGCAACGGCAATTCATGAAGGAAATGAAGCAGAACTGGCGAGACCAGAGACACGCGTACTCGACCATACCAGCGCCGGCAGCGCCATCTTTTGATACAGGTTAACTACTTACAGTTAGTTTTAACACCTACGATTTTGTGGAGACCTTTCTTTATTACCTATCTAGAGCTCTTACTATAAGGGGAGGTGTTTAGGGTCGGCCACGCGTGCGTTATGCCTCTGGTAATGCAAGCGTTCATAGGCTACGGTAACCATTTACCAACAGGTGGGCCGTAAGCTAGTTTGACACCTTAGTTGTATTCAAAAAAACCTTAGACTGGGGGGGGGGGGCTTTAATTTAGGTAACTCTTTAGGCTCGGCATCCACCATCAATACAAAGCCAGATTATCCGTAGAGGTCGCGGGTTCGACTCCCGCACTGGACAAACATTTGTGACTGATACAGATGTTTGTTCTGTGTCTGGGTGTTAAATATATATCTATGTATATCAGTCTCTTGTACCCATAGTACAGACAGGCTATGCCTAGTTTGGGATCAGTCGACCGTGTGTGATATGTCCGGAATATTTATTTATTGGCTGACACTAATTGGCAGTCAAACTGGTGTTGATTCAGTCCTTAACTTAATTTGACATAATCAAAAATGTTGCCATAATGAACAGAATAGACAGCTACCATTTATTTTCTGTCAAATTGAGTAAATGTAGGATAATGCAAGAACTGAATCCACCTCTCTATTCATACTTCAATGTTAACTCATAGTTCAATAGAACTTACTGCCTTTATTAAGAAATGGTTATTAATCTTCCAGCGATGCCATCTTCAGAAAAAGTGGACTCTAAAACTGTTCACAAGTTGGAGAAGATCCCTGATGTGTTTGTGAAGGAAATTCTACCAGAACCTACCTTTGACGTCCGACTCACTAAACGGACGGTAAGCCACTCTTCATCTTCCAATTATTATTCGTATAGAAAAGAATATTATTTATTTGACACACATATCCTATCCGCGGATGTCGTAAGAGGCGACTAAGGGAGAAAGCTAGGGGATGGGCAGCAGCGTCCCTCATTTTAACAACGATAGCTCTTACTGCGCTCGCCAACCCGCATGCTCAGCATGGGCGTTGACGAGCGCAGTTAGAGCCAGCGTGGTGAGTATGGGCAAATCCCCCCACATAATAGGAATTCGCTCTGTCTGTGGGGGATGCCATGTCCAGCAGTGGACGTCGTATGGCTGAAATGATGATGACACACATAAAAACACACAGAAGAAAACGCCTGGCATATGTGCTAATCCATACTAAAGTTTATCTCTGTACCAAATTTCATCCAGATCCGTTCAGCCGTTCTGGCGAGATTGAGTATCAAACATCCAAACTTTCTCATTTATAATAGCAAATTCCGCCCGAGGCTTGGTCATCATTGTCATTTCAGCCCTAGGACATCCATAAAAATCTCCATATATCTCCATATATATCTCCATATAAAATTTCATCAAAATCGATTCAGCCGTTTAGTCGTGAAAAGGTAACAAACAGAGAGACAGAATTAAGTACTTCCGGGATATTTCAAAGAGGATTTTGATTATTTTATAACTTCCGTGCGAAGACAGCGTCAACTTGTATTACATCATTTTCACAACTAAAAATTTAAATTTTTATTAGGTTGGAACTGATTTTTTATTAGGATTAAATGTTCCTTTTCAGATAAGGAGCAACATTCACGCGTTGCACGTTGACGTGAAGGAGGGTCAGACGGATGTCATCATTCGGTTCGATTCTGCGAACGCTGCTAAAGATGTGAGTTTTATTACATTTTAGATTTTCTTTTAATGATTTCACTGCTGGAACTCTTTAACTTGTCCTAAATAAATTGTTATAAACTATTGGTTTTCCCGAACCGAACTGAGACCTCGTGATGTCTGTTAAAAGTTGGTGCTCCGATGATCGTTGAAAATCGCACCTTTAACATGTTCTACTCCCTACATTGAACCTTTCCCAAATGGGAGCTCACGTTATATTGGATGTTTTTAAACGTACTATTTTCGTTGTATCTCAAAAACCATACGACATAAAATAAAACGTGGTCAGTCCTTAGGATTGGTGCTAGCTTTGACAAGGTATGTGTACAAGGGGTTATAAAAATTGCATTTTCATTTCCAGTACTGTAGCAACTGCAGCAACCGCACGCGGCTGCTGTCGGCAGTGGAGCAGGAGGAGCAGTGGGCGCGAGCTGAGTCCGCGCGCAGCTCGGCCCGCCCGCGCGGCCGCTGCAAGCTGGCGGAGCGAGCCCCGCCGCCCCCCGCCGCGCGCCCCGCCTCCCCCCAGCCCACGCACACGCACATCCGCTTCGACGAGTAGCACTTCTAGTTATTCCATTCCACCATGACCTGTCTGGTAACCTTTAAGTCGTTGATATAAGATTCAAATTGCAATGATTCACAAGACTTCGTAAAATGAAATACCAGTACTTACAGAACAAGCGCGCGCGGCTGCTGTCGGAGTTGAGCATTGACCCTTAGTCATTAATCACATAAGAATCAAATTGCAATGATTCACGTGACTTCGTGAAATGAAATACATACCAGTACCTACAGAACAAGCGCGCGCGGCTGCTGTCGGCAGTTGAGCATTGACCGTTAGTCATTAATCACATAAGATTCAAATTGCACTGATTCACGTGACTTCGTGAAATGAAATACATACCAGTACCTACAGAACAAGCGCGCGCGGCTGCTGTCGGCAGTTGAGCATTGACCCTTAGTCATTAATCACATAAGATTCAATATGCAATGATTCACGTGACTTCGTGAAATGAAATACATACCAGTACCTACAGAACAAGCGCGCGCGGCTGCTGTCGGCAGTTGAGCATTGACCCTTAGTCATTAACCACATAAGATTCAAATTGCAATGATTCACGTGACTTCGTGAAATGAAATACATACCAGTACCTACAGAACAAGCGCGCGCGGCTGCTGTCGGCAGTTGAGCAGTGACCCTTAGTCATTAATAAAAGATTAAAATTGCAATGATTAACGAGACTTCATGACATGGAATACCAGTACCTACAAAACAGCCGCGCTCCGCTGCTGGCGGCAGTGCAGTGATCTTTAAGACATTATTATAAGATTCAAACTGCAGTGATTCACGAGCCTTCGTGACATGGAATAACAGTTCCTTCAGTACATACGCGCGCGGCTGCTGTCGGCAGTGGAGCAGGAGGTATAGAAGATTAAGCTGGTTGAAGGCAGGCCTGAGATAAATTCCTACGCGGCCGGGCGGCCAATATTGGCGCCTATTCAGTAGTAATTGCGCATTCGTTGGTGTCCACCGTGCGCTACCTAGAACTACGTACTTACGTTAATTTTATAACTGATTTTGTTCAACTAGTGGCAGCCCCCGCGACTTCGATAATATTTTCATAAAAACTACAATTGCAGCCCCTTAGGGGTGTTCCGGGAATTCCTTTCTTAGTGTACATTAAAACAGGAAGCAACCCTCCAAATTACATGCTCCTAGGATATCTGGTTTAGACTGTGCGTTTATTTTCAGTCAGTAACGTAAGTGTTTTAAATAAATTGATGATGATAAATCGTATATATCACATTTTTAAAAAACATCATAATAGACTGACTAAACATGCTGTGTGAACCTAAATATATAATATAGTTCGCACTTCGCCCTTCAAATAGGCTTATTACGAATTCTGTAAGTTGAAAATATGTTTTGAAGTGGAATAATCTAAAATTTTGAACAAAAAATGTGTATATTTCGTTTTCTTATTATTTTTGAAGAATAATACTAAGTACTTACTTCATGAATTTCAATAAAAAAAACGCTTTACAAAATAAAAATTATTTTATTACTTACGTCAAATACAAAGTAAATGCCAACATCAATGAAATTCAGTCTTAACATTAGTAGCTTAAATTAATAATACAGTAGGCACTGGCACATGTTTTATTATAACCTAAGTTAGTAATGTAAAAAAACATACAAAAAGAACCTGTATTTTACAACCTGATTTGACCCCGAGATAGGAGTACATAAAGTATAATTATATTATGTGTAGGTACATTTTAATATTACAGTTAATATTAGGAACCTACCAGTGATAGTAAGTAATTAATCTAGACTTGCCGCTAGGCTGAGTTACCCGAATAAAAGGCTGACGGCCTTTTATTCCAAAACCACTTGGAAGGACCTCCAAAACCAAAATTTCGAAATCGGTTCAGCCATCTATCTGTTACCCTTATCACAAATAGATTAAAAGGTTATCAGACTGAGTTACTTTCGCATTAACAATATAAGTGTGATATCTTGCATGTGTGTCGATTTAAAATATTTTTCTAGCTAATAGGTAATATTAAAGTACAAGAGATGCAGTTGAGTCGTTTAAAAAAACTTAATTTAAAAGGTACTTATAAATCGTTAAGTACCTAAAATAAGTTAGCTGCCTCATGAGTCATAATAATACTAAAACCAATTCATCAAAATACTTGTACTGTAAGTAAAAGGCTACTTAAAAGAGCACCAATATTATAGGTAGGTCGATAAATTAAAACAAATTGAAGCGCTTAGAATACCTACTCTACTTAAACTCAATATGCAAACAAAGCTATCACAAGTTACAAAACAACATTTACATAGGTAAGTAGCTATTTTATTCACATAGGTAGGAGGTAGATTGTGTATGGATATGTATTACGATGCTTCCATGTGTCTATGTACAGTTACAGGCGCTATAACACTGTTCTTACCGCAAGGTAGAACAGTGACACTTAAGTCTGCTGCTATTAGCCTCGGCTTTATCTTAGCTGGGAGAGGACAGCTAACGTCAGATTTTGTATCATCTGATAGAATGATAGGATCGTTCACAGAGAACCCGGTAGCCTCAGAATCCTCGTGAGGAGTCATAGTCGAGTAACCATGGTCAGAACCGTTTGCTGTATGAGCTCTCCTGTACCCGGTCACCACTCTATATGGAGAAATCGGAGCCTCTATTTCCATAGCAGGGAGCAATTTATCGTGGCCAGACTGATCGTGCGGATCGTCAGATTGCAAGTGGCTCATTTGCACATCAGCGTCGTGCCAAGTCTCTGCCGGCCCGTCAATATACAAGTTGTGGCAACTGGCTGTTGTCACGTTTTGCCTGTAACAGTATATCGCTACAGCTATGATGAGACTGACGGTCACAATACATCCTGCAATGGGCCCTATCGTCGAATAGCTTCCGAAGGCATCTCTATTGACGTGGCCAAAGGTGCCTTCACCATAAGGAGTCACAGCACCAAGAACACCGTTGAAACAAGTCGATTGAGAGGTGCAAAATGGAGCAGAGAGTGGCGTGTGTCCGTCGGAATCTATCTGACACCACTCACAACCCAACACTCCTAAGCAGGAAGAATGAGACAGATAACTTTCGCATTGAAAATCGAAACAAGACTTCAAGTTCTCAGCGAAGTTATGAAAATAATGGGATTTATGATTATTTTTTTCTAGCATCACCCCACAAAGAGGAGTTTCTTGGTTAGATTGTGAAAAGTTGGCATTTGGGCATTCATACAACTCTGAACTACACTCGCAAGGACATTCGCATTCGGTTTGTTCCATGCGATTGCAATTGAAGCAGAGGCGGTCGATCATGCTGCACGGACAGAAAGCGCCGACGCTACACGATGCATTCACCAAACCTACGAACGCATTGGTGCCCGGGATGGCAGCAATATAATAATGGACGCAGTGGTCACCGGATACAACATTGGAAAGAACATTAAGCAACGAAGTATTAAATTCGTAGAATCTCTGTATAGTTCTGTCATAGAAGTTATTGCAAAGTCTTTTAGTGACAAACCCTTTGTGGTTTAACATATCCATAGCAATCATGGATTCTTTATGAGTAATATGTTGCTGTTCAATTGGCCCAGAGCTATTTGGATCCATTAGCCCAGGATGAGAGACCAAATAGCCTCGATTGTTCATGATAAAGCATTTGGCATACGACATTGCGCAAAGGGGCATACTGTCGATCAACAGCTTATAGAGAAAACCCATAGTGACATCCATAGATACTACCATGGTGGGATAGTAAGAGCTTTTAACAGAATAGGAAATTGAAACAACATATCCTGCTCCACCTACATCTAAGTTAGGGGGTGTTAAAATTATTTTACCAGGATTGTCCATGGCATATGTATACCAAGGCCTTCTTATAGGCTCATAGTCATACTCAAGAACAGTGCCTGGAAACATGACAAGCACTCCACTCTCAGTCACTGCATATCTTCTAACTATGTATTTAGAATAGACCCCATGTAAATGTTGCCTCTTGTAAAACGATAAAAGAGAGTGTAGAAACCCAACATCGGGTTGAATCTCTTGCTTAAGACCAGGATTGGATAATAAGCCATGAGCTACACTCTTTAAGTAGGCCAAATAATTTTTCATGTAAGCCACAGCTTCTTGACCATCACCCATATCATAGAGGTAAGTAAATGGTGACTGAAAACTCGAAGGACTCAAGTATACAGTACCTTGGTCAATGGTGGCTATCTGTTTGAAATGACGGCACATTTTTCCGCCTTTTGGAGGAAATAAATCTAATCGGTGGAAAAGTATTTCTTTACTGCTTCTGGTAAAAAATATGTTAGTTTTATTGAATGTACTCTGTTCTATTACTTCGGATGCTATGCAGACAATATACATGTTCTCGACCCATTTCCAGGAATACAGTATAGTTTTAGTAGAATTTTGTTCAGATAAAGTTAAATTACCAGTAGCTTTAGCTAGCATTTCTGGCATAATAGTTTTAGAAAAGTTGGGACTTTCAATACCTGCAATGTTGGTGAATTTAATTTTGTCTGATGTAGTTTCTGGTCTTGGAAAAAATGTGTGCATCAGAACTCTGCCTGAAAAATCCATGACAAACGCTCTTTTTCTTTCATTAGTACCCTTGAAATATATAATATCTTCAGCTAAATCAGACCAATACAAGTCTAGGCCAATTACACCATTACGAGTTGGAAGAACAAGAGAAACCATGAAGTCCCTTTCTGTGGCTTCCCAAACTGGGCCTTCTACTTTAATCTCAGTACTAGCATACTTACCAGGCAGCAAGGAAATAAATGCTGATGCCACTTGGCCAACTACTCCACTGTCATTGATATGGATCCTCATCACGGAATGGTTGTTGGAGTGATTGTGCCACTTGTCTATATGTAAGATACCCAAGGAACAATTCTTGTCAATTTTGTTCTCATTTATTAATCCAATAGCAAAAACCAAGCCTTCATCTTTATGTTTATCATCATTAAATGGGAATAGCTTCAACAGGGTATCATTTCTCAATACTTTAGTATCTGTTAGGAATATAAACAGTTTATGCTTTGGCAGATTCTTTTGATCCAGTAACCTCTGTAGTTCCTTATTAATAGCCAAAGGCAATATATGTGATGGTACAATGTCCACTGATGATAGATATTCTCTCAGAAGAAGTTTGTTGTTGTCCGTAGCATTTCCTAAATCTGAGAAACCTCCTATACTGCAAGTGTCTTCAAATTTCACAAATTCTGTCGTGTTGGTCAACTTCAGAGCAATTAAATCTGTCTCTTGTAATGCATATGCTGTTTCTTTGACAATGTTCACAGCATGTTGAAAAGAGCCTGTATCCATACTGTTATCCATTATAAAAACTACAAGTTTAGGGTCCGGATGTACAACCTTGTGATACAAATGTCTCAAATTAGAATGAGGCATAGAAGAGCAATCTCTGTCCGTGGCATAGTCCATGTGGGATAGAAAATATTGCCTCTTAACTTTTAGGTCTTTATGGTGTCTCTTTTGCGATTTTGGATCTGGAGCTCGCAAGTTGTCTGCTGTAAAACTCTTTATAAATACTGACTTGCGAATGGAGTTGAATGGGCATGGATGTGTGAAGGATGGAGTGCTGTTGTCATTCATAACATTTTTCATATCTCTGAGAATGTTTTTAGCTGATGAGAGCTTGTAGGTTAATTTGTCAACAATGCTGGCTAATGATTCGGTATCTGAAGTCAAATATCGACTCACCTTGTAGGAGTTGGGTATTTCGAAGTGATCTGTGTATTCTGTACCGAGTTCTTTTACGATAATGTCCCCAAATCTGGTGGCCAGGGTGACCGATAACTTCCGTAGACATAGCTTGTAGTCACCACGACTGTTTGTCCTTGTGCAGTTATCGTTCTGTCCGAGGGTCACACGCACGTCGAAGCACGTCGTTATCAATAATACTATCTCCAAAAACTTCATTTTGTGGTAGGACTAGACATTATCTTTCTGTCCACTAATTGCAATCAACACTTACAATGTTATTTGAGCAGATACCACAAGGATTCGTTTGTTTCATCGTCTTGTCATTTGTTCAGGGTTATAAATACTGGCAGTACCATTATTTTATGACTAGAGAGCACTTTTTAGTCAGAAAAATTATAAACAAACACAAAAGCGAAGCAATTCACGGCAAAACACGCTTTGCTTTTTTTTTCATTTTATTGGCTACCGCTACCACAGACTCCACAGAGTACTTCAGAGTCAGAGTAGTTCAGAGCTAGTTTTGTTCTGTGCTGCCACCAAATAGCTGTACCTACCACACTTGAGGCCTTCATGAATTTTCGTGCCAAACGATATTGATTCATCCATAATGCTTTGGGGCTTGGGCTCATAGTAATTTTAAAGCCCGCTTACGTTAGGCCGGCGCAGGGTATAAAGTACGGTCGTGACTTTTTGTTTAAAGATAATAAAAATAAAATAAAAGCCTTTTATTTCTACTTATTAAACTAATATATCATATCAAATTTAACTACATTTATTTTCTTAATATTAATTTCACTGTTTATCCAATTATCTAGTCTAAATCCTCCGCAGTAGTCGCCTCCACGGCGTAGGCCTCCCCTAAATCACTCCATAAAACCCTTTCCCTCGCCTTCCTCATCCATTCCGGTCCACATCTTTTTGTTGATATGTCCCTCCATCTTCTTTTCGGTCTACCTTGTTTCCGTTTCCCTTCTAGTGGGATCCACTCTGTCGCCCGTTTTGTCCATCTAGCGTCGTCTAATCTGCATAAATGTCCTGCCCACTTTCATTTTAGCAGTCTTATTCTATTTTATGTCTATAAACTTAGTTTTTTTCCTAATAGTTGCGTTTCTAATTTGGACAGATATTTAGCCCTAACATACTCCTCTCCATTTTCCTTTGACAAACAGCTAATTTTTCTTATCTTCTACGTACGGCTGCCAAACTTGGGCTCTAAGGAACCCAAGTTTGGCAGCCGTACGTCAGACAGGGAAGTATCGCTATGTCAAAGGCCTTTTTCTTTATGCTTGTCTTTATTTCTTTTAGCCCCCAGTACTTTTTCCACGCTAGAGCAATTCTTCGTTGTATGTCTTTTTCGGTAGACCTTTCATTCGAAACAGCATTTCCGTTTGTTTTAGATGTATTAAGGTTTAATTTCACAGGCCTCATAGCTCAGTTAGTAGTAACTCTGCCTTCTGCGCTAGAGGTCGCGGGTTCGATCCCCGCACTGGACAAACATTTGTGTGATAAACACAGATGTTTGTTCTGTGTCTGGGTGTTAAATATTTATCTATTATATATATCAGTCTCTGGTCACCATAGTACAGGCTATGCCTAGTTTGGGATCAGTTGGCCGTGTGAATATGTCCGGAATATTTAAAAAAAAAAAAAAAAAAAAAATTTTTTTGCAGACCTTATTTTTTTCAAAATCGAGCCCGTAACTCCTAACTCCACTTTTCGATTACTCTGACGGTTTCAGATTTCGCCTTATTGGCCCTGAAAAAAACACACCCTGTATACTGGATGCATCATTACCGAGTTAGTTAGCGGAAAGTGAAAATCAATTTGTGACTTGGATTCGAACCCACGCCTTTGGATTGGACCAACCTAACACGGCGGATTTCTGATGCTTCGACGGAGCAATTTCATATAGACTGCTGAATGGCACTGAGATTGTTGAGTGTATCCCACTATTTCCATGGAAGGAAATACAAAATAGAAAAAGTGAGACTAGCGTTTTTTCGCTATTATATCCCATTATTTCTATTGCGGCAAAAAAACGCTGTGATATTTGAAAATCTGTTTCCACTTTAATATTTATGATGGCCTGAGGGGTGAGTGGGAATTGGCACAATAGTTTTCACCCCCAAGTTTTTGTATGGACAAAATAAGTGACAGTAATGGTACGCTAGTGGCACTGTTACGGATTCCATACATAAACACTTGAATCACGAATAAATATATCGTGAATAAAGAATATGAATATCACGCTCACAATTGAGTGTAAAAATCATGGTGCCAAATCCCACTCACTCCTCTGATAAATAACATTCTAAAGATATATTGAGAATTAAATCAATAGAATAAAATAAAAACACGACCTCTCGTTACTAAAAAAAAATTGAGCTCCCAGTTTGAGATCGAATATTGCGTATTGTAAACGCGGTGTTAGTTTCTTCAGGCGCAGGGCCTTCTTTCGTGCCGCGGACTCTAGTCGTCGTCATGGACCGAAAGGCGAAGTATATGTATTAAAAGTTTAGAAGCAGCTTCCTTTCCCTTTGACCAAGTACCCCTACCTAACCCCATTCATTGGCAACATCATTTTTGTTGGCATCACTTAACAAAACATACCATAGACAAGAATTTCATTATAGCCAGTAGAAAAAAAAATTTTGATTAAACAAATTGGGCAAGTGCGTTTCAAACTTACCCAATGAGGGTTCCGTTGATTTTAGATGATTAGAGTATGTATAAATAATTACACGATGCTCTTGCTTCTGCTCTGCTGTACCTAACGGTGAGACTGAACCAGTTGACAAATATTTACATATATACATGAATAGGTTACACTTTTAATGACCTAGAATTAATATTTTCAGATACTATGTAAATGTTGCCCTGTACTGCGGCGGGAATCCAAGTCGAACCTGCACCTTTCATGCCAGCTAGGTGTCGCGCCGTCGCCGCCACCGTCCACCGGCCGTCGTCTGCTACGTCTCATCATTATCAGCTGGGCATCGGCCGCCCCCAGAGTGCCACGACGAAAGGGCTTGAGTATTCTCCATCCACTGACTTCCCGTACTTAATATTCTAAATGCGAAAGTGTGAGGATGTTTAGATGTTTGTGGTTCAATCACGGCTAAACGGCCGAACGCATTTGGATTGAATTTCGTACAGAGATAGATTATAGTCTGGAATAGATATACCACGCGAGTTTGGCTTCGCTAAGCTAGGATTATAAATGCGAAAATTTGTGAGGATGTTTGGAAGTTAAGATATTTGGATGTTTGTTGTTCAATCACCCCGTAACCAATTTCGTTGAAACTTGGAATAGTTAAAGTTCTTTAGGTATGTTTCTGTAGATTAGCATAGGCTACTTATTATGTAAGAAAAACGCGAGCGAAGCCGCGGGCGGAAGCTAGTTTTGAATAAAGTAGATATTGTACATAATTAATGATTTCGTAGGTACCTAAGTGACTTTTTGCACATTTTTTAAGTCAGTACCTACCTAGCAAGTTCCTAATAATAAACCAAACGTTACATAGGTACCTTCGTAGACTAATAACAAAATATGTCGGTCGACAGTGCTATGGGCACAGTCAGTCATGGCCCGTAGGGGTAGGTTTACACGTGTGTGTTCATCGATTGGTCAGGGCCCGGGGTGGCGGCGGCGGCGGCGTGCCTTACCGTCCGATCATTAACCCAGTTGTGCGGATCTAGGCGGGCGCGCGGCCACGCGAGCCGGCGCCTCACTTAGGCGCCATGCAACTGCCGGAGACGCCGCCACCGCCACTCGCTCCACTCTGGGACCGCGTGCTACGGGCCCGTGCTCTACCACCGGATCTGGATGTGGAACTTCTCTACGTCGCCATAAGGGATCGACTGACCCATCCCGAATGGGAGGTGCGACTCCACGCATTACGAGTGTTAGCCGATCTCCTGCCCCTATCCGGCAATGCACTAGCGTTTCCTTTCGACCAAGTCGTCGACAACTTGGGGCACGGTTCTCCCAATGTACGGAAAGCGGCATTGGACGCCTTGAAGGTATTCTGTACGCATTGTGAAGATGCTGAATGCGCCGCGAGAGCGATTCTCGACAAGTGCTACTATCACAACATACGACCTCATTCTGCTGGCATCGATGTGAAAATGAATGTTGTCACGGGTTTAATTTTATCGATTCCGTCTGTAATGGGAATTTTAAAGAGGAGAAATCAGTCGCTTGACATGTTTCCAGTCTTTCAAATACTGGGCGAGAAGCTTTTCGATCCCGTGCATAGGGATGTGGCGCATCGAGCCATGATGAAACTTCGCAAAGTCTGTGGACCCAAAGAATACTCGATATCTTTATCGAGATTAGATTTGAAAATACAAGACAAGTACAGAAATTTGTGTGAAAATTACGACGAAGATTCTCTAGACGTTTACTTCGCCCCGAGAAAAACTTTGTATCAAAACAACAACAACCAACCAGTCATCAAGATCAATCGACTCCTCAATAATCCAATCACTGCCCCAATGGATTCTTCATCGGAGGAATCTTACGTACATTATCCTTTATATAATAATAATTTCGCTAAAGTAATTATAGAAACAGAAATCAAATTTGACTCTGATACTGCAATTACAATGACTGTTTTAGAAGAGACCGAGTCTGAGTCCGAGAGACAGACAGGAAGTGAGGATGGGTACGATAGTTCTGATCAAAATATGCTGAAATATAGTGATGGGGAATCTGAAGACACCGATGTTGTGGTGAAGAGAGTGCGTTTCGGCGGAGAAAGTGTTAAAATAAGGACTCCTGATAGTGATAATTTAATAACAAGCGAAGATGATAATCTGAATAAGTTAGTGCAGATAGATAAGATCGAAGTAACAAGACCAGTTACACCAGTGATGATAAGCAAAATGAATGAAGTTAAACGTGAAGCGTTCGGAAGACAGTATCAAAACACGTTGCAAAATAAAAAGAGTGGTATTCCTCTTCCAGTGATCCTAAACAAACCTAATAAACAAGAATACTTATCCAAATACAACAGAGTGAAATTAAAATCAAAATCTTTGAGTGAGTTGTACGACTACTTTAGGTCAAAAAATGAAGAGCCTCATGGTAAATCTAAAGAGTTTTCCGGGTTTGCGCTAACGATATCGGAAGTTCGATCGCCTCAAGTCTCGAGTCCAGTAGAACCTCACAGGGAAGTGGAGGTAATCCACAATCTGCAGCGGAGTCCTGTGGTGTCTCCTCGACGACGGCAAGTCACTAAAGTTCAATTGGATCAAGATGAGTAAGTTTTAATGTCAAAATTGCCAAAGAATAAGTATAAGTTTAACCAAAAATAAATCCAGATCCTTGCATGTATTAACCATGTTCGAAAGCTGTTTTGATTTTTAGATTCGTCCTGAACGTGCTCGCGTCATCGCCAGCGCCGCGGGAAGATCTGCGTTCTCCTAGGGCTCCCACGCCGCTGCGAGCACATTATGACTGGGAAGAACTGGATATAATCCCGCGGCATGTTGTCGATCAACTTCATAATACGGTAATCTTTATAGAAGACTCAATTTATTTGGTAATAAGATTGGTGACAGCAGTGGCAGCTTAAAAAATATTTAAACTGCATATATCTGCAATTTGTATACCTACCTAAAGCCAAATAGTTTCCGCAAAAATTATCGCGTTTTAAATAACAGTCACCGATTCTACAATAACAACCATCACACTAGTTCTTACCAACTTTATGATTGGTAATTTTCTTCATGAGCATACTTTTTGTGGATAGGAGAACTGGATCGCCGTGGTGAAGGCAGCTGACCACCTCCACAGTGCCCTACTCGAAACGGACAGCGTGAGAAAGGTGGAGCCGGCGGCCTTATCGCTTGTCAGGCACATGTGGGCTCTTAGTGACGAGGTGCGTATCGCTCAATTGACAAAAGGTGAACTGAAATTTTCTTGATTCTATACTGCTTCGTGAAAGTGGACAAGATAATTACTACCTATCTACTAGTTTTCGTAAAAATAACCATTATATCTATTGTGAACTGATTCTTCGAAAGTGAACAAACGATTTTCTTTCGACCAACACAATACAATAGGTAAAGTACATCACCTACTCAATATGGTACCATTTGGATACTTGCCAGATTTGCTGTATCAGTAATATCGATCCGATAACTCCCAATTAATCAGGTAACCGCAGCAAAAGCACCAGCGGAAGGCGCGGTCTGCGCTTTGATCCGGTCAGCGAGCAGTGACTGCGCGAGACAGTTACTTCCATCCCTTGTATCCAGGATGGCACGAGAGCCTCTCCCAGCAGCATTACCACATGCATTGCTGCAGAGGCTAGCGCTGCATCACCTTGTTGATCTTATCTTTGATCCTACTATGGTTGGAGTGAGTATCCTTTTGTATTATCTTCATTATTGGACGCGCCGACCGACCTGTGATAAATTCATAATTTGTTCTAAGCGTTTTAGTTAGGTCCAAATACTTATAGGTCAATCAATAAAATAATACAATTAGACGATTCCGTTAGCTTTTTAAACACTCAAGTGACTTTTTTCCGTAGGTACCTACTAAAAAAAGTAGAATTCGCTGCTGTATCTTATACTTATAGGACCTAAGAAATCTCGTTGAGTGTGGTGGTTGACGGACCTTGAAACGATACATTATTCCTCAGGAGTCTGGAGATGCAGAACGCGTGCAAAGTGCCCAGCTCCGTGCAACTCTCTGCTTGGCGAGAGCGGCAGGACCAGCGTCTGTGCTTTCTGCAGTACGACGGAGGCTAGCAGGAACTGCCCGGGCCGATGTGTTCTGTAACAAAGTGAGCACCGGTGAAAGATATTTCAATAGAGCTGCCGAAGTTTCTACTCGCATAACTGATGTGACAGTACAAGATTTGTTTAATTTCAGTTACGAGAGCGGCTAAGCAGACCACTGGAAAATATAAAACCCAGCTTCATGGCGAGGTGAATATTTTAAATAGGTACTTTCTCACTATAACAAAAAAAAAATCTAACGCTCATAATAATATTTATCTACAGCTCAAATCAATCTACATTGATCTTTAATTGCTAGCAGACTTCGCATACGTTCTAATAATCTACATTGCCTGATTGCATGGTCTTGATGCAGAAGTTCGCAGCTGCCTGTCCCAGTTAGGAGACGAGCTAGGTCCACGCCCCCACCAGCAGCACAAGCGGCGCCTCCAAGACGACTTCGGCCTTTGCCAGATTCTGCACCATTACCGAGTCAGTACTACATACCTAAACTTCTCTAGCATCTGAAGAAAACTATATGTGGTTATTAAAAAATAAATAATTCCGTGTGCCACCTTTGTCAACAGGTATTTCGCAACTTGGAAGGGAATATCTGATGAGGCAACTTTCTCCAATTCCTCTAAGTGATCGGTGAGTAGTAACTTCAAATATTATAAGCATTGAATAAATTTAGATTTAAATATTACGGAGGAACCGTAGAAGAAGCGTAGAAGAAAGAGGTCACCGAGATCGTTATGGCTAGCAGAATTAGCAAGTTGAAGTGGCAGGCCATATAGCTCGCAGAACCGACAATCGTTGCTAAATGAAGGTTCTGGAATGGAGTCCATGAACCGAATGAGCAGTGTAAGAAAGGCCTCCGACCGAATCCGGGGACCGATAACATTAAACGATTAAAGGTTGCGGGAAGTATGATTACTATGTTATCTTTGCTTGGGGTAGACAACTGACAGCACCGAAATCACCAAAATTCTATGAGTTAATAAGGTACATAAAGTGCATTAAAAAAGGGATAAACATCCACAGTGCAGTGGCAGTATCTGCTTTAAATGATCGTTAACTTAAAATGCTTACCGCGCTAGAATACACATGAAATAGTAGGTATCGAATAAAATTTAAATGGTGACTTAGCGACTAAGCTATCGATTGACCCAACCTTTCGACTTTTTGCTTTCATAAAACGATGACGACCTACCTACTTACTTGAATAATAGGTTTTCTTTTAAGTAGAGGCAATAGCTACCTAAAACAGACCTGGAACTAAATCGAGAAAGAAGAATATTTCCCTCAGTTTATTATTCCGAATTTGCATTTATCAAATCAACAATCAGTAATCATTCCGAATTTCCTACCTTATTTTGATTTGATTGTTGGCTCCCGTTGACCACCTACTTCGATAGCTATCTATATGTAAATTCAGTACAATTACGGAACCTATTAGCGACACCCACGCACGGAGTCAACCACCCCTGTGAGTCTTGTGACTAATACCAATCGATAATAATCACTTAAGTTCGTAGGTAGGTGATGTCAGTTGTAAGTTTCCATGAAAACACTTTCCAAATGAGCTTCAAGTTCAAAGTATTTCGATTCGGTAATGTCAACCGCCGTAAAACAAACGATTTTGAAAATAAGAACAAAGAAATTGCAACAACATGTATAGGTAACTTATCTAAATTACCTACTACTATTCTGAAGCTTTTTAAGGCTTCTAGAGTAGGCGAAACGACACCAAATCGCCGGCGCCGCCACAGCGAATTACATTTTTCTGAAATCCAGAATCAGAATTTGATTAGGGCAGGTGCTTCTTGATTAGAGATTGTGATCACATTTTTAGTCTTGACAACCATTCACTAAACGACCAATTGTTGTAGTTAAACCTACATAGTACAATGTCACGTGTATTGAAGGGGGTACCTAATTGCGTGCCACGGGCACCACTAACCTACATTTTGAAAGTTAAATTTATTGGCCTACTTATGTTCAGGGGCGCTTATGAACGACGGACCTAGCTTGAGACGACCCATTTTTGCTATCACTGAATCGCTCCACTTTTTCGTCCGAGCGTAACATTTATTTACGTATAGTTAGGTACACAGGTCTAAACTTCAGTACCTATACTTGTGGCGTAGACAGAGTTATACTCTGTCTACGACTTATGGTCGATATTCATTTCAGCTTAAATAATTTATTACGTAAGAAAATTCATAATATTTCATTGTGAAACTCGCTGGAAACTACTTTTGCCTATAATTTTTTTAACACAGTGTGTCAACAAGTCTGGTTATCTAACCTAGGTCTTTTTGCGATAATGCTACCATTCTGGTTGTCGGAGTGGACTTAAGTCCATTTGTCCATCTGATGCAACAATTAATAGCGTAACTTTTGGTCCATCTTAATTATTAGTATATGGCTTCGGAACCCTAAAAATCTCAGATTATTTTGGAAACATCATTATAGCCGTGCTCCAAAAAGTAGTTGCCTGATTCTTCTAGGCTTGGTCGCGAGGAACAGGCATAGCTTCACCTAGTTTCTAAGACGTTTCAAAGTGATCCTTGTGATTTTATTGAAATAAATGCCTTTTGACTTTGACTTTGAGTTCTTCCGATGGTTTCGAGAGGATATTGTATCTACCTACTAATAGTTCACCGTACTCTTTCAAAAAAAATAAAAACTCGGGCTAATTAGAATGTGATTAGCATTATGCTGGCGCCTAGCAGGTAACTTATACAGGTTGATCCATCACTTTTTACTTTTACTACTACTTTACTTTTATCTAGGTACCACGACGCGAGCGAAGCCGCGGGCGGAAGCTAGTCCTACTAATATTATAAATGCGATTTTTCATTGAAAAAACTCTATGCGAAAATCAGCTGTTTTGGGGTCAAATCAGGTCAAACTCAATGAATCAGCTGTTTTAGGTAGCAATCTTGATTCCGAACTTCTTGTACGTTTAGTTTTTAGTTCTAAAGATGATAAAAATACCAAAAACAGCTAATTAGAGAAAGTCTGAGAAATTAAAAAAAAAAAAATGAAAATATTGATGTTTTTTCGCTAATAGTATTTCTTTTCATTGATAGAATAACCCCCTTTCGGGATGGTATACATGTTATGAATCACCTTGTATAGGCATATAGGCTACTTTTTATTTAGGTACCATGCAAGCGAAACCGCGGGCGGAAGCTCGTATATTATATATTGCCGATTCCCTATTTGCGTAGACTTTCTCTAAAAAATCTATGAATGCAGTTTTTCTTACCTATCTCTAAAATCGACGACATGGTTCCTTGGGACAAATTTCTCTATTTAGTACTTCAGCCTTCTCCATACTGACCATTCTTGATGGATCACCCTGTATATGTACCTACCTACGTACTATGCAGATAGTGAGCCTTCCGTAGGTAAATATCATAGAATTGATTGAGTAGGTGGCAGGCAGGGTTCCCCGCGTGTGGTGTGTGGGTAGCGGTGAGGGCGAGGGCGAGGGCGAGGCGCGCGCGGCGTCAGTCGCGGAGGCGCCGCGGCGGCACACGGCATGCTGCGGCTGTGCTGCTGCCCGCGCCGCGCCGCCGTCGCGCCCTCGCCCGGCGCCCTCACCGGGCCCGAGCCCCGCCCCGCCGACCTCAAGCTCGACCTCGTCGCCGACCTACCTCCGCTCCTCGCCTGGAGGTAACGTCCCGAACAACCGGAAACACAATTATTGTGTTGTCGGTCGGTCGTCCGTTACTATGCACGATATGCGTTATGCACCAATCGTGTTGTTGTTTACAGGGATTCGAGCGTTCCGGCCGTTGACGACGAAACGGACTCCAAGGAGATCGCGGAAACCACTACAACGAATGAGATCGCTCACAATGACGAAGGAGTCATACCTAAAATAGCGCCCGCGGACATTCCGGCCAGCGACGACCCGCCGCAGACTCTTCGATGGTCGCCGTCCTCGCACCGGTCGCCCTCGATCTGCGTAGAGGACTACTCCGAGAGGTCCAATCCGTCGCTCATCAGCTTCGGGGCGGTGCCAGAGGAGTCACCGACGCGGAGCGCGGCGCTCGAGTCCGAGGACTTCGGGTCGCACAAGTTCGAAGCGAGTGAAAGAAGCGACACCTCCGGCCGGCGCACGCCCGGCGGAGATTCCGCCGAGAGCGCTCGCTCCGCCGCCGGGGATGGACCCGCGAGCGCACGCTCCAGCAGCGGGCGGGCGTCCCCGGCCGGCAGTGGCGGCACGCGCACGTCGACGCCGACGGCTCCGGCACCGGTTGAAGCGTTGCCCACGCACGCGCCGCGCGGCACTCGCGACGTGCGCACCGCGCTCGCCGAGTGCATCGTGCCCGCGCGCCACGAGGACTGGGAGGCGATCCTCACCGGGCTCCTGGAGACGGAGCGGCTCGCCGCAGACGCTGAGGCGCGCGCCCCGCCGAACAGCTGGCGCGGGGCGGCCCGTGCCACTGCCGCGCACGTGCGCTCGCTGCGTTCGAGGGTGGCGCGCGCCGCGTGTCGCACGCTGGGCGCGCTGTTCGAGCACCGCGGGCGCGCGCTGGAGCAGGAGCTGGAAGAGGCGGCGGCGGCGCTGCTGGAGCGTTGCGCGGACGCAAACCGGTTTCTGCGCGCGGACGCGGCTGAGGCGCTGGGTAGGGTGGCGTGCGGCGGGCCGAGCGCGCGCGCGGTGGCGGCGCTGTGCCGGCGCGGGGCGGCGCACCGCGCGGGACCGGTGCGCGCGGCGGCGGCGGCGGCGCTGGCGCGGCTGGTGGCACGGGAGGGCGCGGCGCGCGTGCTGGCGCTGCCGGGAGAGGCGCGCGCGCTGCTGCTGCGCGCGGCGGGCGAGCTGCTGGGAGACGCAAGCGCTGAGGCGCGGCTTCACGCGCGCGCGCTGTGTCTGGCGCTGTCGGAGGACGCGCGGTTCCGGCCGCTGCTGAAGGAGGCCACGCCGCCGACGCGCTACCGCTCGGTCGAGAAGCTCGTCGACAAGCTGCGCTACCGATAGACAACCAAGCTGGACCGAACGTGTGATTTATTTTGTTGTAGCATGTTGTGCAACGCTAAAATGTCAACAAGCACCGTGTGTGAGGTGGCGTCTCTCTCGTCCACCTACCTACCTATTAGAAAAACTTGTTTTTTGATTTTCTATTTTTGTTTGAGATGGTAGGGAAGTTTTGTCGCTACTGATATTTTATCAAATCTTTGACTGATATGTGCGAAAGGTATTTTTATACAACAATTTCATAAAATTTACCCCAGTAGGTACCTATGTAGAATATGTAGATTGAATTTATCGAATTGTTAAATTATGTAAAGCGCTATTGTTATGTTTACCCATACGTAAATTGGAGAAATAAGTATTGTAGGTCTAAGTATAAGGTCTATTTCAATAAGTAGGTAGGTAATTATAATAAGTATGTACCAACCTACCGACATAATAAACAATATCCTAGTACTTTTTTTATATATTCTATTATTTCCCGCAATAACGCTTCATGACTAGATTAACGATGAAGAGGAAGACCAAGAATAAGTTACATGAGGCCTGATGAGGCAGTTTTAGGAGAAGATTGCCGTCATGTCGTTTGAGGTGAAGGAGCTCGCATTGAATGGAGGATATTGCATCATTTCACCGAGCTAAGCTCTTAAGCTAACGATGACCTAGTAAATACCTACTTATGTACTCCATCTTTTGGACGGTAAATCTGGAGTCGAGCCTAGCGACGGACGGTATGGGCTACCTAGTACTTACTTTAAGTATCTAGGTGCCACGACTACCGCGAACTTGCTCAGTAGCAGACTATATACCTAATACTACACGGTAGTAGTAGTAGGTGTAATATTTCCATCGCAATAGGTAAAATGTTTTCACTCAGACAAGGTTAATTAATAAAGAAGTAGTAAAACCGTAAGCTCGGCTCATATAGAAATATCGCCTTTCGCTCGATTGGTTGGAGCCTATGTCAAAGACTATCTAACACACTACGTGGCCTAGGTATTGCAGCTGCAGAGAGCAAGAGACAGAACTGACTGACATTTTGACATTAATCAAACAAAACGAACCAAAACCTCACCCAACAAAAATATTACCTGCAGAAAACTAATATTACTCACCGAAGCACTCCTCAAAAGATAGAAAATGTGCCGCAGCGGAACTCCACGCCACCATTAAATTGGTTTTCAATTTCCGGGTTCAAAATGGCACGTATTCTGAATGGCTTTAGGAAGTAATTGTTTCGGTCAAGAGTTATCGGCCGCGTCGCTGTTAAAACTAGTCTCTTTTCTGTTTTGGAGCGGCCTTTACCTGCAGAGCGCGGTCTCGTGGCCGCAGAGGAGCCCAGAGTGGTGCTCGCGGCTGGTGACGCTACTGCACGGCAGTGTCGCTACCCTAGTCGGTCTGTCGCAATGTGGGATTACCAACTTGACACCATGTCGTCTCACCAGTGAGTACCTACAACCTTAGATAATTCTTCTAAGCCTACAACCTATAACTTGACACCATGTCGTCTCACCAGTGAGTACCCTAGGCCTAGGCTGGCCTAGGCTGGCGATTGAAAGTTAGGTAGCTCTTTCTTCTGTAGTGCGTATTCACATTTCTACATTCACAACGCTATGCTAGCCCCTCCGGACAGGAAGGACCTACCTATAACCTTTGGGTAGGTACCTACCCAAGGTGACGAGTCGCACAGAGCCGAGCTAATTTATGTGACGAAAAGGTACCTATCTATACCTACCTACCTCCGGGAATACCTATTATAACACTCTATACTTTATTAGGGCAGATGCAACAACATGGACCTGTTAATCGAAAGGCAGGTAGAGATCGGCTAATTTAAAGCTGCATGCCCCTACTGTGTTAACACTGAAATATTTAGTGGAAAGGCGTTTAGTTTTAAATTAGACGATGTCTACTTTGTGAAGTCAATAGTACAAAAACTTAAACCAACACTAAAGTAAACAGTCACATACCTACATGACTTCGAATCCATTCTGAGTGCAAGGTGACTCGCACTCAGATGCATGCATGTCACTCCACTGGTCAATAGGTACCTATTTTGCACTTGATCCATTGTAAAACCTCCATTTTAATTCCACAGTGAAACTGACAGCTTGTCACTATGCCCTGATGGTGTGGTCATGGGGCTACTTTGCATTTGATCTTCTCTGGTGCCTAGTCTACTGGTCGGAGAGTGTTCTCATGCTCTGCCATCACACAAGTGCACTAGCCGCTATAACAGTCTATATGCAAAAAGACTACACTGGCTGCACATTTGCCTGCACCCTGGCCATGCTGGAGATCACCAATCCTCTGCTACAAACTCGGTGGTTAGTTAACTGAAGCTGTTTTTCCTTCCTTACTAAGTAGCCGCAAACACGCTCTATATGCGGCAGTACAACACCAGCTGCACATTTGCCTGCACCCTAGCCATGATGGGATCACCAATCCTCTGCTACAAACTCGGTGGTTAGTTAACTGAAGCTGTTTTTCCTTCCTTACTAAGTAGCCGCAAACACGCTCTATATGCGGCAGTACAACACCAGCTGCACATTTGCCTGCACCCTAGCCATGATGGGATCACCAATCCTCTGCTACAAACTTTGTGGCTAGTATTACCTGAAGCTGCTTTCCTGGATACTTATGGTCCCTAGATACTTAAACCCCATACTCATGGTCAACTTAAACCTTTACCATAGTTGCATCAACATGTTCCTGAGTTGCTGGGACTGGTTTGTCTGTGTGGACAAGACAGTTTGAACTATAACCATTGTTTTCAGCAATATGTGATCAATTACTGCTCATGGACAAAATTTTAGTTTACAATGAATATGGGGCTTTACAATCGCCATTTCAACCTATTTCATAGATCATGTTAAACGTGATGCATGTGCAGTGTGCACTATAAAAACAGATTTACATCTTTTACAGGTTCCTCCGGGATGAGGGCCATGATAAAACCACAGTATATCTCATAGTGGAGGTGGCATACTTGTCGATGTTCCTGATTGTCCGGGCTGTGCTTGGCACATACCTCATTTACAAAATATTGGAGTCTCAGCTATTCGACTTGGATGAAAAGATAATTTCTGTTATCTTTTACATAGTATCAATGGCATTTGTTTATGAAATTGTTGGCTATGTATCATACAGATATAAGACAAAAATAGTAAGTGTAATATACATTAATATCCCTTTATTTAGAAGAATATAGAGGTTAACTAAATAATTTTAATTGCAGGGTGCTTTAAAAGAATTTTTGGATGACATGGGAATTATGGTTGATCATCAGTGAATATAAACCCTACCCTGCAACTATTCAATAAAAATTATAAAAAATTTAGTGTTATTTTAAAACTTGCACATTTCATATAAACTTCACCCTTTTCTAAAATCATTGCACAATGGTGTTGATTCTTCCATAAATAACTTAATTTGACAGCACTAAAAATGGTTCCATCCCTTTCTAATAGATTGAAATAACAAGGATGGTGATTATCTTAGAGCTGTCAAATTAAGTTATGGGTAATGCAACAACAGAATCAACACCAAAACATAAATACCCATCTAAGATATTAAAACTTTTGTCTACTTTGTCAAGGATCTGGATGCAATCCAACAGAAAATATTTTGAGTCTGATGTCTTTTCATATCAGGGATACCAAACCCTAGTCTTATTCACGATAACCTCTTCTATTGTGCCTTCTGCTATTCCAACTTTGCTTCTTTGAATCAGAAGCCCTTCGATTGTTTCTGTACTCAATGTCATGGGGTCTGGACCTTTGGTTATCTTTAGCCTGGTATGGATGGTGCCTATGAGACCAGTGGCCCTGTAAACTTGCTAGCACTAGTTTATTGGAGTCATTCTGTCGAGGACCAAGAATTTGCCCTAAGGCATCATCATTTAAGTTCTGGGCCATATTTGCAAACTGCTCCATTTCATGGGACTGTAGGTTAATGGTATCTGGTCCATGGCTTCTGATCGGCGCTGGAAGGAAGGGCATTCGTCCCCGGAATGTCAGCAATAACGCTTTATTGAACAGGGAGGTTCCACGAAATAACTCTATGGCGTACGGAATGGAAACTTCATGGCAATACGTAATGAATGCGAAATTCTTTTGGCGGCCATCCCTTTCCTTCGCTATCCTCACTTTCTCTAGTGGTCCAGCCTGCAAAAAATATATGGATTGATATCGAATAAAATCAAGTACCTACGCTGGCTAAGTGGTCTCATTTTCTGATTTTCTGACCTGTAGAAACAATTCGTACAAGAGTTCTTCAGTTACTTGGTCTGCTAGGTTACCACACCAGAGTGTGTTATTGCTCTCTTCAATCATTTTCAATTACTTAACATTTCATTAGATGGATAATAGCGAACACGGAACAACTTGTATTTTTTGCACCTAACGTAAAGAAAGGGCGCGGCGGCTGTTTTAGTTAGCTAACTTTCGATGCGAACAGATGCGAAGCATATCTCTGGTATGTACAAAATTACTCTATGATGCGAATAATATAATAAAATAAACGAAACAAACAAGAACACACGTCACAGAATACAAAATTGATAAAAATTGTGATTGCTTTTGTTTTTTTAATGTTCTTCCCTTTCGGGCTGGCTATGGCATCTAGGCCTGACCACCAATTCTAACGTGTACTTTTTTCTTTATATTTTGTTTATCTATCTTCATTTTCTTTCTTTATTCATCGTCAAGTCACCGTCAAGTCAAGTCAAGTTCAGTTTTAGTAAGATACGATGGTGGCTATCTTACTTAAACCTCGAGGGACCTCTTGGCGCCAACTCGAAAAATGACGATACACGCAATCATTTCATTTCTCTTCACGTATGCGGTTTGCTCAAACAATATTACGCAAAACACCACCATAATAACATAATATTAACAAAAACACTAGTTTTGTAAAATAAATTTACAGCACGACATCACTTCGCAAGTTCCCGCCAAAAAGTCCAATTGTGATTGCGTGCGTTGACAGAGAACAGAGAATATTTTTTCTTTTGCTTGATTTGGGGGACGATATTGTACAACCTAATATTGCACAGCCTAATAATGCATATCAAGCTAATGAACAGACATCTCTTATTCTTGGTCTACGACAATAAATGTAATATTCCCTATTTAGTCTGTGGCCTTATATGAATAAGGGATTTTTTTACTGACAGGATACTGACTGGAACACAGCCATAGTTCAGCCGTAGCAGAGCTACATGAAGTGGCTTAATTTCTTTTCCACAGTAGCCAAAACTAAGAAATTGAATTGAATTGAAGAGGCTTAGCTGCTATAGGGGGATTGTCTCTCTCGTTGGTGCAATTACGATTCCATTATTGCACATTACAAGATTACTAACCTTTTTCGTATAAATATGTAGTTACATACATGTAGATAGTTACTACATAATTACACAAAAGAAAACACAATGTCTTTTGAAGTTTTGAAGAAAACCGCCACCATATTCTTGGGAACAAACTTGGCAATCTTATGTACTTGAGACTGACAATAATGAGTTGACTGTAGAACAGCATTTTAGCATAGCAACAGACGCCATAGAATCAAGAAGAAAAAAGAAAAGATAACAATTTTAGTGTTTCCTTGATTCTAATTTCTAACCAAGACCAACCAAGCAACCAACCACACTTGAATACATAGTACTAGTCTGTGAACCACACCAAAAAGTTCTAAAATGTGTGACTGTGACTCTAAATTCCTTGTACGTATCTGGGAAACGAATTCTTGCTGAAGAATTGTCGAATATCTTGCTACGTAATCTTTTGGACTGCTTTAAGGTTAAGCTTCGAGGAGCACCATGGAGAACGCAAATAAATTCCAGCAAATGCAAGATGAGATGTCGAGGTAACCTATTCTTCATAAGCTGAGCTTAATTTACTAAGAAGCCATTGTTCATAGAACGTTAATTTTAGGTTCGAAGCGGAAATATCAGGGACCGAGGCAGCGGCCGCGGCTGGTCTTATGCGGCCGGTGATAGGGGCCGGCACGTACGGAGCCATCCAGCAGAGGTTGGAGGCAGCGCCAATGGCGCAGTTCCAACAGGCCCAGCTTGCATCTATGATGTACCCGGCCATGCCCCCGCCTCCGCCTCCGCCATCGAGTATCATGGTGCCCCAGCAAGTATGCTAACACTCAACTGGCTTTTGTTTAAAACTGCAAACTCTTAGGGACTAACCTTTGGGCAGCCCCCTCACTTGACACCACTTGTGACAGGTCGGCGGGTTATGTTTATAGCAGCACATATCTTTAATATGTACATGACAAAAATATTTTTTACCCGCACCCAAACGGCTGAATGGATTTTGATGTCAATAGTCTCTTTTATCGGTTTGATCCCGACAGTGCTGTAGGCTTCAATTTTAAAGCCTGTTAGTTCACTTGGTAAGCTTTTTTTTATTTATTTGTTTTTTTTTATTTATTTATTTAATTTATTTATTTCGGTTGTTCACCATAATTGTTAGTACATTTATCTACCTATAAACTATGTTAGTAACCTTAAAAACAGATCAAATTATTCATGTCACATATTATCAGAAAACATTCAACAAATTATTATTGCAAAAATAAATTAAATATACTTAATATTGAAAATTCTAACTAGATTAATATAATATTCAAGAATTCTAATTGTTTTAAGTAAAGTCCAGAAATAAATAAATAGTAACCTACAGTTACAGTAGTATAATTATTGTTGAGTTATTGTACTTTTTAACTTGTCTAAGCACATGTAACATGTCAAAGGATTATTAAAATGAATTGAATTGAACTGATTGATAATTTAATTTTATTTTGCACAACGCATTGAGTTGCAAGGCAACACATGCGTCTCGGTCCAGTGTCTGAGGATAGGGCCATCCACCCGCTCAGCCACCGTGCCCAGGAGGCTGTTGGGGCTGGCGCGCACCCGCCGCATCAAAGAGGCGACACGCTTGCGCATGATGGCGTGGAAGTCATCCACTCGCGCCTTCGCGAACATACCCGACGCGCTGCAGTAGCGCGGCAGCCCCACCAGAACCGGACCACGTTGCTATATTGCACTCGGAGGGCGTTGTATGCTGCTTTTTGCTACTATTTATTTAGGGTGCATTCATAAATGTTATCCAACACTACAAAGAGTTGGTATCTAGCTGACTTATTAGCTTACTCTTTTATGGAATGCTATGCCATGCAACATGTAGGCAGAGCCGCTGACTATCCCCCTTAGATATCTTGAATATCTCATGATAAGACTGGACGTCATTGAAGCTGCAGGTGTAAGTTAGTTAAAAAAATATGTATTCTGTCAATATGCAAGAGTTGACTTTGCAGCTGGAGTATATTCTCTGAAGCTGAGCGGAGAGTTATGCTGGCTAGGGCAGATATATGGGTGAACAAAATGCTTTTGGAACCAATTCCTTTTTGGTGGATAACGGGCCTGAATGAATTATCTCCACAGGTGCAACGTCTCCGGCCCCCTGGCTTCCCCGGGCACCCTGGCCCACCAAGCCATCATGATTTCCAGCCCATGCCGTTCCTTCGAGCAGGCATGCCAGGTCCGCAGCTTATTCCGCCTCCGCCTGCACCACCAGCTCCGCAGCCAATGGTGTTGTCTGCTGCACCCAAGTTGTACAAGAAACCTAAAGTAGATGACGAGGAAAGGAAAGAAAGACATGAAAGAAAACGGGTAGGTACTTTGTAATGCCTAGAGCTATAAATATTGAAAAACTAGGAGTTGACTGCGACTTCACTCGCGTGGTTTCAACTTAATAATGCAATGCTGTTTCCTTTATCATTATCACACATCACTCTTATTTATATTATGCCGTCTTTTATATTATGTTTAGTTTGAATGTTTCTAGAAACGCGAGGCCCCTCCGCCGCCACTGAAGCCCGAGCCGGCGCCAGAGCCCGCGCCTCCCGCGGCGCCCCCGCCGCCTCCACCTCCGCCTGTCATCTTGCAGACCGAGGCTTCAGGAAAACCTAAGAAAGAGAAGAAGAACAGAAAGGTAGTTACACTAAACACAATGGATGTTTGTGGTTCTGATATTAGACCCTGTCAATGGTTGCGCCAATCCGATCCTACCACAAATTATGTTCAGGCAAATCAAATAACTAATAATATTTTGAGTTACTTGAAAATGTCACAACAGTATGCGCAATAGCGCCCTCAAACGTTGACGGAAAACATAATAAGGAAACCGGCATGTTGTAAAATTGTGTGGGCTGTCTATTGTTTTAAAACAAAATAACTGACAATATTTCGATTTACTTGAAAATGTCACAGAATGTATATACATGTCACAGGTGGTGAGAACGGCTGGTGGTCAGGTTTGGGAAGACGTGACGCTGCTGGACTGGCCTGACGATGACTTCCGCATGTTCTGTGGGGATCTGGGCAATGACGTCACCGATGAATTACTGGTACGATATTTATGATGTATGGAAATGAAATTTTAGTCTAATGTCACGCTGTATTAGGTACTTTATGAGGTACCTATAGAGATAGCCTAAACCCGGAAGGACATAGGCTAATAATATATAATAATTGTGTAAATCCGATCTTGCAGGGATTTGAACCCGCGAACCTCCCCTAGATACGGGAATGCGCTTTATAAGCTCAGGAACATCCTAAATATTTCAGTTATAGCGAGAAGTCGACTCGGTGGCGCATTCCCGAATCTAAACCCTCCCGGTCGCGGGTTTTTTGGGTCCTCCAGAGTCGATTTTTTTGGGTTTTTATTAATATTAGTAATAATAATTTCCAGATCCGTACGTTTGCCAAGTACACATCGTTCCAGCGCGCTAAAGTGATCCGAGACAAGCGAACGAACAAGAGCAAAGGTTTCGGCTTCGTCAGCTTCAAGGACCCCGGCGACTTCATCAAGGCCATGAAGGAAATGGATGGTAAGTTGCACAATTTATAAGGTTATTAGGTTATAAGGCTCACCCATAGCTACCTACAACCATATCTACAAACCCACATGACCAGCATGGTGAGTAGGCGCGAATTCCCCCCACATGATAGGAATTTGCTTTTTACATATGAAGGGGAGGCAACTTTCAGCTGTGGACGGCTGAAATTATAAAGAAGGTTATTAAATTAACCTTTTTTTAATAAAAACGGAACCCATATTGCACCCATATTTTTGGCTGGCTGTCTGTCTGTTTGTATGTAGGTCTGTACAGCATCTGTAAAATACGTTGATAAAATACCGAGCCATCCCGAATCGCTCCCGAATAGCACGCAAACAAGAGTTATGATTTTTGTAACTGTCCTATAATATTTTTTCCGGACATATTACACACGGTCATATAATTTAAATACGTCATCATCATCATTTCAGCCTTACGACGTCCACTGCAGAACATGGCCTCCCCCACAGACAGAGCCAATTCCTTATCATGTGGGGGGATTTGCCCATACTCACCACGCTGGGCATGCGGGTTGGCGAGTGCTGTTAGAGCTATCATTGTTAAAATGAGGGACGCTGCTGTCCATCCCCTACCTTTTTTTCCATTAGTCGCCTCTTACGACATCCGCGGATAGGTAGATAGATATGGAGGGGCCTATTCTTTAGCCGGGGCCACCACGGCCACAATTGAATACGTATCTTATATTTAATTTTTGACTGGACTCATAGCTCAGTTGGTAGTAACTCTGCCTTCTGCGCTAGAGGTCGCGGGTTCGATTCCCGCACTGGACAAACATTTGTGACTAACACAGATGTTTGTTCTGTGTCTGGGTGTTAAATATATATCTATTATGTATATCAGTCTCTGGTACCCATAGTACAGGCTATGCCTAGTTTGGGATCAGTTGACCGTGTGTGATATGTCCGGAATATTTATTATTTTTATTATTATTATTTAGGAACCGGGCTAAAAGCTTTTTGTTATTCATCAGGTCGCTACGTAGGCAGTCGCCCGATCAAGCTGCGCAAGAGCACATGGAAACATCGCTCGCTCGACGTCGTGCGCAAGAAGGAGAAGGAGAAACAGGCGCTGCTCTCTTTACTCATGGCGGGGAAAAGCTGACCGCAAGATACTTTGGCTATCTAGAGATGTGTGACAACAATACACATTGCAAGCGCGAGGACTCTCGATTGCGAAGTTTGTGGAGATTTTAGGTATATATAGCGATGTGATAGTATAACTCTTTCAGGGAGGCCTATGTTCAGCAGTGGACTTCATCAGTCTTATGATGATGATAGTATAAAGAGCAGAGGTGAGTGATAAATTGATTAAGACTTGATGGAAAATTGATTAGGATTTGATCTGAAATAATTCGTGAAATCGGAGAATTTATGACGGAAAGCGAAAATTAAAAAAGTTTAAAGGTCTGTTCACAAAGCTATTGGGTTTATAATAGTTTTTTTTTTATCTATCTCCATTTATCAATCAATGCAATCTTAAGCTACCTTTTATTCTTATATTCCCGGTTCCTAGACTTGTACAATCTTTTCATAATTCATAAGCTTACAGAGTCAATGTAGCCTTTTAAAGTTTTTCAATAGTATTTATTCAACTAGTAAATCTTAACTTTGCATTTCCTGTATGTCTGTTAGGTAAGTATTTTAATCAATTTAGTAAAATAAATTATTATGTAAGGTAACTGAAGTTTTATTGTGGTAGAAATCAAACAATTTTATATAAATTTACATAATTTATTCATCAATCTTTGGCGTAAATTGTAAACTACAGTCGTCGGTGTAACTTATTTCGCTCTAAAGTTGGTAATTAGTCAGCGTTTGAAAACTGCGCAGTCAAATTATTAGGGCGGACTGAATTGTACATTGTATTCCTAATAGTGAATAGCTACCATTTATTAATCCACTTTCTCAAACATTTGTACAAAAATTTGTAGTGGGCAGGAAATATTTGCTGGTTTCAAGTTTAGGTAGTGTAGAATGTGTATTGAGTTCGAGTCGATACTAAACTTGGTCGACTCAGAGTAACTAAAATTTTCCACAAAATTTATATCGCATAGTCCAAATACAGTATAGCTGTACCTACTCTATTATTTATATCTACTACCTAGGGAAATGTAGCCTAATCTCTCGTAGTATTGTAATCTCTGACCCGCATTTGTCGTAGCCTTACTAACGGGCGCGGTCGTTTCTTGGTCGGCTCGGTGGTTGCCGCGGCTAGGTACTGAGCGTCGAGGCAGCAACGCTCATCTCCTGTCGCCAGTCCCGTCGTGTGGGGGCAGAAGGGCGCTTCGAAGTCTTCTAGGCAGTACGCACCGGATGCACTGCACATAAGGAGTTTGGTTGTAAAATACTAAGGAATGGCTAATTTATTACTAAAATGCATTCGAATTGATTCTACTAATAAGGGTCAGAACTTTCAGACTGACGAAATGACAAAGCTACTAACTCGCCTTTTGAAACTCAACCTTATTTCCGGCGGGTACGGCTGAATACACAAGCCTTCACCGTGCGAGCTTCACAGTGTCTTTTTATGATGTAGCCTATCTAAAAGTGAATAAAGTTGAGTTTCAATTGGTTAGCGAATTAGGTGTCTGTCTGCGTTGACCCTGAAGCCAGTAGGTACCTATTCTTCCCTTCATATCGTCGTGAGTGGAATTTAGAGCAAATTTTCCAGTCAACGCCTAGCAAGACAATCTAGGTTAATTATGGGCATAGATTTGTTTGCAAACATTAAAATTTTTGAATATTTTTTTATAAGCTGCTTAGGCCACCAACCCAATGGACCGACAACAATGTGAAGGTTGCGAATGGAGAAGGCTCACGACCGTTCATCGTACACTTTGGAAGAGGCCTATGTCCAGCCGGCAGTGGCCTTCCTCAGGCTGATTTAGATGATAGGTAAGTGGAACTGACGTCATTGGAGCAGGCTGCCCCAGCATGACGGGCAGCGCCGATGCGCGCGCCGGCGGCACGCGCACGGAGCAGCGCCGCCCGCACGGCGCCGCAGCACGAGGCCGGAACAACGACTCCGCCTGGTAGCAGATCGACCAGATGTGGCTGCATAGCGCCTCATCTGTAAAGTTCAAGTTACACGCAAAAATTAGTTGTTTATTTATATACTTTTTTACACAAAATATTAAATTTGTGGGATGTCGGTGGATGGAATTGGCTCAAGAACATTAGTCATGGAACTCTTTGAGGAGGCCTACGCCCAGTAGTGGACTACTACAGGTTGATAATAAAGATGCATAAAAAATTACATTTTATAAGTATAAAAAAGGGAATTTTCTACCAGCCAACCTATCAGATAGTGATGGCAGTTGGCGAGAAATAAATATGAAAATATCTACCTAGGTAGATTAGCACCTTTACCCTTATTCATAATCACTACATTTATCGGCTCGATAAAAGTATGTCCTCTACATTTGTTTACTGTTAGAAAAGGACAGGGCGAGTGTTATAAAGAAAGAATAACGGTTAAAGTAACCAGACAAGACGAGTAATAGGGTACTTAGAGTATAATATTTTATATATTTTAGAGAGCTATGCTCGAGTTTCGCTGCGTGATAAAATCCGAAATGAGGAAACCGTAGAAGAACCAAGGTTACCGACACAGCTTTCAGAATTAGCAGGTTGAAGTGGCAGTGGGCCGGCCATATAGCTCGCAGAACCGACAACCGTTGGGGAACAAAGGTTCTCGAGTGGCGACCACGAACCGGACGACGCAGTGTTGGAAGGCCGATGGACCGACGACATTATTAAGGTTGCGGGAAGTCGGTGGATGGAAAAGGCTCAAGACCGTTCGTCATGGAACTCTTTGGGGGAGGCCAGTGGACTTCATCAGGCTGATGATGATGAATATAATATTTAAATGATAATGTCGCATGCGCGAAGTAACTCACTGGGCGTGTCCTCACAAAAAGGCTGGCTGCGTCCCCCGTTCAGGCAGAAGTCAGCGTGTCCCAACCTCGCAGCTTCCCCGTACCGGCCGGCGTTGGTGTGCAGCACGTGGACCGCGCGGGCGTCGCCGGGGTCCAGTCGCAATGCTGGGGCGGACCGGATCAGCGGCCGAGCGGGGTCCAATCCTGGTGCAATGGTTAAAAGATTTACAGCTTCTTTTAACTGCGCAGGAAGATAATGTTTTTGTTTTTTTGGTAAATTAGGTGTCATTGGATTGTACTTTGTTCTGCGAGTGATAATAATTTAACAAATTGGCACCTTGATGTATCTACCTATAAGAATGAATTATGAACAAAACATTTTTTTTATCAATCAATTTAAGTGACAAACATGCGCAGGGGTCGGCTCTTGGAAGTAATGAGATGATGTTGTTGACGGACTCTGCATATGAGACCAGGGTAAAACTGGAATGTCGGAAGATTGTTATTGTTGTTATTGATTGATGTCGGAAAATCAAGAGTTCGCTCAAGGTTGTTGTCGATGACTCCTCTTTAGTCCAGGCCCAGAATTTATAGCGGCTCGCTTCGTCGGAATTTTACGTCATCATAGTTCGGTCAGGGTTTAGAAAAAGACAGAATATTTTTTGTAAAATTGATATTAACATGACAGCTTGATCCTCTAAATCCGACTTGATCCGCGTGGGGGGGTACCTCCGCCTTACAGAAGATCGCAGCCAAATAACATTATTTGTTTCAAATAGTGTTGTGTTCCTGCGGTGAGTAAGGTTGCCAGAACTTTTTAGGGGGAGGGGGGTTCGGGGTCGGCAACCCGTGCGTGATGCCTTTGGTATTGCAAGCGCTCATAGGCTACGGCACAGATAACATAATACTAGTGGGCCGTATGCTTGTTTGCCACCTCAGTAGTATAAAAAAAAAAAAATACGTACCAATGATCCTATTGAGCCGGAAGGTGAGGTAGTTCGCTATGATCCCACACATGTGCGCTCCGAGTGAGTGGCCCACGCACGTGAGCCGCTCCGGCCTGAGCCCCGCTTTGCGCAGCGAGCCCAGGGCCTCGGCGGCGCACCTCGCCGCCGGCCGCAGGTTGTGGACCGCGGCCACGTAGCACGGCGGCTGGCAGAGCTTGCCCCAGTCCAGCATGAACACATTGTAGCCGCCGCGCCGGAGATACGCTGGAAGAAGCACAAAGCCTAGCCTAAGAGATAGTCATTTCGCAACTTAATTCTCTCCAGTTTCTGTTTTGATACATGATGATACCTCCGCCTTACAGAAGATCGCAGCCAAATAACATTATTTGTTTCAAATAATAATAATAATAATAATATGATAGTGAAGTCGACGCTCGATTTTAAATCTTTCTCTAAGTAAATGCTGTGTGGGATGTGTGTTCCCTGTTATTAATGAAATACCAAAAAAGCACTTCTATTAAAATCAGGTAGTCATTCTGCCCGATTTTATTAGAAGTGCCATGTTACTTTCGACACATCAGTTCGTAACCAGCCAAAATGTTTAGTTGATTGAACGAGCGAAGCGACCTCTCAAACAACTTGAGTGAACTTGGCGACGATGTATGCTTGTATGTTTTTATGTATACATTTTGTTAGAGCATAACTTTCGAACCGTCAATCCCATCTGCAGGAAATTCATAAGGTCAACAGGTTTTAATATCCAGGTTTTACTAGTAATTATAAATATAAGTAAATCGGCCAATATGGGTTAGAAAAAGTAATAAAAATACATGAAGTGAGGTGTCATAGGAAAGAGATTTTTTTATATATTACAAACTGATTTTACCGAAGTAATTTACACAATTTATATGTTTTAAATAGATGTTCGTTTAACCATTATAGCGGTTTTTTTAAACTCGCAACCTAAGTAAATACATACAGTATTATGAATTTATGACTTAAGTTATGTGCCTAGGCAATCTTAATTTTAACCTTTATCTTTGTATTATTATTTTTTTTCCCCCTTTAGGAATGGCTATGGCATCTAGGCCTTACCGCCAAGTCTTACGTTTATTTTTCCTTGTTATTTTTATTCTTTCGTCTTTTTTTTTATAAATGAGATTTTAATTAAATATACGGATAATAATAATAAATATTCCGGACATATCACACACTGTCAACTGATCCCAAACTAGGCATAGCCTGTACTATGGGTACCAGAGACTGATATACATAATAGATATATATAAAACCCAGACACAGAACAAACATCTGTGTTAGTCACAAATGTTTGTCCAGTGCGGGAATCGAACCCGCGACCTCTAGCGCAGAAGGCAGAGTTACTACCAACTGAGCTATGAGGCCAGTCAAATAGTGTTGTGTTCCTGCGGTGAGTAAGCTCTTTAGGGGTGGCGGGGTTCGGGGTCGGCAACGCGTGCGTGATGCCTCTGGTATTACAATCGCTCATAGGCTAAGGTAACCGCTTACCAACAGGTGGGCCGTATGCTTGTAGGTATGCCACCTTAGTTGTAAAAAAAAAACATATGTGTGACCCAATGTGTACCTACCATAATCGATCTGTCTAACCAGCCTACGTCCACCCACTGCTGGGTGCAGGCCATTATTTCCGATCCTGTGCTAATCAGCTTAAGTATGTTTTTAGCGTTTCCTTACCTTACTTCAAGTACCTAAGTTAAATGTACGAAACCGATACCTACCTGGCGCGCCACGAAAAATAACACCACGATAATAATTAAGTTTCTACCTTTAGACAATTTTGTGCAACTAAGTGCACAAGCGCAAAATGTCAGCACCACTCACTAGAGTGCTGGGTTCAAGTTTATATCAGTCCGATAGCGAGCTAAGCTAAGCAACAGAAGGTGGCATAAGCGTCGGGAAAACAATCAGTCAGTGATTCACCTCGTTTCTGATACAGTAGTACACAATTCATATACATTCAAGTGTCGCAAATTGGTTACAGTTTGCAATGCAAAATCCCTAAACCGTGTCTGTGCTTACGCAATTTGCAACTCCTATCGCAATTCGCAACAGCAGCCCGCATGCACAATGCACCACTATCCACACATTCTGTAATTCATTTCTTTCTGCAATGTTACTTATTTTTGACGACCTCGGTGGCGCAGCGGGCGAGTGGCCGACTAAGACGCAAGGGGTGCGGGTTCGATTCCCGCTGCGGAACAAATGTTTGCATGATCTGCATATATTAGTTCCGGGTATGGGTGTTGTGGTGCCATGGTACTCCTAGTTTCTGATACATACCCACGACACAGGTTAAACCTAGTGTGGGGTCAGAACTATGTATGTCACTGTTGGTAGTTGAAATAATAATAATAATAATTTCAAGAGTACCCTAAACCGACGAGCATGTATGAGGAATGTGATGAGAGTGAATGAAGCGAAAGAGGTATGTCAGGATCGTAGCAAGTGGAAAGCCGTGGTCTCTGCCTACCCCTCTGGGAAATAGGCGTGATTTTATGTATGTATGTATGTATTAATAATTTCTGCAAGGGTCGTTGACTCCAGGGAGAAAGCTTGGAAGTACCTACAAGTACTAAAAAACCTACACGGCACCGCAATTTCGTTGTCAAGTGCATTATGCATACGAATCACTTTCACCTTTATCCAGCTTTGAGAATCATGGAAAATTAAGTATGCGGAAAACGTTCTAACTTTCCTATTTAAATTATAGGTTGTTGCCTTGTTGTTGCGTAATACCGATGATGTATCAAAGACGAAAGTTGCATGGCTTATGACTTCTTGTTAGATTTACTGCTTTTGCATAGCTAAGATGGATATCAATAAATTCAAAGGATGTTCCGTTTTAAAAGTGATTCAGAAGCTCTACCAAATTAAAATGTACTTCCTTACCAATTAATGTTACTAGGCTTACTACTTACCCGGCTTCACATGGAATTATACAAAATCCGCTAATCTACCTTCTTCTCGAAACACTCGAGAGCTGTGTTAGTGACTAAAGCTACAGATTTCCTCGTTCTGGATTTTATCTCATGTGAAGGCCTCATAGCTCAGTTCGTAGCATCTCTGCCTTCTGCGCTAGAGGTTGCGGGTTCGATTCCCGCACAGGACAAACATTTGTGTGATGAATACAGATGTTTGTTCTATGTCTGGGTGTTAAATATTTACCTATTATGTATACCAGTCTCTGGTACCCATATCACAGGCTATGCCTAGTTTGGGATCAGTTGACCGTGCGTGATATGTCCGGTTTTTTTTTTTTTTATCTATATTATGCATATGTAGTGATTGGGACTTCAAAACAGATTACTTACCGTCTCTCAGCACAGTGATGGGCAGTGTGTCATCACCGCCAGCGTAGCCATGAATGAGCAGGATAGTCTCGTGCGCCGGGTCCCAGGCGCTCTGCCGGAGCCAGTCTTCGCTGAATAGGTCTACCTGTAAGTTACGGGTGCCTTGAAATGTTGTAGGATGAGAATCGTTAAGAAGTTTTAGGAGGAGGTAGGGCACAGCGAGATTTTCTCGCTCTAAATTGGAGCAGCCCGCCTGGGGAGGTACCTCCGCCTTACAGAAGATCGCAGCCAAATAACATTATTTGTTTCAAATAGTGTTGTGTTCCTGCGGTGAGTAAGGTTGCCAGAGCTCTTTAGGGGGGGGGGGGGGGGTTCGGCAGGCAACGCATTAGCAATGCTCCAGGTGTTGCTAATGTCAATAGGCGACGGTAACCACTTACCATCAGGAGGGCCGTAAGCCTGTTTGGGTCCGTATAACATAAAAAAAAAAAAAAAAAAAAGAAGTCATCTTTATGACATGAGACGTCGTGAAATGGAATAGGTACCTACTGCACGGCTCGCTATAACCAACAGTAGCGCGTTGGAATCTTTTGTATCGGAATTGAACTATCGGGTCTACAAAACGGACGAGTGCTACGAAATTTCGGTTTTTTACTGTCATATGAAATTGTTCAAAGACCATTATTGGCTAAGATTTACATTAGGTATTGGCTAAGATTTCAGCAGTTCATTTGCGGTAAAAAGCCTACCTAACTACTTAGTAATCTGATTGACTGTGCATAAATCAAAAACACGCCTCCTAGTATGAATTATAAATGCACATTATAGATATGTATAAGCATAACGCGTTGCATCCACACACTCAATCTAGTAGCGGAGAGAGTCGATCTTTTTTACTGCCCCCTGAGCGAATGTCGCAGGACGTTGTTATATATTCTATGCTATTCTAATTAGATTTGACTTTTTGTATTATTTGACATTATTATTGATTGACGAATTCTTTTTAAATTTTGATTAGGTAGGACATTATGTAATTTGTATTTATTGTGGCAAATTTTTATTTTTGTTATTTGACATATATGGATTGACGAATTTTTCTATGTACTTTTTATTAGGCTTGACATTATATAATTAGAATTTATTAATTGAAGATTTATGTTTGTTGTTTCTTAACTAGTAAGTATAATGCTATGAATTAAAATTAATCGTATAAAATGTTTGATATGTATAATAATAATAATGTAAAGGATAATGGTACACTATTGCATTAGGTGCTCCTGTAAAAATAGTGTAACTTTTGGTAAATAAATAAAATAAATAAAAATAATATGTCCGGATACTGAAAGGGGCTTATTCTATCAACAAAAAGAAAGAATATTGGCAGAAGAAAACACAATTTTTTTCTGATGTTCTCCCGCTGTTTTTCAAATTAGAGTTTTGCTCTTTTTATCACCTTTATAGGTATTTTTTAACGCAAAAGAAGTTCGACATCAAGATTAGGTACTACCTAAAACAGCTTGGTAATATTCTGGCATAGAGTTTGTCCAATGAAAAATGATTTTTGGCAATAAAGTCGTAGAACAAACTTTATTGCCAATTGGGTATAAGATGAGTCCCTTTCGGGATAGCATACATATTGGAAATCGCATTGTATTCAAAAACTTCGCCCACATTTCCAAAAACATATTATGGAAGACTTTTTAGGTCGCGCCAGCGCCATTCCAATAGTAGGTTGCGTATGCGCATGCAATACCTAATTTATGAAGTAACGAAGGACCAAGGGGACGACTAGCGGTAGTGTGGTCTCATTACTCGCATTCCACTTGATGATAGCCTAACTAATACAATAGAATATTGGTTCTCTAAGAGACTGAACGGAACATTTTTTTTTTTTTTTTTTTTAACGGACATGTCACACACGGTCAACTGATCCCAAACTAGGCATAGCCTGTACTATGGGTACCAGAGACTGATATACATAATATATTAATATTGAACACCCAGACACAGAACAAACATCTGTGTTCATCACACAAATGTTTGTCCAGAGCGGGAATCGAACCCGCGACCTCTAGCGCAGAAGGCAGAGTTACTACCAACTGAGCTATGAGCCAGTATTTGCATCTCGATTCCTTTCCTTCCGTTTTTCTAATTACCTTGCATATTTCCTCACAATAAAATGTGCAAGAATACGTAATGAGAACGTGGGAAAACACATAACAAAGTACTAGTATAGTAGGTAGGTGGGTACTTACGAGTACCTAAATACCTAATCATCAACGTAAACTTGTAGGAATATTGTTTTTTCTGCGTTTACACATTCAAATATAGTATTAGTAGGAATTAGGATAGTGAATGGAATCCTGGACACGAGACTCTATCTGAAAATAATGTTCTTACCACATTTTTTACAGGCTCAGTCTCCGTGTACAGGTGCAAGGTCACATCAGGGTCGGGACAGGGCTCGCGGTCTCGTCTCCAAATGCAGTCTTCGAAGGTCACGTTGGAGTAGGCGTCATTGTGAAGAAGCAGCGCCTCCTTGATCGGATGACGCTCAGGTTTGGCAGGTCGCTCGGGTTTAGCAGGACGGTCGGGCTTGGTTGCTAGCAAGCTACGTTCATCTTTGGCAGCTGCAATATCGGTAAATTGTAGAAGTGAATTTAGATTTTTAAGACCTAAGGTTATTATTTAGGGAAAAAGGGGCTCGTTAAGTTCACTAGAGCAGACACAGATACCTACCTGCGTTTTGAAACGTTGATATGCAATGTTTATAAGACCTAAGTATATTAATAGGTAGTCATTAAACTTAGGTAGACTGATTGGAAGGTCCAAAGATTGTCACCCAGACGACGTTAAGAGGCTCGGTGCTTTAGTTGGTTTGAGCATCCCCGTGTTTTTTTTTTGGGATATTATCAAAATCATCAATAAGTCCTTAAAGTGGATTATCCTACTAATATTACCTATAAATGCGAAAGTTTAGATGAATAGGTAGATAATCTTATTATTATTTATTATCCTCGTAGGTTCCACGCGAGCGTAGCCACGAGAGAAAGCTAGTTATCACTATACAAATAAAATATTCATAGGTAAGTTTATTTATTAAGTAGGTATATAAAGGAGCTCGCATTGGAAAACTCAGAATGGAGGAAATTGCATCATTACACCGACAAGAGCTTAACAAGCTCTTAAATTTAATAATAATAGGACTTTATTTACAGAAAGAAACTTAAAACTAATACAAGTTAATATTTACAAAATACACAAGAAACAGTTGAGCCATCTAAAGACCGTTACAAACGATCTATAGATAGCTCAACTGATCCAGATCAGTACCAGTCGGAAGCGTCCCCAAGACGCTGGCGGAATTGCCACGTCTGAGTTTGAAATTGCTGAACACTCTAAAAACGAATGAAGATGCAGTGGTCAATCAAACGAGAGGGGGGTATCTTGGAAATACCTCCCCCACTCCTTGACAAAATATACCTATGTCAAATAATAAGTTTATGTAAAGTCAATTATTGCTTAGTCGGCATTAGGTATCGTGTACTATCGTGTAGTATTATAAATTTATAATATAGTCTTTGGTATTAGGTACCTAGTAGGTAGTCTGATTCAAGTAATTAGTACGATGGTAGGTGCTAATACTTAAATCAGTACCTATATGCATAATTTATGATGATAAAGGTTAATTGCTATTCATAAATTATGATTTTATTCCCTTAAAATATTTGGATATTTAGTTAATCACCGTATAGTCAACATGCAACCATTCCACTTACCTTGCACAATTGCGGTGGCTACCAGGCACAGGCACAGAGTTAGTCCACGCATCCTCGCGGCACGCTCACCACTTCGCTACTGGCATAGAAAAGCAAAGGAGCCAGTAGGAAATGGATGGCATCGAAGCAACAAGTTGTGCTGTCAATTCAGCTAATTTGCAACCCATACGAGTATTCACCGAGGATAGTATGGTGCCGGTGACACTCCGTCAAAAAACACGGAAATTAAATTGAAAATCGTGAAGTAGGTCTATTCTCAAATGACTGACTGCGGGAAAACTGGTCCTTGAATACTGAACCGCGGATTATGACGGCTTTTTGAAACCATTGTCAAGTCACGTGCGTGCACAGCAAGCATTTTCATTTTGATAGTGTTTGCGAAACACAGAACTGAAATAGGTGAAACTGCTGAACACTAAAAACGAATGAAGATGCAGTGGTCAATCAAACGAGAGCGTATCTTGGAAATACCTCCCCCACTCCTTGACAAAATATACCTATGTCAAATGATTTAGAACTAGAAACGCTCCTTATAAAAAAAAACAAATATTTTCATCGACCCTTTTCCACGCTCTAAAGTATCTTAGCCACCCTGATATTAGTAGATTTCAAGCACTCAAGTCTATTATCCCAAAGAAATACACCTTGTTTTACTTTTCAGAACTATAGGTAATTTACGTGGAACTGTTTGCAATTTTAATTACAACAGGCGCTGTGCCTTTCTTCCTCGGCACGCACTAGATAGGCCTGTCATAAGATACTTCGCCGATTTTAGTATACCATACCATACCATAGCGTAAGTTGGTATTTACGCAGTCTAGGTATTTTGGACCATTTCAGAGTGCGTTTAAGTCTTTTGTATGAAAAAATGTACAGGGCCATTTTTGAGTGCCTAAGTTCTTTCTATGCTACAAAGGTTGGTAAGAGAGCACTACATCAAAAATCACTAGGAACTGGGTAGGTATGTACCAAAGATACACTGTACTTACTTCTGAACTAACATGATGTAGGTACCAAGTTGTGGGTATAAGTGTTTGTTTTTTTATTTTATTTTCAAATGTTATCACTTTTGTAGGTATTATTGTTTTCTTTTTTTTCTCCCACTTTTAGATACCTACGTGGGTACTTGTGCGTACGTAGGTATATATATCTGTATAACTATGTAAACTATTTAAGTAGGTAAGTTATTTCTAAGTTTAGTTTAATTGTCACGCCTCACCATCTTTTTTGCACGCCCAGGATGACTGGTAGAAAATGCTTTAGCATTAAGTCCTCCTTACACTAAGTTTAAGTGTGAAAGTATAAATAAATAAATAAAGTGAACTAAATTCATCTCTTCTACATCTTTATGATTTTAATATTTATTTGTAACAAATGCTTAGGTATCAATAGCTCACATATCCTACGCTATGCTATGACTAGGCACTCAATAAAGATCCTGAAATGTTTGCAGGTAGGTATTCTTTTCACTTTCTGACAAGCTACCTCGACGGGTGAAATGTTTACTGAAGGTGAAATGTTTACTGTTTATTCTACCTACCTACTTGTGGTAAACGATAGCATTAAAGAGTGGTAACTATGTAACTAACTGCTTCCAAATAGTACGTCGTAGTGAAGCCTCTGCAAAGAACCTAGGTAGGTACTTCCTCTCTTCCGTGCGTGCGTACAGGTGAGACGGCGACTTTAGAGCGAGACGCGAGAGCCTTCGTCAGGTAGAGCACTAGAGCCTTCCGCCCCGCGCCCGCCAGCCAGTCCGAACCACGCACCCGCGCGCGCCCGCGTCTCTATCACTATACAACCTGATTTATCAAAATAACAACAATATCGATTTATCTCAATCGAAAATTGTAAGCTTTCGACAATAATACTGTGCTTTGGTAGTACATAAGTGACTAAAGTGTTTAGTGTCTAGTAAACAACAGAATCACATAGAGATAATTGCGCTAATGCCACGGTCCACAGCCTACGCAGCCGGCGGCGTTCCCCTCCTCCATCCATTCATTCAAGCGCCATTCGTTGAACTCATGCGGCCGCGGCTTTCGCACGAACACGATCTGTTGATTTGGAAATAATCTCTGAAATGTTGGAGAAATGCACCCGCTGAGCAGATGACCTCCAGAAAATAGGCCTCAACGATCATGTCAATCAACCAGAACGCGGGCCAGTTCAACAAACAGAAACAACAACAACAACTAGGTAAACAGGGCCCGGAACCGGTCAACTTTCCACCGCGCTATCATCCGCCCCCGGCAGCCGCAGGTGGCCCCAAACTAGCCACTGTCGACTCGACCGCCAAGGAGTTCAAGCCGCCGTATGCTGGCAAGCCTATCGATCCAAGTAAATTGCAATATCCGCAGGGCGCCCGCGCCGCGGCGGCGCCACCCGGCCCTTACCCCGGGGGATCGATCCCCTACGGAAAGTATCCGCAAGGCTACCCGGTAGGATATCCTCTACCACCGGGAGCGATACGAGTGTTGCGCCAACAACCAGGCGAGGTGGTAACGAAAGCCATCGTCCACGAGTCCGGAGAGCCGACGACGCGCGCAAGGAGTGCCGACGATACGCAGCGAGCACTTCGCAACATTGAAGAGGAACAGATCCACAGAAGGTCGGCCGACATGCTTAAGTTCACGAAGCGTGTCGACCCCGACGCGCCGCGTGCCTCCACAGACCAGCGGCGGCAGGTCCAGGCGCTTTTAGACGAAATAAAAGCACTCAAGGAAGAGAACCGTAAGTTGAGCGAGGACAACCAGGAGCTCCGAGATCTTTGCTGTTTTCTGGACGACGATCGACAGAAGGGAAGGAAGCTCGCTCGAGAATGGCAGCGCTTTGGAAGGTACACTGCGTCAGTAATGCGCCAAGAAGTGTCAGCGTACCAAAATAAACTCAGAGAGTTGGACGAGAAGCAGCAAGAGCTGATAAGCGATAACCTAGAGCTAAAGGAGCTGTGGTTGTATCTGGTCGAGGAGCGCGAGCGGGGTACGTGTATGAACTGCGGACGCCCCTCGGGCAGGCTGCGGGACGACGGCGACGGCAGTAGTAGCAGCACCAACGTGGAGGAAGGGCCGAGAACTGCGCCCGCGCCACCACTGCCACTGCCGCATCCCCAGCTCGCAGAGCGCACGGTTCAGTACGTGAGGGATTTGGAACAGAAGGTTCGGAGGCTGGAGGCAGAGAAGGGCATGAATAGTGGCCCCACCGAGCGACCGGAGGCTGTGGTGCGGGCGCTTCAGGTGTTGGAAGTTAGGGAGAGCGTTGAACAAGAGCGGCGGCGGCCAGCGCCCGACCTGGACACGGGCGAGCAGGCCTTGGTCAGGGAGATGTGCAACGTAGTGTGGGGTAAACTAGAAGAAGCACCCTCGCAAGCTCCACCGCGCTGATACATTTGCGTAAACATAAAAATTCGAAAGGAAATGAACTTGTTCTAGCGATGCAAGTTGTTTGTTTGGAATCCGACTTGATTGAGGTCATTGCGAACACCTCGACGTCTCATGACCTAAAGAACGGAATAAAGTGATGACCTCGTTTAACAATCAAACATAGGTAACTGTAAAACTAAGTTTATCGTTAAGGGCTTCAGAAGTTATGTGATACATAACCTGAACTTGCCTTAAGTAACTAATAGAGCTTACTTTATTCAAAGATCATAAAAAAGTACAAAATATATACTAATATTAACTACGCATATTTGTACCTACCTAGGTTTTAATTTGAAATTAAAAGCTTTTTAATTTGGTGTACCTACGTATGTTAACTAGGTACTTTAATTTTCTGGAAATGTAATTTTAAGTACCTAGTATGTACCTACCAAACAATTTTTAGTGGTTTATTATCGTAGCGTAGAGGCTATAAAATTTAATTTAACTGCATTTTTTGTCTGTGATTTTATGTGAGCTAAATGAACGCGTTTGTAGTTTTGTAGAGTCTATCGTTCCAATACCTGTGTCCTAGGTGGGCTGTCAAAGTCCATTTCCAACTACACACCTACCTACTAAGTACATGAGGCACTTATGTAAGTTCATACTTTATGAGTAGGTAGTTGTCTAAGTACTTATATACTAATTGCTAGGTACTTCTGCTCTAAAATAGTAGGTATCTAGTCAGTCTGAGTCAGTTAAAATTTTTGGACCGATCAGAAAAAGCTCACGGGATTACCTTTTTGCTTGCCTTGGTTTCTTTGAGTTATGTGTTATTAATTTATTGAATTACATTAAGTATTTACTTCGGTCATAGTACATAGTTGTTAAGATATTAAACAGTTTTAAGAAAATAAGGGTGTTTTTTAAACAAAATGAAGTGGTTTCTGTCATTTTCTATTATCGTAAAAAAAAAAATGTTCGGAATATTATTTATTATCGTGGTACGCGGGTGGCCTACCTAGAAACACTGTCACCATGTTGGCCATTTTATTAAATTTTTTAATTGATTTATATATTTCCATTAATTACAACGGTTTAACCAATTACATTAATTAAAGACAATATTAACAAAAAAAGATATACCACCAACCAACACAAGATATACCAACGAAGACACTTTGTCCACAATTTTACTTGCCACAAAATTAACTTATAGAAAATATTCTGGTGCTATTTCTGGTGAGGTTTGAGTCTGAATACATACTTATTTCATTTACCTAATATTTGTTCACAAAACGCTAGCAAAGCGAGCGCGTTGAAATCTTTTCAATAAGAATAATATGGATATGCAAACTGATACCTTATTATTATTAATTTACCTACTTACCACAAAATTATCTTACAGAAAATATTCTGGTGAGGTTTGAGTCTGAATAGATAGGTACTTCTTTTATTTACCTACTAAAAGAAATCTGAATTTATTCGACATAATGCGACAAAATATGTCAAGACCCATTGCCGTTACTCCACAGAGTACTTTTGTATATATACCGGCGTTACTCTACTATGCCCATTGTCCGCTGACACATATGCATTGTCAAAATTGTCTGTTCGCGACGTAAGTAGATATGCAAATTATAAACATTATTTTATTAACATAGGTAATTATATTGTAGGAAAGACATGGCCGAAGAAAAAGGCGAAAAAGGAGAGGATGAAGATACGATTGGTGTAAGCAATTAATTTTTCGTAGCAAGCGACTTGTACAACGCAAAAAATCTATTGCCAATGGAGATCATTGTTGCTTCATAGATTTATGTAGGAGGTCGCAGTGCCGATGGCGAGCGTCATGGAGAGGGCTGGGCGGTTCTACCAAACGGTGACTTCTACCAAGGATGCTACTGCCGTAGTATGAGGAATGGCAAAGGGCTGTACGTGTTCAAGAACGGCGCTCGGTATGAAGGTAAAAACTTTGCTTGCCTAAGTATAAACAGAGGTCTTGTTATAGTGACTGGAATGTACGGAGTTACGTGCATGGCAAGGTCGACACATGGTTGATGCGGTGATGTTTCGTATAAGAAGGTCGAATCTAAATAGGTAATATACGTATAGTACTTAGATTGGACTTACTAACCTAATTAATGCCACAGTGCTCAACCGATATAATAATCTACATAGTACCTACCCACCTACTACCAACTTACCTACATGAAAACCTGTAAATATTTCAGGTGAATGGCGTAAAGCCATGAAATATGGCGTTGGGCAGATGCTGTACCCTGACGGGTCGCGCTACGAGGGAGACTGGCGCCATGACCTGAAGCAGGGCTTCGGAGCTTACTACTATCCCAACGGAGACATCTACGAGGGCGCCTGGTTTAAGGGTATTAATTAAAAAACCTATATAGCAAAGCGGTTTATCTTAAGAGTGATCAAAAAATAAATAAAGGCATGTTGAATTAGCAATAGGTATATCTTGCTAAGAGGTTTGATGCAGGATAGGATAGATTGATTTCCGATCTTATAATGTTATTTAATATCGCAGCTTGAATTAGGGCTGAGGGTAATACCCACCTATCATTAAAGGTGGTTGCTGTTTATTCATCGATTTTCATTTCCAGGCAGGAGGCACGGCCTTGGAACCTACTTCTTCGCCGAATTCCAAGTTAAGTTCATGGGCACGTGGGTAGAAGGGGTGATCGAAGGACCGGGGCAGATCATTTACCCACGCGTAAGGTACCATGGCTCCTGGTTGAAGGGAAAGCCCAAAGGGCCCGGGTGTTTCGTGTTTGACACCAATTGCATGCAGCATGGCTTCTACCTGCTGATTAAGGATCCCGCTTTGGAGGAGTTCGGCGAAGGGGAGGAGGAAAAGGAAGAGAAAGAGCTGAAAGAGCAGCAGATGGAGGAAGGGGAAGAAGAGATTGAGATCGATGAGACTTTGGGTGAGAGTTGACTATAACAGTTTTTTTTTCGAATAGTGTAGAATATTCAACAGAATACCGTGACAACCAAGGTGTACCTTGCGCCTAAGGAGGAACATGAAATGTGCATCATTAGCAGATATCTAGACTCCTAAAGTTTACCATGCCACTTTGGTACGCTGTAGTTTCTGGGCACCTATCTGCCTTTAGTCTATTCGGCCTTATCCACAGGAAAGACATGGTCGACACGTGCGGAGGACGTTCATTCTTGTTCTTTAATTCCACAGGCAAGATATCGGTCTGGCGCGCTCGCAACGTCACCGCCTACATGGCAGAGTTCCTGCCCCCCGAACCAGTTCCTTTACCAGTCCACGACTCGTTACCGTCACTCACAGACGCGAGCATCGAGACAGACGTGTTGCACTTCGAGCCGCCATCAGTCGAGCTGGAGTATGAGGGTGGAGACGATAATGACTCCTGGCTGTTGCATCGGCAGCAGTTCTTGGAAGAAACCGAGCAGAAAGATGTTTGATTCAATAAATTGTTAGTTGGGATGCTTGAGTTTTTCTTTAGACAGTTCCGTAATGTTTCTAGCGGTTTCTTCAGGGAAGAACCACCGCAAAATAGATGTAAATAATAATTATATAGTTACATGGGAAGGCACCCTTCCTATGTGGAATAGTATGCAGTAGGTATTAAGCTGTGTTTAAACGGCGGCGTTACTTACTAGGTACCTACTTGAGACCATCTTGAGTTTGACATTTGAAGGCGTGCGATATAGCTCAAAGATACCGCAAGCTCCTAAAAGTCAAACTCAAATTGACTTTATTCAGTAAATGCAAGGATCATTTTGTAATTAAATTTAAATTGAATTGGACAACAAGGTTGACTGAAGAAAGCCAAAAAAAACAACAATTAGTTTTACAATTGTTTTATTATAAAATAGCAAAATAAAATTAATTCTACATTCAACCTATTCTTTCTGGTTTGGTAAAGAATAATTTTATTGTTGTATTGATTATCATCTAGGCATGCATTTTGCATTTTATAGCTTGTCAGAGAGAATGCACTAGCAAGAAAAACTTAATGCTAGGACATAACTATTCCTTTTAGTATTTACAAAGGTACCTAGGTACTTTCTGACTAACTATGCAACTCCAAAGTAAGTAGGTACCTACTTTGCTCGATCATTCATGACAGGCAAGAAATATCACCAGCTAACTAGTTTCATTCGAGTAACAGTAGTATTAACTTTTTGCATATTTCGATTAGGTAAAGAAACATGTACTGTATACTAATTTCATCTTTTCTTTCAGTCACTGCAATCAGTCTGAACTCGCTTATCAAACCAAGTCATATAGAGAAACAACATGGATATTGGCTGAGTTGCGAGATCATTTAACACTACAAAATAGTCAAATCTATTTGCTTTTGGGGACAAATAGCCAGTTCTAGGTCTAATAGCTAATATTTGGGCAGTTTTCAGATATCTGATTTTCGATAGAATTTGCTATACCTACAGTACAATACCGTTAATCCGGCACATAAAAAAAACATCAAGATTGATACCAAAAACAGCTGGAAAATTAAGTTTGAACTGATTTAACCCCAAACCGTAGATTTCTGCAGTTTTTTCAAAGAAAATTGTTGAATTTTCAAAAGTCGTAGAACAAACTATTTCCATCTGGGTGTAGAATAAGCTCCCAACATGTTCAATTGGGTATAGATAGAATGAGCCCCTTTCCAGATAGTATATATGTATTATGAATCACCTTGTATTTTTTTATAAATATTACCAGTACATACAACCATAATAGAAAGTTTTAACTTACCAGTAATCGGAATTTCTGCTAATCAGTGCTAGCAATAATGCTTGATTAGCGAGACTGTACTGTACTAAAATGAGCCTGTGAAAATTGCTTAAGTGAAACAATTCACTTTTTATTTTAAAATCTACAATGTAGAGTGAAAACCACAGATTAAGGCATCCAGCACCAACATATTTTTCTAAAAATTATTGCTAAATTCCTTGCGGTAATGCTCAAATTCATAATATTATTCACAGAACTTGTATGCTTAATAGTCCTTTCAAAATGTATACTATGGCTTTCATAGCATCAACAGCATGTGTTTATTTGAACTTCGAGTCGTAGGCACATTGGTACAAACAATTTGAAAATACAGACATGAACTTAAAACATCACTACTTACGCATGTTAATCTCATTTATATTGGTAGTTAGTCATTATGTTTGGGGGTTTGCAGGTGCATTGTTATTGGAGCCTGCAGTGCTACTGTCAAAAGTATTCTTGTTCTTCAGGAGGTAAGCTGCCAAGTAGTTGATTGGGTCCGGAGGCCTTTCCTTGGCCAATGCAGATAAGCCCTGAAGGAGTATGGGTACAACAGTTTGGTCCAAGTACTGGCGAGTGGGTAAGGCGTTGAGATCAATCCTGGATTTCCTGGAACTGTTTTCATTGTCCTTCTCCATAGATAGTATTTTCTGGAATAAAATTAACAAAACCTCAGGGCACATAGACTTTTAATTAGTAGGTATTATTCACTAATCTATTAGATGGGAAGTGGTAACTTATTTATTGCATTAGAAATTGAAACCACATACCAGATGGGGATTTGTATTCCTATGTATATATTTTAGAGGAGCTCCAAATAGCTGCTATATATTATACCTAACCTTTACAGAGTCAGATATCTTCGACGGCGGTAGCTCTTCCTTGGGGGCTTGACTTGTTTGTATTGAAGTTTCTGACATGGGATAAAATTATTGCTTAACCATTCGAATAACTTTGAGTTCTCAATAAAACAAAGGATATCTGCAGAAACCATATGTTTTTTCATAAAATTCGAACATAATCCCACCCACAGAGTGAGTACTCAGTCAGTACTTCGCATACAAAATTACTCTATGGTACTTCGTCCACCGAGCGCGTAAACAGAGTATAATATAGACCGGGCTAGCGCGTATACCCGAGCAAGACGAAAGTTCGTATAATCCAGCCAATTACAAATGGATATTTTTGTGCGTGGCTCTAGGCATGAGAATGACCATGCAATTAGTGCGGTTTATCATAATCAAAGATAAATTTTTAAAATTTAAAGAAATGGTAATGATTTAAGCATTAGAAAACTAAATAAATAATAAAGTGTTCTATTATATAGCCAGATCCTCTTCCAGCATAAAGTTTTAATTGCAAATAGAACCAAAAACGGTACTTACCGGTGAACGGTAATATTTCTATTCCTTAAACTATCGCTCGTGGAGCCTATCATACTGCAACGTACCATGTTACCAGTTGAATTCTACACCTGCTACACCAGGCACACAAATATATTAGTTAGTAAATTAGTGATTACTGCACTTTTTCACACTAACCATTGACTTTGTTGTGCACCAATCATTGGTGCACAACAAAGTCAATGGTAATGGTATCCTTTTCTTTCTTGGTATTATTATTTAACGTGACGTTTTTAATATTTTTGGTCAACGAAAGAGCGAGAGAAACTAAGCAACAGACAACCTAAACTTTATTAAAACAAACTGAGGACTCTGTGGTGTTAGTGTTTAATCGTTCTTCTAACATGCAGTGCGTCATTTAACTTCTTTTTAATTTTCCCTTTCAAAAGCTGGCTATGACGTCGTAGATCTACGTTTATATAAAAAATGTTTTTCGTTGGTATTTTTATCTAAACATAAAGGCCTATCACAAAATGCCGTCCTGAAAGATTAGGTATAATAAAGCGCGGTGACAACTCGCTCGTATTGACGAGTTCACGACACTGCCTGTAGCTCCGATTAAACGATTTTGATACTTTTTCTATCATTGAATTATATTTATATTTTTTCCTTAGGTGATTGTCTACTTATCTACTCAACTACTCGACTTTGACTATTTTATATTCTATTCTTCACCATACAATAATATGTCGAATAGTAATAAATAAATAAATATTCCGGACATATCACACAAGGTCAACTGATCCCAAACTAGGCATAGCCTGTACTATAGGTACATAATAGTATGTTTACTTTGTAGTGCACCCCGACCAATCTTCCGTACAATTCAGACTCCTCTCCATCCAAAGGTTGTCTGGAAGAGATCGCTTTCTTAGCGATAAGACCGCTCATTGTACATATAAATTTATTTAGTCTATAATCAATTGTAATTAGTTATTAAGGTGTGTGTACAATAAAGAATTTTCATTCATTCATTCATTTATAATAGATAAATATTTAACACCCAGACACAGAACAAACATCTGTATTTATCACACAAATGTTTGTCCAGTGCGGAGATCGAACCCGCGACCTCTAGCGCAGAAGGTAGAGTTACTACCAACTGAACTATGAGGCCTACAAAGAAAGTGAAGAGTGTCAGTTTCTCTGATTAAGAACGCCAAAAATGGGCATTTCTCAAAAATCAAGATTCAAAAATCACGGTCAGAATGTAATATCGCTCTTAAATGTTATATGGCTATTAATAAACTTAAAGGAACTTATTGGCGCCAACTTGAAAAATCACGATACTATACGCAATCAATTTGTTTCACTCACAATCCCCCTCGGATTTGATTATTCGATTCTGAGCTTTAAAAAATATCCTAATATCAATGAGAATGGAGATTAGAGTTTCACTAAATGACGGCGTCGCGCGCGATCTTTGTATGCAGGTCTGGTGTAGGAATCGAACCCGCACCCCTTGTCTTAGACGGGCATTCGCCCGCTGCGCCACCAAGGTCGTCAACGTATAGTGTTTACTTATTCCGACGACATTGTAGGGCAACACTATGCCACTGCTAATGAAGATGATTTTAATTTTATTGCATGAACGATTGTTAAACATTAAAACAATTTAAAATTTTCTCACATTATTTTTATTAGCCAAAAACGTAAATCTAGGTTTTGTTACAATTAAACTTAAAATAAGCACTATTTTATAATACAGTCCACACAATATATGTAGAAGATCAATATGTAATTACCTGAGATGTTACTAATCGGAGGTAGGTTCATATAGTCACATTTATGACTAAAGTGTGGAAAAGTCTATCAATAACTTAATAGGAGAAAATGCTACATAAATGTTATGGTAAATTATGCAAGAGGCGGAAATATTCGTCCCTAGTCGATGGATACATATTTCTGCCTTTGGGGGTTGAAACTCTAGGACCGTAGGGCCCAGAGGCGTGGCTCATAATCAAACGTTATTTAAGAAGCTAGGGGATGAGACCAATGATCAAAGGGCTGGTGCTTACCACGTGCGATCCAAAGGGGTAACAACGCCAGCCTTATGTATCAAGATTTGCAATAAAAAAATGTGTATTGGTATTAACTAGATGGCATCACTAACGGTTCTATGGGAAAGGAGTCGTTTCATTCTGGGCCTGGTCCATGTACACTACATAGGAAAATTAGGAAAAAATAGGAGATTACAAGAAAAATACAGTTTCATTAATTTGAAGACCAATGCGATGGTACAAGACAAGTTCTTCTGGTAAGTTTTTGACTATGTGAACACTATTTGAAGGCCGCCATGTTGGTTTATAATTGACGTTTGACATGACATTGACATATTTTTCATGTCATGTTGTTTGTTTTGATGTTTTTTTTGTACGTCAGGGCATCGAGTATCTTCCTTCAGTTATGATAGATGTGATGTAACTAAGTATTTTACATTACACTTCGCTTTGTGGAGTGTAAAGATGCGTTAGATGAATGGATGTTAAACAACACAGTATTTAGACAAAACAACGAAGCCAAACAAAAACATGTCAACAGATAAATGTAGGTTGTCAAAATGACAGATAAATGTAGGTTGTCAAAATGACATTTCACGCACGTCCATCCGCCATATTTTTGTAGCGCTGTGTGTTGCTCTCTTTGTCGAAGAAAATCATAATGTACTTTAGAACGAAGTCAATTTAAATAAAATAACCAATTAAATACGTTTACTTTATTGCTTAGCAATATTTTAGAGTTGTGTACACAGTGCAGGCCCAGGCTCCATAGACTGATGAAACGGCTCCTTTATCTCTAAATATTGGTTTGATAGATAACTTTCTGATTACTTTTACTATGTAGACAGCATGATTATAAATTAATTCAGACAATGGGGGCTCAAGCTCAACTAGTAAAAATGTCGCTAATGACTCTACATCGAAAGCATCACTTTTAGTCCTATCATGGCTATTTTGCATCTCCTGTACAATGTTATAACAATAAGTACTTATCAGTTTACTATAACTCTGCTTTTATGTTCTTAGGTATCAAGTCAATTTTCTACTAAAAACTTATTGTGATCTTATAGCTTGTTACTAATTTGCTTTAAAAATTAGACAATTATATATAATACATGCATTAACTCGATGCTTGAGTTTTCTGCTTATTACTATTTATTGTGTCTCTAATCATCACTTTTAAGTCTGCCACTGCACTATGGTCTTCTCCACATCAATAGTCTTTTCCAAAGTACTATTAAATGAGTACTATGACCTCCACAGCACTATGGGTCTTCTCCACAGCACAATGGTTTGCTCCACAGCACAATGGTTTGCTCCACAGCACAATGGGACTTCTCCACAGCACTATGGCTCTTCTCCACAGAATTATGTTCTTCTCCACAGCACTATGGGTCTTCTCCATATGAAGTTTATGGTTTCTGCTCTACAGCACTATAGTCTTCTCTACAGTAGTATATTTTTCTGCATAGTACTATAGTCTTCTCCAAAATACTATGGTATTCTCCACAGTACTATGGATCTTCTCCCACGTACTATGGTTTTCTCCACAGTATTATGGGTCTTCTCCACAGCACTATGGTTTTCGCTTGCGCTATGTTCTGAGGTAGTGCGGCGGTGGCGGAGGCGGCGGGGCGGGGCGCAGGCGCGGGCCTCGCTCCAGCTGCCGCCGCCATGAAGCCATGGCCTCGCTGAGTGACCACAGCTCCGAGAGGAGAGATAGGTCCAACTGACGGAGATCAGCCTGGAAAAAGAAAGGACAAGTTAGGCAATGAAAAACATGTCATCTTAAATCTTCACCACGCGTCCCTACAGAAGCAATATCGGGGCCGGTTGCCTATCATACACTACGTCGTCCGGTTCGTGGTCGCCATTCGATAACCTTTATTCCCCAACGGTTGTCGGTCGGTTGCTAATCATAGTCAAGAAATCCTTAGGAACCAAGGTCACCGACATAGCTCTCAACCTTAGTTCTTCTACGGATTGCGTCGTATAGTATATAACAAAGCTCTTTCCATTGCCCGTGGCACACATTATTATAAGCTCTGATGAAAAAAAAATATTATTGCCCCTCAAGTGTTGTTATTTTTGATAGAACCCCAGACCCTATTTACCATTTTACAATCCGAGCTACGGTAGAAAAGGTTCACGATAATAGAGTATTCGCGAGAAGACATTTACTAAGACATATTGCTAAAAGACCCAATCGTCATATCCAACGGCCTTCCGCAAGTCGTTCTGGTCGATTGCGTTATATAGGAATGCGGTCCGATCACGACGAAATGTAAGCCGCAATAATAAAGCAGATATATTTATTATTTACCCACAGATAATTATCGCGACGACGTCTAAAACTAATCTAAGCCGACAGGAATGGAGCAGTACTAAAATTTGTCGCAGCAGGTAGGTAGTTTGAATAGGTAAAGATTAGAGCATGCAAAAAAACCCGAATGAAATAAAAATGCTGACAGCTTTGACAGAGTCAAAGTGTGTTTATTTATAAATAAAATAAACACTATTTAGGATCACTTTGAAACGTCGAAACTATAGCGACCGTTTGTCGATATATAGCGACAAACGGATTAGTGCCTATAATTTTTTTCGATGATCCTTTTTACAAAACTTAATAGCAATGGAATAGTAGTTCGAGTGTGGTGCATCGAAGAAACTGAGGCTCAGAAAAGAAAATTAATAGGTACGGTATTAAATAAAAGCTTATAGAAAATAATTCATGTAAAGCCTTGGAAAACCATTATATTACAAAATCCAAAAAAGCGAATAACCGAGTTTTGTTAACCATAAAAACCGAGTCTAAAATGAGGCGGTTAACTTTTGCATGCCTAGTATAGATTCAATTAGTATAAAGCAAAAAAAAAGCTTCTATCAAAAATCCTGCATAGATAACAGAAACAATAGTAGGAGATCGATTAATTCATAATTAGAATTTCCAATTTGCCTCCCCATCACTTGGAACTTGGCAGGGTGTACGAATATTTTAATCGTAGTTGGCGAATAGGTATGGTGTTCCTAGTGAAATTGTGTACTCTGGTAGAGTAAATTGATCATTGTTTTATACAAAGACATTCATCATCATCACCACTGCTGGACTGCTTCCCCAACGAGTGCCATGACCACCTCCTTGAAGGTTGTGCTTCATAGTGTCATCGTTCCATCAGATCGAGTATCGGCCCGTGGTTGCCATTCGAGAACTTTTATTCCCTAACGGAATGTAACAACACAGACCTAAACAAAATTAAAAAAAAACTATCTTGCGCCAGCGGCTTCACGTGGTACCATGATAAAAAGTAGCCTATATGTATTTCTAGGTAAAAAATATTACTAATCTATTCAAAGTTTCATCGAAATCGGTTGAGCCGTTACGGCGTGATTGAACAACAAACATCTAAACATCCTCACAAACATTCGCATTTATTACATTAGTAGGATAGTAGGATTGCAATTTTCAGGCTTAAATTATGTGTATTTGATTGTCGGCACTAAATTTAAACAACAATGAACGGTTTGATGAAATAAACAGAAACAAGGTGCGTGCGTCAATCGATGCTATTAAAAGTGATACCGGATTAATTAAATCCTTACTCAACAGCATATATGACAAAGTGGTGCGAAGATGAATAGGCAGCCAATCAGTGTGACGTTGAAATGATCAATCATCACAATCACATTCCTTGAGAGAATGTTTGGGAAAAGAGGGAAAGTGGACATCACGCACCGATGGAGAACTGTTAATGAAGCTTGCATCCGATTAATTACCATCACTTGTACACAATCACACCCTGGGGGAAATTAAGAGAAACTACATATTTGCGCAGTTACATTTGTATGAGCATTACTAACATACACTAACGATAATGAACATACACTAACTTTATCGAGGATTGATAAAAGTATGTCCGTTTCATTTTGTTGTTGTTTTCTTGATAGATCGAGTTATTAAGGTATTATAAAGAAAAATATCAATAAAATTTTTTTTAACATTTCAATTAAATTTAATATTTTTTATTTTTTTTCTGATACAATAGCTACCGGCTCGTATTGCAATAGGATTGAGAAACAATGAGTGTTTAATCTGACGACTCTTTGCCGTATGAATGTGGTCGAACCAAACTCACAGTAGAAAAGATTATCTAGAATGCTAAAATCAATTGATATTTGTGCCAAGTACTTGAACGGTTGGAACCAATTCAGCCACTTTATATTCAGATTGCTTACAACTGCACACAATGGAATTCAATTTAGAAAACTATAAAAGAGAATTTAACAGATGATGCGACGATCTCGAACATGTGAACGGCTATAATACTAATTCTGATTTTACCGACTCGCATTAAATGACATGAAATTGGATTGAAGTGGGAATAAACAATATCTATTTTTGATGTACCAAATGGATTGTGTTAGCGGATATCGAACCGCTTGAAGGCCGAGTTATCATGCCAAGAAACACAAAAATATGCCAATGTCTGTAAAAAAAACTCATTAATAATGCAAAAATACTAAATAAGAAATTCCAGCTTTTTTCAATGCTATTGTGTGGCGTGTCTTAGAGTCATGAACAATGAGTGCTTAATCTAATATGGAACATAGTAAAGCCCTTCCAATGAACATCATACTTTTATTACGTAGGGGTCGCAAGTGGTCACTACACTAGCGAGCTACAGAATATTTTGATTAAATTAGACACACCCGGAAATGGTTACGTGGCCTGTGAAATCAAAAGTAAATTCACATATATTTTATACCACCCATTTAATTTTATGTGGTCTTAAGATTAAAAATTTTGGACACTACATATAAAGCGAAAGTTTTATCAAACATTCAAAATTTAAATTTCAGCTAGTATAAAAAAAGAGAGAAGTACCCTGTGTCCTTCCTCAGAGCTTAAGCATCTCTATAGGTACCAAATTTAATCAAAATCGGTTCAGCCATTTAGTCGTGAATAGGTAACAAACAGGCAGAGTTAATTTCGCAATTACCAATCACATTAATATGTGTGATAATGTGATAAAAGTTTCAAAAATGTATAGATCTTTTAACCCAAATCTGAACCTATTAAACATTGGAGGGGGCGTTGACGTTACAAAAGCGTAAACACAGTGGAGGGGCGTTCAGATTTAGATTAGAAGATCTCTCAACAAATGAACGTGTTAAAACATAAGAAATATATGAAAAGTTGATAGTTTCCTGGAAGGTAATCAAAAGCGCCAACATCAACAAGTGCGGCAACTGTTGTTACAACAACTAGTTCAAAGGAAACTCCTATTAGTGCATCGCACGTCCGGCGCATTGTGGCCGATGCGTCTATAGTTGGAACACTAGCCACTTTTAAACCACAAGCAAGGTAAGTACCAATAAATATAAAGGGTGGTAAGCTGGCATGGCAAGTTAAAAGCGCAAGCTTAAAGATGCTTGTCGGGCAGGGTATACATCGCAAAAAGCTCTTCTTGAAGCGAAGTAAATCAATACATCAGTTTGTCTAGTCTAGTTTTAGCTGTATGAGTCACTGGATCCGCAATACCTAGTAAGTGAAGCTGGAGCTCTTACCGTTGATTTATAGGACTTAATAGTGATATAGTAAGGTTGATGTGAGTCAGTCTCTTTACCATGACGTTTAACACAAAAACATTCGCTCAATAATGGATCACCCCCTTCCTTAAGCAGTTTGTGAAGACATTCACGACTGTATGGGAATAACATCCTGTTTTATGGTTGTGTTGGGGAAGCCAACAGCTTTGCGTAGGTTTACATTAATCAGCTGAGCAAAGCCTTGATTTTAAATGATTTTTTTAAATGAAAAGCCACTAGAAAGCTTTGATACTTAAAGACAATGCACATATAAAAGAGCTAATGGTATTTTTGATGAAAACTTGCATAAGACTGAGTAATACTCAACAATTGGAATATTCAAGGAAATGTAAAGTAATAGATCCATAGAAATTAAGTAGTCTCACGCGGATTGTTTTCGAACGTAACTTAAGCGTAATTACAAGATGTTATCTTTCGGTGGCGCCAGTTGCAAAAGCCGCAACTGTTGTGTAACCAACCTAATTACTAGTACATATATATTGGTTATTGATTGATCTTATTGAAATCTAATAAAGGTCGCAAGTTCTGTTTTTGTAAAACAGGTAAAGTTCATTTCATCTTGTAAGGACTTCGCCAATCTTACTCTACAATCTTACTAATATTATAAAGGAGCCATTTCATTCTGGGCCTGGTCCATGTACACTAAATAGAAAAATTAGGAAAAAATAGGAGATTACAAGAAAAATACAATTTCATTAATTTGAAGACAAATGCGATGGTACAAGAATAGTTCTTCTGGTAAGTTTTTTACTATGTGAACACTATTTGAAGGCCGCCATGTTGGTTTATAATTGGCGTTTGACATGACATTGACATATTTTTCATGTTATGTTGTTTGATTTGATGTTTTTGTTTTGTCAGATAGAAGTAGGTTATTAAAATGACATTTCACGCACGTCCATCCGTCATATTTTTGTAGCGCTGTGTGTTGCTCTCTTTGTCTAAGAAAATCTTAATGTACCTTAGAACGAAGTGAATTTAAATAAAATAACCAATTAAATATGTTAACTTTATTGCTTAGCCATATTTTAGAGTAGTGTACACAGTGCAGGCCCAGGCTCCATATATTGATGAAACGTCTCTTTTGAAAGTTTGTGAGGTTGTTTGGATAATTCGGTGTTTGTGGTTCAATCACGCACAAACGGCTGCACCAAATTCGATGAAATTAAAGGATATGATTAAAATACAGCAGTATGAGTGAAGTATCGCTTTCCTTGGTCATTCTTATATCTATATTCAAGTTAAAGCAAAGACTGGCGCCGGAACCCACGTGTCTTGTCCCCACCGTAATTTGAATTCAATACGTCTCTGGAGATTTCGAGATATGTTAATACGACTAAGGGCCGGAAGAAGGTATTATTATTTTTATTTACGTTATGTACTCGGTTGGTAGCATTTTATATTGTGGGCGAGGCCCGATCCGGAGGCGATAAGAAATTTATGGGTAAAATATTCTGACAAGATGTTTCAAACGGTCAGTCAGGGGAAAGTTTATAAAATATGTTTATAGAAGGTATGAGTTAGGTTGCTAAAAGGCTAAAATGCCTTTGACGTATGGAAAGATAGTTTCTGAAGGAAAACGCACTGCCTCGATTTTTTCTCTATGTGTTTTGCACATAGAGCAGAGTAGCTAAAAATCACGAGAAACGGTGACTTTTAACTAGGCCACTGATGTAAAGCGTGAGACGACAATATACATGACTACGAATGTGTAAGTGTTTGAATCCGTTACATTCATTTACCCACATGACACAAAAGGGCCTATGGGCATTCTAAAGTACCGTGCGCCATTAGAAACAGTTATTACACGGAGCTTTAAAAAAAACGATTCAGTACCGCTTAGACCCGTTCACCCACGGACACCCGCTCTTATCTAGTCCCCGTTTTCAACCATATTTGAACACTTGTTCCATCTGTCAATCAGGTTTTATGGCTATCAGCTACGATTTAGTTTATACAATTACTCTATGCCGAGATATGCTTAAACAGGCGCGAGCATGTAAGGTAGTACTCATACATTTGGTCCTCAATCAGCAAATCCATAAAGGACAAAACGTGATTTTGAACGGAACACCATAGTTGGCGCAAACCGGCTTTCCTTAATGAGAGGAACACGCACGCAAACGCTCATTGTAAACAATTAAGAAGCCGGTTTTATTGCCAAAAAAGAGAAATTGAAATCTGGCTGTAGTTCAAGACAACTAAGACCTCAATAAAACTTATCGAAAAGAAATACGAAACTTTACCCAGCCCATTAATACTTTATACGATCCTTTTCTAATGTAACAGTAGACACTTATGTCTTTGTTAGCAGGTGATCCGTAAGTATATTATTCCTGAAAGTATTTACGAAAAAACAGACGAAACACATGCTCTGCACAACCTATATTACTGAGTAGGGTAGAGTACAGGTCGAACGCGTGCCGCGCAATTAACGACAGACAGCTGCGCACAAGATTTTTTTATACATATAATTTCAAACAACGCCGCACTGTAGAAGGCATGTGCTGAAATATATGGCTACTATACTGCAGGTGCACTGCTCGATAATTCGATGTAGGTACTTATGATTACAAAGAAACTATAAAAAAAACAAGTATTTTGCAACTTTTATAGAGCTATTCAGAAAATTTTGCTCCGTTCTGAAAACTTTGACGTTTCGTATCGTATAATATTAATTATGACACTTAACTAAAGTGATATTAATGAAAAAAAAAAAACACATTGCGGCAAAATTTTGGTGCCTCTACTTTCAGCATAATGAGTGAGACAATGTAAGCTGCTGTTTGTTCCCAGAATTAGTCAATTGTTATGCTGTTTAGATTACGTAGTCAATTCGATTCGATTCCAAGCAGCATTACCTTGTAAGACGAGTTTTTCCACCAGCTATTTTGGTGGAGGCTAATACCATCAATACCCAATGAACAAAGCCTAATCGGTGCAGGATTCCGCGCATTTAGTATAGTGAGGGTCAATGAAGCCAATGCATGGTTTGCTAATGAATGGAACATTTTAAAAGCCGATGGTGGTTGTTCGTACGTAAAATTGATATCATAGAGAAGCCACCGGCTCCTGAAACACAGTTTTTACTAGTTCGGGAGCCTGTGGATTCATTCACTCATTCAATATTTGATGTCAATAAATAGCTTATTGTTTTTTTTTTGTTTTTGGAATGAGGAATAGTGCGTTTGCACTTTGAACAGTTTTGTTCTAACTGTTGATTGTAATCTTGCAGACAAAACTATTCGATATGCCTAAACTGAAATGAACGACTGACTACTAATAATAACTACTAGGATTTTGCGCTAAAAGTATAGAAAACAGAAAAATCGAACGAGCAAGACTTTCTTAGAATACGATGCCTGTTAATTATTTTGAGCCGAGGCGCTTTTAAATAATTTATCAGAATCAACTTGTTGAATCATAACACGTCGGCCACGAGGTTGTTGTAAACAAATATGGCTGACCATGTGAATCATCAGTCAGATTTGCACAAGTTCGTGGGATTGTCGAAACGTACAAAAAATAGGCAGGAAATTAGAGAACCAAATTGATACGCAGTGGAATGTAGTTAATTACATAGTTCAAATAGTTTTACATTGGAAATATTCTAAGTATTCGAGTAGTACAGTTATTTTCCTTTTCTACAGATTTATAATTAAAATACGGAGAGAAACAAGTCAAAATAAATTCTTATTTTAATCTAATCTATACAATACACATCTATATGAGATATTTTTTACAAAAACTAAAAAACGACTTCAAATTCCTGTATATTTACAAGATTAATATCAACCTCTTTTTTTGTTATCAACCTCTTTGCGTTTTGCTTACCTACTGTACTGAGGATGATACTGGCCACCTACACTTTCGAATAAAAACAAAAGTTGGTAGGTATACGGTACTGACTGACTGACTGACAAATTGACAATCAAACGTAGTGGTTTTATTCTCTTTGAAAATCAACGCAGAGCCTAACCAAAATCCTAAGAGTATGAAGTTTGCAGGGTAGCTTCCTGTTGTAACGTATGGGTGCACAGACTGCACAGAGGGGAATTCCCGACACACAACCCAAGTGATATCAAGAGATGATGATGTTTTTTTAAGTTTTACGGGACAAGTAGCAAGCCCTCAGGAATTAAATTAATGTGGGACCACCCCGGGATCATACTCTAAACAACACCAGCGAAATAATTATCAAAATCGGTTTAGTATTGGCGGCGATATCGAGTAACATACAAACAAAAAAAAAACAGCCAACTTGAGAACCTCCTCCTTTTTGAAGTCGGTTAAAAATATATTTCGATTTATCTTTGCTGCATGCGATTGCGCCGCCTGCCAGAGGCGGTTAATTCGCGATTGATGAAATCAGACTTATGCTTGAATTTATGAGTCAAGTAGCTATTTCTGTTATTGCACAGAGCTCTGTAATCGATGCTAATGCACCTGTAGCGAGCATTAATATCTATAAACTAAGACTACATTTGCATGGGTTAAGGGGTTTGGTAGGCCAACAAACATAAAAATGTTCAACTTACTTTGAAGTTAGAGCTTTAGTAGATGTTGTTGTATAAATACAACGGTAGCCGGTGCGTAGGCTTCTAAAACGTTTCTACCCACGTGGATGACTATAGGAAATAAGACTCCGTAAAGTCAACGACCTATCGAGGTGTGGGTTTTATTTGCATACAGTGGCCATCACTATTCTGAATATTTCTGAGGGATGATTTGCCGTGTAGGGTAGATAGGATACGATCTGATAACATTTTAAGGAACCCAACTTAAACAATCTGTTATTTTCGACACGTGCTTGTAATAAAAAGCGTCAACACGACAGAGCTATAGATGTGAACAACAATGAAATGCATGACAGACATGCTGGTGCCAAAACTAGAGGCTTGAAACAATAGGAACAGTTTGAAAGCACGCGTAACACCATTCATATTAAGTGCAATTAGAAATGGCATTTTGAACTCATTATTTGTGTAATTTTAAATGACTAAGTTAGCTGTAATGAAGAAACGATGATTCCACAATAAAAGTGGTAAGGAAAATAAGCTTAGTCGTACCTTTTTTGTTGAAACACACGCATTACACTCAAATCTCATACGAACTGAGGCAAGATTTGATATGTACGTCACAAAATAACATTTTGATATTCTAAGCGCGACTTCAGTTTGGCTCGGCGTGCGATTGAGCCGACCTCAGTTATGTAGCACAAGGAGTGTCGACGAACAGCGTTAATTTTATCACTTGTAAAAATGGGAGAATTCTCTATACTAAGTCTGATAAAGAATTCCATCCATCTTACGCACCGTTAAGGGGTGAGGCTAGCTCAGAACCGTGGCAAGTAGCAAGAGTATAGGGAAGTCCAAGCCCAGCAGTGAGTCAAGTCAGCTGTGGATTATGGGGATAAGGAGGAGGAGGAATACCAATTTCAAGAATCTCGGAGATTACATAATACAACTGCTGTCAAAAAAACCTTGACAGATCGTATCGAAGCAATTAAGATTTCCTTCAAAGTTCGTGTTAAAGGTAACACGGTGAGGCCAACCTTAACAAATCAATTTCATAAGAGCACTTCAATATAAAACACCATAACATTTGAATAGATTATTAATAACGAAGAGTACCTATCTACCAAAGAAATAAGATTTTTATTATTTTTGACCTTTTAATATAAAATTAGAGAAGAAGCAAATAGCAGTATTCAATTTAGCCAATAAATTTATCAATTAGACCCTGTACGATGCCGGTCGTTAGCTGGCATGGTAGTGCGAATTTAGACGCTGGAAAGGTCGACCATGACTCATTTAATGATTCGTATAAATGTCGGCCCAACGTCCCACCCGGCCACGAAGATAGTAGTAAAACTATAATTGATGATATGAAGTACGCAGGTTATCTTTAAGAGAAATTGATATAATGTTCATTGCTTGTTATAAATCCACGATAAAATTGACGTAGGTATGCAAAATCACCGAGAGTTAGGCATTATTTTGTGTATGTTCAGTTTTTGTCAAATATAAGTAAACGTGTGGATAAAATAAAATTCAATATTTCATTAAATTTTTCTTGAAAGTTCCAGCGCAGTTTACATTTATCTAACGTGTCGCTCTGGAGATGAACGACGACGTACGAAACTTGATATCAAACAAGTTTCCACTGCGGCTTTAGCATGGAACAATGCGCTATAGAAATTACAAGGGCGCGGTGACGTGCCTAGAATCAGCGGTCAAAGGAAATGAGCAGATATATGAGAGGCTGTTTTTATCAGTTTTCCTTGAAATAGGTTTGAACATTCACGTAAAAAACGTTGGTTGTGTTGCGCTGGACATCTATTAAATGGCCGCAACTGAGTCATAATCGACTTGGGTCTTGGGGCTTTTTGTTTCGCTCTGTTGAACACTATGAAGTAGTAGAAACAATAGTCTTCTCACGATGCGTTAGCAAATGCATTTCACAATTCCGCTAAAAGAATTTTGACTCATGAATTGCTATATTATTCTGTTCTAGTGAATATAGTTGCGGTCTGCCTACTCCAGGGTCGTTTTTTGAAACAAAGGAATTGCCCATTCTATGACTAGAAACGATCACGTTATTTTACTGATGTAGTTTATTTAATTACATGCCGTGTTCTCCGACCTACTGTGCATGCTGTATTGTTTATGAAGTACTTAGTGCATACAAATTAAAATAAGTGGATACGAAGAGTACATTATCTACTGGAGATCCAGATTTTCTTAAGCTTTCGTGTTTATTTTTAAATACGAAGCTAACGACCGTTCGAACTTCTTCCTGACCTGGTTTCTTTAAAGCGGGTGTACGTACATTTTCAAGTGACTCTCAGAATTTTTAAGCGAATTTTGAACATCATGAACTGTTAACATCCGTTTAAAACTTTCACGTGACCCTACTTACGCGGACCGTGTTGGCATGCAATTCTATTTAACTACTTACCTGACAAAAGCATACAATGGCTGCACGAATACGAGCCAAAAACAAGCTGACCAGTCTGAAACAGACTTCGCGGTAATCTTAAACACAATACACTTATTCACCTTACCAAGTCCTAGGAATCAGATTGAAATAGTGCAGTACTTGCATGTTGCAACGAAGCCGCTATTTCAAACAACGTGGAAGAAAGGCATACCTTGCGATGCGAGCCAAGACACGTGTAGAAGTTAGTTTTGATAGTAAGTGCATGCTTAATGTCGTGGTACAAAGTCGTGAGTCACGTTGAGCAAGCGAATGAAAGAGAAGACTTGAATGGGCCATTAGGGAAGGCTTGGTTAAATGTTTCCTTTCCTAAACAGCGACGTTGATGTATTGCATGGAGGACGGAGGTAACAAAATATGAATCTAATATAGGAAATGAAATGGAAAAGCAAGTTTTTCAGTCAATAATGACCCGTGTTTTTGCCTTGCATCAAGCTCGTTGTAAAAGTTATAGAGGAAATTATGTCGGTTTACTAACACGGTAGTAATGTATGTAATAAAATTGCTGATGAGTAAACTGAATTTGATACACGGAATAGTGATTTAATGTAAGAATTAACGAAACTTTGGTAATTGGTTACAGTTACAAACGAAATAAGTACTTAATTACCTACTACAGTTCACTTCAAGGTAATTAAAGCCTTGAAATGATTTCCTAATTAAAAATAGGTGGTGCACGAGATTTTTTGTGGAACAAAATAATCTATTTATTATGTGACTATATCATACATATAGTATATGTAAAAAGAATCTGATGTTACATATAGAAGTGCGAAAAATATAACTTGTCTACGAAACACGTTCCCAAAATAATGAACGAAAGCATGACCAAGACCATGATAATTTGGACTGAAAAAGTTTTTTTGCGAACTAGACCCTACGAGGGCCGCTATACTGATAAAATAAGAAAGAAAATACATTACCCTGCAGTCTGGGCAGTCGGTTAATAAAAGGGGACAATACATTAATCAATTTAACTTTAAACTCATTAATGCTCTTGTCTCATTTCGCGAATCTTATTTTGTGCGTGGACATTACAAGGATAGTTTGTGTTATATTGTGTATCATTGCTGCTTATGTTAGGCTATGTAAATGGTTGCTATGGAAAACTTAATAAGGTTTTTCTGCCTTATGTAAGCCTGTTTGATTTTGTCCAGTGATTTGGAAATCAGATATACATTGGGCAAGCAAATAGTGGCGCACATTCAGAATGGATTACGAAATAAATAAAAATGTTAAAATCAATTTGAATATTTATATAACACAGAAGCGTAATACGCACAACAATAAAAATGCAAAACTAAGTATTAATCTTACGCAAGGTCAACGAAAGTAAATGGAATTTCATAAAGATATTATACGCAGCATTGACAAATTATGAATAATTTGATGAGAGGACAACATAATCTAACCAAGCAATAATAATAATAATAATATTCCGGACATATCACACACGGTCAACTGATCCCAAACTAGGCATAGCCTGTACTATGGATACCAGAGACTGATATACATAATAGATAAATATTTAACACCCAGACACAGAACAAACATCTGTGTTCATCACACAAATGTTTGTCCAGTACGGGAATTGAACCCGCAACCTCTAGCACGGAAGGTAGAGTTACTACCAACTGAGCTTTGAGGCCAGTCTAAGTCTAATATATAAGGGGTTTCACAATAATATGTATACTATCCCGAAAGTGGCTTATTCTAAATATTATAAAGACTGTCCTACGAATTTAGGAAATTCGTCATTTTTAACCGACTTCAAAAAGGAGGAGGTTCTCAAGTCGGCTGTATTTTTTTTGTGTATGTTACTCGATATCTCCGCCAATACTAAACCGATTTTGATAATTATTTCGCAGGTGTATAGAGTATGATCCCGGGGTGGTCCCATATTAATTTAATTCCTGAGGGATTGCTACTTGTCCCGTAAAACTTAAAAAAAACGTCATCATCTCTTGAAATCACGACTTGCCGAAATTTTGTTTTGTCGACTATGGTATGGTTATCCCCGCGACTTCGTTGGGTTGCTGCTATTTTTACATAAACGTTAACCTTAGGGGTTGTGTGTCGGGAATTCCTTTCTGTGCACCCATACGTTACAACAGAAATTTCATACCTACTCTTAGGACTTTTGGTTAGGCTCTGCGTTGATTGTCAAAGAGAATAAACCCACCACGTTTTATTGTCTGTCAGTCAGTCAGTACCTTATGAGTTATTATTTATGATGAATGAATGTCATACTTACTTTGGTTTTTTGTTCGAAAGTGTTGGTGGCAGGTGTCATCCTCAGTAGGTAAGCAAAACGCAAAGAGGTTGATAACAAAAAAAGAGGTTGGTATCAATCTTGTATATATTCAGGAAAAAAAATCAAAATCAAAATTTGAAGTCGGTTTTCAGTTTTTGTAAAAACAATCTTATTTCATAAAAAAACTGCTGTATTGAAGTCAAATCAGTTCAAACTGAATTATTCAGCTGTTTTAGGTAGCAATATTTATATCCAACTTCTCGTACGTTATTAAAAAAAAAATTGTTATAAAGTGTATAGTAAGATTAAAAAGAGATCATATGAAAAAGTTCGTGAAAAAAACTTTTTTTTTCTTTTTTTCGCTAATATTTTGATATAATAAGCCTTTTTCTGGATAGTATACTTATTATGACTCATTTGTATAAGTAAGCACAACAACAAAGAGAAAATCGAGCGGTACGGTGGTAGTAACTATTGACTCCCCTGATTTATACAGATTACGCAACGGACGAAGCAACTTTGCCATAAGCCACAGGTAGGATGCAAGCATACGATTAACCCAGATAGAAAACAGGAATCTGTAATACATTGCCAGATGAATTTACCTAATCATTATTTCTACCTGCTTTAGTTTTATTAAACCTTGACATTATGTTGTAAACGGCATTTAAAACTGCTATCTACAAAATTAGTCTAGCTTATCTGGCTTGTGCATCTATAATATAGTTTTTTAGTATTTTGTAATTTTATTATTGTCTTGAAATACACCACAAATGGAGTTACATCGCTCAACACTGGTTATTGATAGAGTCCTACCTAATGAAATACGTCACGACTGGTTTGTAAGTTAGCCGTTAGTAAACCGTGCAAAAATTCGATTCATCTCGGAGATGTTCATCAAACTGACATAAACAAGACATAATCATTGAATTATTGATACCGAATGTAGGTGAAATTGTTTAAGAATACATGTGAAAGTATTCATGCCGTGCTGCGTCCGGAGACGGTAGTGCGTGACGGTTGCACGTCATCGATCACGCGCTTTGGTTGGATGGAATTGGTGATAGAATCTATAATATTAACACCGTGGAAAAATATCTAATAATGGTACGGCGATCACGCATTAGGTGGGAATCTTAAGAGAAATCAGCGCAAAATCTAATCACTAACTTAACGTCTGCCCCTTTTAAACAGGATACGCACACAATATAATCAAATACAGGCTGATATTAATATTGTGATTACTTTGACACTTCCATTTGCAATATGAAATGGATTACGCCCACCCAAATATCGAGTCCAGTTGTGATATTAAACACTTTCACAATTTCACTCCAAACAGTAGCATAGCAGGTAGGGACTTACTGCTTATAAATATCGTGATAATTCGAAATAATATTGCCATACCACCAATGAGAACAAAGTGAAGATTCTATAAAGTTCTGCCAAAAATGGATATTGCTTTCACAGCAGGTGTCAGGTTGGCTTAGATTTTAATTTTATGGTTTATTACAAAGTTAATTCCGAATTTTGCAATCTAAATTAAAGTATGGTTACAGATAATTATGTTTATTAATCAAGAATTTTAAGTTTTTCATAACATTGGTCGTATTGGGACTACACTATGTAAAAGTAAGAACCAAAGGCAGCTATGAACGAACGAATATTATAGGTGTATCTTAGGTACAAGTTTTTTATGTTTACAATTAATCACAGTTTGAATTCATCCCCACAGACTCTCTTGGCACACAGTCAAAAAGTGCTTTAGCAAATTCATGAAAAGCTTACCTAAGATACCGCATAGCGCGATGACGCAACTGAGAGTTACAAATAAATAAAATTATTCATCGAGCGTTACAAACTAACACTCATGTAAAACCACACGTGGGCTACAAAATACCAGTTTTAGAATAACAAAGTTATTGTGATGGATGCAAGTTTGCAACGTATTGCCAACTCGTTTGTGAAAAACAGGTTACGAACCTCATAATCAGAAGCTTGGCTAACAAGGGACCGCGAAAATTCTACAACATTGATGATAAACTTATGGAAGCGACCATTCGGTAGCACCTACTAGTAAAAGACAATCAAAACACATTTATCGGGATTCGGGGACTCGACAATGCTCAAAGTGGTATCCAATTAGTTCTTTCCATCAGCCGTAGTGGTAAGGTACTTACCTACATGTAATTGATGCGTTGTTACGAGTAAGTTGTCGGTAGGTAATCCAATGAGCAAGGTATGCGGTTATGTCACCCGAGGTCGATGGACTTTCATTCAGAACTATTCGTGACCGTTGACACGATTATTTATGATGCACTTTAAAAGCATCGTGGCTATTAGCCAATTTGGTTCAATCTATACGAGTTGTGGCCAACGATATTGATTGTGAAACAGTATAAAATGTTGGATCGAACAAGTGTTTGATTGCTATGTCTGACAGCGAACCGCAATAAGTCGGGCTACGTACGTACGACCTCGGCGATAGCGTTCGTTGACAGTTTGCTGAAACAATTACCTGCCTAACCTACAAAACACTCCAAAACGCAACAATTTGCATTGAAAAGCAAAATGGAAGTCGTTCGCTTCTTTTGTTGACAAAAAACAAAGTAGGGTAGAGAAGAGAAGTGAACGCCGACGAACGAGGCGTGTCGTTTTATAATGGACATGAGTTTAAACAGCTTGTTTTAGTAAATGCCTCGTCGACTCCGTTATTTATAGTCGACGCGGCAAAAGATCCGGCCAAACGTCATCAAACAAATTTACTACAAAAGCTTTGGGTGATGTGTATGATGTGATCAAATAACATATTGTCGCCTCTATATGTCCGCTTTTCCGGTATCATAATTTATTGTAATTCACTTGATACTGAAAAAAAAGCTAAAAGAGAATTGAAAGAAATGTTAACTTTAAAAGCATTAGATAATTTACGTGCAATACTAATAATGCTCTCAAACAGCGAAGGAAAAGGTAGTCAGGAAACAACCCTTTTCAGGGCACAGAACCTCAACCTGATGATGATGATTTGAAAATAAACATGGATGTTACGAAAATCACTCCCCATTTAGCACCTTCACGCAAGACGTTGGTTTCTTAGTCTTAAATAATGTTGCGCATAGCGCTAAAACCAATTTTGTGTTAACAAATTACGAGAACCAGATAAATGTGCCAAGACATAGCCTACTGGCACAAATCAAAGCATCTGCTAGGCATTAATTTGTTAGTATTTAGGAAAAGTACCGTTGCCATTGCCACAGATTTAGAAATCTATGGTATTATGAAACTAAAGAGATAATGTAAAACCAGTAGGTATATCAGATTATCCGCAGACTTCAAAGAAACAAACAAAAACCCTAACCTGGCGCAGTGTTGTTTTAAAAATTACTATTCGAAGATACAAGACTTACCAATTTTCTTAATCACATTCAGATGGTATGATAAAGAAATTACTTTTAATTACATTGACAGACGAATTGGTCAGACTGGGTGGTGTTGCGTTCAAGCGTCAACTTATTGGATTTGTTCCGTTTTGGTCTAATCCAGTTAGGGTGACGTAACACGCCCCCGGGTGCCGCTCCAGCTATAAATACTAGCACGTGCCTCCAGCGCGCGACATGGTCTAGTTATAGTATTTGGCATGGGCCATTTCATCTGAAAAATGATTCCAGCATACACGAAGATTGATGTAGGTATATTCTTTTCAGTTTGACTCAACTCTAAAATATCAAAGAAAAAGTAGATTGGTAACCATAACTACATGTGATGTGGTAATTAAAATTTTACATTTACCGTTGTGAGCGATGTAGCGTGGATTCGTGGATCGAGATTCAATTGTTGTTTACACATTTTTTCGAACATTTGGACTTTGCAGTAGCTTCTAGCTAGCATTCACAAGCCTGTTAGAATTATTTAAAACGAAATATAAATATAATTGAGTCTGACTTAACATGGTTACTGTCTAGACAGCACAGGTAATCGTATAGCATAGCGTTACACGGAGCTATTAACGGTGCCTTCACGTTTGCCAACACGGATGTGATAGTAGACCCAGTGACATTAGACAATGCGGGCGGTTATTCCGATCGTCGCGTCAATCATGCTGTTACGAGAGCATTCTCCAAGAGCTTAGGGTGGCTCGATTTTAATTGATACACTAGTATGTACACTATGAAGACAAATGAATATATCGTGGTGTAAGTACTGTTCTTATTGTTAAAGAACAGTACTTTTCAAGCAGCACGTGGAGGTAAAGATAGTAAAGATAAATACACATACAGTTCTGCAACGTGTCTACCAGTAGAACAATTGCGTGGGAAGATGCTCTCATACAAAAGAAGCCATGTAGAAAGAAAGTGGTCGAAGCCCGTTTTGGATGTCCAGATAAAAGCTTTCATAACCTTCCGAATTGGACACAGAGATGGCCATCGAACATTGTAGAAAATAGAGATTACTTTGTTGTAGCTACATATTATGAAATTTTGAGTAGGTACTTTTAAAGTGAAACGTAAAATACGAATTTCTTCAGTAATGTGCCAGTTATATCGTATTTCAGATAGCGTCTAGTCATTAAGATTATCAGAGGTGTCGTGTTTAAACGTAGGAAGTTATGTTAAAAACACTTTACGAGTCAAGATTTAATTTCGAATAAGCTCGATATTATCGGAATAATAATGACCTGATGGTGCCTAACAGGGTTTGGTTCCTCGCTTTGATATTTCCTAATATAACGGATATATCGCAATAAAACATTCATATTATTGAAGAATATGATGCTAATGAAGTACCTAAGCGACAGTAGGTAAGTCAAGATCGTAGCAAGTACCGCGGTCTCTGCCTCGCCTAGCTCTCTGGGAAACTGGCGTTTGTAGAGCCGGCGCACATACAGGCCATCCGACAACCGTGGATAGAATAACAACGACCATAGAAGTCGAATTAAGGGCTAAAAAGAACGGGACTCCCGATGACATGGATTCCTAACCCACGCAAATGGTAGAGAAGACATCCAATGAATGCAAACAAGATTACGAAACCGATGCATGGCTTGCGAGTATTCCAACCGGATTTATATAAATATGCAATTATGGAGATGACATGCTCTAACTCTACATGCAGGTATAACGAGATAATAAACGTCTAAACACCTTATGTGTGGTGTTACACAATCGAGAGTTTGCATGACAACAAAGGGTAACTGTTTCTCTGCCAACTAAGCACTTTTCAGTAAAGCCGTGTTCAAACGGCGTGCGATATGTCATTCAAAATTAATTCGTCATTTTACGCGTCGTATATCGAATGCCTTCATGGTGTCAAAATTGACTTTCATCAGTCGACATCAGGATCATTTAAAAAAAAATTGTTAAACACATTTTAGATGGCATGTCGCTCGCCATTTGAACATGGCTTAAGCCATGTTCAAATGGCGACTTAAGAGCGACTTAAGGCGTATAGACTTAAGTCTATACTTGGGAAGAGAGACGAGTTATTTTTTCGCTGATGTGCATGAAAGAAGCCTATTTGAAAAGTACACAAGAAAAACGACGAGAAAAAGCAATGGGAAAAAACGCGTAACGAAAAATACCTAGTTAGACAAAGGAGAATCACATTAAATAAACACTAAATATTATTAGTAATTGTTATATAGTTTTTGTGCGGCCTCTAGAAATTATCAATTTGCAATCGAATCACAAGATTGTTTTGTTTGTAAACAGTTGATTTCCCAAGTCGCACAATAAAGCGTCGTAGTAGCTGATAATCAATCTATGTCTACGCCCAGCCTACAGTACCTACAGCCGTTTCGCGTAGGACGCCAATCGTTACAAGGTCTTCAAGGCTGAGAACAACTGATAATTTAATTTACAACCTGTTATTGTGCACCATGCCTGATGTATTATTAGTATTACAAACTAAGTTTTAATTATTTTTTCCTACATCCTAATGATAATCCATAGATAAGCAGATAAGATATGTTTCAAAATATCTAAATAATTCTATGATGATGCTTTGCACCGACTTGGCTAGAGCTAGAGAATGGATCAGCAGAACGAGAAACCGTTTGCATGGTAATATAATTATGCGTTCCGATAATAGTTTGATTGAGATGAAGATTTTAGCAGTAGAATAGTGTAATGTGCTCATCAGAGTAAGCTGTACAGTAGTACGGTACTTTATATGTAAGGTTATAAAATTTTCCAATGAATATCTTGAGCGTGCCAGTAAACGTTCATAACTCAATGTACCTATACGTAGTAAAGGTATTACTTATACAGTTTTATATATTTACGCCGCAGGAAAAAATCCAGATTTTCAAAACATCAATACTTTAGAAAGATACCTAATTGAAAACAAAATATCGGTATAAGTGGGAGTGTGAAATCAAAGTGTACATGTATAGGTACAAACAAATGAAGAAAACTTGAGAAGCCGGATCCAGGAACATGGAGGAATCACTGCCTAGATCGCACGTATATTTAGTTCGTAGCTGTAAACCACAACTTGTCGTAAGGATATGACGTCTAATAAGACCAGAACTTCCATAATATGCCTCTGTGCCACAAAGAATACAATGTCGTGTCAATTATACATGCCACAAGGAATGGTCCCTACGTGGTACATTGCTATTACACGCGTTTTTGCATCATTGTCATCCAAAGTACCAGATAAAAGTCATCTTTATTATCAGCCACTTGAGTTGCACTTGCAGTAAACACTTTTCGTAAATTGCTCATACAGATAGTGACTGCCATTATCTTACCGCAAGGTGCAACGAGTTTTATCGAATACAATGGTGACACATACTAAAATGTATTTTATCTAATAGTTTAGTGATGAGCAATTAACAGTAGTTAGTACTGTTTGCTGGTCAGTGGTAGAAGCTACTTGCTGCTAGCTAGCTGACGAATAGCTTAGCGGTAAGTATAGCTTACACCGTGGTGGCCACAGGTGAGAATAGGCATCTCCATTACTACACGTAGATGTCGTAAGAGGAGACTAAGGAAAAAAAACCATTTCCTTGGTTTTTTTTCCAAAAAACCACGGGAATAAGCAGCAGCATCAATCAACAAATGCTTTATCTGCGCTCGCCAACCCGCATGCCCAGCGTGGAGCGTATGGGAATATCAGGCCGTACAAGGTCGATCGCGCTGGAAATCTATGGAGGAGGATGATGATGACGAAGTATAGCTAACCTTAATCCTTGTATGTATTTTGCGACAGAAATAGGCAGAGCGGTTGGTTCCGGGCGGATTACGCAATACGATACAGGTAGTATAACAAAATAGGATTGCCGAAACGTTTGGAAGCCGACTGATACAACATACAGAGAAGATATAAAAGTGAATTGGGCCACTGAAGCTTGTTTCCCAGCGAACGTGTGCTGGAATGAAACACGTAAACGTCCCCCAACATAACGATTACGGGCGAGATAGGCTGAAATGTATTAACATCTGTTTTTCGAATTGCGCTCGTGGCAGCTACCTACTATTATTGTATTTCGTGTTACCATGTTTGGAAGGGGCGTCATTCTATTTTAGGTGTCACGACTTTCAGTTTTTATGCAATAGCTATTTATGGGAATGTTTAACGAGTGTCGTAGAAAGCAGACGAGAGATTTATCATAGGAAAATGGAACGAATTTCGAGAAGTAACAATTTCACAACATGATTTGTTTTCGAAGCCACTTTGGTGGTCTATTTTGGATCTAAGGTGTAGGTGTATTATTTAAGGTATACGAACGAATTTTATGCCTTTCCCGAGGTGGTTTTTCGTGTAGAATTTGGAATACAAACTAAACTGGCGCTGCGTCGCGCCGGTGATAATCCGTGTTCCTTATATTTTAACGAGGCGTGAATGTACCTATAAAATGATAATCTTCTAAGAAAAAGCTATAAACGAAATATTATGTAGTCTGCGACTAAAATTATCTCATTCTACACTAAACAAAGTGCAGAAAACAAAATAAAGCGGAATCACCGGGAGAAAGCTCAACACAAGCCTACTTTTGGTATTATGTAGTTGATGCTAACAAAAGCGTTTTTAGTTTCCCTAAAGTGTTCTGAAACTCTTCAGCAAAGGCGTAAGGCTTCGTAGAACTAGATATTTACCATTTCCTTCTTCAAATAGATGAGCTGTGAGTCCAGATCGGTGGGCGGCTTGTCAGCCGGGCTGGCCGGCGGCTCGGGCTCCGGCTCGCCCTCAGCGAAGCCGCTGAGGCTCTTCGGGAGAGGTGGCATCCCATGCAGGGACATCGTGGAGATCGCGCGGAACTGTTTGCGTAACCTGCAGACAAATACGTAGTGAAAGTGCTTATGTCTTAAGGAGTTTCTGGATTACATTGATAGATAATCGATTTAGGCGAGACTCTTTGTCTATTGAATATCAGTGCATTATTATTATTATTTTCGTATGTAAATCACCGTAAACCAGAAAACCCTTCAAATGTGGACCCGAATATGGTAGTCTTATAACATTTCATAAATTAGGAACGTACATATTAGCTTGAAACTAGCTTGTACCTTGCACCAAAATTAACTAAATAACTAATGGAAAACCGCATATCCGATGAATCGTATCAGTTCTCAAAAACAGACAAACAATTTTACCTAAGCTTACTTTCAAGCAGTTTATATAGAAGGTGAAAGTGGATACCGTATCCTGGCTTACAGAGATAAGTGATAACCGGCTGATAGGCTTGTTGAAAGCCCTTCACTTGGGCGCGTGTCTCAAAGAGATTATCGTTATACGGGCTCTAGAGCTTTTCTAAGCAAATTCTTAGATGTTTAGCCAACAAAACATATAAGCTCTACCTATTATCACATAGAGAGGACCGAGGCTTTCCATACTTTTGTAATAAGTTCTTAGTACATTTTCGTACTCTACTAATGTTACATTGTATCAGAGGTCCGATTCCGAAATGTTCATAAGTTCTTGAGTTCATGCGTAACACACTTCTCAACGTGAGAAGTGAGTAGGTACCTCATGAACATTTCGGAATCGGGCCTCAGGTCGCTAAATCCTTGTTGTCCTAACCGGTATTTTTGTACGTAGTCGAATTAATACTGAACTCGGTAAGGAGCACGAAAATTTATTAGAGGAGCAAAATTAACAATTTCTTTTAAATTGTTTGAACAGCAAGCTATTACCGGCCAAGTGTGTACACTGAGCAGGTTTAGTCTTTTGAGTTCGGACGTAAAACTGGAGGTCTGCAACACAGGTATTTTGAGGAACCAATGCCTGCCAATAATATGAGAGTTACATTTATGTATACGTGTTTATATTATTGTGTCTGAAAGTGCCTGAAAATCTCTGATATCCTTAGGTCAGATGAATATGCGTGTGTATTTTTTGCCTTATTAATGCTCAATAGATTGTACACAAAAGAAACTGGTTCTTAAATGAAGCCAGTCATATTCCAAGGTGACAATATAAAAGAAATAGTTTTCAAACCAAGTAGTTTTATATAACTACGTTTCCGATTAATTATGAAACCTAAGCACCTGTCGGCCTGTCTACTCTACATCTGCCTACACAGTATTTAAACAGGATATCTAATGGAAGAGGTTCAAATTGGCAAGAATAAGAATTTTACCTAACGTTTCTTTAGCAATATTCGTTAAAATAATATTCAAAGCATTTAAAAGACCAAAAACGTTTCTAGAATTTTGGATATCGACTGTTTATATGCGTGACCTAAAAATGGTAATGTGTAGCACGCTGACAAACTAGACACAACAACCTGACCAGGCTCAAGTACTAACGTGACCTTTTAACATGTTTTGGAAACATGATTAAACTCTCAACGTGACTAGGCTTTGTAGTTTGAAAACTTTAAAAGCTTACGTTTAGAAGCGTTCAAGCTTACCTAGATTTAAGGTCAACGTCCAGTATGTAAGCGTATGCTTGATCATATCCATCATCCGTATTCCCACTGGTCACCGACGACACCGCATAATTCGGCTCCGAGTCCTCGGAATCACACTGCCCATTAATTTCTTCACACTCCTGTATTTCCAAACTCTCCGGTACATTCGACTGTGACCGCATCGTCTGTAGCTCATAAATCAACATCTCATGGTTATTCATATCCTTCATCATCAAGATCTCGGGAGAGGCGTCACCGTTACTTAGGTTCTCGGAACCCTTGCCTTTATCTATAACAGTGTTAGCTTCATCCTTATTATTATTATTTCTGCTCGCGAGAATTTCAGAAATCAATAACTCTGTGACTCGTGATGTTTTCCTCTCCAAGGAGCTGGTATTTTCATTTATAGTTTTTTCGTGTTTTGGGCTGACGGGTTCGATTTGTGAACTTGGTGGAGTTCCAATATTAATGACTTCCTTTGATGGACTATTCCGTAATCTGTCATCGAATTCTTGTACTTCTTCCACGGAAGCATAGGGCGCCTCGGGAGGCGGACTTTGCGGTGGCTTCGCGTCGATCGGCGATGAGTAAGGACTTTCGTACACTTGACGTGGGGAGGAATGACTTACATGCACTTGACGTGGGGAGTATGCATTTATCTCCACTTTCGTCTTATGTTCATTACTATTTACTATATTTTTTTTCTGTACAGGTAAAGGCTTCATTGGTTTTAGCTTAGGTTTCGGTGATAGAGGAGGCGGCGGCGCTTTCCGCAATGGCAACGTCTTTTCCGCAAAACTGGAGGATTTCGTAACTTTACATTTTGAGTCTTGATCTAACTTGTTTGAAGTCGAAAGAGACCTCACTAATATTTGTCTACATGTTTTAACCGCTTTTGAATTAAGGGACTCGTTTGATCTTTTGGTAGAAGCCGGTATTGAATTGCTATCACTAGAACTTCTTCTCGAGTTTTGTCCGCTGGACTTCCTTTCGTCAGATGAAGAGCTACGGTCGCTGATAACATCTCTGATGAAAGACTTCACACGCGCCAAACCGTTCTGTTTAGGCGACACCAAGGTTGGATTCGCAGTATTCGCTCTCTCTAAAGTTTTACTCCTCGGAGTGCTGGTCTGGTCTCGTTTGGAGAACGCCCGTGACTTTGTGAAGTTTACCTTGGAGTCAGCGACGGCCTTCCTAGTTTTTGCTAGTGCCTCCGCGACCACGCTCTGGTTGGGTCGCGGAGGCACAGGAGGCGGGCCCTTCAGTTTGTTGTTCTTCATCGGTTGGGCGTTACTCTGTACCATCAGCATGCTGAACGAACCGTCACTCGTCCAATACTATAAAGAAGGGTTATAGTATAAGGAGCGCGTTACACCGGCACCGATGCGCGATCGCGTCCGCTCCTTTCGATGATTGAGACGTGCGTCCCGGCGGGCGCGCGGTTCTCACTGACTGGCCACTCGGATACAACTCGTCGCCGTCGGTCGCACTTGCACGCCTACCGCCGCAGCGGTGCGTCTCGCTTCGCCCGTCGCGTACATGCAAAACATCGCCGCAACGCCTCCCGCACTTATCACTGCATTACTGTATGTTACTGAATGCACTACGGAAGGTAGGTCGGTAATGGCGAACAATGAATTGACCCACAGTTAATTTACAAGTGATTGTTTACTATGAGATTGAACGCAGCTACTGTGGCGAGGAACACGCGACGCTATTGTTTGGGTTGCAATTTCGAAAGTAGTTACCTACTCCATGACCTATTGTTTCGCGGCAATCAAAATGTTACGGTGAAGCTATTGTTTACAGGTAGCTTTCGAAAGATGCGGTAATTCATCCATAAACATTTTACAATTTAACTTTACTTACAATTATTCAGGTACTGCAAAACCTCTATCAATCTATCCTAGTAATATTATAAATGCGAATCTTTGTAAGGGTGTTTGTGATTCAATCACGCCAAAACGGATTTAAATGAAATTTGGCACAGAGCTAGATTGTAGTCTATATTTATGTTCATAGATACTACGCGAGCAAAGCCGTGGGCGACAACGATTATGTGATAATTCCTTACTTATCAAAAGTATGTGTTCTTTCTGTTTTTAAAAGTAGTTTTTAGAAACAGAATTATGTAGGTAACCGTTTTGAAGGGGGTGCTGGCTTTAAAAAGATACAAAAATAAAACTATATTGAAATACCTAGTTTTTTAATTATGATTTATTATGAAAATACTCCTGCAATCACCCGTGTTTTAGCAGTTTTTATTTCGAAAATGTAAAAAACCATCTACAAAAAGTAAACTTTTATAGGTTGTTTGTCATGAGGAAACCAGTATAGTGGGGATCACATATGGAATACTCACTTCTGCAAAATGTGGGCATGAGCAAATTGTAATATTCAGACATACCTCTGACTACCCAACTTAACCACCTGTAAGTATCTGATTGCCTGGACATCTGAGAGAATGTCTACCGATGCTCGGGGATAATGGTTGCGAGCCTATTTCTTTATCTATTCCAGGGAATATCATATTTTCTCATTGAATATAGTCATAGTGAAAATTGAATACAAAGTAGTTGTGGTTGCTTGAAGAAATATTTGAAAATCCCCAGCATGCGCAGGCTGAGGTTCTTTTCGTGCACATGTCACATATCTTTTCTAATTTTTAGGTTCCAGGACATACTGGTTTCGTCACAATGTTTTCCTTTTTTCCCAAATCCATCGGTGCACGACTGGGATTCAAATGAACGATCGGAAGGCGGGTCCACTACCACCGCTCCACCAGTGGTCTCTTGCATTCTAAAAGTAATATCAGTAATACAGAGCCTCGCCCATCGTATACCGACAAAGTACACAATACCTTCACTTATTGTTGAACTTCCAGTCCTGTCTACACATAGGGCACTGTTGCTGCGGTTGCGAGTGAAGCCACTTCACGATGCAGTGTATGTGGAAGCAGTGGGAACAAGCACCCCACACCAAGGGGCAATCGTCTCCGGGGAGTTTGCAGTCCGGACAACAGCTATCGAAGGGCATACGACAAATACCGCAATTATCGTCGTTTGCCACCCAACGCCACGTCGCTACCCCCGTCCAACCTACGCCAAATATTATTTATAAACTCTGACTGAAAACAAACACTGGAATGGAAACATGAGGAAGGTTATGGTATGGTAGGCGCACTTACTTTTCACAGTAACTTTCATGGTAATTGTACCATCGTTAAGTGTTTAGCAAAGCAAAGAAAATGTTTTTTTTTTTGCTTTGTTCCAATTTCAAGAGATTAAAATAAACAAACACGACGTAAATATCGAAAACAAAATCTCTAGTATAAACAAAATTACTCTATGTTTCTAGTATATACAAAATTACTCTATGACTCTATGCAAAATTACTCTACGATCTCTAGAACAGAAAATCGATTGAGTAAACGACAAAGAAGGTTTTAAAAACAGAGAGATTTTGAATCAATTGGTTTGACTTTGACACTGTCATATTAGTTGTTCACAGTTAAGGAGCTAGGTCACAGGTTAGCATGTCATGAGGAGGGATGAAAGTCACGTAACGAGAAGAATGTGGATGGATATAAGACTAGAGGAAGGCCGAAGAAAAGATGATGGATTGTATTAAAGATGACATGAGTAAGAAAGAAGTGAGTGCGGAGATGACGGCTAACAGAAGAGAGTGGAAAAAGAAAACATGTTGTGCCGACCCCACATAATGTGGGACAAGGGCAGGAAGAAGAAGAAGAAGATATGGAGCCGCTACGCTCTACAGGCTCCTCTATAGTTTAATTTTTAATAACCTTAGTCATAGATACAGGAACGCATTTAGCCGATTAGCTCAATCTATCTATAATTAAACTACTTATTTTCGGCTACGTAATGGGTCCTTAATCTATGGTATCAACCCACATCATTTGTAATGTCAATGTCAGGCGTGAAATTACACACTGCCAAATGTCGTATGTGTTGTCACTGTCACTGTGTCAATGCGTTGAATGAAAAATGTTGAAAATGCTGAAATTCTGCTAAAATATTTGTTGTGTTGGAGTTTACCTAAATTTTTCCTCATAATATCAGTTTACCTAGCAGAAAACAGTGTAAAAAATGACTACGTTCGATGCAAAGTATGATGTGAGTATCACTACGGCCCTTCAATACGTAATGACTACCGAAAATTGGATAAAATTGTGTTTTATCACACAAGTTTTGGTTTAATCTAATAATGTTTGTTACCATTGTTACAGATGTTTCCTGCAGGAGATGTTGGGACAGTGGAAGGGGAAATGAACATTCCATCAAGTGGAGGTGCTCCGGGAAACGCCATGGAGTTCAACACTCTTGATGAACCTATCAAAGAAACATTTGTAAGCCAACAAGATTGTTTTATCTTTCAATTTTATAATGTGTCAGCTAAAAATTTAAATCATGATGAGAGCCCCATTAGAATCTATAATATCAAAAACATGCTTTGAAGTTTGTGCCTGTAGGCTGAAGATATTATTTTTATTGCTTAATTACTTTGGTTTTTATTGATTATCCTTAGTTCTTATTAGAATATCCAGGTAGTATGATATTTTTTATTTCTAGATGCGGGATCTGAGAGCCGTTGGCAGCAAATTTTATCATGTGCTCATCCCTAGAGAAAAAACTAGTTTATTGAAAGAATGTGAGTTATAGTTTTAAGAATTTAGCAACGGTATAGTTGTAGCTGGAAAAAGATATAAATATTTCATTATAATATTCAAAATGATGCCACACTACACATTGATATGGTAGGTACACAGGTAAAGCTGAAAGAAGGAATTCCCTTATGGTTATATTGTCAATAATTCTATTTCAGGGGATCTATGGGGTCCATTATTGCTCTGCACACTTATGGCCACAATACTGCAGGGCTCAACTGAGCGAGCAGATAGTACTAATGATGGAGGACCAGAGTTTGCTGAGGTGTTTGTACTGGTGTGGATCGGTGCTGCTGTTGTAACGATAAACTCAAAACTCTTGGGTGGGAATATGTAAGTTTCTACATACCTACCTTACTAAGAAGTCATTGAAACTTGGAATGGATAAGTTCTTTTCTTAGAATAGCTTATAGGCTACTTTTTATGTAGGTACTACGCGAGCGAAGCCGTGGGCCGAAGCTAGTATTCTATAAAAGTTACCTATGTCACTCTTCAGCAGAATTATATCTAACCTTGCAAAAAATTTTGTTGTTTCATTGCTTCGTTTCTGTGTGAAAGAAAGATAAACCAACCAATAAACAGACACACTTTGCATTTATAATATCATGGATAAGGATATTGTCCCTTTTCATCCAATATTTGTGCTTATAAACTGAGTGCGGAAGGAGCAGAGCAAGAAGCAGTGGGAGGAGCATAGTGTGCCTGCGGGTTAAATTTTTCTTTGATGTTTCCAGATCATTTTTCCAGTCAGTGTGCGTGCTGGGCTACTGCCTGTTTCCGATAGCGGTGGCGTTGGTCGTCTGCCGCATTATACTGTTCAGCACACAGAACACATTCCTCTTCTTCCTGAGGCTTGTAATTTCTATGGTGGGCTTCATCTGGGCTACTTTTGGTAAGTGATGATGAGTATAAATTTGTACTATTTCTACTATTATCTTTTGTATAAGGGGATGTTAATCATCATTTCAGCCGTAGGACGTCCACTGCCGAACGTTGCCTCCCCCTCAGATTTCCAGAGCGAATTCCTATCATGTGGGGAGAAATTGCCCATACTAACCACTCTGGACATGTGCTTCGGCGAGCATAGTTAGAGCTATCTATGACGCTGCTGCCCTTCCCCTAGCTTTTTTCCCTTAGTCGCATCTTACGATATCAACGGGTAGTCGATTCTTTCATCGACGGTCTTAGGCCACCATACCTCAACATGGTCACTAACATAATACAGGATGACCATGAAAGAATCAGTTACACGACAAGAAGAAGAAACGGGTAGTTAGATATGGAGGGGCCTATTCTTCAGACGGGGCCGCCACGGCCAAGTGGCTTAATGCAAGGTAGACACCATTGTAGAAAAAAATTACACTAAATCATGGAAGCCTCACGCCACTCATAGTCACACTCGTCCGCATTTATTTGAGCTGTCCTCTTCTTGTCGTGTCACTGATTCTTTCTTGGTCATCCTGTATTAGGTACGTGACCAGGTTGATGTATGGTGGCCCTGAAAAGGGCCTATGACCATCGATGAAAGAATCAGTGTAGTGAATAAATAAATAAATATTCCGGACATATCACACACGATCTACTGATCCCAAACTAGGCATAGCCTATACTATGGGTACCAGAGACTGATATACATAATAGATAAATATTTAACACCCAGATACAGAACAAACATCTGCGTTAATCACACAAAGTATTAAAGTTCGCCTCCTTTCGTGCACAAGTCACATGTCTTCGAAATTTTAGGTTCCAGGACATGCCGGTTTCCTCATGATGTTTTCCTTCACCGCTTGAGAGCACTAGCATAGCGCACACAAATTTTCCGAATAGAATATCCATTGGCGCGCGACAGGTTTAGAAACAACGACCTGTGGATCGGAAGGCGTGGCTTCTACCACCCCTCCACCAGTGAGTCATCATTTGAGCAGTAAATTTTTTTTTCCGGACATATCACACACTGTCCACTAATCCCAAACTAGACATAGCCTGTACAATGGGTGCTAGAGACTGATATACATAATACATGAATATTTGACACTCAGACACAGAACAAACATCTGTGTTCATCACACAAATTATGTTTGTCCAGTGCGGGAATCGAACCCGCGACCTGTAGCGCAGAATTACTACCAAGGCAGAGTTACTACCAACGGAGCTATGAGGCCACTCTCAATTAAGTATTGTCAATTTTTATTTCCAGCGGCCACCAAGTTCCTGGGTGACAGCCAACCGGAAGGCAAGAAGGCGCTTGCAGTCTTCCCAATATGCTTGTTCTACTTCATTCTGTCGTGGTTGGTGGTCTCGCACGGTAACGTCTAGGTACATTGTGATATAGACTGTAGTGCACACTCGGTTGTCTAATGACTCATTAGATGGTACTTTATGATGGGACGCGATACACTTAGTTAAGCCGCGAATACACTAGGCAACTATTAGTCGCACCGCACTAGTCAAATAACCTTCGATAATTCAAAAATAGAGAGAGTTTTGTCAATTCGCCAAACATGACGTCTTTCAGAATGTTTCGGGGGAAGGGGAAGATGTTGCACATGATGGCTTCGGGTGGGGCAAAAGCAAGGAAAAAATGCAGTAATTTTTCCATTTTGTTGTAATATCCCGAAAAGGGCTTATTCTACATCCCATCGCCAGTAAAATTTGATCTACAACTTTTGGACAACGACTATTTACATGGAAAAAACACCATGCAAAAATCGGCTAAATTGGGATCAAATCAGTGTGAACTCAATTGTTCTGCTGTTTTAGGTAGCAATCTTAATGTCGAACTTCTAGTACATTTATTATAATTACCTATATAAATGATATATAGACCATAAACACTTGTTTGAAAAAGTAAAAAAAAAGTGTTCAAATTTTAGGGGGAGATTTGGTGTTTGTGATAGCTCTATCAAAAATTTGGGATTTTGGCGCTCCTTGCTTATTATTAATTAACATACCTATATGTATAAACGCTCTCTGAATACATTGATTGATCTGGCATCTCTGCATTCAAGAAATCTTACCCTAGCATGTACTATTACCAGGGAGGAGCCTAGCTTAGAATACTAGAGAAACATCGCAATTTCTGACCTGTAATTTAGTCTTAAACTCTATTACACTTTTATAGTAGTTTTTTAACTTTTATGAAAAAACTACTAATCCGATATCGATACAATTCAGCGTAAAGAAGTAATTCGTGTATATACATGCAAAAATACATAGTCGCCGAATTGATAGCCTCCACCCTTTTATGAAGTCGGTAAAAACGAATGTTTGTATACCTAGTTAGATTCGTATTATTTTAGTTGCATAAAATATATGTAATAATATGTATATTTTAAAGCTATAACTTAAATTCTGCGAAAAAAAAATTGATCCAACCAAAATATGGTCGGATTTTAGCTCTTAGAGCGCGTACTGCATTGACTCTCGCTTCAATTGGCTATATAGGGCAGTGAAGTCGTGTTTTAAAATAATGAATGTATTAAATTAGCCACACACGGTGTTTCATAATATGTATACTAATCCGAACGAAAGGGCTTATCCTACACCCAAAAGTCGTTATTGTTTGTTCTACGACTTTTGAAATTCGATTTTTCATTATTAAACCCTATGCAATAGTTGTTTTGGTATTAATCTTCATGTCGAACTTGTAAACCTAGCAAGACCAAAAACAACAGATATGAAAAAGTCATGAAAAAAAGAATGAAAAAATTATAATATTCGAAGCTGTTGTTTTGTTTCACTACCTAATATATATTTTTTGTTGATAGAATAAGCGCCCTTCGGGATAGTGTACTTGTACAGAACGCACTGTATACTTAGTGTGATTTCAGCCCTATGTATAGATGCATTTAAAACAATTTAATGAGTTAATAGATAACTCGAGTTCGGCCATTAGTTTAAGTGTGAATAAATGTTAGGTTAATTTTAACCATATTTTACTATTACATTTAACATTATTTATTCAAGCGTGACAAATAGTCAACCCTTTTCCAATTTATTGTTACGGCACAATCAACATTCCGTGGAATTATTACGAGAATTTTTACATATTTATTAATTAAAAGTCTATTTTACGTCCAGTGTGGTTTTATTAGTATAACATCAATATGCGTCTAAAATACAAGGTTTGTTGTGATTCGAGACGTGCCTCTTATGCTATGTACGGACCAAATAAACAAAGTAAAAAACATACATATTCATTTTCTCTTATAATTATAGTATTTTTCAAACTTTCGCGATCAGAATACATAACTTATTAAAATCAAACGGGTGTTTATCTTTTTTTCTTCAACTGCCTCCGTTTCTCGATGGAAGCTCCAAATCTCCAGTCTGCTACCATATCACGATTGTTGTAACACAGTCGAAACGTCGGGAATATATAAAATAAGGTACATACGTGATAAACACCCGTTTGATATCTTAAAATGCTGTTACTAAAAAAATTGCCGATAACTTTCGTTGGTCTGCACAAAGCATGCGGTTACGTTGGCGTCATTATAACATTGTGGTATCGAACTAAACTAGTAACTATCACTACACTTTACATTATATTATTTACATACATTACCTAGCCGTTATTCATCACTTGATATAGGAATATGTGGACTTGTTCTGTTTCCGAAAACATGCGTTGATTTTTTGATTTTGTGCTTTTTCTCTTTCTAATTAGAGTTTATGTTTGAATAGCTGCTTCTCTATTTATTAATCCTAAAAAACGAAAACAACCAATCTTTTACACAGATATAGAATAAATATGTTAGTAGTCTTATAAAATATGTGTATACAAGGTGATTCATAATAAGCATGCTATCCCGAACACTACAAAAAATAGCTGTTTTGGGGTCAAATCAGCTTAAACTAATATCGTTAACTGATTGATAAATTCTTTTACGTTAACAATCACAAACAATATTTGAAATAGTTCGAGAATAAAATTCTGATAAATTTGTTTTTGTTTATGGAATAAGCCCCTTTCGGGATAGTAAACTAGTTACGGAACATGTTGTATTTGTTAAAACGAATATTATGCAACATCAAAACTTTAAAAACATAGGTTTATTTTAGAGCTGAAATTCCTAGGAATTTTTATTTTGCTTTACAAATAATTTACAACACCAATAATTTGCACTGATTAAAAAAAACGATATTTGGAATGTTGTTTTATGAACTACATTACCTATATGAAATCTACGAAACGCATAACATCGCATTCTACACAGGAAGATATTGGTGTCGATTCTGTTCATACAACTATTATCCTGAAGTGACATAATCTGGCAGCTAAATATTATTTCGATCTCTATGAAAGGGAAAGCAACATTTAGTTCATTGCAACAACAGAATAGACACCATTGAATACAATATTCTGTAAATATACTCACCTACTTCGAAAGTTATGCTCCTGACAGGCAAAAAGTGGGTGCTAGCTAAGACACAAACATAGAGCAATAAAACTTTTAAAATTACATCAAATGTTTCTACTAGATTAAACCTTCATACTAGTAAATTAAGGTGTTACAAAAATTCTAAGTTGAAAAGGTGTGGCGTCAAAGTTATAAATGTAGGTTTTTACACAGACTTAAGTGCAATAAAACTTTTAAAATAACATCAAATGTTTCTACTAGAATATACCTTCATACTACTAGATTAAGGTCTCTAAATTCATTGATTCAAAATGAAATGGCATCTAAAGTATCTTAAATGTAGGTTTTTAGCGAGCTTTTCTTAGAATTAAGCTTTGGTTATTCGGCCGAATTCGGTCTAGAGAGTCCTAACTAGATTCAGAGCCACTAGAGGCCTTATCAGGGGTGCGGGGAGGGGAGGGTTTAGGGGAAGTCTTCACTGGCTGGTAAGACATGTGCGTCTGAATCGTGTCCCTGGCTTTCCTCGCGCTTTTGTACGTGAGCGAGTTCGCCCTGGGCTTGCGTCTGGAGAAGTGACGCTCGATCCATTTGAGCATGGCTAGCACGGAGTCGGTGGATGAGAGGCGTCTTTCCGCCGATGTTTTTGTGATGTGCGATGATGCTATGCGGAAGGTCGCAGCCATACCTTTGAGTGCCTGCGGAGGAAGTTTTGTTTTAATATTTTTGGTTTGTGAGGTCATAATGTTTGTTGAATGAAGAGCCTGCGTTCCTTGCACTTCACGATGAATTGTCAATCTTCACTCTTTGACTCCTTGGTAAGTTTAAGTTTTTTTAATGAATTTGATAATAATAAAATAAATAATAGGCTCACGACTTTAATTAATCCCCAAACATGCTGATCATGCTTTCCAGGAGATCAGATCATTGAAGATGTCTAAGGTGGGTAGTCAGAGGCACGCCCAAACATTTGGCACTTGCCCACATTTTGCAATAGTGAGTATTCCATACATGACAGGTTGCAAGATCATCGCCGCTTATAACATAACTTATTGATTTTCTCAGGATGTTTTCCTTCGTCGTTTTAAGTACGTGTTAATGCGATCTTAGATTTTCCGAACAGAAAAACTCTGGTATAGATATTGGCTTTAGATAGGACCAGTCCTTTATATAGATATATAATTTGTAAATCAAATAATAATCTTGGTATTTACCAGCATAGCATCTTCATCAGTGACGTCATCTCCGGCGTAAATGATCCTGGTCCTCTCGCTCCAGTCCAGGCCGAATGCTGTTCTCAGAATGTAGATTGAGGCACGACCTGTGAAGACGATGCCGATGGTGAGTAAATGTACCTATTATCTACAATATATTATAAAGAGATAAAATTTGTATATGTAGGTAGGGGGTAATCTCTGGAGCTACTGAACCGATTGTAAAAATTATTTCACTACTAGAAAGCTACACTATAACATAGGCTTTTATTTTATTTTGATAAAAATGACTTTTCATTCCGAAAACTCGATTTTTGTAGACAAGTCTGATGAAAAACTCTCGTTTGGCTTAGGTCTTCAGATAAAGACGGTCAAGTGCGACTAGGGCTCGCGCCCTCAGGCTTCCGTACACACGTAGGGTTCGGATGGTCCATCGAATTATTGTCCTTCCAAGACTGCGTCGTACGGTTCGTGGCCACTATTCGAGAACCTTTATTCTCCGACAACGGTTGTCGGTTCTGTGAGTTGTTTGGCCTGCCCATTGTCACTTTTGCTGATTCTGAGTGCTATGTCGGTGACCTTTTTTCATCTACGGATTTACCTACTCGTCTTCTCTGACGACCTCTGTGACGTAGCGGGTGAGTGCCCGCCTCAAGGGGCTTCTATTCCCGCTGCGGGACAAATGTGCAAATATTTACTCCGAGTCTGGGTGTTGTGGTACAATTATACTCGTAGTTTCTGATACCTAAGACACAGGGAATCCTAGTGTGGGGTCAGGACTATGTATGTTCTCTTCTACTTTGTGTATCCTGTCCATCCAAAGGTTGCCTGGTAGAGATCGCTTTTAGAGATAAGGCCGCCCATTGTCACACTATTTTTAAGTTATTTTCTTTTGGTGTACAATAATGTAATATTCTATTATATGCGACTGTATAAAAAAGAAACAGTTTTGGGATAGAGTGTACCTTTGTCCCACTGCACTGGTGGACGCGCCTCCAGCGCGCAGTGCGCAGGCGCCGGCGTGAAGCCAGCGGCCGTGATGAGCTTCCTCGCCTGCTCCGCTAGCGCCGCGCGCTTAGCAACCGGCGTCTCGCGGAAATGGAACGTTAGGAGGGCGCCCTTGTTCTCCACCCAGGCACCGTCTTTGCACACCTGCGGACATTCAGCATGGGGTCAGAATAGCAACTTGAACTTTGTTTATCATTTACTTTGTACATAATATTGTTCTTGTTATGTATACAAGGTGATTGGCGCTTTTATGATAGGATTAGTAAAGTAAAGTAAAGTAAAAATGTTTTTATTCATAAAGGTCTTAACATACATATGCTACATAATTATACAACGAAATATACATAAAAATATATAGATGTATAAATATTATATTGTAGATACAATGAAGTGCACAAAGGTGATTATTAGGTGTATAACATAGACCAGTAGTTGTTATTCTAGACCTATAAACTAGTTATGCATTGAGCTCCTCGTACTAACTAAGTAACAACTTGTATATAGAAACGAGGAATCGCTGCTTCGCCAGTTTCTAGGTACTACCTATGTAGAAAGAGACGTACCTTACTTGTCAATGATTCTTTCTTGGTTATTCTGCATTAGCCCAGTGACCAGAGGCCCTGGGGCCCAATTCTACTAATTCAATGGCTTCAAAATGGCAATGGTTCATTGGCAAAATGGCCACTTTTGACACTTTTGGTATTCTGCTATCACAGTCGTTTATCAATGGCAGTTATTGTGACACCAATTGACCAATGAAATCAAAGAAAAGAAGGTAGCCACCTTCTTTTCTTTGATTTGACAATCAAAACTGAATGATAATGGTGCGATCATTATCATTTTCAAGTCATTGATTTAGTAGAATTAGGGGCCTGGTCTGCAAAATCAGTGAGTTCTCACTTCTCACTTTTCTACAGTGAATAGTGCATCGATTATTAGGTAGGGTTTTTGTAGGCGACCTTTTCTTGGCACCATACAAAAACAGTAATCACTTTGCACTGTTGTAAAGGGAGATGTGAGAACGCTCTGATTTTGCAGACTAGGGCCTCAGGTTGAGGTATGGTGACCCTGGAAAGGGCCTATGACCGTCCGTGAAAGAATCAGCGTTATTAAAGGATTACAGTGCGCCTCTGAGAGGCTCCTTTCGTGCACAAGCACATGTCAAATTTTGACATGCACATGACTTTGAATTTTTAGGTTCTAGGACATGCCGGTTTTCTCATGTTTTAATTCACAGTTTGAAAGCACTATTGTAGCGCCTCCTCCTTAAGGAACATCTATTGGTCCCCCTCGACCTGTGAATCGGTAGACAGGGCCACTACCACCAGTCCACCAGTCATTCTTACTAACATTCTTTTACAGTAAGATTCCTTACCTGTTCCTGCAGCGCTTTGAGCAGTTCCACAACCTTATCCTGCAGCTCCATGGGCATGGGGTGTACGAACTTGCTACCGTCGGGATGCAGAATCTCCAAGCCGTGGTTACCCGCGTACGTGATGCCTTCGATGCCCACCTGGTGTAAACAACTATGTGGGTGAGCTTGAATAGTGTATCATAAGGGAGCAAAATAATATTTTTACGGCGAGGGCGCTTTTTTGAATCAAGACTGGCTGGTACGACGGCCCAGAGTCGCCCCCGCCAGCTGAATAAAAAATAAAGACGGTCAAGTACGAGAACGCCCTGAGGCTTCCGTACCATTGGTCGTGGGGCTCGAATCCCGATCGTTCACCAGTCAGAAAATCCAAACACGGGTCAGAAAATAAAAATTCTACTGTAGGAATTGACAAACTTATATTTGCGGTCGCTCACGTAGTCATTGTATGAAATTGACCGCAAATATAACTTTGTTTCCTAAAATACTTCGAAATTCCTCAATTTCAGACTTTTCCCTTTAATTGTGCTACAAAAGCTCCTAGCATTCCAAATTTCAGAACTGTGAGGTGACCGGAAGTACCCTAGAGGTTTTTCATTTTTGCCATTTCCATACAAGAATTATACATTCATTGCCATATCTTTTTAATGCATTAAGCTAGAGCTTTGATTTTTATACGGCACCATAACAACCATAGAGATTAATAGGTGGTATAAATTTCAATTTGGTACCTTTAGTCGATTCTGAGAAAAAGGGTCTTGACAGACGGACAGGCGGACAGACAGACGGACAGACGGACAACAAATTGATTCTATAAGGGTTCCGTTTTTCCAAATGGAATGTACGGAACCCTAAAAAGAATAAAATATGAGGCGACTTTTATTTGGTGGGTGATGAAAAGTAGAGTGTATAACTGGGGCGCAAAATATATTTTAGGCTTGGGCGACGTACTTAGAATCCCTCGCTACGTTAAGGATTCTATTAAAGAATCAGAAATACTTCCGATCGGAAGCGTCAGCTTTTCTCAAACCAGCACTTAAACCATTTCGGAATGAACATAAATATTTTGATCTCTTGTTTTCGGTAATCGGTCGTTCGGTAATCTTTCCGATGTTTTCACAGAGGTTTTAACCAAGTTAAAACAGAATAAATTAAATTATTATCTTGCTTTATTCGCTAGTTAATTGTTTTCTTTCATTTGATAGAATAAGCGCCTTTCGCGATAATATATTAGTTGCGGAACAAGTTCTCATATTCATTTCCAATCCGTTCTGCTCTGATTATTTCAGAACACTAATGAAAATAAACCGTCTTGTCGCTCGATGCTTCCTATTGAGGTTATCGATTCCTTATCGAGTCGCGAATATGTGACCCAAGACCCGGAGCCTAAGACCAACTATGATATTGCAGGAATAAAACATTACAAGTTATCATGATATTAGTTTAGAAGAGAATGAAAGGAATTGGTAGTAATTTGCACAAGACCGAGATAATGAAGAGATCAAGAGCTCTTGTCTAGCAATAGGAAATAGCGAGGTATTTGAGGGCACACCTCCAATACCAGGATGCCAATAATACAGAATTGGTTGAAGAGATGCGAGACAAGACACGCGCACGAAATAGATGAGCGGAGTGATCAAAATGGATAAGATAATAAATATTTATATAGGAGGAAGTTTGAAAGTGGCGCCAGTGAGTACGGAAATGTCATGAGGGAATAATGTCATGTGACAAGAAGAGTGTTAGATATAAATGTAGATAGGAGTAGAGGTAGGCCAAAGAACAGATGGATGGACTGTGTGACAGTGGATATGGGTAAGAAAGTAGTGAGTGCTGAAATCACGACTGATAGAGGGAAATGGAAGTAGAATATATGCAGTGCCGACCCCACATGGTGGCATGATAAGGGCAGGAAGATAATGGTAGGAGAGACGCGAGGTTACAAGGGCTGTAGGTATGTAGTTACCTAAATACCCGAAGTAGGTTAAATATCTTCACATTATCCGTGCAAATAAAATACGTTTGAATGTATCGCGAGACGACATAGGTAAATATTGCGTAATACTCAACAAACATGGTCATGTACCGAACCGGGTTAACACATTATCATAGAGGTACCCGTGTGTACATAAAATAGTATAAATATTTTGTTCAAAACGATGATAATATATCAGTCAAAGTTCATAAGATAGCTGAGACCTTGTTATTGCACGGCCATCTGTGATGCTTGTTTTCCTGCGTAACGTTTACGAGGAATCTGTTTGTGATCTATGATCTATCACCGTCCGCCTATTATACTACACGGCTATTATTCTGCGCTATCTATTGACCTTTATTGGAGCACTGGGTCTTTTTCAAATGGCGTCGAAACTTCACAGCTACTTGGTGTATAATGGATGAGTTCAGAAATGTTGACGAGGAATTTAGAGTTGTTTCAAAGCTTTCTCAAAGGTGAAAGCACAAAAGCCTAGATAATGCAATGCTATTATGAGCCTGCCCAAGGTTACTACCTTACCGCAGAGAAGAAAGGAGGGTAATGTTTATCCAGTGTAGAATTTATGTGTGTAAATAATTATCGTCCCAGTCTGAAAATGAATATTCCAAAGCTTGTCCACCTCTTTTCTCATTATTATACAGTTACGATCAATTATTGACTGGCATCATAGTTCAGTTGGTAGTAACTCTGCCTTCTGCGCTAAAGGGCGCGGGTTCGATTCCTGCACTGGACAAACATTTGTCACTAACACAGATGTTTGTTCTGTGTCTGGGTGTTAAATATATATCTATTATTTATTTATATCAGTCTCTGGTACCCATCATACAGGCTATGCCTAGTTTGGGATCAGTTGACCGTGTGTAATATGTCCGGAATATTAAAAAAAAAAAAAAAAATATATATATATATATATTAAGAAGAAGATAAAAAGTTTCGCCATTTATAGTTGGAAACTTGTCTGAGATTTTTTCCGTTTTAATTTTTGGTAACAGAACCCTAAAGAGTTTTTTTCTATGTGCCTGTGAATTTTTGCTAAGTCCCTGAATAATTAATTGAGCACTGCTGCCTTCTAGGCATACTATAACCGTTTCAAGTGTTTACTAGGAATTCGGAATGTATTATTTCGGTAAATCTTTAGGCCTATTCGACCTAAATATAAAAAAAAAATATTTGCGGCTAAGCGTGGACCGAATAGCCACAGTAGCCAAAAAATAAGAAGTTGAAGCCTAGACTGTCATAGCAATCGAAGCCTGGTGTTTGAGCATCAGTTCCTTCACGAAAGAAGTAGAAGAAATAAAACACACTATGGCAAAATTCCATTACGCGAAGACTAGCTACAGCGTCTGAGCGTGTTAATTAGTGAAAAGGACTTATCACCAACTTTGAAAGTAGATTACCGAATAGACAAACTCACCATCTCCTTGACGTTGTCAACATTTCGCCCAGAAATGATAGCTATGTTCACATCAGGCATATTGGACAGCCTCTGCAGGACGTGTTTGGTCTCGACCGGCAGTGTTGCTAGGTCCGGGTGGGGTGCGATGGGGGCTAGTGTTCCGTCGTAGTCGAGGAGCAGGGCTAGCTTCTGCGTGTAGCCGATGTATCTGGAAACGAAACGTTTGAGGTTGAGCGGCAAATTGTTGTTGACCATAAACCAAGGTGGTAAAATCGTTATGATACTAATATTATAAATTCGCAAGTAACTCCGTCTCTCTGTTTCTCTGTCTGTCTCTGTTTCTCTGCCCCTCTGTTTCTCTGCTTCCCTGACTGTCTCTCAGTATCTCGGTCTGTTTGCAACGTTTTCCCGACTAAACGGCCGAACCTATCTTTCTGTGATTTGGTAAAGAGATAGCCTACAGCCTTAGAAAGGACATCGCTACGTTTTGACTGGGTACCGCGCGAGCGAAGCCGCAGACAGCCACTATTGTTCAATAGTAGCAAGTTTACCTAAAATGTTGTACATAATAGTTGATGCCAATGACAAGTCTGATCGTGCTATGAATGAGACAAGTTTAAGATACCGTATATTTTTACACTTGCACTAGGACTTTTTTGCATATCTCTCATCTTAATGACATCTTAAACTTAGCTAGAGGCTCAAAATTACTTACTTGGACAGGTATTCATCAAAGTCGTCAATAGTGACAGGCTGCATGGAAGTCGCTCCAATATCATCAGCCTCTTCCTCCAAAGAGTCCATGGCCTTGAGGAACGCCTTCATCCAGCTGTCCACATCGTTCAGCTGCTCTCTCCGCCTGAGGTGGTTCATTCGGACTGTTCTCTCGTCTTCTGGCATTATCAAAGCCCTGAAAAACATACATGAGATTTCGTTAGTTTTTTTCCATAACAAGCAAGTTGAATTGGCAATGGGCTGGCCATATAGCTCGCGGAATAGACAACCGCTGGGGAATAAAGGTTCTCGAATGGCGCCCACAAACCGGACGACGCACTGTTGGAAGACTCTCACCCGATGGACCGACGACATTGTTAAAGTTGCGGGAAGTCGGTGGATGGCTCAAGACCGTTCGTTTTGTCATTTTTTGGGATAGACCTATGTTCAGCAGCGGCCTTCATCAAGCTGATGATGATGATGATGAATATCTTAAGTATAATCAACGCGGAAAAGCAAAAATACATAACTCAAGGAAGAATCTCCCTTTGCATGCGTGGGTATATTGTGATTTCCTGACGTAAGTATTATATTTTCTCTGTGATTTTACCCAAACTCAATATAAACATTGGTGATAAAAGTGACATCATACCTGTGAATCACTTCAGCTGCATCGTCCAACTCGTAAGGATTGCAGATGAGTGCTTCGTGCATCATCTCCCCAGCACCAGCGAATGGTGACACGATCAGTACTCCGGGGGGATTGTTGATCTGACAGGCCACAAACTCTTTGGCAACCAAGTTCATGCCGTCTCTTAGGGGGGTGACTAAAGCAACGGCTGCGTCGCGGTAGAAAGCTGCCAGCTCTTCTTGACCCACACAGCCGTAAATGTACCTGCAAGAACATTCCTTGGTCAAAACAACAGACAAAAGAACATACAATTTGTAATTCATAGTGATGTTGGTGATTTTCTTACCTGATTGGTGACCAGTTAGGAGTTGTAAAACTTCCGTTTATCCTTCCGACCAGCTGATCCATCTCCTCCTTCAAATCTTGATACTCTTTAACGTCCGTTCTTGATGGCACTGCGATTTGTAAAAGAACAACCTTCTCGATATGCTCTGGATGTTTCTGCAGTAATCTTTCGAATGCTTTTAATCTGTGCACTAAACCTTTGGTATAATCAAGTCTATCAACTCCTAATATTACTTTTTGGTTTGGTGTAGAGAGCACTGGTTTCGCGTTCTGTGCAAGTGTCACGAATCTGTCGAACGGTACTCCGATGGGCAGGGGACGGATGCAGATGGTGCGACCACCCAACTCGACTAGAAGGTTCTTCCTGTCAACACGACAGCCCAGGTTTCTTTGGCAGCAGTCAATGAAGTTCAAGCAATAATCTGTTATGTGGAATCCGACCATGTCACAACCTGCGAAGAAGACCTTCGTTATTCAGTTGAAATCAGTAGTTCAACAAAGACGAGGAAAACGCCATTTCATGCAGCAACTTACCAAGTATGCCTTGAAGAACTTCATCTGACCACGGGAAGAGTCTGAAGATATCCCATGGCGGGAACGGAATGTGGAGGAAAAAAGCTAGTTTGCATTTGATCTCATCTTCTTCAGCTCGCTGTAGAAAGTAAAGAATATTTCATTCAATCTTCGATGACGATGATGATTCCAAACATGTTTTATTTTTTTCTTTTGCTAACCTGTCTGATCCAATTGGCAGCCAACATTAGGTGGTAATCGTGGACCCACACGATAGGCGTGGAGCCAACGTTCTTCTGCTTCGTCTCCTCATTCTTCAGCAGCTTGAGGGCGTAGATGGTCTTATCAGCGAACTCCTTGTTGATCTTGATGTAGGCTCTCCAGTGGTCCGCGATGAAGGTGGCTCGATCCGGCATGGAGTGGAATAGAGGCCAGAAGGTACCGTTACAGCAGCCATTGTAGTAGCTATCGAAGAGTTTCGGCTCAGCGTGAATGGGCACGATCTGCGAACAATATTACTATCGTCTTTATCTGGAAACGCACGCGACTTCGTTTGCGTAGTTTAATACAAACTTCAACCTCACTGGACCCCTTTGTGGTGGCGATTGTGAAATTCCTCTCTTAGTGCACCTCTACATTACAACAGGAAGCTCCGCTCTAAATTGAATAGATACTCCTAGGACTTCTTTTTTGGGCTGTGCGTTGAATATTAGTCCAGTCAGTATCAGTAATTACTTTTTTTGGGGTATCTCGCGTAGTTATTGGCGAAAGCTAGTTAGATAGAAAAAGGTCGTCATCATAATTTCTATACCTACACTTTTAACGTATTTCCTTTAGCTTAACTCATGATTTAGCATTTGTACATTTCCACTACGAGCAATCATTGTTTATAAATAACAATATGTCTGCTATTATCTAAATAGCAAATATTTAGCGCTATAAACGTAAGCTTTATAAGCTCAGCAAATAATGAATTTTACAATTGAATGGCCGCTATCTGATAACCTCTTATCAGATGTTAGGAAAACTACAATCATTTACTAGTTTAGGTAGGTATCTATTTTTCAAGTACCTATAAAATTCGTCACGGTATACCCAACAGCTATACACGGTGCTTCTTAATACATATGTATATTAGGCCGAAAGGACCTTATTCTACACCTACTACAATACAATTAGTAATTAACTATTGTCGTACAGGAGGTATCATCATACCATCATAAATTTACCTGTATTTGTTACGAATTCATTACCTATGTAGAACATAAAATGTTGCACTTGCAATTAGATACGTGTTTATGTGTTAATCCCGTATGGCTGTGTAGGTAAGCTTATCTGAATATTGATTCTAGCTCGTGGACAGAATCTAAAATTAGAAAGAGGTAAGTCCAGGCGTGGTAACTACATACTATTTATTCTGTGGTCCAGGTACACCGCGAAAACAAAACATAGCAGAGTTGTGGTCACGATGCCCACGCATGATTCCTGAAGGTCGCACATTTTATCGGATCGGAAACAAACTGTACATCGGTATGTTATTTTATTTATCACTCCTTGCGGAAAAAAATACTATAAAATTATCGAATTTACTTAGTATAATTTCGGTCAGTATGAGAATAACATTGTGTAAGTATCAGTATCATTTTGCACTGGTTTAGCGAGGCTCCGAAACCAAATATATTCTGTGGTCCAACTTGAAATGACCCAGGGCTCTTGGCTTATTTAGGTCTGTTCCTGTTCTGTTCTGGAGGTATGGATTTCCTATAAGTTCTTTATTAGATACCTATAACGCACAGGACAAAAACAAGTACATAGTGCTAGTTGGAGTTTTCTTCCATCTATCCTTTGAGTAGTGAGGGAAAATTATATTACTTATATTTGTATAATTTTTTATTATTTTTTTGTTTTAACTAAACCTAAGAGTTGGGCTGCTGCCCCCTATTTGCGTCCCCTATTTTAAAAACGATAGCTCTAACTGCGCTTGCCAACCCGCGTGCTCACCGTGGTAAGTATGGGCAATTTCCCTCAATATTATCCCCCAAACATAGGAAATCGTTCTGGAATTCTATAGGGTAGGCCTATGTTGAGCAGTGGACGTCCTACGGCTGAAATAATAAATAAAAATGTCTTACCTTCTTTGAAAGCAATCCAGCTGTAGGGGTCTTGTCTTTGGGGTCTGACTCCGGGATCTTTTCATTGGGGTCTTCCAGGTGGATGCCAGGCCAGCCCACCCATATACCGTTCCCGCGGATCACGACTGGTGCTACGGCTGTCACCAGGCCTCCAGCACTTGAACAATTACAAGAGTTTCAGTCAAAAAGTGTTAAAACTACGACATTTCAAGATGGTTTTTATAACATTATTTAATGAAACCCTAGCGACTTCTCGCGATGTTATTCTCATACAAACTTCGACCCCATTGCACCCCCTTAGGGGTTGATTTTCAGGAATTCCTTTCTTAGTGCACCCTTACATTAAAACAAGCTACCTTCCAAATTCCATTCTCCTAGGAGAATGGAATATCTAAACCTAAACCGAAGTCCTGGGAGACTCCTAGGACTTCGGTTTAGGTTGTGCATTGTTGTCAGTCAGTCAGTCAGCTTTAGTTATATTTATTAATTAATGATCATATACCAACTTTAGTCAACATTAGACGCGATATTTAAAAGAATACTCTTAATTTTCTTTAAAAAACTCTTTTGACCTGGTTCACACAAAAATATTCCAAAAGGTTCCTATGCTTTTAGATGAAATCTGTTTCAAATCTTTAGGTACTATGTGATAATAATTATGGACAAACGAGCCCACACATACAAGGTAAATAATATAGTTATATGTATGCTATCCCGAAATGGGCTCATTCTGCGCCCAAATGTATATTCATGACGTGTGAAAATTCGATATTTTTCATTGATAAAATCCAACTGTTTTGGGGTCAAATCAGTTGAAACTCAGTTTAAGCAGTTTAAGGTAGCAATCTTGATGTTGAACTTCTTGTACGTTAATAGGTAATTAGTTATAAAGATGATTGAAAGACCAAAAACAGCTAATATCAAAAAGTTTGGGAATAAAAATAAGGGTGATATACATATTGATTAATATCAAAATTATTTTTATTGAACAACCCCCTTTCGGAATAGTACACAAGGTACTGAACACGTTGTATAGTCGATAGCAGATGTTAAGGATCACATCAGAATAACTAGTCTTAGGTTTTACCTTGTAGGTAACGTAAACAAAAACATAAACGAGCGCAGCTACTAAAAGTAATGGAAATTATGTTGATATTACACTAAATTACTGTAAAATAACAAAATCTTACAATAACTCTTAGCAATAAGCATCAGCGATGGGTAATAATCACTTATACGTAGCATCTGTAGGACAACCTCGACCGATCAAGTCCAAGGTTTACGTGGTGCCTAAATATTGTGCGTTATCAAAACAGACATAGATTCTCATTTAGATCAGCCGTGTTTTGCTGATGTCGTAAGTACGATGCGATTGCTCGAGACCACAATGGCGCATATTAAAAAAAATCATGAATGAAATAATGGAACGCGAAAGAAACCAGTCCTTGTGTGGTACATAATTAAACAAGTGGTAAATGAACCTACTCCCAGACAACCTTGTTTAACATACCATCTGGCACTTTCCCGAAATTAAAGCTCTTTTCTATACCTATGGCTTTACAATGAGCTTTTGGCTCATTGTAAAAGCTCCTTATCTGTCTCTTATTTAACCCCTTTATGTTGGTAATTGTTCTTCTATTTACTAACACTGAATTAACTAGGTATCGAAACTGAGTTATATTATTTTTCTAATAGAAAACATTTTTTTGCGCTATTTGTTTCCACACGTCTTGCATAAGGCCAAACAATCAGTTTGTTTTGCTATTTTCTATCTTATTTACCTAGATACCATAAATATTAGTAATGTAGGTATTTACCTGGCTTTCCTCTCCAAATCACCGGCCTCATTTCTTCTGAGAATAAAGGGCAATCTGTTAGAAACCACAATCATGCTTCCTTTGCTGTTGCACGTCGATCTGCCGACACCGACACTATCCTCCGACTCACTCATGTTTATTATTCTAAAAGTTCTTCAAGAACGTTCCTTTTCACGGCCAATCACAGCGCAGCCGGCACGCATGCGCTAATTCAACGGAGGGAAAAATTCAAAATTAGAGTATTGTTACTCGGATCATCGGAGCAGTGTCCCCGCGCAGATGTTCAAATAATACACATCATCGGTGGAGATCCAAGGCGTACTGTTTCTTTTGAGTGCGTCGGTCGCCTTTATAGACTTTGTCGTTGCGTCGCAGAAGGGCGAAGAGGCCGTCTGCGCGTCGGAGGTCTGAGCGTCAGCGGGGGTTATCAACAGCTGACCCATCCAGTCGTCTCAGTGGATGGCCAACTGGAATCGCGGATTTTTGGTGTGTGTACATACTCGACTTGCAGATGTCATCATCATCATCATTTCAGCCGTACGACTTCCACTGCTGAACATGGCCTCCCCAACAGACAGAGCGAATTCCTATCATGTGGGGGGATTTGCCCATACTCACCACCCTGGGCATGCGGGTTGGCGAGCGCAGTTAGAGCTATTGTTGTTAAAATGAGGGACGGTGCTGCCCATCCCCTAGCTTTTTTTCCCTTAGTCGCCTCTTACGAAATCCGCGGATAGGTAGATATGGCGGGGCCCATTCTTTAGCCGGGGCCACCACGGCCAAGTCGCCTCTTACGACATCCGCGGATTGCAGATTATTGCATATGTATTTCGAGACAAATAAGAGTACGAAAACAGCATTTGAAAATTGAATTCTCCTGCCAGGTATAAATGTCCTAGTTCAGTAGCCGGCATGTCCAGCCAGGCTGACGCCTAAATTAGTCATTGAGAGTGAACATGACAAGGATACAAATTAAAAAAAAAGGTGTTACTGGTAAGACACATTTCTTAAGTTAATATTTGTATTTTGATCTCTGAGATAAAAACCTATAGTCTAGGTACTTATTTTTTTGACGTGGCAATCTTTAAATAGTACTTGCATGCTACATGTTGTAGGTAGTATTGTTTTTTTTTCTTCCTTCAAAAATATTACGAGATTTCATGATCACTTTTGCTGTACATAAATAGATTTGTTTCATAAAAATGAAGATTTTATAATTACATATGAATATCATATTACATAAGAAAACCCTTTCCCTACCTACCGGCTAAATCGGTATTTAGAAAAAACTGAAACTATTAAAAATATTAGAATGTACAATGAAATTGGAATGAAAATATCACAGCTAAGTAGACCATGCAAGTTTACGAGTACCTACCTGGTCATCTGGTAATAAGTAGGTCCATAAAAGTTGTGGAACATAATGGCATGTGCTCGAAAGGCGCACTTTAATCCTTTCAACTCTCTGGTAATTTCACTTACAGTCTTGATTTTTTGATTTTTGATTTTGACCATACCTCAACCTGGTCATTGATCTAAAGTAGGATGTTTAATCCTTTCCACCACACTGGTTCTTTCATTAACTGACATTATCCCTTTTCAGGGCCACCATGCTTTAGTGAATATTACTCTATGTCACTGATCTTAATGAAAGATGGCCATGAACCAGTCATACGCATAGCAAGGATTTTTTATGCAAACTTTGAATTTAAGTACCTCGCAGTCATGATTACAGAGATATAATTAAGCCGGAATGACTACGGATGGAACCCTTTACTGTGCAGGGTCCGACGCGCGCCTGACCAATTTTTTTAGATTTTCTAGTTAGCCTCCGTTTTGAGTAAAATTGTTTGCCTTCATATCACATCTAAACTTAACAAAGATGATTACCGTAGTTGTCCTAATTACTGATCCATTTACGATTTAATTGACGCACACATTTCAATGAAACGACTCGCGCAGCACGTCTATGAAACATGGCCACATAATTTGCAAGGATAGATATAGATGGTACCGCTGTATTTGATTCAAAAGACTGCCCAAAAAACAACGGTATCCTAGGCACAGTTTAAAAATAGTCCGTATTACTAACTATTAAAGTGCACGGTATCTTTGTGTGAACGGGCGGAAATAGTTTTCCGCGTTTTCACTGGAGGAGGTATGGTGGCTGCGTGAAGTGTGCGTGTAACGCACGCGCATGTCACGTGCCGCGTGCCTGACCTAAACCCAATGAATGAACGCTATGCTCAGTGCACGCTACCATGCATGTCTTCTATAATAGATGTGTGCAGAACGTTTTATGCTTTGGTAGTTAGTCTAGAAGTTCGCATCGATCTGAGATCTCGCGACTATCTTCATAAAAAATATGTGTAGAGATAAGTTAATATAATTGGATTTTTGCGGTATTTACGTAGAAATACGGGGAAAAAAAATGTGCAAAGGGGGTAGAAACAACAATATCAGTTCAGCAAAAACATCATCGTACGTAAAAATCAAAATTACACAAAAATCAAATAAAATATCAATTCAATAATTATGTAATGGAAGGTTCCCTTTCCAACACATTCCACACGACATTGTCTAGGTTACGGGAGCTCGGTGGATGGAAAATGCTCTAGACTGTTCGTCATTGAACTCTTTGGGGGAGGCCTAACTCCAGCAGTGGACTTCTACAGGCTAATGATGATGAAATGGAGAGTGCCAACCTACGCTGTATATTTTGATCCTAAACAAGTTCCCTAGACTGTCTTAAATCTAATTTCAGCCGTTCGACGTCCACTGCTGAACATGGCCTCCCCCACAGACAGAGCAAATTACTTATCATGTGGCCCCCCAGCCATCAGCCCATACTCACCACGCTGGGCATGCGGGTTGGCGAGCGCAGTTAGAGCTACCATTGTAAAATGAGGGACGCTGCTGCCCATCCCCTAGCTTTTTTCCCTTAGTCGCCTCTTACGACATCTGCGGATGGGTAGATATGGAGGGGCCTATTCTTCAGCCGGGGCCACCACGGCCTCCGGGGCCCTAGACTGTAATCTGCATAAATTTTCGTGCGTGTATTGCCTATGGTACTCGTACATCCATAGGCAATTCGCGCACGTAAATTGTGTACAAGGTTATTCATAGCATGTGTACCATTTCCCTACTCTCTCGAAAGGGAGTTATTATATCAACACAACGAAAGGATATTAACGAAAAAGAATCCATTTTTTTCCAACCTCTATCAAATTAGTTGGTTTTGGTATTTTAATCATCTTTATAACTAATCAATAAACGTATAAGAAGTTCGGCATCAACCTTGCTACCTAAAGCTGATTGTTTGAGTTTGAACTGAATTGACCTAAAGCAGCTGATTTTCGCATAGTTTTTCAATGATAATTTTTAGAAATTTACTAAAGTCGTAGATAAAGCAAACTTTATTGCCAATTGGATGTAGAATAAACCCTTTTCGAGTGAGCATACATAATATGAAGCACATTGTATACGCGAATATATCCGCGAGTTTTTCTAAGTGCGAAATTCCGGACTTTACGTTAGTGCCCGGCATTTCCAACTTGTGCAGGTATACAAAGGTAGAGTCTCTACCTTTGTTTACCTACACAAGTTGGTAGGTAGAGTTTGAACACAATGCACAATTTGTAACAAGATGCAATACCAACAACAACTTGAGTCATAGTTACTAATTAGCGGATTACAGAGAAATTATTTGCTTAAACATAGTTTTCAATATAAACAAAATTTCATGGACAACGATTCGAACTTGACCTGGCAGTGTAGTCACCTCTTATTTTCCCCTTTGTGTTAGCCGTCTTTATCGAGGTATTTGAATACCAACAGCGAATTATCAATGTTTCTTGCCACATTTGATTTATTTGGAAATACTGACCAGGGTTAGATAGAAGAATAAATAAAAGTAATTACGTACTACTGAGTAATATCTTATCTATGGCTAGGTACTTTTTGGCATGAAAATGGCTAACAATTTGTTTGACCCGTGATTTTTTGACTTTGTGTTATGTAATTATGTTTTAAACTAATAAAATTCTCCAATTTGAAGAAAATAATTTTAAGACTAGCAGACTAATTCAGGAAATAATCGAAACTCAATCGTATATACTTTTAGATACCGCTGAAATCACAAAATCGCGTCTCATCGTGTGATTACCAAGTCAATGGAAAAATGGACGAGTTTTTCCTTTCGCAACCACGAATAGGCTAATTTAGAGCCTTGCCACTAATTACTCTCAGTGATGAGATGCAAATTGTTTTTCTTCCTTATGCAATACTAGCTGACGCGCGCAGTTTTGCTCGTGATACCACACGACCAAATTGCATAAAATAAAATGCAGCATTCAGATACCACACGCTGCACATTCGTCTCATTACCTTCTGTTTTTTACTACATACTACACTACTACATTTTGGACCTCTTAGGATTTTAACTCCTTTGTTACAACTCTACGCCTCCAATGTTCAAGTCTCTACAATCAACGACAACGGCTGTGCGTGGTCCATCAGTCAGTCAGTCGGGCAGGCAGGACTTTAATTCTTATGTATATAGATTGTTCAGGTCAGTATAAAATTCCATTTGCTATTGATGCTTTCAACGTGTTCAACGTGTTCCGTAACTGGTATACTATCCCGAAAAATGTTAATTCAAAACAAAATATTAGTGAAAAAGATATTCTGATTTTCAGAATGTTTCCGAACTTTTTCACATCAGCTGTTTTTTGTCTTTTTATCATCATTTAAGGAATTTTAAAGGTTTTTTTTTGTAAGTTTTATCTGCGATCAGTTTTTTAACTATGAGCAAATGTTTTGATTTGGGTTTAGTGTCGGGCAGAGTAACTCTCCTGCACTCTTTACAGTAAGCACTCTTCTTTGCTTTCTGTCATTCAGCTCAATGACATCTTTTCTCCTGAGCCGGTGTGTGTATGCGGGTGTTGTGAGTCGCAGATATCAGATACTGTGTTAACTTTAAGTATATCGTGCAGCTCTGTGTTTCCACGTATCGTGTCGTATGAACCACGGGGCGTTAGATATGTTTTTCAGCAGGCCATTTTGAAAACGTTGAATGAAGTTCATGTTGGAGTTACAAGCTGTAGCCCATAGTTGGATGCCGTAAGTCCAAATTGGCTTCAATACAGTGTTGTATATGAGAAGCTTGTTATCTACCGACAGCTTCGAATTTCTCCCAAGTAGCCAGTAGAGTCCTCGGTATTTCAATCCAAGTTGGTCACTTTTCATTTTTAAGTGTTTTTTCCACGTCAGACGGCGATCCAGATGCATGCCCAGGTATTTTACTGTAGCACTATGTGGGAGTGGGTGATTTCCCAGTATGACCGGTGGGCAATCACCCCTTCTTAGTGTGAAGGTTATGTGAACTGATTTCGAGGCACAGTAGGAGGAGGTAGGGCACAGCGAGATTTTCTCGTTCTGAATTGGAGCAGCCCGCCTGGGGAGGTACCTCCGCCTTACAGAAGATCGCAGCCAAATAACATTATATTTGTTTCAAATAGTGTTATGTTCCTGCGATGAGTAAGGTTGCCAGAGCTCTTTAGGGGGAAGGGGGTTCGGGGTCGGCAACGCGTGCGTTATGCCTCTGGTATTGCAAGCGCTCATAGGCTACGGTAACCGCTTACCAGCAGGTGGGTTGTATGCTTGTTTGCCACCTCAGTGGTATAAAAAAAAAAAAAAAAAAACCTTGCTTTAATCCTCCTCTTTTTCAGCCATACATCTACCTCATTGAGGGTGTTTTGCAGAAGCTCTGATGCCTCGACGGAATTCTAACTATTTTCTAGTTTAGCTGTATCATCAGCATAAGTGGCAATCGTCACATTTTGTGTTTCAGGTAGGTCAGCTGTAAAGATTGTGTAGAGAACCGGCCCTAGGACTGAGCCTTGTGGGACACCTGCGGTTATATTGCAGAAGCCGGATGTTTCTTCCCCTCTTTGATTTGGAAAATACGATCTTTAAGGTAGGAGTTCAGAGAATTTTAAAGGTAACGAATGGGAATTTCGACTTTAAACGTCGTTTGCATAGTGTTTTTTCAATGAAAAATTACGAATTGATGTAATTTGTAGATCAAACTTAAATGAAATTAGATGCAGAATAAGCTGCTTTTGGGATAGTATACATTTGATGAATCGCCTTGTATATTAAATACTACAGCAACCTTGAAAGCTGCATTATTGTTGTAAGTATAATTGCCTTATTCAAAACATTACACAGGCTGGTAATTAAAACGGTGTATCAAGGGTACCCACGGAAAGTCTTAGGATTCATAACTTTTATTAAATAAGTAACTTTACATTATTAACTGCATATAACGTACCTTTGTGATGAACGATTTTGTGTAGGCGGTGACGCAAGTTGACAGTCTCAAAGATTTAAGTTTCAAATTCGTTTAAGATACATGGCATTTGGAAGCTGATGATAGTGACCCCTTCTTCCGTTCCAAAGGTCGTGAGCTGGAGTCCCGGTCATGCACCAATGGATATTCCATGCGGAAAAGCTAAGTGTGCAATACTAGTAGGTACTCTCAGATGGTGAAGGAAAACATCGTGAGAAAACTGGCATGTTCTAGAACCTAAAAATTCCTAGACATGTCATGTAGAGGCCAAGATAGGAACCTCTGCGAGGCGCACTTTAATACTTTCACCACAGTGGTTCTTTCGACTATGGTCATTGGCCCCTTTTCAGGGTCACCATACCTCCATCTGGTCATTGACCTAATGCATGACCAAGAAATAACCAGTGACGGGACAAACAAGCAATGCAAATATAGATTTAAAAGCTAGGGTTAGTCTCCTTAGAACCTTTTCCTGTTCTTAAGTACGAGTAGGTAGTTAAAAATTACCATCCTGTATAAGTGTGATTAGTTGAGTTTAAATAAAGTTATAGCTTCTTGAGATAAAGCTATCAGACCTCTAGTTATAAAATGCGTAACAGCCTTTTCACACGGCAACATCCCGTTTTTTGCAGGTACAGTTTTTTGCAGGATCCTGTTTAGTAAAATGAAATGAAATAAAACTTTATTGAGGACCTTTAATAAGAAAACACAGTTTATACAAAATAGCTTATAAGCCTAAGATAAGGTCCTACAATCGGCGGTCGAAGGGTCGATAATAGAATAGAATAGAAAAGAATAACGTCAATATATAAAATCAAATAGTGTACGTGTTGCAATACTAGCAGTCACACAAGTGTCCTGTTTACAAGATCCAGCTAAAACCCAATCCGTTCCAATTTGACAATCGGTTTTGCCACTTCAACATGTCCAGAAAAAACACAAAAGAAATCGATTAAAAAAAAATACATCCGATTTGAGAACCTCCTCCTTTTGAAGTCGGTTAATGAGTCATGATCCAGTTTAATTGCACGTATAGTTTAATGGAAGTATTCCCACCAGCTTCCTGCATACCGTTTTTTGCTGGACATCCGAAAGTCATTAAAAATCTTAGATTCATCTTTTCTCAAATCGCCCATGAGATTACGAAAGATACCCAACATCGGTCGTTGTTTCAGAATCGGGTGAACCCAAAATCTTCCTTTTAACTTATACACTGGCGGGCGGCGTCGGCGGTAATACCGATACAATATCGCAAGCGTGTTCATTAAAGGTGGTTCGTATTTACTCAACCAGGTTTTTAAACCAGGTTCTCGAATCATACTATACGTAACTGGTATGACTTCACGATACTTAGACGTATTAAAAATACTCGGGTCCGGCGCGCGTCGCGTCCTAGGGTGCGCACCCTAGGACGCGACGCGCCTCGCGGTCGCAACCCGACCTTCCATCTCGCGGCGCGGCGCGTCCTTGGGTACGCGGCGGACTTGCGCAATTGATTTGCGCATTGGACTTGCGCAGTGGACTCGCGCGGTCGAAGTAATACTTTCAAGTATTTAGTACCTGGTTTTATAACCTGGTTCTTGTAAAATACGATACGTTATGGATCTGGTACGCGAAATAGCAAGTACGACTCATCTCTAGTGTTCATGTCCATCACGTCTAAATTTTTGTTTCAATCTGGCCATTTTATTTTTTCGCTCGTTCCGCTGGTTGCTCTACCGCAAAAAACAGGATGCAAACTACTGTTTGTGAACACACCAGTGGTTTTTGTGGGATTCAGTAAAAACCCGTTCCCGCAGAACTGGACGTCGTCGCCGGCGGCGCCGTGTGAAAGGGCTGTAGCGGAGCAGAGCGGGCTCGTCAATTATATAACTGTCATTTGGTTCAAGGAGATCGGAGGCAACGTAACTGTATGATATTAACGGACTTCTTAGAAAATTCGATAAGAGCCTACCTAATCGGAACTTGTTTGTACCTACTTACCGTCGAGGAAACGGATTGAGGACTCTTTTGACTATACGCGAAACTTCTCGTGAAGAGGTATGGTGGCGCTGAAAAGGGCCTATGACTAAAATAATCAGTGTAAGTGCGCCTCTATGAGGCTTCTTTCGTGCACATGTCTTAGACTTTTTGGTCTCTAGGACATGCCAGTTTCCTCACGATGTTTTCCTTCGCCGTTTGAGAGCAATATATATATATATTTTTTTATACAACTGAGTTGGCAAACTAGCATACGGCCCACCTGTTGGTAAGCGGTTACCGTAGCCTATGAGCGCTTGCAATACCAGAGGCATCACGTACGCGTTGCCGACCCCGAACCCCCCTCCCCCTAAAGAGCTCTGGCAACCTTACTCACCGCAGGAACACAACACTATTTGAAACAAATAATGTTATTTAGCTGCGATCTTCTTTAAGGCGGAGGTAACTCCCCAGGCGGGCTGCTCCAATTCAGAACGAGAAAATCTCGCTATGCCCTACCTCCTCCTAATATAGTAATATAGCGCACTCATATTTTACGAATGGAAAATATATTGGTGCACGACCTCCGACCTGTGGATCGGAAGGCGGGACCACTACCACCACTCCGCTAGTGCATAATGAATTTATGATATAACAGTACCTCCTACGACATATTGATGAAATAGACAATCATCTTCCACACGTCCTTATCCTACTGGTGTGGTTGGTTCGACGTGTTTATTTCTTCAATTTTACCCTATCGCTCTTCATCTTACAAATTTTGTACGCTGCTATCTTATACACAGCCCGTCCATCTCCTCAGCCTGCCTCCAAATTATTCCTCAGTAGAAGTAAAGCGACTCTGTCTCAAAACTATAGCAATGAAGAAAGCCTTCGAACGGCCCGTGAACTCTGTTCCCAGGGTTGGCCCACTAGCTGATATGAACTCGCTATTTAGTTGCTAGGTAGGTAGGTACCTATTCTGTTAGCCTCGACAAAGGGGCATTGCTTCTTATACGAACAACGGCAGATAATTTTATGATTTTATATATGAAAACGTATACAATTTATTAAACTGTTTACGAGAACATTTGATCTCGTAAACTCCATTGTTTTTGTTTACATTTGAATACAAATTACGTACCAGTAACTAATCAGTAATTTTTAAAAATTAATTCTGTTACCTATTGGTATAGTTATTGGTTTTATAAGTACCTACTCACTATAAAACTCTCTAGCTCTACAAATGAAAACATTTGTAACTAAAGCTTATGAGTGGGAATAGAATAATAAATTTGTTTCTATAGTGGTAACCCATTCTAAGAAAATACTATGATGTCTATAATTAATTTCCTAAAAAATCGAATCTTAACCTATACGGGATGCACTAACCATCTAAGCTCCCGATTTCGGCCAGCCACTTTTGATTACCGTCTAGGTGAAAATCATTTCGGCAACCGATTGTTTCTCCTATAGGTGGAGAATAATGTGCTTTGAGCCGATTGGACTTTTACAAATGATACATTCTGGACCGTATGCAGTGTATAGATATTAACATCTCTACAGACATAAAAACAAAAATGTTATACAATTTAAAAGGTTCCGGGTATAGAATAATTAGGTACATAATCGACTTATATTCACTGAGGTTAATGTACTTATATAATAGCTCAATGTTTTTATTGAAGTCATTGCTTCAAACAGTCGTCCCGTCTAGGTTTTATTTCTGTATGAAGGTACCTACAAAATTATCGCTTCTTCCCCTTTTACTCATTCTTGTTGATATAATGCATATTTATACATAATATGTGAATACCTATTCCACAAGAGTTATTTACAGAAAGGTACCTACTTAGTTGTAAACGTCAAGAAGCTCGATATGAATCGAACTTTGTATATTTCGTGTAGAGCAGTATCACACTGCAAGATTTATTGAAAATTTAAATTAATTTTAATGTTTTTGCCTAATTTTTATAAAAAAATATTTTGGGTTGTGCGGTCTGTTGCGGTCTGATAATCCATCGTCTTCTAAATCAAAATTCTTTATTTCTCCAAATAGTTCTGGAGTCATAGGAGATATAGAAAATGAAGAATATAAATTCTCATGAGTCTTACAAGAAGAGCCAATAACAAGCGTATGCACTTCTTCAGCAATCCTGAATGCTCTATCGAAATCTACGCTACCATATATTATGTAGAATGTTATCCATATTGTAGAGCGGAAAAAGTGAATGAGGAATTTTTGCAGTGGGATCTTATACTATTGATAGGGTCATTGTCCTTTAGTGCTACTAAATACTGGGCATGTACCTACACATTGTGTCAACTTAATATCGCCCTCGTTACCTATTATTTGTTTGTACTCATTTGTACACTCAATCATCTTACGCGTTAGTTGCTTGGGTAGTATCTAGGTAATATATATAATTCCGGAGATTTCCTCGTTATGTTCTATTTGTCTCGAACTAAAAAGAAACAGATATCCAAGAAAACAATTTCCGTGCGAAAATTGAAATGCGCTTTTGAGCTCTGAGCATGCGGCCATTATGAGTTAAAAAATGTTATTTTTCCGCAATTGTTTCATAAAATATAGGGGACTCATACGAGTAAGGCCTATAGCACATCTCCGATACGAGACTACTATGCGTTCTGTAATAACCCTTACATTTACTTAATAAAGTCAATTTTAAGTTTGAATTTGATGGATGAACGAGCCGTGCTCTCCACTCCACTCAAACTCAAAATTGACTTTATTTCGTAGATGTAGGAATCATTGCGAAACTAACAAAATTGCGAAATACACGCGGAGATGGGTCCAAATAGCGAAATCGCATGGTAGACTCCTAGTCAAACCAAACTAAGCGTTCCCATCTGTTTTGCATTCTTACTATACAACTGACATTGCAAAGTCACGCTTTCGCAACGGAGCCGGAGATGTGCTACACTTCAGGATTAATAATTATAATTATTTATCCAAAACAATAATATCTTCTACTTAAACTTTGATTTTTTAACGCCAGCATGTACGTAAAGTAGTGTATGAAGCTATACGTCGAACTGACTTTGATTGAACTTAGTGTTCTATGATTGGACGATTCCAATTTTTATCAGATCGCTTTTTAAGTAGATATAGTAGATAAGTTGTTTTCTAAGTCCTAGCATCAATCGTTTCAGGAAACTATCATCTACGCTAACAGCAATTTCAAGCAAAACGTGACGGAACTACTACAAGTTCAAAAGCCCAACACGGGATGTGATAAACTTAATCCGTAAGCAAGACCTTGTCTCTGACATCTAAGACAGCAATTAAGATACCAGCTGACGCACGGGATCACGTAGATAAACACAGACCATTGCATGATATCGATTGTGAACCTACATCGTTGGATGTCCCGTAATTATGTACATTATGTTAAATAGTTCGAGCTTCTGGGCGGCGGAAGAGGTACCCAGTAGAAAAAAACCTGAATTTTACCTTACCTAATTTTATGGTTCAGCTCTCACCGTGACGCGACACGACGGACGCGGGCACACAAAAACCTATCTTATACAACTAAGGTGGCAAACAAACAAACGGCCCACCTGCTGGTAAGTGCATACCATAACCTATGAACGCTTGCAATACTTGAGGCATCACGCACGCGAAGGCGACCTCGCCCGAACACCCGTAAAGAGCTCTGGCAACCTTACTGATCGCGGGGATTATAGAAATAATCTTATTTGGCTGCGATCATCTTTAAGGTGGAGGGGAGGTACTTACCTTCCAGGCGAGTTACTCCAATTTAGAGCGAGAAAATCTCGATATCCTCCTAAATGGTAGTTTATGATCTAAGGCTTTGCCCTACCTCGTATCGATCTGTTTCTAGTCTTATGCCCAAAAATTATAATAATATATAATAGTAACGATTGCATCATAATTTTCGCGAAAACAATGCGAATGTGACCTCTGTTCCTAATATCCCTTAAACTATTTTGAGTTAAATCAGTTGGGGGTGTGGCTCTGAGGCTTTGCGCATTTTAATAATCCTGTATACAGAGGGGCTAGTCTGCAACGATAACGTTAACGTAAACGACCATTGAGTTGCTCAACAGTTTCTTTAATTTGTATGAATTTCGATGGATTTCATCGACAAACGAGCATTCGATAGGAATTCAATGACTAGAGTGAGAACCTAACTCGTTATATCGAGCTAGACGTTAACGAGAGCACGATTGTGAGAATACGGCAACTCGACGGGTTTTTGTGAAATATGTAGACTAAGCCCTCGGACATCGGCTTTCATTTGTCAATTTCACAACACAATGTGAATTCAACAGATGATGCCGATGCCGATTAGTAAGATAGCTGCTGGAGCCTGTACTAGGTCTACAGTTTTAACCGGCTTAAATTGGAAGGAGACGGATTCGTCTCGTTCTAAGTAGAATCATGAATATATCATAATTGTTTATCGTGATGCTTAGTCAATGTTATTATGAATTTTATCATGACCTTATTAAATGACTTCGATTATCGCTTAGTTTTGACGACCTCTGTGGTGGCGTGGCGGGCGATTGCCCAACGACAGGGAATCCTAGTAAGGAGCCTCTAAGAGGCGCACTTTAATCCTTTCACTACACTGATTCTTTTACCGACGCGCGACGGTCATAGGCCCTTTTCAGGGCCACCATACCTCAACCTGGTCACTGTCCTAATACAGGGGATGATCAAGAAAGAATCAGTGACACGACAAACAACAGGGAATCCTAGTGTGGGGTTAAGACTATGTAGTATATTGTCTTTGGTCGTACTAAGTATTTATAACGGTAGAAAAGAGACGTTTCATCAATATATGGAGCCTGGGCCTGCACTGTGTACACTACTCTAAAATATGGCTAAGCAATAAAGTAAACGTAATTAATTGGTTATTTTATTTAAATTGACTTCGTTCTAAGGTACATAAAGATTTTCTTCGACAAAGAGAGAAACACAGCGCTACAAAAATATGGCGGATGGACGTGCTTGAAATGTCATTTTGACAACCTGCATTTATCTGACTAAACAAAAAACATCAAATCAAACAATATGACATGAAAATTATGTCAATGTCATGTCAAACGCCAATTATAAACCGAAATGGCGGCCTTCAAATAGTGTTCACATAGTAAAAAACTTACCAGAAGAACTATTCTTGTACAATCGCATTTGTCTTCAAATTAATGAAATTGTATTTTTCTTGTAATCTCCTATTTTTTCCTAATTTTTCTATGAAGTGTACATGGACCAGGCCCAGAATGAAATGGCTCCTTATACGGTAATTTATAGTTCTTGAGACAAACATTAGATGCCGTTTTATTTTGCTCTGCCACATGAAGAGTCGATAAAGAAGCGTAAACGAATCTCCCAAACTTTTTTTTACTCAGGTATTTATCGCCGTAATGCTCAAGATTTCCTGCTAGCGCCTTTATATTTTTGTCATACTTACGTACCTACGCCTCTTATACTAAGGTATACAATAGGCGGTTGCTTTTAGTTTAAAAATAGGTCTTAAATTAAAACAACCCTAGGTATATAACAAAGAGTCAGTATTAGCAAAGACAATATACCTAGCAGATTTTTTTGTATTAGATAAGAATACGAAGGTAATATAGAGGTAGGTACTTAGCAGAAGAGGTAGGCCAAAGTAAACATGTTTTCTTTCTTCTAAATCAGATAAAAGAGGTGGTACCTATTTTTCGCTCATTTTGACTCAAATCAAAAGGTGTTTATTTCAATAAAATCACTAGGATCACTTTGAAACGTCTTAGAAACAAGGTGAAGCTATGCTTGCTCCTCGCGACCAAGCCTAGAAGAATCAGGCAACAAACACGGCTTGGAGCCGATCATTTTTTATCATTTTAAATCTTCTAAAAGGAACTTTCGTTGCGTTTTCTGGAAGTTTATTATAGAATCTTACCATATTCTCCATAAAAGACCCATTTAGTTTATCTGGTCTAAATTTTGGAATGCACAATTTATTTTTGTTTGTTGTGTTAGATAGATAGATAGAAAATTCTTGATTGCACATAAAAATAGTACAAAGGCGAACTTAATGCTAAAAAGCCAGATAACCTTTGTGTTTGTGGACAGAAGATGTGAAGGTAGTGCACAGGAGAGGGAACAGTTGAGATCATAAAAACGAAAATAAAATACTAGAGTGTGTTAATACTAGAATAGGTATGAGTATCATTTTTAGTAAGTACAACTTTATGCATTTGACCTTAAATAATATTGGATTCATAAAAACGGCCCTTGAAATAATACACACATCATAATACATGTAGTGCCTACGTAATTCTTTTATCGATCTTTCTTTTGATTGATAAAAATCTTTACCCTTGATTATCGGACGAAGTCCGTGCCTTTCAAATACCTGCGTAAGTACCTTCGTTTTTGAAAACGGCAGAGTGATATGATAAGGGTTTCCTATTTAGGATTCCGTACCTCTACAGGGAAAAAACTGAAATCTTATAGAATCATTTTGTTGTTTGCCTGCATGTCCGTCAAGACTTCTTCCTTCTTAAAAACAGCTTAAGATATCAACATTAATTGATAACCGATATAAAGATCTGTGACCTTAAAGTGCCCTAAAAAAACTACTTGCATTGCATTAAAAAGATATGGCAATAAATGTCTAATTTATGTACCTATAGTACTTCCAGCAACCTAACTATTCTGAAATTTGGAATGCTAGGAGGCTTTTGCGGTAAAAAATTATATCTAGTTGAGTCTTATCTGCTTCAAAATATATTATGTTTTAGCGTACATACTAAGCACCTTTTTATAATTTGTTAAATATAACATTTATGGACAGGTAGAGCCATCTAACATCAATAGGCTAAAATAGGCGAGCGGCCTTAAAATATAAGTTTGTTAGGTACTTGTAAACTTGGGAATTTCAATTTTCTGACCTAGTCTAATCGTACGGAAGCCTCAGAGCGCGAGTCCTACTCGCAATCGCCTATCTTTATTTTATTTTTGAGGTGCATAACCGCTAAATCCCAATGCACATTCACATTCAAAAAGTTGCATTAATTATCGCCATCGTTATCACCTACAATGAAGTTATAATAATAAAGTAAACATTTTGTTATAGAATTCGTCAATCATGCTAAAACTATGGACTAGATGGTTTTATTCGCAAAATAATTTATTAAATTTACGGATAGTGTTCTTAAGTGCTGCGTTTATTCATTTGTTGGTGACTGCGGTGGTGACGCTCAGTATAGACACAACTGTGGACGAGGATCCGAAGATACAAGATTATTACTACGTGAGATGGAAGCTGCTTACTTGCTGGTTCAATGTGAGTTCTGTTTTTATTACTAACCTAGGTCTGACTTCTGGGCTAAGATTTTCTGCCATTCACACTCCACCAAATAGATTAGAAACACTATCCCTGTCAGTACATTTTATTTACAGAATGAAATAATGATTTATTTGGATGCTTACTCAAAGAGGTTGATTGCAAAAAAAAACTTTGTGCTGAAACAAGGGTTCAATAAAAAAATATTTTTTGCGCTTACTTATACCTATGTAGGTATTATAGGTAATAGTTATAGGAATTTCTTTTTTATAATTCTGAGTGTCAAAAGTTTTTAAATTACCAACTTAAACATTCGATTACCTATGCAAATTTTTAGGTAAGTGATAATTTTGTGACAACAAAATTTTATGTATAACCTACGTATAACCTAAATATACGTTAATTACGTGAAACCTCATAAAACACGCCTGTTTCCAGGTCAGGAGGTGTCAGGAGTTATGAGGTTAAGTTAGAGGGAAGGTCGGGGGACCTTTCCGCCTATTTCTTAACGGCCCCACAAGTCTGAGGAGTGGCCTTAGTGAGCAAGGCCGCAGTGGCCCGGTTAAGGCAAATCCGGGACTACCGCTGAGGCGAGATGGTGAATGCTAACACGACCCCATCTCGCCTCAACCAGGCGGAGGACTGCTCACAGGGGGGTTTTTAGTGGGTTCGAGCCCCACATACCCCTTTTCGCCACCCCCCAAGGCGGAAAGGAAATGCGACGGCATTTACCCCATTAAAAAAAAAAAAAAAGAGGTATGTCCGGAGATAACTCCTGAAATACCTCTAACTTAACCTCGTAACTAGGATTCATCTAAAAGGCGCACTTAAATTCTTTCACCATAAATACCATATCGTGGTATCATTTTTAAAATTAGGAAATGTACCTATACATCTTAGTGCAGGCGACTGTAGTTTTACTGAGAAATACAATTATTTTCCTTTCTATAGGTAATTATTTTTTAAGCTAAGTAAATTTTAAGTTTGGTTTTATAGGGTTCCGTACCTCATTTTTTCTAAATGTATCTTGGTTTTATAGTACAAGGGTTTAACAGGGTTTAACACTTTGAGTTCAACACATGATTGTTTGAAAATATATCAACGCTACTTACTGAAACACCTTATTATCGATTACCTATTGTAGGCACACTGTCTGTAGGTACGTCTGTAGGTGTACAGTAGGTGCTTATCGATGTGTAACCATCGATAAGTACAAGTATCATAAATAAATAATAAATATAAATAAATAAATATTCCGGACATATCACACACGGTCAACTGATCCCAAACTAGGCATAGCCTGTACTATGGGTACCAGAGACTGATATACATAATAGATATATATTTAGCACCCAGACACAGAACAAACATCTGTGTTCACCACACAGATTTTTGTCATCAACATCTGTGTTCACCACACAGATGTTTGTCCTGTGCGGGAATCGAACCCGCGACCTTTAGCGCAGATGGCAGAGTTACTACAAACTGAGCTATGAGGTCTGTCAATAATCATTGAGGTAGGTTATCTTTAGAGATACGGACTGAGTACAGCCAAAGTTCATCACAAGCAGTACAATAAAATACAAAATTGTTTATTTTGGAACAAAAATAATACAGGTTCAATATAAAGATTTGGAAAAACAATGGTTATTGCAATAGTTATAAAAAAACTAAGCTAACTAAACTAACTAACTACTAACTTGCTTAACTAAGTGCACGCTTTACATTTTTGGTTTTATAATAGCACGGTAGTGCGTCACATTTCCTTTAATCCAAGTATCTACTATATTATCTTTATGATCATGATAATACTTACTCGTAGTAAACTTTGGTTGCAGCTCATTACGTTGGCGTACCTGCCGCTTCGACTTTTCGCAGACTGGAAGACAAAGCGGGGTGAGGGGAGCCAGGGTGTCGTTAAGACCCTCAACCATGCTACAGACTTTCTGATGACGAGTGTTCTGCTGCCTACAACTGTGGTACGTTACGCAACAAGGTGCATCCATGTGTACTTTTTCATGGTGCATTCATACTAAATTTCATCAGGATCAGTTCAGCAATTTAAGAAATCCTACTGAACTACGAAGTCATTATAACTGTACCAATTTTTTTTGTGGATAATTGCATGATCTATAATTTTGTCTGATCTATTTTTATCATGAAACTATCCGTTTCGCAAAAAAATCCAAAAAACCTATTACTACGAACTTAGACCATAAATAGAAATAAAAAAAAAACTTGTCCTTGGGGGACGTTTCACAATTTCACTGTAATGGTACCTATCCCTAACGTTCATGCCAAAATTCAGCTTTCCGGGAATTTATGCAAGGGTGAATGTCTATTTTGACCGGGCTAAGTCAGTACGTTTCTTTTGTAGCGAAAGTCGTAGTCCTCGTAGCGAACGTCGTAGCACTCGTAGTGCACGTCGTAGCACTAGGAGTGCACTGTTGTATGAACTCAATTTGAGTTTATAGCCGTCAAGAGAGATGGCTATTTTTTCAACAATTTTTTCTGAATTTCCAGTATGCTGATGTGATGTTCTGGAGCATCTACCTCACAGACCCAGTGCTTCTTGCACCGGTACCTCTGTTCGACTACCTGCCGTACTGGTCCCAACACTCTCTGCACTCGGTTTCCCTTGTGATGGTTGTAATAGATCTACTGCTTACTCCAAGACGCAGGCCTAGTAGTATGAAGATTCACCTGACGGTTATGTCAGCTTTTGTACTTATATACACTACCATGTAAGTTGTATTGTTTGTTTTAGTGATGATGATGATAATGATCGAGCAGACTTTTGAATATATATCCACCACTGATCTAGAACAAATTATTCCTAGAATGCGTTACATTCTAGTACTCTAGCATATTGTATCGTTCAGAAACAGAAAGAAAAATTCTGCCTTCCTAAGACCAAGTAAAGGAAGGATTCGTACGGGAGCCATAGTTCTCCTTGGTTAGTCATTTCGTTATCGGGTTTATTAGCAACAATATTGTTGATAAAAATAGAGATCTTAGAATTTTTTAGTCCCTTATAATACCTCTTATCATATAAAGTTCGTGCCTTAGGTAAATAATGTAGTAGATAAAGGCTCGGACCTCCTTGCTCGCTTGTCGTATAACTGGTTCTTTCTGGTCATCCTACACTAAGGTCAGTAAGCAGGTTGAGTTATGGTGGCCCTGAAAAGGGGCCAATGACTGTTGATGAAAGAACCATTGTGGTATTCGAATTAAAGTTCGCCTCTTAGAGGCTCCATGCGTCGTATCTTCGAAATCTTTGGGAGAAACCAATAAGTATTTCATAAAAGATTTTTTTATGAACTTGTTTCAGGATGTACTACAGCTTATGGAGAGGTCAAATTATCTACGCATTCTTGGAGCACATGAGTCTGTTTCAACTTGCACTGGCTTTATTATCAGCACTGTTAATGCATTTTATATTTTTTAATATTCAGTGGTTTGCAATAGATCTGTTGTGGCAAAGAAAAGTTCTTATAGAATGTGTTACAATAAAACATAAATAACGAATGTAATTAAAAATATAAAATAAAAACAAAAGTAATTAATAAAATAAAAAAGTTTATTTACAACATTACCTCTAAACATATTTTGTATAATATATAAAGCTGTTGTCGCGTTTACCTACAACTTATTCTAGACACCTGTATATAACTTGGAATAATTTAAATAAACAGACATTGATATTTAATAAAAAATGTCCCTTTGGTCACCGATAGTTTTATATATTTACCTACTATTATTACGACTGACTATACCCATTCTGACTGAACTCATTAATAACAAATAGGTAATTCGTAAGCTACACGGATAGGTTAGTGATACTATATAATAAATAGCTAATTGAGCATTTACACAATTAAACTTAAGAATAAAGATATCAAGCAATTTATCCGAAAAAAAAATTCAAATAAACCATCATGATTAGGACTCGGTGGCTTATTTAGTTAAAGCATCCGCCCCGTAGGTCCCGGATTACAATCCCACCTGAGTCGGAAATTTTTGGGATATTATAAAATCCTAGATTTCCATCATGATGTTACCCTATAAATAACACATTGAAACTGTGTACATACTTCCTACATTACTTGTAGGTACTTTTCTATTCAACATTACTTGTCAATTTTACTTGAAATTACTAAATCATCACATATTGTATGAGCACATTTTAGTAAATATTAACCGTTATATAGCACATTATAACACTAGCTTCCACCTGTGGCTTCACTCACGTGGTACATGAGTAAAAATAATAACTCAAGGATGGGGCAGCTTTCTATTAGTAAAATATTTTTTAAAATTATTTCAGTAGTCCAGATATTACCCTAATTTTAAATGCCACCCAATATTTTCGAACCTGTCTAGAATTGGCAATTCGATACCATGGATAGTGTTCACTTTAAAAATCAAGAAAAAAAAACAATTTTGCTTCCTAAAATATTAGTGTAGATAACATACTGTAAAATATAATTTTAACCCAGTTTTGATGTGGATGTGGATAAGACGAAAATTACATATTAGTACATATTTTTAAATGCAGCGACATTTACATTTTTGGTAGTTTGTCAATTATGTCACTTCGGAACGTGCCGAAGTAACAGTAAGTGTTTAGGTACCTATTATATGTATTATAAACGTTTTGAGAGTCGAGCTAGCGAATTTTTGACAAAAAATTTCGTCACGTGATTTTTGGAAGGCCGCGCGGCCGCGGTTATTCTATCGCACTGAATGTGGTAAAAATATTACGCATTTTGATTTTGATAAGAAGTGCCAAATCGGGAATCGAATTATTTGTTAGACTATAGAATGTTTCTATTTAAATAAAGGAAGACATAAACTTTAAAAAAAAAACTACGATATAATGACATGAAATAAAGTCATATAAAACAATATGAACTAGTTTAAGAAGACTCAACTTTTCGAAATACAGTTTCAATTATTTTAAAAGAAATGATAAGAATTTATCAATCTATATTGCAGTATTGTTACGTGTGAATTTATATTTTGGTCACCTTATTTCAACAGCCTTTATGCTTTGTCTAATTATGTTAGTAGTTACTCTAGCACAGGAAATATTAAAGTCATCACACGACTACAGGACTAGTCAATGGCACTTATGGACCAATATAGGTCCAATGTACCTGTCTTGTTATGGCCACACGTTCGCTACACTAATCTTCCTTTTTTAATCTTCGTGGTCGATGGTCTTTTCTCTCTTGGTTCTTAGTTTTATTCAATAAGTCGATTTCATTTGGTTTATCGCACCGCGTTGAGTTTCCACTTGAGGAGTAGGAAGGCCGCAATCCTCAAGACGAGAACCGTCACAGTGAGCGCCAGTACGTCCCACCAAAACATGTCGGGAGACATCGCTACTTCAGCTAGGAACTGACGGGGGTGTCTGAAAAGGACAAGACGAATTAGTTCATGCTTTATAAGAGACCAGCTTTTGCCAACGGCTTCGCTCGCGGGGATTAAAGTTTATTATACTGACGAAAATTTATTTATATTACCAAAGTGAAACAATAAAGAATTATTCGAATTTGAATAAGTAGCCTATTTACTAATATTTTTTTAGAATCGGTTCAGTTAGTTACACAGCTTACTCCCTGCATACAAACAAACAAACACCTCGTTATAATATTTGTGTAGGTCATTATGACATATCGGTAATAAAAATGAATTTTTTACAGTTTCGTGTACTTTCCAGGTTGTGAAGTAATAGATTGCTGTAATATTTTTACTCAAGTAGGTATTTTTAACATTTTTATGATTTTTGATTTGCAAAGAAATATTTACGTAAAGTTGTTGCTCTCCTGTAATAACAAGTCAATGTGTTCCTAATAGGTAACCACTGATGGTTATTTGTTTTTAAAGTGTTGTTGTGTGATGCGCGCTTCGAGGCTAAGAGAATCGCAAGGAATTTCGGCCGATCGAGGAATGGTTCAATGGCTCAGTGACGCAGTGGCGTATCCACGTATCTAGGCTAGCGGAAGTTTCAGCATATAACTTACTTGTAGTGGCAATATTCCGCTTGGTTGCAGTCCAGGATAGGGCGGTCCAGGCCATAGATAGCGCCGATGAATCCTTCCAGCCCGTACCTCAGGTAGGACACATAAGACCCCCAGTATAAGTATGAAGGCAGGTCGCGCAGCGTCACGCCGAATCCGGCGAACATCATCATTGGTACTGAGAGGGTTGGGCCGAGGAATGTACCGTTCTGTAAAAGATATTGAACGTTATCCACTTTCACTGTTACAGTTTTTTCTAAGAAATCGCCTTTGTGTTTTTACTTATTTCATTAAATGTTATGAAGATCTTAATGCCCAATCTTAATGCCAACAAAAATAAATAATCTTAATGCCAACGGCCTATGTCCCCGAGCTATTAAAAACTATCTCCTAGCATGCTGGGAGCAGGCATGCAAGCGCCGCAGAACCCCAATACACATACTAGTAGCACGCACTTAACAGTATGGCCTGGCATGCTTTTGTGCCATGTGCATCACGACCATTATACTTAAAGTTCCTTCTCCTTGCGTAAAATAAGAATACTCACGACAACGTTGAAAGCAGCCCCGATCATGAGCCCGAAGCTCTGCGCCACCAGCACCGTGTAGAAGGAAATAGCGAAGAACATGAGGAACCGGATGATATCTAGAGGCTGAGACGACATGGTGTAAACTATCACAGTGAATAGTGCACACGATACTATCTGGAACGGAAACAAAAACACTCAAGGATTACTACGAAAATGGGTGACAATAATGCATGATTTGTAAGTTTTATTGATTCCAAAAGTTATACTGTCAAGGATATTTTATCTGGTCATCGCCATAAAGGTACGTATGAAAGGTTGAAAATTGAGGCAAAGCTTATCAGTCTTTTGCTCGAAGAAGAGTAGATAGGTATGTCTGGATGAAAGATACGATAAGATATAATACGGTAGTAGAGACTGACAAAGTAATTCAGTACTCACCGATACTGGCAGGTCGACAAGTGTGATCGAGATGTAATAAGAGCCCAGTGAGTACCATCTGTTGAAATGCTCTTTTGATAAGATGGACATCTCCGATGGGACTGAAAAAAATAATAATAAGATATCAATTTTTTTTTTATACAACTGAGGTGGAAAATAAGCATACGGCCCACCTGTTGGTAAGCGGTTACCGTAGCCTATGAGCGCTTGCAATACCAGAGGCATCACGCACGCGTTGCCGACCCCGAACCCCCCTCCCCCTATAGAGCTCTGGCAACCTTACTCACCGCAGGAACACAACACTATTTGAAACAAATAATGTTATTTGGCTGCGATCTTCTGTAAGGCGGAGGTACCTCCCCAGGCGGGCTGCTCCAATTTAGAACGAGAAAATCTCGCTATGCCCTACCTCCTCCAAAAAAAATACGAATAAATACTAAATATTTCAATAATAAAGACATCAACGCGCGGGTTTGCTGTTTCTGTATTTTGCAATCATGATGGCCCTAAAGGATAAGCATCCTGATTTACTTACAAGTGAGAATAGTCAGCATCATAGGCGACATCATGTGATGCATCAGGATAGCGAATAACAAATTGTAGTTCTCCAGCACTCTGGAGCCCTCGTTGCCTGCGTTGATGAACAGGCTTCCTAACATGATGCCGACGAGCACGTTCACGATCAGACGGAGATGGGTCATAGTCTGGAAAAAGAAGGTAGATACTGAGTACCGTCTACAAAATAAGCACTAGGTGTAAAGATTTATTCATCATCATCATCGTCATGAGCCTTTATATGTCCATTTTAGGACGTAGGCCTTTCCCAGCCTTTTCCATGCCTGGCGGTTGGATGCCTTCATCATATAGTCACGGCCCCCATGTGCCTTTATATCATCCACCCATCGCTTTGGCGGCCGTCCTCGGGGTCTGGTTTTGCCCACAAGAAGGGTCACTGAATGGAGACCGTGGGCAAACACCAAAGATTTATTAGCATACATTTATTATTTATCAATGCTCTCCAGCAGTAAAACTCACCGAATCCCGTTTCGCCTTCATGAATCCTCGCTTGATGAGCACGGAACGCTGGTTCGACTGCGAAGTCTCTTCAGCCCCGGCGGACAACGGCTCCTGTTCCCTCATGACACTCAGCGGATACTGCTTCCGAAGTTGTTCCATGCTGGGGATGGAGTCACCGTCATCAAAGAAATCAAGTGACCTGCCGTTCTCTGCCTTTGTGCTGAGGATTTGGATTTTGTCTTCGCCATATTCTCCGCATGCCAGCTCGATAACTGAAAAAACAGATTACAGATCCTTAATCCGAGGTTTATAGTGCATCACTAGGTGTATCTAGCTAGATTCTTTTTCTGGGGTATAGTAGATCACTAAACCTCGGAAAAGCGTTTCAAGAAAAAAAATACATGTTTTCTAATTCCGAGTACAAAAGAATACATGGTAAGCTATAAGAAATATTAAAGCAAAACTAAAAGTCCTTTTCAAATGCCGAGCCAATTTACAAAAATGCTGAGCTTCTAATGTCGTGGTAGTTGTAATACGTAGGTATTTTAAGTACCTACTTTATTTGTGAGAAAAACTTTTTTGTCGCAAAAAAAATATAGTTCTTGTAAAGTACTCACTTAAAACAAATGAACCGAGAGAGTTTGAAAACTTACTGTAATCAGCAGGGTTATGGTAAATCGGACACGGCACGCCCGCCTGCTCCAAATACGGCACCAGTTTCTTCGTAGTGCCCTGGTACAGGCACTGGCCGGCTGCTAGCACGTACACATGGTCGAACAACGCGAACAGAGACGCAGACGGCTGATGGACAGTGCACACGATGGTGCGACCCTGGTGAGCTAAGTTCTGGCAAAGCTTCACGACTTGAGAGCATGACGCGCTGTCTAGACCTCTGTAATATGAAAATTACGAAGTTTATACATCAAAAACTCAGTCAGTATGTTAGGCTTTGTATTTATATTAGAGATGAGTCGTACTTGCTATTTCGCGTACCAGATCCGTAACGTATCGTATTTTACATGAACCAGGTTCTAAAACCAGGTACTAAATACTTGAAAGTATTACTTCAACCGCGCGAGTCCACTGCGCAAGTCCAATGCGCAAGTCCATTGCGCAATTCCACAGCGCAAGTCCGCCGCGTACCCAAGCGTGCACCGCGCCGCGAGACGGAAGGTCGGGTTGCGACCGCGAGGCGCGCCGCGTCCTAAGGTGCGCGGTGGACTTGCGCGCCGCACCCGAGTATTTTTTATACGTCTAAGTATCGTGAAGTCGTACCAGTTACGTATAGTATGAACCTGGTTTAAAAACCTGGGTGCGTAAATACGAACCACCTCTAATTTATATGATCCTTTGCTGACTGTAGAAGCAAAAAACGGTACGTAGTACGGTTCGTAGTATCTGCTTATGTAGAACGAGGTCGCTTCACTCGCATAGTTTAAGGTAAGTGTATGTATTAGTCTACTAGGTAATGTTATTTCGAACTTAATAGCAGGTTATCGCTCGATGTTTATTGTTAGGGCGAGGTGAAATAACAAGTAGGAACTACGCATTTTTACTCGACTTCGCAGAAGGAGGGTAATGTTGTTTATTAAGGCCACCTTAACTACTACAATACTAGGTGACTCTTATATGTATGCTATCCCGAAAGGGGCTTATTTTACACCCAATTGGCCATAAAGTTTGTTCTACGACTTTTGGAAATTTGTCATTTTTCATCGAACTCTAACACGACGACAAAAATCTGTTGTTTTGGGGTCAAATAAGTTCAAATTCAATGAATCAGCTGTTTTAGGTAGTAATCTTGATGCCCAACTTCTCGTAAGTTTAGTTATTATTTAGAAATATGACAAAAATTAGGAATTTGGAATAAAAAATGTTTTTTTAACAGGCCATTATATAAGTTTTTGTTGATAGAATAACGGCCTTTCGGGATGTTATGAATCACCTTGCATATGTAGATGATTTTTGTGGAATGTCTCTGGTGAATTTAGTTTCAAAATTCAAAACGTCTTAAAAAACAAATAACTTACGTGGTAGGTTCGTCCAGGAACATGATAAGAGGGTTGTTTATCAGCTCCAAAGCGATGGAGAGACGTTTCCTCTGCCCACCAGAGAGCATGGAACTGCGCGTGTTCATGTGCTCGTAGAGACCCAGGTTCGTCAGGATATCTTCGATCTGAAGTTTGCAAAAAATATTGAGCGATGATAATTTTGTAAGAACTGTGTAAAATATTGCTGATAATCGTGCATTTGAATGGAATATGACATCATGATAGAGATATAGTTTATTAGTAACATCCTAGTACTGAAAATTTGCACGGTAATGCAAAATGATGACGCATATAATGTTATGAAATAATAAGATATTTTTTACAATAACTAAAAACCGACATCAAGTTCCTGAATATTTACAAGATTAATATTAACCTCTTTTTTTTGTTATCAACCTTTTTGCGTTTTGCTTACTGTTTTGATTCCCGACACACAACCCCTCATCATTTCAGCCGTTCTACGTCCACTGCTGAACATGGCCTGACAGACAGAGCAAATTTCTTCATATCATGTGGGGGGATTTGCCCATACTCAACCCCTAGCCGACTTGAGAACCTCCTCCTTTTTGAAGTCGGTTAAAAAGTAAGAACTTTTATTTTAGGGTACCCTACATAGCAAGTGGGTTTGATTATTTTTATTGGCATACCCCATAGTGTTGCATATCATTGGAATATCATGAGATTTCATGTACACTGTCGATAAAGAGATCCGTTAAATAAATGAAGCTTATTAGCCTACCGGCTATTTCGCTATTTGTGAAAACCAGAAAGGTGTTCTAAATAGAAGCTTAATGAAACGAAAAGCAACTATACGACTGGCCTCATAGCTCAGTTAGTAGTAACTCTGCCTTCTGCGCTAGAGGTCGCGGGTTCGATCCCCGCACTGGACAAACATTTGCGTGATAAACAAAGATGTTTGTTCTGTGTCTGGGTGTTAAATATTTATCTATTATATATATATATATATATATCAGTCTCTGGTACCCATAGTACAGGCTATGCATAGTTTGGGATCAGTTGACGGTGTGAATATGTCCGGAATATTAATTTATTTTATTTATTTAAATAACTTCGGGATCCTCCACTTTGCGGGATCTGACACGCACTTGGCAAATTTTGCACGTTGAATTGTGCTAATGGCAATATCGCGATTTCTTTCAGTGTTTTTTATTTTTGCACATTGCAGCGTGTTTAGCAGTTTAGCAAAGTGGTGCATACCTACTTCAAAATAGAGTAGGCATTGAAAATATAGGAAAATTATAGTGTAGGTACTTTACTTTCACCCCATCCATTGTGGGATCAGGCTTTTCGGTTTTATTGCGTACCCAAAGAGAATAGTTGCCCAAAAAGAGGAAGATAATTTTTAATTCCTTTTTTCCAACGATGTACCTACTATTAATGAAGTTGCTAGAATGCATAATGACTAATCAACAAAATATTTAGAGTTCTATAACCTGAACTCTAACGATGTGGATTGCATGATTAGGCATAATTATAAATGCATGCGAAAATGCACGTAGGCAACAAGATAGCTAACTGATGTTCATCATAGTAAATAAATGAAGTTATTATTACTTCGGGTGGAACCATTTCCATTTTCCAAAATTCACTAATGGTATACATGCAAAGTTTCTCTGTCTCTCTGTTTTACCGTTTTCATGACTAAGGAGCGCAACCGATTTTGATGAACTTGGTATGGAGATAGCTTAAACCTTGAGGAAGGACTAAGGCTTTTTATCCGAGTACCACCCGCACAAAGCCGCGGGCAGCCCTTAGTAAAGATTGCCCTGAACGCAGCAATTCAAAGCCCCAGTACCTAGGTACTTAAAAATCTGTAATGAAGCAAAGATATGGAGCTACACACCACTTCCCCCTTCTCGTACTGGTCAAGATTGGTGGGCAGCTTGAGGTCGGCAGCCAGAGACATGTTCTCCCCCACCGTCAACAAGCCTTGGAGCCGGTCGTCCTGCTGGATGTAGCACGACATCTTCTTAAACCTTTCTGAAATGATAAAAACAAATCAATAACACCCAGCAGTCACATACATAGTCATGACTAGGATACCCTGTGTCGTGGGTATCGGAAACTACGAGTATAGTTTTCCATTTCACCATGACATGTCTTGGCCTTTAAGTCATTGATATAAGATTCAAATTACAATGACTCAGCCGCCTTCGTGAAATCAAATAACTCTCCCATGGTATTCCGCCTTACCTAAGGGTATATTTTGCGTGAAGTGATCTGTGCCTTGCTTGCGTAAAAGCGTAATCATAAAAAGTACCTACAGTTTTTGTCTAACAATATGTTCGTATTGTTTTGGTTGCAACTGAACAACAGACTGGGTACCTAATCAAAGTCATAAAATGAATGGTTCACCCTCAAGGACCACAATAAATAATAAAAAGATGGGCCGGACAGACTTATTAGCCGTGTACAAGCGAAACAGTTTTAAAATTGGTAAGGCGGAAATTTTGGTGATAGTACAACACCTAGACCCGGAATTAATATTTGCAGATCATGCAAACATTTGTCCCGCAGCGGGAATCGAACTCGCACCCCTTGAGTCTCGGACGGGCACACACCCGCAGCGCCACCAAGGTCGTCGTATGTGTATATATAAATGACTCATAAAAGACTGTTCTACCGAAGCTTTGCGAATTGCGGGACCTCATGCGAATTATAAACCGTTAGGCCATATGGTTTACAGATTTTGTACGAGACATTCATTAGCTCTACAGTTAGCTGATTATAGGCGATTATCGTAAACCGAAGAACAAAACTAGCTGGGCTGAAGTATGCGGCCTGTCAGATGAAGTGAGCCATTTGTTAGATTATTTGGTCCTAAAAATCCTATATAAAAACAATGATTTAATAGAAGATTGTATCTTTGTTGATTTATTGCTCTTGCATAGATCTATCTGAATGATATGTAAAATAAAATAGATGCAAAGCTTGTGTAATTTAAAGGAACAAGGTGATTCATAATATATAATTGCTAACCCGAAATAAATCCCGCAAAACTATACGCTAAACAGCTGATTTGGGGTTTTTCGTTATCATTCTTTCATCTTGTTGATAGAATAACCCCCTTTCGGGATGATCATATACTTTCCTACTCAGTAAAGAGCAATATAAAAATATCTCTTGAATTTGTCTAATGTTTTTAAGACGTGTTCAAACGGCATGCGATATTGATATGTCATACAAAATTGGTTTCAAAATGATCCTTTCCTCTACTGAACAAAATCAGTTTTGAGTTTGACATTTGATCTAAGGACTCACGAAGCGGTTTTCACCAGCGCCCGCCGCGGTGGCGGAATGGAGTTTTATTTTCAAAACTCACGAGACCGGAGTTTCGTGCGGTCACGCAGCCGTCGCGGTTGCGATTATCGCTCGCAAACTTGGCGGTTGATTATCGCAAGACGGACGGTTGAAAGACGGCGCTGCCCACTGCGGTCGCCTGTCAACCGATCGCAGAGCGCGCGGGTGCAACCCGCCCGCGGCTGCGGGACCGCGAACCGCGCCCGCCGGTGCAGCGGGACCCGCAAACAATCGCACACGCCGCGGGCGTAAAACGCGTCGTGAAATGTGCTTTAATTTTTTACATAAAATCTGTCTTCTACAAAGGCTACGGGCCCGCAACCACGGCGGGCGCGGGTGAAAAGCCTTAAAGTCCTTAGCCTGATATAGCTCAATGATATCGCACGCTTCTAAAAGTCAATTAAATTTATTCACATGAAAATAAATTTTAAATGACACATCGCACGCTGTTTGAATTGGACACGGCTTTAGACTATAAAATACAAGCAATACAGCCTCATTAAAAAACTGGTTTAATATCAGGTTAGTAGTTACAATGCAGCCTGCATCGCATCACATCAGTCGCAAACGAGTTGCACTCAGTGGCGGATTTGCCCTAAGGCCCAGTAGGCCCGGGCCTAGGGCGGGGGCAAATCGTGAAGTTTTTTTTTAGAAATTGTCGTAGAAAAGCTCATCATCTTTGAATATATTTACAAATTAGTAGCTATTCTAGTTAATTAAAATTCTGATTTCGATTTAGATAAAGTTGGCAATAAAGTAAATAAATTATGTACCTAGTCTATATGATGGGTGCTGAGAAAGGGGCGGCACATGGCCTGGGGCCTAGAGCGGCCAAGACTGCAAATCCGCCACTGGTTGCACTCGCGACCGCAGCGTTCAGGGCCACAGGGCCACGACCGCAGTCACGCTCTACTTGACAAACTATCTCAATAACACTGAGGCCACATTATCGGGATTCGGATATATTTTTTTTTATAGTACTGAGGTGGCAAGCAAGCATACGGCCCACCTGTTGGTAAGCGGTTACCGTAGCCTATGAGCGCTTGCAATTCCAGAGGTATCACATACGCGTTGCCGACCCCTCTCCCCCCTAAAGAGCTCTGGCAACCTTACTCATCGCAGGAACACAGCACTATTTGAAACAAATAATGTTATTTGGCTGCGAAATTCTGTAAGGCGGAGGTACCTCGCCAGGCGGGCTGCTCCAATTCAGAACGAGAAAATCTCGCTGTGCCCTACCTCCTCCTAAAATGTTTGCGTTGTACATCTCTATCTCATCATCATTATCATTTCATCCTTAGAACGTCCACTGCTGAACCTATGTTCAGCAGTGGACGATGTAGATGATGTCGATGATGTAGATGTCCCATGTGGTTGGAAATCTATGGGGGGGCCTATGCCCCCCCCCCATAGATTTCCAACCATAGACCATAGACTTTGTACGGCCTGCACCCAAAAAACATTTGGGGTGATTTGCTAATACTCATCATGTTGGGCATGCGGGTTGGCGAGCGCAGATAAATGTATTGTTGATAAGGACGCTGCTCATCGCCTAGCTTTTTTTCCCTCTTAGACGCCTCTTACGCATCCGAGGGTACTAACGGAGGGGCCAATTCTTCAGCCACCGCCACCACAGCTTTCAGAGGCACCACATCTCTATCTATCATGTTATAAATCTTAGGGCAACTCTTGTGACGCAACGCGAATAGTTCGCTGTAGCCTCAAATAAGGACACTCACTCATGATCCTTCCTCTCCCATTGATAAAGACAGCGCCACCAACACCAGTGATGCGGTAACCGGACAGCACGTCCAGAAGCGTAGACTTGCCGGCACCCGAGGGACCCATGATGGCGATGAGCTGTTTCGGTCGCAGCCTGCCGTGGACGCCATGGAGGATTTGCTTGCTACCTGAAATTGAAAGTAACATCGTTTTGAATTTGATCAAGCTCACTTGAAATAGCTGCAGAATAGGCTCCTCCATGTCGCCTACCCGTGGATGTCGGAAGAGGTGACTAAGGGTAAAAAGCTAGGGGATGGGGAGCAACGTCCTCTAAAATTGAAGCTTTAAATTCCATTTTGTGAAAAAGGATCATCGAAAAAAATGATAGGCACCAAGCCGTGTTTGTTGCCTGATTCTTCTAGGCTTGGTCGCGAGGAATAGGCATAGCATCACCTAGTTTCTAAGACGTTTCAAAGTGATCCTAGTGATTTTATTGAAATAAATGCCTTTTGACTTTGACTTTGAAATACAATCGCTCTAACTGCGCTCGTCAACCCGCGTGCCCAGAGTATGGGCAATTTCCTCCCACATAATAGGAAGTCGCTCTGGAAATCTGTGGCTGATGTTCAGCAGTGGACTTCCAACGGCTGGAATGATGATGATGATCCTTCCGTAGTCGGGTGGAAACTCGAATACGTTATCGGACTATTGGCCAATTTTCTCTTCAATATATAAAGGTATTTCCAGAAATGAATGAATGTACATATTTATTGAATTAACGTGTAAAATATTCACATCGTTTTCTAATATACGGTAATATACGATAAGGAGGACCTGTCAAGTGCATGCTGAGGGCACAGTGCTGACGTCAGCGGAGGTTATCAGGATCCCGCGCGGAAATTGCGAGAGATCAAGGGGCAACTTGTATATAGCTTAAGTACCTAAATACCTATGTGGAATATATCAAGTGGAACTTGATTGATGAGATTAATCACACAAACAAGTTCGTTTTTGTGGTTTTGACGTCACATAGAGTAATAATTGTGTTCTAAGTCAATCGGCCGTCAACTTGGTTCTTTTTCACAGATCCATATTTCTAGATATTCTGTCATCCTAAATTATCGTGACCTTCAGCAACGTATGCTCTAGAATCAGGGACTGAACGCGGTAGAGGTTATAGGTACTGGTACCGTTAAAACATTTCGGTACTGTTATGTTACCGGTAGGGCATTACGGTACCGTTATTTCATACCGGTACATTTCGGTACCGAAATTTTGAGCCGCAGCTAGTTCGCTAGGACAGTCGCGCCGCGGTGGCGGGGTGGTTTCATCAAAGAAAACATTTATAAACCTTTATTTATTTGGGTAATAGTTACCGTTAGCGAAATAAACCGAAATGAACTGCGAAGCCAGATTTTCCGGTACCGTTATATTTATCGGTAGAGAAATATTCGGGTAACCGGAATTTATCGGTATGACGTCATATCGTTATTTAAAGGTATACCTTTATATTCCGGTTATTCAGTCCCTGTCTAGAATTCTTAATGCAGTGTATTTTTCCCTAATTATGACATAATTTAAATCGGAAATTCCTGTCGGATTAGTCTAATCTGACTTTTTTTTGTTTTAAATGATATGATTATTAGATTAATTTTTGTAAGCCCTCTAAATTCCCTTGACGACAAAGAAACTAGCCGCAGATTAAATGTTGTTGCTAGTGATCACTCACATTGGCACCAATAGATTTTTGGCAAACCTACGCAACAAAGTGACGTGCAGCAAGCAAGCAAGTTTCGTGACTTCCACGCGACTCTTCGCTACTACTCCATTTCCGACACTTCAGGCGATACCCTCACAAAAATCCTTCTTTCTAGCAATGGCCCAAGACCTATCTATCTATCCATCTGAACAAGACTTTCTCCTGCGTCTTTCTGGTTTCATGCTCAGGGGGCGCTAACGGGGCACTGTCAAAGATCTGTACTGCAGTAAAGTGTTATACCTATGAATTAATTCGTTTGTGCCCCGGCCCGGACACGGTCGTGTGAATCATATGAGGCTGAAGCTTTATTTCTTTGTCATAATTCAATGCCAGGTTTTATTTGGCTATAGTTGAAAATCTAGTTAAAGTAACAAGCAATGACCGAACAAAGCTTGGGCAAGTACAATGTTTCAATAATCTCATTGTATGCGATGCACAAGTCAGGGTTTATTTAAACTGCTGATATCGAAATGTTTGCGTTTTGCTTGTAGACGCGTTGATGCAAAGGCTACTAACCTATACCTACCACAGGTTAAGCAATAATAAGTGGAAACACGTTTGCTTAGGTGTATAATGCGATTCATCAGCTAATGAAGTTAACCTTGATCAAGCTATCATAATAGACGCTAGGTCAGTCAGGTAGAGTCCAAGAGATCCGTAGGGATAAGGGTCGTGGACCACAACTGAATGAATACTACCTTAAATCATGATGAACAGATTCAGAGACCTTATTTTTATGAAAATGTCTTTAAAAAAATCGGTAGTTAAACTTGTTTTGTTTAGAGTGGAAAAGCCAAAGGTGCTCGGAGGTTATAAATATTTTGTAGAGGTACTTCTTATGTCAGACAGAATACTTATTTTCCGTAACTTCAGGTACAAAATATTCCAATAACAACACAACAGACAGCAGATAGTTTTTTTACTTATCTAAAGATAAAGTCAAGAGGGAAAAAGACAGAAAAAACTAATGAACGTTCAAGAAACCTTTTATTTTTGAAAGATCTGCTATGTAAATAAAAAAAACAACATTACACATTCGCGTAAAGAGGTTTTTTCCAAGTTTTAACCCATTCGTGTTTCCTCAAAACTTTTAAGAAACATTCAATGTTTTATTTGCATTAATTTTTGGGCGATTCCGATGTGACTACGGACGTACAGACAGACCACTTAACATCCAGCAGTGAGTCGGTTTGTTAGTAAACAAAAACATGACATGTGGTACCTGCATAACATATCAATTCCCTTACCCATAAGTACTCGGGCCTATTTAGTATTCCACACGCATGCTCACCAGTTTTGCGAAGCACGTGTATTCGATCATCACAGCTCAATCACCAGTTAGTACTGCCAGCAGTTAGTAATATAAACAATAGCCAAGTGTTCCGGGAGTCATTGCTTGATAAAACACCTTTGTTAGAGCATCGTCCTATATCCAAACATGACATGTGACTCATTGTATCGCCGTTTACAGTGTATCTTTTGTTGATACATTTCTAAATGCATTTTTCTTGGTTATGAGGTGATACTTCATTTCCAGGAAAGTGATACGTGAATGCGACTAATGGAATGACTGATGTCGCAGGCAACATCTGCTCCTGTCTAATGAGACACTGGCTGGCTGTGCTAAAGCCGGTCACTTGCCTAGTGTCTCAATAGACAAACATTTTCAAATTTAACTATTCATTATTATATTTTGTATGGATCGGATGGTCTGAAATAAATGAATTATTATATTATTATTAGAAGTAGAGTCACCTGCTCTGAGATATATGGATTTCATAATTTTTAGTACCCAAATACGGTTAATTTTCATTAAAAGTAGAATACTATTAATTTATTTTTTATTATTTTTCGAATTTTCTGTATGTCGGGATCTTACAGCCAGGGCGCGTCGTAGCCACCACGTTTAAGCGCGTTCCGATTTCAGAAAGGGTTCGTTAAGACGCTAAAGTAGAAATTTTTAAGTCCTAGAGCTAATCTAGCGTCATGCAGGGCCTGAAAAAACGCTTGGCTGTTGTGCTCTTTGAAGCATAAAGTAAGCGGATTTGCCGCGGTAGGTACCTAGGTACTGAAGCAGTGGGGGCAATGACTTCGTTTTGCAAACTTATCACACAATGTGGGGCATGTCATTGAACCCGTGACGTCAGCTACCAGCTGATAGCTTCCTATGGAAATAGGTCACATGGATGTGGAGTCCCGAGGATGTGATTGTGACGTCACAACTGTCGAGTCACGATATCTTGATGTCGTAAGTTTTGTGTTGCATTTTGTATGTATGTAGGTAGGTACTTTGGTATTTAATCGTTTGACGTGTAAAAGACAATGAGGTGATTAATTTAATTGGAGGACTTTGAACGTGACCTACAACAAACAGAAATAAACTAACATTTTATATTATTTTATAATGTGTTACCTCGTTCTTTGATTTGCAGGTACTTGTGAGGATGGCTTGGGTGGGGGGTGTAAGGGGTTCCATTCAACACTGATTGGATGGAACTTCTTACACTTCTAGAGGGGTTTACCATGCTGTATTTGCCACTCAATAATGCCAGCAGTATTTACAGGAATTTGAACCATAAATGTTTGTGGAAGTTGAAACTTAAATCACCGCCTGAACAAAAATTTTACAACTGGCCCGTAGATAGCCCAGTTCACACGAGTAGCATGCGGTTAAAGGGAACCGGAAGCATACAATAAGCGTGCGGAAGCACTTCTCAAACTTCTATGGGAAACTTATAGCAGCTTTTAAGCAAATAAAAACAGATATCAAATACACGCTGTCCTAATAAATACAAGTTAGGATTCTAAGAAACGAAACGAAATATTAATATTTTAACCCTGGTATTCTAGTCGTCAAATATTTTTTACTCCACTCACACTGACATCCGACTGACATAGTTTTCATAGAAAATGCTGCCCACCCGATGGACCGACGACATTGTGAATGTTGCGGGTATGGATGGAGAAAGCTCAAGACCATTCGATGTGGCACTCTTTGGGCCTATGTCCAGCAGTCGACTTCTTCATACTGATGATCATGATGATGCAACAATGCTTTATTCCCATCTATATATTAAGCTAGCTGTGGCCTGTTCAGGGTCAGCCTCATAAATATTTGTATGCTAAAAACATCATTATTTATCGTTTCCTTAAGCCGTGTTCGCCTAGTGGGAAGTACTCCGCCTTTCAATCCGAAGGTCGTGAGTTCAAACCCAGCCGTTTACTAATGAATTTTCTATTCGATTTTTTTATTGCGTTTTAACACGCGCTTAAACGGTGAAAGAAAACATCGCAAGGAAATCAATAAGTATTCTTTAAGCGTATTCTGATTGATCTGATACTGTAAAATGTGAACTACATTTTGTATCTGATGTTTTTGTATAGGTATAAGACTGTCAATCGATAATTTTAACATTTTGTCTGTCGAATCTATGTACATGTAATATGTCTAAAGAGAAATAAAGATTATCATTATCATTATGGGGGCATGTCCCAAATGTGTGGACATGCCTCTGACTATCCCCCTTAGACATCTTCAACGATCCAATCCCGTGAGATCTGGCAAGTTGTCTACCATTATTGGGTTAAAAGTCGTGAGCCTATGTCATATTTCCTTCATCAGTTGTACTACTTGTATGTACTTTCCTGGTAACTTTTTGTATTAATAAGCACTCTTTAATTGATTTTCTAACACTGTTCATTGAATTTAGGTAATAATTTACACATGATAATGTCGTGAGTAGTGATAAGGAAATAGAACAAACCGGTGTGTTGCAAAAGCGCCCTTGGACATCGACTAGGTGACTGACACATACTTCAATTCAAGCTAAATGCCTAAAGAGAGACGATAGATAAATAAAACAGTCGGCCGATTTTAAAACATCGGAAAGTTTTCCGTCCGCAACAAAATTGCGTCCGCAACAAATACAGTTGCTTGAAATGACACGTCACAAAACCAGGGTTTAGTTAACCTCGTCCGAACCCAGTTTCATAATTTTTTGTACATGTACTTTGCTGTGTTGCCAGAAATAAATGAATTATTATTATATTATATTATTATTATAATATATATATATATATATTCCCTGTTATATATATATATATATATATAACAGGGAATTACTTTGCAGACAAGGGCCTCCTCTTTGAGAAAAGCTGAAGTATCCAATCGGAAAAATTTGCGCTGTTTTAAAATCACCCGGCTGTTTTATTTGTCCTCTTTAGGCATTTAGCTTGAATTGAAGTGTGTCAGTCACCTAGTCGATGTCCAAGGGTGCTGTTGCAACACACCGCTTTGTTATGCATGTTAGGCTATTTTAGGTAATTTTTTATAATGATGAATTATATCAGTAGGTTTAGTAATTAATGCAGGCGACTGTACGTACTGAACCTAACACTGTTATGATGAAGTAAATAAGTAGCAGCATAATATGAAAACAATAAGCTAATCGCGGTTCGAAGTCCACCCGGATACATGGAATGTGCAATACCGGTTGACGATTAGCCAATAACACATTCATATACCTACCTAAGTGTTTATAATACTTACCGCAACAATAATCATGAAAAGGAGACTTTAGAAAGGTTAGGTTTTAGAAAAATAAAGTAGTCCACCTTATTTTTCTAAAACCTAACCTTCCTAAGGTACCTACATAAACATTACATTGTTCTATTTATAGGTACATTATTTCTTAGCAACTTTAGCATATACATATAGTCCTTTACCCCACAACAGGATTGCCTGTGTCGAAGGTAAGAGACACTACGAGTAAGGTGGTACAGTCACGTTTAATAAGATTATACTTTTCTAAATTTACAAAATGGTGCCACAGTACTAAGCATAAAGAGGTACAAAGCAAATTATCAAAAAGTATGTACCTAAAAATCAACTTGTTTCATTTTAAACTTACTTGTGTATGTTTAAGAATTATGTGACATCCTTTTGAAAATTACTAAAGGTATAAATACTATATAGGTGACTGTACCACAACACATGCAAGCCCGTAGTGGGAATCGAACCCGCATACCTTGCATCTCAGAGGGCATCGCTGGTCATTCAGCTGCCAAGGTCGTCAAAGAATTTACTGCAGCTTGTATGTGATAAAAAAAAATTACGGAACTTAATTCTATTATCTTAGTTCTCATGAGCAATTAAGATAATAAATAATGAGTTCCTGTTCAACAATAACAATTGCTATTTACAGTCGATACAAGAATCTGAGACAAACATCAGCTCCGATAGACAAATTGATCATGCTTAAATAGCGTAGGTACCTAATGCGAAAGCGATAACTACTTGCGTAAAGATATATGAAATCTTTCGACTAGACGCAGCGCTGCGCTGGCAGCTGGGTTTATCTACTAGCGGCTGCTCCCTGCTTCGCTCGCGCTGTACCCGAATAAAAAGTAGTTGCTGTCCTTTTTATTTCGAGTTTACCCTGAGGTCTTAGAATTATTCTTCTTCTAAGCCTGAGTTTCTGGGCCGTGGTGGCCCCGGCTGAAGAATAGGCCCCTCCATATCTACCTATCTGCGGATGTCGTAAGAGGCGACTAAGGGAAAAAAGCTAGGGGATGGGCAGCAGCGTCCTTCATTTTAACAACGATAGCTCTAACTGCGCTCGCCAACCCGCATGCCCAGCGTGGTGAGTATGGGCAAATCCCCCCACATGATAAAGAATTTGCTCTGTCTGTGGGGGAGGCCATGTTCAGCAGTGGACGTCGTACGGCTGAAATGATGATGATGATGAAGCCTGAGGTTTAATCAATCGCCATAGCATTCATCAAAATCAGTTCAGCCGTTTAGTCGAGATAAGGTAACAACCAGACAGAAAGTAAGAGAGACAGAGTTACTTTCGCTTTTATTATAGTTATGGGTATACATACTTAGTTCTGAAAATTGAAAATTTACATTTCCATAATTCTCAATTTTTTTAAGGCTGAATAATTTTCATCTCCATACTTGATTTGCGGGTTGTGTGGGTTTCCGTGAACGCTATTTCATCGCATGGTCAATGTCTATGTGCGTATAAGTCCTAAGTTCAATAACAAATGAGACATCTAATTATCTTAGTTAGAGTATGTTATGGGTAATTTGTCATTAAATTATACAATACAGTTATGTGAGTTAAATAATCATCAATTCAAACACAAAACATGTTCCGTAGCTAGTATACTATTCCGAAAGGATCGTAATCTATCAACAAAGAAAAAATCTCGGTTTTTTTTAAATATTTATACCAAAATCTTTCAAATGAGTGTTTGCCAAAAAATAATGCGTTTTATGTTTTAGTCCAATCAAAGACGATATAATACTACACGGTAGCCTTGGTCCAATTTATGTGTATTTCGAAGCAATTAAAGTATTTTGTGCTTTAGTTCTTGAGTGCCAAATATTTTGAGGTAACCAAGGTCAAACTGAGACCTGTTGGAAAACTTGAGTGGAGTCATAAAAAATGCTGTTAGTTTGTGATGCTATGTTGAACGTTTAACGATGATGCCTTTTGAAGATGTCAAGACTTTGAATAGAACATTCGTATTTGGATCCATTTGGGTAATGGTAGGACAGTCTAGCTGCATTTATTCAGGTGCCACCCGAGCAAAACCGCGACCTTCAGCTAGTCTTTTTAAAGGTTAGTCCAATGATGAATGTTCATACACATCAAAATGTGCCAATTCTAGGAGGAAAACGTTCTATCAAAATTCACCTTGCATTTAACTAGATAACTTACTTGACTGACGAGGTAATATCATACTAGCTTCCGCCCGTGGCTTCGCTCGCGTGGTACCTTCATAAAAAGTAGCCTATATGTTATTCTAGGTAAAGAAATATTTATATTCCAAATTTCAACGAAATCGGATGAGCCGTTACAATAACAATCATCAAAACATCCTCACAAACATTCGCATTTATAATATAGCCTCATAGCTCAGTTGGTAGTAACTCTGCCTTCTGCGCTAGAGGTCGCGGGTTCGATTCCCGTACTGGACAAACATTTGTGACTAACACAGATGTTTGTTCTGTGTCTGGGTGTTAAATATATATCTATTATGTATATCAGTCTCTGGTACCCATAGTACAGGCTATGCCTAGTTTGGGATCAGTTGAACGTGTGTGATATGTCCGGAATATTTAAAAAAAAAAAAAAAGTAAGTAGTATATTTTTCCTACATTCGTCATTGGCAAAAGTCATCCAAAATGATCAATACGTCTAGACATCCATCTATGCAAAACGTTTAACTAGCAATCTAGTCTCCAATAAATTATTAGGATGCCTTTTCAATGGTAGCGAGGTACCTAGGTAAGCGGTGAGTGAGTTCAAAGCTTATCTACGAAACTATCTATCTATTTCCACTAATGTTATGCGGTGTAGCGATGTCGAGTAAGATGTTCTTTGAAGATGGGATTTGCGCGAGGTAGCTGTGGGAGAAAGATGCGTGATGTGCGTACCTACTTCACATACCACGCATTCTTAGCTCGTATCCAGCTCACATCTCTCGTTTCAACGGGTAGATCAAATACTTAGCTAGGAAAATAAAGCAATCCTATTGGTGGATGTTTTCCTCGCTCACCACTTATCATCAGGCAGTCTTCGATTATTTTTAATTCAAGTTTTTATGGAACTTTTTTCGGTATCCGGCAATAACAGTTCCATCGTGCCCTCGTCTGTACCTATCAGTTAGGTAAGTCAGCCCGGTAGAGCATTTTTAGCTGCGTACGAGGTCGGGAAAATATTATATTTGCTCTCAGTATGGTAGGATCATTGTAATCTTTAATCTTAAGTTCTGCAGAAGCTTATCTTATGTGTTTATCTTATCTTATAGTATCGAAGTGCTATCTTTTAGGTAAACGTGCTCCACCGTCCACTGCATCATCACTTAACATCAGATTGTGGTCAAACGATTTCCTACTACTAGTATGTACTAGTAGTTCGTATGAACTGAGATCTTGCGATGTCTGGTAAAAGTTGGTGCTTCGAAGATAAACTTTGAAAATTGCATCTTTAGCAAGTTCTAACTTATATCCAATCTTACCTGAACTACGAAGTCATTGAATCTTTAATCATTGTTTATGTTGTAGTTTTTCTGAATATGTATTTGTTCTTTTTTACTTCAATCACGTTGTTTTCTTTTAATTTTTTTTTTTGTGCTCGTATACACGTCCCCAATTCTAAATCGGCCCTAACGGAAGACCAGCGCGGGCTGTTATCAACCCGCTTCATGCTGAGTTAGGATCCTTTTTGCAGCAACTAAGTACCTGTGATTGTTTAATGTTTATGTTATTATTATTCTTTTATTGTTTGTGTTTTTTGTCTTTTAGTATTCTTTTAAATAATGTATATTAATAATGTATATTATATACCTGTTATAATTTAAGTTGTTGCAAATAAAATCATATTCTAATCTTTACCGAATGGGAGTTCACGTTATAGGTATTGGAAATCAAATGATACTATTTTCGTTGTATCCCAACCATATGGCCTAGAATAAAAATAAAAATATTTTTTTAAATGTATAAACAATGTTCTTTCATATGACAGCCCCTTTATGTATTTGTATACCTAAGTAACTTTTTTTTTAGTAATTAATTCACACGCAATCTACTAAATTATACCTACCTATGATCAATTCTTACTTGATTGATATTGTCTTGAATACCTACGTGTCCCCCACAATCACACGGTAACGAATATAGTTCATATCATTTTAATATTATAAAAGGGGACACCAATAGGCTTCTGATACTTCAGCAACTACTGGTTTCCTTTCACAAAAATTACATCTTTGACCTTTTATTTAATCCTCATAGGTACAGTCGCCTGCACTGGGACATTTCATAGTTTTCAAATTTCATTAATGATTTTTTGGGCATCTGAATAAAATTAAAAATAGTTACTATAGTTACTCGGGGTTTTCAAAAAGATATCAGGACGTCTGATCGAAGCGACGCGTGACCCGAGAGCTGGCTCTTATTTGGCCCAGCGAATTAGCATTGCCATCCAGCGTGGCAATTCCGCCAGCGTCTTGGGGACGCTTCCGACTGGTAGTGATCTTGATCAGTTGAGCTATCTATAGATCGTTTGTAACGGTCTTTAGATGGCTCAACTGTTTCTTGTGTATTTTGTAAATATTAACTTGTATTAGTTTTAAGTTTCTTTCTGTAAATAAAGTTTTCTATAGTTACTACAATTCCCTACGAACTCATGTACATCATTATTATCACAACGTAGTTATAGCATGTAGATAACATAACAATACTTGTAACACGTGTTATCTAGATAATGGAACACCTAGATCCTGAAATAAATAAGGTTCAGGTGTTAAATCTTTTACAGCAGATAGTTCCTCATCCCGATATATTTGTCGTCTTAAAGGTTCTCAGGACAATAAATTACAAATAAATTTGGCCAAGCCCATGTCGGAAAACGGTAAAGTGAATGGTTTTGAAGTCGGTACGGCTATTTATATCTTCTTTACCGTAAAATGAGAAACCGAGATAAGCAAATAATTAATAGTCAGAACAAACGGATTAAGTAAATAAGAAATTATCATTTCATAATAATGGATAAGTAAACTGCCGGTTTTTGCATCGGGCATGCTTTTGATTCGTGACAAATGTATGTGCACACACTAGGATTACCTGTGTCGTGGGTATCAGAAACTAACGATTACCATATTACCACAACACCCAGACCCGGAACAAGTATTTGCAGATCATGCAAACATTGGCCCGCAGCGGGAATCGAACCCGCACCCTTTGCGTCTCAGTCGGGCAATAAGATATCAGATTTTAAAAGTCATTTGAGTAATTTGAAGCTGATATCAAATTAATATCAATGGGAGCATACTCGTAAATAGTGTGATGCTGCAAGTTTATCGTTCTATGACGATCGCATCGATCGGCGAGACGATGCGGGGCGAACGGAATGGTTCCATTAACTGTTTCCTCATAAGTTCAAGGTCGCTCAACGAGCTACAGAGAGGATTATGCATGGTTTTGTAGAAGTTCACATTTGTCATTTTTTTCACATTTGTATAAGCTCTTATTTATTGAGCCTCACCTTGTTCGATCGGCACCACACTGTAGCTCTACATTCCAATTTGTGAAAAAGGATCATCGAAAAAAATCATAGGCACCAAGCCGTGTTTGTTTCATTCATCTAGGCTTGGTCGCGACGAACAGGCGTAGCTTCATCTAGTTTCTTAGACGTTGCAAAGTTTCTAAGACTTTTCCTATACGAGATCGAATCAGAAATGAAGAGATCCGTAGTCAAACTAAAACAGCGATATAGACCAGAGGATTAGTAAGTTGAAGTGGCAGTTGGCGGGGCACATAGTTCAAAGAATCGATGGTTGTTGGGGCAGAAAACTTTACGAGTGGAGACCTCACACCGGAAAGCGCAGCGTATGGACCCCGCTGGGTGGAAAGACGACATAATTAAGGTTGCTGGGAGTCTTTGGGTGCAGGCTGCCATAGTTTACCGGTCGTCCTGCATATCTATGGGGAGCCATGGGACGGGAGGCGTCCCACGGCTGTTTGATGATGATGATGCAACTGTTTCTCCCGCGTCTATCAATTCAAATACTTTTTGAATCCTGCTTAAATCACAATTGATAAGACATTTTTCTCGGGATCATTCTCTATAGAACAGCAATGATTCACCAAAATTGGTTTACAATTTTACTGGCGGAGATATCAAGTACATACATACAAATAAAAAACAGCCGAATTGAGAACCTCCTCCTTTTTTTACAGTCTGTTAAAAAAGGTAGGATTATAGTACGTACACAGTTCGCGTGAACTTTGATCATGGATCGCTACGTGGTCCAACTGTTTCTGGGTTATTAATATCTACTGATAGATATATCTACATAATTTGGTGACAAGCAATCAGCTAGAATCAAATAGGTAGTTATTAACCTGCAGGGTTAGAATAATCACGATTTGATCACTTTTAATTAATCGTATAGTTAATCGTCGTGAGGCGATTATAGAAAGCACAAAAAATTGCATTCAGTGTGAATGGAGTGAAACGGCTAAGAATATCGGGGTAAGAATACAAAGGTTAGTCGTTAGCTCCTTCTTTGTTTTGACATACCTATTCCATGAAGGTTAACTGGATGGAAGACAACATTTTGAGTTACGTTAAGTAAGAAGGTACATATAATATTATAAAACAACTTGGTGTCAGATTGTATTTGTTGTTTAATATCTTGCAAAGCCAAATGTACAGGTAAATCATTGGTTAAATATGTACAATTTAAAGCTACTTCATTAAAATAACTGATTACAAGTAAGTGTTTCTTATTACTGAATCAAATCTCACTTATCATACCTATGCCTGTCCTCACTCAACTCCTTTCAAAGTTCAGACTTTACAGCAGTTATTCCCAAAGTGGTCGATATCAACCCCCAGGGGTCAACGGCGACATTCAAGGGGTCTATAAGAGCTCTCTATCTCATTTGCAACTTGTAAGCTAACACTTATGTAGTTTTGTATGCTGTATCAAGTGAGAAATTATAAAAAAAGAAGCTAATTTGATAGCGTTTTCTATGAAATTAATGTCAGGCAGCTGTCAGTGTGAGTGGAGTGAAAACATATAAATGACTGAGAATATCAAGTTTAATCATCACACAAGCAATTTTCGAGGGGACCAAAAGAAATTTGGCAATGATGGGCGATGATCATTACCGTTTGTGTCAGTATTGGTAATACAGGCGTATTCGGCCAACTTGGCCAAATGTGAAGCGAGGGCACTACAGAGTAACGAATGAACTACTTACCCTAACAATTATTATTAGGTACAATGACATATTAATGAAAATTATGATATTTAATATCATATTGAGGTCATCATGACATACTTTATGACTTATCACTGATTAGGTGATTATTGTACAAATTCTAATATTGTAAATCCTTCTGATAAAATATGTTCACAGTGCGGGTAAGCGCTCGTGGTACAGTCGCCTCTATTAAGATGTTTACCTTTCATTATTTTAAAACACTCCTACAACTTGCACAGATAGTGATAGAAACGAAATGTTTCGATTAGTTCCTATCTAATTGTACCTATTTATTATAATGTACCTACTAATAACATATGGCCTTAGGGATAAAAAAAAACCTGTTATGATGTTATACTGTATTCTAAATAAATAAATAAATAAAATGTTGCCACAGTAGTAGTTGCTACTGATCGCAAAGATTTACACAGCAAAATCTGAAAGTTATGCACCTAACTATCAACTTGTGCCAACTTTGATTTCACTCTTTACCTATCATCTAGGTATAAGAGTCTCGCGGCATCATTTAGATAGTTACATACATCTTATTAGAGATGACTGTACAAAATAGAAGAAATTAAAAATGAAAAGATAATATATTGTGCGGATTTGGCATTATCTTGCCATCGACGTAATGCAAATGATAAGATTTTTTCAGTACCTAAGCAATTAGGTACAGTCTGCATCAAAAGTAAACGATGATCAAACAAAATAAATGTTTTATGAATAAAAACGAAGTAGATAATTATAACTTTTTTGAGAAGGTAATCTTAAAGATCAGCACTGAAATAAATTCAAAACAAAAATCAACTCCTGCAATACATTATTTTTAAATTCCGAAAAGCCATCAACTTCAGATGTCAGAATCAGCCAATTCGAATTAGAATTTATTTATTTACAAGAGACAAAATAACGTGAATGAGGAAAGCGTTTACAGTTTCCTCAATTTTGATTCATTATACATTAAAATCATTATAATTGAATAATTACAATTCAATTCATGTGATATCTACTTATGTAATATTGAAAATTAAAATGCAAGCACATTGGGTAAACGCTACTCGTCACACCAAGACAATATTAACAAAAAGAGTCTACATTATCCACCTTCATGCTGCATTAACGTGTGTTCAAAATTCATTTTAAAATGATCGTTACGTCTTCTGAATAAAGTTAATTCTGAGTGTGGCTTTTAGGAGCTTGGGATATCGTTGAGATATATCGCACACCCCCAAATGCTGAAATACTGAACAAACTCAAAATTTACTTTGTTTAGTAGAGGGAAAGACAATATAGTAGAGAGGTAAGAATCATTTTGAAACGAATTTTATACCTATGACATATCGCATGCCGTTTGAAGTAGTTTAAACACGGCTTTAAAACGGCTTAGAGGCTTTATATTGAACGGGCTAGAGTTTGTACGAGGTCCCCGCAGGCACATGCAGGTAATAAAGAACAATTGTATTATCTTGAAAGTACTCTTAAGATAATACTTAGCTACCTAAACATATTTTCTTTGCTACCATGTACTATGTAGTTTATACATAAGTACATGGTCATCACAAGTGTGGCAACAAAGGAGAGCAAGCACCTCTAAAAGGAGCCTGGGTATTGATAATGAAGATATAACAAACAACTCAATAATTGTTGTTGTACATTAATGTACCTATTTTGCTATTTATGCGATAACTTATGAACCTTACCAACACATGCTCAAAACTGGGTCAAATCTTCGTTTTGCTGGCTAAAAATATATTAAGCTGTTTAAAGCTTCATTAAAATGTTCAATAAAATACATATTACGATACAATACAAATGTTTTATTCAGTTATAAAAGCAAAACCGAACCACTTGGCCGAGTTCTAAAATTTTATTGGTCAAAAGACTTACCTTTGTTGATTCCTAATTTAACAGTGCAGGTGATGTTTGAGAAGCTTATGTCTACGGGGTCGGTGGTGGGCACCCTGGAGAGACCCTGCGCTGCCGGTACCGAAACCGGGAGGGCCTGTGAAGGCATGGCCAAAGCCACGGTTTTTGGGACCTCTGGAGGTGCCTGCAGGGTTTGGCTGTACGCAACACTTCCATTGTCCACAATCTGGGCACCAGCGAGCATCATCTTTGCAAAGTTCGTTCACTGATCGTACGGGTAAATCGCGCGTGCGTAGTGCTGCCTCGCGCGAGTAATATGCGCGCGCGCCTCCGCTCGACTCGGCGCGAACTGGACTATCGGAACCCTTTGTCCGTACTTGGTAAATAATTGCACTGTATCATTTGTTACGTTGCATGTTAATTTGTAGATTGAGTTGGGACGGCAGCGCGTGCGCATGTGTGCGGCGAACAATACAAAGGGTATTGTTTACACGAAATATGACAAAGGTGTCACTTACTACAAAGCTAATTACGTCGGAGAATATAAATTATATAGTTACTTAGTTAACATGAAATGAGTATCCATTAAGGTGATGTTTTTAAGAAATGTGATCGTCATTATTGGTCATAACAACCGTTAATAGGTACTTAGGTCATAGAGTAGACTTGATCCAGACTAACCCTGGATTTATTTGTGGAGTGAATATTTTCAGCCGCACTGACATCAGCCTGGCATTATTTTCATCGCAATTACCTCTTGGGTTGGGTTCTTATGATCTAGATAAGAGGAAGAGCCATAGAAAATGAGCTCCGTTTGCTACTAAGCCTACATACATTGCACTTAAGACTTACAATAAGCACGACACAAAACACACACCAATGGGGCTGTTTAAAATAAGCAAGTAGTTAAACTAAACTCTTATTATTTATAAAGATTAAACTGATATTTACTCAAAATTTCGTTTTCTTTCTAAAACCTTTCTTAAACAAAACAGCACAATACCTACAATTTCATTGTCGCTTATCTAGCACAATGTAACCCTTCAGCGTAGAGTTAAAATGGTTGCATGAACAAATGGAGCCTAACATTGGGATTCTAAGTCGTCAATCCACTTTTGCTTTCATTCAATCGAATACAGCATTGATTCCAATAGCAAAAAAAAATACCTCGTTCATGTTTTTCTTTGACATTGTTTATGATATGATATAGGTACATGTGCTAGCGCCTGCAAAAAATATCGCATCAAACCGACTTTGAGTTCGCTAAGCTCAATAAATAAGGCGTTTATTTATTGAGAAGAAGAAAAATGGTGCAAAACCATATCAATGGTACCCACGAACAGGAAAAAGAAAACAAGGCTTAGTTTTTTCCTGTATACATTATGAAATGTATATAAAAGGAAAAAGGAATATATATATATATATATAATAAAAAGGAAAAACTAAGTTTAGCGAATTTTTTCATATTAGCTGTTTGGGTCATTTTATCATTATAACGAATTATTAAACGTACTTCTACAAGAAGTTCGACATCAAGATTGGTACATAAAACTAAAACTGCAGAATAATTGAGTTTGAACGGATTTGACCACAAACTTTATTGCTTATTGGGTATAGAACAAAGCCCTTTCAGATACATTTAATAGATCACCTTGATTAGACATTACATTTACATATCATCATATTTTTATTATCTCGCTTGCTGGTTTATTAATAGTCGGTGGAATTTCGAAGGAGATTTTTAGAAAAATAATTTAATTTTTATCGTCATTATTGTATTATCTCTGCGCTGAAGGGTTACATTGTGCTAGATAAGCGATAATGAAATTGTAGGTATTGTGCTGTTTTGTTTTTAGAAAGAAAACGAAATTTTGAGTAAATATAAGATAATCTTTATAAATAAAACGTTCTTATCAAAATTTTTAATTGCCAATTTAATATGTTTCTTGGTGCCAGGCCTCTCTACCAATACGGTTCGGCGGTCTCGGTATACGCAAAATTTCGAGTGTATCCCTCCCAGCATTCTTATCCTCTGTCCATAGCACAGCAATGTTATTTACAAAAATAATTAACTCATCGTTAGGCCATATCAAAATTGACTCTATGGACGAGGCTAAGAATGCCTGGTCATTGGTTTGTCCAGCTGAAACCATCCCTGAGAAACCTCACCTGCAGAGGCAATGGGACGAGCGTATCTGCAAAAAGTTGCAGCAAAGGAGCCATTTCATTCTGGGCCTGGTCCATGTACACTACATAGAAAAATTAGGAAAAAATAGGAGATAACAAGAAAAATACAATTTCATTAATTTGAAGACTAATGCGATGGTACAAGAATAGTTCTTCTGGTAAGTTTTTTACTATGTGGACACTATTTGAAGGCCGCCATGTTGGTTTATAATTGTTTGACATGACATTGACATATTTTTCATGTCATGTTGTTTGATTTGATGTTTTTGTTTTGTCAGTTATATGTAGGTTGTCAAAATGACATTTCACGCACGTCCATCCGCCATATTTTTGTAGTGCTGTGTGTTGCTCTCTTTGTCGAAGAAAATCTTAATGTACCCTAGAACGAAGTCAATTTAAATAAAATAACCAATTAAATACGTTAACTTTATTGCTTAGCCATATTTTAGAGTAGTGTACACAGTGCAGGCCCAGGCTCCATATATTGATGAAACGTGTCTTTTAATTGACTCCGCTGCCACTCCAGCAGAGCAGGCTCGTCTCATTGCTTCTGGCGCTCGGGAATCTGGTTTTTGGCTGCATGCGCTACCATCAGCAAACTTAGGAACACTCTTAGATAATGCAACTTTCTCTTTGTCAGTGAGTCTTCGGATCGGAGCTACCACTGACGAGCCCCACCTGTGTCGTTTCGAGAGCATGGTCGACCGACAAGGTCACCGAGGCCTCTCTTGCCGCCGCAGCGCTGGCCGTCAGTCCCGCCACGCCAGCCTCAATGACATCATTCGTCGGGCCCTCGCCACCGTCAACGTGCCGGCTATCCTAGAGCCGAACGGTATCTCACGTGACGACGGCAAGAGACCTGACGGTATGTCTTTGATTCCCTGGAGTCGTGGGAGGCCGCTGGTTTGGGATGCGACTTGCGTCGATACGTTGGCACCTGCCCGCGTTTCGTCCACCCCCAGGGCGGCTGGTGCGGCGGCAGCAGCGGCGGAGAGCCTTAAAAGGGGGAAATATTCGTCCCTTGGCGATGGATACATAATTCTGCCTTTTGGGGTTGAGACGCTAGGACCTTGCGGCCCAGGGGCGTGGCTCCTGTTCGATGCTTTATCTAGGAGGCTGGTGGATGAGACCAATGACCGAAGGGCTGGTGCGTACCTCGGACAAAGGATTAGTATAGCGATCCAACGAGGTAACGTCGCCAGCCTTTTGGGCACGCTGCCTGTGGTTGGTGATCTGAACTCTGTTTTCTACTTGTAGTCGTAGTCGTAAAAAACAGAGTTCATTCCTAGTATGATATTATTTTAGCTTAATTTTCAACTGTTATTATTATTATTTTTGTGTTAATAAACCTACCACTGTTCAGTGACGGTGTAACCTTTACATGCGCTCGCTCTTCATAGAAAATAAGTAAAGATTGTTTACAATTTTTCTTACATTTAATATCGAGAACCTAATGTCTAGACAAACCTAACGTAGGTTTTAAGACATTTACTACCATTCATTTGTATTCCTTTTGTGTAATAAATAAATATAAATATATATAAATAAATAAATACTAAATTAAAGAAAAAATATTTAATTTAACATCATAAAATGTCTGATGTTAGTAAAAAATATTTACGACAAATACCAAAGGACCAGACTAGGTACTACACGCAGAAATCAACTTGTCACTTGCGTGGAATGAGCTTCCCCGTCCCACCACCAGTGAGAATGAGACAAAACATTACAGTGTGCCTAGTTAACTTCTGCGTGTTGTTTGTGAATTCGGAGACAGGCAAAATTGGGACCAAAGAGTACAATGCAAGCCACTACGCTACGCTTATGAGGCTGCTGACATTGACATTGGAAGCTCTACAACTAGTTTCAAATTGTTAACCTTGTTGATAGAGTAGTATGTATTCGATAGATGGTCGTTCTTTTTCTATGAAGCTAAAGCGACCTCGGCAAAATTCCATGTGAAATGTTTGTTAACCCGCCGAAAATTGTCTTGCTTGGCGTTGATTCTTTAATTCTTTATTGTACACAGAAAACATACAGAAATAAAACGTAATAATACAGGCATGTACAAAGACGAGAGAATTCAACTTTTGAACACTTTTGCAATAATCATCATTTCGGCCGTACGTCGTTAACTGCTGAACATGGCCTACCCCACAGATTTCCACAGCGAATTCATATCATATGAGAGGATTTTGTCTATACTCACTAGGTACGTTGAGTTGGTGAGCGCAGTTAGAGCTATCGTTGTTAAATAGGTGACGCTGCTGCCCATACCCTAGCTTTTTTCCCTTAGTTGCCTCCACGGGTAGGTGGATGGATATGGAGGGGCCAGTTCTTCAGCCGGGGCCACCACGGCCTCTTCTGAAATATTAATTGGTAGGTATCAATTATATCAAAAATCAAGTGGTTTGCTGACAAACATTAGCCATCCAATGTGGCTGAAGTATACTATGAAGTATCCACTGCTGAAAGAAGGCCTTCCCGGTCTTGAACTTCTCCATCCACCGACTTCCCGCAACCTAGACAATGGTGAGTTTATGAGTTACACACTAACTTAATAAGACAGCGTTAAAAATGTTACTGCCCCTTTCTAGTCCATAGTGCAGTCCATGGTCCGCTATGTAGACAGCTTTGATTTTTATAAATTTTACATTTTTTAGGTGCACGTACCTTTAGAGTGTTTTTTAGCCTAATCAGTTCCAGAACTTCCAAGAACTTTTTTGTTATCGTGAATGAATCATCATCATCATCATCATCAACAACCTGTAGAAGTCCACTGCTGGACATAGGCCTCCCCCAAAGAGTTCCACGACGAACGGTCTTGAGCCCTTTCCATCCACCGACTTCCCGCAACCTTTAGAATGTCATCGGTCCATCGGGTGGGGGGCCTTCCAACACTGCGTCGCCCGGTTCGTGGTCGCCATTCGAGAACCTTTACTCCCCAACGGTTATCGGTTCTGCGAGCTATATGGCCTGCCCACTGCCACTTCAACTTGCTAACTTGCTACGTGAATGAATGAATGAATGAAAATGCTTTATTGTACACCTTACAAATTGAAAAATACAAAATAAAACAGAAACTAAAACTTAAGACCATAAATGTACAATGCGGTCTTATCGCAAAAAAAGTGATTTCTTCCAGACAACCTTTGGATGGAGTGAAGATAAAATTAGAGGAAGATTGGTCGGGGTGTACTTAAAAACATAAATAATGGAAACAGTTTAACTTTCGTGTTACTGTGGAAGATTTTATCCCAGCACCACAAATATGTTTGACTGAGATTATTTGCTCAAACATACCGTAAGTGACCCCGATAACCGAATCTTGAGTAGTGACCGCGTTCGGGACAATCTGCGACCTAAAAGAAATAATATTTTTTTAAGGAACTTGCTGTACCCGCGCGGTTTCACTCGCGAGTTTACGAGTAGGTATGTTAGGGCAGGTTTCCAACTTCAAGTATCTAAGTTTCATACAGTTTTGGAAATTAAAAAAAAATACTAAGAATTCAAGGACATTTGGACCTAAGTAGCATATAGCTTATTATGTTATTTGTATGATTTCATATTATGAGACCACCGGGGGATTGATGGTAGTGGCCCCGCCTTCTTATCTGAGGTGTTCTGGGTAATACTAATAAGGGATAATTAAACACAGTAATATGTGGTACTTTAAGCAGTCCAACATCCTGCTATGTTCGGGGTCCCGGCCATGAATGCCTATCTGATGTTTCGATTACCCAGTCAGTGAGAAGAAACAACATCAAGAAACTCACTGAGGTTATTGCCAATCATCATCATCATTTCAGCCGTACGATGTCCACTGCTGAACATGGCCTCCCCCACAGACAGAGCGAATTCCAATCATATGAGGGGATTTGCTCATACTCACCACGCTGGGCATGTGGGCATGCGGATTGGCGAGCCCAGTTAGAGCTATCGTTGTTATAATGAGGGACGGACGCTGCTGCCCATCTCCTAGCTTTTTTCCCTTAGTCACCTCTTACGACATCCGCGGATAGGTAGATATGGAGGGGCCTATTCTTAAGCCGTGGCCACCACGGTATTGCCAATACTTCTTGTGATTTAATTTATCAATTTATTTCTTAACATTTTATTCCAAGGAGAAAGTGATGATGACCCCAGCAGTGCGTTATTGAATTCCTTTGATCTCTTGCTGCAAATAAACAAAGCATTATGGATATTGACTAAATGTCTTTATGCAAGCTATTCCATTCCATGTAGCTACCTAAAACATCTGCATTATTAAGTTTGAACTAATTTGACCCAAAAAACAGCAGAAATTCCTATGTTGAATCCGTTTGGCAGAACTGGATGTGCAAGCTGTAGACCCGGGTCTCCAGCTGACACATAGTTTTTAGCTCATATCTCAGAAACCTCTTTGGCACCTAAATTTTGAATTGGATTTTCAGATTGCACCAATTATGCACTAAATATTTGCATACTCAGAATTCAGAAATTCGCTATGTGTAAGCTGTAGACATACACACGAATTTACAATACTTAGTATTCGCAGAACAATCCTTAGTGTAGTGAAGAATAAGCTAGCCAGTAGGCTACTATAAATAATTATTGAACACTATGTATATACCATTATACCTAATTGACAAAATAAAAGGCTATGGCCATGCTCGCTCCCACGATAAATTAAATAAATATAGCAGGTAATAAATCAAATCTATCATCACCATCATTGTTTAATAAAGATCAATACCTAAAGCCGTACTCAATAAGAATTACAATCATTTATGTTTGAATAAAAATATTTATGAATGCGTCCTTCCCTCAGTCTGATAGCGACCACGCGCGATTCCGCACGGTGCACGGGACCTATCGTACCAAAATACGCTTGTGTTATGAAATAAAATAAACAATAACATTTTAGAAACAAACAAACTTACAAATGTTGGCTTGAATACACAAAAAATCCAGACACAAAGCTTGAATTTATATCGATTTTATTTGTAATTAGCACGCGGTGCAATAGTGCGATGACATTGTGATCTAGTTTTTAAATACATAAAACGTAATAGTGTAGTGAACCATGTCGAAGGTAGCAAAGTACATCCTGAGCCACAAGCTAGGCGCCAAGGAGGTGGACTCTAGCGAATGTCGAATCCTGGAAGTGAGCCTGCCGGCCTTGTCTTTGGTCGACATTGAATTCACGAATATAACAATGTCGGTGTCAGAAGGATTCTCTTCACGAAGTAAGTGCCGACTTTCGCTCTGCCTCTAAATGCCCTGTAATTCTTCAATCCTTTTTGTTATAATTTCAGTAGGTAGCTATTTACTTTCCGGTGTGGGTAAGCTTTAGGCCGGGATTACACGTGCGCTTTCTCCATCCGATAGTCGGATCCGATGGTCGGAACTGACACCGACAGTCGGAATGCACGTCCGATCCGCTATTCGGATCGTAATTTGATCATACAGTGGTATAAAAACGCTGATTCAGTTTACTTGATTGCTAAAAAATGTATGACAGACTAAAAACCGATTATACTGTATGACAGGCCTCATAACTCAGTTGGTAGTAACTGCCTTCTGCGCTAGAGGTCGCGGGTTCGATTCCCGCACTGGACAAACGTTTGTGTGATGAACACAGATGTTTGTTCTGTGTCTGGGTGTTAAATATATATATATTATGTATATCAGTCTCTGGTACCCATAGTACAGGCTATGCCTAGTTTGGGATCAGTTGACCGTGTGTGATATGTCCGGAATATATATATTTTTTTTATTTATTTATTGGGTACATAATTCATTAGACAAAAAGCTATGGAGTTTCCTACCACTTCAGAAGAACCTGCTGATAGCTATCTAAATGTAGATTATGAAGACTTTTATGCAGAAATATACATAAATAATATACAACTCAACTGCGCTGCGTGTACTATTGACCAAATCATTAATTAGGGCATTAGATAATGTAAGTAGGTAGGCATTAATTTGTCGAAATAGGGCAAGACATTTTTAGGCATTATGTAATAAAAACCGGGGCTTTGATTGGAATTCGATTTAATAAAGTCATAGCAAGTTCCTAATGCGATGAATATTAGATGTCGATCGTCAAATAGCGGTGAGATGTATCGTCAACTACCTACCTTAACCATTACAGCAGCAGGGAAGAAAACGATCTAAGGAAGATCTATAACGCTTATACCACTTATATTCTTAGGTACGTTACTGCATTATACTAAAATAATGCTGACTATATAGTTTTCTGACTTTTAAAATATTCTATACCTGCATTTAACTAACAGATTTAGCAAATATTGGTACATGCGAACAGAAAGAAAATCGGCAGTTTCTAAATTACTACCCATTAAACAATGTAGGAAGTAGCTTCGGCTGTTTAGGGTCCTTAACAGTATATCAAGTTAATTAATTTTGTTAGTACGTGGACCAAATACCTACTTATTATTTGTACAACTGTTGTATGACACCTACGTATATTATGCGCACGCATATTTTTGTTTTACGTAAGCAATAAATTAATCAGAACAAAATTAATTCTGAAATAAATAATAAAAATAAATAATAAATATTCCGGACAAATCACACACGGTCAACTGATCCCAAACTAGGCATAGCCTGTACTATGGGTACCAGAGACTGATATACATAATAGATTAGTATTTAACACCCAGACACAAAACAAACATCTGTGTTAATCACAAAAATGTTTGAATGAATGAATGAAAATGCTTTATTGTACACCTTGTGGTTGTTGTTTGTCCAGTGCGGGGATCGAACCCGCAACATCTAGCGCAGAAAGCAGAGTTACTACCAACCGAGCTATGAGGCCAGTCATCAAATTATATAAGATAGCATTTAGTTATTCACTTCATAAATATAAATAAGCCCACCTTCTACAATAAACTACAACAGGCGATTTGGGGTTCAAAAGATCGAGAGAACTCAGCCCCAAATGCTGGTCTAACCCACAACGTCAAGTCATTATTTGTTTCAAGTAGTGTTGTGTTCCTGCGGTGAGTAAGGTTACCAGAGCTCTTTAGGGCGGGTGGGGTTCGGCAGGCAACGCATTAGCAATGCTCCAGGTGTTGCTGATATCAATAGGCGACGGTAACCACTTACCATCAGCAGGGCCGTAAGCCTGTTTGCCTCCGTATAATATAAAAAAAACGTCTTATTGCCATTCAAATGTAACCAAGCAAGTCAGCACTATTTTACACGAATTTGAACCATAAATTGATAAAAGGCAAAGTCGCAGTCAAGATCGCAAAGTTGATAAAAGGAGACATGGAGCAACAAACCACCAACGACTGTGACTCTGGAGACAAATGGAGATCAACTATCTGTGGTATTTTGGGAAGGAGTCACGACTCACGGTCCTCGATATGACAGAGGAGGGACAACAAGCTACAACAGAATAAATAATAGTATGATATCACCTACAACCGTAATAATATAACAACCGCTTCGAAAATTTGTTTTGATTTTATGGCCTTAACTCTGTAATTTAAATAATTGTCATCATCGTCATCATCATCAGCCTGAAGAAGTCTACTGCTGCACATATGCCTCCCCCAAAGAGTTCTATGACGCACGGTCTTAGGTAAGCCTATTCCATCCACCGACTTCCCGCTCCTTTAACAATGTCGTCGGTCCATCGAGTGGCCTTCCATCACTGCATCGATCACCCGGTTGGTGGTCATCATTTGAGGACCTTTATTTCCCAACGGTTGTCGGATCTGCGAGCTACGTGGCCTGCCCACTGCTAATTCAACTTGCTAAATCTGAGAGCTATGTCGGTGACCTAAATTAAAATACATTCTACGAAATTCCTCATTTCAGGTTTTATCACGCAGTGAAACTCTGAACACATAGCTCTCTCTATAGTCCGTTGTGCGACTTGTTTATGAGGCCAATAGTTAGCGACCAAGTCTCAGTGCCATATGTAATCAATGGCAACACGCACTGATTGTAGACTTATTGACTTATTATAAATAACTTTATGCTTTTTAAAATTGGTTTATCAATACCTAAATGACTTTTATATCCATTACATTGACATGAAATCGAACTCAAACCCAATGCAGCGCCCTTGCAGGGCAAGATTATAACTAACCTAGAACGTATTACTTAGACTTTATACAAACATGATGCAATAAATGAATATGAATAAATATGCTCTCCCAGCTGCCGATATTGTTGAACAGTATAAGGCCGTGTTCAAACGGAATGCGATATGTGATACAAAACTCGTTTCAAAAAGAGCGTTACATCTACTGAAAGTCAATTTTGAGTTTGACATTCGAGGGTGTGCTATATGTATAGCTCAACGATGTCGCATACTTCTAAAAGTCAAACTCAAAATTAACTTTATTAAAAAGATGTAAGGACCATTTTTAAATAACTTTTAGATGTCATATCGCACGCCGTTTGAACACGGCTTTAGACGTTTCAAAGTGATCCTAGTGATTTTATTCAAATAAACGTATCGAACGACGCTATTTAGTTGTGGGTAGCACTAGGATTTTTACTGATTTAACACCACTTTTTAGCAATTCTTGTCTTTCCTGTATCTAGCTAGACTAGTCTAGCTGTACCTACATACTTTTGTAAAGAGACGTATATTTTTGACTGCGTATGTTGCAGAACTAAGTCTCTTCGATAACAAGTGGTCGACTCGTTGTTGGTGACATCATTTTAGATATTTTTGCTGTAAACATCATGATATTGTGATATCGTCTTAAAAGTTATGAAATTAATAAGTACTTAGTATTGCAAGCGAAAGTATCATTTTTATACAACTAAGGTGGCAAACAATCATATGGCCCACCTGTTGGTAAGTGGTTCCCGTAGCCTATGAACGCTTGCAATACCAGAGGCATCACGCACGCATGCGTGCAGACCTAATTTAAACAGTATAATCAATACTGAAGTTAAAGACACGTAAAGATGCATGAAGACCCAAACAGAGTCGTCTGGCAGGTTATGTACAACCGAGAATAAAAGCTCATTCACACAGTTTTCTTTGTATTTATGTTAAAGTTATGACGTCCCGACTACCCTGATTGACAGGGACGAACGGAAGACTTGGCAATAATATGGATTCTTTGTTGGACAACGGACCCCTAAAACGAACAGTAAAGTGCCACTTACACACGAAACTTGTTAATTATGTCGCAAGTATATTACCACTGTTTATTTTACTTGTTTATAAAATGGTAGTCAGAACCATACAAAGTCTACCTACATGAGCGTGTGTTTGGACAAGGATTGAGAAAAAATGGATGTAAATATTACATAGAATTCGTGGAACGAATGTCACAATTTTCCGTCGTTGAAGAAGTTGCAAGGCCAACTAACTAGCATACAATTGAAAGTAATCATCATCATCAGCCTGGAAGTCCACTGCTGGGCCATATTATGAAGGTTGCAGGAAGTCGGTGGAAAGGCTTAAAAAACACCGTTTGTCTCAATATGGCGGCTTGTAGTCGCCATATTGGATTTTTCAACACTAAACTGTAGGTATCTTATAGTACTATTTACCAAAACTCATCAAGCCGTTGCGGCTGTGTTGACTCACAATAGAACATGTACACATAGGTACCTACCTACATCCATAAACTCGAAAAACATTACCTTCCTTCTGGGCAGTCGTCTAAATACAGGTTTAATAAAAGTCTATGTATAATAGAACTGGACACAAAACAACGGCATCATAGCTTGATTACATAATTACTTATTACACTTTAATACAGTGTCGCGTGCAGCGATTATCCACGTTGGGAAGAAACATTAGGTATTTGCTTATCAATCAGGGTCGCCACAGGGTCGCTCTTTGACATTGTAACTGATAGTACAACCCTGACAAGCATCGTATTTCCTATCACGAGATAATAGTTTTCCATTGATTTCGTCCTTCAGTCTAGTAGAATCCCAAAATAATTAGTCATCATTATCGTAATCATTTCAGCCGTAGGGCTCCACAAACGAACGGTCTTGAGCCTTTTCCATTCCCCGACTTCCCGCAACCTTCACAATGTCATCGGTCCATCGGGTGGGGGCCTTCCAACAGACTGCGTCACCCGGTTCGTGGTCGCCATTCGAGAACCTTTACTCCCCAACGGTTGCCGATTCTGCGCGCTATACCGCCTGCCAACTGCCACTTTTTTAAAAAATCGAATAAAAATTGAGATTAAATGTCAGTCTAATATCAGTGCACATTGAACATTTTATTAGCTTTTTTAAAATTTTTGTATTCAACCTCTTTGGCTACGGGAATTGGTGTTCTTTTGTTTTTATCACGAAACGCTTCAATTGCACTTACGAAAACCAAGGGTATCTTCAATCTGTGGCTAAGCAAATATTTTGTAAATCATTTCCTGTTACCGACGACACGTACCTACTGCTTACTAATCTACGTTTGCGTCAATGAACGTAATCGATCAATATTTATAAAGATAACACTAGAAAAGTTGTCATGAAACTGTTCAACCATTCATTATTTGTACAGGTAGTGTCGTTTGTGTACACATTTTATTGTCCATGTAACCAAGAGCAGAGTACAGAACATTACCTACTGAAGTATATATACACTAGGATACTTACATTATACTATATTTATTCATGTCTAGCTTGGGCCCGCGGCTTCGCTCGTACCTTGATAAAAAGTAGTCTATATGCTATTCTAGGTAAAGAACTCTATCTATTTCATGTTTCATCGAAATTGGTTGAGCAATTACGGCGTGATTGAACAAAAAACATCCAAACATCCTCTCAAATTTTCGCATTTATCATATTAGTAGGATACTAAATACCGCCCGCGGCTTCGCCCACGAGGTACCGTGATAAAAAGAAGCCTATAAGCTATTCTAGGTAAAGAACTCTATCTATTTCAAGTTTCATCGAAATCGGTTGAGCCATTACGGCGTGATTGAACATCAAACATCCAAACATCCTCACAAACTTTCGCATTTATAATATTAGGAGGATAGTAGGAAGGAGGATAGTAGGAAGTAGGATAATTAGGTTTGCTTCCACCATGAAACAACAAGTACCTACAATGTGATTCATAATATTCTCAAAAGAGTATATTCACACCAACTGGCAATTAAGTATGTTCTATTACTTTCGAAAATTCATCATACTTCATTGAAGAATATTTTTGCTGTTGCTGTTAATGTGGTAATGTTGATATCGAACTTCTCGTAAGTTTTATAATAATTAGTTATAAAGATAATAACAGACCAAAAACAGCTTTTGAAATAAATCGGGAAAATTGCTGCAAAATTATATAATTTGTCCCTTTTCTCGTTTCTGGAACGTTAAGGCAACGTCTTGGCGTTATTTAATTGACACACTATCCACGCGGCGATTAATACGGTTTTATGTTGAAATAAAATATTCTCACTTTTCCAACAAGAAAAACAAGTAAAGATTCAGACAGTAACGGTCAAAGCACAGCGCAGACAGTAAGAAAAAGCCCGCGCACCAAAAAGATTGACAAGTGACAGATGGGTTCAAAGTTTTTTTTAGGGTTGCGAATCTAAATTGCCTCGGTTGCCAGCTACACAAGAGGAAGCCGCGTGTTTATCTTCGAATAAAATTCTTATAATAATGATCGATCATCACGGTTAAGCTTGTTTGATCACTTATTATACCAGCCTCTCATTATTCGTACCAATTATGCAGCAAATAAATACATATATTAACCGTTCCATGAATAAAAACAATGATCTTTTCTCAAGATATGATATTTTTGATTCCTCCCTCCCGCAAGGAACTTCAAAAATCTCACAACTTGTTCGATGTTTGGTAATTTCGTTAAAATTAAATTATCATTTCATAGAATTTGTTTGCTGCTTTTTAATCATTGGTTTTACCTTATAGCCTATATACCCTAGTCTTTATTTTTTCTTTTTGAGTTCATTGTTTTGCAAATAAATAAAATAAATTTACATTGTCAATTATCATCGACCAACCAATCGATTGGTTGTTTTTAAACATCTCTAACTGAACAAACCACTGCGGATTTATGACTACACAGTTATTAAATGTAGCCATATTTCAACAAACGGTAGGTATTCTTCGCCAATATACGCTGGAGGCAAAGTGCCAACATTTGTCTCAGTCTTGAATACATTATGGAGTCAAGCACCTTACCACAGATTAATTAGAAATTAATCCTTGAGAAGCATCTTTATTTACCAGTTTCCCCATCTTTTTTAGTGTTCCGTACTCAAAGAATGAAATGACCATACAGTACCACTCCGGGTCCGTCTGAAATCAATAAAAAATACCTAATAGAACAGTAAAATAATAAGAACTTATATTAGAAACGTAATAAATGGATGAGCAAAAAGGTGATATGTTTTTTATAGTTAACACGATTTGTTTGTGAATTTATACAGTAACTACCATTAATTAGTCATATTATATCATGTCTAGCTTATTTTTATACAGCGTCAGGGGGTTTTTACATACAAGACGCTAACTTATAAATGTGTATTATTTATTGAACGCGAACAAAGAATTCATTCCCAATTTCATTTGGATTTGCTGCCAATCAGCAATGCATACAATGCTGAATTTCCAGTTGAAGGGTGGGGTAGCTGGTGGAATTACAGGTACCTACACAACACATATCTCACTCACATATTTTTTGGTCAGCAATGCGTACGTGCTGCCTCTGGATGCAAGCGTCAAAAGGCTACGGTAACCATTTACCAACATGTGGACCACCATAGTTGTATAAATTATATCGCTGATGTCTAATCTAAACTAAAGAATACAAGGTGATTCATAATATGTATACTTTTCCAAAAGGGGTTATTCTGAACCCCATTGACAATAAAGTTTGCTTCACGACTTTTGGAAAAAATTTCATGGAAAAAACACGATTCATAAATCCACAGTTTTGGGGTCAAATTCAATTTATGTTCAACTGTTTTCTTGATGTCGAACTTTTCTTATGTTTAATAATAACTTATAAAGACGATATATTTATGTTGATAGAATAAGGATATATGTTATAGGATGGTATACATGTTATGAATAACCATATATTATTTTCCTAATTATAACTACCCGTATGTTCGCGAGCCGTCCTCGTTTAAAGAGTCAGGATATTTTTATGATTGCAAAAAATCTGACGATTAGATTTAATGTTGGACTGACGTAAGTTTCTTTTAAAATAAACATTCGGGTCTTGTATTAGGTTGAAAAATAATTGGACCAGTCGTGGCCAATTTATAATGCTGATTGGGTCAGGACTATGTAACTACGGCGTATAAATAGATACATTGGAAAAAAATTGAAGATTACCAGAAATTCAATTTTATTAATATTTAGGCAAATATACAGTCACAGTAAAATGTTTTTGTGGTTGATTTTTTTTATAATTATTGACGTGTGCCGTGCGTGACGCAGTTTTGTCATGTTGTTGTGTTCGTTGTCGTTACGTGCACGTGCGTCAACAGTTAAAGTTGTCAAAATGACATTACATTATGAGTTACCTTGTGAACTCCCAGGCTCCATACATTTATGAAACATCTCATATCGACGGCTAAGTTAACATGTTCCTAGGTTCCTACTACCTATCATGTACTTAACAGTACGAAACACACGCACGTACATTAGGTATTTATACTTAAATAAAAGTAGTCTTTGGTAGGTACATACTTCTAATTTTCTCCTCAAAATTGAATATTTGGTGACTGAGAGCTATAAGAGCAGGAGGGCTCATTGTGCAGAGTCCTTCAGGGGAAGTACCTACTGGCACCTTGCCTATAAATTCTGCCAGCAAAGCTTGCAATATAGGTTTAGGTATCCGATGAAATGACAGGCACATGACAATTACCCGCGCATCTCTCAGGAGTCGGCAACACGTGAGTCGTCACTTTGGTATTGCAAGAGTCCATAGACTACGGTAACCACTTTCCAACAGGTAGTCCAGGTAGGCCGTATGTTTACAATAAAAATAATTATTGATTCAGACGCTAGGCGTGACTGTTCGTAAATGTATAGACAAGAATACGAATACTATAGGAATAAGTAAAGCCAAATTCCTGAGTTCCCGACAATAAGATCAGCCTAGCTTAACGCTCGCCTAAGTCTATGCTGTGCAAAACCCATTTACATTAATTAGCAGTTAGTGTATAAATAATCTTATGCTAATCATTTTTTATTCACCATTTATCTACCTCAGTGAAAAATCAGATCCGATCTAAATAGGATACTTAATATGCACTTTTTTATAGAAACTAAAAAAATATTATAATGTAGTTCACAGTATTTATTTTCATTTTTAAAGTTTTACATATCATTAAGCTTTATAAAAACTAGAAACTGTATTGCATTAAAAATACCTGGTGTTAATATAAGCCCGTTCATCAGTATTATTAGTGGTTGATTTATTTTTCCTGTGTTTGTATTAACCAATAGCAGCCCCTGCTTGCAGCTTCGCTCAGAATGAACACGAATAAAAGTAGCCTATATCATTCCTAAAACAAATTTCATTAAAATCAACGTAACAAACCGACTGAGACAGAATCAAAGTTTGATATCCGACACGATATTGTTACTTCAGCCGTGGTGGCCCCGGCTGAAGAATAGGCCCCTCCATATCTACGTATCCGCGGATGTCGTAAGAGGCGACTAAGGGAAAAAAGCTAGGGGATGGGCAGCAGCGTCCCTCATTAACAACAATAGCTCTAACTGCGCTCGCCAACCCGCATGCCCAGCGTGGTGAGTATGGGAAAATCCTACCCACATGATAAGGAATTTGCTCTGTCTGTGGGGGAGGCCATGTTCAGCAGTGGACGTCGAACAGCTGAAATGATGATGATGATGATGATTGTTACTTCAATATCGGACCAATATCCGAAAGTGATATCGAAACGGCAACGTGCAAAAGCCTGAAAATTTTACTGGCACTATCTTTTTAGTAATTTTTTACATGTTCAGCACTAGTACATAGGAGGTACTAATCTTTATTCTGTGGCACTGGACGACCCAGATGACGAAGCTAAGAAAAATAATTTATTAAATTTGACAAAAATAAGTGTGTAATAGTGTGTTTCTACTGTGCGTTTGGTAATGACAGGATACAGACTAACAAGATTGTGCGCTCTCCTGTTATTAAAATAATAGGCACCAATTTATGTCAATCAAAATTAGCTAAACCTATCAAACAAAACTTTGAACTTATATAGAGGACACGCTCATGATTATAAAGTATGATTAGATACTTTTCAGTATCTCGTGGCCTTGGTGTGTGAATAATGGAAGGTACCCCTATTTATCAAGCAAAATAAACTATGTTTCTGAAATTTAATAGTTTCCGATTTCTATTTTAACAATAAAAACAGTTAATATTTTAATATTTAGTTACAATTACACAATAAAATGTAGACTCAACAAATTTAGAAGTGTAAATTCCGTAACTTACTTGTGGCTTCTCCTTCTTTTTCTTCTTCTTCTGAAGAATAAGAAGACTGTTGACTTCATTTTCATTTGATATCGTTACCTGTATCGTATCCTTTTAAAATCATTGAAGGAAACATGAAATGCGTTTTATAGCTTCTGCCCGTGTCTTCGCTCGCGTGGTACCCCGGTAAAGGTAGCATAACGTTGGACTCCGGCTCTGGCGGAGTGGCGTTGTCTTGAGGGAGAGGTTCCTTCCCCTAACCTATTTATTAATTTATATAAAATATGCAAAATTGTTCAAACGGCGTGCGATATGTCATCTTAAATATGTATAAATCTATTTCAAAATGATCCTTACGTCAACTGATTAAAATCAATTTTGCGTTTGACTGCGTAAATTGACAAAAATAAAAAATACTTTATTAGCATTTTTTGAAAAACAGCCCTTACGGTATGGTAATAGGGGATGAAAGTTTATATGGGATTTTTTATCTTTTAAGACTATGAAATTGAAATTTGGCACGCAGGTTCCTTAAGGAGAGTAAACATTTATTGTTAGAGAGATTTAAGATTTACGAAAATTCACGGTGACGGTGACGGGATGGTGACGGGACGGTATGTAGAAGTAGGTAAATACCTGCATAATAAGTGTTACGAGTAGTACTTTGTTAAGGATAATGGAAACGTAGGTTTATACAAAAGTGGACGAAGTCGCGAGAGGGACAGCTAGTAAAATATAAATGACACATTGCAAGCCGTTTGAACACGGTTTTACTCAGTGATTGAGTCTGGTTGAGTAATAAAAGAGGACAGAATCTGGTCAACTACCTTGAACTGAACTCAAAGGCACTCAAAGGCATAAACACAAGAGTAACACGAGGTGGTGACTCGGCAATGATTGAGTGGTAACTCAATCAGTGCATCAACTGTGCAGTTATGGGTTTGTAAGAGAAGTATCGGACGTTCAGCGGCGAGATCGGTCGACGACATAATCTAAGTCGCGGTCTACTTTTGAATTAGACCGTCTCAGTATTGTGGTGAATGGCACAAACTTATGGAGGCCAGCAGTGGGTGAAGTCAGGTTGCGGATAAATAAGAGGAAAATTGATAACTCTATGTAGCAACAAAAAAATAAATTTTGACTTGCGATTATGATAGGTTTGAGGAAGATCCTTACAAGGTTAATTTTGAATTTTAAGTTACCTACTTACTTACTTCATGGATTTATTCTAAGGAAAATATAATCGAGATTTTAATTGGCAATTTATTTCAACATACATATATATAACGCGTTCCGTAATTACTTTAAGGTAAAGGGTTATAGGGATAGACTTAAAGGGTCTCATTACATAAAAATAAAGACGGTCATGTGCTAGATAGAACTGAGAACTGCGCCCTGAGGCTTCCGTACCAATACACGGCATCAGAAAATTAAAATTCCAAGTGTATGAAGTGGCAAACTTATAATTTTTTAAGTTTTTTTTATTGTAGTAGTCAGTAGTCAGTAGTTTTTATTTACACATAAGGAACATAAGTACATACTATTTACTCATATTAAATTATAAAAACAAATAAACAACAGAAACGATTTAAACAAATAATTTTGCGGCAATCTTTCAATTATATTTTTTCAGATTTCCCGAACTTTTATAAAACAGCTGATTGTGGTCTTTTTGCCATCATATAATGATTAAACGTACGAGATGTTTGATATTAAAAGTACTAAATTACCTATCCACTTTTACAGTTTTTTTTTTCAATGAAAAATAACGTATTTCCAAAAGTCGTACAGCAGAGTTTACTACCTATTGGGTGTAGAATAAGCCGCTTTCGGGATAGTATAGATATTTTGCATCACGTTGTTTATATAGTTACCATTATTTATTACCGTTCAAAATTTCAGCATGATAGCACTTTTAGGGTTCCTAGTCCGATTTCGGAACCCAAGAAAATTGATGTGCAATGAAAAGTGATTCAAGCATCAATTATTACTTTAACATAATATCTTTAAATACCCGTGGTGGCCCCGGCCGAAGAATAGGCCCCTCCATATCTCCTACTCATGGATGTCGTAAGAGGCGACTACAGGAAAAATGCTAGGGATGGGCAGCAGCGTCCCCTATTTTATCAACGATAGCTCTAACTGCAATTTCCACCCTGCGTGCCCAGGGTGGTGAGTACTTACTGACAAATCCTCCCACATGATGTAAGTCACTCTGGAAATCTGTGGAGGAGGTCTATGTTCAGCAGTGGACTTCCTACGGCTGAAATTATTAATATCTTTAAGGTGGTAATCATGGCCGTCATAATATAGATAGTATCTAAAGTCGCCACTCCATAGACGAGAATTATCACGTTGATATACAATGTCTCCGGCAAAATTACTAGTTATTTTTTCCTGTTACAAGTTTTTATATTGTTTTATAATTACATAGGTATCTAGCCACCTCGCTAAGTGATCGTTTATAGAAAAGTAGTAGTAAATCATTGAGTAGTTACCATCGCCTGCACTAAGATGTAATCAAAATGATCTTTATTTTTAGTACTGTCCCATCATTTTATAAATTATGATATACATACATTTTAGAGCAGGCGACTGTACTTTCTTGGCTACTTTGTTTCGGTTACTTTACTAACAATAGGTATATATCGGAAAAACGAGACAGATTACTAATTAAGTTACATCTATCAATATAAATAAGAATCAAAGACCAAACTGACTGATTGACTAACAATAAGTTATACCCGGAACCATTTCCCGTACCGTCCCATACCCGGCCATATTAGCTTATTTTCCCGGGTACCACGCGTGCTAAGCCGCGGGCGGGAGCTAGTTCGTAATAAGCGATTATCAAAGCAGTCGTTTAATAGGTCAATTAAATGACAAAACAATAATACCATCATAATTGTACATTTGTACCGCACGCACGCATGCTTATTTATTACACAACATAGCAAGAAAATCTCTTACCTATAGCGATATTGAAAGTTTGTACTGTAGTATTTCAATAATGGTTTTTTTTTTTTTTTATACAACAGAGATGGCAAACAAGCTTACGGCCCACCTGATGGTAAGCGGTTACCGTAGCCTATGAGCGCTTGCAATACCAGAGACATCACGCACGCGTTGCCGACCCCGAACCCCCTTCCCCCCTAAAGAGCTCTGGCAACCTTAATCACAGCAGGAACACAACACTATTTGAAACAAATTATGTTATTTGGCTGCGATCTTCTGTAAGGCGGAGGTACCTCTCCAGGCGGGCTGCTCCAATTCAGAACGAGAAAATCTCGCTGTGCCCTACCTCCTCCTCCTCCTTTTTATTTGAGGGCCCTAAAAGTCAAACTCAAAATTGACCTTTAACTGTACATTTAGGGCTCATTTTGAAATAAATTTCAGATAACTTATTACACGCCATTTGAACACGGCTAAAATCATTACAATAACCGAAACTGGTATTATGTATATAAGTAGGTATATCTGTGGAAAAAACCAGAAATTATGTATGAGCCAAATAAAAATTAAACATGTAAAACAGGTAACCGATGTATTCGTTACTTATATATTATTTATAACTCCAGTTCTAAATATTTAAATAACAACCTGATATAATGATTAAGTATAATATTTTACGAGCCAATTAAAGTCAATTTACTTTAGGTTACTTAATACATACACACTAGGTAGTTTATTTATACAGCGTGCTCCATAAGATCGAGATTGGAGGAGGTAGGGCACATCGAGATTTTCTCGTTCTGAATTGGAGCAGTCCGCCTGAGGAGGTACCTCCGCCTTACAGAAGACCGTAGCCAAATAACATTATTTGTTTCAAATAGTGTTGTGTTCCTGCGGTGAGTAAGGTTGCCAGAGCTCTTTAGGGGGGGGAGGGGGTTCGGGTCGGCAACGCGTGCGTGATGCCTCTGGTATTGCAAGCGCTCATAGGCTACGGTAACCGCTTACCATCAGGTGGGCCGTTAGCTTGTTTGCCACCCCAGTAATATAAAAAAAAAATATAAAAAAAAAATATAACTACTATACTATCACGAAAGGGGCTTTTTCTATAAACAATATTATTCATCATCATCAGCCTGTAGAAGTCCACTGCTGGACATAGGCCTCCCCTAAAGAGTTCCACGACGAACGGTCTTGAGCCTTCTCCATCCACCGACTTCCCGCAACCTTCACAATGTCGTCGGTCCATCGGGTGGGGGGCCTTCCAACACTGCGTCGCCCGGTTCGTGGTCACCATTCGAGAACCTTTACTCCCCAACGGCTATCGGTTCTGCGAGCTATATGGCCTGCCCACTGCCAACAATATTATTAATAAACTTAATTTATACATTTTTATAGGTACATATAAATAAATATGAAAAGAAACAGATAGTAATCAACCTGTCCTACGCGACTTCCACGTCTTCAGCTACTAAGCTACTACTATTTCACCCCGTTCAAGATTACTTTTGAGACCAAAGATAGCCCATGTCCTTCCCCAGGATATAATATAAAATATAAATTAATTAATTTTTTAACGCAGATCTTATTTTTTCAAAATCGAGCCCGTAACTCCTAACATCACTTTTCGATTACTCTCACGGTTTCCGATTTCGCCTCAGTGGTCCTGAACAAAAAACTCACCCTGTAGACAATATTATCCTTGTTAAAGATTATATTGTATTAACTTTTTTGATCTTATGCTCGTTGTAGTTTGCAAAATTACCTAGGTAGGTATATATAAATAAATATTCCGGACATATTCACACGGTCAACTGATCCCAAACTAGGCATAGCCTGTACTATGGGTACCAGAGACTGATATACATAAAAGATATATATTTAACACCCAGACACAGAACAAACATCTGTGTTCATAATCTATCTCCTTGCCAATTTTAATTACGATCCGTTCAGCCGTTTAGTCGTGATGAGGTAGCAAACAAACAAACAGTAAGAAAGTATAGTAAGTATATATGGATCTAAGAAAAATAGTAAAAGATTTATATTCGACTAGCCTCATAGCTCAGTTGGTAGTAACTCTGCCTTCTGCGCTAGAGGTCGCGGGTTCGATTCCCGCTCTGGACAAACATTTGTGTGATGAACACAGATGTTTTTTCCGTGACTGGGTGTTATATATTAATCTATTATGTATGTATATCAGTCTCGGGTACCCATAGTACAGGCTATGCCAAGTTTGGGATCAGTTGACCGTGTGTGATATGTCCGGAATATTTATTAATTTGTTTATATATACCTACCTACCTAGGTAATTTTGCAAACTACAACGAGCATAAGATCAAAAAAGTTAATACAATATAATCTTTAACAAGGATAATATTGTCTACAGGGTGAGTTCTACAGGTTTTTTGTTCAGGGCCACTTAGGCGAAATCGGAAACCGTGAGAGTAATCGAAAAGTGATGTCAGGAGTTACGAGCTCGATTTTTAAAAATATAAGATCTGCGTTAAAAAAAGTTGAAATATATTTTAAGTTTTTCACAAAAAAAGAATTTGTTGATGATTTTTTTTGTATTTATATGTTCTATGTTTGATTTTAAATAAATAAATGTATGATAACAATGTGTATAATAATCATAATCATAATCATTTATGATTATTATTATGATTATGATTATTATATTATATGTGTATAAAGTTGTTGGAACACCTTCAAAACAGCAAATTTATAAATTTATCAATATTTATTTATCGAAGGTTTATTATTTCGGTCGGACTAGCAAGCAAAGCAACTAATTAGACTTTATACACATAGTTATCATACATTTATTTATTTATTTACAAAAAATAACCCAAACATGATTTTTTTTCCAAAAACCTACATTTTCTGTGTAAATAAATTTAAACTTTTTTAATGCTGATCTTATTTTTTTCAAAATCGAGCCCGTAACTCCTAACATCACTTTTCGATCACTCTTACGGTTTCCGATTTGGGCCTGAAAAAAAACTCAACCTGTATATCTATATTAACCTATCTAGGTTTATATTGGTACAAACGCCGAATATGACATGTAAGTATGTAGTGATAGTTTTTAAATGGATGATAATTTATGTTTCCTTCTTATCATTCAAAGAGCATAATAAAAGAGAGGTCACTGTCATGTCATATAAAGAGGGCAAGGAGGTTGCCCTAGAAAGGGACAAATTGAGTCTGTATGGGATGTCTCCCATCCCATAAGCACTGGTAGACATTCCCTGAGACCTCTATTAGATATCTATACCTATTGTAGGTATAGCGTATTTTATTGGCAATAATAGATGTTATATGGCACAACTAAGTCGTGGGAACATGATTGTTTCAAATATTACAGGTGCTCACCGGGAGTCATCATCATCATCATTTCAGCCGTTCGACGTCCACTGCTGAACATGGCCTCCCCCACAGACAGATCAAATTCCTTATCATGTGGGGGGATTTGCCCATACTCACCACGCGTATCACCGGGAGTATTCTCCTGTAATGTAACATTTTAGATTCGATTTTGAGCATTACGTTACAATTCTGCCTCCCTGAATGACAAGCATTCGCCTGTAATGTAACATTTAGATTCGATTTTGAGCGAGGGCACTCTGCGTCCGCGTCACGGTAGTACCTACAAGTGTTGTGCATTGATGTTACAAGTTGTATCAAAATATTACAGATTGTATAATTACAGGTTGCGCACTGCAATGCTCTTCTCGTCCCTCACTGATGTAATGTAACGTTACATTACAGGCGAATGCTCTCAGTGAGGGAGCACCTTTAAATATAACATGTTTTAACCAAGAAATTACATATATGTATAAAATTAACCAAAAAATTATAGTGCAAAAAAATGTGTTCGAGCGATTATAGGCATACCACCTTGGGAATCATGTAAGCCTATATTTTCAAAACTGAATTTATTGCCATTGCCTAGCATGTATATTTTGGAAACAGCTAAATTTGTTCAGGAACATAGTTACCTTTTTGTAAAAAAAGGTAACTATGTTCGCGTGATATTTACCCGATAGAATCAGAAATCCAGATAGAATTGTTTTGTCAAGAATCCCTAGAACAACGCTTTATAAGAAAAATAGCTAAGTTATGTGTGGAAAAATATTTAACAAAGTTCCACCCAGTATTAAAGAACAACCAATCAATGTTTTGTAAAAAAGTTAAAGAAATGGCTAATAGAAAAATCATTTTATACTGTGTCAGACTTCTTGAGCCATGCATGACCAAAGATAACGCCATTCTTACTGACCTTATATGTATATTAAGCCATTATAGATTCTTTAAAATGTGAAGTATGTGAAACAGCTTATTGTTAAGACCTATGTACAACCATGCTAGCAAAATAAATCATTTCATTCATTCATTCATTCATTTCATTCATTCATTCAAAAACGTCTTATTAGCTGTAGAGTATTATTATTTATACTATTGACGTCAACTTATTTCATTTAAGCACGTGTTTTTTGACTCTAACTGACCTATAGACCAATGAGAGAACAAGGACAATGAATAGAAGCAGAATACATCTTGATCTGCCATCTTAGTCATGAAGATTTTTTTATATTTTTAGAATGTACCTACTAGTCATGCCATTTCATTTGATACGAAACACGATATGTTCTTTTTTGAGGTCAGATGTTTGGGTGGATCAGAATTGCGAGTGTTTTGTACCGACTTTTGCGTTTTGTTCATAGTGAATTAATAGTGACGTCATCGAGCCTACTAACTTGCGACCGCAGCTTTGATCGTATGGTACCTTGATACAAAGCCTATATGCTATCCTAGCTAAAGAACTCCACCTATTTCAAGTTTCATCGAAATCGGTTAAGCCGTTACGGCGTGATTGAACAACAAACATAAAAACATCCTCATAAACTTTCGCATTTATAATATTAGTAGGAAACGATAGATAAGAAGTAGAATTACTTAGTAGGAACATGAAGATGCTTCATTTGACACCTCATTTGTCAGTAGTTCAGAGGCTATGAGATTATCAAAGGCTATGAGGAACAGGCGTAGCTTCACCTAGTTTCTAAGATGTTTCAAAGTGATCCTAGTGATTTTATTGAAATAAACGCCTTTTGACTTTGACTTTGACATTGATGAAAATACATAAATGGACTGTAAAAGACGTAACCATCCGTAAATGGGTAATAATAACTAGCTGACACGTGATTTGTATCACTTCAAATCTACTGAGTGCCGAGTGCACGTTTTGTGCGCTGCTCCGTGTATACCTATGTTTAGAGATTAGGTACAAAAAAAAAAACCAGACATACCACACACGGTCAGCTGATCCCAAACTAGGCATAGCCTGTACTATAGGTACCAGAGACAAAAATCAAGTCTAGTCATGATTCTAAAAACAGTATAATTGGCCCCTATTTTTCTTCTATTCGAGATATATATATTTTTTTTTTTATGTTATACGGAGGCAAACAAGCTTACGGCCCACCTGATGGTAAGTGGTTACATCAGCAACACCTGGAGCATTGCTAATGCGTTGCCTGCCGAACCCCTCCCCCCCTAAAGAGCTCTGGCAACCTTACTCACCGCAGGAACACAACACTATTTGAAACAAATAATGTTATTTGGCTGCGATCTTCTGTAAGGCGGATAGTAGTTAGGGAACACACACGAAGAGGTGTTAATAAGGTGTCAGCGCGTCAACCTATTGTGTAGGTAATTAGACTTCATTGTGGATAATCGGATAATCACAGGCATTTCGATTTATTCGCTTGCTTCTTTTTCCGGGAATCTCGTAAGACAACAAACATCTCTCAGCTAATGTCTGTGGTTTGTAACCTAATCTTTTCCACATCCCATCGAAGATCTTTTGTAAGGGAATATAATGTTTGTTCCAGAAAAGAAGACTATTCTCAAGGGTGTGTCGGGGCTGTTCAAATCCGGTCAGCTCACGTGCATAATGGGTCCATCTGGTGCCGGCAAGTCATCGTTGCTCAACGCCCTTACAGGATTCTCGTAAGAATATTTTAAACTTTTTTTCAAATATAAAGCCCGATTGCTAAACCTTAGCATTTTAACCCTGGTATTCATCACTGAACCATTTTTTTATTTCACTCACTCAATTACGGCAATTGCTTCATTCGTCGTTCAGTTTGATGTTGATCCGATATCGATTCGCTTATCGCAATCGCTGTAAAATATGATTGAGTGAAACAAAAAATTGGTGGAGTGAATTCTGGGAATACCAGAGTAAATCTATCTACGATTATGAACCATATTTATTTACCTTACCTTTAATCCATTAAACGTTAAAAGTTATGTTTTAGGTACCGGGTAATGCTTTTTTGCGTGAAAAATTGCAGGGAAATGCACGGAAAGCCGTTCCCATTTTCAAATACAAACGATTCCTCTATTCCTATATGGATTAAGGCTCTTTCTCCTTACAGGAAACTAAGGCAAAGGTCAGATTGAATGACATTGTGCATAGCATCACTAATCCTAGAGAAAGTAAATTGAGGACGTTTTTATAATTCTGCGCAGGCACATACTCATTACAGTTTCATTAACATGATTTCTCAAACAGAACACAAGGCGTGTCAGGCACAATCCGAGCCGGCGACCGGATCTGCGAGCTGAACAAGACCAACAGCCTGAAATACCTGAGGGCATACAGGAAGAAGTCCTGCTACATCCTACAAGATGACCGGCTGAACCACCTCTTCAGCGTACGCGAGCTGATGCAGTTTGCAGCGGAGATGAAACTGGGGAATACTATCACGCATGATCTAAGAGCTAACGTTGTAAGTTACTAAGAAGTGTAGTCAAGACGACTCGAGTTGAGTTGAACGGTTTTCTAAACATACATTATTAAACTAGATCACAAAATCTGCTATCTGGCTATCTTTCTATGAGTTTCATAGCCAGATAGCAGAAAAGTACCTAACGCGCACGCGTCCGTAATGTTCGTGAGGTACTCCTAGTCATCGGTAATAACTTTTATGAAAAACATTAGTAGGTAACGCGTCTTTTCAAGGAACTTGGTAAAACGAATGCTTATAACTTTTGTCATAATTAACCAGTTATGCAGTATACTCTACTTGAGGGAAATAAAACTCGAGACATAATGAGATTTGAAAAATCTTTTTCGAAGAAAAGCATGTACTATTTATAAAATAATCTTAAATAATCTTTGTATGGACTTCGGTTATTCATCACAGTAATGTGACACATCTGAATGTTAGTCAAGTTTAGCCCTTGACTAGACGGCTTACCTCGGAGGACGGACCCCGTGGTTTTTTTGGCCGTGGTGGCCCCGGCTGAAGAATAGGCCCCTCCATATCTACCTATCCGCGGATGTCGTAAGAGGCGACTAAGGGAAAAAAGCTAGGGAATGGGCAGCAGCGTCCCTCATTAGCTCTAACTGCGCTCGCCAACCCGCATGCCCAGCGTGGTGAGTATGGGCAAATTCCCCCACATGATAAGGAATTCGCTCTGTCTGTGGGGGAGGCCATGTTCAGCAGTGGACGTCGCGTCGTATTGCTGAAATGATAAAAAAAAAAAAAAAAAAAAAATAATAATAATTTTGGAGATATAATATGAAAACCGGTGTTCTCATATTTAGTATCGACTATGTACAGAATCTAATCCAATGGCGTATGTAATGACGTAACAGACGAGACGACAACTGACGGCATCATCCGCTTAAAAAAATTGAAAACTCCGTGTAAAATCAAAAATGGAAAACCCTGAAAATTTGCATTAAAACAACGGATAAGTGCTTAAGTATTTCAGTAATTTTGTTTCATGTTAGTGCCAAAGGTTGACAAGATGACAGGTCCCGTATTAACTCAAAAAATCAAAACACCTGACGTCATATTTACTAAGTGACGTTGTTAACCCTTTTTTTGCCCAACGACATGGTGAGGAAAGTCGTTGCCTTCAAAGAATGTTGTGGTATGATTGCCTCGACAGATTGGCTACCTACATTAACCAATTAAATTATACAAAATAGGTTTTTTTTTTATGATTGTCGATGGTTCGATAACGCGATTTTAACTGATCAAATAAATAATAATGTATGGATAAATTTTCAGTGTTTCCACGTTAGTGATGTTAATCGCTGCGTAACAATTTCGATGACAGTTCCGATTGTAGAGACTACGCCATTGTCTTTTGTTTGATACCTATGTTGTGTTTGTTGTTTTTTACCTATGTTTTTGAAATAATGTATGTATATTTTGTCAAGGATACATCGCATAATTACCATACCTACATTTAATAGTGAGTTTTTTCCAGTGCTTGCAATCTCGCCAACGTAACAATTTCTGCCAAAGAGAATAAGACAAGATTGTACACGGCAACATACTAAAAATCTGGGTATATTTATCGCCTTTTTTCCGTCTGCGAAAGGTAGAGAGCTAACTCCACTGAATAAATAGTACAGGGGCGAAGGATTCGGTTTTGCGGCATCGGTCGTAAGAGACCACTACCTTTAAAATCAGTCAAGAGTTATTTTGTAGAAATAAGTAACGTCACATTGCGCGCTAATTTTCACTCACTCTCTAACTTTTATTTTATTCAAAATACGGAACCGGTGCTGCTGCGTAAACGAAGTAGTAATATGATTTTTTTACTACTATTTATGTTTTAGAGTTACAAAAGCTTTTTTAATTTTTCTTTTTTGCCCCAAATATTCAAGAGTAAACGTTTAACCATACTGAAGCTTGTAGACTTACCTACCTAGTTAAATTCACTCTGTAAGTAGGTGTTATAAAAATTGTTATAATAAAGTTACCAACAGCTACAAAAAATGTTTATCAATCAGTCACCGCGATCTTAATAGTCCTAAAATTAATTATGTAATTAGTACTTATGTGGTTAAAATTCATGGGAACTAAAACACAACTAATAAACTTGAAATTATAAAGTCTTAATTACCTATCATCATAAACTTTCTTTCAGGCGACTTATGTTATAAATAAAATAAAAAGTACCTACCATAGTCTCAGACTATACATTAGTATTACCTACAATATTATTGACGCGGGTTCGATTCCCGCACTGGACAAACATTTGTGACTAACACAGATGTTTGTTCTGTGTCTGGGTGTTAAATATATATCTATTATGTATATCAGTCTCTGGTACCCATAGTACAGGCTATGCCTAGTTTGGGATCAGTTGACCCTGAGTAATAATGTCCGGAATATTTATTTATTTATATCTATGATAAGGAATTTTGTATTCATGCCGCTACCCCAAAGCGTACTCTTTCATATCCTACCCTACTAAAGAGGGGTTCAAACGGCGTGTATGTCATTCAAAATGTATTTAAAACGATCGATCTACTGAATAAAGTCAGTTTTGGTTTGTTGAAATTTACGAGCTTGCAATATCGTTGAGCTATATCGCACAAAATTCAAAAAACTCAAAATCAAATCCAATGTCAAACTCAAAATTAACTTTAATGAGTATCTGTATGTAAGGATCATTTTGAAATAAATTTCAAATGTATTTTAGATGAGGTATGTTTTATGATTGACAAATAGTTAGAGATTGGCACTGAAAATTTTGGCTTCTGCAGTAATAATTTAGAAATTCCAAAAAAGGTATCTATTTCTAATGCTGACTATACCACGAAATATTGTACCATAATACAGGTTTTGCTAATAGAATAGATAATTAGGCATTAATTTCCGTGGTGGCCTCGGCTGAAGAATAGGCCCCTCCATATCTCATACCCGTGGATGTTGCAAGAGGCGACTAAGGGAGGAAGGCTAGGGAATGGGCAGCATCGTCCCCTTTTTCACAACGATAGCTCTAACTGCGCTGGCCAACCCGCGTGCTCAGCGTGTTGGGCAAATTTCCCCCACATGATGGGAAGTCGCTCCGGAAATCTGTGGGGGAGGCCGATGTTCAGCAGTGGACTTCAAACGACTGGAATGATACTTACAAAAAGTTGTTTCCCTTAAAGATCAAAGAAGTTCTGCTCAAGCTAGGGTTGTCCGGAACAGAAGACACGCGATGCGGGAACTTGTCCGGTGGTCAGAAGAAACGGCTCTCTATCGCAGTTGAACTAATCGACAATCCTCCTGTAATCTTTCTTGACGAACCTACCACGTAAGTATCGTAATGTATAGTTTGAACCATAGACAAGTTTGAACCATAGATAAGCTTGTACCATAAGTTTTAACCTCTACGTAAAAACACAGGCATTCATTGGATGTACGTCCAGGATTAAAACCGATGACCTTCGGATGTAGCTGAACACTAGTTGCCCTAGTCACTGGTTTTTGCTTCGCCATTTTCGTTCCGTTACACGTACTTTGATGCATATTTATACTTCACTTTATTGTTCTATTCTATTTCCACCCTCGCTGTTTGAATTTCTGCGTAAAACGGATCGAAAATTATAAATAAATCAAAATGTAAACGAGAACATTTAAGACTCGATTCAGCTGAGAATAGTTTAAGTACCGTTCTTGAATAAAAGCTATGTTTGAGAAGAGATTCAATACTTAAGTAGAGTTCAGCTGATCTGTAATTAAAACTATGCTTGAGTCCTGTCTCTGAATACGAGCCTAGGTGATATGATGGCCAGAAAAGGCCCGATGACCATAGGTAAAAGCATTAAAGTCAGCCTAAGAGGCCCCTTCCGTGCGCATGAATCCTCGAATTTTTAGGTTTTAGGATATAGTGGTTTTCTTACTATGTTTTAATAGTTTGCCGGTTTTTGTAGGGGCGCTTTACGTGACACCATACAAAAACCTCAGTACCTATAGCGCACATAAATTTCCCTAGATATATGGTATGTAAGTTGGAGTGGTTATTTGAAACGGTCGTGAGTCGTGGTGTAGCCTACACCTTATAGATAGCTTACCTGTGTAGTTAGCTAAGCCGCAAACAAAAATAACGTGGAACGAACAGACTGACTGGCCTCGGACGACCGTCGGGGGCAAATCCCCGTCCCCTTTTTTTATACAGTTCCTAGTCCTACATTTGTATTAAAACATGCTGAGATCTTAAAAAGCTGGCTATGATAACCAAAGCTCAGCGCAGTTTGGTCCGCTTCGGTGCTTCTCGGTCCCGGTTAAGTCATGATAAACATGAGTTTTAGTTTTATTTAAGTGGACAACGCCACTTTCCTACCTCAAACGAACTTGCTTGCTTGGAATGGAAAAACGCAACGTGTGTAGTAAGACACGCAACTTACCTGGGTCACCGATGGCAGCCTAACCCCCAGAAACGAATACAAGTCAATTAATTGTTCCAGCGGTCTCGACAGCCTCACCTCAATGCAATGTATGACGATGCTGAAAAACCTCGCCCGTGATGGCCGAACCATTGTTTGCACTATACACCAGCCCCCGGCTTCTCTCTATTCCATGATCGATCAGGTAAGCGTTCTTTTTGGTTCACTATGAAGAAAAAAAAAGTAAGGCCTTGTCTTATCTGGAGGATTTATACAGCGCCATGTGGAATTTTAACTCACTTAGGTAGGTAATACGAGGAAGCAGCTGCATGACCGAGACGCTGATGAACCTCTTTAATGCACTGTCTATCTTTGAGTTTAAAATAATATAATGGCAACAGCTAGTTCTCATTATAAAGACGCACGGTGGACAACGAAACCTCCATACTACATCCACAAAAACGTACCACTTCTGGGCTCATTTGCACCAGCTCGTAGCTGCAGTCACTGATTGCATTATATTTTCAGGTTTACATCCTAGCAGAAGGCATGTGCATATACAATGGACAGAGTGGGAACACCGTCCCCTACCTCGCAGCCTTGGGGCTACAGTGTCCCAAGTACCACAACCCGGCTGATTATAGTAAGTAATAAGCTGCAGCAAAGAGCAGGATCTGATTGGCTGCACCCAACACATCGTGCGATCGGTAGGCTCGAATGGTATACATTTTAAGAATCCCCTTGTATACAGCGTCAGATAGCATATTTTGAAACATGGCCATAATAACGGGACGCTCTTTAGAGCCTGAGGCATTATGCTTGCCCAGGTCTAGCACCTATGCTATCGTCTCAGCTTAATCGGACTATTCGCCTCAAAAACATCATTCATAATGGTTGAATCTTGGTGGTTGCATGCAAACACACAACTTCTAATCCAGCAGGGCTATTTTAAAACATCGGAAACGTCAGCATTTCCCAATCCAGCACTAAACCAAGATCTCAAATCAAAAATAATTTCCGATATTTTAAAAATAGCTCTGCAGGACTCATATTAGGTGCCAGCCATCTCTCCATCGCTGTTTGGTCGCGGTCAAAATGTCAAAATTACATTAAATATTCACTTTGTTGATTTCAAGTTTCAAGCAATGAATTCTTGATTCCTCAAACAAGTTCCGGGAAACCAGTTTACTTTTATTAGGATCAACAAGTTTAAAATTAAATTCAACTTATTTTCTACATTTATCTACAGACAGATATAGGTTTATATAGTGCCAAGCAAGCGGTCCAAGCGATTCGTTGTATTCTATCCTGATGGCTAGTAGATAGTCTATCATCTTCTTGGCGATTACATTGAGATAAGTCCTCGTATTCTTTAGTGGATATTCTACTTCACTCACACCAGTGGCGGATTTACACATTTTCCAAGTATAGGTTGTTAAATTTTTGCCACCCTTATTTTTGTTTTAACATAGAATAAAGAAGTTTGCGTTGCCGTTGAATGTTCAATCAAAGGGAAGAGGTACATCATCGGAAAAATGTCTAGTAGATAAGCTTCTTTATGCAAGGCATCAATCCCGTTTTAAAAGTTAAATCATTTGAATTTCTGAATAAAAAACTGTCCACTAAAATGGCACCATTCATAGGACATTCTGTAAAATTAAATCTCTTTTTAAATTTTCCATTCAGCTTAAAAACTAGTAGGTAAGTAATCTATCTGTGCCTCACTTAGACCTAAAAATAGTACATTACTTGACAGGTTATTAATGTAGTTTTTATTTCAGACTTAATGGACCTACCTATTTGAAAAAGACAATTTATTTTAGAAGCTAACGTATCCGGCTTATGAATAAATCCGGATTATTAATAAGTGGATAGCTGGGTACCTACATATATACATATATATTTATAGGGCTTAATTCCAAGACCATCTACAGTGTTAGTACCTTGCCATAACAAATCTTGAGCACGATAAAGCTCTTTTCAGATAAAGCTCTTTTCAGAATGAAGGCTTTGATCATTGGTGCTGACTGCTGTCTATCTCGGGATCATCGCGCAGAAACTACGCTCTAGCTAGAGGTTCTAGGAGATAAAATCACGTTTAACCGCTGCTCGAGTCATTCCCCGTTACAAAAAGGTTAAAGCTCGAGCTAAAAAAATATTCATGCAGTAATTTTTAGTTGCATTAGTAATACAATTAAATATTACCACCTACCTGGTTATGTAGATATTTTATTTAAATCGTCGATTTAATAATGTCAATGAAATAAACTCCACGCTTATCCGCTATAACCTCCACACATTATTCGTTTCCGGCTTATTTTTAAGAAATACCTAAAAGTGTCAGGTGGTTTTCAAAAACCAGGTAGCAAATTTAGGTATGCAGTAGTTAAGAAATAATTTTAAAAACTGCTGCATTTTCATTATTTCAAGGACAAGACTCGTATAAAGGCTTGTATTCATAGATGGCGCAGGCGCCGGAATACTAACATAATCATCATCAGCCTGACTGCTCCACTGCTGACCATATGCATCCCCCAAAGAGTGACACGACGAACGGTCTCCATCCACCGACCTTCCCAAACCTTGTCCATCGGGTCGGGGGGCCTTTCAAACTGCTTCTTCCTGTTCGTGGTCACCATTCAAGATCATACAATACTAACAGAAAATTTAAGTTATTTCCGTAGATTGAGTGACCAAGTTTTATGAGGACTAAAAATAACGACAAAAAATTTCTGTCTGCTAAATTAATTGATAATCGGCAAGGACGTACAATCTAGCGACACTCTGTAAGGACCGTAAGTCCTCAATTTGTTTTTTTTTTTTTTTTTTTTTTATACAACTGAGATGGCAAACAAGCTTTCGGCCCACCTTAAGCGGTTACCGTAGCCTATGAGCGTTTGCATTACCAGAGGCATCACGCATGCGTTGCCGACCCCTCCCCCCTCCCCCCTAAAGAGCTCTGGCAACCTTACTCGCCGCAGGAACACAACACAATTTGAAACAAATAATGTTGTTTGGTTGCGATCTTCTGTAATTCTTCTGATCTTCTGGTTGATTGAACTTTCCTCACATAAATTTCTGATAGTGTGCGGATAGCTTACGAGTGTATAGGTTTAATAAATTAGAATATATCTATTCCATGTCTAACTGGCCCACCCACAACTTCGTTCGCGTGTTCAATTATGTTCCTTCCTACCTTGACTCCTAATGTTATCTAGCTCGCATAGTATTTGAATTGACAGCTAGGAACAGGAACATACAAACTGTTCCTAGCTGTCCTGCCTAGGGATTTTACGTTATTCCGGACATTTTTTAAATTTTTCTTTTCCTATGAAACTTTCTCGAACTGCAAGAAACATTTCTAAATTGGTCCAGCCGTTCTCGAGTTTTGCGCCTAGCAGCACATTTTTATTTAAGGTATATAGATTAGGATCAGCATTAATGTCAATACCACCAGCGTTTTGGGGACGCTTCCGAATAGTAGTGATCAGGATCAACAGATTCTTCGCAACGGTCTTTATATAGCTTAATTAACTGTTTCTTGTGTAGGTATTATCAAGAATATTTAGTTGGTAATTGTAATTATACTACAGAAAAGATTATATTGTTCTTGTTAAGAAAATTGTTTGTTTAAGAGGCCTACCAAGCGTCGCGCCTTCAGCGATTTTGCCCGTGTTTCGGCGCGGCGCGGCGCGGCGCGCGGCTGCGGCGGACTAAACTCAACTCTCTTGCATGGTATAGGTATAGTAGGTATAGGTTATGTAGTCATTAGGAAGGTAGGTACGGCACGGCAGGTGTGAAAGTATTATTTTGCATTTTCGACTAACTTATCATAACAACACACATCTATTTATACCAGCGTGGCAATTCCGCCAGCGTCTTGGGGACGCTTCCGACTGGTAGTGATCTGGATCAGTTGAGCTATCTATAGATCGTTTGTAACGGTCTTTAGATGGCTCAACTGTTTCTTGTGTATTTTGTAAATATTAACTTGTATTAGTTTTAAGTTTCTTTCTGTAAATAAAGTTATGAATAAAATTAATTTATACCTAACAATGATGTTCAGTATAAATAGATGTGTGTTATTCTGGCAGTCACGCAAGCGTCACGCAGGTCCCTAATGAAGATAATTAGCTTACCTTACAGAGTTGATCCTGATCTGTTTATTTTTTACCTCAAAAAAAATGAGAAACCAGTGATACAAGTTTGTTGAGTCTACTAATTAACGTATTAAAATGCGCAATTATGTCCAGCTTGCGAATTAACGAAGCCGGAATACTTCAGTACTAAGTACATAGCCTTCATATTATATTCATATTTATTCTTTACTCGCTTCCGCTATAGGCTTCGCTTGCATCGCACCCGGATTAAAAGCATAGGTTATTCTAGGCTATTTACTGTCTTTCGTTCCAATCCATTCACATCTTCAAAAACATCTTTACAAACTTTATTGCAAATTGTTTATAGAATAGGCGCCTTTTGGGATGACATACATATTATGAATCACCTTGTTAAGTCATACAAAATCCACTTGGCCACTTAATGATCCATCCACTACAAGCAAGTAGTAGGTACAATCTTGCATGCCATTATGGCTGTTATTATTATTCCACTATTTGCTCTCGTTTAGCTACTTAATGTTTTAAATAAGACTCAGAAAGACTCGCTTACTTAAAACTGACGCTAAATATGTCTAACTGAAGTTATCTGTTTTAGTTTTGGAGATCGCAAACGGTGAATACGGCAAATTCAACAACATTCTAGCAGAAAGGTGCTCACAGGACAAAACATCACTGCCTATAACGTCGCCTGTCATCGATAATGAAAAGAAAGTTCAACATAATGACAAGATATCCGTTATTGTGCGAAGACCTCACGAGCTCTACAAATTCGGAGTCCTGTTCAGGCGATGTCTTATACAGCAGTATAGAGACTGGGTAAACATTCCTTAACTAACTGACGATTTACGAAATTTCGGCCAAGAATGAAGATAGTTTCTCGAATGATTTGTGACGAAAAATCGCAAACAAGATAACCCCAGGCGTAACTCGTAAACTTGACATGAATACGTGTTGGTTTAGGTACCTAAACGATTCGTCTTTTTTATATGTCTCGAGAATTGAACGTTCAGAGACCAGAGTCTGTAATGTTCGTAAGTTTGTGAGTGGTGATTTTTATTTATTAATAATAATACATATTCCGGACATATCACACACAGTCAACTGATCCCAAACCTCCGAGGTACCTCCCAGGCGGGCTGCTCCAATTCAGAACGAGAAAATCTCGCTGTGCCCTACCTCCTCCTAAACTCTCTCTATATAAACGAGAGTTAGGTAGTTTTGTGCGACTGACCTTGTAAGGCCTGCACCCAAACGATCGTTTGGGGGGATTTGCCCATACTCGCCACCCTGAGCATGCGGGTTGACGAGCGAGATAAAGCTATTATTTATAGGGAAGACTGCTGCCTATCCCCTATTGTTTTACCTTAGTCACCTATAACGACATCCACGGGTAATTGAGGGGCGTATTCTTCATCCGAGGTCACCACGGCGATTCTGACCCATTGGATATACTCAATGGATATAACAGTGGGCATATCGGAAATTGTAATTAAACCGTTTTCAAACACTCTAAATTTTCCTTTGTTCTTTTACAGACGGTCACCCATCTGAAAGTGGCGCTACACGTGTTGATCGGTGTACTTCTCGGGCTGCTGTTTGAGAAGGCTGGCAGTGACGCTTCGAAGACGGTCAGCAATCTGGGTTACTTGTTGGTCTCCGTGGTATATCTGTGCTACACATCGCTTATGCCTGCTGTGCTTAAATGTGAGTTGTTGATGTCTTTTGTCGCAAGCGGCGTATAAAATAAACATTGGAGCGAGCGTAGACGATCCCTACAGTTCAGCCGAAGTATCTAAGCAAACGTGAAGATCGCCGTTTACGCAATGAGCTAGCCGAAATAAATACAAGGTGATTCATAACCCACCCAATTGGCATTAAAGTTTGTTAAAAGACTTTTGTTAATTCAACAAATCAGTTCAAACGTAATTATTTTGCTGTTTTAGGAAAGCAATCTTGATATTTAACTATCCGTTCACCCCTCCGACTCTTCGCCCAATGGATCGCCAATATTTTTGTAGCGGGAAGTCGGTGGACGGAGAAATATCATAAAGAAAAATTCGAAATCATAAGGCTGTTATTTAAATAAAATCACAATAATCACTTTTTGTACGTTTAGTAATATATAAGTTCCGGAAATAAAACTGTTTTCTTATAATTTTTTTATAGAATAAGCCCCTTGCGGGATAATATACATAAATGAACCGCCTTGCTTGTATAGAAAATAATCACTTTTCGTACGTTCAGTAATTAGTTACAAAGATATTGAAAGCCAAAAACAGATAATTTGAACAAGTTAGGGAAATAAAACTGTTTTCTTATATATATGTTTATAGAATAAGCAGCTTTCGGGATAATATACATAAATGAACCGCCTTGTTTGTATATAAATATGATATCTCACTATAATAGACGCTTCCTAGTCTAGTCTTCACCAGGATTGCCTCTAGCTCTTACGTTACCCACTTAGCGAGACTGATATTAAATTTTATTTGCAATTTGCTGTCTGACTTGTTTCCTTCCAGCTCGTTTATCAAGTTATTTCGGAACACCAAGTCTTTATAAGTACTTACACCTACACGGGTTTTTTTTTTTGCAAGTTTACGTGGCTTTTTCTGAACACATATATAAAACCAAGAAGAACCAAGGTCGCCGACATAGCTTTCAGAATCAGCATGTTAAAGTGGCAGTGGGCAGGGCATAGCTCACAGAATCAACAACATTGGGGAATAAAGATTCTCGAATGGCGAACGCGAATTGGGCGACGCAGTCTAGGAAGACTCTCCGCCAAATGGATCGCTAATATTTTTGTAGGTAGTGGGAATTCGGTGGACGGAAAAGGAGTAAAGCCCAAAAGTAAAATTCGAAATCGTAAGGCTGTTATTTAAATAAAATCACAATAATCACTTTGAAACGTCTTAGAAACTAGATAAAGCTAGGCCTGTTCCTCGCTACCAAGGCTAAATAATCATATCTTAAATTCCCCTGTGTACCTAGTTGTTGTCAAATCCTACCACTAATACTTCCTACTAATATCCCTACTTCCTACTATCTCACTTGGTGTGGTGTCCTATTAATATTAAAATTGTGAAAGTTTGTGAAGATGTTTGTTACTCAGTTACCAAAGCCGCAAACAATGGACGGATTGGAATGAAATTTCGCATGTAGTAGGTAAATAGCCGGGTACCACCCAAGAAAAGCCGCAGTTGGAGGCTAGTAATTACTATTTTATTTAGCTTATTATTTTAATTGTACCAAATTGGTACAATGTGTCTTATGGCACTGAAACTTGGTCGTTAACTATAGGCCTCATATACAAGCTCAAAGTCGCGCAACGGGCTATGGAGAAAGCTATGCTTGGAGTTTCACTACGTGATAAGATCCGAAATGAGGAAATCCGTAGAAGAACTACGGTCACCGACATAGCTCTCAGAATTAGCAAGTTGAAGTGGCAGTGGGCAGGCCATATAGCTCGCAGAACCGACAACCGTTGGGGAGTAAAGGTTCTCGAATGGCGACCACGAACCGGGCGACGCAGTGTTGGAAGGCCCCCCACCCGATGGACTGACGACATTGTGAAGGTTGCGGGATGTCGGTGGATGGAGAAGGCTCAAGACCGTTCGTCATGGAACTCTTTGGGGGAGGCCTTTGTCCAGCAGTGGACTTCTACAGGCTGATGATGATGATGGTATAATGTGATGAAGTCCATACCAGACCAGCAGTACCACAAGGAATGTATTTTTCAATTTAGGGAATGATTTGACCAATCATAGCGACATTCGCAGTGTTTCAAACATGCTTGCTTGTCGTTTCACTGATTCTTTCTTGGTCATCCTGTATTAGGTCAGTGACCAGGATGAGGTGTGGTGGCCTAAAAAGGGCCTATAACAGTCGGTGAAAGGCACACTGTATGATAGGATTAAAGTGCGCCTCTTAGAGGCTCCTTTCGTTTCAAACATAAATAAAGACGGTCAAGTGCGAGAACTCGCGCCTTGACGCTTCCGTACCATTGGTCGTGGGTTCGAATCCTGGTCGTGCACCAATGGTAATATAAAAATATAATAAAAATTCTAAATGTAGGAATTGAAAAACTTTTATTTGCGGTCGCTCACCTAGTCATTGTATGACATTGACCGCAAATATAACTTTGTATCCTAAATAAACTTTGAAATTCCTCAATTTCAGACTTTTCCCTTTACTTGTGTTACAAAAGATCCTAGCATTCCAAATTTCAGAATTTTGAGGTAACTGGAAGTAAATTTTTGATTTTTGCCATTTCCATATAAAAATTATACATTAATTGCCATATCTTTTTAATGCATTAAGCTAGAGCTTTGATTTTTATACGGCACCATAAGACACCTACAGACCTTAATAGGAGTTATATATTTCAAATTGATACCTTTAGCCGTTTCTGAGAAAAAGGGTCTTGACAGACGGACAGACAGACAGACAGACAGACGGACAACAAAGTGATCCTATAAGGGTTCCGTTTTTTCATATGAGGTACGAAACCCTAAAAGGAAGAAGATAGGATCGTGGAGAGGTTCCTTATCAAGTTTGAAACGTTTTGAATATTAATGAGATTGTTAAATTTATCCTTATCCATTAAGTTACGAACTTCATTGCCATAGCTTGCATAATAGCACCGCAGCTCTTATTATAATATGGACTGACTCTATCTACTTACGTACCTATAACAAGTTTTGCTTTACCACTTATCTACCTACCATCATTTACAGGCCATGTATGGTAATCTCGGCCACATTCAAGCCTTTGCAGTGTAGGTACTGACTTGTGCTAAGGCACTTAAGCTACCTATTCATAGGCATTAAGGTGTCACGTTTTAGCTTAACAGCGTACCTGATGTTTTTTTTTATATTTTATATCATTTATGTGGCTATGGTGTCACTGCGGCCCCACTGGCCTATTGTGATCGCCACTTGTTATTTGTGGAGCCCCTTTCTTCAATGTTCACCGCAAAGCTCCGAATTCCGAGAGGTAGGGCACAGCGAGATTTTCTCGCTCTAAATTAGAGCAGCTCGCCTGGGGAGGTACCTCCGCCTTACAGAAGATCGCAGCCAAATAATATTATTTGTTTCAAATATTGTTGTGTTCCTGCGGTGAGTAAGGTTGCCAGAGCTCTTTAGGGGGGGAGGGATTCGGCAGGCAACGCATTAGCAATGCTCCAGGTGTTGCTGATGTCAATAGGCGACGGTAACCACTTACCATTAGGTGGGCCGTAAGCCTATTTGCTTCCGTATAACATAAAAAAAAAAAAAAAGCCCAGCAGCTGTTGTTTTTTTTTATTTTTGTACTACTAAAGTGGCAAACAAGCATACGGACCACCTGTTGGTAAGCGGTTACCGTAGCCTATGAGTGCTTGCAATACCAGAGGCAGCATAATCATTATCATCATCAGCCTGATGAAGTCCACTGCTGAACATAGACCTCCCCCAAAAAGTGCCATGACGATATTGAGCCTTTTCCATCATTTAATGTTCTGTAAAACCTTGTTTCACAGTAATAAACTATTTTCATTTTTTTATTTTCATTTTAATTTTTCATCGACTTCCCGCAATCTTCACAATGTCTGTTGGACCATCGGGTGGGTAGCCTTCCAACACTTCGTCGTCCGGCTTATAGTCGCCAATCGAGAACCTTTACTCGCAAACAATAAAATTACATTTCATTTCATATTTTTCAATTATATAACACAAAACGCCTTCTTGGCTTCTAATATGAATGACCCAATGAAGGTGACTCAACCAGTGCATTCACCTCGTTCTTCAAAGTCGAGTTCCATGAACTTCGATTATGTAGGTAGGTATTGCACTTTGCGGATCGGTGCATGAAACGAGTCTTTAGTAATGAGGTGTTTTGGTCCATTTACACCAAACGAGCGAATGTTCATTCTGTTTAGCTCATTCCTACCGGTCATAGGTCCTTTTCAGGGCAACCAACCTCAACCTGGTCACTGACCTAATACGTCGGTTGCGGGCCGGCGTGAACAAGTTACATCCATCCCCGCATACCTACTCACATCCTTGTATCCTGATAAACTTTCGCATTTATAATATTCTAGGTGGGATTTAAATTTGTATACCAGCATATCTAGTTATAGCTAAGAAATTCGAGTTGTAAGATATAAATAAAGAGAAAACCGGCCTAATTAGTCCCACCTGTAACAAGAATTTGACGCTTTACATATTTGATTGTAAACCGTATCGAAATGTGTGTAAGGTAGTGTGTTATTACCATGGTTACCACGGCTTTTTAGCTGAATAATCAGAATCCTACACGTCCTTAGATCATTAAGATTATTATGTATTTTGGCCAATTTCTAATTTTCTGTTTTGCAGTTCCGCTAGAATTGTCCGTTTTGAAGAAGGAAAACTTCAACAACTGGTACAACCTGAAGACTTACTACGTGGCCACACTCGTTACCGGTATGCCTTTACAGGTAAGCTCTACGTATTTTTCGCTCATGTATAAGAATGCGATCGCATAACTGAGTGTCAATCGACTGTATTTCTCATCAGTAAAACTTTTCCTAACCGAAAGTTTTCGCAAAAACGATAAAAAAATGATATAATTACCTATGTATTTTTTAGGCTACTTTTTCGAAAAAATCAATAATATGCATTTCCTTAACAATGAACAAACCTTCTACTTCAACTACAAGGTGATACATAACATGTATACCATCCGGGGCTTATTCTATCAAAGAATATTAATAAGAAAAATAAACCCAAAATTTTGTAGTTTTTTGCTTCATTTTATTTCCCAAACTTTCGAAACTAGCTGTTTTTGATATTTTTATCATCTTAATAACTATTTACTAAATGTACCTATGCCAAATTCAGCATCAAAATTTCTACCTATCAAAGAAAAATGATGAATTTATCGAAGCCTTAGAACAAACTTTATTCCCTACACCCAATAGAATAAGCCCCTTTCTGGATAAGATACATATTTTTGTAAAAGAAGAGGTACCATGCATTTTATTTTAAACCATCTGTTAAAAACCCCCTCTCATTCGACCAGTTGTTACGGCGGCTCCTTTACGGTCCTGGCAGTATCCAGATTCGTGATAGTCCATCTGTCAATGTCTTCAAGAGGAAAGTTAAAGAGCACTACTTGTCCTTGTAAATTCTGTATTGTATTTATATATATATATATATATATATATATATATATATATATATATATATATATATATAATAAATTAGCTAATTAAATGTATATTTTTGAACAGGTAGGTATTTATTGTATAGTAATATTAATAGGTATATGTATGTTTATAAATATAATATTCTATCAAACATTGTAGGTACACGAACCTCCCTCTATAATCACGTCTCTCTAGCCTCAAAGGTTTGCTGAAAGAAAACTCTTTTTAGGGTTAAGCTCGCCTTTGTACATACCTTTCTTTTTAATTTTTGTATCTGTATTTATCTTGTGTACAATAAAGAATAAAGAATTTAAAAAAATACCTACCTATATCATTTTCTAGGTATGGTACAGCTTCGTCTACTCTGTGCCATCGTACTTCATTTCTGGACAACCTTTGGAATGGTCCAGATTCCTGATGTTCGTACTAGCCATGACAACGGTCACCCTACTCGCTGATGCTTTCGGCAACGTCATCGGCACTTGCATGAACCCTGTGGTAAGCATGCCTAAACCTATAATAAAATAATTTCAGCCCTAGGACGCCTACTGCTCAACATCGCGTCCCCCCAGAGAGATGTCCAGAGCGAATTCCTATCATGTGGGAGGAAATTTCCTATACTCACCACGCTGGGCACGCGGGTTGGCGAGCGCAGTTACAGCTATCTTTGTAAAATAGGGGATACTGCTTCCCATTTCCTAGCTTTTTCCCCTTAGTCGCCTCTTACGACATCGATGCGTAGGCAGATACGGAGGGGCCTATTCTTCAGCCAGGGCCACCATGGCTATAAACCTCCATAGACACTATAAAGCGCATCACACACGGCAGCTATAATGTAAAAATGTATATTATAGCACGATACATCTCATTACACCTTTCCATAGAAACCGTCAGGAGACCACACACGGCAGCTATAATGTATCTTTTTACATCTTCGTATCTTCTGACAGTTTCTATGGAAAGATGTAATGAGATGTATCGTGCTATAATATAAATTTTTACATTATAGCTGCCGTGTGTGAAAGGCTTTATAAGTGTCTATAGAGGTCAGGACATGAATTCTCTGCCTAAAACACTCGCCAAAATTATAATAAATGTATTCAGTCATTGATCTCAAGAGACACGATTGAATTCATGAGGAACAAGACAAGTGTAGTTCAAATGGAATTAACAAATTGACCATGACGTCACCCCAGAAGTGTATTTCTTTTTAATTTAAATTAAATCTTTATTTCCAAGACATAAGAACCAATTTGCCAAACATGATGCGTTTGAGCTGGTCTTGGCGGATGACAAGGTAGGTCCTAAAAAGCACACGAATTCAACTTCACACTCAACCTTTTTGCGGTCCATTCAATAAACAAAAACTTTGAATTGGAATTTATTTTTCGTATGGCATAGCATAAGTACATAGTACAGTACATGTATCAAACAGGTATTGAGGTGCTGGTAAAACTAAAATAAACATATCCCAGGGTCTCATGCCTACCTATTAGTAAAATTAGTCAAACCGTAATTCATTATAATCAATATGAAACAAGACGCAATTGATAACTTCTAAAGGAAATCCATATATAGTTAATCTGACGGATGCGTTTAAGTCATTGACAAAGACTATAGTAGAAATTTTGTCTTTGTCATTGAACAACTTCGGCTACCGATAATTTCCTCTGTAAGTGGCGCTTATACAATACAATACAATAACCTTATTTCTTTATTTAACTACCTAGGTAATGGGAGCTTTGAGCCGTTTAAAAGTCGCGAAAGATATCCGCTGGGACTCATTAGTACTTGGTAGCGGTTTGTTGGTTAGCCTCCGTATCTAGGGGAGGTCGCGGATTCTAGTTCCGTGTTCTAATTTTTTATTCCATAAGGTTGAGATCACTGGTAGTGTGGTGGTAGTGACCCCGCCATTTTTACTTCTCTAAAATTGATGTACGCAATGCTAGTACTCTCTAATGGTGAAGGAAAACGTCGTGACGAAACCGGCATGTCCTAGGACCAACAAACTCGAAGTCATGTAATATGTGTACGAAATTATAGCGTCTACGACGTGCGCCCTATCCCTAATCCTTTCACTAACGGTGTATAAATAAATAAATAAACGGTCGTTGACCACCATGCCCCAACCTGGTCACTGACCTAGCGCAGGGTGACCTATAAAACTAACGAATAACAAATTATGATCTCCACAGAACGGAACATTCATCGGAGCTGTTATGACGTGCGCAATGCTGCTGTTCACCGGTTTCCTAGTGCTGTTCCAGCACATGACTGCCGTGATGCGAGTGGTTTCCAACGTGTCATTCCTCAAGTACGCGTACGAGGCGGTCGTGCTATCTCTGTACTCGTACGGCAGGCAGCCGCTCGAATGCCCGACTACCAAAGAATACTGTCATTTTAGGTAAGGTCATACCCACACCTAGTATAGTATTATGTTATCTGTATATAGTATTATGTTATCTGTGCCCAAACCAAGTTCACGGAAGGGAGACTTTTTTTTGTGAAAATTAGGGATTTTCTGGTTAGTATTTAATTTTTTGCAGAGTAAGGAGCTACTTAATAAAACCTTAGTATCCACTCTCAAACGAAATGCATGTCGGCCATGTGCAATTTTTTTTTGATAGTATTAAATTGCCAGCGCATTAGCATTGCCATCCAGCGTGGCAATTCCGCCAGCGTCTTGGGGACGCTTCCGACTGGTAGTGATCTGGATCAGTTGAGCTATCTATAGTTCGTTTGTAACGGTCTTTAGATGGCTCAACTGTTTCTTGTGTATTTTGTAAATATTAACTTGTATTAGTTTTAAGTTTCTTTCTGTAAATAAAGTATTGAACAACATTGAACAGATCACTGAACAACGTGAGACTATTTAATATAAAAGATATCAACGCGCTCTACGCTTCGTAGCCTACGAACACGAGAAGTTTTATTAAAAATATTTTTAGTTTATTTACATTTTAAGCCGACTTAGAAAAAGGAGGAGGTTTTTAATTCGAAGGCTATGATTTTTTTAAGTGTCTAATGTACGTACACCGATTATTTCGTAACGGCTAAATTTATGAACAAAATTATGAACTTAGATACATACAAATACAAACTGGACCATCTTTGGTTGGTGCTAAAAATCAATTGCGGTAAAAAGTTAGCTTCAGAATGATGAGTCACTTTTCGTATTTAACTTTAAAATCGTGTCCAAAAATTGCATCCCATTCGCTTTTATTTGCTTCCCATAGTGAGACAGACCTTGGCAGCCCCGTTGGTAACCCAAACTAATTAGGTACTTAACTATTCGTTCTAAAATCAAACCCTTCTTTTGTACTTCCTGAATGTAAGGCCAGGTCAGGTGGAACTTTCACTTGAGGATGCTTGAGGCTTGTCCAGCACCTATACCACCCTCTCAGCCTAGTCGACCTTATCCACAGGAATGACTTAGTTAATATGCGGAGCTGATAAACCACGGGCTTCCTCACGATGTTTACCTTCCCGTTTTGAGCGAGTGCTAATGCGCACACAATTTTTTCAATCAGAAAAGTCTTTCGGATCAAATGTCGCATCGAAAGCCGCCGCATTTCCTGAGCCGTCTCACGGCGAGTGGTGAAACGTTAAAGCTTGCCGGTTTTTGTCGGGGTGCTTTACGTGACACCATACAAAAACGTTAAGCTATTCACTTTTCATCACTCTTACCGATTCGGGCCTCTGTAGTCGGGTAAAGATTTTTGCTGATGACATTTCTTCTTTTCTACGCAGATACCCCAACGAGCTGATGAGGGAGTTCATGCTGAAGGAAGACAACTATTGGACGGACATCGCAGTATTATGCATGGAGCTACTCCTTTTGAGGATATTAGCCTATTTTACCCTCAAAAGGACTATTAAGCAATCCTGATCTGTATTGTAGGCCCTAAAATATTTTTAACGTTGTTCTTCGAAAAGCATTTTTTTGTAATAATGACTTAGAAAATGCTATTTTTAGTTTTCTGTGATAATATTACGTGGGTATGGCTGGAAGTCGTAGGTAGGTAGGTACTAAATAGTAGATATAAAGGTAGTAACAGGGAAAACAAACAACATAATAAGTATTGTACTACTAAGTATCTATTTTTGTCCCACCTAACGAAAATAAACACCCACACTCAAACGAATAGACAAACCTATGCATTAAACGTTGTGAAACTTGTTGGAAATCAGCATGCTTATCACACATATTTCATGCTAATTAGGTAGGTATAGACAGTGGCGAATTTACACATTTCCCAAGTAGGTCTAAGCTGTAACATTTTTGCCCCCCTTTTTTCTTAAATGAGTTTGCGGAATCCTATAGGTATGTAATGTGTACAATGAAAGGGAAGAGTTCCCTCTTCCCTTTCATTGTTTCAAGTCATCGGAAAGATGTCTTGTAAACTTCTTTCTGCCAGACATCTGAAAACAACGGCCCCCAAATTTGCCCTGAAATCAGCCGCCCTGGGCTCAAACCTGTGTAGGTGCCTATTACCTACATAAAGGTCCTTTTCACGAAAGAAGACCCGCGGCAATTAGCGGCACTAAAAAGATTCTAGTGACCTATGACAAAATTCCGTTATACAAAGACTACAGCGCTCCTCCTAAGGGACTTATTTCGTGATCATTATTAGTACAAAACTTTAATGACGCTTTGTATGAAGTTACAATAGAAAACAGTCAGACATTCAATGCAACTTATGACGACAGACAGAAATCTCAATGACTTCGCAGGATGTTATGATTAGGTACTTATGGTGTTACCAATCGATCAGTCATCGATCGATAGCATCGATCGATGGTCAAATGGAAACGTCGACGTCAACAGGTGCACACTAATCGATGTCAGGTCGATCGATGGTACAATGGAACTGTCGAGTGTTCGTCACCAAACGATCTATCGTCAATTTTGGTGTGGTAAGCTGGTAACACTCATTGACTTGTACCTACCCGTCGATCAGCACACAAATCGATCGATTGGTGTGGTTACACGCATATCACGCTGGTTCGAATGTTTTGGATAGGTATCATTTAAAAGTGGTAACACCTATAGACGTCGACTGTTCCATTCTACCATCGATTGATCGATTCTATATGAAGATCGACGACTTATCGATTGTAACACCATAAGGTAATCATAACAACAACAACATCAACTTAGAATAAGTATTATTTAAATTCTTTTTCACAGCTAAAATTCTTCACCACCTACATTTACATCTGAATGATTTTTTAGTAGATACGAGTAGGTATATAATTGAATGCAGGTATTGTATTGAAGGTAAAAATAAATAAGTAGGTACTTACTTACATTTTAGAATAAAAAAACACATTTTAGCTTGTTACATAAAATAATTCTGAATAGGTAAAAAATATTTTGGTTCATGCTGTAAGCCTAGACGGGGTGTAGTGCACACGTGCCGTGCAGGCAGATTCGGCCGGGCTGGCGGCGCGGCGTTGCATCGGCTTGAAATGTGAAATGTTCGCTAAAGTCGGGCCCGGACGCAGTGCAATGAAACTTATAAATGTTAAAAAAATTACCAATATTTATTGCCAAGGCTAGCTAAAGTGTACTATTATAAGATAAAAAATAAATTAACACTAAAACATAACTTTTTTTAAAACAGTTTAAAACTTTGTGTTTCTCTATGAATTATTAATTATGTTACTCCAGTGAAATGAGATCTTGCCATGTTCAATATTATTTATGTTATGTATATTTATGTATCTAATTATTAGTTATTTATAGCTTTGCTTAGTTTATGTATTCGTTTCTCAACTTAATGCACCAATAAACAGGTGTTGGGAATTAAAATGGACTAATAGTGATAATTATTATTATTGAATTAAACTAGGTTTACGAATTTTATATTCCTCTACTGTGTTTTATTTTTCGGAGAAACTTTAATCTTTAGTCATACATAAGACCAGATAGAAGAAAGTTCCGGTTCCGGTCTCATTCCAGCCAGAATGAAGTCATTTTTGGTTAAACTATTGAAAAACTCTCAAACCGGAACCGGAAATTATCTCCTGTTTGAAGTGTCAGTGTCAAATTCTCTTTTCAATCTTAAGCCAGCTATAGGCCCTTTCCACAGCTCTACACAAGAGTTGCTTGCTGTGCTGATCACCCGATTGAGTGAGATTAGTGCGGGGCTTACACGGGTGACTAAAAGAAAGCCGCAAGCTCGGGAGTAATAGTGTTCTGTGGCCGCAAGCCCCAATGTAGACCGTAGTATTCCATAGTAGTCTGTCTGTGATGTAGACTAATGCGGGGGCTTACACGGGTGACTAAAGCAATACGCACGACTAAAGCGACGACCGTCTAAGGCCGCAGGTGACTAAAGTTGCAAGCCCCAAAGTAGACTAGCATTCGACTTTTGCCGTGCGGCGAGCGGCCGCATGTGGCTGGTGACTAAAATTGACCGTGAAAATGGTCAATTGCAGGCGATCGCCCGCCGCATGACGTGTGTTTTGCGCATATGGAGCTGCTACGCTCGATTATCAAACGATAGATTATGTAGCTGCTACGCTTTCAACCACAAAAAACCAGTACCTTATTTCTCTCGTGCTAGATCCTGACCCGCGGCTAGAATCTAGCCGCTAGATCATAGATTAAGGAGACACTACGCCCGCCGCGCCGTCCGGGGCGCTGGGCGCCAGCTTATTGAAATGGTCAGGAAATAAATATTTGTCTGTTTCATATAATACGAAGGAAGCTGTATGTAAAGTCTTCTGAGTAAGTCCGGGTACAAAAACAGGGTTCTTTATGGTATAAATAAATAAAGGCTGTACAATATCAACACGCGTTGATAACGCACAACCCGATGACTCTGTGGCAACGAGTCTGTCTGTGCCCATAGAGTAACGCGCCGCCTACACAAAAAGTAAACAAGAACTTTATTTTAGGTACCAAAGATTTTGAGGTCCAACCAATTTGAGTTTAGCCGTTCCTGATTAAGTTGATAACCACAGAACACCAATATAACTCCTGTTACTTGCCGTTTTACACACTTCATACAAGAAATGTAAGTTACCTGCCCTAATTCGTGCAAATGCTGTAAAGTTGCCAAAGCAGAACTTAAAGTTTTGCATCTTTATCTCTATTTACAGGCTGAAACATATTTTTGTAACATGTTTTCTCGTTGGCGCAGTCAATCTAACCGATGTCAGTTTCTATGAGATCCTAGGAGTAACCAAACAGGCAACAGCACAGGAGATCAGACAGGCCTACAAAAAACTGGCTATAAAACTTCATCCGGACAAGAATCCTGTAAGTTTTGCCATCTAGTTTTTATTAGAACACACAAATTCCTTTATTTACGATACTACAAAAAACTGGCTATAAAACTTCATCCGGACAAGAATCCTGTAAGTTTTGCCATCTAGTTTTTATAAGAAAAATTCCTTTATTTACGAAAATACAAAAAACTGGCTATAAAACTTCAGTTTTAGATTAGACAATGCAAGTCCTGTCTTTATCTATAATCTATTGTTTTTTTGTATCTTCTGTCTGTGTATCTCAAAATAAACATATTTCATTTAATTTTTCATTTCAGTCTTAAAAAGTTAAGGTTCAAATTTGTGTAAAGTAGTACTGACTTCTTGATGCTTTCATTTGAATGGAAGAGTCGTGTCATATTGCCCAATGGGCAACTTAAAACAAAATCGCAAAGTTAATGATATTGAGCAATCTCTACTAACTTACCCTATACCAGCCTCGTTCAGCCTGATGTGAAATGTTTGTAAGCAAACTGCCCATCTTTGCTGCCCATACTCAACCTAAAATTCCCTTGTTTGTTGTTGATGTTGTACCGAAATTGCAAATTTATATATGTACAGATAGATAAAATTTAAGCTCCTGGCTTCCGCAGCTTTGCCCATCTGGTTTCCAGATAAAAAGTAGCCTGTATGTTATTCAAGGCTACTATTTATGTACCTATGCATTATATTGTGCACAAAAGGAGTCTAAGAGGCTAAGAAGAAGAAGAGGCGCACCTAATTCTTTCACTACACTGATTCATTCACCGATGCACTATGGTCTTAGGCTCTTTTCAGGACCACCATTCCTCAACCTGGTCACTGGCCTGATGCAGGACGTCCAAGAAAGGATCAGTGATACGAATGCAAGCAAGTGGTTGTGCCATGAAAGAGTAACAAACATCTTCACATCTAATTTAAATGATACCCAAAATTTTCGAACCAATCAGATTCTAACCCGCATCTTAGCCTTGATACGGCAATGCAATACCAACTATGCATCTGTCTTCAAATCTTTAAAAACTTAAGCATTTATGTAAATAGCTGTTGTGATTACAGGATGCCACGAATCAAGAGAAATTCCTAAAACTCACTGAAGCCTATGAAACCCTGAAGGATCCAGACAAGAGACATAAGTATGACCTGTATGGATCATACCCCTCCTATTCACGGAAGTATGATCATAAATCACAGGCAGAGTATGACAACTTGTACTACAATGGACTGTACCATGATGACCCATTTGTGGATACCCTCTCGGGGAATAGCTTTTGTAAGTCCTGCCTAGCTGAATAATTTTATAGAAAAACATGAAACAGAAATCAGATCATCCACCATCTCAGATCTCCAGAGGCCCAATTCTACTAATTCAATGGCTTCAAAATGACAATGGTTCAATGGCAAAATGGCCACTTCTGGTATTCTACTATCACAGTTGTATATCTATTCATTGTGAACCAATGAAATCAAAGAAACGAAGGTGGCGACAATCGTAACCGAATAATAATAGTGCGATCATTATCATGCGATTATCATTTTTAAGTCATTGAATTAGTAGAATTGAGGGCCTGGCTATTAGAGTTAGAGGTGCGTCCAAACATTACATTAGGCACATGCCCACATTTACAATAGTTAGTATTGTATGTTCCTATGACAGGTTGCCCATCTCTGGATAGGAATACTAAAATTGATTTTCTCGCAATGCTTTAATGTTCATTAATTTTTCAAACCCCCTTTGGACTAAAAGTCAGGACAATATGGCTCAATTTTCCATTTTAATAATTTTCTAAAATTTTATTTCTTTAAAAATTCTGGAATCAGGATTTCTGTAGCCACAGTGTTTGTCAACCTTGTTAAAAAGTATTTTATCATTTTCAGACAATTACTTGAAGGAAGGATTTTATTTCATAAACTTCTATTCACCATTCTGTCCGCCGTGCCAAAATGTGGCTGACCATTGGAAGAAATTAGCTGAAATTTATAAAGGAGTTGTAAGTGTTCTCAGCTTTATTACATTACTAGCATAAATGAGTTTGCAAATCTATGTCTTGTACATATTAATATCTAAATTGTATTACAGTGTGATTGACCAAGTATATATTTTTAACTATTATACAAAGTACACAAGAAAAAATTGAGATAGCACAAGTGATCCAGATCACAATCAGTCAGAAGTGTCTCCAAGACGCTGGCGGAATTGGCATGATAGATGTCAATTCTAATCCGTTGAACCAAATAGGAGCCCACTTTTTATTTATTTAATTTAGGGTCATTTTATAACATCTTCATTTTAATTGAATTTATGCCTATTCTTCGTGACCAAGATATTTTGTTATTCAGATTATTAAATGTTTTTTCAGGTTAAAATTGGTGCTGTAAACTGCAAATACTACAACTCATTCTGCTACAATTCAATGAGAATAGGCAGCTACCCTACTCTGATATTTTATCCTAATGTAAGTAGACTTTTTCAAAAGGAACTTCAGGAGCTGATTGGTTCCTGCTCCTCGTCGACGGCACCATTGGGGATGCTAGACCAGTGCTCAGAGCACAGAGGGTCGCGGGTTCAGATCCCGCCTGATTGTGATTTTTGAGATATTCTGAGTATTCATATACATTTATTGCCAACATGTACATGGATACAGCTTAACATGTACCCTGTAGGGCGCTGCAAATATCTAGTTTTACATAGGTACATTTGAAATTTGTTAGTGCATGAATTCCTTCCTCAAGGTTAAAGTTATCATCAAAATCGTATCAGCTGTTCAGTCATGAAGACGTAACAAACACAGTTAAATTTCGCATTTACTTGGTTCTTTATTTCAGGGTAAAAACGGCAACTACCTATACTACCGAGGCGACCGCACTCTGGATGCCCTCGATGAGTTTGTGATGAAATACCTGAAGACCCGAGTGCATGTTCCTATAGTCGCTCAGATCCGGGGCACAGAGAGGCCCATAGCCTATGTACTAGGGGAGAATAGGGTTGGAAGTAATGCGCTGACGAGAATCGCTTTCCAGTTGGTATGAATTTTATTTCGATTCATTTCTTTTAATTTTTAGCTTTGTGGTTTTTCTTAAGCCGTTTTAGGTGACTTTCGATCCGGAGATCGACCCGACGACCCACGCCCTGTGGATCGGAAGGCGGGCGCACTATCACCACTCCACCAGTGCTCTACCTTTTCTGCTTAAACACAGATTTGGACGAGACAATAGATTTACTGTTGTGTCTGGGATTGTAGCAGAAAGAGGATAGCCTAGGTTGTCAAATCTAAGAAAAAAAGTTTCAGTATACTATAGTTAACAAATAATTTGATTCACGATTTTACAGTTCTCTTATGTCAAAACGCGTAATAATGTTGCCACATTCAGTCCTTCAGTGCTTTAACAGATCAGATCAATAAATGAACTGCGAACTGATCAGCTCATTATAGCATCATTAAAGATTAGCACAAACTTTGATCCCCCTCACCGCGGCCTACCGAAAATATCGCGACGAACTTATCGCGATCGAGTATACCGTAGACATACTCCTGACTCGCCACGATTAGTGAACAAATGAACTGACTCAATACTATTGATTCATCAGATCAGCTGTTCATTTTATTACTTTCATATTCAATTTTCGTCATAAAGTGCAGCACCCTAACTTTGAAAACTTGAATATGATTATTTGTTAGACTATAGTTATTAATTTGACTCGGGCTTTCATACTACACAGATAAAAGCTTTTTTATGTTTTATTTATTTTTATTTCATACACTAGTACACATGTAAACGTATTGTTATTTAACGTGTTTAATATGTACAGAAGTTTCCGCCAGTATAATTTCCCAACGATTTCCTGAATGCGCGCGCAACCTTCCGCAAGCGCCTCATTGATTCGACCTCTGTAATACAAGACCGTGTGGCCTAATGGATAAGGCGTCGGACTTCGGATCCGAAGATTGCAGGTTCGAGTCCTGTCACGGTCGATCGTGTTTTTTTGTTTTTCTTAAAATGTGGACAATACTTTGAACTGTCTAAAGTTGCCTTCATTTTTATAGACCAAATACGCCAACTTCAGTAAATCTGTTCTTCCTCCTCCTACTCTTTAGTTTCCCTTGAATTGATTGTCTCCATCGGTGTCTGGCTGTTGCCTGATAGAAACCCTTTAAACAGGTTTTATTTTTAAAACTAAACCGACGAGCTTGCATGAGGAATGTGATGAGAGTGAATGAAGCAAAAGAGGTATGTCAGCATCGTAGCAAGTGGAAAGGAAGGCGTGATTTTATGTATGTATGTAATTTTTAAAACGTACTTATTATTATTTATGTTACAGAAAGGCCTAGTCACACTAGCGATAGTCGACGACGACAGCCTCAGGTTAAAGCTGACTTCAAACAATTACGCCACAGTTGTGTTCAAATACAAAGATATCAATGTGGAATTTGAGAGTACAGAAGAAAGAGAATTGCTAAAAGAAATCGTGAACCAACTGCCTAAGGTTGAAGTTATTGATCCTGTAAAATTACAGGTAAGTCTGTTGGGGAAGATTGGAGATCTAGCCGGAAAGCGCTGCGTAGGACGGCCCCCCACTAGATGGAAAGATAACCTAATAAAGGTTGCTGGGAGCCGTTGGTGCACTAAATCGGTCGCGGGAATCTATGCTAGAGGCCTAGAGGCCTGTTCAGCAGTGGAGTACTAAGGCCAAAATGATGATGATGTCCAACTTAATAGGCTTCGCAACAAAAACGGCTTGGTGTCTATAGTGTTTTCGATGTTTTTCACAATATACGGAATGTACCTACTCTTAGAATCTGTTTTATTTCCAGAACTACAGATTGCAACTACGAAGCGGCTCAACCACGCCGTGGGTGCTGTATTTCTATACAGAAGGGAGCGACAGGCTCGAGTTTCATCAGAGAAGACTGTCAATGCCTGATTTGCACTTCGGTGAGTAAGTTCGCTAATAATATGGCTCAAGACCGTTCGTCGTGGAACTCTTTGGGGGAGGCCTATGTTCAGCAGTGGACTTCTACAGGCTGATGATGATGGAGTAAGTTCGTCATTGGTGGCCTCGGCTGAAGAATAGGTCCCTCCATATCTACCTACCCGTGGATGTCGTATGAGAAAGAAACCATTTATCCAGCCACTACAAAAATAAACAAAGTACGTACTTACATAGCTCAAAAAGGAAAAAACGAATTTTGGTCAATTTTGGTAAAATCGGTTCACTGTTACGGCGTGATTGAACCACAAACTTTCGCATACTAGTGGCTTCCCGCGGCTTCGCTCCCGTGGTACCCGGTTTTAAGCTCCATAATTACTAAACTTGACAAATTTTATCAAAATCGGTTCAGCTGTTTAGTCTTCATAGTCACATAGTAAAAAAACTTACCAAAACTTTTCTAGTACCATCGTATTTGCCTTCAAATTAATGAAATTGTATTTTTCTTATAATCTCCTATTTATTCCTAATTTTTCTATGTAGTGCACATAGACCAGTCCCAGAATGAAACAACTCCTTTAATATTATTAACATTATTATTATTAAGTATTAAGTCATTTATTTCAGGCAACACAGCAAAGTACATGTACAAATACAGGGCCCATAGATATATATACCTTAATACTAAAATACATATAATATTCACACTTGCATATAATATTAGGGTTTATTGTTCTTTGGCGCATCCCTATAGCGTCGAAAAACTATGCCTGCAGGCCAGAAGTCGGGAGAGAGGAACATGTCGCGAAGCTTCGCAGGCACCTTCAGCACGTACGACTTAAACAACAGACTTTTTACATTACAGGCGAAATCAACTGCGACGAATGGATCGAGCTATGCGCCGCGTTGCACGTGGAGTCATTCCCTGCGTGGGGCGTGTTGAAGCGTGGAGGCGCGTATCAGCGTGTACAGCTACAGTCCATACACTTAGCTGCGCAGGCGACGAATTTACATACCCTGTCCGTTTCTGAGTTTACAAGGACACTTGATGCAGGTATGGCTGAGACGACGTTTTTAAAAGGCCTTCAATGCCTGTACCATCAACTTTTCGAATTTGTTTACCGGTTGTATTAACAGATGACAATCACTACGTGATAAGATCCGAAATGAGGAAATCCGTAGAAGAACCAAGGTCACCGACATAGCTCTCAGAATTAGCAAGTTGAAGTGGCAGTGGGCAGGCCATATAGCTCGCAGAACCGATAACCGTTGGGGAGTAAAGGTTCTCGAATGGCGACCACGAGCCGGGCGACGCAGTGTTGGAAGGCCCCCCACCCGATGGACCGATGACATTGTAAAGGTTGCGGGAAGTCGGTGGATGGAAAGGGCTCAAGACCGTTCGTCGTGGAACTCTTTGGGCAAGGCCTATGTCCAGCAGTGGACTTCTACAGGTTGTTGATGATGATGATGAATGAAGTTGACGGTCACAAAGATTAAAGGTTCAAACCCGCGTAAAATAGTGCTGATTATTCAGTTTAGGTCTGCTTTTGAATGGCAATAAGATGTTATGGAGGCCCCTTTGTATGTTAATGGTTGACATAGTGCTTTTCTTCTACCTTTATTATGCGGATAGGCTACCTATTTTAGGGTTTGAAAATAGTGACATTAGAAAGACAATATAAAAGAAGCTTCCATTTGGTAAATTTTCTATGACTTCATTGTTCAGGCAAGATTGGTATTAAATATGCCAGTGATGCGATGTTCAAAGTATCCTACTAATATTATAAACGCGAAAGTTTGTAAGTATGGATGGATGGATGGATGTTTGTTACTCTTTCACGTAACAACTACTGTATGGATTTTAATGAAACTTTACAATAATATAGCTTTTACATCAGAATAACACATAGGCTACAATGTATATGGATATTGTGTGAATTGTAACGCCACACTAATATTAGCTACTCGAAATACTAATCCTGCGTACGACGGAGACGCGGGCACCAGCTATTATCTTAATAAAATTGTGCCTCAACGATCAAAACACCAACTTTTACCGACATCGCGAGATCTTAGTTCAGGGCGAACCACCAAGTAAATACTCAAAGATAAAGATTGTTTATTTGCTTAAACACAATGTAGGTGTAGATGTTAATAATATTTAGATTCAATCATGTTTTACTAAAATTAGCATGCAAAAGTGTTAGAGTAAGTTTAACTATAGCCTATTATTATTTAATTTTAAACAATGTCAAAAGATTTAAAAATAATAGTAACAGGCGCAATGTAAAATAAGATGTCAAAATTTATCTGTCATGAAATCGTTGATACTATAATAACATTTCTTAATTAATAATTGTTTCAATTTAGTCCTAAATATATTGTCGTCAAGATCTTATAATGAATTCAAGTCAATCATAGATTTATTTATATTGATCTTTTAAAAATATAGGTGTATCCTTTTTGCATTTCAGAAAATGGTGTATGGGTTTTACTGGTAGTTCCTTACAAGCTATCGTGGAAAGATGTCATCGAGCCATTCACACGCGCCAGTATCCACTTCAAAGATAGCAATATCAATGTGAGTACCCACGCTATCACATCAATCAAGCAACATCCTCTCATATGATCGATTCAATCTGTTCCTTGAAGATGTCTAAGGTGGGTAGGCAGAGGCACGTCCAAACATTTGGCAGGAGAGGGTGTTCCATACGCAACGGATTGCAAGGCCATCGCCGCTTATGATAATACTTAGTAGTTTCCTTTACCGTTTTAAGCACGTGTAAGTGCACTTAAATTTTCGCCTAGAAAACATGTTGATCGACCTGGCTCGAACCCATGACCTTGGGATCGAAAGGGTATCCACACGCCAGCACAGCTCTATATGTAAGATATCAGTTTATTTAAAAGAACAAGGCCTCAACGTGAAATCAACGCACAGCCCAAACCAATGAGCTGAAATTTGGACAGTAGCTGCCCTATATGACAAAAACGATTGAACGAAGGGATTTTTAAAATATGAACCCCTAAGAGGGTGAAAAGGGCTTAAAACGTTTGTATGAAAAATCACGCGTGCGATGCCGCGGGGAACAGCTAGTCAGTACTAAATAATCCATCTTCTCCATTCCAGTTCGGTATAATGTCGTGCACAGCTCAAACGGACCAGTACTGCAGACAAGTAGCGTACCAGGAACCCACTATACTGGTGCAGAACCGCACCAAGCGGACTTACTACTCGGACCGCGCGAATGAACAAGAGATTATTGAGTTTATACAGATACTGAAGGATAGTTCAGGTACTGGGCCTACATTATTCCATACTAGCTTCCGCCGGCGGCTTCGCCCGCGTGGTACCTACATAAAAAGTAACCTATATGCTATTCTAGGTAAAGAACGCTTTAAATTCCAAGTTTCTTTCAAATCGGTTGAGCCGTTTCGGCGTGTTTGAATAACAAACATTTAAACATCACAACATTTTTTTTTTTTTTTTTTCAAAGGTTATCCCTTTTGTAGGTATTATTGTTTTCTTATTTTTTTCTCCCTCTTTTAGATACCTACGTGGGTACTTGTGCGTACGTAGGTATATATATCTCTATAACTATGTAAATTATTTAAGTAGGTAAGTTATTTCTAAGTTTAGTTTATTGTCACGCCTCACCATCTTTTTTGCACGCCCAGGATGACTGGTAGAAAATGCTTTAGCATTAAGTCCTCCTTACACTAAGTTTAAGTGTGAAAGTATAAATAAATAAATAAACATTTTGAACCCAGGATTCTGGTGAACGGAACAAAGGAGATTAATATGTACTTAGTCTAAGCAAATGACCAAGAGCTGAACATTTGTCCCGGAGCCGCTCCGGGACAGCGCCAGCGCCATCGAGGTCGTCAGTAATTATTAAACTTCAATTTTTATTAAGCACAAGTCAAAGTGTACCCAAATTCCCGCCTTACGACTTTCAATCATAATCAAGAAAACCCAAACACGGAAAAAATATTCCCAGATCTTGTAAACAAACAAACCTAAATAAATCGGGCTATCAAAACAGTTTTTCAACGTGTTCCTATAGTTTATCTGTTTTTATGTTTGTTTTGATAGTTCCTATCTATATTTTTTGACCTAATACAGGATGACTAAGAAAGAATCAGTGACACGACAAGCAAGCAAGCAACGTGTTCCTAATGTTTCTATATTGTACAAATTGTTTTTTGTTCATAATAAAATTATTTTGATTTTGACTTATTATTTCAGGAATGGAGCTAACAGAAGCACAAGTTCTTGAAATCTTAGACGTCTCCAGTAGAACTCACAGTTGGCTAGTAGCGCACATACCTGCTCACTGCGGCCGGCTCTGCGATCAGCTGGCCAAGCAATGGATGAAGGTTTATACTAAGGTAAACAATCCATACTAAAATTATAAATGCAAAAGTAACTCTGTTTGTTTGTTACCTTTTTTTTTTTTTTTACAACTGAGGTTGCAAACAATCATACGGCCCACCTGTTGGTAAGCGGTTACCGTAGCCTATGAGCGCTTGCAATACCAGAGGCATCACGCACGCGTTGCCGACCCCGCACCCCCCTCCCCCTAAAGAGCTCTGGCAACCTTACTCACCGCAGGAACACAACACTATTTGAAAGAAATAATTTTCATGACTAATGGCTGAACGGATCGTAATGTAATTTGGCAAGGAGATAAGATTATAATCTATCATCTGTCCTTTCCCATGATATATCATAGGCTATCTTTTGTCTCATAAAATAATGCGATCTTCTTTCTTCTTCTTCCTGCCCTTGTCCCACATTATATCCATCCACATTCATACCTAAAGCTCTTCTCGTTACATGACTTTCAGCCCTCCTCATGACATGCCCATACTATGCTAACCTATTACTTCTCATAAAATAATGCGATGCAATCAATAGGACCTGAAAAACCATATATAGGGTTTTGGTAAGAAATACATATTTCAGCATTTTTGAAAAATCATCCCTAAAGGGGGCAAAGTAGGTGGTTAAAATTATGTAGGTGACTGTTGGGTGTTTATTAATTTCTTTTTTCAGCTGCGTCCACTAGAGTTTGTGCGAGTGGGTATCCTGAAATGCGACACAGACTCCAGCGGGTTCTGCGCTAACATTAGAATGCCGACAGCGAGATTGTACCCTCTTGCCTCGGGTCATCACTTCAGGTATGTCTGTTAATTTACCTGAGTTTGATAAATAGGCACCCGATGTTAATTTTCACTTATGTAATAAAAAAAGAGGCCCATGACTTTAAACACCAAGCATGGTATCTCTAGGCGATCAGATCCTTGAAGATCCTGAAATCTATAAAGGGTAGTCAGAGGCACGTCCAAACATTTTGGCACATGACCTGTTTTGCATTTACATCCTGTACAGTGACAGGTTGCAAGCCTCACGATGTTTTAATTCACCGTTTCGAACAGAAAAACTCATTGTTGCACAACCGTGTTCGAACTCACGAACTTCGGATCGAAATTCGGTGTACCTCTCACTAGGCCAGTACGGTATTAAAGTATTTTTTCCTGTTTTATTTCAGTGTAAACCTGCAACAGCTGAGCGAAGCTCCGTACATATTAGAGTGGGCGCTAGAACGTATCGACGATTCGGTGGAGAAACTCAACTGGCGAACTTTCACAAAAACTGTTATTGCAGAGGAGCTGAATCCAACTAGGTAATACCCTTTCTACTATATTATCTTTGGTAATACACATTTCATTAGCCTTCGGATAATTTAAACAATTAGTGGGTTTGGTATTGGCCAATGAGTAAGAATGGATAAATGGAAACAACGAGGATGGATAAGATAAGAAATTAATAAGAGGAAGTTTGAATGTGGCGCCAGTGACAAAAAGCTGAGGAGTTATAGGTTAGCATGGTATGGATAAGACATGTGCAGGGAAGAATGTCTTCTTCACTTCATTTATGTGACATTGAGACACTTTGGGACCTCAGTGATTCATCACAGTAATGTGACACATCTGAATTTTAGCCAAGGCCAAGTTTAGCCCTTGGCTAGATGGCTTACCTCGGAGGACGGACCTCGTGACAAGAAGAGTGTTAGGTATGAATGTGGATGGTCTGTGTGAAAGTGGATATGGGTAAGAAAGAAGTGTGTGCTGAGAAAAAGTAAAGTATTGTAAAAGTATTATTTTTCTTATTTCAGTGCTGTTAAGCCTTGGTTAGTCTACTTCCATTCACCGAGGTGCTACCGATGTTACGAAATGTACCCAGAATTCGCTATTGCTGGCATTGTAAGTACTCATATACCTTTTGCTACTACAAGGTGATGTATTACATGTATACAATTCCGAAAGGGGATTTATTATTATGAATATTAGCAAAAAAATACATGTTTTTTTTAAACTTTCAATTTAAAAATTTTTGGTATTCTTATAATCTTGCTAACTAATTACTGTTTATTGTGTATTTGGTAAATATTTACTTGTATCAGTTTTCATTTTAGAATAAAGACTAATTACTAAACTTAATTACTTTACTATTAACAGAATACTGTTGTTAAAATATTCACTAAGTAGGTTCCCTATTATTTGCAAAAAAATATCATTTTTGAAACTGCTTGATTTTACCTATAGTATTATGTTATCTGTATGTATCTACTTTAGCTGATAGTATACAATCGCTGTACTAAAACCTTGAAACATAATTCCAGATGCTCGGTAACGCGGTACAACTAGGCAGAGTGAACTGCCTATCAGAGCGGGGTCTCTGTCAGCACGAGGGCATCACCTCCTACCCTTCACTCCGCTTATACTTAACACGTAACACTCGCCGCGTCAGCAGCGTGCTCACACTACAGATTAGAGAGCACTCGAGCTTGATAGCCGACGTGAGGGCGCAATTGGAAGACTATAATGGGAAGAGCTTTGATGTTCGCGCGAAACATGATGAGTTTTGATAATAATAAAACTTAGTTTATAGCTAATTCACTATTTGACAGTTCTCTAATGCCAAAACGCGTAATAATGTTGCCACATCTGTTTTAAAGATTGCGAAAGAAAGAAATGATCTATAAGCCATAAAATTCTATAGAAAGTAAGTAGGTAGGTAGGTACAAAGACAGTATAGTAGAATTTGTACTATATTCTCTTTGGTAATAGTATCAATTTTGAATTGTCAAAATGTGTGTAGGTATAAATGTAGGTAGGTGCTTAGTACTAATTCCTACATAATATCTCAGAATAAAGTGCTTTCAAAGGGCGCCGGGTGAGTGCCAAGGATTAACTGCTAACAAGGGTTCTAATACTAAATTATTACTCGCCATCTTAATCATCACAAACTTATTTTAATATGTAATTATAAGCTTATGCTTGCATTTATAGTACTATTTATTCATGATAGTAAAAAGTTACTCGTAAAAACATACAAACTTGTGATATAAGTTTAGCTTTTTTATGAATCTTAAAGACAATCTCCATTGTACGCTTTTTATTTAATGTAACTATTTGTTATTAATAATGATACTAGTAATAATAGTCAATAATAAGAATAACTTTACTGAAATGTATTTTTTAACATTTTACAGTTAAACAAAATCAATAAATTCTGAAAACTTAAGTGTTTTTTGTCATTTATTTTCCTATATGAAAAATAACTAAGATTCATACTATAGCCTATGCACACGACGTTTTTCGAACGCGCTGTCGTTGCGCTATTCTGATACATGCTTCGGCAGCGCGTGAGGAGCAGATTGTTTGCGTTTGCATCGCCATATCGCCGACGCCCCTGCGCGTTTGTATCGCTATAAACGCGAGGGTCAATAATATGAGCGTGTGCAACGGTACTTAACTTGCCGAATGTATCGCGTTTGCTGCGCGTCTTAGCTGCGTTCTACGCGCGTTGTAAAAACGTCGTGTGCATATGCTCTTAGGTAATATTAATTAACATCATTCAATTATAATTAATCAGTTCGTTTTAATATAATTAGTTAATAACTGGCATTTTCACAATCAGCATCTGAAATTAAAATTTTAAAGATAAGGGTAAGTCCTTACTTACGCCGCGTTGTTATGAAATCATACAGTATGGGCAAGTTATGATTCGACTCAATGCTAGTCAGAGCCAAATTAAGTGTACAGTACAAGATGGCAAAAGTTTTGAAAGTGTACATATTATTTCTTTTATTGCATAAGGCAAACTAAATTTCTACTATATTATCATTGATGGACTTGCAGATCACCTGATCCTAAGTGGTAACCACTGCCCAATACAGCTGCAGTGCCACCTAGGCTGTGGCCCATGTGTTATTGGCGTAGCCATTTCGTCTCATGTGCCTGTTATTTCACCAGCTACCAGAACACAGCAATGTAAGCGTTGCCACCCTTTGCCGGAAGAACTTATAGGCAAGGTACTTCCCTCACCTTACATATTCAATTCAGTACTTACATCATTATTTCTATTGAGTTGTGCATCAATGCATTCTTGATCAACACTGCATGGCAAGTAGAAATCAATCAATTCAAACATCTCCTTGGAATTTAGCACCAGTCTGTCTTCACCCACTTCCAAATTCAGATCTTTAAATTCTACCTGGAAAAGATTAAATATTTATTTTTGAAAATTTTTTGAATAGTTCAGTGAGTCCGCTCAGAAAGCCAGCAGCTTGTGGGTGCAAAACTGTCTACAAATGTATTTGTACACGAGGCCAGTGAAAAGCAAGCCTAGTCTAGTGATGTAACTATCAACTAAAAATGACCAAGAACTTTTATAATCACCCATCACTCAAATACAAAGTTATGAACCCACAATTTTGTAATGTTGCAAGACAACACACAGACTGGGAACAACTATTTACAGATCATGCAAACATTCTTCACAGGGAAAACTGAGTTACATTATACTTGCATTAGCTGGGATTTTGAACTCGGCTATCAGGTACTCAATCTCTCCAATCGGAGGCTCACGTATCAGCCTGTACAAGAGCTCTGGTTTCTTTGTAACAGATACAGACTTTTCACATATTTCCTCAATAAGTGGTGCTTTCAAAGCATTCTCAGTAGTTTTGATATCCCTTTGTTGGATCCTATGGGTCTGCAATGTACCAATAGACTTTCTATTCTTCAGGATGGTAGACTTTTGAACATCTAACTCGCATTGGTACTTATCCTGCAAGCCTTCAAAGACCACAGTCAAGAAAAATGTTTGAAAGAGATCATCATTTTCCACTTTCTTGAAGAACTCATCATTTATAGCGACATCATAGACTGTGCATGGTGCTCCAGATTTGTCTAATTCAGTTCTACCCTCACCAATGCTCATTGGAACTCTGTAACTGGAGGGATCAGAGGAGTTCAGTATCTGCATCAGCTGTTCATTGGTCACATCTCGTGGACATGGTATAGCACTTGTTATACAAATGTTTACAAAAACTTTTTTGTTATCTGGCTTTGAGAGAGTTTTTACACAGAAACCTGAAAAAATATACTTGTTCTTAGTTTTATCACAGAATACTACTACAATAGAGTAGTAAGGCCAGCATGTTGTTCTACATAGTTTGTACATACCTGGTATTGGTTTTATGGGTTTCCAAGGAACTTGTACTTTATCCATAATATGTTTGAGTTGTTCATCAGCCGAGGTTTCCTGCAATAGTAAGTAGGTAAGAGATGAATTTGCCCAAGTACAACCATACTACTATGGACATCAGCACAGAAGAAAGTCATCATAACTTTGCATGCCCTTAGAACCACGACTGGTTATCTAACCTAACTGGTGATCCCGCTGAAGTTTGGTCCCAATTGGTTAACTCAAAAGCTAAGTGCTCTTGGCCTTCGCTTTAGCTGGTCAAGCAATGCCACTACAAACTAAAATAATTAGATATTTAAGTATAACAAACAAAAAGCATTTTACATAAAATATTGGACAAGTAAATAAATGCTCCCGAAATAGTAAAAACTGTGTTTCAGGAGTCGGTGGCTGTGTGTGTTTTCATAGTTTCTACTTTATTCTGTCACTGTTTGTTTACACAATTCAATAAAATATATTGGCAAACAGTTAAATTTTTTATAGGTACATCTTCATCATCATTTCAGCAGGCCGTCCACTGCTGAACATAGGCCTGCCCCATAGATTTCCAGAGCGACTTATCTACCTTTCCTAGCAACCTTTATTAGGTCGCCTCTACTCTAGAACATTTCTGCCCCAACAGCCGTTGGTTCTCTGATCTATCTCCGTAGGGCAATGATTGAACAGAATTGTGGATTTCATACCTTTATTATTCTCATATTCTGCTCCATTATTGTAGGATCCACTTCTAAAGATATAGATTTCTTAGACATCTTGTTTCTTTGGTTTCTATGGAAATAAAAGGTAAACGAAGGAAAACACGGAAAATCCCTATTCCAAATGAAAAAAGCGGCACACAACAGAACAGACAGTCAGTCAACTCCACAGAATACACAGAGTATTTTTGTATAGAACACTAGTACCACAGAGTACTTTTGTATATATACCGTGTGCTAATCTCGGTCACAGATTAGTACTATGTCTCGGTCATAGACTACTGAGAGTACTACGTACGTACTACGTGGTCTCGGTCTACGTTAAATATTATTACTCCCCGTCACACCACACCACTCAGGCAGGGTTGTCATCGATCAACAACGCAAATCTGACATGATTCTGCCTTCTGCGCTAGAGGTCGCGGGTTCGATCCCCGCACTGGACAAACATTTGTGCGATTAACTTTAGTTTATTTTCTTGAAACACATTATTAGAAAAATAATAATAATAATTGAAAATTAAGCTAACTGCGATTAACTAACACAGATGTTTGTTCTTTCCGTATAAACAAAGTACTCTTTGGTTTGGTCTGGGTGATAAATATGTATCTATTAAGTATAACAGTCTCTGGTACTATAGTACAGGCTTTACCTGGTTTGGGATCAGTTGACCGTGTGTAATATTATGTCCGGAATATTTAATAATAGTATACTCATTTATGAATCCTATTTCCTACTATGCCACTTCGTATTATTATTATGAATGCGAAAGTTTGTAAGGATGTTCGGATATTTGTGGTTCAATCACGACCGACGTAACGGTTCAACCGATTTCGATAAAACTTGGAATAGACAGAGTTAGAGTTATTTGCCTAGAATAGAATAGTATCTAATTAAGCTACTTTTTATCTAGGTATCACGCGAGCGAAGCCGCGATCACAGGCTAGTCTTATAATTAGAAGACTCAAAAGTCTATAGTCGCATCTCAAATTGTGATAAAATCTGATAAAAACTATAACTATATCAGCGTTTTACCTACCAATAAAACGCTTATTAAGCAAAGAGTTATTTAAAACCTAGTTAAATATAGGAGAGAGCGAGTCTGTTTACCTAAAGCGAGTCGGTCTTAGTTTAAATTCTCCCGGTTTTCATACTTCCTGTGTGACGTCACTTTACCCCTTCCACTGGACACCAGGCGGCGCGGCGGGCGCGCTGCGACCATTGCTCATTGGGTATCATGTAATATCCGGAAGATAGGTATGGTACACTATTATTCTAATTTTGTTACTCTATTGTACCTACCTAGCTTATTGCTATGTACCTAGGTCAATAGGTTAGGTAAAAAACAAAATTAGATGTGATATGTATGAAGGTAAAATTACATTTCCTACATAGGTAAATATTAAAATGAATACCTACCTTCATAAATTAGGTTAGTTTAGGTACCTATCTGCCAGGCAGAATTAAAGTGCTAGGTTTTAAATAACTCTTTGCTTAATAAGCGTTTTATTGGTAGGTAAAACGCTGATATTAAGCTAGGTTATTTAAAACCTAGTTAAATATATGAGACCTGTCTGTTATCGCCTGGTGGACAGAAAAAACGCCAATGTGATTATAAGATCCCTAATTAGGAAGATGAGGCATGATAAGTTAGCTATCGAAATCATAGGAAGTACTGTATAGATGTACCTACTGGTATAGGTAGATGACATGAAAAGAAATACAAAGTTTGTAGAAAAAACAATAGTATGTTTATTAGACAAAGAACATCACATATTAGGTACATAATATTAAATCCCTTATTATGGCATTAAAGTACACTTTAAAGTACAATCAAAGTATAAGTAGGTAATCACAATTTAAATGAGGAAAAATCATAATAATTACATCTCCTTAGAATATGTATTATACCATACACTATGCTCATTATTTATAGATAAGTAGCACTAATTTACCTAGTCAAAACATGTATAACAAAATGTATCACTATAATCATTCATGGTTCTTCCATAGAGTGGGTAGAATTAAATTCATCTAATTATTCGTTAGTCGGTGTGAAGAGATTAGAAATAGATTGGCTGGAAAGTGCTGTTGTCGCGGGACAAATCTCTCGGCAATAGTATTTCACAAAAGTGTTCTCTGATCGCCAGTTGCCACGGGCTAAAATTTCATCAATGGGGCAATTTTGAATCCAGTTTTTTGATGCTACTGCAGGCCGAATACTACCAGGACTTGCACTGATCCCAGCTTGTGATAAAATCTTTTTCACCCAGCCACCTATGTTAGTTCTAGAAGCAGCTTTAGGCTTACCACACACGGTTAAAAATAAATTGCCTTGTTTACAAACTGAGCGCCTACTCTGCGATAAAGTAATAACTCTTTTTAGCCAAAATATAGGGTCAAGGGTCTGATAATCTTTGTTCTGGAAGAGACGCCAGCCTGATTGTCTGTTAGTTACAGAATCTGTCTTTGAACCAAATTTTGGCCATAAAATCACCGAATTATCTGTAAAGATACAGTTTTCATCATCTACCATCAATAAGGTTAAATCATGGATCCTACGACCAGAACACAATAAAAATAAAATAGCTGCGCGACCTGAGCATTCATACAAGCTATTTACGTCTACTGTATTGTCCCTTAGCCAGTTAGTGAGCACATCAGTATCCCATATTGGGGCTTTGGTAGGCTTAACATTCTGAATGTTGATTGATTTTAGAGCTTGCTTGACTAATAAGTGAGAGCTCAGTCGACTACTTGCATCTGGGTCGCACAGGGTAGACACGGCAGATTTATATACCAATATAGTGCTGTAAGCCAAGCCATGTTTTAAGTGTAAATCAAGCAGAAACCTACTAAAGTCAGATCCATTAGGTTTTGAAATATTGACAAAATTCTCATTCGCCCAACCGCACCATTTTTGCCAAGCGACTTGGTATGTTTTTAACGAGGACTCACGCCAACCTTTTTGCAAAAGTTGCTTATGATCTTGCGACCAACCCACTAGACTTTCTGACCACCCCCACATCTCCAAACCTCTAGAACCATGTCCTGTGTCCTTGGGGGTCGATAACCTGTTGCGGTGTCTATCAAAACCTGGTTCAGGTTGCCTATCGTGAATGGGGGACCGAGGGCACGGTTCTTGAGGTCGGGCCTCCAAAAGACTTTGTTCCACCGAGGAGCCACTACTAGGTACACCCCTACTGCAGAGTTTAGGTGCTGTAATACTCGAGGCATTAGAAAGGGTGGTGGAAACACCCACGCCAGGGGGTAGTTCCACAATTGACTGAAAGCATTGTGAAGGCAAGCCTGATGATCTGTCACATCCAACGTTCCGTAATTCGGAACCACATGAGCTGTTGCTGACGCGAACAAGTCTATCGAGGGTATGCCCCACCTGGAGAATATTATCTCCGTTATTTTGGGTAAGAGGTGCCATTCCGGCGGTTGTGCCAAACGAGATAGGTGATCTGCTTCGGCATTGAACCGACCTGGTAGGTAGTGCGTCTATATATGAACACCAAAGTGGTCTAGGATCGCGAGTATCTGGTAAGTCAGATCCATCAGATGCATCGACCTGGTGCCTCCCTCGTTTCTCAAGTACGAAACCACAGACTTGTTGTCGCTCTGTATTAACAGTGTGGAGCCTGTCAGGTGCTGACATTGATCTTTTAAAACGTATAAAACTGCTAGCATCTCTTTTTGGTTGGAGTGCAAAGTCATCTCTAAAGGAGCCCACTGACCTGACAGTCTCACACTGTTTAGTTGAGCGCCCCAAGCTATGCTTGACGCATCTGTCACTAAATAGTTGGCTATGGGAGGGTAATGAATCGGCGAGAACTTTTCGAGATTTTCTCTCCACCACTTTAATTCGACTAGTACCTGCCGAGGTATTAGATACCGATAGTGTGGGTTCCGCCGTAATAAAGCTTTGCAATGTCTGAGAAGTTCTCGGTGGTTCAAGCGGCCCCTGGGTACTGGGAAACTGGCAAAGTTGACTGATCCGATTATGCTCTGAATTTCTTTTAGATTGGCCTTTTTTCTTTGAATTAAATCCAACAACTTTTGACGCAACTTTATTCTTTTTAGTGGAGGAAGATATTTTCGGTTTTCGTGTGGATCCCAAACTATGCCTAGGTATTCCAGATGCGTCTGAGGGACTAAGGTCGATTTCGCGTAGTTTATTTGCCACCCGAGGTACTCTAAAATTTGGCTCGCGTCCTGAGCATGCCGGCAAAGGATACGTGGGTCCTGATTTACTATTAAAAAATCGTCCAAGTAGACGACTACTCTTATTCCCCTGTCTCTTAGAATCTGTGCCACCCAATTCGTTAGACATGCAAAGATTTTTGGGGAACACGCTAGGCCAAATGGGAGACAGGCCATTTGTAAAAGTTTTTCTCGGTAGATTACTCTGAGGAAGCACCTGTGTGCCCTGGATACCGGCAGATGAAAATAAGCATTTGACAAATCGATTTTGACAAGCCAGTCCGCTGGCTGTAGGAAGCCTGATATTCTGTGCACATTTATTAGGCGAAACTTGCTCAGTTTCACGTACCTGTTTAGATTTTTCAGGTTGAAAATGGGCCGAACAGAGCCGTCGCCCTTTGGGATCAAAAACATAGGGGACACAAAGCTGGGACTGTGATTTGCAGGCTCCAATACCTTCATTTCTAACATTTGATTTAAAATTTTGTCCATCTCTTCTGACACGGGGGTTCGAAAAAGATGATTCTTCAACTTTGGCACTTGTAACGGGGGTTTGGCTAGGAAGGGGATCCGAAATCTTTGAATAATCTGAATTATAGCTGTTGGAGCCTGCATATCTTCCCACTTTGCTACAAACTCTGTTAGCCGACCTGCTTGAAACGTCTTCGAGTCATAACTTACGCTTAGATTGCATGCGCGGTAAGGATTGCCCTGAAAATCTAACCTGGCCTCGGCTTGTGCCGGAATATGGGTCATATCCTTGAAAATTTCGGTTTGACCTCTGTCGCGAGGGTCTGGTATTTTGAGCGAATTGCCTTGCAGGGGGACGAGGATAGTCACGCCCTTGCATTGGAAAATGATTATTCATAAAACCCTGTGATGGAAATCGGTTCGCTACATCTGCGAAATGAGGGTAGTTATACATTCCTTGCGCAGGAATTTTATTTGTATAGTTATTATTAGCATAGCTAGGCAGGGCCTGAACTTGCTGTTGTTGCCGTACTTGCGTAGCGGTTTTTATTTGTGTTGGCGCACGGGGCGGCCAGAAAACTTTCACGGTACCACCCGATTTTTCAATTGTGGAGGATAAGACCTCTTTTTGAAACAAGTTATCACAGCTAGGTGGAATTTTACGCAAGCTAGCCTTGACATAATTGTCTTTCACAGAGCGTAAAATCGAATCACGCCTCTGTTGTATTATCTCGGCTCTATGACCGCAAGCTAATTGCAGAATATCGCTGCTAGTTTTTTGAAAACCACCCTTGACAAAAATATCATTAATTTTCTCTTGCAACGTTTTTGGAGACAAATCACGAGTAGAACTAGCCCATTCGATCAACGATTTGAAACCAGCCTGCGAGGCTTCGTTATGCTTTATAACAGCTTGCGTGATTGCTGCAAACCCACGCTCAATCAATGCAAGAGAATTCGATTTCTCGAAAGGCTTGATCTCGTCATTTGTCTCTAAAAAATTAAAGCCCGGGGATGAACAATACAGTTTTTGCACTTCTGCATAACGAACGCTGTCCCAGTCCTCCGTTTCAAAATGTTGAATCGACTTTAACAGCTCGACATGAGCGGGTAATGATTTAGGAATTGATGGTTCTTTTAGCACAGTATTTAGCGGAAATTCAAAACTATAAGGCGCATCAGAGGAATTACCCTCGTGTTCAGAATAAAGTTCTCCGCTTACATCAGCACTAACCTCCGACTGACAATCGGGTTGATAGTCAGGTACGTAGGCACTAGAATGCATGGTAGGTTGAAACGCAACGCTACCTAAATAATCTTTCATGCTACTTACTTGCTCCGCCAACCGGGCTATTGCGTCATCGGTACGGCGGCGCTTCTTCGATTTTCTTTTTGATGAGCACGCTTTTCTTTTCCGTCTTCGTGAGGAAACCGGCTGCTCATCTTGGACAGCAACCGTCTCGGGAGAATCCGACGATGAGGAAGAGTCTGAGGAATCCGAGGATTCTTCAGCGACTTCTACCCCTGTAGAATTCATTGCTGAAACCACAATATTAAATTAAAAACATCGAACGGTAACACCGTTTTAGCTCTGAGATTTTTAAATCATTTCAAAAATAAATTTTGTGTTCAACTCACCTTGAGGTGAGCTCGACCGATCGCAACAAGAAACAAAACGCCAATGAGCAATGGTCGCAGCGCGCCCGCCGCGCCGCCTGGTGTCCAGTGGAAGGGGTAAAGTGACGTCACACAGGAAGTATGAAAACCGGGAGAATTTAAACTAAGACCGACTCGCTTTAGGTAAACAGACTCGCTCTCTCCTATATTTAACTAGGTTTTAAATAACCTAGCTTAATATAGTATTATGTTATCTGTGACCGTCGTAAAAACATGTACTTACCTAATTATTTTATTACACTTTTGATTTTGTTTACAAAATAATATGTTCACGTACCTATATTAGTACGTGGACTCACCGATCGTTCCAAGGCAACGGAATGATTACTGGTAGAATGTACAGTGGAGTCGGTATTTTGCTGTAACTATGTAAATAGGATTTTGTACAGATAACTAGCTTTTAGTGTCATAGATTCTTGGTCACCCTACATTAGGTCAGTGACCAGGGTAGAAGTATGGTAGCCTTGACAAGGGCCTATGACCGTAAGTACAGTAAAATCTAATTTTTAAGCAACATTTTGATAGCAAGACCCTTTTTCTAACAACATGTATGGCATTTTCCATCTCAAAAATCTACCGATAGGTACAGATAAATAAGTTTAACAGCAACACTCATATCCCTTTGAAAAATCTTTTTTTTTTTTCATTTTTGACACTGTCCTAAATTTATGACTATTGTCTGACATGACACAGACCATAGGCTAAGGAGCCGCTGCTCTCCAAACTGCATGCTAATGTTATATGACAAATGCACAGGTCGTCGAGAGAGACGCATGCGAACCAAAAATTTAAATAAATCGCTTCCTTCGGTCCTTAATCTATGGATAAAACAAGTTTTTTTAAAGATTAAAAATTTTCAAAAGCGATGTTCGAAACTACAAAACGTTACAAATTCTGACAAATAGGTACAAATAAATGACAAATTCATCACTAAATGATGGCATGGTCAGGAGTTCAGAAGCTCTTGCCTAATGTCGGTGTTCCTGCTGCGCTGGCGTACACGCACTATACATCAATGTTACATGACGTAAAGCAGACATGACATTTCATTTTGACGTTTGACTTTTTTAACGCTAGTGCTGTGGCATCGTATCGATTTATCGATATTGATGCCGATTCGAAAAAAAAGTGCGTTGTAAGTACCTTCTGTCTGCGGGTCTAGGTAGGCGAAGTTAACCGTTTGGATGAGCAGTAGATTTTTTATTGGAACTAAAATCGTCTCATTACTCTGCTAAACTTAAGTAGGAAGGTAATCGACTGTCATGGTAAACACGTGTTTTCAAGATTTTTTTTATTCGCGCGCCTTTTTATAGGTTTTCGTTATTTACATAAAATCTAGTCAGATACTTCCCAAGTACTACTTAAAGGCCTGTGGTGCTTGGCTACCGCCCGCTCGCCATTCGCCGTACATCGCTCACATCGCTGCTTCGATCACGCTAAAATAATAAGTGACATCTCCATTAAAGTTAAGCCGAGAGTTGTGAAAGTAACGAAATTCTCTTGGTAGTTTACGACACAAATCTCTCCGCTTTGGTAGATAGCAGGTCAAAAATCTTAATTATTATGGATCGTATAATCTAAAACTGAATGCCCCTGTACTTAAAATTGGAGGGAGCGTTGGCATTACACAAGCGTAAAAAGAGTGGATGGAATTTTATATTATACGATCTTTTAGCTAGCACAAGCAAGATAGCCCGAAAGATAATTTATCAGATTTTTTTATAGCCTTTTGGTGAATAACGTGAAGTGGGCACTGAAAAAAAGCTTCAAGAAAACATCGTAATTATCGATTTTATAAACTTCGCAATTTCGCATCACTAAACGAGATCAAATAAAACGTCATGAGATCTAGGTCGATCGATCGAAAAGGAATAGTTCTCGGGGATATAATCTTCACTGAGCGAGCTATTTTACGTTCAGCTATTATCTAACTGTTGCTTTTCTTCACATTGAGTAAAAGAGAAACCATCACCAAGCATTTTAATACATCTTAACCCTGAAAAGAGCATAAACTAAGGTAAGTGTACATAAAATTCGTATCTCCATTTGTTTGCCATATTTTACTCGATTCAACTTTCTTTTTTAATTTTTTACACTGTATAACGGCACATTTTCGTTATACACTCAGGACTGCATCACGTCGAATTGTTATCCAGCATAATGTATCGATAAATTGAGTAAATAAATGTTGTGGAAAACTATACCTTACTAGAATGTCACTCGAGCAAGATATGTGGTAGGTACGTACGCGTAGTAAATTATATCGTACTAGCTTGCGACCGCGGCTTCGATCGCGCTATGCTATACCAGGTAAAGAACTATATAGGTATTCCAAGTTAAACCCAAATCGGTTGAACAAGTATGGTGTGAATGAACACCAAAACATCCTCACAAACTTTCGCATTTATAATTTAAGTGATGGTACGTATTTTTATATAAATATTTTTGGTTTTCCATAGCAATAATCTCTGTTTCCTATTTGTTGGCTAGATTTACTTAAGAATTCGGGCAGAATGTCTGTTGTCTCATCCTCTTTCCTCACCAAAACTAATATAAACAATGTATGAATACATACTCTTAAGCTTTAGTCTCAAAATTGAGTGTTCACATGCAAGTTTTAATGCAAAAAAGATTTTATTCAGTACTACATCTGGGCAGTGAGCCAGGGCTTTGATGATTCGAGGTTTCTTGAATATTTATTGCTCTAAATTTTATTTGATTCTATTGAACTAAAATAACACTTTTAATTTCTTTGTAGAAGAAAGCGTTCAAAAACTGCACATTGAATTTAACTAGTTTTAAAATATAACTTAAAAATTGCATTCTGTCTGGAATTTATGTTCTGGAGTTTTCAATAATTATGTGATAGTTTTGCATACTTTGTGTGTGTTAAGACTAATTTCTGCAATTAAAATATTTAAATGTGTATGTATATTGTATACGAGGGTTAAGAAAAAAATACAATCTAATGTACACAGCAGAGTTTTAAACCTTAAAAAAATTAAACTGGTATTGCTGTAAACTCTAAATATGCAAAGATAGATAGATTTTACGGTTTCATATGACGAGAAGGACAAGAGATATTTTTATGTCATGAATTTAAGCTGGGCTGCATTACAGTATACCAAAGAATTCAATTGCCTTGTTTTACAAAATGTATCCATCATTTACAGGTTTGTTTTTCATGATTTTCAAAAGTTAAAAGAAAAACCTTAATCAAGGGTAAACTTTTGCTGGGAGTAACCCGAGCTTATGAATAACAGGGTATATGTCAAATTTTTGTCACTCAACTTATCATTGCAAATTGTTCCAGAACATTCCACACTTATGGCATAATCTACCATTATGGCCGACAAACACAGCCTCAACTATGAAGTGAGGGAGTTGAAGCTAGGGACCAGTTTCACCAACAACAAGGCTTCCCAATACCATACAATCAAGTGTAAGTTTTTTAGGGCTCTTTACCTAATTTGGAAAAAAGTAACCCATAAGGGTTCACCCATAAGTGAACCAATAATGTTTCACTTTGTTGTCCGTTTGTCTGTATCATGTATCAAGGCACTTTTTCTCTGAAAACGCTTGAGATGTCAATTGGAATTAAACAATATGGCCTTATATTGTTGTAAAAATATCAAGCTTTTAATTTTACACAATAGTCCTCATCAATCTGGTGATGGTGACCTACAATCTTCGCATTTGACATGAAGGGAGGACTTTTAGCACAAGTGAAGGAAAGTGGAATAACACCTTTATAAAATCCAAAATTGATTGGCATCATGAAACATGTGAAATTGTCCATTTGCTTGCAGATGAAGATACCATTTTTAAATCGATAAATGGACTTAGATTAGCAGATAGAGAGATTAGAAGATAACCCTTATTGCCTAGTATTAAATTACCTTCCTGTATTTTGTCCAGTGATGATTGATTAATGAAATGATTATTTTCAAAACCAGGCTATATCACATTATAAATAATAGCTTTAAGAACTTGGTCTAACAAAAATGTTGGTCTGAATAATGAATCCCGACTTTCCCGACACATAATATTCAAGCCTGTGAGAATGGGAGTTTAAAAATAAACATTCCGCCCAACAAGGTCTTCTTCATTGGTTTCTCCGGTGCGGTCGGCAACTTTTTTTACTCTTTTTTTGCGGTTTTCTTAATAAATTGTTAATTATAATATACATTTTCTCATACCGACCATTGAACCAGACGCAAGTTTAGCCCAAGCTCATAGGATTTTGGTCAATCTCCTTTATTTTGAATTGAATTATTTATTTCCTGTTTTCAGATGACTTTAAGCCAGCTTCAGTGGACGTGAATAAAATGGCTACAGTGGATGTCGGCACAAATAATCAAGTGACCGTCACTGTGCCTCATTTGGGTGAGTTAGTTAATTATGTATTTAGCCTACTTGCTTGAATGTAGCGCGCGGAATAGATTACTGCGGGCTAATTATTTATTTTGCATTAGATTGAATGTAATTTGGTTTTCAGGCCTTTGAAATACTTTTGCAATTCTGTTTTTTATGCAAAACATTGAATCACGTCACATCGTGAATCACTGTGAATTGTTGATTTAACTGATGCATTTGATTAATGTGCTTTATTTCAATATTGCCCTATTAAAGGCTGCTGAAATCTGCTGTCTTAAGTGGCTCCTGAAATCTATGGTAACCTATGTTCAACAGTGGTGGCTTTTTCATACAAACGTATCATGCCATTTCCGCGCTACATAATATGTAGGTATTCCTTAATGGTTTGGTCATGTAGAGAGGATGAAGGGAAGAAAATTGACGTAACAGGTGTTTAAAGAGAGTATGAATGGGACCGTTGGAAGGAGAAGACATCGGCATACGTTTTTGGACCAAATTAGTGACGATTTGGGAAAGGCCAGGTCAAGTGTATGACGAATATGATGAGTGTGAATGAAGCAAAATAATGGAAAGCTGTGGTCTCTGTCTACCCCTCCAAGAATCAGGCTTGATTTTGTGTACGTCTGTAAATGTATCCAAGAATCTTCTTTGAGGGCCGGGTTTTTTATTAATTTTTCAACACACTTGCTCATAAAGTGGCTCTAATGTCACCGTCAATTACGCACATAATGATACCTGTACTGTATCAAACTGTGACTTTTTCATTGCTATTATTCACATAAGTGAGCTATACCTACAGTAATTTGGTTGAATGCCACGTTGGAATCAAACAACAAATATCAAGGTAAATGTAAATGTAAAATGTAAGTGTGTGTTTTCGTCAGCGCAATCTAGGATTTGCCCGGATTTACTAGCGACATCTAGTTTGGTTAAGGCACACTAATATTATTAGGTTCTTAGTTTAGTTCTAATTACAGTTATTTTTAGTATTATTTTATTCACAAATGTGTTGAAAAACGTCGTATGATGCACGTGTGTATGGATGATGATGATTATATGTATGGTTCATTACCGTCCTCAGCTCTCGCAATGACGCCTCGGCGGTAATCACCAACGTTACACACTTATACCATAATGTACCATATTACTTGTTCACAGATGGCGCCGGTGTGCCGCAAACCGTATTCAAAGGCAGCCAGAGGCCGTACACGAAAGAGTGCGTGCTCATAATTGACAGGGTCACAGGCGAAGTGACGCTTGAGAAGCTCTCCAGCAACATACAGGTTAAGAAGACGAGGTATGTTCCGTTTTCTAGCGTTTATCTTCTCTTCAGCGACAGACTTTTTTTTTAAATTCAATTTGCTCACGGCCCTCCTGATGGTAAGTGGTTACCGTCGCCTATTGACATCAGCAACACCTGGAGCATTGCTAATGCGTTGCGTGCCGAAAGGCTCCCCATAAAGAGCTCTGGCAACCTTACTCACCGCAGGAAAACAACACTATTTGAAACAAATAATGTTATTTGGCTGCGATATTCTGTAAGACTGGTGCATAATTGGAACGTAGGTACTGCTTTAAGTAAATGCGTTCAAATACAAGCTCTATTAAAACACTGGTTTGTTCATTCATAGCCATGAGGCTTTGAATGAACAAATCAGTGCCTAAATAAAAAATGTAGTTTAAAAAACTCAAATCATGTGAGCCCTAACTTGAGGGGTTTACCTGGCGCCATCATCAGATCAGCTCCAAGATACCAAATTATAGTTTTGTCATTAGATGTAGGTTAAAATTGACTTTAATGATTTTATTACATTGTTTGTTAGTTACAAGTGAAGCTAATAAAGAATTGAACCAAATGTAGACAATTACTATCAATTTCAATTCAACTGCAATGCAATTCAATCACAAGGCGCACCTTAATCCTTTCACCAATGGCCATTAGCCCTTTTCAGGGCCAACATACTACCACCACCACCAACAAAATTGGAATTTTTTGCATGGATATATCCGTAGAAGTGGTATAGGCACTTTATCCCGGTGCTTAGCACGGAAACTAGTTATAATCCTGTGGCTCTGTGAACTATAGCTATTTGTTATGTGGTTGCAGACAGGAAACCTCACAGAAGCCCCGTCCTTTGACCCCGGTGACAATGGACTTCACCAACACAACTCAACGTTCTACCTCGCGTACTCGCGTCACGACCAATAAAAGAGTTAACCCTAATCCAGGTAAAAAACAAGCCTTCATATCTAAACAAATCCTAAAACCCATGATGCTACATAGTCATCATCATCAATTAAGCCATAGGATGTCCATTGCTGAAAATAGGCATCCCCCATAGAAAGGGCAGCTTCTAGTACCGTTGCGAAAGGAAAAAGTTCTGAGTTGACTAACCCTAACTTTTAGAGGAATACAATTATTCATTCACAAATTAAAAAAAAAAAAAGAATAAGTATTCATTCACAAATCAAAAGTGGGCATTTCCACTGAAAGTTCTTCTTTTAGAAAGACAACAAATTTATTCATACAAACTGTACACAAAAACAATCAGTAAGACACTGCTATCTGTTATTTAGTGTACTCATAGCAGTAGACAGAACGAGAGAAAACAAGTGTCGAAGTGTCGATGTGCGCGAAGAGCGCTGCCATGTACAGTATTGTACAAAAAGGCCTAAGCTCAGCATGTGCTGTTCATACCATACGATTGTCCTTATTCTTGATCCCAGGGTCAGCTGGAGTCCAACCCAACATCCAATCACGGTTCAATGGCGTGGCACCGCAGAAGCCTCCGCAGCCACAGAGCATGGTCCGCTCACCAGTTCGGCCGAAGACATCGCCGCCACAGGCCGCACCGTAAGTGCCCCTAACTTCACGTTCATTCAAGTGAAATGCAACTAGAAAAAATAAATAAATAAATATTCCGGACGTATCACACAAGGTCAACTGATCCCAAACTAGGCATAGCCTGTACTATGGGTACCAGAGACTGATATACTTATTAGATAAATATTTAACACCCAGACACAGAACAAACATCTGTATTAATCACACAAATGTTTGTCCAGAGCGGGAATTGAACCCGCGACCTCTAGCGCAGAAGGCAGAGTAACTACCAACTGAGCTATGAGGTCAGTCTGTAATTACTGCCATTAAGCTTTCATCATCATCATCATCAGAAGTAAGACGTCCACTGCAACTAACCCCCCTAAACCATCCTAAATATTTATCTATTATATATATCAGTCTCTGGTACCCATAGTACAGGCTATGCCTAGTTTGGGATCAGTTGACCGTGTGAATATGTCCGGAATATTTATTTATATTTATTTTATGTTTAGATGTTTATTTTTCAATCGCGCCCAAACGTCCGAACGGATTTGGATGAAATTAGGTACAGAGATAGATTAAAGAAGATCTGGAATAGCATATAGGCTACTTTTCATGTAGGTACAACGCGAGCGAAGCCGCGGTCAGAAGCTAGTATAATATGAAATACTGTGTATAAGCTAGTCTTATGAAAGAGGCATACAGAACAAATTTTTTGATGCGAACTGCTAATTCCGTCTGAATTAAAATTGTTTTCTGTGTATTATAGATGGTCGGGCGGTGGAAACAGTACGCTTGCGTCGCTACCAATGATAGGGCTAGATGACGCTCTGGCACCACTAGCTCCCTCCCCCGGCCCCGCACCGCCGCCGCAACATAACGGTACGTAAAAACCCTACCTACCTATCCTACTTATATCATCATCAACAACCTGTAGAACTCCACTGCTGGACATAGACCTCCCGCAAAGAGTTCCACGACGAACGGTCTTGAGCCTTTTCCATCCACCGACTTCCCGCAACCTTGACAATGTCATCGGTCCATCGGGTGGTGAAAGGCCCCTTTCAACACTGCGTTGCCCGGTTCGTAACTTATACCTATTGTAAATGCGAAAGTTTGTAAAGATGTTTGTTACTCCAATCGCGCGAAACTCTTTTCATCCGGGTAACTCGTGAGCGAAGCCGCGGGCTGTTGCTAGTTATATTGTAGCTGCGAAAGTAACTCTGTCGGTCGGCGTCCGCAGAAGCTAGAATAACTACAATGGAAATCCTACTAATATTATTAATGCGAAAGTTTGTGAGGATGTTTAAATGTTTGTGGTTCAATCACGGCTAAACGGCCGAACGGATTTGGATGAAATTTGGTACAGAGATAGATTATAGTCAGGAATAGCATATATGCTTTTTTATGTAGGTACCACGCGTGCGAAACCGCGGGCGGAAGCTAGTTGTTAATATAGTGGTATCATTATAATTATAATTATAGGGTACTCAGCTCCGCCTCGGCAACCCCAGCCGGAGCGTAACTACGCACCTGAACGTATCGCTCACGAACGCATCGCGCCTGAACGTATGGCGCCTGAACGCATGGCCCATGAACGTATGGTTCCTGAGCGTATGGCGCCGGAACGCATGGCGCCCGAACGCATGGCGCCCGAACGCATGGTGCCTGAACGCATGGCGCCTGAACGCATGGCTCATGAACGCATGGCGCCTGAACGCGTCGCACCCGCGCATGAGCGACCGCCGATGCAAGAGAGGCCACCATCCCACGCTACTCCACCCGTCAACCACGCGCCTCCTGTTAACCACGTAAGTTACATACTATTATAAAATATTGATTCATAATCCCAAAAGGGGCTTCATCTTCGTATGCTTGTTTGCCACCTTAGTTGTATAAAAAAAAACTATCGACAAAAAAAAAATATATAAAAATACTCGTTTTTGCCGGAATTTTTTCAAATCCTGTGGTTTTGGTATTTTTGTCATCGAGAAATTCGACGTCAAGATTGCTACGTATCTCCATATAAAGGAGGGTCGCGGGTTCGATACCCACCTGAGTCTTTGGGGAATCCACAAAGGCTCAGGTGGTTTTAACAATCGATTTTTATTTGTATAGGTGATATACCCATTGATGATATTTTAAAAATCTTGGTATTTCCCTTGGTGTGGAAGACTAGTCAGTATAATTTAAAAATAACCATTTTATGCGTATTTTTTTTGGGAATAGAACACGCAGAATGCAGATGACAGCTCGTCTAGTTCCTCAAGCGACAGCGGCAGCGACTCAGATAGCGGTAGCGACAGCGATGACAATGAAACCAGCGCACCGCAATCTATACCTAACGGTTAGTACATAACAAACAAGTTATTATTATTATTATTTATTTAAGAAAGTATCATCATCATCATTTCAGCCGTTCGACGTCCACTGCTGAACATGGCCTCCCCCGCAGACAAAGCAAATTCCTTATCATGTGGGGGGATTTGCCCATACTCACCACGCTGGGCTTGCGGGTTGGCGAGCGCAGTTAGAGCTATCGTTGTTAAAATGGGATGCTGCTGCCCATCCCCTAGCTTTTTTCCCTTAGTAGCCTCTTACGACATCCGCGGATAGGTAGATATGGAGGGGCCTATTCTTCAGCCGGGGCCACCACGGCCAAATAAAGTATAAAACATGTTAAACATGTTCTCGTCGCAGTTACCGCAGAGCCTCAAGACGAAAGTCTACAATCAGTGCGTGTTGCCAGTGATGACTTATGGCACTGAGACTTGGTCGCTAACTATAGGCCTCATACACAAGCTCAAAGTCGCTCAACGGGCTATGGAGAGAGCTATGCTCGGAGTTTCACTACGTGATAAGATCCGAAATGAGGAAATCCGTAGAAGAACCAAGGTCACCGACATAGCTCTCAGAATTAGCAAGTTGAAGTGGCAGTGGGCAGGCCATATAGCTCGCAGAACCGATAACCGTTGGGGAGTAAAGGTTCTCGAATGGCGACCACGAACCGGGCGACGCAGTGTTGGAAGGCCCTTCACCCGATGGACCGATGACATTGTAAAGATTGCGGGAAGTCGGTGGATGGAAAGGGCTCAAGACCGTTCGTCGTGGAACTCTTTGAGGGAGGTCTATGTCCAGCGGTGGACTTCTACAGGTTGTTGATGATGATGAAAACATGTTAAATAAAGCCCATATTATGGGCTTGTCTAAAGCGCTTACAGTTCTCCTTAGTAAGGAAGGCTCTCTTGACCAATGAATGACCGTTCAATGACTTTGAAACTGAACCGGTTGTTTTTGTGTCAATCACTAGCTGACACCCGCGACTTCGTCCGCGAAGATTTAGCTCATATATTATGTTTCGTACAAAAAGTAAATATCCTCCTGTACAATCTTGATACATATTTGTTATATATTTTAATTATAAATATATGTATCAAGTTCGCGTTCAGATTCTCCCATACAAAAATTGGCACACTTGCCCTTTACCAATAGATACTATAACCTACCAATAGTAGGGATACTTTTGAAAAACGAATAATGCAGTGTTTCAAATTTCTTTTAAAAATGTGTTTTTTGGTGACAATTTTTATAAGTTCAAGGAATACGATTTATAAACGGAATATGCAATTTCCGCTTTCTAGCTTTAGTGGTTTGGACTGTGATTACCAAGGAAGGTCTTGTTATTTTATACCGACGGTTATAGTAATCGCTCGTTTATTTGTTAGTGAACATTAGCCTTGAACGACGCCAATTAAATTTAATTGCTGACAGAATTATCTGCAATGCGATACCAACATTACCAACCATGCAATGGGCTGAATACTTCCAAAACCTTATCATTCTAATCAGCTATTGTAAAACAAAAGCTTCAATAAAAATTTACTTTCATTAGTTTAAGCAATATTTTATAATAACTGTATTTTATCTGGTAGTGTATTTTTTTGTAAATCTTTTGAGAAAATAATTTCTTAAACCGTAAACTGTAATAATATATCCTTTTTTTTTGGCTTTCCTAATGTTTCAGTTGGTAGTAACTCTGCCTTCTGCACTTGAGGTCGCCGGTTCGTTCCCCGCACTGGACAAACATTTGTGTGATTAACACAGATGTTTGTTCTGTGTCTGGGTATTAAATATTTATCTATTATGTATATCAGTATCTGGTATCTATAGTACAGGCTATGCCTTGTTTGGGATCAGTTGACCGTGTGTTTTATGTCCGGAATATTTATTTATTTCAGGTACAGCAGGTAACAGCAATCCACCGCTACTCACAGACGTTCTGAACGACGACCTTTGCCTCTCAGAGTCCGGCAGCGACTCAGACTGACCCCAACCCCACCCCAAGGGGGCGTGGCTTCGCTGATATCTACTCTGTTAATGATATGACAAAATTAGTGTATGTTTCAAGGGGCCTTTTTGTAAATCGCTTGAAGGGTAACGTATGTTAATAAGGTTACCATGGGGTTATTAGCAGTTTGAAGGCATGGAGCAATAGTAAAGGCGGCTTTAGACATGGCACTCGTACTTTCATTCGGAACATTCAGGCCTCTTCTTAATAGTTTTTTTTTTTAATTAATTTATTTACCACGTTTAAATAAATACTGACCACGTTCTATTATGAACATTCCTCATTAATTTCGACTCGCCTCCTGTTGCGGATGAGTGATGATGCGGATTCAAAATGACATTCATTTCAAAAACATTCAAACTTTGCCGTGTGATGTCACGTTAATATTATAAATGCGAAAGTAGATACAGTGGTGGTCATCTAATTAGAAACACCTACCTGGGTTTATATTTTTATTGCAAATTCCCTTTCGAACTAATTTTTAACATATCATTGAGTGTTCCTACGTATTAATATCGATGTATCGGATATTATATTGCATTGTTATACCATTTTAATAACAGAAAACAACGGTTGTTTTTCTAAAACTGAAAGTTATATTAATAACAAAATAAAAAACGAGATACAAACCGGACAACTAATTAGAAACACCAAAAAAATCATTACTTAAATCATTTTTTATTTGAACAAAACCCCAATAGTTTTGAAAAATACTAAAAATACTACATCCTTAAACAATTAGTATTTGGTAGGGTAGCCTTTATTATCAATAACAGCTTTGCAGCGACGCGGCATTGATTCAATCAATTTATAACAAGTTTCTACAGGAATACTTCTCCAAGCGTCTTCAAATGCACTGTTAAGTCCATGAATATTAGTAACGTGTTTCTGCGACAGGTTGGTCTTTATAGTGTGCCACAAATTTTCTATGGGATTTAAATCCGGACTATTGGCAGGCCACTCTAATACTGTCACGGATTGTTCTGTAAGAAACGCTTTAACGCTGCGTGCTGTGTGCTTTGGGTCGTTGTCATGCTGAAATATCCAAGTTACTGGCAAATTTTCCTCGGAATATGGAATCATTGTCTCTTCCAAGATCTTTTTGTATTGATATTGATCCATTTGCCCTTCAATCTTTCTCACGGGATCAATCCCGTACCCTGAGAAACATCCCCACGCCATTACATTTCCACCACCGTGCTTAACTGTCTTTTTAGTGTACTTGTTATTCAAAGCCTCGTTTATTGGTCGTCGTACATATCGTTTTCCATCGGAATTAATCAAATTAATTTTAGTTTCATCTGAAAACAAAACTTTTTTCCATTGATGAATAGTCCAACTGCCATATTTGCGAGCGAATGCTAGACGATTTTCTCTATGTTGCCTGGTTAGTAGTGGTACTTTTCTAGCGATCCTTCCTAACAATTTTCCTTCAACCAACCGTCTACGAACTAGTTTAGTGGACACGTGTCGAGGATCGTCTTCTGAAAATACCTCTTTTCTTATAACATTGGATCCTTTAAAGGGGTCCGCCTTAGCTAATCGAAGCATAAGCCTGTCTTCTTGAACTGTAGTCTTCCTGGGACGAAGTTTTCTTGGCACGTTATCTGATGTTCCGTGTAGTTTAAAATGTGCGAGGGCGTTAAATATCATGTTTACGGAACATTCCAAATAATCGGCGATCTTTCTGTAACTCCATTTTTGTTTTAAATGAAAATTCACTATAATTTTTCTCGTTGCTGCATCACAGCTCTTATTTTTACCCATTTTTAATAAAACAACAATAAATAGTAACTTTTCGTAATGAGTTAGAAATGGCGGCAATATTTACAAGGTGATTGACAATTGTGAGAACTGTATTTCAGTTTAAAAAATCTAATTTTGAACCAAGTCATACAATGTTTCTTATTAGTTGTCCATTCTGCCAGTCCTAACGATATTGATACTTTTTGTTTCACTGATATTTATTTTTATTGTCGTCTTGGTTGTCAAATATTATTGCTTGTAATTAAACTAGAGATATTAAAGTACATTGTAAAGTAGTGAAAAAAAAATTACCTCCTATTATATGCTATAATAATGTTAGTTACTTTATAAAAATGTCAGGTGACTAGGTGTTTCTAATTAGATGACCACCACTGTATGTCTCTTTGTATCGTTTTCACGACTAAAACGCTAAATCGATCTTGATGAAATTTGGTATGGAGATAGCCTAAGCCCTGACATTAAATAGCCCATGTCTCTGTCTTTTATATCCGGGTACCGCGCAAACTAACCCGTGGGCGGAAGCTAGTATAAGATAAAGATAAAGCTTCAGACAAGTGCTGGCAACTTAACTGCTACTCCTTTGTGTTTAGTTTTTGTTCCACATACAGAATATTTTTAACAGATTGAGTCTCAGCGAAGCTTTTTGGTTTGGTATGTTATGTTTATGACCCTTGCACACCTAGGCCAATAGGACAAACCAAATTGGACGATATAGAATGAACTAAAGTGAAAGAGGTTTAAAAGATTATTATCTATCTGACTTTAGTTTGGTAATTTTGTAGTCCATCTCTTTATTTTGTTGCCCGATTGGTCTAGTCAGGGATTTATATTAGTTTTCTATTGATTAGTTGCTAATAATCCCATGATTTAGATACTCTTCAATGTACATAATGTAATGATACTAACACATTGTTTGTAGGCAAATTAGACAGTACTCATAGTATTTACCTATAATATGTACAAGGTGATTCATAACATGTATACCATCCCGAAAGGGGGTTATTCTATCAACAAAAAGAAATAATATTAGCGAAAAAAAAACATCAATATTTTCATTTGATTTTTTTGATTTTTTTTTCACAAACTTTCTCAAATTAGTTGTTTTTGGTATTTTTAACATCTTTAAAACTAATAAGCCCCTTTCGGGATGGAATACATATTATGAATCTCCTTGTATATTTGCGCGCGCCTTCAGATATTTATAGTCAAGAGACACTTGTACACTCATCAAAAGAACCATCAGAACATTTCTTATATCTAAATTAAATCAACCAATCAGAGGACGTACGGAGGAGAATTTTTAAGAAAGAAATTTTTGATTGTGTGGCCTGCCTTACGAATAAGAGGTTAAGACTAGTAATGCAGTTAATTCAACACGTTGCGAATTTAAATTCACTATTAGCTTAATCTACTCTATCTATTAGACAAGTTTTTATTTTTCTTATTACCAAAACTGTGTAGAATTTATATACTTTAAAATATTATGAAATTTACAACTGTCTCATGGGTTCGGCCCCAGCAATACTTTACAGCAATTTGTTAAAAATAACCTAGCTGCCTATGTGCCTTATATGAGTCGAGATGTCGAATCCGGCAAGCTATAAAATATATTTGGAATACCTATTGCGCCTTTTGCTGAATACAGTTTTTGAAATACTGTGATTGCATACAGAAACCCAAGATATTTATGTATATAAGGCAAATATTGTTACCTCACCTTTTTTTGGGCCTGTCTAAATTGCCTCCTATTTCGAGACGGCACGATTCGGACGGGTTAGTTACATAATATCTACCAGCTCTGGCCTACCTAGGCATTAGATAACGATGCAAAAAGCGTACTATTAACATCCCCGAAAGATTTCCGTGGGGATTATGAAAATAATCAAATGTTCCATACTTCAAAGCCCCACTAAAGTCGAAGTAAAAATTTCAATTTCAATCAAATCCTACTTCCTGCTAATATTATAAACGCGAAAGTTTGTAGGTATGGATGGATGGACGGATGTTTGTTACTCTTTCACGTAAAAACTACTGAATGGATTTTAATGAAACTTCACAATAATATAGCTTATACATCAGAATAACACATAGGCTACAATTTATAACGATATTGTGTGAATTGTCCAAAATATGACGATAAGTGTCAAGTAAGTATATATACTAATCCTGCGCAGACGAAGTCGCGGGCACCAGCTAGTTAATCATAATTATGTTCAACTTGTAACTTTTGTAGCCCCTTTAGAAGGCGTTCAAAGTGATCTAACTTGTAGTGGGTAGAATTATCTTTCAAGCCTTTATTAGTCAAATACAAATTTGCATGGTTCAATTTATTTTTTTTCCGTCGAGAAAAATTCAGATTTTTGAAGTAATGCCCTCATAATGTATCTGTCACTCCGGGAACCAACTTAATTAATAGTTTAAAATAATGCATATTTTATAGTACATACATTATTTATTACAAAATTAAGGATTTAAGCAAGTTAAATATTTTATTTATGTGTTATGTACTCATAAAAATATTACATGCCTCAAAGACAGAGGTAGTGTATGTACGTACCTATTTTATCCTATGCCAATAATTTTAAGAACTAGGTTTAAGAATGTAGGTACCTACCTAATACTTTTTTATTTTTATTATGTAGTGAAACTGCTATTTTAACTTTAAATTTTATTGTGAATGGTTGTACCTACACGCAATAATCATTTTGTACAGCGCAAATGTTATTGAGGAGTTGTTCTTATTTTATTCTTATTAGCACTTGTATAAATGAAAATGTTATGTAAATAAGAATGGAGGAGGTTAGGTTGATTAATTAACAAAAATGATGTGCCTTCAAGGATTATGCAAATCGAATCTTTAGGCTTTGTGTTGCGTACAGTTAGCATCAGAGTTAATGAGTTTTTCGCATCGAGGTTCTACCATCGGACCTCGTGTAACCGGAATAAGGCTCATCCACACCTCATCGACAAGTGTGGGTATCTCGAGCCACTCGCTTTACGAGATCCTTTCTTCCCCATACGTGCAAGTATTCTCACTAACCTATATGTCATGAAGGGCTTCAAGAAAAATACAAAAAGATTTGTCCAGGGCAGGCAACGCATTCGCAATGTTCTAAGTGTTGCAGATGTCAATAGGTGACGGTAACCGCTTACCATCAGGTGGACCGTAAGTCCGTTTGCCTCCGTATAACATAAAATAAAGTTTATTATTGGGTCTTAGAATAGTTAGTTATTCATGTTATTACTTACTAATTTTACAGTTTGAACTTCTCTTTTATTGTTTGTTAGATAACATTAAAAAAAATAGTTTTCTTCCATCTTGATACTTTGCCCAATAATCATTTATTTTTGATGTTGACTGTACAAACAAACCCCTTTCCTGAATATTTGATTTTCGGATTTTCTTAAGAAAGATCAAATATTCTATTGACAGGAAAATAATGATTCAAAATGTCCAATGTTGCCTGTTACTTTAGATTTATAGGTACTTATACCTACAGTTCTGCCGACTTAAGTAAATTCAAAAACGACACCTAAGCCATTTGGCTTGGGTAGCAATAAGATAGGTTTTGAACTAAACTATCCACTTAGAAAAGTATAGATAACAAATGAAGTATGTACGAACTACCTACGAATATAATATTTGCCTAACCAATATCATTATGCTCTTTTACCTTAAAAAATATATGAATTCAATATATAAAGTTTGTCTTTAATTTTAACTAAAATAACTGTTTCCCCAATAGAAAATCTGATCTAGACTAAAATACCTTACGTCACAGAAGCCTCGAAAGAGTCCCAGAGTTGTCTGCCTGGGGGCTGAATGTAACACTAAAACCGTACCTATCGAAAAGTGTATTGTGTTACCACAATGACACGACATATACTATACACTACTATAATTACATTCAGATTTACTTTAAAAACAAACAAATCTTTACGATTTGATTTGGTAGGTACCTGAGATACTTTGCGTTAGGTTTTCTTGGTGAGAAATGCCTAGATTCGATTAAGACTATTTTTGTGACGAAGTAATTTTTTAGGCTGACTGTACTTTAAAGGCAAACCGGATGCGTGCGCTTGACGTGAGTGTGAACGCTTGTAATGTAGGTTCTACCTAACAAAACTAACCGAATCGGAAATGTAGATATGAATTTAATTAATTTTTGATTCCGAATACCTACTTTGTACATTTCACAAAAATAATAAGGCAGCTCTGCATTCTGAGACATTACGTCGTTTATTCGAAAACGAATAGCCGGTTGTACCAGTCCTTAATGCACATTAAAGATAATAAAATTATCGTTGTAGGACTTGTAGGTTGTGATGGTTAAAAAAAGTGCCTATCACCTACATAAATCGCAGGTTCTACCTGCGATTTATGTGTGGGGTTAATAGAAGTAAGTAGGTACCTAAGTAGTTTTTTTCTTAGATGGGTTTAGGTACCTACCATTATAATTTAATCTGAAGTACAAGAAATCAATATTCGAGCTCTATGCGACTTGCATGTTTTTTCGTGGAAGCTATCTTGCAGCTATAATTAATGCAATTTTCATGTACTTTCAAGGTATGCGTACAAGGTAATTTCATGTATTCATAAAATGTATACTAAATACTATCCCGAAAATGCCTTATTCTCACAACAAAAAGAAATATTTTTAGCGAAATAAATATATATATTTTTCCTGACAATAGGTACCTACGAAAGGCACATTGAACTTTCGATGGCTTGGATGTTTTCTCATGGAAGGAAACCTTGGTTCACGTTAGTAGGTAGGTAGTCAATTAACTTGGCCGTAAAAACTTCATGAGAGACTTGTTTGTAGAACAAAGATTAAAAAAAGCCTGCTAATAAAAGCCTTTTAAGTACCTAGGCACTTAGTTATAATTTTGTATTCATTATGCAAACTTCCTTCTATTTTTATTCTTGTAAATATACTAATTTTGACTCATGTGAAATCTAGTTGAATTAACGCTTGCCTTCGCAACCGACCCTACAAGTACCTACCTACAAGCTTGTCTATATAACACGGATGAAGCGAACCAATTTTAGTCGTTTCTGTGAAAGACTAACATTTAAGCAGTACCTAACATGGAGTTATCTAAACGGGATACACAAAAGGTAAAAACATTAAGTACCTAATTGATTATTGAATAGGTACCTAACTACGCATAATATCACTATTGTTTGTAGGTACATACCTAGTTTTTAAAGCATGGACCTGTGCCTTGGCAGTTCCAAGTCCATATACAATTATTCTAACTGAATTCTAACAATTATGTACTACGGAAGAGCGAGACCCTCTAACACAGGTATATCCATACTTAAAAGAGGGCCCAAACCCATGAAATGTAACCTAGATTAAGTTTACTGAAATAAAAATATTTGTATTGTATTTCTATTGTAATTATTTTATTTATTTTCTAGGTTTTGATAATAGGCGGGCTGTTTATGTGTACAATATCTGATGGCTACATAGTAGGACAGTTATCAGGATTAGTCGCGGCCCAGCAGTCTCTGGACAGCGACGTGCCTTTAAGTGATGACGAAATGTCATGGGTTGGTGAGTTTAATTGACATCTTAGTCTCCGACACATCTGCAGATTTCTTGTGATAGAGTAGTTTTCTCAATTTTAATCCTACTTTGTTGCAGCATCTGCCAGCAATGTGACTACAATCTTCGGCCTGGCACTGGCTGCTGCTGTCACTGAAAAGTTCGGGCGAAGGAGAGCCATCACAATCCTCACCACGCCAGTGGTGATTTGTTGGCTCGCCATGTACTTCGCGCAGCGCATGCTGGTTTTCATGATTGCCAGGATAATACATGGCATATGTTTCGGAGGAGTCTTATCACTTTGCGTAATGTCCACCGCAGAATACACGTCTCCAAAGGTCAGAGGGTTTTACTTAAATATGATTATAACAGCGGGTGCTGCTCTTGGGGTGGCCATTTCCAATATATTGGGCATCTTATTGCACTGGAGAACAGTCGCATGGATGGGAATCATCCCCGCAACTATCTCGGCTCTGGTCCCTTTTTTTTGGGTGGAAAGCCCTACGTGGCTAGCGTCAAAGGGAAGATTCGAAGAATGTGTGAAATCTTTCACGGCTCTGCATGGGAATGGAAAGGCGGCTAAAGCAGAGCTCCAGTTACTTATACAAATAGAAACACAGAAACAATCTGACTATGGAAACCCATCCAAATTGGCCGCCACCATCTTAAGAAAGATCACGAAAGCTTGTAGACAGAAATACTTCTGGAAAATTGCTATTTTGAGTACTTGCTTACATTTTTTCAGAATTGCCTCGTGTAGAGTATTAATTTGTACATATGCAATAACCATGATCCAAAATATAACTGGGACTTCTGATATATTGTTGTTTACGTTAGTCGCTGATGCGTGTTTAGTCCTTGGGTCGTTTCTATCATGTTTTCTTATCGACCGAATGAAACTGAGGACTTTATTATTTTATAGTGGCGCAGCAGCTTATACTGTTTTAATAGCTTTGAGTACTACTCTTTATTATTATAAAGTGCCTTGGCTCAATTGTACATTATTAGGACTATTCATCGTTATTATCAATGCTGGTCCATATCCCTTATTAGAGTCGCTGTTTGGAGAAATATACCCACTAGAGATAAAACCATACTGTATAGCTGGATTAGGGGTTATTGGTACAGTTTTATTATTCTTGTCAATAAAGTTAGCACTGCCTATGTTTGAAAGTATTGGCTATCATGGAGTGTTCTTAGTCAACGCAGGGATGGGGTTAATCTGCTTAGGTTATTTGTGGATTTTTTTGCCAGAGACTAAAGGCAGGACCCTGCAAGAGATAGAGTTGTATTTTAAAAATAATGCGTTTGATGCAGAGATTTTTGAACAGCCTAGGTGCGCAAGAAAGTATGACATAGACGATTTCAATACAGCAGAGCAACAAACTGGATTGTGCGATTGAAATAAATACCTACCTACCTACCTATAACTTTCTAGTTAGTAGGTAGGTACTTAGTGCAACTCGCGTTTAGACCTATGCGTAGGTACCTACCAAAAAGTAGGTCACACTGCCTTTATCGCATAATTTTGTAAGTAGGTACCTATGTATATTTTGTACCGTAAACAGTCTCGGTCTACGTTTTGTACCTACCTACCTATATTTACGTAACTAAGTATAAATATAAATAAATAAATATTCCGGATATATTACACACGGTCAACTGATCCCAAACTAAGTATAGCCTGTACTATGGGTACCAGAGACTGATATACATAATAGATATATATTTAACACCCAGACACAGATCAAACATCTATGTTAGTCACAAATGTTTGTCCAGTATGTAGGTATATTTGTTTTTAAATCTGCATAAAGTCAGAACAACTTAATAAAAAAGAATTTGCAGCTAGCTTTATACATAGTAGGTATTAGGTAAATATTTGATTTGCATTTATACAATTTTTTTAGACAATTTGATTTAGGTAATCTGATAATTGATTATTCCTGATTTTACTTATTAAGACTTTATAAATTATTTCGTTGGTAATAATTGTCATTCTTAAAATATTTATTATTTTGTCAAGTTCGTAGTACCTACGGACTCGGACATTCGAGCGCGAAACATAGTCAGAGCGTGATCAGGCAGTCGGAGTTTTTCTAAAAACTATTTTGTAAATTGTTTACCTGAGCAATATTAAATCAGATTGGTATCAGTGGACCATCTTTTAATAAAAAGTTTGAAAAAAGTTTTTACTTTCATTATTTAACCAACCCTACCGACACCGTACTACATGTCCCGTAACTAGTATACTATTCCGAATGGGACTAATTCCATCAGCAAAAAAAAAGGCAATAAAAAACCTCAAAATACACTTTATTCATAATACCTATCTTCTACTTGCTTCAGCTAAATCTTGCAATTTAATACTAAATCCCACATAGTATTATGTTATCTGTGACTAAATCTTTTCTTCAAAAGATACAGAATACAGAGCTAAAGATGAGTTGGAACACAGGCGTGGACAATAATATGGTCTACGAATTCCCTATTAGTCTGTGTGGGTCTACGAGTACGAGTAGAGTAAACCCGAGTAAACCAGTGGTTTTGTTGGTCATTCTTTGGAGACATTTGAGTGAAAGGTGAACTAGTGGGAAAGTTTTCACCCCAGTGTAATTTTCACTTTGAAATAAAATGTTAGTACTTTGGTCCTATTCAATGACCCTCAAGTCACTTTTAGTCCTATTATTTATTTTCATGCTAGAAGAACTGAAAATTGCTTTGCTTGTTTGCTAAATAATGCCTTTGATAATTGCTTGCTAGCTTAATGCTTGCTCGCACGCTCGCTCATTTCGTTCTAGAGTTGGGTCGTACTTGCTATTTCGTCTACCAGGACTTTAAAGTATGATAATATCATACAATGAACAGTTACGAAATACCTTAAAGTATATACCTACTTAGGAATTAAGAGGCTGCACCCTATATCGGCCAATGTGTCAATGTCAACCTGGTACTACGAAGTGCCTTGCTATGCAAAGCTAGGGTGTACGTACTTACACTATTCATCACTATTGAGTACGATGCCCGAGCCGCGATACGGGGGTCGGGGGCTCACGAGTGTGGGCGGGACTTGATCGGTACTTGGACTTGTGAAGTCCGAGTTCTGGTCTGAGTCCAAGTCCGTGGCCAAGTCCAAATCCAAGCCCGAGTACCGATCCGAGTCCGAGTCCGAACGCGAGCCCGAGTTCTACTCCGAGTCCGAGCCCCTGAATACTTGCAAGAAAGTATTGCCTGTCAAGTCGTACCTGGTTCGAGTCGACCGAGATGCGAATAACTATATCTGTAGTAAAGCCACATTAAAAGGCCACATTTGATGTCTGACAGTCTTAGCTTCATAGTGAGGTGATCTGCTTAAAATTTTATCGATTAACTGAATGAATCGATATGGTTTTCAAACATCAGTGAATCGAATGCAGTTTTTGTCATATATATCAATTCTTCAAAAAACACTTATTGCTTATGTGTAGAGTAACTTTATTTGATTGAATCCCATTACAATCCCTGTCCCATTATTAAATTATATCGTCATTTTAAGAAAAAAAAAACAAGTAGGTAGGTACATAGTTGAACAAAATAAGTTGCATTTATCCAGTTGAAATAATCCTTTTGTCATCGTCATCACTCTATAGGTACTCAGAGATTTATGAATTAATTTTCAACAATATTGTCAATTCACATCTTGCTCAAAGTCATGTAAGATTATTTTCTATGTTTTCTCGACGACTTTTCTCCAGTTTGTTGCAGTGCCAGCATTTTTCCAGTGCTGAAGGGTAGCTCAGTATTATTATGCATGAACTTTTATTTGTGCACAAATAAACTCGATAGCATAGTCAATGTATTCAAATTGTCGACCCGAACAAAAAATCGAATGAAATCTTTCAATTTTTTGGGTAACATCCTTGTATATATTTCATATCTGAGAATTCGTCCAATTGTGCCGTTATAATATTGAGAAAATAAATAATATTTTGTGGACGTCGTTACAAGTTTATTTTGATGAAGTGCCAAATGCCCGTCAAAAATGGCTTAAAAGCGTGGCCGCACTTTAGTATTAGAACCTGGTCGCATAAATACGCACCACACTAGTGATGAGTCGTACTTGCTATTTAACGTACCAGATCCATAACGTATCGTATCGGTTCAAAAACCATATATAGGTACTAAATACTTGAGAGTATTACTTCGACCGCGCGAGTCCACTGCGCAAGTCCACTGCGCAAGTCTACTGCGTAATTCCACAGCGCAAGTCCGCCGCGTACCCAAGGACCCGCCGCGCCGCGAGACGGACGGCCGGGTTGCGACCGCGCGGCGCGTCGCGTCCTAGGGTGCGCGGTGGAGTTGCGCGCCGCACCCGAGTATTTTTAATTCGTCTAAGTATCGTAAAGTTGTACCAGTTACGTATAGTTTGATGCGAGAACCTGGTTTAAAAACCTGGTTGCGTAAATACGAACGTGTAGAGATGCTACACCACACAACCTCCCTCTCTACTACTTTGTTCGATTTTGAGTTTGTTTGTTTCTGTTTTTGTGAGTTCTAAATGCTATAAAATTATGTGTTTCTGATGAAATACCTGTTTATAAACCCTCTTTACATGAGTAACATGTCGGTAGTTCATTCAAGATAAACTTGGTGTGTGTATCAGTCAGCCCTTTGTGTGCAAGGAATAAATTGGAATAGATTTATGAAAACCCAGCACAACTACAAATCAAAACGAAGGTGCATACATCAAAGGATTCATAGGATTCGAAAATAATGTCCAACGCATCATCCAGTTCTAAGAACCACTCAAAAAAGTCTAAGGATAGTGGCAGAGATCGTGATAGAAACAAGTCCATTGCTTCGGAGTCTGGTGGATCAAGTCAGTGTGATACCCCGCCACTTGTAGATAAGGTACCTACCTATGTTCTTTTAATAATTTCTATTGTATGTAGTCTGCAGAAGAAGGCATGAGCTTTACGCACCCTCTCAGGTACTGTGAGAAAGATGGATGAAAGTTGATTTGTTTATAGGTATGTGTTTTATTTATATCGCTAAGTTGTCACTACGACAATAACTTAATCAATAGGTCCTAAATGGGCTGTCTCCATGCACAACAATTATCCAGGCAGCTTCCCCTCAACCCGGTCACTCAATTTGTTTTTGTTTTTATGAATGACAAGTCAAGATATTTATGATTTTATTCAGGATGGTGGTTCCACGCAGGGTAAGTTTGCTGGCGTTGGACCTGACTCTATCATCTGCATTGCCGAACAAGTTAACACAGAGATTACTGCTGAAGCAGCTACAAATCTAGCTGAAGATGTGAGCTACAAACTACGACAGATGATTAGTGTAAGTATCACGAAGATCACTGCTACATTCCATCATTATGTTAACAAGTATGTTATTGTTAATTTGCTAATGATAGCTGCTGATTCTTCACATCACGAGTTGCTGAACATAGAGAGTAAAACCACTATGTTATGCTGAAACAATATGTGGATGATTGTGTTTATCAATCGAAAGTGTGGGTGGCCACTGGCCAGTGTCATCCTGGGTGAGCAAAAAGATGTGAGTTTGCGCATGCAGAGAAACGACAACAACCTTTAGGTGCTAGATAGAAGATGGCCTCTAGGAGTTTTATCCTATTGCTGGCTTGTTGTGTCGCTGATTCTTTTTTGGTCATCCTGTATTCAAAGTCAAAGTCAAAAGGCAATTATTTCAATAAAATCACTAGGATCACTTTGAAACGTCTTAGAAACTAGGTGAAGCTATGCCTGTTGTTTACGACCAAGCCTAGAAGAATCAGGCAACAAACACGGCTTGTGGCTATTACGTCAATGACCAGGTTGAGGCATGGTGGCCTTTAAAAGGTTGATGACCGTCGGTGAAAACAGTGAAGGTAGAGCAACATTTAAGTGCGCAGAGGGCTCCTTTTGTGCACATTTTATCCTATTGACTCATTTATTTAAGTAATTATTTTTGCTTTCAGACCATTGCACTGCAGAGTGAGTTGATGAAGAAGTCAAGAGTAGACACTCAGGATGTAAACACGGCATTCATTCGAGCGGATACTAGCCCAGCCCTGTGCACGACAATTTCACATTACACACAAGTCGGAGAAGATAAAATATATACTGATGTTGTGAGTACCTATCGAGAATGGCATGATTTTTGTCTGGATGACCCCTACTTTGTATTTGACACTAGTATAATCGCGCGTGACTTTGGTCATGACGTGAAGCTATTTTCACACGAACTTCAACCCCCTTACAGGTTGAGTTTCAGGAATTAGGTACTTTCTTAGTGCATTACACTGCAACACAAAGGTATCCTCAAAGTTTATTTCTAGGACATATTATTATGGCTTAGGCTGCGCATAGATTGTCACTCTTCACGCAACTGTTATATATTTAGAAGACTAGCGGCGGCTACTGACTTTCCTCGCAGGATACCCTGTAAAAAGTATTTTATGTCCTTCTTCAGGGCTTAGACTATCGCCATAACAAATTTTATCAACAGTCCTACAGACAGAATTTCCACAGCATTTAAAAATTATTAGTGTGATGTTTTTTCAGGAAGATATAATAAAAGTGTCCGATGAAGCACTGACACCACAGATCTACGTATACTCCTCACACCCGACTCTGTCTACGGAATGGATCACCGATGAGAAGAGCCAAAACCACAGCAGCATATACAGCAGTAACATAAGTGCACACTTGCACAATTATTACACAAAAGTAGCCAGATGTAAGTTTAACAAAAGGTCTTTAATGCCATGTCCTGTTTCTATAATACAAGCTTCCATCCGCGGCTTCGCTTGCATGGTAACCAAATAAAAAGTAACCTATGTCCTTCCTCAATGCTTCCTTCCTTAATAGACTCTACTTTCGACGGTAGATTGTTCAAATCCTAGTTGTGCATGAAATTTTCTTTTCGGTAAATTTATGTGTAACACGTGCTCAGACCTGTTATGGAAAACATCGTGAGGAAACCCGCGGCTTAGCCCTATGTCCTTCCTCAGAGCTTAGGCTATCTCCATTCAAAATTTCATCAAGATCGTTCAGCCGTTTAGTTGCGAAAAGTTACAAAGTCAAAGGGCATTTATTTCAATAAAATCACTAGGATCACTTTGAAACGTCTTAGAAACTAGGTGAAGCTATGCCTGTTCCTCGCGACCAAGCCTAGAAGAATCAGGCAACTAACACGGCTTGGTGCCTATCATTTTTTTCGATGATCCTTTTTCACAAAATGGAATTTAAGGCTTCAGTGTGGTGCCGATCGAACTAGGTGAGGCTCAAAAGAAAAGTAATACAGTTGTGACATACAGTTACTTTCGCATTTATAACATTAGTATGATAGAAGTGTGATGTGATATTATGTATTCCAGCAATATTGAACCTCAGAAAGAAACCAAAAGAAGTAGCAGTGCGTGATCTGATGACGAACACAAGAATAGGACCGATTTTCCCAAACCTCTTCAACTTAGCCGTGCTGGTGCTCAACGATGATAATCTTAACGCATTGAATGTTCCCGCGAAAAAACCACTGCAATCAAATGTGCTGGATATGGTTGACGCCCTCTGTTCGAATCCATGCAGCTTAGATACTAATATACAACAGCAGGTAATGAAATTTTGTTATCCTACTCTGGTTTCTGTGGCGGTTTTTTTTTTTTTTTTTTTTTTATACTACTGAGGTGGCAAACAAACATACGGCCCACCTGTTGGAAAGTGGTTACCGTAGCCTATGAACGCTTGCAATACCAGAGGCATTAAGCACGCGTTGTCCACCCCTTAAAAATTTCAAAACACCCTTTTTGAAGAGCCTTATACCGTAGTCCTTAGGGAAAACATGTCCTTAGGCTTGGTGCCTGAATTCTATAATTAATTTAACTTGTTGCTTACAGTTTCAACGGTTATTCCCCGTGATGGTGTCCAATATACTCGGCAACGGATCAATGTCTGAGAAAATGGTGAATATACTCACTAAAATCACGCGAACGTGGCCGACTTTCATCACAATAGGTAATTATAAATAAATAAATAAATAATAAATATTCCGGACATATCACACACCGTCAACTGATCCCAAACTAGGCATAGCCTGTACTATGGGTACCAGAGACTGATATACATAATAGATATATATTTAACACCCAGCCACAGAACAAACATCTGTGTTGTTTCTTGTGTATTTTATAAATATTAACTTGTATTAGTTTTAAGTTTATTTCTGTAAGTAAGTGATTAAAATGCTCAGAGTCATGTCAAAAGGCGTTTATTTCAATAAAATCACTAGGATCACTTTGAAACGTTTTAGAAACTAGGTGAAGCTACGCCTGTTCCACGCGACCAAGCTTAGAAGGAACGTAGAAGAGTTTTCGATGATACTTTTTCACAAAATGGAATGTTACACGTTAAGAAGAACGTTCCAACATCATCATCAGACCACGGTCCTTATCTCCCGATATTTTATGAAAAACGCTTCGGTTGTTTCTTCTAGGCTTGGTCGCGAGGAACAGGCGTAGCTTCACCTAGTTTTTAAGACGTTTCAAAGTGATCCTAGTGATTTCATTGAATTAAAAAAAAAGTCGATAAGGAGTTATCTTTCCATATCGCGAAGCAAAGATGCAGGCAGCCGCTAGTAAACGCTGTATAAAAATTTTGCTATGACATTTACAAAATTACCCTCTCATTCACAATCAGTCAATAACTTTATCGGGTCGATAAGTCCCCCATGTCCTTTTATAACAGTAAACAAAAGAAAGAAGTCTACATTCTTTTAAGGCTGCCCATTGTAGTAATATTTGTTGTTTCTCTCTATGTTATTTTTCTTTTTGTACAATAAAGAGTTAATCTGTCTAATTTGTCGTGCCGATAAAGTTAGTGAGTGATTATGAATCATCATCATCATCATTTCAGCCGTACGACGTCCACTGCTGAGCATGGCCTCCCCCACAGACAGAGCGAATTCCTTATCATGTGGGGGGATTTGCCCATACTCACCGCGCTGGGCATGCGGGTTGGCGAGCGCAGTTAGAGCTATCGTTGTTAAAATGAGGGATGCTGCTGCCCATCCTCTAGCTTTTTTCCCTTAGTCGCCTCTTACGACATCCGCGGATAGGTAGTTATGGAGAGGCCTATTCTTCAGCCGGGGCCACCACGGATTATGAATAAGGGGGTTCAAATTTAATTAGTGCAAGGTGTACATTAGTATTTTTTTTTTCAGGCAAAAGCATCCTATTCGAATACCTATCACATAGTACAAAGGACCGGCTCACAGGGCCGATGATCAAATGCGTGATGGCGTTGGGACGACAAGCGCTTTACGACTGCCTGAACAGTGAGGATAACCTGGTGCATCTGGACGACTGCTTGATGGCCGAGAAGTGGACCCAGCAACAGGCTGACCTTAGAGGGACGATGTTGGTAAGTCAACAAACATTCAGCGCAATCACTGACACTTCTGTCCGCATAACATAAAATGAATGTCAATAAACATTTATGAACCAATCAGAGGACAGTTCTTACTGAATCATCGTCATCATTTCAGCCGTTCGACGTCCACTGCTGAACATGGCCTCCCTCACAGCAGAGCAAATTCCTTATCATGTGTGGGGATTTGCCCATACTCACCGCGCTGGGCATGCGGGTTGGCGAGCGCAGTTAGAGCTATCGTTGTTAATATGAGGGACGCTGCTGCCCATCCCCTAGCTTTTTACGACATATATACATCTAGCCTATAATAAACGATAAGAAAACTGTGAATCCTAGATTACTGAAATAAATAAATAAATGTCTTTCCTGTGGATAAGACTGACTAGGCTGAGAGGATAGTACATATATGTGCTGGGCATGCCTACTCCATCTAAACATGTCCCAGGCACTACAGCGTCCTGTAAGTGAGTAAGAAGTTCCACCTAAGCCCCTTCGTCCATGACGCTACGCAAAAGTGGCGGAACTCATTAGAAACTAGAGTTGCGGACTGATTGGAAACTCTGACTCGTCTACGACGCTACTGGAATTTCCTGAAACTCAGTCACTCAGTACACGATTTTATGTAAACAAAGTTATGAAAACGAAAATAATGAACATGACTAGTGATAATTCGAGCGATGACATGGAATTATTACTTCTCCAGTCACATAGACGTCAGAATCTTTTATAATTACTGTTTATTCGTAAATTTTTCACACAGTTTCTCGAAACCAGTCGCCTGGCGACCAGAATGTCGAGTCGCCAGGTGACTAGTTACAAACGCGTTCCTTTTGAGTAGCGTGGTGGACGGACGCGCATTGAAATACTAGTGCAATCGCAGTCAGGCTACTCATAAGTGACTACAGTTTCAGTCGCGTTCCTTTTGAGTTGCGCCGTGGACGAAGGGGCTAACGCTGTATAAAACATCAAGAATAGATGTAATAAGTCCTTACACGAAACATGACAGGTCTTAAAATTCAGTGATGAACTGTATTTTTGTCCACAGGATGTATCGACTGTCCTACTCAGATCTGAACCTACTACGTATTGCGAAGAGTTTGTGGGGTGCGATTATGTTCTATGCGAAATGCTCGGTGACTCAATAGACCCAAGACGGACCATATTCCCTAAATCAAGTGAGCTTTCATTTAACCTTTGCTTACGTAGACCCAGACCTGCGGTGCAATTGCGTAAGCGTAATGGCAATGAAGTTCGTAACTTTGACGGTAATTTTAACAATCTTAGCCACATTCAAAACGTTTCAAACTTGACAAGGGAAAACTTCAAGACCTTAGCTTCTTCCTTTTCATGTTTGAAAAACTTCAGATGTCGCTAAAATTGATAAAATCATCCATAATATTGCGATCATCATTACCAAATTATAGTATTATATAGTGTAGGTATAATATATAATTATTGCGCATGTTTATTTTTGATCCAACAGCCCTTCATCATCCATCATCATCCACAGCCTGACTTCACCCACTGCAGGGTATAGGCCTCCCTTTTTATGTGTTCCACCAGCCCTTATCGTACTCAATTTTTCCAGTCCATCCAAAGGTTGTCTGGAAGAAATCGCTTATAGTGATAAGACCGCCCATTATACAATCGCAATTATTTCTAGTTTTAATTTATTTATAAGATACTTTTGTTTACTGTGTGGTGTAGTACAATAAAGAGTTTTCTATCTATCTAACTTTTAACCCTATTTCACAGAACAAACAAGCGCAGACGACATAGACAAAATGACCGACGATGACCTCTCATTCGCACACCGCTCCTACCTCCGCCGGCCGAAGATAAGGATCATACCCAACACCCCCCGGATACGGAACGGCGTCCACAAAGAAACAGTCTTCGAGCCCACGAGGTTCTCCAGTGACAAGTGTGTGCGACTCAAAATCAAAAATTGCAGGACTTTACACGTCACTCAAAGACGTCAGACACCTTACGTGCCCACTAGTCAGCCGAAACAGATCGTGGTAGCTAGCGGGTTATTGCAAAGGTTTAGGTATAAGTTATATAAACCTAATCCGCCGCCTTATCTTGCTGCGCTGTTGTTGTAACAATACATATAAATTATGGTTTTTTTTTAAATTGTATTATTTAATTTTCGATTATCCGTGGTGGCCCGGGCTGAAGAATAGGCCCGATATCTAACTACCCGTGGAATTCGTAAGCGGCGACTAAGGGAAAAAGCTAGGGTATGGACAGCATTGTCCCGTATTTTCACAAAGATAGGTTCTATCCCACCCAGCGTGGCAAGTATGGACAAAACCCCCGCATTATAGGACGCTCTTAAAATCTTTGGGGGAGGAATGTTCAACAGTGGACGGCCTAGGGCTGGAATGATGATAGATTGATCCGAAGATAAAAAAAATGGTCCAAATGGATACAATTTTTGGATTCTTGGCGTGAATGCACTGTAGATACGCACCATATAAAAAACCATTTCAGATCGAACCCTTCACTGGTGAGGATTATAATATGAAACAAACCTAGACATTTTATTGTTAGGGTAAGTACGTTTTTCGTCACACCTACGCGTTACGTAGCGGAAGCGACGACGACGGTAACAATAACACATAAGTAAGGTACCCAAATTCATGGTAATACGGTTTACATATTTATGAATGCCGAAAAGGATTTGCGTAAAAACTTTGATCGTTTAGTTTGCATAAGGGTTTGGTGGCAGTGACAGCTTTTGGGAGAGACGTTTACATGAACACCTTGTGAGCTGGTAATAACCTTAGGCTGGGCATCCTGCCCTGACGAAGCCTGATGAAGTCCACTGCTGAACATAGGCCTCCCCCAAGCACCGACTTCCCGCAACCTTCACAATGTCGTCGTTCCATCGGGTGGGGGGCCTTCCAACATGCGTCGTCCGGTTCGTGGTCGCCATTCGAGAACTTTTAGGTACGAACGGTTCTGCGAGCTATATGGCCGGCCCACTGCCACTTCAACCTGCTAATTCTGAAAGCTATGGCCGTGACTCTGTTTCTTCTACGGATTTCCTCATTTCGGATTTCGGATCACGTAGCGAAACTCCGAGCATAGCTCTTTCCCTAGCCCGTTGCGCGGCGTTGAGCTTGAGGCCCAACCAACGCCCTTCGTTTCTCGAAACTATGCGCCCTACACCTTGCCACTTCACCAGGCTATGTCGGTGACTTTAGTTTGTCTACGGATCTCCTCATTACTGATTCGATAACGCAAAGAAAGCAGCCCTCACCATAGCCTTCACAATGAGAGCGTTTGATCTTCCGCCCTCATTGTAGCCAAACTCTTCTTGCTGTATCAGTGGGTGTTAGGTAGGTAGTTACTTACTCCGAGATGTGCAGACGACGACAGCCGGCGATCGTTGTTGATTAATGTGGCCATTGTTGACACTCAAAAGTGCCGCGTAACAAAAGTGCCGTGTAATTGGATAGGTATGTTTTGCATAAACAGCGAATGACATGTTTTAGCAGTAGGTAGAGCAAATCGTCTAATCTAACACTGGTTATAGCACTGGTGGAATGTGTCTTCCGAGCCATAGGTCGTGGGTTCGGCAAAATTATGTGCGCTATACAAACCGTCCGTAGTGCTCTCAAACGGTGAAGGAAAACATTGTGAGGTAACCGGCATTTCCTAAAACCTAAATATTTATTCAAATACATGTCATGGTGTGCACGAAAGGCAAGAGGCGCACTTGAATTCTTTCACTACACTGATTCTTCCACCGAGACGGTCATATGCCCTTGCAGGGCTACCATACCTCAACCTTGTTCTGACCTTATTCACTGTTTCTTTCTTGGTCATCCTGTATTCAGGATGACCAAGAATGAAACAGTGACATGAGAAGCTAGCAAGTCTAATCTAAAACTGAATGTCCCTACACTAAACATTGCACGTTGGAGAACGTTGACGTTACATAAGCGTAAACACAGTGGAGCGTAACACGTTCAGTTTTAGATTAGTCGATCTCTACCAACAATGCAGTGGCGGTGTAGCATGATTTGGAACACGGGGCAGTTTCCTATCGAGCACCCCCAAAATAAAACAACAAATAGGTACTAAACGTGCTTACGTGAATATATTTTGCTAAAATATTCCATCACAGTATCAAAATTTACATAATTGTCCTTTTCAATGGACAATAATAGTAGATTATGCAACGAGGGCTTAAAGTAGTGTATTATGTCCCGGGCGCTATATTGAACCCCGAGAACGAGGGATTCTATTAGTTAAGGCAAGAATCCGAGGGGTTCAAGATCGCCTAAGACAAATACACATTTAAGCCCGCGATGCATACTCTACTTTTTATACTTTCTGCGAGGCAATTGAAAACAATGACTGTTAAGTAGAAAGAAATGTTTTTTATGGAAGTAAGTTTCCAACTATACCAGAGGCTTCAGATTGTATGCATTCTGGAGTCGAATACAAAATCACTGTCGTCGTCACTTGACATTTTTTAGAAGTTTATTCGAATCGAAACTGAATTTCGGTGTAGATAACAGCACAGCAGTTAGTCAGCAGTCAGTTTGAGCGCTTGGCGCCTTTTTTTCTTTTTTTGTAGTCTATTCTGTAGTGGTCAGTTCGACATTCGAATAAATCCTTCTTCGTGCGCGAGTGAAAATGAATTTCGTAAAATGTTTTCATGTTTTTCTTTTTTTTTAATTTGTAGGCAGTGCAAAGAAAATGATAAGATACAGCCTAATTAGAATAAAATCTCATTGCACCCAAACATTTTTGGAACCAACCTCGATCAAACATGGGTTGCATTCCAAATTCAAACCGGCTAGACCGTAGGGCTGTAAAGACTTACTTTAGGAAAGGTTTGCATGACACATAATATGCCATTGACGAGCAGGTAGTTTAGAAAGCTAATTTTGATACTGCCCCGCCACTGCAACTATAGCCGTCTGTGCACTATTATCGGTTTCTAGGATTCAAATACTTCTTTGATTCCATGGTAAGTACCTACCTTTACCTTGTATGGTGGCCTTGAAAAGGGCCTATGACCGTCGAAAGAATCAGTGTAGTGAAAGGATTAAAGTGCGCCTTTTAGAGGCTCCTTTCGCGCACATCAATCTTATTATAGACAACCCGCGTCGTGCCCAGCGTGGTAAGTACCTAGTAGGCAAATTCCCTACGGAAATCTGTGGGGGAGGTCGATGTTCAGCAGTGGACTTTAAACGGCTGGAAAGATGATAATGATTAAAGACAAGCAAGTACCTAGATCAGACAGAAATAAGTATATAAGGTACCTTTGCTAGCGTCTTACCACCACATACCATTAACCCAGCCAAGTTCTGTGACTTTATTCCACCTCTATTTCCTCATCCATCATGATCGTGCGGCAAAATTCACACAGCATTTGACGAGCATGCGTCATTCACCACAAGGCGTTTTATGTGCTCCCTCGAACTTCGATTCATCAGGTAGTATTATGCAGAATGCTGCCAAGGATTGAAATATCAACGTAGCCATTTACTAAATATTTTGATTTTTCGGTAGGTAGTTGATGTTTTAGGCCCAGGTAGGTTTTTTGAGCAGTGGCGGATTTGCAGTCTTGGCCGCTCTAGGCCCCAGACCATGTGCCGCCCCTTTCTCAGCACCCATCATAAAGACTAGGTACATAATGAATTTACTTTATTGCCATCTTTAGCTAAATCGAAATCAGAAAAGAGATGTTCTGTAGCTGGTAGGAATAAGTCTAGCAGCCTTTTAAATATTTAGGAACTTTGCATTTTATTGTTTTTTTGCTATCATCAGTGATTTTTTGGTCACGATTTGCCGCCCATGATATCTGGCCACCGTAGGCCCGGGCCTTAGGGCAAATCCACCACTGTATTTGAGTCCAAATGTCTTAAACATTTTTTTGATTATATTTATGAATATTTATTTGTACAAGGTGATTCATAATAGGAATACTAAGCATGGCGAAATCATGTCGATTTTCCAAAAGTTGTATAACAAACTTTATTTGAATAAACCCCTTTCGTGGTAGCGTATAGTTACATTAGAATCACCTTGTATATTAAACACGGTGTTTCCTAATGTGACCCTAAGTACTTACAAAAAGAAAAACATAATTTTAGCGAGAATATTCTTTTTGTTTTTTTTCAGAACTTTTTCATATTCGCTGTTTTTGTTCTTTTAGATAGAGTAGAAAGTAGTTAGAACATGCTAAAGGTGCGATTTTCAAAGTTTTTCTTATATGTTCCTCAACGATCGTCGAAGTCAACCACAGACATCGCGAGATCTCAGTTCGAATTTAAATATACTAGTGGTTCGCTAGTATATTTAAATTCGATATTAACTTGGCTACATGTGGTGGTATGGCGTCTCCGGCGAGACGCTAGTCGGGTGAAGATTATATTTTGCGGTCAGGGTAAAAATAGAGAAAGCACCGTGAGAACATTCACGTCGATTCGATCGATACTCGCCAATATCCGATATGCTAGCATTTAGGTCATACGCACCTTAAGCATGAACTGTAGCTAAAATCTACCTAGGTACCTTACTCTCAATTATAGAAATGCGAAAGTTTGTAAGGATGTTTGGATGTTTGTGGTTCAACCACGCCGTAACGGATCAACCGATTTTGATGGAATAGATAAGAGTTCTTTACCTAGAATAGCATAAGACTATATGTTTTTCTAGGTAGGTAAATTACTTTTTAACTAGGTACCACGCGAGCGAAGCCGCGGGCGTAAGCTACAATACATCCCGAAAGAGGCTTATTGGACACCCCACCCAATAGGCAATAAAGTTATGGAATTTGAAATTTTCATTGAAAAAACACTATGCAAGAATCAGCTGTTTCGGGGTCAAATCAGTTCAAACTCAATTATTGAGCTGTTTTACAAAGCAGTCCTGAAGTCCATAAATGATTAGTTACAAATAATAAAAACAAACAAAAATAATAGGTACCTAGGTAATTTGAAAGTTTTAAAAAAACTGAAGAAGTTTTCTGCGCTAATATTCCTTCTCTTTGTTGATAGCAAAATGCATATTATGAATCACCATAGAGAGGTAGCCAGGTATACTTAGTATAGGTAGGTATACAATGTTCAAGCATATAGTCTAATTTCAGATTGCTTGCCGAATTGCCAACAATAAAATAGATGGGTTATGGCACGCTAGAGGCAGTAAGGTACAGAATCGTTATAGGATTATATAATTTGTCTACATGCCGAGGCGCCGGCGCCGGCGCCGGCCCACGTGGCGCCCGTCGGGAAACGCTAATGTCTTCTTCACACTATCGATAAATTGTCGATGAGGACTGTCAAGCATAACTTCAGTTACCTATCTTACATTGGTGTTGGCCTAGTGGAAGGTTCCCGACTTTCGATCCAAAGTGTTTGAGTTCGATCGCACCCGGTCGTGTTATATTATACGAAAAATTTAAGTGCTGTACGGTGAAGGAAGTATTCTTATAGCGGCGATAGGCTTGCAACCTGTCACGTATGGAAGATTCAATACTTCAAAATGTGCGCATGTCCCAAATGTTCGGACATGCGTCCGTCCGACCCTCGCTTGTATACTGTATATCAAGGATCTGATCTTCTGGAGATATAAGAGGATGTGTAAGTGACTGTGACTGATGTGTGACTGGCCTCATAGCTCAGTTGGTAGTAACTCTGCCTTCTACGTTATTGGTCGCGGGTTCGATTCCCGCACCGCACAAACATTTGTGACTAACACAGATGTTTGTTCTGTATCTGGGTGTTAAATATGTATCTATTATGTATATCAGTCTGATACACATAGTACATACAGGCTATGCCTAGTTTGGGATCAGTTGACCGTGTGTGATATGTCCGGAATATTTATTTACTTATTTATTATTTAAGTACCATTTTCGGGGATTAAAGTCGTGAGCCTATTTTTTTCCTTCCTTCTTATATCTCGTAGGGCAACATTTTACTTACTAGAGTGCTCACTCGATGGGATCTGAGGGGAAGTAGGTAATAGGAAGTACAATATTATATAAAAAAAAATTATAGGATGAGATAGGATTATTATTTATCTTTTATATTATTATCATAAAGTAGCCCTAATTGTCACCATCTTATAAGACCTTAAAGAAGGTATACATAAAGTTGAAAATGGTCAATGTTTGATATTATGTAATTTTGAGATTTACTGTCTAAGTAAATAAATCTTTATGTCTAGTAGGTACCAAAGATTATAATTTCCCTAGTAGGTAGGTACTACCGCACAACAGCATTCTAGATAGGTTATTACCCAAGACAATAATGTAATAGAAAAATCTATTACCTACTTGGGTATTATCCAAACCTGTTTGAGGATTTAGGACGATTTAAAATGATCCAAGCAATTTCTTGGAGTTTGAAGTTTTCCAGCAGACTGACGAAACCAAATAAAAAAATTGATGACCTTTATAATATTACAGAAATTTGACTCGGACAGGGTTTAAACCCGCAACCTTCCCCTTTCTACTGTACTGCGCTTACGGGGTGCTAGACGCCGATTGGAAGTCCCAAAGATTTTCATATGGACGGTAAGTGGCTCTGTAGCTTATTTAATTAGAGCTCCGTATCTAGGGGAAGATTGCGGGTTCAAATACCGTCCGAGTCGAAATTTTTGGGGTATAATAGTATTTTTAGTTGATGAATCATCAGCATCAATCAGCTGATATAATAAGCATTAATATTGATTCTTCAACGTGTAAATGCGGCGTTAGACTTTGTCTATCAACCATCGTATCGTTACAGCTATAAACTCGTGTTAACTACGCTACGTGTTGTAAAATTCCCCGTTTCGAATACCTCGGCTAGCTAAACTCTACTACTACATTGTATAAAAGACTAGCTGTTCCCCGCGGCTTCGCACGCCTCATTTTTCATACAAACCTTTTCACCCTCTTAGAGGTTGATACAGGGACTGGAAGCGGTTGAGGTTATAGGTACTGGTACCGTTCAAACATTTCGGTACCATTATGCTATACCGGTAGGGCATTACGGTACCGTTATTTCGTTCCGGTAGATTTAGGTACCGAAATTTTGAGCCGCGGCTAGTTCGCTAGGACAGTCGCGCCGCGGTGACGGGGTGGCGGCGTTTCATCAAAGAAAACCTTTATAAACCTTTTTTTATTTCGGTTATAGGTACCAGTAGCGAAATAAACCGAAATGAACTGCGAAGCCAGATTTTCCGGTACCGTTATATTTATCGGTAGATAAATATTTGGGTAATCGGAATTTATCGGTATGACGTCATATCGTTATTTAAAGGTACCTTTATATTCCGGTTATTCAGTCCCTGGGTTGATAATTTAAAAATCCCTCGTTAGTGGATGTCATTGTCATAAAGGGCAGCTACTGTCCAAATCTCAGCTATATAGCTTCATTGGTTTGGGCTGTGGGTTGATTCCACGTTGAGGCCTCTAAAGCCAGTGGAGAATGAGCCATAGATTATTCTAATTTACCCATCGCTCTAATTGTAGCCTGAAGTTTCAGCAAATTAGGCTTAAAAATGCTGGCAAACAAACCCGCTCGCTCAATAGAAACAGTCGTGTGCGTTCTATGATTTATTCAATGTGAAACGTTTAGTGATTAGTGCTCCTGGGATTATTTGAACGAAGTTTTGGATGTCTTGAATAGTGAGTTTTCGCAACTTCTCTCTACTAGAGGTTTCATAGTATGTAAGCTGTCTTGACAGGGGCGTATTCCACCAATAAAGGCAGGCAATAAAATTAGTTCTTAAACTTTTTGAAATTTAAAATTAATAATTAAAAAAACAATGCAAAATCAAAATAATAATTTAGCGTTTGAATGACTTGTGTTAAAGTTTAATAGGTAGCTATCTTGATAGCGATAAAAATACCATAAACAGCTTACTTGAAAAAGTTCGGAAAAAAATCAGAAAAAAAAACTTTTTTGACTTTTGTTTTAGAATAGGTACTAGTATAATATTATGATATCTGTGGAATAGGTACATAAGCCCCTTTTGGGATGGTATACACCTACATAATATATTAATGTTTTATACTACTAAGGTGGCAAACAAGCTTACGGACCTGACTGGGAGGCACTACAGCGAGGACGCTGTAGTGCCTCCCAGGCAGGTCCGTAAGCGTCAGGTGGAACTTTTTTACTCACTTACAGGAGTAAGTGAGTAAAAAAGTTCCACCTGACGCTGTATAAATCATCTAGAATAGATGTAATAAGATAGATGCCTTATTCCAAAGTGGTTTTTTACGGTCCTGCGGTGTCTATCCACAAAGTACCTAACCATTTTTTGGGTTCCGAAGTTCGAATAATAGAAACTTTATTAATTTCGCCATGTCCGTGTGTCTGTCCTTCCATCCGTCGTCCGTTTGTCCGTCCGTCTGTCCGTCCGTCTGGTCAGCCGTTCTACTCGCATATTATTAGTGCTAATGATAGCACTAATTCGACCCCAAAACGGCTGATTTCTGCATAGTGTTTTTCAATGGAAAACGACGAATTTCCAAGTTTTTGAACAAACTTTATTGCCAATTGGTTGTAGCCAATGGAAGTAATACCCCTTTAGGGATAGTATACATTATGAATGATTTTCTATACTGAAATTACAAGGAAATTTATCACTCCTAAGAAGCTTTTGCTAGTTTACGGTTAGTAGTCGATTTTGTAAGCGGTTCATAAAAGCTCCATTACGCGTAATTTCATTAGTTTTTTGCTGTTACTACTATGGCGTGTCGATGGTATATCATGTTAAATGTTATATGTTATACCTAACAATGCTGTAGGTACCTATTTACGGAAGCCTTTGATCTGCGTGTTCCGTCACGCACTTGGCCAATTTATTATGTTATGAGGTGCAATATGTATTCATTCGTAGCGCCAAATAGCGCAATTGGCACTGTTGGCTCCTCGGAGCAGTACCTAATCAGTGAGCTATAGCTTTAGGCCTACTATAGTTAAATGATCCGGGTTGGTCTAGCTAGTGGGAGGTACCTTAACGTACGATGCGAAGTTCGTGGGTTTAAATCCTGTTAATGTGCTTAAAACGGTGAAGGTTTACATCGTGAGGAAAACCACGGCTTTGCCAGCTCCGAATATAAACATATTCGCCATGTCTTTCTCGTGGTTAATGCTGACTAAGCGGAGATATTGGCAAATTAAGTACCTATAAGTGCGGGTGCGAAGCAAGGAATTACAGAGTCCTGTATAAATACTTACATTAAGTATGAAATTACTTTTTATAGGTAGGTGGTCACATTTTAAAACCATTTTTAGAGCACATAAATGAGCTTAATTCCAAGCGCTTACACATTTTTGAAATGGAATATTAAGCAAATATAAATTCTCTTCCGGCTAGCACCGCCACGTTCATACTCATACCCACTTGTGCTTGCGGTTCATGTTCATGAATATAGTTTCCTATTAGTACTTTGAGGTTTTCACAATGTATAAACATTAGAAACGACTTACCCGGCGCCAGACTCCATCAAAACACAGCTAGTATTGTCTCATTTCAATAAATATATTAATTAGAACAGATTTTATCTCGCCGTGATGCAGTAAAATCAGCGGGTAAACGATTTTGCCTTGGTAGTTAAGAGTAAAGTTATTTATGTTTTCTTTATTGATACGTAACGTGTTACGGCTATTTCTGTATGAAATGTTGCGTCTTGCGTGTTTTGTAAGCTCGAAAGTTACCTACATTTAGTTAGCTGCGGCACCGCAAATCAATGCACACACGAAGATTTGGATGGATGAATGGATGTTTGTTACTCAATCACGCCAGAATTTTTATACCGGAAAAATGTACAGTTCCCTGGGATAGATTTCATTTTGAAAAAAGAAGCAGTTATTTCTCGTGAAAAGAGCATATGTGGTTGATACTGGCGAGTGGAGTGAGACGAGAAAATTCGTGTTTGGATGTAAAAAAGAGCTGTAGAAATCTAGTCAATTGGATGAGCCTTATAGCGAGTGCAGAATGACGGTGTCTGCGAGTGCGCCCCTTACAGCGGTCCCGCGGCCAGCTCCTAGCTACGACGCTGCATGTCTCATAAACAGAAGGTCACTAGAGACGGTAGTCATGGAAAACAGAATTCCATACTAATAGGACCAACTGTTTGAAATGTTTATAGCCATGTTTTATACCTAGAAGTACATTCAAAATACCTCAAGAGTGCGGAGAATTGCATTGGGTTATTTTAATCGATGCGTGCTTGCTTATCGTGTCACTTGTTCTTTTTTAGTCATTTTGCATTAAGTAGTATGATGATTCCATCAAGGGCCAATGACCGACGGAAAAAGGAATAGTGTGGTGAAAGGATTAAAGTGCGCCTCTTAGAATCCATTCGAGCACATGTCTTGGAATTTGAAGGTTCTAGGAGATGCCGCTTGTTTCATCACGATGTTTTATTTTACCAGCCCTAGTATAGAGCACATCCCTGTGGACACCTGCCTGCCTACCTATAGCTATGTAGGTAGGTATTCACTTGAGCCAACTAATCTCGCTCAGAAATATCATCATCATAGCGTAGGACGTCCTTCGGCTCCTTCTACGCATAAACTGATCTTGTGTGGCCTGCACCCAAGGTCGTCTTTCCGTCTAGTCTAGGGACCGTCTCACGCTGCATTTTCCTGAGCCTTTCTGCCCCAATGGCCGTTGGTCCTCCAAGCTATGTGCCCCACCCACTGGCACTTCAGCTTAATCCTCTAGACTAATCCAAATATAATATCGAAAATACTTCGATATATCGAATATACTTACCTACATGCTTGCGTCACGGTCCATGACATTGTAATATTATATCACAGTTATTAATGAACATAAATCATAATGAGCAGTTTTTTATTAGGCCTGTTAGTTTATTCCCTCGGCTTAGTCATGATAATAATTATGTCACGAGACGCGTGAACCGCCTTTGAAGAGCCCGCTACGACAACGTGGCGAGACAAAGTTGAATAATATACTCTATTTTTTATTATTGGTGATGGCTCAGCGTTTGACCACCATCTCACTTTTGCAAGTGAGAAGTGGCTTAAGAAGGAGCATGCTTTCGCAAATAGAACTCATTCACTCTAGATATGAAGGCTCCAAGATTGTACTCTTCTGGGAAAACAGACGTAGATCATTCCACTCTTTGCCAGTAGGTACTTATAATAAAAGTAGAGCAGAAACGTAATTGCAAAAAGATACTAGGATCTACAGGATCAAAGCCGTGTTAAAACAGCGTGCTATTAGTCATCTAAAATTAATTTTAGACCCTTACATCTTCGGAATAAAGTTAATTTTGAGTTTGACTTTTAGGAGCTTGCGGTATCGTGGAGCTATATACTGGTAGCACACCCTCAAACGTCCCAAAAATTTACTTTATTTAGTAGAGGTAAGGATCATTTTGATTCGATTTTGTATGACATATCAAAGAAATATCGCGTGCTGTTTGTTTGGCTTAACAGCCTAAGAATGCCAGGATTGGTCTAAAACAACGATGCATAGAGAGTACCTACTCGTATAAGAACCCTATCCTCAAATCATTTCAAACCATCCCGAGTCCTGACTGACATTTTGGTTCAATACCAACGTACATAAATGCAGTTAAAAATACAAAAAACAAACGGATGTTTAATGAATAACAATAATTAAAAAAAATGTGCTATGTTCGAACCATTTCCCAACAAAAGACATAAACGCGCGATGAAATGCGTACGACACATAGATTAACGAGCCCCTACGTCGACAGGTGATTCTGACAACCCTATGGTGTTAAGTCATTGACGTAAATCTATCTTTCTGCTCTAAGTTAAGTTGAGATCGTGGCTGATATCCTTAACTATTTATCATGTTAATGATTTTATGAACTTGAAATGTGTGTGACTATGAATTTATAATGTTATTTAATTTTAGTTTTGACTTCACATTGATTTTAATTTTATAATTTGATTTTTTTTAAATTTAATTTTGAATTATTGTTTTGTCATAGTTTTAATTATGTATGTATTTATTACATAACTCATGCTACCTATTGACCTGTAACTCGTATATGTTATTAATAAAAAACTATGAACTATAAATGACGTCACATCCTAACTAAGCATGATTTGCACCAAAGTATAATTCTGCCAGTCTCGAAGCAACCAACATACTTATATTATTAGTTACGCTAACAGTTAGTTTCTTAGTAAGAATAACATTGTCTTTACTAGGTTCACTATCTATGATAGAAGTGATCATCATGTCCATGTGTGTGATAAATAAAGCGTGACAAGTAATATTTATTATTATATTCTTGATATAATTAGCTTCCTTCTGAATTGAAAGACTAATTTGAAATTTAAAGTTTGCACATTGGTTATATGGGCAAAATGGTCATGCATTTTACAAATTATTATGATTTAATAAAATTTTATAGATAAGTGTATTTTTATTTACATTTACCAGTTCACAAGATGTCTGATAAAAAATGAGACTTTTTACCAAAGGAGAACCAAAAAATAGTATAGACGAAAGACTAAAGTTTCAAGTTTTTTCTAATTTGGTTTTTATCTTTCATAGTCCTATTCCAGAACTTTTAGTCCCTAACGGATGTCGAGTCTGCGAGCTATATGGCCTGCCCACTGCCACTTCAACTTGCTAATTCTGAGACCTATGTTGTTGACTTTAGTGCTCCTACGAATTTCCTCATTTCGGATTTTATCACCCAGTAAAACTCCGACCTTCGTTTGGAATAGACGTATAAGCCAATGATGATGCTGATGATAGAGACTAACACTAGCATTCTTAGTTGTTCATATTTATATTTTATTTTATAGTGATAACCTCCACTAAGGGAATACTATGATATTTTTCCCGTCCGTTTTCCCGTCCGAAATGAGGAAATCCGACATCCATTGGGGAAAAAAGGTTCTCCAATGGCCACCACTTACCGGGCGACGCAGTGTTAGAAGGCTCCCCACCGGATGGACCGATAACATTGTTAAAGTTGCACGAAGTTATTGGTTTGAAAGGGTTCAAGATCTTTAGTCATATAATTCTTTGGGGGATGCCCATGTGCAGCAGTGAACTTCCACAAGCTGATGATGAATCTATTCTCACGGATATTGTGCTTAAGCTAACTTAGGTAGGTACTCTGTTTTTAGGCCACACAGCCCAAGACACGTGTAAAAACAAGTTTTAGACACAAAAACAAAGATGTGTTCGCAGATAGCAGCGGTATTTACCTGTAAATTGATTATAGATGGTTCTGCATCGCATTAAAATAACAGACTATTGTTTATGTGTGTAGCCATTTGCCATGAGCGATCACGACGGATTTTATAAATATTGTTGTCATAATCACTTTATCATCAATCATCGCTTTAATCACCCGTTATAATACAATTAAAATCAAAGCGAGCTACAAAGTTGACATTGTGTCAACTAGTCGGGCTTACAACAAGTGACAAGCCGTGTTTGTTGCCTGATTCTTCTAGGCTTGGACGCGAGGAACTGGCGTAGATTCACCTACATATCTTTTAAGTCGTTTCTAAGTGATTTATTGATATAAACATCTTTTGACTTTGATGTCCAATCGAAGATTGTCGTAGAACCTATCTGCGTAGCTTGCGTCTACAGAAACAAAGCTCCCTCCTACATCGTTTAGCCAGTTGGATGGGCCCCAGCTGAAAAGATCTATTTGCTATTTAGCGAATAGGCATTTCCTATTTTGGGATTAAATGAATCTCTATAAAAATTAATGCTGCTAATGCTGAATCTGAATTATACACAAAATAATTATGAAAAAAATATTATGAATCCTTCCTATTATGAAACTTTTAGGCACCAAACAGGACTAGACCGACAACATTGAGCACTGACATCGGCCAAGCGTAGCTACATCATTGAAAACGTAGGAAGTACGGACTGCTGCTGCCGTACCGTGCTGATTGTACTCGACATACTACGGTTTGGGCTCTTAGGTTCATACCCTAAGAGAGCGTCAAAATTTGCAAATGCGCTGAATTTGCTAATGTGGACGCTCCCTAACATTTTTGCAAGTAAGCAATGGAATTACCAAAGTACTTACAACATAGGCTTGTCTATTTCGTAGCAATAGATTAATGTTACCCAAAGGTATGATCTAGGCGCGAATACATAGAGTGAACGGCAAATCACTTGGACATTACCAACTAACAATAAAATATTGACGTCAGTTTGTTACACATTTCGGTGTCATACCTGCAATTTGTAGAATTTGAAGGTTCGTGCCTAGGCGTGGTTGCGCCTTGATCGATTATAGAGTCAAACTGAACATACCTACAAGGTACGCTACAAAGGAATACAAATAAAACCGTAAGACACTATATTTTCGGATTGTTTAAATACACAACTGATAATTTATATGTATTTAGAATCTGAAATTATGAATTGAGGATTCGAAAATACTTACGCCGACCCACTTGACCCTAGCGTCATTATTTTATTAAATCGAGGACTGTTTTATATCTCTAATTACTTAATAGCTCACGATCGAGATAACAGCGACCGTTTGGCACGTTTCTGTTATAAAATCAATAATGGTTTTATAAGATTTGCATACAACGTTACAAGTTTACAATGGTAATTTATTGAAACGAAATGCAAGTGTTCTAGTTTGTGAGTGCATCGACGAAATAAGATGAATTGCTTTTCAGATCTTGTTGACAACAAGATCGATTTATGAACGTAAAGCCTTCAAATAATTCTGCCCGTTGCGTTGCAAAGTCGTTCTTAGTAGATCAGCAACGTTCAGCGCGGTCAACGGATGGTTGTGTGTTTAAAGTGGAGTTTAGCGCGTCCGTGTTTGGCACGGAGACTACAAGGCGTTTCATAATATGTATGCTTTCCCGAAAGGGGCTTATTCTACACCCATTTAACAATAAAGTTTGTTCTATGGCGTAAGTCAATTCGATTTTTTATTGGTAAGGCCTTGCTTTATGAATTAACTGTTGGCGAACCTTACTAAATAAAATAAATATCATCTAGAATAGATGTAATACAGCCTTACTATACGGAGTGTTGTAATGTTTTTCGTAACTAAATATAATTAAGGTAGGTACATAACATAAAAATTGATCCAGTTCCATATTCCACAAAAAACCTGCACCATATTTACCATCATGATTATATTTGTGCATGATCTCATTACCTACAGAAGGTAGGTAGGTACTTCTATTACTATCCGGCCATCTATAGTGCTGGCAAGCAATGAAGCCTCTTTTGACAATTCCGCATAGTAAGTTCTGTAAGTGGAGTCCGCGCTGCGAAAGAAAACATCAATAAGGAGCGTATATTGACCAAAGACTAATGCCCATGACTATAATGCATGGATGCTTGTATTATGTTAAAATATGGCTGTCTCATTAAATCTCTCTTGAAAATATACAGAGCTTTCCAATGCATACATCAATATTTTCAAGGGTAACCAAAATTGTTACTAGGTCACAATTTTGGTTAACACTAAAACTCATCATTTATATTCAGTATCACAATAAAATGATTATTATTTCCTATAAAAACCGTAATTTCGAGAAGAAAAGGTAGAATTCATTAAAAAAATACGTGTTTTCAGTATTTCAATGCTATTTCAACAAATGCGAGTATTTTTAGCAAGCACTGGATAGGGATTATGATCGTTTTGTCGACGAAAACTTCATCGCTGGTACTGCGGTGATTGTCTCGTGGCGCGGGCTCTTTATATGAAGGGTAGCTGTCAATATTGGCTTTATAACTTGAACCGCAACCGTTGGAACCGTATTCACAATGACTGGGCGAGCATGCCGGAAGATCATTAAAAACCAATCAAATCGCTATTCATCCCGTCTCTATGGAAGGACTGTCAATTTTGTATGCATGCTTATTTTACTGAATGACGATTACCTTATAGCCCATTTACACTCGCATGCGAGTGTGAACAGACGCTCGCTCGCGGCTCGCCTCGCGCCTCGTCTCGTCACTCGCAACGCTCGCGTGCGAAGCGTTGCGAGTGTGTTTTCATTGAAAACACTATGCAATAAAGACAGTCAAGTGCGAGCGAGAACTCGCGCCCTGAGGCTTCCGTACCATTGGTCGTGGGTTCGAATCGCGGTCGTGTAACAATGGATTTATCAGTCAGAAAATCCGAACACGAGGACAGAAAATTCTGTCAACAGAAAAAAAAATGGACAGAAAATAAAAGTGTACGAATTGACAAACTCATATTTGCGCAAATATTACTTTGTGTCCTAAAACACTTCGAAATTCCTCAATTTCAGACTTTTCCCTCCAATAGTGTTACTCTAAAGCTCCTAGCATCCCAAATTTCAGAATTGTGAGGTAACTGGAAGTACCCTAGAGGTTTTTCATTTTTGCCATTTCCATACATAAATTGTACATTCATTGCCATATCTTTTTAATGCATTGATTTTTATACGGAGCCATAAGCCCACAGACCTTAATAGGTGGTATAAATTGATACCTTTAGCCGTTTCTGAGAAGAAGGGTCTTGACAGACGGACAGACAGACAGACAGACAACAAAGTGATCCTATAAAAGTTCCGTTCTTCCAAATGAGGTACGCAACCCTAAAAAGCAGCTGATTTGGGATCAAATCAGTTCAAATTCAATTATTCAGCAGTTCTAGGTAGCAATGTTAATGTCGACCTTTCGTATGTTTAATAATTTGTTAAACGGGTGATTTAAAAAAAAAACTAATGATTTAAAAAAGAAAATAAGCTATGAAAATTGTGTTCCTTTTTTAGTTAATATTTTTTCTTTTTATCAAGCCCCTTTCGGGAAGGTAACGGAAGCGATAGTTGTGATTGGCACTAGTGATAACCCATCCATTTGGTGCCCGCGCTGAACGTTGCACTGCTAAAAACTACTAGGCAAGCTATACCTCAAGAGCTTCTACTTTGACCTAGAATTATTATAAAAATTTAAACTTTTACTGGCGGCCTAAATTTTAGGCACGCTATTCGATATTTTCCTCATGAACAAACACTTCGCACATGAAATACTGATAAGCACTCAGTTTTTGGAATTGTTACGTCATGTTATTGTCATTGAATGACGTCACGGCATAAAAACCAGACAAATTCACTGTTGAATCATAACTGAACCGAAAGCGACCAAATTTTTTCTTACTGTCGAATTAGCGATCCAAAAAAGCTCAGACAAAAACTGTACCTATGCTCTCTTTTAAATTGGGTACACGTGTTATATGCCGTCATTTGTGGAAGAAAAACAATAATGATATCACCGACGGATATGGTCAACGTTTGGTCAAAGATAATTTGTCGAGTGCGGACGACATTATGTTATCTACCGTGATTTTAATCTTGACAGCTTGATCACAGAAGATTTTTTTTCCACTAGTTTTTACATATGTACCAATATTTTTGAATAAAGTGCAAGTCAAGTCAAGCGACGCGTTACCCGAGAGCTGGCTCTTATTTGGCCCAGCGAATTAGCATTGCCATCCAGCGTGGCAATTCCGCCAGCGTCTTGGGGACGCTTCCGACTGGTAGTGATCTGGATCAGTTGAGCTATAGATCGTTTGTAACGGTCTTTAGATGGCTCAACTGTTTCTTGTGTATTTTGTAAATATTAACTAGTATTAGTTTTAAGTTTCTTTCTGTAAATAAAGTGCAGTGTCTATTTTATAACAAATCACGGCTCACCAGGTTAGGAAACCTTAGATTACCTGATTTGGTTAGGAGCATGCATGAAAACCTTAAATCCTTTCAGTTTTGCTGCGTTACTTCCGGACGGCCCAAGGCACACATTTAAAAAGTCCATTCCGTTACCTGCATCGTTTCATTTTAGTTGCTAGAGTAAAATTAAATCGTCCAAAAGATAATTTCGTTTTAAGAAGTAACAAAACCCGACACCAAGTTCGAGCATCATCATCATCATCATTCTCTTCCACTCCCCTCTATCAGCCGTCATATCAGTATTCACTCCTTTCTTACTCATGTCAAGCATTAACCCTTTTTAATGATAATGTAGGCACTTTGGATTTAATATTATGTCAAAGTCAAAGTCAAAGTCAAAAGGCATTTATTTCAATAAAATCACTAGGATCACTTTGAAACGTCTTAGAAACTAGGTGAAGCTATGCCTGTTCCTCGCGACCAAGCCTAGAAGAATCAGGCAACAAACACGGCTTGGTGCCTATCATTTTTTTCGATGATCCTTTTTCACATAATGGAATTTAAAGTTTCAGTGTGGTGACGATCGAACTAGGTGAGGCTCAAAGGCTATGAAGGATATTCGCCGTATGTCTTCCATTCTAGATGATTAATAGAGCGTCAGGTGAAACTTTTAACTCACTAAAGTGGACGGGAAATGTTTAGATGACTTACCAGAACCTTTACCATCCTCTCAGCGTCATCATCATCATTATCATCGGCCTGTAGAAGTCCACTGCTGGACAAAGGCCTCCCCCAAAGAGTTCCATGACGAACGGTCTTGAAGCTTCTCCATCCACCGACTTCCCGCAACCTTCGCAATGTCGTCGGTCCATCGGGTGGGGGGCCTACCCACACTACGTCGCCCGGTTCATCTCAGCGTAGTCGGCTTTATCTACACTTTCGATTCGCCGTACATTGATAGGTAAAATATAGAACCAGTAAAAACCTGTTTTATTTTCTCCAGGTGTATATTTAGAAGTGTAAATATATTAAGTAGGCAACAATAAAATCTATTAAGATAATGCATACATCTTAAGTGTGACAGACAGTCGCACTTTGCTTATCTCCAATCAAGTAGCACTTTATTGATTGATTATTGATCACTTAAATACGCAATGTAGGAGTAAGCTTTAATCGCCTTAATAAATAATAGTTATTTTGTTGAGGCAAAACAAAGTGGGCAAAGTCAAAGGCATTTACTTGTATTTTTTTCTATATAATAACTAATTTAAATATAAATATTTTTGTGTCCCTTTTATTTATTTTATGCATTATTGCATATAAAAAAACAGAAATGTACAAAAGGTAGGTTAGGTTAGGTTAGGCTGGCTAGTAGGTAATGCCAAGGCATTACCTACTAGCCAGCCTGATTTAAAAAAAAAAAAAAACACTTAAAGATTCTGTAAACCTTCTGTTTCTACCTAATCAGGCTGGCTGGTAGGTAATGCCTTGGCAGTAAGCCTACCTTTTGTAAGAAAGGAATTCCTGAAACTAAGTTTCAAGATGTTTATTTACAGAAATAAGTGTTACAGAGAGGTCTTAAAACTAATCAATCCCTAACAGGGTGCAGCGGGGGTTGAAGTTTGTATGAAAAACAATCACGCGAACGAAGTCGCGTGAGCTTTCACTAGTTATTTTATAGGTATGACTTCATTGAACAAAAACATTTCCTGACGCCCCGCCGTTCTAAAGATTAAGCGAGTGACAGACAGATAGACGTGTCGTAATCGATTACTGGATCGGATTCTGTGATCGATAATTAAATCAATATTATGCGGCATTAGGTCATAGTAACATGTGTAGAGTAGAGAGGCTAGTTGAAAAAGCGATCTTGAACTTTTTATCGAGATTGAGAACTAAAAAAGTTTATGCATGAATGAATAGTTTAATCGTTAATTACCTAAAAGGTATGAGATAGGTAAATATCATTTATCGTCTAAGGTATTTTACAGTACCTGCAAATTATACAAGGTGGGTCATAACAGTATGTGTGAGAAAGAGAAGAGTGTTAAATATGAATGTGGAAGGATATAAGGGGAGAGGTAGACCAAAGAAAAGATGGATAGATTGTGTGAAAGACGACATGAGTAAGAAAGGAGTGAATACTGATTTGATGGCTGATAGAGGGGAGTGGAAGAGAAAAATATGTTGTGCCGACCCCACATGAAGTGGGATAAGGGCAGGGAGATGATGGTTCATAACAGTATGTATGGATATAACATTCCGAATAGGAGTTATTCTATCAACAATATAAGCGGAAAAAACATTAATTTTTTAAAAAAACTTCTAGACACTTTCTCAATTTATCTGTTTATTGCAGTTATTGGTATTTTTTATTACTAACTAGCTTCCGCCCGCGGCTTCTCTCGCGTGGTACCTACCAACATAAATAGTAGCCTATAGGTATGCTATTCTAGGTAAAGAACTTTATCTATTCCAAGTTTATCTAGTAGTGATTTGGATCAGTTGAGCTATCTATAGATCGTTTGTAACGGCCTTTAGATGGCTCAACTGTTTCTTGTGTATTTTGTAAATATTAACTCGTATTAGTTTTAAGTTTCTTTCTGTTAATAAAGTAATTCTTCCAAGTTTCAAAGAAATCGGTTGAGCCGTTACGGCGTGATTGAACAACAAACATCCAAACATCCTCACAAACTTTCGCATTTTTAATATAAGTAGGAATTAGGATTTTTAATATAAGTAGGAATTACATTACGAAGCTCGGCATCAAGATTGCTACCTAAATCTCATATTGAGTTTGAACAGATTTTTGCATAAAGTTTTTTCAATTAAAAATGACAATCATTCAAAAATCGTAAAACAAACTTTATTGTCAATTGGGTGTAGAATAATTTCGGGATAGCATACTACTAATACGATTGCCGTGGTGGCCCCGGCTGAAGAATAGGCCCCTCCATATCTACCTATCCGCGGATGTCGTAAGAGGCGACTAAGGAAAACAAGCTAGGGGATGGACAGCAGCGTCCCTCATTTTAACAACGATAGCTCTAACTGCGCTCGCCAACCCGCATGCCCAGCGCGGTGAGTATGGGCAAATCCCCCCACATGATAAGGAATTTGCTCTGTCTGTGGGGGAGGCCATGTTCAGCAGTGGTCGTCGAACGGCTGAAATGATGATGATGATGATGATTCTACGAAACACCTTGTAGTATGCCGCAATGGTATATGAGCTTTTACAAATGAGCTGATGACCTATCCTGATTGTTCAATACAATAATCAGAATGAATTTATAGTAGGTATCCCTCCCAATGGATACAATAAATTTATTGTTTCCCTTTTTCGGTGGCAATCGAAAGAGAAGAACGCTCGTCCCGTTCATGTTGTCGGGAGTCTTAACTCTTAATTTACGCTAAGGTATATATGTACAAGCATTGTCAAAAATCTATACAACATAACCATGTTCAAGATATATCAAAAGATGTAGGTAAAGACACACAAACCTGCAGGCTATGCAAGGAGGCGGACGAAACGCCTCTACACCTGCTAGGTGAGTGCGGAGCACTTATGCTCAAACGTAGCATCCATTTGGGAAAGCACATCCTCAGCCCAATGGAGCTAAAGCAACTCACCCCAAAGAAAATCCTTCAATTTTTATTAGCTGCTGGGCTTTGCGGTGAACTTTAAAGGCCCTGTAAAGGGGCTCCACAAATAAAGTGGCGATCACAATAGGCCAGTTGTGGCCGCAGTGACACCATAGCCACAAAAAGAAAAAAAAGAAAAAAAAAGATGTAGCTAAGCGTACGGAAATGTGCCAATTGAAAACAACATAACACTGCACCATTATAAAATCTCATTGAAACGTATTCCCTTGCAGTTTACTATCCATCAGTCGGACGTCTAAACCAGAGATAGCCGATAATCGAATAAACATTTGTGAGTCATCTTCGAATCAATGTATATTGATATAATAGATATTGAATCGTATTATTATCCAGGAATCTGTGTCCATTGCTACCCTCTATGCTATCTGACGTAGGTTCACTTCTGAAAGATTATAGATAGTAGCACACGATCGCATTCAAAATAGGCCCAAGACTTTTTATCCCCAAGCATGGTAGACGCTGTCGAAGGGGGTATTTAGAGGTACGTTTTTAAAAGGTATCTATAGATCGTTTGTAACGGTCTTTAGATAGCTCAACTGTTTCTTGTGTATTTTGTAAAGATTAACTTGTATTAGTTTTAATTTTCTTTCTGTAAATAAAGTTCAATATACCCACTTTTTTCAGTTAGAAGTATTCCATACGTTACAGGTTGCAAGGCCAACGCTGCTCATAAGAACATTTAGCGCCAGATAAGGGTGTTGTGGCACCACAGTAATGGTGCATGTAGTATCTGAAACCCACGATACAAGCAATCCTAGTTCGTATTGGTGTAACTGTTAGTTGGTAGAGTTGTTATTTGATTACCTAATTGCAGTGTGCAAGCAACAAAATGGTGTGTAGTGTAGTGAAAACACACGTTCCTACGTCATAATAGCCTATGTGAAACTTGGCAGGAGAGGCGCTGTTATCAACCACGTTATAGATTTATTATACCTAAGCCGCGTGCGGTACGAATCTCGCGCTGACAGACGGGCGGAAGGTAACATTATTTTCTTCAATGATTGAAAGAAAATCCTTTATTGAAAATCACGTAATCGATATGATTTTACGTACCTACTCTTTCCCTGATATTCTCAGTCGTTAGTATTTTCTAAAGTAGAGTAATGTATTTCATAGAAATATATTAATATTTCTATGAGGCTTTCATATAGCATAATTTTGGACAGTGTACATCTTACAGGCACCACATGAATGTGATAGTTGCGTTTTGCGCTCGCAGAAAGCTCCGACAAACAAGGCAAAGTAACCTACAACTTTTATTAATCATCTCTGGCCAAGAAGATGGCCTCACCTAACTTCTTATCTTTTTTCTTCTTTCGAATTCAGAAATCTTTAGGTAGGTACACCTCTGCACATAATAACAACCCGTTGCGCCGGACTCTGTAATGAGTGTAATTCCTGCCCACAAATAACAATTGTGCACAATTAACTGTAGTGATATCTGGATTGTAGGTGGTGATGTGATTGTGGGCACGATCTTATTACACTTAAAGCTTGGTAAATAAGTACTTACTCCACATACTATGCTTTTGGATAGGAATTTTGCGTTTGACTGTACCATACATTAATAACAATAAAATAAACTTTTGAGTAGGTTTGTCAAATGAGATGTCATCCTTGCGGGGAAGAGGGATTCGGGGTCGGCAACGCGTGCGTGATTCCTCATAGCAAGCGTTCATAGGCTACGGTATCCACTTACCAACAGGTGGGCCGCAATCTTGTATGCCACCTTAGTTGTATAAAAAAAAGACCTACGCTTCCTTTGGGGGATATAGGGGTTCGAACCCTTACGGGTGACCTCACGATCGCAGCGTGCTAACTCCTTAGTGATGGGTCAGCACCGATGATGATGAACTAAACCCATGGCGCCTTTGTATTACAAAAAGTATGATGATGTTCCTTAGAGCCCATTTCATCTGCATAATTATCGTCTAAGGTATTTTACCGTTCATTAATTCATTATAAACACACGGTTATTATTACACCAGTAATTTGAGTTGTTCCTAAGTGTCATTATGTCAAGACATTTATGTGCTCACTTAGATTTAGCATAACAAATAACAGGCATGCCGCATTCCAAATGCGAAGAGTGATTTTTGCATTACATCTTTTAAATAGTCATAGTTAGTGATGTCCTGCATGGATTGATTCCAATCGTTCGTGTAGAAAGATCCAATAGTTACGGCTTGTATAAAATTGTAAAAATAATGTAAGTCTGATGTCAGTGTGAGAAGAGTGTAACGAATAAGACTATCAAGGTACATAATATCAAAGACAAAACACTTTCTACTATATTACGAGACTATAAGCTGCTGTTTTGATCATCATCATCATCATCATCAGCCTGATGAAGTCCACTGCTGAACATAGGCCTCCCCTAAAGAGTTCCATGACGAACGGTCTTGAGCCTTTTCCATCCACCGACTTCCCGCAACCTTAACAATGTCGTCGGTCCATCGGGTGGGGGGCCTTCCAACACTGCGTCGTCCGGTTCGTGGTCGCCACTCGAGAACCTTTGTTCCCCAACGGTTGTCGGCTGTTTTGATATTTACTATAAAAATGTGTATAAAAAATTGTAATACTACCTGAAGAACTCAAAATGACACATGGTAATATATTTAAGAAAAAAACTAACTCTTTGGCTGCTTGATAAATGTTTTTATAGTATTAATGAATTTTGTAATTTTGATTGTAATTAAATTTTGACATGAATTAATATTTGCACGCCTGCATGCAGACTGAATACATTGATTAAGCATAGCTTTAAAACCATATTATGTAAATTTTGTATCTATTCTGGCAAATAAACGATTGTACCTATTTGTATTTGTCATCTGAATTAATACAAATATTTATATGCACACCACTTTTATCCCCAAGAATGGTAGATATCCTTTCAGATCTCCTGGCAACTAGATCCTTGTTGATGTCTTAGTAACTCTGCGATTTTGGTTAGGCGCTGACGTGTGAAAAGGCGTTGAAATGCTCGCATTTGGATGGCAATAAAGGCCTTTGCCCACTGCAACGCATGACCGTGACCGTGCTGTGAACGTATCAGACACGTAAAGGACTCGGCCAGACTAATAGGCCCACTAGAACGTATACTTATTGTCTCGTCGTGGATACGCTGTCGGTCCGGTCATGTCACGCTACCGGGTCATAATTGTTAGTACATTTACCTATATACTATGTTAGTAATCATAAAAACAGATTGCAATTATTCATGTCACATTATTAAACATACAAACAAATAAGGTAAGGAGTAGTAGTAAGTAATGGTAAGGAAGTCAAAGTAAATGCTATGACGCTCTTTGGTCTGAGGCATGCCATATTTTTTCCATGTCTTCGCTATACGACGGTAAAAGCATTTAAGGAAACCGCTACTCATAAACCAATTATTGTGTCTTCGTTATTTATGTGTTTATGTTATGCCCACCTTATATTTTAATGTATGCGTATGAGACATCAAGATCGTGTACATCTTTATGAATAAACAAATTGATTGATATTTATGACCGATCGAGAGAGTGACAATGAATCGATTCACGCCACGCCATAATCGAAAACATACCTTATTCCCTGTCCGGAATATTTATTTACATCTTTTCAGACCACCAGACAATTTTTTTTTTCTACCTCTGAGGTGAAAAACAAGCATCCGGCCCACCTGTTGGTAAGCAGTTACAGTAGCCTATGAGCGCTTGCAATACCAGAGGCATCAAGCACGCGTTGCCGACCCTGAACCCCTACCCCCTAAAGACCTCTGGCAACTTTACTCACCGCAGGAACAAAAAAATATTTGTAACAAATAATGTTATTTGGCTGCGATCTTCTGTACAGCGGAGGTACCTCCCCAGGCGGGCTGCTCCAATTTAGGACGAGAAAATCTCACTGTGCCCTACCTACTCCAATTTTAGATCCTTGACGATGTCTAAGAGGCGGTTGTCAGAGGACTAACCCTCTTAGACATCTTATACCTCTATCATATGCCTCTGCTTAACTGAACATTTGCCACACGCTCACGTTTTGCAGCAGTCAATATTCCATACGTGACAGATTGCAAGCCCATCGCCGCTTGAAGAATACTTACTGGTTTCATTCATCACGATGTTTTCCTTCACCGTTTTAAGCATGAGTACGATTCTAGTACGACAGATAAGAGATATTCTATAATTGTCAGATTCAATTTTTCAGAGCGGAATTGAATTTTTGTAATAGAAAAACTTATTGTTGTCCGACCGGAACTGTGGGTTCGATCCACGACCTTCGGATCTAAAGTCAGAGTACTACCCACTAGGCAAATGCAGCAATTTATTTACTTCTAACATTACAATAACCAATTAAAAACCCCGTCAATTGTTCATATGAGGTACCTGTGATTTCGCTTGCGTCATTACTAATTGCTCAGCCCGTTTTTAGTGAAATGCAGTAACCCAGTGTCATCTCGCCTTAATAGTAATAGAAATCATTGAAGTTATAACCTACCATCATTGAACCACTAATCCGAGTTTAAACGGCTTGTACCTAAAAAATATTCCAGATGATTAAGCACTAAATAAAGTAAATTTTGAGTTTGACATTGCTGTGTGAGCGTCATATTGCACACCATCTGAAACCGACTGAAAGGTAGCTCATATTTTAATAAATCTGATTAATATCGATAGTCAAGAAAAAATGTCTGGGTTTAACCAAAATGTGTATTCGTTCGTTCGCCAATACCATTCGTTTATTGTGCAGTTTATTTAACACCCACCCAACAATCACATAAATAGTCATGAACCCACATAGGATACCCTTTGAGATAGGTATCAGCAGTACGAGTTCCATCGTACCACAACACGAAGACCCGAAACAAATATTTGCTGATCATGCAAACATTTGTCCCTCAGTGTTAATTGAACCCGCACCCCTTGCGTCTCATACGGGCCCGCTACGCCACCGAGGTCAACAGTGCTAACTTGCTGCCTTCAAATGTAACTTAAAACATCTTCCGCCCCCCTTTAATGGAACGCACAGCATAACGCACAGTCGTATCGGTCCATTCTTAGTTAATTCTAATGCATCTTCTAATTGATCGTACCATTAGTTCACACGTTACTATAAATAGTTTGAGCTGCACAAGTATGTAACATTTTTATTGTCCGAATGACCTACGTTTAGACTTGAAAGGCTTTTAGAAGATAGCGTGACGGGACTGATTAGGGACGGAGTGGAGAGGCGTCATTGAACGTCAGTTCTTTAGGAACTAAAATCGCCTCTATCTCTATCTCATTTAAAGAGATAACTGCATTTTCAGAGAAAACTGCAGTTTGTCCGGAGCAAACGTGAAGATAGCCGTTCGAATGAGCCATCTTTAGATCTATAATAAATAAAGACGGTCAAGTGCGAGAACTCGCGCCCTGAGGATTTAGTACCATTGGTCGTGGGTTCGAATCCTGGTCGTGCACCAATGGATATACCAGTCAGAAAATCCAAATACGGGGTCAGAAAATAAAAATTCTATCTGTAAGACTTGACAAACTTATTTTTGCGGTCATGATGCGGTCTAAAAAACTTCGAAATTCCTCAATTTCAGACTTCTTCCTTTAATTGTTTTACAAAAGCAACTAGCATTCCAAATTTCAGAATTGTGAGGTAACTGGAAGTACCCTAGAGGTTTTTCATATTGGCCATTTCCATACAAAAATTATACATTCATTGCCATATCTTTTAAATGCATTAAGCTAGAGCTTTGATTTTTATACCGAACCATAACCATAGACCTTAATAGGTGGTATAAATTTAATGTTTTTAATTTAATGTTGATACCTTTAGCCGTTTCTGAGAAAAAGGGTCTTGACAGACGGACAGACAGACAGAAAGACAGACGGAAAACAAAGTGAACCTATAAGGGTTCCGTTTTTCCAAATGAGGTACGGAACCCTAAAAAGGTAATGGCATCTATGTCTTTATTGCAGCTTATATCAGTAGGAGCAAAGATGGATAGAATTTTAAAATAACAACAATGACAAGCGCCAGAGATGGTGGCGCCATCTGAGAATGCGAGAATGCGATCTCCAATGCACCGAATTTTAGACTAGATGGGTTGGGTGACTCTCGTTTGTTTTATTTATAGGTAATAATATATTAAGTTGTTCTATAAATGGCAAGGAAGTGTCCTATGTCCTGAGGGTCCGTCCCAGCGTGACCTCTATATATACCCTGTAATTCAGAAAGTAATGCGGTACTCTTTATTTCTTAGGTACATTTTTCCCTTAACCGTATTATCCTGTTCCCCAGCCGAGAAGTAGGGTACGGCAGAGGGCAGACACCGTGCCGAGCTCGGCCCGTTGTAAAATTATCTAGCCTCAGTTCGCTTGTACCGAATTTTCCTCGGATATTAAAAATGTAAACGCTTTGATTAAGTTCACGCCTTTTACAGTCGGCGTTCTTATGCGTAAATAATTTGGAATCCGCTATTTTGATAACAATAAAATTAGTTATTCACGTTTGTTTGAGATTATTAAAAAATCAACCTGCATAAGGTTTTTTTTGTTGGCACTAATTTAAAAGATACCCAACCAGGGGGTGGATACGGTCAATTCTTCTCTGTCAATGCAACCATAAAAACATACCAATAATATGAATCACGGTGGATTTTATAGCATTTGTAATGTTTTTCTCCACATAAAAATATTTCAAGGTAAATTAGTAACTAGATATAGGTACTTCATCCGAGGTGACGACGTCAACCATGCCCGGGGTATCCAATCAGTTAATTTATTTTAATTTTAAAGTAATACAATCTATGTCAGGCAAAGCCGCGGCAATAAACAAATTAGGATACAATGAATTGATGTATCTCACGCCTCACACCTATTACACGCGATCTTTATAAAATAATGGATAGCTTTATTAGTTTGTTTTAATTTAACAGCTTCCTTAGAATTGGAAGATCATAGAGTACGACCTCTTTTGAACTAAGTTAGCGTAGAGGTGGAGAATGTACACAATTACTAGGTATTTTCTGCGGTATAATTGATGACGGCGGCACATGCCTCATTGCTGTAAAATCCACACAGTAAAATCCATATTCATATCTTTATGTTATGAGTAGGTACTCGACGCAGTAACTAATACTACCAGGAGTGTAATCATCATCATCATTTCAGCCACAGGTTCCCAGAGAGGATTCCTATCATGTGGGCGGAATTTGCGTGTTCTGCTATAACTGTTTCCAAGTTATTCAATAATAATTTGTTTCAATTAACCCATGTTTCAGTCGACCCAGCCTATCCTACGCTTTATGATTTCTTAGTTACCACTGAAGTTTCAATTCTATCGTTTAACGACGGCGCGTTTAAAATAAACATTCAACTCTATACTTCATTGCTACCTCTTGTTGAGTTCACCAAGCAATCATAGCTCTGTGCCTGTAGGTATATTAGTAATATTCAAAGAAACGAGAAACAATAGATTCTAATGGATACAACGGCGCCAGATACAATTAAAATAATGAGCGAAACTAATTTTCATACATTTGCACACTCCGCTATTTGTACGTAAAGGAGCTGTACAAAAGGAGTTTTCTGGTACGCGCCTGTGCTTTCACGCGACTGTCGAGAAAGAGGGATAGATTTTTTAATCGAGTGTTCTACATTATTTTCATCTCAGCGTCATCAACAGGCTGATGAAGTCTACTGCTGAACACAGGCCTCCTCCAAAGAACGGTGCAAATACAAACGGTCTTGAGCCTTTTCCATCCACAAACATCGCGCAACCTTGACGATGTCATCATTCATCGGGTAGGTTCGGTCGGCCTTCCTGCATCGTTCAGTTCCCGGTCGCCATTCGAGAACCTTCATTCCTCAACGGTTGTTAGTTCTGCAAGCTATATGGTCCTCTGCCACTTCAACTTGCGAATTCTCAGAGCTATCTCGGTGATCTTGGTTTTTCTACGGATTTCCTCGTTTCGGATTTAATCACGCAGTGAAACTCCGAGCATAGCTCTCCCCATAGCCGGTTGTGCGACTTTGAACTTGTGTATGCAGCCAATAGTTTCATAGCAACCTAAACTCAGTGCCATGTATCATACTGGCAACATGCACTGATTGTAGACTTTCATCCTAAGGCTCTGCGGTGTTTGCGACGAGAAGATATGATGAAGTTCCCAAGGTTCTGTCCATCTTAGTTTCTGTCAAATAATAAAAACATTAATAAAAACATAGTCTGATAGGTATAGATAGAGGTACAAAAATGATATCAAGGCTAAAATAGACGCAAGATTCTAGAAGAAGGAAGCTAGTTTTGAAATCTCTTCGGTGAAGATGGGACAATTAAGAACGAACTTCACTTGGTAAGCTCGTTTGGTCTTATAATGTATGACGAACTGTCGAGTAATTCCCAAAATTTGTTTATTTTCCAAAAATAGCAAAATGCGGTTTTCCGGTACTTAATTACCTCCCATTCATCCGTAAATACCTTCATAAATATATCATTTTCGCGCGTCGAATTCGGCCCATTCAATTTCGACGAAGCATATTTCCAAACTGACTTGAATGACACCATGGTTTAAGAATTTTTTGTCATCCCTATCGCGTCCGTATCTAATTGTACAATTCAAAGTATGGAAAATAAAAGTGTTTTTAATCCTGTAGCGTTTGATCGCCGACCATTTTTTATTGGGCTACGTGTGAATAATAAAGGAGTTTATGTCAAAAGTTGTTAAGCCTTCTTTGATTTATGCGTCTGGTAAACGTGGCTTTACCTGGCGTTTAAGATTGTATTTGATTTTTTTGTGATGCCTGATGTTGCGTTGTGTGGCGCCGGACCGCTGATCAAAGGTATTGGAGACGATGCAGCTTAGGCAGCGGCCTCGCTGGAGCCGAGCGATTCCCGAATATGCACCTATACTGCATTGAAATAACCTAGAATTACCAGTCGGTCATTCTACTAGTCAGTTGCAATGGTTGCAACTAGTCAGATGCGTGTGGAAAGTCTGAGCCTGTCCATTTTACTTAACTCCGTTATGGACAATGAATACAAACGGTTATTCTATTTATGTTCCGTTACCAAGAGTATAAAAATTTCTTAAAAAGTATCGTATTCAGATCTTCAGAGCTTCATCATCATCCCCTTCATCCACCATCTGCCCTTATCCCACTTCATGCGGGTCGGCACATGTTTTTCTCTTCCACTCTACTATATCAGCCGTCTTCTCAGTATTCACTCCTTTCTTAGTTTTTCTTCTTTTCTTACTTCTATTTGTTTTATAGTCAGAGACTATCATTTAAAATATATATCAGTTATTATATAGTAATGGATGATTATGTATATTTTACAGGAAAAAACGGCTTCATCCTTGTGGTAAAATCTGGATAGTCTAACTGGTTTGTCCAAATAATTTTCCTTGTGCTCAATTCATAGTTGTCGAGATAAAAAATAAATTCTGATTTAGTTATTCCCTGTTTTTTATGTACGTTTTCACAACTAAATGTCGCCACTGGAAAAAACAGATTTCATTCCGTAACTTACATCTTTATTCCAATAGTCTGTCAAACTGGCAACTGGCCGTGGTGGCTCCGGCTGAAAAATAGGCCCCTCTTTAATTTAATTAATAAAGCTAGGGGAGGGGCAGCAGCGTCCAGCTCGCTTGCCCAGCTTGGTGAGTATGGGCAAAGTATAATAGGACTTCGCTCTGGAAATCTGTGGGGGAGGCCATTTTCAGCAGTGATCATCCTGAAATGATGACTCAAAGCGCTCCGCTCATCGCTCAGCTTGCAACACAAATTTCATGAGACATTGAAGTCGGCGCCCAACAGTCGCGGTACACATTGCTCTTTGACTGATTAAATGCTTTCTCGCATTCGTTACTTGAATCGTACGTACCGTATTCTGTTAGTAGACGCAGTCATTCACAATCAACTGATCCGGTGCTTTTATCAATTTGGATGTGGGATCATGTAGATGAGAATACGAATGCCAATTGACTCGCATTCATCGACTCGCATACTATTTTACTCAATCATATTTTTAGGAAAATGTACACACACCACTTCTGAAGTAATAGTAATAGACGACTTTTATCTCCATCTTAGATCGCCAGGTGATCTGATCCTTGAAGATATCTAAGGGGAGTAGGTAAAATATCGCATAACCTTCATAACTTTCATTCTTTAACCAGTTAAATGGCAAACCGGTTTTTGGACAGATTTTCGTTAGTTTAATTACCCAGCTTAAATCAAATTATGTTGATTATGTGACAAAATGGCTCACAACGCGTACTCCAAACTTTCAATGGAAAATTGGATACAGTAGAGACGTGCCGCCGGCGGCGCCGTGCGAATAACAAACAAGAAAAAAAAAAAAAAATGTATAATCTATGTTCTATATATCTATCTATGAATAACCGGTAATTAATTTAGTTTTACCGGTAACTGACCCGATGGACCCACGACATTGTGAAGATTACGGGAAGTCGGTAGATGGAGCAGGCTCAAGACCGTTCGTCGTGGAACTCTTTGGTCTATATCCAGCATTGGAATTCTACAGGCTGATGATGATGATGATGATTTCGTTATTGAATTCCGCTAATTTGATTAACCGGTAAATAGTTGAATTATATATTTAGCGATTTTCAACCAAAGGAGCCATTTCATTCTGGGCCTGGTCCATGTACAGTACATAGAAAAATTAGGAAAAAATAGGAGATTACAAGAAAAATACAATTTCATATATTGAAGACAAATGCGATGGTACAAGAATAGTTCTTCTGGTAAGTTTTTTACCATGTGAACACTCTTTGAAGGCCGCCATGTTGGTTTATAATTGGCGTTTGACGTGACATTGACATATTCTTCATGTCATGTTGTTTGATTTGATGTTTTTGTTTTGTCAGATATATGTAGGTTGTCAAAATGACATTTCACTCTCGTCCATCCGCCATATTTTTGTAGCGCTGTGTGTTGCTCTCTTTGTCGAAGAAAATCTTAATGTACCTTAGAACGAAGTCAATTTAAATAAAATAACCAATTTAAAACGTTTACTTTATTGCTTAGCCATATTTTAGAGTAGTGTACACAGTGCAGGCCCAGGCTCCATATATCGATGAAACGTCTCTTTTACTCAGTTTTTCGAAACAAGTTTCAAGTCATGGCTATGTCTAACCCAGGTATTTATGATCTTGATTAGACTAAACGACGCGTGTGATATGATCTAAGGCCCAAATTAAAGAAGGGGATTCTGGGAAGCGAGCGGTGCGCTTTATTGTACACCTCGAAGCAAATTCCTTAGTATACAGGGTGATTTAAAAGTCCGCACCATTAAAGTTCCTATACAATGTATTCTGTAATAATACTATTACAGAACCCGAAAGGTTCTTATTCTGTACTTTTATACAAAGTTTTATTTTTAAATGCACAAGCTCTGAAAATTCTTTGTAGAGAATCGTGAGGAAGAATTGAATGAGCGAGGATTCTTCCTTTTTTAACAAAATCAAATAGTTTCAGTAACTTAATTTATAAATTAAGTAACTTAAATTTTGAAACTATTTCATTTTGTTGTTGCCAGTCTAAAACCAAAAAAAGTCTAATGAAACGATTGCTTCATATTTTTGGCAAACACTTAGCGTTTTTACCTCATCTGTAGCTGAATTCAACGTTACTTCCTTATAAATATAAATATAAGTAAAAAATATATAAATCAGTTGGGGTGCCGGAGGTTTTGCGCATTTTACAACACAGAACTAAGCCATTATGAACATTTTAATATAACATTGAAAGCACGCTGTATAACTTGTGTTATAGACGGCATGTCTCTCTATGGCTCGTTACGGGCTACATTTTTTGACAACGTTGGGCGGACAAAAAAAATGTGAATGAATGTCACATGAATGAAATACCTTAGAAAGAATGCTAAGCGCCGTAATGAAATAAAATAACGTTTTTGTAGAAACTTCCTTTACTCGTAAATCGTCTTGTATTATGCCTGTTTTATTGTCGGTACACTGAGCAAGAAAACCATTAGAATGGGTATGGAATAAGAATGAAAAGGACAAAATCTGGAGAGCTCGAACTGAAATAATGAAAATAATAAGGCTTCGGTTTTCTTAAAGTACTAAAGTTGGTATGATCAAAGATAAAACTTTGATACATCTTTGGTTTGATGAATTCTAAGTAGGGTTTTTTAACATTTTAAATTCATACTGTGTGAAACTATCTATTATAGTAGGTGAAGGATTTTTGGACGTCTGTGGTTATTTCTGGTTAAAGTGAAATACTGTATTTTGTTTTTGGGACAGAAATAAATAACATTTAAACAGTGTGTATATTCTGAAATATCAATAATGAAACTGGCAACAGACAAGTAAACAATCGATTACGATGCTGTAGGTAGACCTAAAGACGGTAGAGTACAGTTTCAAGCAAACATGTTGTTAAAAAGGTAATTGAAACTTCGCACCCACACGTTCGTCGCCTACATTTCGCAGAAGGCTCTATGGTTCACAATATACTTTGAGCATGAGCATTGTGGGAAGCATAAATGGGCGGAAATGTGGCGGTTTGAATACACCATCTGCGCCGGCGCCTCACCGGCCGTTTGGCGCCAGAGTCTTTGCATAGGTGAGAAAATCTCACCAGATTCGAATATCGATATAGATAAGTCTGTGTGATTTCGTAATAGCCTTTACCTTAGCGCTGCTAAGCCTCCGTGAGGCAAACTCATAACTAACTATAAAGTACGACAGGAAATAATACCATAAATTTAAATTAAAAATAATTTTATTCATAAATTGACATTAAATTTCATTATAAACGAACCACCCGTACTTAACATGAATTTCCTTGCTTGGTGTTGACTATTTTATAAAATTTATATTGATTTATATTAAAGGAGTAATCAGTCATCGACAACAAATGCAAATTATATCCAAAAATCAACGGCAAACAATACAATATTAGGTTATTAGGTTAAAAAAGGGCGCGGCGGTTCGTTTACTAATATTTCATATCGAATTTGGCTGAAGTCTAGCTAGCTTATGATGGAATTATACAAGTGTGGACAGACAGATGGACAGACAACTAAGTCTTACAATAAGGTTCTTTTTTTCCTAGGTATTGATGACGCAACCCTAAAATGAAGAGATATTAACTATGTAATTTCTGATGATTTGAAAGTCGCCATCTACTTCAATAGAAAACAGCTACTCTTTGTCATTTAAAGGATTCCCTTCTAGAAACAAATAAAATATTATCTCAAGCTTTTGTTTGTAAACAGGTGCGCCGTTTTCGTCAAAAACATAATCTCATAGAATGTTATCTATTGTCGTCACCATAATCCGAATCACGTGTGCTAAAGTAGGCTCTGTACTTATCGGGCAGCTGTAATTATTCTATGGCGGAGGCGCGGTGCGTGAGTCATCTCTCGTTCATTGAGCGGTGGTACGCGGTGGTCCATTCAGGCGCGCTCGCACTCATTACCGCTCCGCAGGCCGACCCTGCGCACACGCAAACAGCGCGCTCGCCACGATATACACCGACGCACTGCCTACGATATGATCGCTCCCATCTCGCGAAACGATGTGAGTGCTGCCTCTGGCCTACAACATCCGCTCCGGTCAGGCCTACGCTACACCTCCGTTTGTTTATTCAATACATTTTATTTTTTCCAGATGGATTATTCTAAATCGCACTTCTGGCTGGCGGCCGCTGCGCTTTTGGCCACTTGCGGAATTTGCGCCGGCGCCGGAGTCGGCAGCAGGAAACCATTTACACCGACCGACTCGATCCTGGATATCATCGACACGAAGCAAGTCGAGCGATTCCTAGCTGATCGACGACGAGCCGAACAGGCGACAGCATCTTCGACCTATATGCATAGAAACGAACTCGGGGACGGTAGTTCCGAAGGTGGACTGGTAGTATCTGCACCAGATCAGGACGATAACACCGAATTGCCTCCGGGAGTGGACTTTCGCAAGGTTCTTAAATCATCTAAGAATGCACTACTTGTGACTAAGAAAGAATACCTCAAAGAAGACTGGTGCAAAACGGAGCCTCTTGTTCAAAAAATTCGTGAACCAGGCTGCTTGCCCACGACAGTGATCAATAAGTTCTGCTACGGCCAGTGCAATTCGTTCTACATCCCGAAAGGGCCGCGGCGGCGCGAGGATAGGCCTCAGAACGCGTTTAAGTCGTGCTCCTTCTGTCGGCCGAAGAACTTCACCTGGGTGACGGTGACGCTGCGCTGTCCGGGGCAAAACCCTCCCTTCAGGCGGAAGCGCGTACAGAAGGTTAAACAGTGCAGGTGTTTATCGGTGGGAGTGAACTGATTACGGTGTAGTGACGGACCCTCCGAGGAGAGGCGGTACGGGTGTTGCGGCTCGCGCCCGACGAGAGTGCGGTTGGTGCATCGGAGACAGCAGACGAAGAGGACCCGCGACACGGTGAGAACAGCCTGTCGGCCTTACCCTGCCATTCCGAGCATCCATTTGTGTACTAGTTAATAGATTCTGATAGTGTGCTCGCATACGTCAATGACGATGACGCAATGTGATGCATAGATTAGTTGCCTGTAGAATTACATTTTAGAGCGGCTTGCTCTACAAGCCGTTTATAAAAAGCTTTAATTGATTTATAACAAAACAGTTAATTTTGTCTTAGTTTGCGCCTACCATTGGAGATTGTATTTGGTATCAAAGTGTGACACCGTTTCTTCATGAGATGAGGTCAAATTATAGGTAGAGGGTACTTACCTATGAGTTTATTACTTGTAACTTCAAAACAAAGTGTGATATTAGTTTTAGTAAATTACCAGTTGACTGTACTTACTTTTAGTTGTGGAAATATCTTTGCTATTGTGTGATAGTTTTGTTTTCGGACTGTACGCTACTACAATTCTGTTTATAGTTAAAAATCACAGAATCTATGTATTTGGAACATTTTATGTACATAAGTGGATATTCTTCAGTAGATAATTATAAGATTCGTATCTTATAATTGAAATAAGGAGCTCGCATTCGAAAGATCGGGATGGAGAAAATTGCATCATTACACCGACGAGAGCTAAGCTCTTAAATTTAATAATAATCTTATAATTAGCTACCTACTGAAGTACCTACAGTATTGGCAAAATATTCTTTCTTCTCAATAACTACACGATTTTACAAAATATTAAGGTACACTAAGCCGATTCATTTTTAATTTTGTTTAAAGAATAATCCCCTTTCGGGAACACATACAAATTACGAATCTCAACCAAGATTATGTAAGTAGGTAAAGACTTAACATCTAATCTATTTATTTAATTATTTTGTTTTAACAAATGCTTGTAGGAATCGTTTTTACCATGTATTTTAAGACACTTATTTGAATTTAAAATATTATTCCTACTTAAAAACCGTTCAACAAGTTATGATCTGCACATGCTCTTAGCCTGGCATCGGCGCCGGCGTCGTATTTGGAGAAAGTGTTTTAGAACAGTGCTTAATGGATCTTATTTTATCAATTAGTAATAGTGCACAGGCCTCAGGCTCAGTTGGTAGTACCTCTGCCTTCTGCGCTAGAGGTCGCGAGTTCGATTCCCGCACTGGAAAAACATTTGTGTAATTAACACAGATGTTTGTTATCTATTATGTATGTCTCTGGTACCCATAGTACAGGCTATGCCAAATGCTAGTTTGGGATCAGCTGATATATCCGAAAAAGAAACATTTTTAATTATTTTACAGGCAAAAGCATTGTTAGGTTTTTTACCCCCATTTTTATTGATATTTGTACATCATTGCTTATTTTGTTTTGTGCAACGTACTATTTAATTTTAAAAATAGTTATACCTAGTTATTTTGGATTCAGGCCGAAAAAAACTATGCAGTTGAAATTGAAATAAAGTGTGTACATACATTTGTTGTTTTTTATTTTTCTTCCACCTTTGATTTCGAATTTTTGTTAGTCTATATAGAATGTAGGTAGGATCGGTGGACACTAACACAAGGTGATTCATAAAATGTATGCTATCCCGAAATTAGCTTATTTTTCAACCATTTGGCAATAAAGATTGTTCTCAAACTTTCGTTTAACATTACCACCACTCCACCAGTGCTCTAGTAATTTAACATTGAAAGTACTCTATCATTCAGCTATTTTTAGATAGTAATTTGATGAAGAACTTCTCCATAATTACTTATAACGATGATAAAAAAACCAAAAACAAAAATTAAAAAAACAATGTGGAAAATTAATGATTTACTTACATTCTTTCTATTTATCGATGGAATTAACCCCTCTCGGAATAGTATACATTTTATAAATAACCTTGTACCTACCTACAATTGAAGGAAAGGGCGCGAAATAAAAAAGTACAATATTACGCAGACATTTATTTATTGATTATTACATAGAAGTTTATGTTTTTAAATAGCGATGAGCCTTTCTAAATAAAGATCGGAAGGAAGAGATAGATCATAATCTACAATAGAAAACAGTCAGAAAGCTATTGATTAAAATGATATGACAATGATATTTAAATTTGTAATCGCTACTAAGCAACATTAACACACACACAACACGTATATCGAATGTTTACAATGTTGGTTATATAATAAATTATGATAATAAGACAAGTGTAACAGAGACCTACAAGTTTTCTTTCCGATTTATCCGGATAGTAAGTGAAGGCAATTTACTTACCTGCAACATACCTACTCCTTTGAAAAAAAATATTTTGCGTCGTAAAGCCTTGTACAAACGGACAGATTGAAGTTAATTTTTAGTTTGAGATTTGAGGGCGTGCGATAATCAACGAAATAGCATGCCCCTTAACTTCTAACTTAAAATTGGCTTTATTTAGTATATTCATTTAGTATAAGGATGATTTTTAAATGACATTTGAATGACATATCGCAAGCCGTTTGAAGCCGTTTTGGAATGGCGGCGTCATCTAGTAATGTTTCAAATTCGTTTCGTGATGATAATGACATGAGTCAATTTTGAGTGTGACTTTTAGGGGCTCGCGATATCGTTGAGATAAATCGGACCCTTTCATACGACAAACTGAAAAAAACCTTTTATTCAGTAGATGTAAGGATAATTTATACCGAATTTTAGATTAAGTATAGCTCGCCGTTTGAACATGGCTTCATACTGGTTATGCTAAAGTGACTCTTATATATCAAGATTGAAATCGGCTAGAAATCCTGATTACACACTATCGAACGTCGTATTTTAGACACCAATATGAATATTATAGATATAGAAGGGATTATCTGTTACAACCACGCGTAGCCGACTACCATTTCAAAGACCTACGTGTACTTACATAAGCCATGCTTGCTATATCCCATACTTATGCCCTTGGTAACCCAGAACAGCTTCGGAATAGAGTTTTGCTCTGTTCTTTTTTAAATAACATAAATATACATCTTGTCCAATTTAAAGTTGCCCTATAATGGTTAATAGTTGGGTTGATCCAGGAATCAAGAACTAACACGTGTGCAAATTAGTTATATAATATTTATGTAGCAGCTAAAACATAAAAGGGGTATTCTTCATCTTTTATTATCTACTATTTTGAAGCATTAAAAGTTAGGCACTTCTCATTGAGAAACATCTATGAGAAGTGCTTAACTATAAGTGCTGGAAAACTCCAGTGCCTATGATACCACCAAAGGTGATTTTGGAAACGTCAATAATATTGAAGGTGCGTTAAAACCCTTAACTTTGAATTAAAGAGTTAGAAAAATTAATGCTTATTATCTCAAAACTACCCTAGTTAGTTTAATATTACGCACTTAAAATACTTATAAACATGGGCCATCATCCAACAGTTTTTATGTTTAAACCTAAAATGTCATATTTTATCCTATACAAAATAAATACAAATTCCATATTACTAATCACAGGTTTCTTTAAAAAAAATACCAAAATGATATAAACAAAGTAATATAATAATAACGATATTTAACACTTATTATATTTAGTCTATTTCTAATCAGCATTATCAAATTATTTCCTTTAATATTTTCAGATGAATGGTTCTGGTTCCAGTATATAATTTATTTGTTATTAGTAACAGTGTACTTATTTTATGGTTAAAATACAGTTATATTATTCTTACTACATCATCACTTAAAGGGAATACGAAATCAATTTTACTATACGTAACAAGAAAAGTTTAAAATAGATAATTATAGGAATAGGGTATTTTTAGTTAATGCATAGATATTCACGGATACAATGTGTAATAATTACTTTGAAAGAATATTAAGAAAGTTATATGTACCTACTTAATATAATGACATGCAAAAATATTACATCTATAACTCAACTTATTTTATCTCCAACTGAACGAAAATAATGTAGTGTCTACCCTAATTAGGTCCTTTATAACGCATGCAATGCCTATTATATATATTTAATATTATTTTGTCGGAATGTTCGCTTGTCTGGATAATAAAATATACAGATTCCTTCTTTCATGCCTATCATTAAGATCTAATCTCGCAGAGCACTCTAGCCCTTAACAATTAAATAAGAATATACTTCATCACTACTTTTCTTTATGACACATTTCCTAAACAACAACTTATATTAACACTATAAAGACAAGGAATGAAAGATAAATTACAATCCTTACCGTAATTATCACAAAACATTATTTAGAACTCATATAATGAGGATACACACAATATAACACAATGGTCAGTGCCGTAGAAATCTTGCGGCTGTCTTTTTCGTTCTCCGTTCGTTTACATGCGAAACCTCTACAAAATTATTATATGGGATTATTAAATAGGTTAATAAAAAATTATAACTAGATAGGTACGAACACGAAAGAATGTAACACACAAACATGCAAATATACCCTATTATATAATAACAATTATGTATTTACGAATCAAACAAGGTTCCTCATTCCATAATTATATAAATAAATTAATACAAGTTTATTATTTTTAAAATAATATTACAGCAACGAATTATAGTAAAAGTTATACTACACATTTATTGTTTGCAAGAAGCTGTCAAGAAATAAATGAACAGTTGAGTAATTAGTAGTTTACTCTCAATAAAATTGTTTTGAAGAGATCATAGATAGAGGAAAATACCCAGTGACATTAACAGTAACTGGTAGATTGTGATCAGATGATGAGTCACAATTTTTCAGTACTTGGCCGTTGGGGAAATCACGAAGATAAATTAGAACAATTTCATCTTCAAAACAACTGAAACTAAGAAGAAAATGTGAACCACCCAGATCATTGTGCTTGTCACTCAGAAACTTTGGTAAGTGCCTATTTCACAATATCTGATTATTACTACTAGACAGATCAAAAATATATCTATTTCTCTCTTTGACATGTAAAATAAAGAGAGAGAACTATTTCAAAAGTAGCGATAAATAGAGATGGTGAAACATGCGCTAAGTCACATGTGCCTGTCATGTCACTAACCACCATTTCTGTATCTTCTGTAACAGCAACGTGAACATTGCTGCAGAAGATCTGGCAGCCAATGATTCCATACCAATAATGTGTAGCCCCGACTGCGATACCTATAATATTTTTCCTACTACTGGTATGGAATGTTTAGATAGACAGTTTCATTGAGTTTTTCTAGATATTTCGGTGGTCGCCATTGCTTGGTAGTAGAAGAAAAATATGTAATAGAATAATTATTTCAATAGAAGAAGAATGTATAAATATTTAGCAGAATTTGTTCAGTCAAAGAAACACTTTAACGATTAAATTATTTAATCATGTAGCCCCAACTGCAATAACTGAATATATTTCCAACTTTTGGTATGGAAAGCCTAGACAGGTTTTTTAGGAAATTAACAAGACTAATGTTTGGTTAGTAATATACCGACTCTGTCAAATATAATATTTTAAAGAATTAAGAAATGGAACCAGCTCGCAGTAAGAAGAAGAAGAGGGGAAAGGGTAAATGTTACTCCTTAGACCAGATAGAAACTGCAACAATAATTTATGAAAACAAACCGGAAAGAAATAAATAAAGATATGAAGTGAATAAGAGTAAAGTGGAAATAATAATTATGGAAGAAGAAGAAATGTTAAAGTAAATACATATCAAATATCTTAATAAAAAATATTTAAGTGTCCCAACTATAGTTACATACTTTTAAATCTAGTAGTCATACTAAATTAATATATAAGATTTATAATACAGATGTGTTCGTGGTATTTTCTATATAATACAAGGACTTATTTACCCTCTGAGTATTATAGTTAAATCATGGCGCTCAATCGTCGTTTTTCATAATATTTACATGTTAAAATTAAATTAAATTGTTTAATAATTATTTGCTAATACACTTACATTTTAGAAACAAGTTTGATTTTAATATTAAGTTGTTAACTAACAATACAGTTGTAATCGTTTATTGATCAACAATGAAAGTTAAGGTGGCATTAAATTGTAATATTTTGTCATAAAAATAATTTTTAGGTTTAGTGACTACGTAATGCATTTTTAAGTTTTATTAGGGACCTTAAAATTGGTGTTTATCATGTGTTAATGATAATTTTTTGCTTTTATTATCAAAGTGGGATCGTTAATTAAATACTAAGTAATCAAGACAAGATATGAAGTTCAAGTTGAATTTCTATTTTAAAATTAAATATCATACATGAAAAATACTGATGGATATTTTATTAAAAAACTTCACTAAGCTTAGGTGATAAAGATAATAAGACGCTAAATGTCCACGTCAGCTACTAAGTAAAATTTTTGATAGAAAAGAAAGAAAATATAGGCATATGAAAAACATAATTCATTTATATAAATATGCAAGTTTTTTAATCATAGATCTTATTTAATTGAATGAAACAAAAAGGACACATTTATATCCTTTATAGTAAAAAGTCATATAAGTATATGGTATAGTAAAAACATACGTTTTAACCTATTTCTTTTTCATTAGCAGAATTAAAGTACTTAATGCAACAAATTATTTATGATCCTCATAGAACATCTATGGTATCACGGTTAAAGTTTCAAAAATTAGTCATGGTACCTTCATCATCATCATCATAATCAGCCTGTAGAAGTCAAATACTGGACATATGCCTCCCCAAGGTACCTTACTCGTACATTCTGTGAATTCTAATACTAGGTCGTTATGAAATATGCGGTGGTTGAATGATTTTGTACCGATGTCAAATTATTACTCTTGCGGTATGGTTCTGTAAACTTTTGTGAGTAGGTAAATTATATAAAACTTTTTAAAATGGGTTTAACATCGAAGTTATTTAAGTAATGATTTCAATTTGTGTAAACTTTTCATGTACAAACAAAGCACACATTTTTATACAAAATCATGCGTGCTTCAGAGATCAATTTTGACATTTTTTACCTACATTACCACTAGAGACTCCGTTGTTTTTCTTTCTTCTTTAAATCTCTTATAGATTAACAATCCTTACCATTTATTTAGCGTAACTAAGTATATATTATAAAAGTAATTTTTTTTTAAATAATATAGAATTTTAACAAAATGATAATATATTTATTGTACTAGCAAATTAAAAATACTTTGCGTATTTGATCTTTTAAATAAAAATTAATAATGTTGTTTGTCAATGAGTAGACTGACAAAACATAAGACCTATGACAAGATTGTGACTATTGAGAAGGTACTGTTCTAACAGAGGTATTAAGGTTCTTATTTTGATGCTTATCGAATTACTTGTTTATTTATTATGAGGTTATTTTTGCCAATTATACAACTATGGTTGAGGTCACTTCGGTATTCCGAATTAAAAGAGGTAGGTTTCATATAATTTAAATAGAGGTAGACACTTTAGTTACAAATGACTTCTACGGAAAACTTTGCCAACTTTAAAATATATTATAAACATAAGTGTATACATATAATAACTATTAATATAATCGTCATAGATATAATATATAATACGCAAGTGTAAGTGATTTTCTAATAAAAATGCCATTAAAAGTCATTATTTATATTAATAAGATGAAATTATGCTAATAAACAATGCATTAGAAATCAGCGAAAATAAACCACAGTGGTTTTTTTTAGCCACAGGTACAGTCACCTGCAATAAGATGTATACTCGTCAGACATGGTACTCGTAGAATTTAAAGATCGCTCGACAAGTAATGAACGATGTCTGGACAAAAAGATAAAATTACGTCAATGATCGGAGCCATTTCATTCTGGGCCTGGTCCATGTACACTACATAAAAAAATTAGGTAAAAATAAGAGATTACAAGAAAAATACGGTTTCATTAATTTGAAGACAAATTCGATGGTACAAGAGTGGTTCTTCTGGTAAGTTTTCTACTATGTGAAAACTATTTGAAGGCCGTTGTTGGTTTATAATTGGCGTTTGACATGACATCGACATATTTTTCATGTCATGTTGTTTGATTTGATGTTTTTGTTTTGTCGGATAAATGTAGGTGGTCAAATGAAATTTCACGTACGTCCATCCGCCATATTTTTGTAGCGCTGTGTGTTGCTCTCTTTGTCGAAGAAAATCATAATGTACCTTAGAGCGAAGTCAATTTAAAAAAAATAACCAATTAAATACGTTTACTTTATTGCTTAGCTATATTTTAGAGTAGTGTACACAGTGCAGGCCCATGCTCCATATATTGATGAAACGTCTCTTGTGGTGACTGTATGACGTTTTACACTCTACAGTAGATTACTTTTTGCGTGCAGTTTTGTATTTAATGTGCAAGTACCAGTAAATAATAATAGTGTGACTACTTATTTTAATTATACCTAAAATAATGCATGCGATCGAAAAATGTATGATTACATAATATACAGGCAGTTCCTTTATGTTTAGCAGGTTGCTTTAGTTGTTTGAGGTAGAACTTTTTGGAAGATTTTTTGTGTAAATTTTGTTGTTTTTTCGATTTTTGTCAGGGTGATTACTGCTAGATTAACAATGGTTCATCATAGGCCAATAATCTGGTTACTGCGTGGATGGAGCGCAATAGAGCCAAGGAGGAAGAAGACGTGTTTAAAAAAAAGTTTACCTAATCCACGGCTTCTCGGGTACATCGACTCATATGTTACTAAATGCTTCCCTAGCCCGACTATGGGCTTAACTAGCAAATAAAAATGAGGGGGAATTCTAATTGTTTTTGATTTTATGGTGTGTTTTTTAGTTTTTTTTATTATATTAAGTTTATTTTTCTTATATTTTTTTACGGATTTTGTTGATTAGCTAAAAAAATATATTATCTATGCATATAAAAATAAATTACTTACAACTAAAACGGCTTAAGCATACTTACATCTAAACGTGATTTTTCACGTGTTTATCTTAATATTACTACGGTTTGACTAGATTCACTCGACTTTACCCATTTCGGGAAAAATATACAAATTACTTGACTAGAATTATACGACTAGATTATTTTCTTCATAGTGTGGCGTAATAACAAGGTGATTCTAGCAGAACTGACTGTTAAACGTCCACGCGTGACCGTGTACTTTGTTCAGCGAATAAGGATTGTTCTAAACGTGGCAATGCCGCCAGTATTTTGGGCACGCTAATTTCTGTTACTATATTATTTATGATAATGTTTCATAATTATAAAAAAAGTTATTATTTAGTTTGGTTAGGTTATATGTTAGTTGTAATTTTATAATATTTTAAATATAAATGGTAATAATAACTTACTAGCGAAGCCTTCGCTGACAACGGTATGATTCAACCTAATAAAATGAGATCGCATGCCAGTTCGCCAATAATTTACCGCTTATATTCTATTATTTTTAATCTTAAATACCTAAACTTATATTTTATAAAAGTAATTTCTACATAATATTTTGATTATATTGTCCTTAACCACAAATAGAAAAATATTCACTTTTTAGATCACGAATTATTTAGTGACTTGATTTAACCGAATTGTAATGCAATAAATATATATTCAGTAATATTTTTTTGTATCTATTTTCGTCACATGATGAAACCATCACTTACCAAAATAGATTATTCATTAAAATAACTTTCCTAAATGAAATGATTTATATTCTGAAACAAAGTGTACAATATTAATTTCTTTACAATTTAAGGAAGACTTTTTTTGGAGAATTTAATGGAATTTTTTGATGTACATACTTTATATTAGTTGGTTACCTATTAAGAAATAAAGTATAGCCAATTTGTTGAATGTTGAAAGAAATGTAGTTGATTTTTAGCATTCAATACCCATAAGCCGATATTTTTTGCAAGCACTCAACACACTGAGACACACAATAGACAACCACAGATATAATATAAACTCATACTAAACAAACACACCTATTCATAGAACTCTATACTAAATATATCATTGTGCATTATTACTGTGAATAGTGAGCCTTAATATATTATACCAATATAAATAATGCCCATTTTATATACTAAGTACATGTCCGCATCTTATGTAGACTCTACATATTTATAACTACTTGTAATCTTTGGTATATGCCTCTAGCTTCGGTTCTATTTTTACATTTGACATTATCTTTTTAACCTAACATTCTTATTCTAACTTTTCTATCAGAAAACATAAACTCTATTAAGGTAACATATTTCATTTTTTTATCTTTAGTTTGTATTTTAAGTTCCTACTATGTACCTACCATTTTAAGTACCCCATTATGCTATAAAATAACTTTAATGAAATAAATACTTAACATTTTGGCAAACCATCTATGTTAGATGCGGTTAATTTTGGCGATATTACTTTAAGTAAATCATTTATATTTCTCAATATAATAATAAGCAATTTAAATTCAAAGATTCCATTCTTATACTAGTTCAATCCCTTACGTGTGGTTGTAACATAATCTCATTATATAGAAATACAAAAATAGTCACGGATGGAGGAAATACGAAAATGATTTTGTACCTACCCCTCCGTGGCATTAATAGTCACTATGTGTACCTACAGCATATTCTAAAAGTAAGTGCGTTTAGAAAGAATTCACATCGAAACCTTTTTTGGCCGCAATAGGTAGTCGCTCTCCCGTCAAGAAAGGATTGATTTCAATCTGAAAACATTTGATTTCACTGTTATAATGTAAATCATCAGGTCTAGACTTTTGAAATCCCAGACACAATTGAATATGTAGTTTCCCTTCCTTCTCGTCTCTCCGGTCATGGTCCAATTTGTACCTACTTTAGTCTACACAAATAAGCTGAGCAGAATTAAATCGGTGCCGTGTGGACCTGCTATAAACATAACCGGTAAAGAATAGCTACTTACATCAGGAATGTACTTCTTCGCGACCATGCTCTTGTGGTGATCGGGGAAGCGCAGGTCCACATCAGAGCGAGATTCTGGCGGACAGCTGAACATATGCTCTCCATCACACATGCATCGCTGGGAGAGCTGGTACTCGCGGCTGAAGGCTGCTGTATTTTCGAACTCGATTATGCAGCCCATGTCTTCTGTTTGAAGAAAGGTGCATGAAGAGTTTTTGAATCCCCAACAATCATGCATTAACTGTACAAGACGAACCAAAGTCTTTGACCAATGTGTGCTAACAGTGATGACATAAAACACAAAAACGTGGTCTCTCACTGTGGGCCTGATACGAAAGCTCAAGGTCGCTCAGCGAACTATATACAGAGCTATCTATGCTGGTGTTTTCTAAGAGATCGAATAAGAAATGATAAGTTCAGTAAATCAACTAATAGCCCAGAGCCTTAGCAAGTTAAAGTGGCAGAAGCTGGGGCACGTAGCTTGGGGAACCGATGTTGGAGCAGAAAACGTCTAGTGTAGAAATGACGCACTGGAAAGCGCGTCGGACGGCCGGCGGCCCCCCCACTGGATGGAGAGATAGCCTAATAGAAGTTGTTGGGAGCTGTTGGATGCAGGCCTTACAAAGTCGGTCGGCCATCTATGAATGCCTATACCTATAATATATAGCATAATATTAAGCATCGACTTCCTTCAACTGAAATGATGATGATGCAATTTTTGCGTATATAATGTACGATAAGAATTGAAAAAAATCGGAATCGGACAGTAAATTTTATTTCCGTGCAATTCTGATCGGTGTACGCGGAACGACCGCTTGAAAGGACTTGAATACAATTTATAATAACAATATGTCTTAAAATTTACCTGTGTATCCTACAGGGCAAGGATTAGGCGGGTTGCAGTACGCTGGCAAAACGGCATCGGTCTTCACTAACTGGTGGTTAGGCATCTCCCCTGACGGCTGCAGGCGTTGCTCACCCTCGCCCGCGCCCCCCGTCACGTACTGATGGCCCCAGAGCGAACTGCTGGAGGGAACGTTGAGTTAGAGAATCTTGCAGAAGTTACCATTGACATATCTCTGACTCCTTAGACATCTGCAATCTGAGGGATGTGTACCATTTTTGGGAATAAAATTCGTAAGCCTATTTATTTTCTATTTACATAGTGCAGCAACTCATCAAGTGAATAGTCAAGTTGTTGAATGTAACAGCAGTGTGTGAAAGAGTAAAGCCAAAAATAGTAGATTATGCAACAAGGGCTTAAAGTAGTGTATTATGTCGCGGGCGCTATATTGAACCCCGAGAACGAGGGATTCTATGGTTAACTCCCGAGCGGAGCGAGGGAGTTAAGGCAAGAATCCTGAGTACGAGGGGTTCAAGATCGCCCAAGACAAATACACATTTAAGCCCTCGATGCATACTCTACTTTTTATACTTTCTGCGAGGCAATTGAAAACAATGACTGTTAAGTAGAAAGAAATGATTTTTCTGGAAGTAAGTTCCAACTATACCAGAGGCTTCAGATTGTATGCATTCTGGAGTCGAATCAAAAACACTGTCGTCGTCACTTGACATTTTTTAGAAGTTTATTCGAATCGAAACTGAATTTCGGTGTAGATAATAGCACAGAATATTGAGCGCTTGGCGCCTTTTTTTCTTTTTTTGTAGTCTATTCTGTAGTGGTCAGTTCGACATTCGAATAAATCCTTCTTCGTGCGCGGGTGAAAATTAATTTCATAAAAAGTTTTCATGTTTTTCTTTTTTTTAATATGTAGGCAGTGCAAAGAAAATTATAACATACAGCCTAATTAGAATAAAATCTCATTGCACCCAAACATTTTTGAAACCAACCTCGATCAAGCACGACTACATGGGTTGCATTCCAAATTCAAATCACATTATGTGTTAGGAAAGGTTTGCATGACACATAATATGCCATAGTCGAGGAGGTAGTATAAAAAATACATTACACCGTCGAACACGTCGTAAAGTCACCAAACAGATACTCTCTGTGCACTACTGCATCTCTCTTCGATTATCCCACTCCAACCTCCAAGAAAATATTTAGATCGTTGGGCCAGCGTTGCGTTGTAGGTCTTAGCAGCTAGTTGCCGTAAAAATGTATGAGACCGAACGCGCCCGTGGAACGAGTACTTGGCCCACGTATAAAACTGTAAACAGTGTATCCCCAATGTAAATAATGTATTTAAATGCCCTCGCATTATACCTGTGCTGCAGGAACTCTCTGTCGCGCAGGCTGGGGCTGGGGTTGCCTTCGACTAGCGATTCGTAGTCCAGCTGCTCGTTCTCCAACTCCTTGTTGGCGCGAGCCATGAGCTCCAGGTGACGGTCGCTGGACGGGAAACCCAGATACCCCGACGCCGCTGAGTCGAAGTCCTTGCCCATACGTTCGACAACCTCACGAAGTAAAGCCTCCGTTAGCATATGATCCTGTTGATAAGCGTCCTGTTTAAACGATTTTTTTCCAGCCGAGGATATAGACGGTATTTGAATATCATTAACGATAATCAATCCCGACATTGTTTTTTTTGGAGATATGAGAGGATGTCTACCGTTCTTGGGGATAAAAATCGTGAAGCTATTTCTTATTTTTTTTGAATGGACCTTTCTTAAATAGGCTGAGAGTTTTTGGTACTGATACATTCTAGATATATAAGTAACGCATACAAGTGAAGTACAAACGCAAAGTCAAAATTGAAATTATAAACATTACGTAGAAACGCGTAACGTAACGTATGAATTAATCGAGAAATAGTTAGTTGCACTTATTTTGAAGTTGATGAACAAGAGCATATTATTTGTTGAACAACATGACCTACTTTTAGTTCAGCGCCTGTCATGAATCACGAGCATCTGACTGGCTCCAATGCTTTTAATATTTAATCGGGATTACGCACTTCCATTTATTGATCTTTAAAGTAAAAGTGGAAGTCTATATTTTGAGTGGTAATGGCTATGCCACTGAAAGTAAGATCTTTTTCCTTTAAAGTTAAAGTGCATTACATATTATTCAGGGTTCTGTGGGTTAGGATCCTTTAGGATAGTGTAAAAACATTCAGGAAGTTATTATATCTACTTATTTAATTTTCTTAATAAGAATAAACCCTTTCTTTGGAAGCCTGGAATAAAGTATACATACATATAAGCGTTTTATGTATTTTCAGCCTCTAAGAGGCGCACTTTAATCATACTCAAACATCAATTAGGTCACCACTTATTTTAAGTGACGTTTCAGTATTCGGGCGCTAGACTTTTAGTTAGATGGATCTAAAAATTTGGAAAATAAAATCCGTTCTTTTAGACTGTCTAACCAAATTATTAGGTATTAGCTCCAAACCGCAGTCAGCCTACCGGAAACGATAGGCCGATGATCATGATGAATATTGAAATCAGAAGCTCACCTTTTCCCCAATAGAACCATGGGGGATAAAGCCCATGGTTCCGACCACGCTTATCACCAAAAAAAGTACTGCGCGGAGGCCCATGTCGTATCTGTAACAAAGCGAAAATTAACTTATTAATATAATTTTTATTTCATCTATTCGCGATTACACTCATCAGGAAAGGCGGACGGAATAGTAGGCTGCTGAGCTGCTATTGGTTAAAATATTGTTCCCTTACTCCTCTCCTCGATATTATGTAATTTTTAATTATCTATCCACGTATTACATTTTCTTGTCGATTTGAATGCACATCTTTTATTTCAATAGAACCCAAAATTTAGAAACCCAGTAATAAGGAAGCTTCGAAATTCCGTACCAGCACCGCTACGCAGGTACACATCTTTAAATTGTAGAGTTGATGGCTGTCAATAAACAAACATCCTTAAGTTCCTACCCGTTGCAATGATGATGATGATAACCAAGTCCTCAATATGATTGACTTTGATAATTTTTATTAATTCCAATTTCTCCTTAAAAGAGCTTTATGCTGAGACGGGACCCATTTGCCAAACTACCTACACAACGCATACCTACTCAGCCTACCTACCGCCTCACCTACCTACATGTTTTTGTTTTCTTATTGTGTTTTTGTATTACTAGGTTTAAGTATTTTTTTCTCTTTGTATCTACCTACCTACTTACTGCGTTGTGGGTCAAATAAATAAATTTTCTTTCTTTCTTAAAATTTACTAATTTCATCTAATTTCTCATTCATTCAATTAATTTTTAATTGTAACAAGAGGAATTTTGTGGTTAAAAAAATGAGTTATTTTGACAGTTTGATGTCAGTGTGATATGGGGTGTGAAAATATGAAGGACTAAGAAGCCAGGGTTAAGAATAAGAGATTTTTGCCGCTGAGAACATTAATATCTTTGATACCAAAACAAAAGTCAAACGTACAAGTTTGTCGGGGTTTTGAGAATAAATATCATATAGAAAGAAACTTAAAAGTAATACAAGTTAATATTTACAAAATACACAAGAAACAGTTGAGCCATCTAAAGACCGTTACAAACGATCTATAGATAGCTCAACTGATCCAGATCACTACCAGTCGGAAGCGTCCCCAAGACGCTGGCGGAATTGCCACGCTGGATGGCAATGCTAATTCGCTGGGTCAAATAAGAGCCAGCTCTCGGGTCACGCGTCGCTTTGATCAGACGCCCTGATATCTTTTTGAAAACCCGGAGGTCCCCGTTTCCCCACGGACCCAGGGTCTCAACCCCGAAAGGCTCAAATACGTAAGCCCTATCAAGACTAACATATTTGTGACTTTTGAGATCCTCGGCTGAATCTGCCGCCGTACCCGCCATATATAATAATATCATATCGCCGAATATCATATTGAAAGCCCACGTTCAACGTCATGTCAATCATTTTAGTCATGAAAGACCCAAATCATTATTGCGAGTAAAAAAAATCTTCGATCACCAAACGATAAATTAATCGTATTAATCAAAATGATACATGACATAACATTGTTTGATGGTTTTTTACACATTCTCCCATTTTGATACCATTGTGTGGACAGTGCGTGGGTGCCTAAATAGAGATGGAATCAAAATGTTTTGACGGGCGGCGTCTTTTGAACCGTATAATTTGCATAAAATTATTATTCAATTAATTTATGTAAAAGCCATTGTTCATCAGCACATAAGCGAGTGGTTAATGTGATCACTAATAACTTAATAGCTAACTTATGAAAACATCTGTCAAATAAAGGCGAGTGGTTAAAGGGCCGGTTCACGCTAGCCAGTGATAAAACCCCGTAAAGTCTGACGCTACTGCGTTGTTGCTACGGACTACGCATTCGTAGACGTAAGTATGGAAACTTCGGTCAAGAACGAAATGGTTCGAGGAATTATCTAATTGAATATTGGAACGAAGTTCCTTATCGCGGGTTGCGAAAGGGGGCTAGACGGAAAAAATTAAGACCAAAAGTTGTAACGACACTTTTTGAATGTCAAACTTTGGTTTTTTGTTCGAAAGTGTTGGTGGCCAGTGTCATCCTCAGTAAGTAAGCAAAACGCAAAGAGGTTGATAACAAAAAAAGAGGTTGGTATTAATCTTGTAAATATTCAGGAATTTGAAGTCGGTTTTTAGTTTTTGTAAAAAATATCTTACAGTAAAAAAAATATATTACAATATCAATGCGTATGTATTTAATAAAATTTTATTACAATTCCTTCACTAATTAATCGAAAGGAACTCCGTTCCATCCGGGTGTCCCTTGAGTTTTTATTGATTTAGAATACAGTATAACATCTAAACAGGTTTTTTTTTATCCCTAAGGCGATGCTATATGCCATTAGTAGGATAATAAGTGGGTACAATTAGATAGGTACCTACTAATAAAAAATTGAATACATATTTGCAACAAAAGTAATATAAAAATTACTACGAGTTATTTTTTTATAAAGAAGTAGTTGATGTAAAACCTCTCAATGGGTAACAAGGGCCCGAAAGAGATATCGATAAAATATGCAATGCGATTGCGGAGTTGCAACGCAAACAATGATAAACCTACTTTCGTGCATGCAGTTCGTGCACATTGAAAGACCTGTAAGAAGCCACCGCCTATGCCGTAGCTGTGGTGGAGTACTGGTCCAAAGAGATTTAGTCCCCTTGAACCATCGACACGACAAAACTGGGTTTACTTTTGAAATGAACCCTCACTTCGCTCTAAATTCACGGTGAATATTGTAAATGAGTCAAGAAGATATTACTAGACATTTGTACGCAAACTGCTCTAAGCCCTAAGTGGTAGATAGTCCGGTTTGACCGTATCTTCGTAAACACGGCCCAGACTTCCAGTGTTATGTTTAATCTGTGGTTTAGTGTGTAGGCAGTATCAATGGACTGTACTATCTGTCCATTCACTAACGCTCGTTCAAGCTTTCTACTGTCAAAGAGTATAAAAGTTGAGAGAAATCCGTATCTCAGGTAAAATTAGAAATCATATTTTTACCAGGAAATCTATGTTTAAGTTTATGAAAGCTATTATTAATTTAAATAAAAGTAAGTTAATGAATGACTTTGATAGTTCCGTTTACCCCGTGGTACAATTCCGAATATTGTCGGTACATAATCAAAGTCGCTGAATATTCAGCTCAATCATTGCACTCACTTCAAAATTGCCCCTACATGATAAATAACATTGCGCAATGAAAATATGCAATAAGCATTGATGAAAATTAAGTATTGTTCAGTGTCAGCCACCTTACGTCTTAATTATCGTTTTTTGTATAATACTAAATGTACCTATCCACCTATTCTATGCGCGCTGTCAGGTGCGCGGGCGCCGCGCGTGGGCGACGATCTGTCGGCGCGTCCTCCCGCGCGCACAGGCCACTTGCACCTTCATCATTTTCAATGTCGCGCTATCGTTGTACAGAGATAACATGAAAGAGCCTGTTGCCTCCTTTTATTATTTTCAATGAATTCTGTATTTAAAAGATCTTATCAAACTCAAAGTCTATAGAAACTGCTTCTTCTCAGCGTTGTACTGCAATACTTATTGCAGTTTTAAAAGCACTGTATTCCATCTTTGTGGTCATTCAGGATTTTTCTTTTTTGAAGAGTAATTGAAAAGTCTAGGCCTCGATTTCGGCAGCATTGTTAACATCTCAATTTCTCCCACAGAGCGTTTTCGCGGAGCTCGTTGATGTCTTTTGTATGCAGAACAAGATGTAGATCAATTAGCATCCAAAAAATTTAATATCCTAACTATAATTTGTTAGCAGTTTAAATCTTATGGACGGGTATTGCATAAAACTTAACAGGCTACGACCGATGAGTAGCAAGATAAATTATGTCCTATCAAGTAGCGTTTTCTTGGCGGAGGCGCATCTCGCAACTGGTTACTCTGCGGGGGCGTCTGTGTATATTGCCTCAGCATAAATACTCAACTTCCTACTTCATTAGACTCTATCATAGGAAATTGAAAACGAGTCAATTGTTGGACGGATAATTTCGGTTCCAGATAGTATTTTCTACATTTTATGAAACATGTTAAAAAGAGGCTCGCTTTAAATGTTGTTATATAACCCCGGGTATTCAAAGTATTGTTTTATTTCTACACAATAAAATTAAGGCCTTTGCCCACTACCCCGTAGAATAGAATAGAATATAACTTTATTGTACACCAAAAGAAAATACACAATCAAGGAAAGAAAATAACTTAAAAATAGTGTGACAATGGGCGGCCTTATCGCTAAAAGCACCATACTATGAGGTGTTATGAACGTATCAGGCATGAAAAAACACAACACACACTACTACAGACAGACCAACTTGACAGGCCTCATAGCTCAGTTGGTCAACTCTGCCTTCTGCCACAGATAACATAATACTATACTAGTAGCTTCTGTGCTAGAGGTCGCGGGTTCGATTCCCGTACTGGACAAACATTTGTGTGATGAACACAGATGTTTGTTCTGTGTCAGAGTCTAAATATTTATCTATTATGTATATCAGTCTCTGGCACCCATAGTACAGGCTATGCCTAGTTTGGGATCAGTTGACCGTGTGTGATATGTCTGGAATATTTATTTTACTACGCCCTCTAGAACGTATCATTCTCGTCGTGAATTCGCCGTCGGTCCGGTTATGGCACGTTACGGTTCTTATAAAATACAAAGATTTTTTTTTGCATAACGTGCCGATACGGATACTGTCATGGTATGGGATGTTGTGCTTTATAGGGAAAGGACCCATATACTAAAAAAAGAACATCAAAATGGCTTATTAGATGACTAGATTACTAGGGTAAGCGTGTTTGGTGTTTTAATGCTTTGTTTAATTTAGTTCGGCCACAACTCATTAGTATTTCAATCACACGCGATCGAATCCGGGATCCGGGATCATCTGTCCGATTGTAAATTAACTTGTTTTATGAACACTTCGTAAATAGTCTACTTATATTTATTTTACTTTGTTTATATAGCTCTCAGAATTAGCAAGTTGAAGCGGCAGTGGGCAGGCCATATAGCTCGCAGAACCGACAACCGTTGGCGAGAAAAGTTTCTCGAATGGCGACCACGAACCGGACGAAGCAGTGTTGGAAGACCCTATAGACTGACGACATTGTGAAAGTTGCGGGAAGTTGGTGGATGGAAATAGCTAAAGCCTGTTCGTAATGGAACTATGGCCTATGTCCAGCAGTGGACTTCTACAGGCTGATTATGATGATGTTATTGGCCGTGTATACATCATCATCATCATCATCATCAGCCTGATGAAGTCCACTGCTGAACATAGGCCTCCCCCAAAGAGTTCCATGACGAACGGTCTTGAGCCTTTTCCATCCACCGACTTCCCGCAACCTTAACAATGTCGTCGGTCCATCGGGTGGGGGGCCTTCCAACACTGCGTCATCCGGTTCGTGGTCGCCACTCGAGAACCTTTGTTCCCCAACGGTTGTCGGTTCTGCGAGCTATATGGCCGGCCCACTGCCACTTCAACCTGCTAATTCTGAAAGCTATGTCGGTAACCTTGGTTCTTCTACGGATTTCCTCATTTCGGATTTTATCACGCAGCGAAACTCCGAGCATAGCTCTCTCCATAGCCCGTTGGGCGACTTTGAGCTTGTATATAAGGCCAATAGTTAGCGGCCAAGTCTCAGTGCCATATGTCATCACTGGCAACACGCACTGATTGTAGACTTTTGTCTTGAGGCTCTGCGGTATCTGCGACGAGAAGATATGACGAAGTTTCCCAAACGCTGCCCATCCGAGTTGGATTCGTCGGTTGACCTCTTTGTCGAAGTTGGACCTGCCTAGTTGAATCGTCTGACCCAAATAGACATAGTGGTCTACAACTTGAATGGTATCGTTCCCAACATTTACCGGCATAGGTGCGACATGAGCATTGGACATGATATTTGTCTTGCTCATGTTCATTTTAAGACCTACCTGTTGGGAGACGGTACTGAGGTCTCTGAGCATAGCGCCAAGGTCCTCCAGCGATTCTGCCATTATGACTATATCATCGGCGAATCGAAGGTGAGTGATGTATTCGCCATTGATGTTGATGCCTTGTCCTTCCCAGTGCAGAAGCTTAAAAACATCCTCCAATGCAGAGGTGAACAGTTTCGGAGATATTACGTCTCCCTGTCTCACCCCTTTTTGCAATTGGATAGGATTTGTGCTCTGGTCCTGGAGTCGGATAGACATGGTGGCCTTGCTGTACAAACACTTCAACACTTCGATATACCGGTAGTCGATCTGGCACCGCTGTAGTGACCGTAACACTGCCCAGGTCTCGACTGAATCGAAGGCTTTTTCGTAGTCCACAAACGCTAGACACAATGGCCGATTATACTCTTCGGTCTTCTGTATAATCTGCCGAAGCGTGTGGATGTGGTCTACGGTACTGAAGCCTTTGCGGAACCCGGCTTGTTCGGGAGGCTGGAAGTCGTCAAACCTACGGGCGAGCCGATTAGTGACAACTCTCGAAAACAGCTTATAGACATGACTCAGCAGCGAGATGGGCCTATAATTCTTCAAGAGGGTGTTGTCACCTTTCTTGAAAAACAGTACCACCACGCTCCTGTTCCACGCCTCAGGCGTTGTACCTTCGAGGATGACGGAATTAAATAGCTTCTGAAGGACTTTAAGTACCGGTGTTCCACCCGCTTTCAGAAGCTCTGACGTTATTCCGTCCTCCCCCGGTGCCTTATTGTTCTTAAGCTGTTTGAGGGCCGTCCGGATCTCGTATAGGCTGACGTCCGGGATGTCTTCGGTATAGTGCCGGGTCAGACGAGCTCTTGCATCGCTTGCCGTGCTTAGAGCAGGACTTTGCGATGAGGTGTACAGTTGTCCATAGAACTTCTCGAGCTCTCGTAAAATCTCAGGCTTCGACGAGACGATACTGCCGCCATCGGTCTTCAGTTTCGTCAACTGACTTTGTCCAATAGACAGATCTTTTGCGAACACTTTCGAGCCTTTATTACGCTCTATGGCGCGTTTAATACAAGCTGTATTAAAAAGGCGCAAATCGTGTCGCATGGACTTAGAGATCTGCCTATTGAGCACGCCGTATTTCGACCTGTCCATTGAAGAATGCAGTCTCATGTCGTTTCGCTCAGCCATGAGTTTTAGAGTGTGCTCAGAGAGTTTCTGGGTTCTATTTTTCCGGTGGGTCTTAAAGAACTCCGACCCAACCGCTTGGACAATTTCCACTAGCCCGTTGTTCAGCTCGTCCACTGTATCGCATTCAGCTAGGCTTTGGAAGCGATTTTGGAGTTCTAACTGAAAGCTCTCGGGGTTTTGAATTTGGATAGGACTTGGGCGAAGAGAAGATACTGTACGTGTATACTGTAAACCTAAATTTACAAACAAATAAAAATAGAAATAATAATAATAATAAATAAATAAATATTCCGGACATATCGCACACGGTCCACTGATCCCAAACTAGGCATAGCCTGTACTATGGGTACCAGAGACTGATACCCATAGTATAATAGATAAATATTTTTTAATAGATAAATACACAATTTTTTTTATCGCCTTGTTAAATTCTATTTTAATCTTTGATAATGTATTAGAGACAGATAACTTAATTAATGCATGATTTAATTTAATATGTTAGATATAATTACAATGTTATTATTTGAAATGTTTGTACGCCCAAGTGGTAGAATCTAGCGATCTAGACCAGTCCTATGAACTGACTGTTAATGTGCCTGATTTACAAACAAAAAATGAATTACTGAATTACTTGACGATGCGTCCTTAGTTGAGACTTTGTTTCACAAGAACTAAAAAAAATCTCCTGATTTTTGATAGGGCTTTCTTTTAAGGCAAACAAAACTTTAATTATACTTAGCAAAACTGTCGAATCGAAATGTAAAATCTGTTAATCTAAATTGCATAATATAAGTTTACTACGTGTTTTCAACTGAGTTTTGAAAGAGTCTTGTGAAAGAGGTGTCTTTCGAAACACGCTGCCGTGTTTCCTCTCTGAAATTCAAAATGGTGTCTGAAGGACTCCTGACATCTGAAACGATGTATACGCATGCGCGCTGAAAGACTGTAAAAGTCTTGTGAAAGAGGCTTCAGTAGGCCTTCTGCCTAAGTAATAGCTAATCTAGTGAAATACTCACATAATATTTCCAAATATTTACAAATATTGTTTTTTTACAATCGACCTTTTTGCTAGACAGCTAGCAAACATTTTGTAGATGCCTGCCATTCTTACAGTATTTTAGGCACGAAAGTCAGAATAGTTAAAGTTGTTGTTGTTATTTCAAAAGAGATAAAAAATAAAAATATTTTTTTTTGGCTGTGTCATAAATTTACTGTCTCAAATGGCAGGCAATAAGACGTTAGGTGGGGGCCCTGTCACTTACGGTAATCGAACAATACACAGAATCAAACGTATTTTACCATACTTGTAATTATCTGATTTAAAAGTTATAAGTGCCGCGTGCAATTCGAGAACCGAATTAAAACAAATTGACCTGAACTGAACATCTTTCAAAGGAAAACAACTAATACCTCACCTAGGTATTTACAGCAGCTCAAACACTCACAATTTTAACCAAAAATAAACTGCCAAAAGATGGTTTAGAAGGATCATTAATTAGATAATTATTTCATTGTCAAGGGTATAAATCACGGGTTGTATGCACCGATGCCGGCTAGCATTTGGCGATGCGTATTCATATGCAAACCCTAGCAGAGCTGGGGAGAGACACCCCATTTTTACCCCAAGGAGGGTGAATCAACTGGGGGAAGGGAGCCCGGGGAGAGTAGTCACAGCTTCCTATAATAGGCCCCGGACGAGACCTAGATCCAATCGATAGGCTGTTCGCGTCACAGCGCAGGTCTAGAATTATCGGTCGATAGCGCTTCTACTAATAGTGTATCTGGATGGCGCGTTTATGATGTTCCGACACTTAGTACTTAGATCATGATGTAGGCAATAAAATGTACCTTCTTATACATCATCATCATCAACCTGTAGAAGTCCACTGCTGGACATAGGCCTCCCCCAAAGAGTTCCATGTCGAACGGTCTTGAGCCTTCTCCATCCACCGACTTCCCGCAACCTTCACAATGTCGTCGGTCCATCGGGTGGGGGGCCTTCTAACACTGCGTCGCCCGGTTCGTGGTCGCCATTCGAGAACCTTTACTCCCCAACGGTTGTCGGTTCTGCGAGCTATATGGCCTGCCCACTGCCACTTCAACTTGCTAATTCTGAGAGCTATGTCCTTGGTTCTTATACGGATTTCCTCATTTCGGATATTATCACGTAGTGAAACTCCGAGCATAGCTCTCTCCATAGCCCGCTACGCGACGTGTACGATCCTTCTTATACGAGGTGTCTTATTCAAGATGATTCATAACATGACATTTCATTTCATAACATGGGATAGTATATACATGTCTATGTCTATGTCTAACATGTATATACTATCTCGAAAGGGTCTTATTCAACATAAGATTGGCAAGTTCAGTATTTCAGTATTCTTATACTGAATAACCGTGTATATCCTACTAATATTACGAGTATAAATGCGAAAGTTTGTGAGGATGTTTGGATGTTTGTTATTCAATCACGCCGTAACGGCTCAACCGATTTAATTATAACTTGGAATATAAAGAGTTCTTCACCTAGAAAAGCATATAGGCTAATTTGTATGTAGGTACCACGCGAGCGAAGGTACCCGATATTACTATGGATTATTTTATTTTATTTATTTTATCTTTACAGTAGGGTAGTGGGGTACTTCAAAAAGGGCGTTTTGAACTTTTTAAGGGGTCGGCTACGCGTGCATGATGTCTCTGGTATTGCAAGCGTTCATAGGCTACGGTAACCAGTTACCAACAGGTGTATAGTTGTAATAGTTGTAAGTGTAGTTGTATAAAAAAAAACGTTAACTAGCATGACCTCGCGGCTTTTATGAGCGCGCGGAGCCAATATTCAATTCTAAGATCTCTATTCTATATCTAAAGAACTTTATTTATTCCAAGTTTCATCGAAACCAGTTGAGCCGTTACGGCGCGTGACTGGACCACAAACATCCAAAAATCCTCAATAACTATCACAGTTTAGTAAGATTATACCGATAAGAAGTTGTTTGACTAACAGAAATAGTACCTAAAGTAAAAGCGTTATGTACCAATGAAATATTGATTTCGACCAATAAACAGGCTGTATGTAACAATTGAGCCGCAACCCTATCTCACTGTAACCGAGATCAGACGCTCTGGAAATCTATGGGCCTATCTTTAGCAGTGGATGTGCTACGGCTGAAATGGAGGTACGGTAAATATGTAAGTATATAAATAGTATAAATTACGTAGGTACAATCAATTAAAGATTGTTTTTTTTAATATAAATCTTATAAATCTTATAAAACTATCTTAAGAATCCTAGTAGTCCTAGTAAGGCTGGGGATGCCCCCTATACGGGTTAAGCAAACGTGAGCCTATTAAGTTATAAACTAAATCAACCCGAACCTAAGACTTCTAGGCAACTACGCATGCACGCTGAAAGAAGCTTTTGCGACAGGATTCTTTCACATCCCTTATTTCGAAAGATTTACAAAAGGGCAAGGCCAGACAACTTGTTGCTATGCTCCCTTGACATTCTTGAAGGTCATTTAGCCATTTCCAGAAAACGCGCAATTGAACCGTACACAATAATGATGTGTAAAATAAAGAAAGTACTTTAGAACTTTACTCCACTTCTAATTTGAAAATGATATATTATGTTTAACATAGGTATATTTTTGATTATTTTGTATAATGTAACGGCAGAAATTAAATACCTAACAAAATTTTAGTTAAGACCTGTCTTTAGGTACTTACTTTTAAAATTTATCACATATAAATACCATATATAAGCTAGGTACACTCAGCCGCAAAAATTTGGTTTAGAATAGGGTTATATTACTCTGAGAAAAAGTAAGAATGCAGTAGACTGTACAGTAATTAGTGCCAATTTTGATAAGATAAATTAAAAAGTTTAGATGGTAAAAACACTGTCAAATGATCAGGAAATAGAATGAAGTATAAAAAGGTGAACTACTTAAGATTACGTAATGAAAAATCGACTTACATGAAGCTTGACCAAACTGGCAACAATTATGATTAATGCCACAGCCAGATACATACGCGATGGTTTCGGCAGTTAATGATGATTTTATAGAAATTTCAATCAAAAACCGGAACGCGGAATTTTGTGTACTCACCAATTTGGTTACAGCGGGTAAGTGAGCCCTCGGTTAAGGCTGGCTGGATCGATAGGTCCGCGCATGCGTGCTTACCACCCTACTGGGTTACTACGCAGGCACCTTATGGTAGGTACTAGTCGTGTTGGTGGAAATTTTCCACGGCACGAGTTTGGTGACTCATGCCCACATTAGAAATGGGAACTTTCAAAAAGTTTCCAATGACTATGTAGTATCGTTACCACGTGAAGAGCATTTAAATCCGAATAAAACCCTCAATTTATGGTATACCTACTTAGGACATTACCTTACATTACCTTTACCTGCTGCGTTGTTCGCTAACCTATTCATGCTTGGAGTAAGCGAAAACTTATAAAACATAGCATGATCGAAATTAAATAAATTCTATTTTCCAATGAATACTTACGAAACATTTATCATTATTAAAAAAACCTGGCTTGCTCACCGTATAATGTGTTCCTAAATATTTAAAGATTAATTTTTACGCCATCTGTCCATTCTTGGACGAATTCATAAATATTAGAGCGAACTACGTCTTGGGTGCTGCTACCTAAAATGGTTCAAACTTAAAGGTTGTGAGAATACCAGAGGTAGAGCAGGTCACCATTTAGTTTCAAACATTTTTCTTAGATGGCGGTATGACCACTTTTATTAGCAGTGTCGTTAGAAAATTTAGAATACCGTGTGATTCATAGTATGTATAATATCAATAAAGAGTAGCTTATTCTTTAAAGAAAAAAAAAAATAATATCGGACAAAAAAAAAAAGAAATTTTCAATTTAAAAAAAGTTTTATTTTAATTTTTTTTTCAAATCAGTGTTTTTGATATTTTTATAATCTTTATAACGAATAATTACGTTCGAGTAGTTCAAGATCAAGATTGCTATCCAAAACAGGTGAATAATTGTATTAAAACTGATCTAACCCCAAAACAGCAGATTTTTGCACAGTGATTTTCAATCAGAAATTTCCAATTTATAAAAGTTGTAGAACAAATTTTATTGCCAATTGGATGTAGGTTATGCTCCATTCAGGATAGCGTACTATTAATAAACACTTTGTCTAAAGTGCTACACCGTTGGCCGTGGTGGCCCCGGCTAAAGAATAGGCCCCTCCATATCTCCATCCGCGGATGTCGTAAGAGGCGACTAAGGGAAAAAAGCTAGGGGATGGGCAGCAGCGTCCCTCATTTTAACAACGATAGCTCTAACTGCGCTCGCCAACCCGCATGCACAGCGTGGTGAGTATGGGCAAAACCCCCAACATGATAAGGAATTTGCTCTGTCTGTACGGCTGAAATGATCAATATAATATAATAATAATAATAATATTTAGAAAGCGCTACACAGACAATTTTAGGAATAATAATAAGTTTAAACTCAAACGGCCCAATTACATAAACCATAGGTTTCTATGTTCATATTGCTATAGTACATACCTCTGTAATTAGCAGCTTTAACAAACTTTTAACTCGATGAGTACACTTAGGTAAGGGCGGACTAGCCCGACCCAAGACTAATCAGATTAGTTGAAGTAACGCTCATATCATCAGTCATCACTCAGCTCAGTCCAAATTGGTTTATTGGATAAGTAAATTTTTATTGAGTTAGCTCCGTTAACATAGGTTAGTTTGTATCTTTATTTATTAGTTCGTTAGATAGATGGACAGATAGATAAATCATTTATTCGACACACACAAATACAACACAGACAGAGATAAAAGCAATCGGAAGAAACAACAGTAGGTTACAATCACTATAAACAAAAAGCTTAGGCACTTAGTAGGTAGGTAGGCTAACAGTGAACTTAAAAACTGAATAAACTACACATTAACAGAAAAGCAGGCGCCTAACCCACCTATCAAGTGGGTGCCAACTGGTGATACCTACTTATGGTGAGAAATGTCTACGCTGCAGTGGCATGGGTCAAAAAGGTCCTATCTCAGCTTATTGCTGCTCCTCCGAGGCATAGCAGCGCTGGTTCGTTCTTCTATCCACCGTCCTGTCTTATTCATAATCAGTCTTTTTAAAAATTAGGCAAACCGATGGAAAAAAACTAACTCGCTAAATTATCTCTATAACATATCTCTACCTACCTATTACATGAATATTATACAGACAGCGACATCGGAAATGTCCTTGAAAACCTCTCCTGTAAACTACTATTCTACATATCTAACTGTAAACTGTTTTTAATTTGTTTTAAATAGTTTACCGTTTTGAACTCTTTAGAGACCGCCCGAAATATTTATAATTAGTGGTTTAACTTGAATTACGAACATTATCGTCATTTTACGTCCACTGCTGAACTTAGGCCTCCCCCCAAATATTTCATGTAGCGGGCAAGTGCCCGTATGAGACGCAATCGCAAGGGGGTGCGGGCTCGATTCCCGCTGCGGGACAAATGTCTACTGCAATACTAATATTTGTTTCGGGTTCTGATTCCCACGACAAAGGCAATCCTAGTGAGTTATGTCTAGGGTTTGTGATTATCTAGAACAGAAAATAAGATTATTAAATCCAAACTAATATAATAAATGCGAAAGTAACACAGTGATTCTGTACGTTTTAAAGGCAAAACCTATGAAACGATTTTGATAAAATTTGAAATGGAGCTTTAACCCTGTGGAAAGACAAAGGATACTTTTTAACGTCGTTGTAGTACCTATGTTGATAGCGTATCCTCCTGTCTTTAAAGTTTTAAATACATATATCTCAGCTTCGTGTAGGTTCCATTATTTGTGAATGAAAACGTGGGTAGTAGGTGGGTGGGCTATTACCGTTGGTATTACGACCCCAAAGTTCAAACAGAAATAGACGGGTTGAAATTCAAGCTTGGCATTGAGCCAAGGCATATCTCTAAGATTTTCGAAAGCGTAGAGAAAGAACTTCACGCAACTTTCATAATGTCGTCAGTCCATAGGGTGGGGGCCTTCCAACAGCCTGCGTCACATGGTTCGTGGTCACCATTCGATAACCTTTACTCCTCAACGGTTGTCGGTTCTACGAGATATATAGCCTGCCCACTGCCATTTCAACTTGCTGATTCTGAGAGCTATGTCGGTGACCCTGGTTCTTCTACGGATTTCCTCATTTCTGATTTTATCTTATTACGTCATGAAACTCCGTTGCGCGACTTTGTGCTTGTGTATGAGGTTAATAGTTAGATATCAAATCTCAGTGCCATTCATGTTATCACTGGCAACACGCACTGATTGAAGACTTTCGTCTTGAGGCTCTGCGGTATCTGTGACGAGAGATAAAATATAGAATGGATATAGATTTTGATATGACGTTCAGAATCTAGTTTCATCCTAAAGCTTTGCCCGATGCAGGCAATTGCTTATATGCGCTTAAAATAAGTCCTATCCTTAACGGCGCGGTAGGTAGGGTCCCGCCGGCCGGGTGGAAACGGGTCGTGGCGCGGGGGATTGATCTATATTTGAACTCACAGATTGTATTGCTAATTCACAAACGCACTGTTGCAAGGTAGTTTCTGTATTCGGTAACAATTTCTGTGACAGCTTTTGAAAAGCTTTTTTCACAAGGCCCTTTTAAGGGAGTTATTCCCGTTTGTATTCTGCTCTGTATTTCTGACTTCAAAGAATAAATAGTTATATTTGTCTCAAAGCACTTTAGTAAATTTATTTAAATAAAAATCAATTTCTACATGTATGACGGGTCGTGGCGCGGATTGATCTATATTTGAGCATTAATTGAGCACGGCTCGACTGATTCGCTGTTTTCTTTTTTGTTGTGTTTGTTATTGTCACGATAATGAGAAAATATTTGTTTTTTGTAAAATCTACGGTGAAAAATAAAGCGAAGCGAATCCGCGGGGACAAGCTAGTTTAATATAAAATAACGACTAAGGAAGTGATGTAACTGGTGCTTTTCAAAAAAGTTACTTGCTGTTCCGACTTTAGTAGAAGATTTTTAATTTCGGGCGGAGTTTCTGCGTTGACTTTTTATAATTAAAAATCCTTCATTTGTGTACTCAGGCACTAGGATTTTTCACTTTTCAACCGTGAAAAATGAAAAGTGTATAGATTTCTGTTTTTGTATGTAGTCACGAAAAGGGCACGCACAAAAACCTGCTATCTAGATATACACTTTTCAGGGTTTAAAAGTGAAAACTCACTGATTTCGCAGTTTAGGGCCTCTTGTGATGTATTTATTGATTGTGCCTTGTCTTAATAACGCTGAAAGCATTATGTAGAAACTGGAAAGTACAAAATCGTCAAAACTTGCACAATATCAGAATCCCGGTTTCGGTTATGTTCGAGATCAAAGAGATTGCCTCAACTTTGACAGTAAAACGAAATGCGATTAGCATTTTATTTATTTTGGAACCGGATAAAGCTGCGTACACAACTCACAGAACATCTGTTTTTTAAAAGGTGAGTATACTAGTATTATTGACAATTGTGTGACTTGAGACATTTTCGTACTGAAAATTATGCGAGCAAATATACAGCCATCTTTCCATCAGTTTTCTTTGTAATTGACACCAGTAACTCCAAAGGGCAAAACACGGGCAAATCAAATAAATAACTAAATTCTGGCCAATCTCCATATCATTGTGACGGCACAAAAATTATCACGACACAAAAATTACTTACCCAGATTGTTTTTGTTGCCTTTTGACAAGGCAACTTTTCGCAACGAAACTAGAAACTAATTCACCTAGTTCTACATATTTTTCAATAAATGCATCGGTGTGGACGAGCCTTTAATAAAACGTGGGGTTAGCTTTACGACAAAATTTTATATTCAAGACAGAATACGAATCAAGCTTTGGCAGTTTCGGTTTTACAAATTGCTATTAAGGCACAATGGATTTAGGTTTTACTATACATTGGATTGATGAGATGCTCTTAAATAAAATTGATATATTTGTGTCCAGCCAATAAAGATCCCGAAGTTGCCCACGTCTTATCAATTTTATTACACTAAAACAATCATCAATCATCAACATCTTATCAATTTTATTATTATGTACTTACTATAACTATTCGATGACTACAGTGGCGTAGCAGGCGAATGCTCGTCTGAGACGCAAGGAGTGTGGGTTCGATTCCCGCTTCGGGACAAATTCTTGCATTATCTGCAAATAATTTTGTTTGTTCCGAGTCTGGGTGTTGTAGTACATATGGAGTTTCAGACATTCATGAACTCAGAAAAGATGTTTTATCATTTACTTCTGGAAATAGTTGGATCAGAGACTTTGTGACACTTTTAAGTCATCACGTACTTTTGGAATATTGGGAAGAAACTCCTAAAGTAAAATATTTTCAATCAGGAGTTTTGAGACATATCTGATTATCAGTTACTTTTGATGCTGACTGTACCATGGTACTCGTTGTTTCTGATACCTACGACACAGGGAATCCAAGTGTGGGGTCAGGACTATGTAATATAATAATAGACTGTAGCGTGTTATTTATTTAAAAAAAAACATGTCACAAGTCTTCATGTGCCTATAATTTCACCAGCTACCAAACCCTTCAAACTGAAACACAGCATTGCAAGATTGCTAGTTAGCCGCAGAATTGACAGGAAAAATCTGTAGAAAATAATTGTGTAGACCAGTTGTATAATATACCTACCTAACTATATATATAGATAATATACCTAACGCGCCGAAATAATCCCATATTCCACTCAGTAGGGTCGTCGGTCACTAGAGGTCCTTTACCTCGGTTCTTCCCTTTCATCTTACATTTGACTACCTATATGCTTACCCACGTCATATTTCACAATCCGTTCGTCTTTTGCTAAGGCAGATTGACACTGAGTCAGTGACTGATGCCAGTACTGGCGCCGAGAACTAACTCACACTGTACATAACATAGTCAATTAGTCGTGGATTTTTCTTCATAGCGTACATGTGATAGTGATGGCTTTAGTTTTAATTTAAACTTGAGTTGGGCTGAGTCTTTCAACGTACATTTAAAATATTTAGAAATCATTTTCCATGCGTTTCTTTATTTATATAGTTTCGCAATAGACATTCATATTTGTGTTATAATTGAACCAATTTAAAATTTTCGTTTGTGCCATTTTTGCTACGACGTGATGACACTTTGTAGTGTCATCACGTCGTCATTTCGTATTTGGGCAGCTGTTGTCAGCTGGCCAAATTCAGTCAGTGTCGCTAGCGACGTTTTAAGTGACTCGAGGAGCCCATTGACACTTCCAAATATCCATGATGTGGCAGTGCTGTGCTGACTCTGCTTTTTATCAATTTGCACGATGACAGTGCTGTCTTGTCTTGAACTTGAAGTCGGTTACTAGCTCAAATTAAATCTGCCTTTAGACTTTCTGTCATCTCACATGTATTCAAAGCATATAGGTACCCACATCAGCCAACTTGCGATCTTCGAGTCAAGTTGAAAGAATCGGCATTGTAGAGGTGTGTATTGTTAGAGCCAAATTGCATTGCCATTTATCATCTTATGATACTCGTATCACCTGTCAAACATCGATTACAGAAATGATTCTTAAGTCCTCTGTATAAAGTCAATTTTCAAGTTGTCTTTGATGGACGAGCGATTTTATTGAAAAAAATAATTGGCCTTGATTGCACATTTCAAAAGACAAATTTTCTTATTCTCAAGCCTTTTTACTCAGTTATTAGTCTATCTTATATAAACTGTACAAAACTGTAACTAAACTAAACTTATGTAACTGTATACTTATATGACGGCTGATAGAGGGGAACGGAAGAGAAAAACATGTTGTGCCGACCCTACATGAAGTGGGATAAGGGCAGGGAGATGATGATGATGATATAAACTGTATACAGAACATTGCGAGGTCTTAGTTCTGGGCCGGCTACATGACTTATTTAATTCGCATGATATGGTGTGAGAGTCAATAGTTATGGTGAAAGAGTTCGATTTCGTCTTTTCGTCTAGCAGTAGGAACCTATCACTTTTCATGCATAATGTACTGTACAAAGTATTCATTGTTTAGGACTTGTACAGCCACGGGCGATACATGCGGAATCCTCGGTATAATAGTCTATTGCGGTGTTAGGAAGCTTGCTTGGTAATATTTTTTTCGTATAACACCAACCGAAAATATTTATTGGTGCTATTTGCGTAGAAGCTCTTTGTGATTTAGGTACGTTATATTTTTTGTAGAAGCGTTGTATGAAAAGAACAGGATAAAGGAAACGAACTTTGCTTCTCTGTAGGACAATATGGGCTACGTCGTCTGGGACTTGCGGAATAAACCTAGCTTAATTTTTTTACATCAATTATTTATTTGATATACGGTTTTCTTTTCATGAAATAAATGATTGATTTTTGAAGGATATTACATTTATTTATTGGCGTGGTGGCCCCGGTTGAAGAATAGGCCTCTCCGTAACTAACTACCTTATGTACCTAGATGTAGTAAGAGGCGCTAAGTAAAAAAAGCTATAGGGAATGGGCAGCAGCGTCTATTTTCGTATCGAACCTGTCACTATTTACAACATAAATAGAAATTAACTACTACATTTTCACGTAATATTTTAAGGACGAATCAACTAAATTAGGGTAATGGCATACCTAGAACCCAATCCACGTTGATTACGAGCCAATTACAATATTTCCGTTCTCACGGGCCGCACTTGTAAAACTGTTCAAATATTGTGTTTATAAATGAGAAATTTCAATTTATGAAGTTCATCATGACATGACTTGCTTCAGTTATGCGATGATGAACTCGTATCTTTAACCGACGTGAATGGAATTTGAGGGGAAATGAAAAAATTGACATACCTACTGACATACCATTTCTATGAAAATAACGTCAATCGAGAGCACTGGAGTGGTGGTAGTGGATCTGCTGATCCCTAGGTCGTGGGTTCGAATTCGTTTTTGTTTATTTGGGTCTGACTATCAGCGCAATGAGGTTGCAAGGTAGTGAAAGTGCAGTCCCCAAGATTGTAAAAAAATACAAAGGTAGGTAAGAGGAGACTAAGGAAGAAAAAGCTAATAAGGAATGGGCAGATATAAACAATACCTTTTCTTACCTGCGCTCGCCAACCAGCTCGCATGCGCAGCGTGGCGAGTATGGACAAATCCCTCCAAATAATTGTTTGGGTGCAGGCCGCACAAGGGCGGTCGGGCTGGAAATCTATGAGGTAGGCCTATCTTCATGAGAGGATGTCCGTTGGAAATGATGATGACGATGATGACTTAAGTAGTGTACTTACCTGTTCTGTGTTATGTTCACTCGTATATTGGTTGCGTGATATATACAAGGTCTGTTGAAATAACACAAGCGTTCAGCGATTCAATCGTTTCTATCGCACTTGTCTAGTCTTGCGGAATGACAAAAATACATTACACGTGTCTAAACAAACTGTTATACCTTTGCTTTGTTTTATATTGTTGGGATGTTGTATTAAGTAAAGCATTTCATTATCCTGTTAGTTTTCTCAAAAGCTTTTGTCTTTGTATTAATGGATCATAGCAAAGTTTCAAGGAAAAGCTTAGTTTCAATTTAAAATTAAAGACGAAACATCTAGTGCGAGTTAAACAGATTAAATTAGTTTCGTGACTTTTTTCCTCAGTCCTATTTCACTATCAGAAATGTACAGAAATTGTACGTTTCAGTAAAAAAATCCATGAAATTAGAAAAGTTTGACGCCTTTGATCAAAACACTTCAAGTAATCTTTTATGAAACCTGATTACATTTTATGGACACTTTTTATTTTTTTTGCTGAAACAGCAGTAGAGAGACACTGATTTATTTTATCGTTATCATCATCCTTCCTACAAATCCTATCCTACTTAACATTATAAACGCGAAAGTTTGTAAGTATGGATGGATGTTTGTTACTCTTTCAAGTAAAAACTACTGAATTGATTTTAATGAAACTTTACAATAATATAGCTATATAATATTGTAAAGTTTCATTAAAATCCATTCAATCAATACATCAGAATAATACATAGACTACAATTTATAAAGATATTGTGTGAATTGTAACGCCACGCTAATATAAGCTACTCGAAATACTAATCCTGCGCAGACGAAGTCGCGGGCACCAGCTAGTAATATGAATATATCATATATATCATAGTCTTCGGCATATCTTCCCGTCGCAGATACCACAGATACTCAACACAAAAGACTACAATCAGTGCGTTTTGCCAATAATGACATTATGACACTGAGACTTGATCACTAGCTATTTTAGCCTCATACACAAGCTCTAAGTCGCGCAACGGGCAATAGAGAAAGCTGTCCTCGGAGTTTCATTGCGTGAAAAAATCCGGAATATGGAAATCCGTAAAAGAACCAAGGTCACCGACATAGCTCCCAGAATCAGCAAGTGAAGTGGCAGTAGATAGCCATACCACTTGTAGAACCGTTGGGGAGTAAAGGCTATCGAATGGCGACCACGAACCGGACGCAGGGTTGGAAGGTCCACCACCCGAATGACCGACGACATTGTAAAGGTTGCGTTAAGTCGGGTGGATGGAGAAGGCTCACGACCGTTCGTCGTGGCAATCTCTGGGGGAGGCCTATGTCCAGCAGAGCTCAGTTAAGTTTACTTATTAGACTTTGCAATTTTACTGCTAGTTGTATTTTTGATGATTATAATTTAAGCTTGAACATTTTACCCAGTCGATGATTTTTCTTTCCGTTGGAAAACCAACGCTACTGATCAACAAAATACCGCATCACCATTTGCTAGATAATTTCTAGACAGTAAAGAAACCATTGAGGTAGCTGATGCGTAGGTATTGTGAGTGCACGGTATTGTTGCGTTCACAAAGTTGGCGAGTAGGGCTTGGGTTCACCTTAGGCGATTTCATAGGTAATGATTTTTTTTTTAACGTTATACGGAGGCATACAGGCTTACGGCCCTCCTGATGGTAAGTGGTTACTGTTGCCTATAGACATTAGTAATACCTGGAGCATTGCTAATGCGTTGCCTGCCGAACCCCTCCCCCCCCCCCCCCCCCCCCCTAAAGAGTTCTGGCAACCTTACTCACCACAGGAACATAACACTATTTGAAACAAATAATGTTATTTGGCTACGATATTCTGGGTTCACCTAAGGCGATTTCATAGGTACTGGATTTTGGGTGAGTTCAAGGCGCGTTTAATCGTCGTAAATTGAATATTGAGGGGAAAATTTCAAAAAAATATTCAAGTTGATAGCATTTCAATGAAATGAATATCAGGTTGTATCAGTGTGAGTAGGCTAAGAATACCAACCAACTGAACACGTGATATCCGACTATCCACCAACCTGCACTGAGCCAGTGTGGGCGTGGGTCCACGTATGCTTCTTCAGGCGGTGATGTTGATGACGATGACCAAATTTCCGTATCGCCAACGCATATCAGGTTTTCTTGTCTTTGCTCACATCTATAGCCCTCCGTTAGTCGCGTGGGGTCTTTGAAAGCCCAGGTTTTGGAAAAATGAAAAATTTAAGCAATAAAACAATCTCAGCAATTCAATATTTTAGGTACCCTCCTAAGTTGGATTGTTTCGGCCGCGTATCGCTGCTAACTTCAGTTCGCGCATAAGCGCAGTGAGATACAGAAGTGTTTTGTGCGGACGGGCTTTGAAAGACCCCACGCGACTAACCGCGTAAGTAAAATTTAATTGTTTTTATTAGTTTAGACTTGTTTTTTTAGTGTTTTTTTTGTTGTTTTAGATTTAATTAACTAGTAAAATGGATGAAGAACAACAACGTCGTATATTAAGCTGGTTAGACGATGAAAGTAACGGTGGTAGTGATGATGAAGAAGGTGAAGGCGGTATGTACCCGGATGAGAGGAGTGAACATAACACTGATTCTGAGCAGGAATGTGAAGATGAACCTACAGAACAGCATGAGGTATATTCGGACGAACTGCCGGAGAATTTACATATGCCCAACACATACTAAATCGGTATGTACCGACTGTGTTCAAAACGAAAATTAGTGAAAAGTTCACTGACTTCATCTGGTAAAAGTTAGTGTGTTTTTTTGTTGGTTCTTTCCAAATTTTACGTAATTGTCATCGTTATTTTACTTTTATCGTATATATATTTATAAAAAGGAGAAGTTCCTAAATTTAGTTTGTTAAAAACCTTTTTTTTGTGATTGTGATCTCAAGGAGAGAAATTTAAGTTCCTTTTTTTAGATTGTAAGTTCGAAGAAGAAATAAAAGAATATGTTTACGTAACTTTTTGTAGTTTTATTGTATTTAAGTTATTCGTCAATGACTTGCTTAGATAATAACGAAAAAATTATTAAAATGGTGTTTTTTAGGCTGTTTATTTTTGGGGTCTTCAGAAACCCCACGCGACCAACCGTGTAAACTAAAAATGCGCGACTGACCGAGGGTTAAGAATTAGTCCCTCACGTATTTATCGCTAGTTAACTTATAAAATATTTTAACAGCTGGTTATTAATAGTTATAAACATTTTTTGCGGAATCGCTGGCGCCATAAAACCGTCCCGTTCGATTACCAAACAGGAATAAATCACATGTGTTCTATTGTTATTTAGACAAAGATGAGATGGCAAGGACGTACTCCAGATTGAGCGATTTGTAATCCTAATTATGGCTTAATTAGGTGATTTGGAGCCTTTATGGGTGGTTCGGGAAAAGAGTATCGACGCTCGCGGTAATGGCTGCCGATAAGAACTGGGGTAAAATATCCTAATGGATGTATTAGTTAAAGCGGATATTTATACGTGCTGGGTACGTAAATTATCTACTTTTTAAATGGCTTGATTGGATTACTATATTTGAAAAGCTACGGCATTTTAATGTAATATTGCGAAGCCGAACAAATCAGCATGTTGAATCCGCGATGTGCTACATGCCTTAGATAATTAATTTGAAAAAATCGCTGCTACTCTGACGGAAACGTTACAAGTTTACATTGAAAGAGCCTTTCGCTTTGCAAAGGCTTTTTCATTTGCGAGAAACGACGCATTGTCAGTTAGTACGCTATTCATCCAACAAGATTCTCGATGGTAGGTAGGTCCTATAAGACCCTACTGTATTGTTGAATCCTAAATACACAATAGATGAAAATAATTTGAGTGTGAAAAATATTGATGACTAATACCAGGGTAAATCTATGTAGAAACCTATCAGGATTAAAACTTTGTATACGTTATCAATTGATAGCAGGAAACAAGAAATTACAACTAAAACCTAATTTGATACCAGTGAGGTACCGCTGACTTGGGAAAACCACACAATATACCTAGTCCAAGTGTATGGCACCCAACGCTCCCAGCAACCTTTATTCGGATGTTTTTCCTTCTAGTGGAGGCCGTTCTACGCCCGCTTTCTAGTAGTAAACTTATCATTTTTAAATACATTGCCAGCAATTAAAAAAAACTTGTCGATTCCCTGCCAATGCCGTCCCAATTATCCAGAGTACCTGTAAATTTTCCACATCAGGAAATAAGCGCGGCCCTCGAGGTAAAATAAATTGTACAAACGGCATTAATAAACATTTGGTACTTTGTCCTTTCCCAATTTCGTTCTCGCTCGCAATTGTCAATTTTTTTATTTCCATTTCAAATGTAAATCGAGTTACGAACTTCGTTTTAGCTTTCAGTCGAGGGTGCGACTTTCACGATTCTTTTGTGACGTGTATGTATATCGGGTACATTTTTACGGGCTATTGTGGGCCTGGTTGATGGACAGACTGGTGTCAGTTACATGGTTTGTTGATATTGTCTAGCCAGCAAGTGATTGCACCGAATAACCAGCACGTTTTTATTCGAGCCGTGTCTCTATTTTTTACACGTAATATATGGAAATAGGTTTAAACAAACAAGAGGGGCAAAACTAACCTTTGAGTACCTAGATATTTTAGTTTTGTCGAACTGTGGAAACGTGGGCTGAAACTACTGAAGACCCAATTCAGCCAACCGTATCAGCGAACTGATTATAGTTTTCATCAAAAGCAATTATCAATAGCTAACTTAGGGATGAACAGGTTTTTTAAATCACTACAATTTTACATGCAATCTTGAACCAAATTTCATAACGGGTTAGGTACACAGACAGTTGAAACAAAAGTGGCAACGCATTATTAAAATTAGGCCCAAACAAAGTGAACACAAGGGGCTGGTTGAACATAATTACCGTGTTTTAGCCGTGAACAGAAATGTGTGAAGCGCACGGGCGGACTTAGGTCGATTTTAAAAGGTTAGCATTTAACGTTTTTTTCTCTTAACTTTGCTTCTTCTTCTTCTTGTCGTGTCACTGATTCTTTCTTGGTCATCCTGTATTTGGTCAGTTACCAGGTTGAGGTATGGTGGCCCTGAAAAGACCGTCGATGAAAGAATCAGTGTAGTGAAAGGATTAAAGTGCACCTTTTAGAGGCTCCTTTCGTGCACAATTAACTTTGCTAAGATGTTTGTGCGAAGTGCATATTCATCATCTATAGACAAAGCCTGTAAAATTGCTATGATGTTTTAACGTCACGACCACCGTGAAATGTGATTTATCGCTAAAATATTCGCCTCCAGGAATCAAACACGTGACCCTCCCTCGCAGATACGGCGATGCGCTAACCACTGTGTTACGAATTCCTCGTCTGTTGTAATTTATTTGGAATAGCCACGATATGACCGGAACCAAATCTTTAACTGTCCAGACTGGCATAGATAATAAGATAAAAAGCTTTGAATGGCGCAATTCTTATCGAGACGGACACGATTAAGTTAGAAACTGGAGCTTAAGGTACTGGATTATCTATCTCGAGTCGATCGTTTCGGCATCTGTGAGAATTGTTGCTGCCCAACCATCCAAGATAACACGTCGAATTAGGCCATCACGTTGCGGTTGATAGCAATATTGTTCTGTAGTGGTTAGGACTAGGACACATCATCACAACATCAGCGTCAAAAAATCCGATGCTATGTCATGTGCCGACAATTCAGTTGATGTCAGGCCATCTGCAATTACATCGAATACCTGAAATGCTTTATTATGGAAAGAAAATTAAAACGAATACAAGTTAATATTCACAAAATACACAACAAACAGTTGATCCAGATCACTACCCGGTATATATACAAAAGTACTCTGTGATCACTACCAGTCGGAAGCGTCCCCAAGACGCTGGCGGAATTGCCACGCTGGATGGCAATTGCTAATCCGTTGGGCCAAATAGGAGCAAGCTCTCGGGTCACGCGTCGCTTCGATCAGACGCCCTAATCTTCTTAACTGAATACCTATAATATATATATTTTAGACCGTTCTCTGTGGTCCAATGGCCAGCAGTAGACTTCTACATCCTTATGATGATGAGGATGAATCTGAATATGAATGATGATTGCGTCAGCCTGGACAAGTTAATCAGGCAGGTAGATCTTGATCTTACACCGGCCCTGTAAATAAAGTGTAACACAAATTACAAATGTTAGTACGTGGCGTCGCGACGAGTGACTCAACAGCACTCACGTCGAGGGCGTTTATTTTAAAGGATTCCTTTGAAATAAAAACGTGCCTTTGACGTATGCTGCTTCAGTGTTTTTTGCTTTTTCATGGATTCACACATATCGCTTGTGCAATTGGAATCGTGTCAAACGGACAACCGATACCGATTGACGCAATGTTAAAACCAATAAACCCTTGATTGGATGCTCAAAGTTTATGCAGGGCCGAAGAAACAATATCCCTTGAAGTCAAAGCTAACACAATTGATTTATTCCTGAGGACAAATCGGCATTGTACCTAGGTATATAGTTAGTTTATCAGTCAGCGGAATTCATAACGAACCATGATAATTTACACACGTATAGCTCTACTATGGTAGAGCTGGGCTATAATTCACGTTTACCGATATACGGTCACCGCAATGATGGCTGCCGCTTTATAAAAAGCCGCGACCACGAATTGGCTGGTTCAGGAAGTAAATTGGTTGGTCCGAGTTAATAACCACGTCAGAAGGTGGCGTTTAATTTTCTAACCTAATTAAGAGTGACCTTGTTTCATCTGTAGACTTGCCTTGCCGCAACAGCTATATATATTTTTGGTGGTTGATAAAGTTAATAAGAAATAATTAGAATAGAATAGAAAAATCTTTATTCATAGCATAATTAAACTTTGCAAGAATTGCACTAAGATAGTTTCTTAAATTACCCAACACCATAAGGACTATACTATACTAACTATGAATAAGAAAAAATAAAACTTAAATGCTATGAAATGGCGTCCAACTCAGCATTATGTTGTGATAGTAGTTGTAGCCATTGACTATGGTACAATTACTATAGCAGGCTGATGATGGTGATAATATATCAAAATAATCATATAATAATATGGAATATATTCATACCCAAAACTATAAGAAAATATATTTACTTAGCTAGTTAGTATTATTAAAAAGCGCCGAATGAAAAGGTCACACTTAAATGAAAATAGCATACTGATGAGCCTGGTCCGGCCCGTTGCTTTACGAATTTAACTTGAACCCCGTTTTAATTAGTTATTAAATCACGATAAGGCTAATTAAATTGCTTGAAAATTCAGCTTATTCTGACGAGTTTACGGTTTCAACTTCAATGTAAACACTAAAGAGTCCAGCCTGCGTGTTACCACGAAACGTTTTTACACTACACGATAATATCAGCTATCGCTACGACAAACTACAGGACGATCAATTATTATGCTTCATTGTCATTCACAATGCTGTGAGAAAAGAGCAAAATATTCATAAATCATTCCAAAATCTGTCGCGGTTCGTCCTGTCTAGTCGCGTAGTGTAAACGCTCTTACTGTTATTCCATCCATACAGACGACCCTTGCCGTTTGTGTCATGGTTTTTGACATCTTAGACTAGTGGTTCGCTTCGATCTGACGATGTCTGGTAAAAGATGGGTAAACTTTGGAAAGTGCGTCTTTAGGATGTTCTAACAAATATCCAATCTTACTTGAACTAGAAAGTCAGTGAAACTCCTTCAAAAGAGAATCTTGTTAAATTGGTTTACTTATTTTACTAGCTTTGTCGTAACTCAAAAATTATATGGCCTAAACAAAAATGACACCCCAGTAAGATATTTATATCACTTTATTTTACCCCCTCTTGGGCCCCGATATCTTTAAAATCCCTCGTTGGGTTTGACTTTTTCTTACCAGCAAATTTTAAATTATACAAACTGTTGACCTATATTGGATCTACGTTTCGAAATTTATTCTCGATAATATATAAATTTATACAAACATACAACGCCAAACAGTCCAAGTTGTTTGAGAGATCTGCGCTCGCTTCGCTCGCTCGACTGATAAATCTTTCTTGCAAACGTGGAAATTCAATAATGCAGCATGAATTGAAGAAAGCGTTCTTCTAAGCTTTGTAACTTTACTCACTCTGGTGACTCTTGACGTATTGGTAAGCCACTGGATTTAGAGGGTCGGAGCAGGTCAAGTGTGACCCTCTCGAGGCCTGTGTGATCCTTCCCTAATGTGTGTAGAGACTTGACTTATAATGAGATTCGATACGGATTAACTTTTAGACTCTGTGCTTTTAAGTTGGAAGATAATGTCGGTTACTTTGGTTTTTCTAGGGATTTCCTCCTTTCGGATTTAAGCTCGTAGTGAAATTTCAAGCATAACTCTTTCCATTTCGAGATTTCAAGTTCATACATAGATGCAAACTGCTATTTCTTATCACTATCCTCTGTTATACCTCTATAATATTGGGACGACTGTTTAAATTTAAGGTTTATAAAAAGGTTTTAATTTACGATTTATGTCGGTGGTAAATAGACCTAAAAAAGTTAACGAAATATGTTAAAAAGACATTATTTATTTTAAAATAAATTATAATTACAATTTCTTTCTAACAAAAGAAAGACCCATCTTGTGTTCAGCCAAAATGCTCTTTTAATTAAGCGGATCAACGCTTTTCGTTGAGATTTATAAAAAAGTTAAAATTACTTACTAAAAATACAAAGTCTACCTACCTAATTCGTTTTTAAAGAGTTAACTGAAAGTGGGCTTTATATTTGAGCTTGACTCAGTACTAGCAAGGCTGAATGTCATTAAACTAACCTAGAGTACGGTTTCTATAAAAATAAAGTAATGGAGGAGGTAGGGCACAGCGAGATTTTCTCGCTCTAATTGTTTTGCCATACTAGGTATTTTGTTTTATATCTTACAGGAAAAGAAAGCATAAAGTAAAGGGTAAAAATACAATCCCATTTTATATTTATTGCGTAAAACTTATTAAAATGTGAAAAAAAAACACGAGCTGCCATTTTTTTGGTTGTCGGTAATATTGAGTTAATTTTCCACAGCTATATGTACTCACAAAAATAATGACGAACAGTCAAGCGGTACCTATGTATCTACTTTCTACAGATCTTGAGTATGTTGAGAAATATATATATTTAGGACATCTTATTTCCTTTAAAGCCTATACGGAGCTGGAAATAGAACGAAGAACGAAAAGCACATGGAATAAGTACTGGTCAATGAAGGAGATTTTCAAAAGTAAGATACCTATAAAACTAAAAACCAAGGCCATGGAAACATGCTTACTCCCATGCCTCACATACGGCTGCCAGACATGGCCCTTAACTGTCCTGGAATGCATCAAAGTATGCCAGAGAGGAATAGAAAGGAGCTACGTAGGCCTCAAATTAAAGGACAGGATTTCAAACAACGCAATAAGGAAGAAGACCAGAAAATAGAGAAACCAGACCGCCAAAGATGCTGCCAAAAGAATCCTACACCTTAAATGGAAATGGGCCGGACATATCCAAAGAGTGCCTGATGAAAGATGGTCAAAAACTGTAACGAACTGGTATCCAATCCACAAAAAACGTAAGCCAGGAAGACCACACAAAAGATGGAGCAACGATATAGCCAAAATAGCAGGAAGAGCGTGGAGTAGAGCCGCTAGAAACAGAGAGAGATGGAAGGAGCTGGAGGAGGCTTTTACCGCTGAGAGCGGTCCTCACACATAAAACTAATGTGAAATATATTTTAAAATTAAAAGACACAATAAAACTCACAATATAAATCACGGTATCTAAAGGTCTTTCAAAATCATGGTTAGTTTAAAATTTACGAATTTTATTTTGCAACACGTGACTTCTACGAACGTTGCCGCTATGGCCTCAGCTGAAGAATAGGCCCCTCCATGTTTACCTACCCGTGGGTGGCACAAGAGGCGACTAAGGGAAAAAAGCTAGAACGTGGGCAGTAGAGTCGTTTATTTTAAAACTATAGCTCTAACTGCGCTCGCCGACCCACAAGCACCGCGTGCTCAGCGTGATGAGTATGGGCAGTTTCCTCCCACATCGAAGAAAGTCACTCTGGAAAGGCTCTGTGGGGGCTCTTTGGGGGCGGCCTATATTCTGAAAAGGACATCAGCTGACGTTCGTATTCCTTTACATTACACCCGCAGTCTCATACATCACACTAATATATTATTAATCAGAATATTTCGTAAAACCGCAGACGTATTTAAAACATAAAAATGCAGTACACTACAAAAAACAACTAAACGTCTGCAGCCGTAGACTTTACGTAGAGGCTCTACAGACCCAGATTACTTTAAAGTTGCTGCTACGTAAGCGTGGCAATGATGAAGCTACAGCGTCGCTTTGTGAACAAATTGTACATACGACAGTACTTGCTTGTATTATGCTTAGTGCCAGTATGTTCTTGCATTCAACTATGCGTAGTGGTTACGGGTAAAGTAAACCAAAAAAGTTTAATTTCAGACAAGTAGATATTTTGGCATTTTGTACACCATACCTACACGCGAAAAACATAACCCGGACTTACAGGTCACCTAGGTAATTTTTTTTTTTTAATAGATGGAGGGAACCTTGTAATTTACGACAGTCACATGGCACATGAGAAGATAATTTACAATTATCGAAAATATTACAACAACACGGACAGACCCAGAATACACCTATTCAAAGAATCTGAAGATTGGCTTGCTATATAAAACCCAAAATTTCCACTCTTGCATATAATACGAGTACTAGATTTCACCTGTCTCAATCAAAATGAGATGTCAACATCGTCAGACCCTGGCACGTTATTACCTGCCTCTCCGTACGTGATAAAATATTTATGATATATTTTGCTGACGTGTATGATAAGGAGAGAAAATGGATTTTTTATTTTTCATTATCAATGTTGCATGCGCAAAGTATCCAGCAACCGCGATGATAAAGAGCTTTTAAAAACTTGATAGCAGGTGTATTTGAACCTGTGTCTAAACATAGCTACAGCAATTTTTCTTTACGTGTGACATCATACTAAAAGCAGCGTTTATAGTACAGTGTAAGAAAGTTTTCAAAATAGTTTTATTGCGCTGCCGTTTAAGGTTGAAAGAGACTTGAAAATTTAAAAAAAAAAGTCATACAAAAACATGAAATGGAGTATATGAAAGAGCTTTACGATTTTTTTTGCATAAATAAAATTCTCAAGTTGATAGCTCTGTAATAACAGAGCTTACAAAAAGTCGGACTAAAGAAACGGACGCATAATGTTTTATACACAAGTTGGTACAAAAGGTCAGCAGTTTAAAACTAGACTTACATCATAAAGATAGCCGAGAGTTATGACGGACTGAACCTTCCCAGGATTAACTTATCGTCACGGACCCCTAAACTAAAACGGAACCACTGACACAGTTAATTTTATCTCTCAACCAAGTGAAATAATTCCGTGCGCTTGACAGGCTCATAAACTAAATTTATGGTTGACTAGCTTAGACTTAAGGTTAAACTTTAAATAGAGTTAAGTTTATGTTTATATGGATCATGACATTCAAAACAGAATATATTCTATCAGATTTGTTTGTATATTTCTAAGAGAAAAATATAGTAATCTCGCGATTACTATAGAATTCTCTCTCTAGAGAACTCGCATAAAAGCTGGTGCTTTGTAAAAGCACCAGCAGCAAGGTAGTGCTTGATAAAATTGAGGTAGCTGTACTTTGTAGATGTGCTCGGATTTTCACTGCGTGATAAAATCCGAAATGAGGAAATCCGTAGAAGAACCAACGTCAACAACATAGCTTTCAGAATAAGCAAGATGAATTGGCAGTTGGCCGGCCATATGGCTTGCAGAACTACATTCATTTAAAATGATGATGATGATAACGATTATTATTGTATGTCAATAATAATCATCGTTATCATCATCATCATTTTAGAAAAGGTCAGGTCAGAAAAACCCTTAACCAAAGAGTAACCTCATTATAATAAAGCTACTTAACTAGCTACGTGTCACCCCTCATTACATTATTTGAGTTTCTCTAATAGCATGTTCGTTGTATGCTAATCCCATTAATTTCGTTATCGTTTGCTGCTAAGGAGAGGCTCAAGAGAGGCAATTTTAACGGAAAACAATGCCTACCTCACGATGCCTTCTAAAACAGCTAATGTATGTTTAATTGAAGCAATTTTATAAAACGAGGGTAAATGAGTGCAAATTTTAATTCTTTCTTAGTAAATCTTCTCTCCCATTTTTTATTAAGTCAATTAAGACCAATTTACCTTCGGCTTGTATGCGAAAATTTTATTTAATAAATAATCCAGAATAATCCAGACATATCACACTCGGTCAACTGATCCCAAACTAGGCAAAGCCTGTACTATGCGTACCAGAGACTGATATACATAATAGATATATATTAACACCCAGACACAGAACAAACATCCGTGTTAGTCACAAAATGCTTGTCCAGTGCGGGAATCGAACACGCGACCTCTAGCGCAGAAGGCAGAGTTACTACCAACTGAGCTATGAGGCCAATACTCCACATTCTTCTGGGAGAAATAAAACGTCAGTTGTGAAAATTAAAAACATTGTTCTATAAATAAGAACTTAGGTTCGTATTCTTAGTTATCGTCAGGGAAATTTAGATGAAAAAAAACGTATGTACGATGAAAGTAATTTGAAATCAGTGTGAGGTGAGAGAGTGATAAGACACACTTGGCTGAAACTGCTAGTTTGACATCGTAAGTTCATAATTACGTTTTAAAAACTAAACAAAAACCGACTCAAGTTGACTGACTTCAACTTTGATCTCTATCTCCATCTTGGGACCAATTCACGTTAGTAAACTTCAATCTTAACTCACTACAGTCTCATGGCACTGACGTAAGTTTTAGGTCCTAAGCTGTTTGAATCAACAACATCATCCATGAATGTTTCGGCGAATATCATCAAGTATGATGTAGTTTTTGAAGTGTCTTAGAAAAAGTACTTATCTCACATAAATTAAATTTATATTTGGACCACCGACCGGGATAGTCGACAAAATAACATAACTAAATCGGACCAGCAGTCATCGAAAAAGAAAATACATAACCACCGAATCGATAATAATCTCCTCCTATTTTTGGCGTCGGTTAGTAAAAGGTTGCTTAATTTATGCTAAACTTGTCTAATTGGGGTAGGTAATAAACTTTTCCTAAATTACCGCACTTTGCTAAGGCCCGCTTTTAGTTCAATAGAACAACCCTATCTATGAACTATGACAATATTTTCATTCCTTTCAAAGTCAACTTTAGGGATAGAACATACTCACCCAGCTTACTGAACTTATATCAAAAGGCTCCGAGCTAAGCCGAACCCAACTCATTAACTTCAAAGAGCAATAAAACGCTACAGCGACTGTTTCTATTTAGGCGAATAAGCTTCGGAAGAACCGGAAATGTATCCCAGAGCCTAGAGGCTTACAGTTTCTGGACAAAAACTGAATAACGAATGTGCAAAATATACTTTTACCGTCAGGTCCGTATTCTTGAAACTCGAGCACATAGTGCTCGAGTTTCAAGAATACGGACCTGAATTATTTTTAGTCCCAGTACAGATATTCAAACTGCCTGTAACCCCTGGAACGTCGATACATGATCTAATACCGTGAGATTAGAATAGCCCAGGTCCACAAGGATCACGCCAACGGAAAATGACTCTTGTCTAGACCCCCTGTGCTCGAGTCTGTATTTAGTTTGAGTTCCATTCTAGAACTATTGGACCTGAATTATTTTGAGTCCATGAACAAATATTCAAACTGCTTGTAACCCCCGGAACGTCGATAAATGATCTGAACCGTGAGATTGGAACGGCCCAGGCCCACACACACGGACCCATCTACTCGTTAATCTTTGATAGTAGAAAAAGTACCAATAAATAAAAGATGTGATGGATCTATGGTTTTCGGTCTGTTAGGTGAAATTGCGGGACAGAATGTAACTTCAACAGAGAAAATACTAGAAGCCCATTAGTAAGAATTTGATTTAAAATATCTCAACCTCGCACTAGGGATGATCACGAAAGAATCAATGAGATAACAAGTACAGCCAGTTTAGTTAGAGTGACTAGACTTATTAGCATTGTGTTATAAATGTTTAAGTTACTTATCATAATAATAATAATTACGTATTTTTATTTTGTTTTTTGCAACGATGGGAAAGTATTTAGATTATGTTTATTTGTTTTTTTATTTTAATGTTTAGAATTGTTAATTGCATTTTTCAAATTTTTCATTATTTTTGTTAATTTTTGTGTTCAATGTGTTTTAAGGTTATTTTAGTTTAGTATATTTAGGATTATTTCTTAATTTGTTATACTTAATATTCTGAATAAATAATATTGAAATTATATTATCTGAAGTGGTCTTCGGGTTTATAATATGGTAAACCTGAAGACCAAGTTGTTGCTTTTATTTTAGCCCACCTTAATGGAACTATATTAGGTTAAATTAAATAGTAAAGTATATAATTGAAAACAGGAATAGTTTAAATTTGAAGAAGCAATAAATTAGTAATTTAAATTAAGGATATGGGAGCATCTTAGAGCTCCCAAGTAAATGTTTCAGTTATTTTTAGCAATTAATGTTGTTGCACAATAATAGCAACAGATAAGAGTTCGAGTAAAAATAAAAAAAATTACAGCAACGCATTGGAGATACATATTTACAGTGATTTGCTAGCTCGATATTTTTCTAATACCGAGGGCGTCGGCAATTTACCCTGAAGGTCAAAATCTACTGGTATCTCAACAACTCCTTGTAGCTGGATGTGTTTCATTCTGAGTTAGCCGAATAAGCCCCCACGACGTCACACATAACTTAATTATTCCAGAAGAATTTACTGGTCAACGCGGTAGAAAATTCGCCGTTGTTTGGTAGGCTGGGATTATGTGTGTGACCTAGAAATGAAGACTTTCTATGTCACACACATAATCCCTCGTAATTAAAATATTATTGTATAAACCCATTCTAAATTGGAGTAGCCCGCCTGGGGAGGTACCTCCGCCTTACAGAAGATCGCAGCCAATAACATTATTTGTTTCAAATAGTGTTGTGTTCCTTTGGTGAGTAAGGTTGCCAGAGCTCTTTAGGGGGAAGGGGGTTCGGGGTTGACAACGCGTGCGTGATGCCTCTGGTATTGCAGGCGCTCATAGGCTACGGTAACCGCTTACCAACAGGTGGGCCGTAAGCTTGTTTGCCACCTCAGTTGTATAAAAAAAAAACCCGATTAACAATTATCTCTTATCTCTAAACCCTCGGTAAATAACTATCCGAGGGGGGTAAATCAAAAACAGCGCTATGCAATGCAGCAAAAGCTGAATTTACTCCATTTGCGTTATTATTATGTTTTTTTTGTAACCAGCTCTTTTATATTTATAACTTTGTACCCAATGAGGCAATAAATGATTTTAATTATTATTATTCGCAAATCAATGCCTGATAAATAATAGATCTGGCTCAATATATAATTTTCATATTTATTGTGTTCATTACTATGATATCAGGCACGAAAAACGCCGAAAGGTCTTCGTTTTACCGTATTTATTTTCAGCATGTGGATGGTGTGTAACAGACCTTGTATTTTCTGTTATTTCTAAGTTATGGGCTTGTTTGCATGGATGGGGTTCGGCAACGGGCCAAGGAACAACAGGTGGGGATGTTCCGACAACGCTCTGATAAGCTCTTACCTTAATTGAAATGGAGAGATTCGGTGGGACAGTTCAGCCACGCTTACAAATCCTAATGATTTTGATTGAGTCAGGGTGTTTAAAACGGTTTTGAGAATTTATGAAATGTAAGCCAAGTTTATTTAGTAAATAACCTGGAATAAAAAAAAAATAGGTTGATTTATCCGGGTACCACGTGAGCGAAGCTGCGTCTTGAAGCTAGTAATATTATAAATGCAAGTTTGTGAATGTGTGAAAATGTGAGGATTTGAGGATACGAGGATATGTTAGCTTTTGTAGTATAGTTTCGGTATTTATTGTACAATAAAGCATTATAATTCATTTATTCGTGCAAAAGTTCATTTACTCATAGAAAGCTACTTGAAAATTGTTTATTCTGAGAATGATAAGAAATGATTTCCAGAAAAAAGATCTACTTTTTTTAAAGACTTTTATAATTAAATTGCTTTCTCCGACGATGAATAAGTCCTTCTAAGAAAACTCGTAAACTTTACATGTGACCTTTACTTAAAATAAAGATCGAACACCAAAATCCGCGCCGATGCGAGTATACACTCGCACTATATAAACATATAGCAGTGAAAACTGAACATCTCAAGTAAGGGCGTATTCTGATCATCATCATCATTTCAACCATAGGACGTCCACTGCTGAACATATGCCTATAGCTTTCCAGCGACTGATCTGAACTGAAACAATCAATTGGGGGGATTTGCCAACACTCGCCACGCTGAGCATGCGAGTTAGCGAGTGCAGATAGCTACTGTTAACAGGGAACGCTGCTACCCATCTCCTACCTTTTTTGGGTAGTCTTTAATTTTGGGTGTAATTCAAAATCAAAATAGAGATGACCCTGTGTTAGATCTTTATTTTAAGTAGATGTCAAATGTAAAGTTTACGAGTTTTCTTAGAAGGACTTATTCATCGTCGGAGAAAGCAATTTAATTACACCCAAAATTAAAGTGTCTGAATAAAATAGGACAAACAATAAATAATTAAATATTCCGGACATATCACACACGGTCAGCTGATCCCAAACTAGGCATAGCCTGTCTGTACTATGGATACCAGATACTGATATACATAATAGATAACTATTTAACACCCAGACACAGAACAACCATCTGTGATAATCACATAAATGTTTGCCCAGTGCGGGAATCGAACCCGCGACCTCTAGCGCAGAAGGCAGAGTTACTACCAACTGAGCTATGAGGCCTGTACCTACAACAATATCTCAGTACCTGTAAAACTCAGGGAGCAGGTAATTGAAAACGAAAGACTCACGTAGGTACAAAACAAACGTGATGAAGTGAATAGAACGCTGTTTCCACTATCTGACTTTGGAACCCTAAATCACACTACGAAAAAACATATGAAGCTTTTACTATTCCAATCTGTCCCTTCCTAATATGACCAGTCAATACCAGAATAACTGGCGTAACAAGATTTGCACAGATGAGCCGGGATAAAAACAAAAGGCAATTTGCCCTTTGAGCGAGCGATTCACTCGGCTCTCGGTTTCTCCGGTACGTTTCCACACTTCAAATATATATTTTTGTAACGCCTGTTCTGTTTTTGCATCATCTACAATAATTTTTTTTGGTTATGAAAATATATCCTCTGATATCAACGAAGCTTTTGAATGACTCGTAGCCACTGAAATTATGATTGATCTGACGTAGTTGTCATATGCGGTAACATTGGACTGCTCCAAGTGATGCCGTGCTCAAACGTGATCTTTCTTCTTCTTCTTCCTGCCCTTGTCCCACATTATGTGGGGTCGGCACAACATGTTTTCTTTTTCCACTCTCTTCTGTTAGCCGTCATCTCCGCACTCACATCTTTAATACAATCCATCCATCTTTTCTTCGGCCTTCCTCTAGTCTTATATCCATCCACATTCATACCTAACGCTCTTCTCGTTACATGACTTTCATCCCTCCTCATGACATGTCCATACCATGTTAACCTATTACTTCTCAACTTTTCCGTCACTGGCGCTACTTTTTTATATCTACTAATTAAAGTAAATTTTGAGTTTGACTTATTAAATAAATTATACGTAATACATAATAATACAAGCAGCAATTGTTTGATACCGGTTCTCGTGGACAAAGTTGTTTGTGATTGAAACTTTGAAAGAACCAGTTGATGTATCGTGGTGTCACATCCAAAATAAATCATCAATAAGATGACCGTAGATTGGTGTTCCAATCAATGAAGCCAAGTTAAAAAGACCCATGATATTGGCTTCGATTCTCAGAAAACTTTTTTGGAACAATTCTATATAGGATGTTTATCTCTTTAAATCTGTAAGGATAGCACAAGCGGATTTCAGGGTTCAAGTTAGAAAGCAAAAAGTTGGGAACTACAGTTTGATCCGTTTTGGATTTATTTTGGATATTTTTCCCGAGCTCAGTGAGAGGTAAACATGAGGTGATAAATTAGGAAGGGCTTGCAATCGACAAAAGAAATCGTAGGAACATCTTGAAAAATGCTATCACAAACTATCGTTTTTAGGAAGTTGTTTTCCTCACTCTGTCGAAATCGATAAGTAAATAAATAAAAACAACAAGAGGTCCGCATAGTAGGTACATATATTTTAATAAAGAGATACAATTTTCACATTTTGTATAGACAATTTCATGCGATTCAGTTCGACTTTAGTCGAATATACAATGATACACACAATATAACCATTTATCTTAAAACTAACATTAGCTTAGCTACATTTTAAGCCTTAGCCAAACAACGCGGGACGACAGGGTGACAAATACTATATTTAGACCTGTACTGCATTAATTATACGCCGATTGTTTAGCTTAGGCTTCAGTTGAGCTTTTAACTCGATTATTTATACGGCAATGTATTATACACGATATACTAACAAGATCTTGTCTTTCTTCATTGGGTTGCTTATAAACATAATTTAAACTATGACCACTACGACACAAAAGCATGATTTTTCTCTAATAACCTTTATTTGCGTGGGGTCTAATCAAAGCCCCTTTCCTAATAGAACGCGAATACGCGACTATCGCAAGAGCATTTTGTTTGTACGAATGCACGATCGAACATATTTTAGTCTTTATAAAGTGTCCTAATCAAAGCTCACGCGATCAGTTTGGGCTGTTTTATATATTTTCAGTGCTCGATTAAATTCGCATCGCTTTCTCGCGCGTAGGTGCCGTAGTTACTTTCTATTAGGATGAGGCCTAATACCCAACGCCCACAGCAATGTTATTAATGTGTCACGTCCACAGTCAAAGGTTAGGAAAATATAAAGGAAGGTAGATCAAAGAACATTATTCTTATTCTTACGACCCAGTTTAGTAAGCTGAGATATCTTTGCGATTATTATTGCTGTAGACTGTGTTATCTGGTGCCTTATAATAATCGAGAAAAATATTCAAAATAATGAAATATAAATAATTTTAATTCCAACTGTCACTGTCAGGAAATGTAAATCAAAGAATGTTTACTGTTTAATAAAACAATGCAAATGGACGACTAAGGAAAAGTTAAGTTAAAACGAGAATGAATAATTGACTAGTTCCGAAAGACTACTTGCAAAGCGAACACCGAGGAATATCGCTTGACTGCTTTCTGTCAAAATTCAACTCTAACCGTTACAATATAAAATCTAACTTACAATAGTACTTATAGTTATAAAGAGTGTATAGCAATAAGGAAGACATCGATAGCCTGCATGTATTATTACATCATTATAATAGAAGTTAATTAACGTCAAGTAAGAGTATCACTAGCCGACCGGATTCCATAAAATAGTATAAAAAGAAAATGGTTAGGTATTTTAAACAGTGTGTAGTTCGAACAGTGTTTCAAAATGATTCTTACGTCTATCCGTATAAAGTCATATTTGAGTTCAACATATATAAAAGGGACACTGGTATATAAGGTGGTAATAGACTGTTGCAAAGAACAGGCGTAAGTTAAACTACATTTGTAACTTTTCAAAATGATCCTTGCATGGAAATGGAATAAATAAATATTGAAGTTTGAAATATCGCTAAAATCGAATCTCTGAATTGACTTCATTCAGTAGGTACGAATAGACGTAAGGATTATTTAGATAAAAATTCTAGATGACAATATCGCACGCCATTTGAACGCGGCTGTACTTTTACAATAATTTCACAACCATAAACGAATATGTTCTGAATCTAAAACTAAGATGGTTATAAAAATTAAAATAATCAGAACGCATTAAAAAGAGAGGGTTTGGATAAATGAGTTTAAACTTAACTAAGCTTTTGTTTCAATTTTTATTATTAGAATAATTTTGTGATCATAAGGAAAAATTTTGTTTCGCTTTAGTGTGTTTCCGCATTGCGTCCAAATTTGGTCTGGTCAAAGACTTTGAAAGACCGAATTTCTTTACAATTTGACATTGCTATTCAACCTATTTGAGATTTGAATTCTCCTCGTTGTAATACAAAAATTTGCTATCCGAGCCCAGACATTCTGTAGCAAACTTTATACGCTATCATTATTTATTGACTACCCTGTACTATAAACAGACGAGAGATAGAGAGATGTGTGAGGGTGGGTGGTCAAAGTTACAGCCACGTTGAATTTATAAATAGTTTGTTCGCAAGTATTGATCTGTAGTAACTTTCCGAAAAACGATTGTCATGAACGTCTATAAATTACATTGTATATTATCTTGCGAAAAGGAAATACGTTTTCCAAAAAAGGAAAAATTTCAACCCATTTCCAATATTTCATTATGATAACCCCTTTATTCATATTATGCGTATTTCTTAGCGTTTGTGGACTACGAGAAAGCCTTCGATTCAGTCGAGACCTGGGCAGTGTTACGGTCACTACAGCGGTGCCAGATCGACTACCGGTATATCGAAGTGTTGAAGTGTTTGTACAGCAAGGCCACCATGTCTATCCGACTCCAGGACCAGAGCACAAATCCTATCCAATTGCAAAAAGGGGTGAGACAGGGAGACGTTATTTCTCCGAAACTGTTCACCTCTGCATTGGAGGATGTTTTTAAGCTTCTGCACTGGGAAGGACATGACATCAACATCAATGGCGAATACATCACTCACCTTCGATTCGCCGATGATATAGTCATAATGGCAGAATCGCTGGAGGACCTTGGCGCAATGCTCAGAGACGTCAGTAACGTTTCTCAACAGGTGGGTCTTAAAATGAACATGGGCAAGACTAATATCATGTCCAATGCTCATGTTGCACCCATGCCGGTACAAGTTGGGAACGATACCATTCAAGTTGTAGACCACTATGTCTATTTCGGTCAGACGATTCAACTAGGTAGGTCCAACTTCGACAAAGAGGTCAACCGACGAATCCAACTCGGATGGGCAGCGTTTGGGAAACTTCGTCACATCTTCTCGTCGCAGATACCGCAGAGCCTCAAGACGAAAGTCTACAATCAGTGCGTGTTGCCAGTGATGACTTATGGCACTGAGACTTGGTCGTTAACTATAGGCCTCATATACAAGCTCAAAGTCGCGCAGCGTGCTATGGAGAGAGCTATGCTCGGAGTTTCACTACGTGATAAGATCCGAAATGAGGAAATCCGTAGAAGAACGAAGGTCACCGACATAGCTCTCAGAATTAGCAAGTTGAAGTGGCAGTGGGCAGGCCATATAGCTCGCAGAACCGATAACCGTTGGGGAGTAAAGGTTCTCGAATGGCGACCACGAACCGGGCGACGCAGTGTTGGAAGGCCCCCCACCCGATGGACCGATGACATTCTAAAGGTTGCGGGAAGTCGGTGGATGGAAAGGGCTCAAGACCGTTCGTCGTGGAACTCTTTGGGGGAGGCCTATGTCCAGCAGTGGACTTCTACAGGTTGTTGATGATGATGATGATGAACCCCTTTATGGTCGGTAAGAATAAAATTTAATTGATGTAGATTTTCAGGTTTTTACAAAGTAACAGAATAAGCAAGGAAGTGATTAGGCCATATAGCTTGCAGAACCGATAACGTTTGGGGGTAAAGGTAGGTATTTGAATGGCGACCGCAAACCGGGCCACGCAGTTTTGGAAGGCCCCCCACTCAAAGGACTGACGACATTGTTAAAGTTGCAGGAAGTCGGTGGATGGAAAAAGCTCAAGACCGTTCTTCATGGAACTCTTTGGGCTGATAATGATGATATAGTAAGCCTCTGAAATTGATGGTTTTCGTTTCTTCACGTGTTATTTTCGTACTAAAATAACACATTTTACAGCAAATAACCTACGTAGAGCTACCAACGTGACACTAAACAATATTGAATATTGTACCATCTCATTTTCACTCAGACTCCGAGGCACCCAAACAAATTCTTTTAATCCCTTCAAATTGCAAAATGTGAACGTAAACGAACGCATTACTTACATTTATCCAGGATTGTGTTTAAGCTGCCATGTAAAAGGTAACGTGAAAATAATAAAACAGTGCTGTCTGTCAGCATCAAAATACTGCTGTGTTATAATAGAACACTGGTGGAGTCGTGGTAGTGGCCCCGATTCGATCAACAGGTCGTGGGTTCAAATCCTGGTTGTAGACCAATGGTAACCAATATTCAATTTGGAAAATGTATGTGCTCTCAACGGTGATGGAAAACATCGTGAGGAAACTGGCATGTCCAAGAATCCAAAAATTTGGAGACGTGTAACATGTGCACGAAAGAAGCCTCTAGGCGCACATTATTCTTTTATAACACTGATTCTTACACCATCAGTCAAAGGCCCTTTCGAATGCCACCATATCTCAACTTGGTCTCTGACCTAATACCAGATGACCAAGAAAGAATCAGTGTCACAAAGCAAACAAGTATCAAAATCAGAGAAATATGAGAAGAGAACTGTTTCAAGTTTTAAATCTTAAAATGGTATTTGGAAATGTGTCTTTTATCTCAATCTTGTTTAAATTTATCTCTCTTCGTCATGATGAGTTTTGAGATTCGTAAAATATTTTGTCCACGATGTTTTCGTTACTATGATTGTCATTTCAATTTGATCCCAATCTATTATCGCGCCGATCTCAAACTTTGGCGTATATTTCAGCGGTACAATATTTTTAAAAGGTTTTACCAACTGCAAGTCATTTTATTATCAGATCTTGAATTCAAAATACAATAGACATCAACACAAAAAAAAACAGATTTTCATTGATATAGATATGAATTTATACAATAAATAAATTACAATAATCTTTTGACTATTTTTATATAAATTTACCTACTTAATTTAGACATAAGCGTTGCCACTAAAATTTAAAGGATTAATCTAACGGATTTTTTAATTCTTTTTAGAATAAAGATTAGTTTATATTATTTATTTATGAATACTAACACTGATTGACACCGTATATAAACCTACATTAACTTCTCCAAATCACTTCTACATGATATGTTTTTGTTACAAAGGGCTACATTAGAAGCACAAATTACAACGACGAATAAAGAACCTATTTTCACTTTAGCAATAACAAGTTCTAATAAAAAGCAAAGGTACAAAATACAATATGCAAATCCATTAAAAATGCGTTGCTTCGCAACAAAATAATGTGATTTTTTTATTGTTTTGTTTCTAGAATTTTACATCAATGCTTACTTTGTGCCTAAAACTAGGTCTCAAGATGAAAAAAGTATTAAAGGCTTTTTCTGTCATACTGTTTTATAGTACCTACTTAGTCGTCTAAACAAGCGCAAAAATAACGGTTAGTGTTTACATAATATTTGGTATCGATAAAAAATGATTATTGATCAATACAGTAATAATAATAATAATAAATATTCCGGACATATCACACATTGTCAACTGACCCCAAACTAGGCATAGCCTGTACTATGGGTACCAGAGACTGATATACATAATAGATATATATTTAACACCCAGACACAGAACAAACATCTGTGAAACATTTTAGTCACAAATGTTTGTCCAGTGCGGGAATCGAACCCGCGACCGCTAGCGCAGAAGGCAATGTAAGCATTTTTACAATATAGACGCCACGTTAAACCATACTAACAAAAATGATAATGATTCCTGGTTTGAATACGTTATTACATGCCATCAATAGTCACGATACCACATTTTGTGCTAATTTCTAAAGTGAGGGTTTCCTAAACCAGCGGTCTCTTGTTTTTAAGAGTTTTTAAGAGACACTTCCACTCTAACCATGTTTTCCCAGCAAACGCAACGAAACGTTGTAGCTGAATGCTTTTTAAGGAGAACCTGATTTAGCACCCCCTTTGGCATTACACAATAATGGACTTGAATTCTAGCATGGTTTAGGGGTAACGGGTCATTACAAATCCCTAATTTTCTAATTCAGTCTCACAATTGCGCATACATAAGTTCAACGATTTATGAAACAGAAAACACTTATTTTATAAAAAACATCTATGCTTATTGAAAATCAGAAGAATTATTAAGTTGTTCTGAGTGATAACTAGAAACGCAAAAGGGTGGGAAATAACGCCTCATTAGTGCCTGGCCTGGCCTGTGAGGCCTGAAGTCACCAGGTATAGGTTCAAGTTCAGGAAGAATTTAAATTGTTACTTGTTCAAAGATTCCGTAGAAAAATGTTGTTTTAAATTTGATCTGGGATTCAAGGCGTGGGGCTTATGGTTTGTTTTGATAAAAAATCGATGGTTTATTCAAGCCAATCTCTACATATAAAAAAGTAAGTTTAATCGACATTATTATTAAATGCAAAAGAAGATCTTCTTACTCATTAAATATGAAAATGCATCAGTACTTACTTGAATTCATAATGTGCTCAAAGCGAGGCTAAGTTATTTGAGAAGTAAATCAAGTTATGTGAGGTCTATTTCATTTTCTTTTTCTCGAAAAAAAGTAAGTGCTCATATACAACGCTTTCTTATCAATAAAAACTTTTCACTTTCAGAATACTGAACTCGATAACCCTTCGACCGCAAGACTTTTCAATCACATTCCAAGGCTCGCCGATATTTATTTGCGTATTGGTTGTATTCTTTATGAAATGTACATCAATGCTTCAGCAGTTACAACACGATATAAGACACATCTATATACACATAATTATTCAGAAACTAAAGTAACACAGGAGTAAAAACATCGTAAGCTTACTGGATCCCCATTTGGTCGTGGAGTTTAGGTCTGGGCTGATTATTTTTACAGGCAGTTGTGTGGGCGGCGGCTCGAGGCGGACAACGTTTACTGAAACCAAGGGATGGCATAGTTTATTATTTTATTAAGTAGGCTTTTTACACAAATACGATAAAAATCATTTTTTTTTCTTCTGTTTACAGACCTACATATTTAATTTTAGTTTTGTTAATAACTAACTACTACATTAGCACTACTGGAATTGTTGTAAAGTGTTCCTATGCGGACCACAGAAAAGAGTTAAAGAGGAGCTCCCATAATAGCAACATGTTTTGGATCAACAAACAATTTTTTTTTACATTTATGTTTCTGACCTGCTTTTAAGTTACCGCAGCCTATGGACGCTTGCCAGAGGCATCACGCACGCGTTTCCATCCCGTGAGACATGCTAGGTAACTGTATTATTTGACTAAGTTCACCCTTTAAACCTGAACATAGCATTGTAATCATTATCTGGCACTATTCACTGTTCACACACAACCAAAAAGCTGATTACGTTCTAGAGCTAAAAATAAAATCTACTTATTATTTGCGACTGAACAATGCGACTTGACAACATACTATTTCTTTCAATAAATGTATTTTAAGCATAGTAGTGCTTGGGATCACATTATGCTGCCTTAAAATGAATTACAGGGTTGTGTAGGTGTTTCAAATACTGTCTAAACACACACCCACAGAGTAAACACTGACTCAAAGACTGTATTAATGTGAACAAAACTTGATATCTTAAAGCTTACAGCGAGAAACCCAACAAAGCTTTTAGAGAATATGTTCTTTTAATATTTGATATAATGTTTAATACATTATGCATTAAGCTTACTAAGTCCCTTAAAAGTACTAACCAGAATATTACATAGTGTTATACATTTTTAAAACAGTATCCTGACCAGAACAGAACGTTTTGGCTTTTGTTTTTTGAAAAAATATATGCGATTTATATTTCCTGAATATCTACATTGAATTGTATTATCCAGGCGGCTGTTGCGGTGGAAAGCCTCAAGAGTTGAAACTCTAGGACTGCGGGGCCCAGGGGCGTGGCTCTTATATAGTGCATTATCTAAGAGACTGGTGGATGAGACCTGGCAAAGGGCTGGTGCTTTCCTCGGACAAAAGATCAGTATAGCGATTCAACGAGGTAACGTCGCCAGCCTTTTGGGCACACTACACGTGGTTGGTAATCTGATCTCTGTTTTTTACTGGTAGTCGTAGAAAACAGAGTTCATTCCATGAATTAGTTTTGTTTTAATTAGTTATAATTTTTTTTAATTAATGTGTTTGATCATCCTTATGTGTGATTTAAAAAGACTAAGATGTAAAAAAAAAACTATAAATGGATATCGGAGACTCAAAGCGTGATAATTATTGTGTTTGAAAGCTGATTAAAATTATATACTAAAAAGTTTATAATTTATTTTACACAGTTTCAAGAAAACTTTTTAAATTATGTGCAGACTGTCGAAACTCTCTCGTGACTTAGATAAATATTAGATACAACTTTTTTGTTTTCTTTTTTAACATGCTTGTAAATGTATTTTAGGATGTTTGAAGAGCGAGTAAGACAACCTTATATTAAAAACAAATTCAGCTGTGGGACACCAATGGCTACTTTTGTTGAAGCTGATTTAAAAAGAAGGAAGCGTCATCATCATCATCAACAGCCTGTAGAAGTCACAAAGGCCTCCCCTAAAGAGTTCCACGACGAACGGTCTTGGTCGGCCTTTTCCATCCACTGACTTCCCGCAACCTTTACAATGTCATCGGTCCATCGGGAGGGGGGCCATCGTATACGTACGGAACTGAAGGAAGCGTATGCTCGTAAAAATAAATTCAAGTTCTTACCTGCAACAGTGTGGTTCTGTGCATCCGCGAACCCTTCACCCAAAGTATTGTACCCGGGAATGGTGCTCAGGCAGGTTATGTCCACGGTCTGGTTCGGAAACAGCTGGAGACTTGACAGTGGGTAGTGCAGTGATGACGTCGACATAGTGAGAGGCATACCAAAGTGGTGCCGATGTAAAGCTTGGGTGCCATGCGGAACTGTTAGTTTCTCGTCCACCTGCGAGGAAACAATAGTAGATAGTATCATAAGGGAGCAAAGTTATATTTTTACGCCGAGGGTGCTTTTTTGAATCCAGAGCGAAGCCTGGGATTCTAGAGTAGAATCCTGAGCAAAGCGAGGGATCTTAGTAGAATCCTGAACGTAGAGAGGGTTTCAAAGTACGTCGCCCGAGCCAAAAATATATTTTGCGCCCGAGTGATAAACTCTACTTATTATCACAAAATAAAAGGCGCCTCATATTTTATTCTTTTTAGGGTTCCGTACCTCATTTGGAAAAACGGAACCCTTATAGGATCACTTTGTTGTCCGTCTGTCTGTCTGTCTGTCTGTCCGTCTGTCATGACCCTTTTTCTCAGAAACGGCTAAAGGTATTAACTTGAAATTTATACCACCTATTAAGGTCTGTGGGCTTATGGTGCCGTATAAAAATCAAATTTCTAACTTAATGCATTAAAAAGATATGGTAATGAATGTATAAATTTTGTATGGAAATGGCAAAAATCAAAAACCTCTAGGGTACTTCCGGTCACCTCACAGTTCTGAAATTTGGAATGCTAGGAGCTTTTGTAACACAAGTAAAGGGAAAAGTCTGAAATTGAGGAATTTCGAAGTTTTTTATGAAACAAAGTTATATTTGTGGTCAATGTCATACAATGACTACGTAAGCGACCGCAAATATAAGTTTGTCAATTCCTACACTTAGAATTACTTATTTTCTGACCATGACCACTGGTGCACAACCGGGATTCGAACCCACGAACAATGGTACGGAACCCTCTTAGCGCGAGTTCTCGCACTTGACCGTCTTTATTTTTATGCAGCTGGCGGCGGCGCGATTTTAGGCCGTCGTACCAGCCAGTCTTTATTCAAACAATATTTGCGTTCGATTTCTTTGCCGCTGAAAACTAAGATGTTCCAAATTCAAAAAGTGCGCGGCAAAAAACATTGCGGCGCACTTATAAAGAGGGGCAGGCTGGAAAACTCATTCCTGCCCGCTAAAGGTTTCTTATAGAAAACACCACCTTTGGGTGCACTTAAAGGCGATCCAAGTCGTCCTTTTCGAATAGATGGGATGAAAAAATCTTTCACTGGCATCTTTAGTCATCACCTAAGAATTGAGATTCTCATATAATTATTAAATGTGGATCAACTAGGTCCCATCTCAGCATTATGCTGCTCCTTACAGTGTAAATGTTACAGACTAATACTTTGATTCTTAGGCTCGTATTCTTGGGTTTAGGACCAGTGCCCGAAAGACATTTTACCGATAGCATTTCACCTAAGTATTGAGGCTTTAGTATTACATATTAGTAAATGTGGTCAAATAGATTCCAACTCAGCATTATGTGTATCGGTAATATGTTTGGCACTAAGTAATCGAAAGTCCATTTCACTGATGGGCCATCTGTTCTAAAGCCTATTTATCGAAAGACCCAAGTGTTCGACAGGACACTACAGTGACAGGTTTTTGTTTCGAATACCACAACGTCTTTCAACGATTAAATAACTTCATATTCTAATCTTAATATTATACTACTTACATAAGCCCAATATGTAATGACAATGTGTCATTATTTACCTAAAGGCCGCTTTAAATGTACCCGTGGTGCAATTGTGCAAGCGTGATGGCAATGAATATCGTAACTTTGAGGGTAATTTTAACAATCTTAGCCACATTCAAAACGTTCCAAACTTGACAAGGGAAAACTTCAAGACCTTGCTTCTTCCTTTTCATGTTTGAAAAACTTCAGATGTAGCTAAAATTGATGAAATTATCCTTATAATTGCGATCTTCATTACCATTTTTCTTACACAATATAGTATATTAAATCATCTAAACATAACATAGCATAGTAGTATGTATGGTTGATATATTTTGCAACAAAATATACATCAGTGACCTGATGTTTTGTAATGGTTGCGTTACGGCTCGTTTATTAAAATTAATAGTGAATATCCTATTATTTATACATGGAAGCTCACACAGTTTTGAGACATAGAGCTACAAATATTTTACAAATGCCGATATACTAACCACATATTACAATATTATGAAAAATGCGAGTGTGTTTATGGTGTAATTGGTTGGTTGTTTGTCCTTCTTTGCAGCAACAGCCCGACGCGACGTGATGTTTTGCAACGATATACTACTATTTTTTATCCAAGTGCCATGCGACCGTAGCCACGGATGAAAGCTAGTTTAAAATAACCGTAGTTGTTCATAGCGGTATCCTAAACTACATTACGCTTCACAGAAATAAGCTGAATAGTATTTTGTACAAAAATAATCTCTAACAGAAAATAAATATTGCCCAGAGACTCAGGTTATAATGCTGCATCACTGTGAACCAGAAATGAAACACAAATTAAATTGGAAATCCGAACCGAATAGCATAAAATTATTTATAAATAAGGGTTTTAAATCTCTGTCAAACGTCAATTAGCATCGATTTTATTGACATCCTGACGGGTATGGTGTGCCCGAACCTGTCAATGGACTTTGACCTTTAAATAAAATTGCTAGTCCATAATTTAGAAACGTGTAGAACTTAATGGTATTTTCAAATTTACCCAGAGCGTATCGCAACAACAAAGAATTTAGACCATCTTTAGCACATTTTGCAGCGCCAAGAACAAATGAATTTGGAGTTTCCTGGTGGAAGTTATGATTCATATAGCATCGTCGACGTCTTTTATAAGCTGTATACAGATGATCAGAGAGAAACTTAGATGATTGCTCGATGGAAATTTTTGCTTTTTATTTTTATTTTGAACCTTTGCGAACAAACTTCGTTTATTATTTGGTAATTAGGTACCTTATATTTTTTTACTCAAATTCTGGTTTACTTAACCATATTTCGGGGAGGGTCGGGACATTAAAATTTTAAGGTTTTATATTTATTTTATCATTTTAGTCTCAAATTTATTCTAAACAACGTATTCTGTAACTAGTATCTATCTATCCTAGCTATGTGTCGAAAAACATAAAAAAATACATATTAGGAAAAAAACTAAATTTTTAATTTTGTTTTAGTTATTTTCCCGATTTGATTAATTTCAGCTGTTTTTGGATCTTTTGATCATCTTTATAGATAATTAATTATGAATCACTTCGTAGTTTGCTGACCTCTGTAGAATAAGCTAAACTTGACCCTTCAGTTTTGGAAGTCTTTTTATCCCATTGTATCTAGAGTAATGCTTAATCTGAATACTTATTATTATACTGTACCTTAACATTGTTAATAAACCAGTAAAGGTTCGGCGCGGGGTAGGCGGCGGCGCTCGAGCACGTTGCTTCCAGGTGGTCGCTTGCTGAGAGCTTTTTGTGCTTTATTTTTATCTTTGGACGGTGCTTCTGACGGACTGCAAAGAACGATACGGTTTATTGCATCACGCTATAAGATTACTAGCTTCTAGCAGCTTGGTAATCGGGTTAAAAGAAGCCTTTATCTTATTCCAGGCTATTTACCACATACTCGAGCGTTGGCGGATTGTAGGATACTGGGATATCGGGGTGGCAGGATGGTGGGATGGCGGGATGGTGGGTTGGTGGGATAGTGGAATGATAGGATAGTGGAATGGCAGGATAGCAGAAAACTGACATAAAATTCAACCAGTTTTTTTTTTTTTTTTTTATACAACAGAGGTGGCAAACAATCTTACGGCCCACCTGATGGTAAGCGGTTACCGTAGCCTATGAGTGCTTGCAATACCAGAGGCATCACGCACGCGTTGCCGACCCCGAACCCAGGCGGGTTGCTCCAATTGAGAACGAGAAAATCTCGCTGTGCCCTACCTCAGTATCTCGCTGTACCTAGTATGCGCACTTAGTACATAAGAGAAGAATTTTAGCTACGTACTCGTATACGTACGATATAAAATCAAAGGTTGTCTGGAAGAGATCACTCTCAGTGATCAGAATGCCCATTGTATTCCACTATTAGATATCTATATTTTATTCATTCAATTGTTATGTGTTAAGGTTTTATATGGTAACGATAAAGAGTTATCTATCTATCTATAAAATTCATATCCATAGTGGAGCCGGCCTCATATTTAGTTTTATAATGGTCGAATATATTGTTTAGGTAACTGTTGGTGATATTGTCATTAGTTTATATCGATACGGCGCATATGAAACACGCCCGGCAGAATATGGCCTTACCAGTTGAGCCAGTAAAAATCATCTATATCATACATACAATTTTACACGTCAACAAGAAACCTGTACTTACCGATTACTGTTATTTCGTGCAGCTTTGAAACTTTGGAGTACAAAGGAGTTTCTAAAGCAATTTCACAGGCGTACTGGCCAGCCGCCCAGAAATCCACCTTCTCCAGTGTCACCTTTGTTGGGGAAAGCTTTTGTAACTGAAACAAATAGTTATTTTTACGAATACAAGGAAATTCAAAATATGAATCTATTCCGAAAAGGGCTTATTCTACACCCAATTAGCCAATAATGTTTGTTCTACACAACTGAAAAAAACTACAAAGACTGTGCAAAAACCGGCCGTTTTAGGATCAAATCAGTTCAAATTCAACTATTTAGGCAGCAATCTTGATAAAATACCTATATTATATTTTTTAAAGCTGATTTGACGATTTGATTTCTCTTAAGATGTATTTTTTTTGGTCCTATTTTGACCAAAAAAAATACATTTTTTCTCAAACCGATAGGTATAATTTGGTTAGATCTTGACCTCCACGCTTGCTTGGGCAAGGATGAGGTCGAAGTCGGAGCGAGCTTTCCCAGAAGGCTTATTAAAATTAATTAGGTGCCTATAATAAGTATAATAAATGCTATAGACTGGAATTTGTCAGCGTCTAATGTTGTTGTAGTGATAAATTATATTTAATCTAATCTAAAGAAAACAAGACAAATAAGTTTTAAATGCTTAAGCGCGCGTAACTGAATTTTGTAACCAGTTTAAATATAAAATTACTCCGGTAATTTCATTGAATGAAATAATATTATTGATTTTGGTTTACAATGGTTGTAAAAAATAGCTCCCAGATACATGAAAGAGACTAGGTCTAATGGTAATTTCTTGGTCACATTATAGAACCAATATAATTATAGGAATAAAACGCAATTTTTTTTGGTGAGTATCCTATCAAGCTTCTAATAGACTTTGCAGGAAAATTGTGGATAGCAACTGAATGCAACGGTCTTCAAATTCTGCGGCTTCCAAATAGAGATTGCAACTGCACGGTTTCAATAGGTATTTTCTTTAATAAATACTTCGACTCGATATACCGACTCGTGTATTATCGAAGACAGTAAGATGTTAGGCCTTATTACATCTATTCTATTTACCTAAATAGGTGGAACGGGCTCTCATTGTAGAAGACAGTACTATTATTTATTCTGTGTTACAGCATAGCACTAATAAACCACGCTGTTCTTTTGTATTCACTTCCATCCTCTAAATTAGAATAATAACATTCTAACAGGACTGTGGTATTTCCTCTTTCTGTAGACGAAAAAACTAATAAAAATTACCATAATAGAATATTTTGCTCGCAAATCACATTTTCTGTGCACTCCGAAGCTCTTTTCAAACAATGAGAGTTGATGTGGCAGGATTTTCATACAGACCCATTTTAAATACCAAGTGATTCATAATATGTAAACTATCCCGAGATACGGGGTCATTCTATTTAAAAAAAAGAAAGAATACCTACTAGCAATAAAAATAAAAACCAGATTCTTTTTTGTATTTTTTAAATCAGCTGTTTTTTGTTAGTAATTAAACGCATGAAAAGTTCGAAATCGATATTACTACCTAAAACAGATGAATAATTTTGAACTGATTTAACCACAAAACAGCAGATTTTCTGATGGTGTTTTCTCAGTGAAAAATTACGAATTTCCAAAAGTCGTAGAATAAACATATTGCCAATTAGGTGCAGAAGCCCCTTTCAGGATGGTATACATATAATGAATCACCTTGTATGGTGCATAGCTCCTGGTGTGAGTTGAAATTTTAGTTAAATAATCTTTACGCACACCGACTGCGGTTGCTGGCTGCGACAAATCAAACTAAGAGTAGAATCAACCGCGTCCAGCTTTCTTTCTCGGACGTAGCCATAAAATAGTAAATCACTATGCCCTGTAGCGAAACAAGCTTCTTTTAGGGTTTCGAATTCCGACGAGGAATCCATATAGTTTTGCCATGTCTGTCTGTCCGTCCGTCTGTCCAACGAGCCAGAGCCGTAGACTATTAGTACAATCATGCTGAAATTTTAGGACCGTAATTCATATTGGAGATACCTAGAAAAGTAATAAAATAAAAACCTTTGATATTAAATTTTTTAAGGTACATTCCCTACCATGTAAAGGGGCTCGTTTTTATCTGATTACCTTGTTGTGTGGCATACCGTTGGACAGGTCTTTTAACATTACATAAAGTTTTAATGTTTCGATACAAAGATCCGTTAACTTGTTGTTAAAATCACACCTACTGTGTACGTAAACAATAGTATAAAATATTATAGCATATAAAAAAGGTAGGTAAATCTTCTACCTGAAAATAACGAAGTATGACATAAAATATTGTTAAGCAGCCACATCACAGTGGTACGCGTACGTTGCACACAGTCATGCCAGTTCCACGTTTATTTTACATCTACGGTGGGCAGGTGCAGCGAGTTCTCTCGTTATAGAAAGGGTGGTTTGCGATAGAAATTGGCCTGTGGAAGCAAATACGTCCATCCTATAGCTGCGGGCGATGCCAAAGCCGACTTTGTAATTGAAAAATCTGGACTAGAAAATATTTATTTGAGTGCTTTTACCAACCAGTGGATCCTAGTTTTTTGCATCTTTGATAGACAATAACAGTTTGCCAACCAGTTATAAAACTACGTACTTAAACTAGAGCTTATAATAAATTGAAATCCATTGCTTCAAATCGCGATTTTTTTAAAACAGTGTTTATTTTCTCTGTCTTCCATTCGACCACTATAACCATAGGTAAGTTTTAAAACCCTTTATATATTGTAAAAAGCTTTCAGTGTTTTAGCATTGTACACATTCCAAAATCAAGATATGGTTAGTGTGGTAAAAATATATAGCAAGTAACGTATGCTCCACTTTTAGATTAGTTGGGAATTCCCGGGATCTGGGGCACGCTCGTAAGTTGGATGGGAGTGCAATATTGCCATTCCAATCCAAATATACGTAAGACTTTCAAACGGCAATAAATACAAATAGTTTGCTATAGCTACTGCAGATCATGAACTCGGTGGCGTGGCGGGTGATTGCCTGGCTGAGACGCAAGAGCCGTTCTGTGTGGCGGGACAACATGTTTGTATGCTCTGCAAATATGGGCGTTATGGTACAATGGAACTCGTAGTTCCTGGCAGGCATCCCTAGACTGGTGGCCCCGGCTGAAAAATAGGCCCCTTCATATCTACCTATCCGCGGATGTCGTAAGAGGCGACTAAGGGAAAAAAGCTAGGGGATGGGCAGCAGCGTCCCTCATTTTAACAACGATAGCTCTAACTGCGCTCGCCAACCCGCATGCCCAGCGTGGTGAGTATAGGCAAATCCCCCCACATGATAAGGAATTCGCTCTGTCTGTGGGGGAGGTCATGTTCAGTAGTGGACGTCGTACGGCTGAAATGATGATGATGATGATCCCTAGACTGTGCTCAGGACGAGAAAACAGGCGACTAGGCGATTCAAGACTGGGACAGCGATCCCAGTTGCCTGATTAATTTATTTCATTATTTTTCTTTACGCTACGGGGACCACTCGCAATTTAAACAAAGAAATTAATAGTTTCATTAGAATTGTAGTTTAGTCAGCAGTATTTGACTTGAAAAGCAAATAACTTATTAACCGACTTCAAAAAAGGACCTCCTCCTTTTTTGAAGTCGGTTAATAAGTTCTTGTTCTTCTCTACAAGTTGATTCATGATAATGTATGCAACTGAAGGTTGTTTATTATGATGACTAGCTTTCACCCGCGGCTTCGCTTGTGTGGTAACTATAAGTCCGGAATTACAGACACTTCTCAAAGTCTTCTTTGTTCACAATTAATAAGGCATTATTCAATGAATGACTAATTTATCGATCATTTTTGGAATAGCTTCTGACCCCTAGAATATCTCAGAGTATTAGAGAGGATGTCTATTACGTTTGGGGATTTAAGAAAGAAGTGCTAAATGTCGTATTGATATTTCAATAGGACAATTATTTTAAGTTACTCTTTCAAAATTCTTTGCAAATTTATTTTAGAAAAGGGTTTGTGACCTAGGTTCTTATTCATCATTTCAGCCGTTCGATTTCACTGCTGAACATGGCCTCCCCCACATACAGAGCAAATTCCTTATAATGTGGGGGGCCCATACTCACCACGCTGGGCATGCGGGTTGGCGAGCGCAGTTAGAGCTATCGTTGTTAAAATGAGGGACGCTGCTGCCCATCACCTAGCTTTTTTCCCTTAGTCGCCTCTTACGACATCCGCGGATAGGTAGATATGGAGGGGCCTATTCTTCAGCCGGGACCACCACGGCTTATAGGATCGTATTATATCGTTGATAAAGAGTTGCAGCAAGTAAAGTAACGACTCGAAGTCATCTCCCAAGTCATGCAAACCTACTAATAGGTATTCATATAGGTAACTACCCATTTATAGGTAATCGGTATTCAAATACCGATTAGTATGTAATGTCAATGTCGTAATTTTAACTATTCTACTTCAAAATAATAGGTATAGGTTATAATAGGTATGAACCTATATCACTTATTTTGAAGTGCCGAGTCCATGGCCGCCCTTATTAATTTTATTGAAACCGTACACAAAATCAATTCAATCTTACGATTGATACCTATAATATTTTAGTCATTCTAAAGGTCTCGTTAAAATTTATATTCAATCTTATTACGAATAGAGTACCTATCAAATTAAAAAAAAATATATATTCCGGACATATCACACATGGCCAATTGATCCCAAACTAGGTATAGCCTGTACCACAGATAACATAATACTATACTAGTACCTGTACTATGAGTACCAGAGACTGATATACATAATAGATATATATTTAACACCCAGACACAGAACAAACATCTGTGTTAGTCACAAATGTTTGTCCAGTGCGGGAATCGAACCCGCGACCTCTAGCGTAGAAGGCAGAGTTACTACCAACTGAGCTATGAGGCCAGTCAATTGTGCCTCCAATCGATACAAAATACAAAGGTACCTACTGCCATTTATCTCACTTTATTGCTCTGTGGCTTGAAGTAGAAGTGCTCATCCAACATCATTGTTTAGGGGTGGTTTTCCGCTGAATTATTCTGTAATTATTATCTTGTACCCCGTGTTTAGATGAGCACTTAGAAATGGGAGCTGATTCGGCTTGTGTTTTAATCCAGAGTTAAGAATATAATATTCATGCGATGCTTGAAATCCCCCTCCCGCTCTAGCTCTGCCTATGCACTACGACAATATTGCGTGCGCCTCGACGTAAGTCCTAAATCTTATGTCGTTTACTGAATTGATTTATGTATATTTTTGATATAAAAATAGACCATAATTTCTAACAGTAAGTAATTTTTATAGCTATAAAACACGAACTGTTTCAAAGAATATTTAACAAAAGTTCTCTAAATAAACTTAAAAACCTTTTAATGTGTAATGGCCTCGATATTGGGTCGTTATACAAAAGTCTGAGAAATACTAAAAAATCACATTATTTATACACAATTTTGCTGACTAAACTAATCAATCATCATAAAGCCTCCACTTAAGTATCTACGCTTTATATCTAACATTGAAACATAAGAAGGTTATTAATTTGTTATCACTTTTATAAAAAAAATAACGACTAAAAACGCGTTCAAAACGGCGTGCGATATGTCAATTAAAATTTATTTCAAAATGATCTTTACGACCATTGAATAAAAACAGTTTGAGATATAACGCAAAATGATAAAGTCAATTTTCATAAGTAAACCTATGGAAAATTTTGAAACAAGTTTCAGGTGACATATCGCACACCGTTTGAACACGGCTTAAAAGGGGTTAGGCATTATATTCATAGAAATTGCTGTCAAATTAGATTTCTCAAAATGATAGGACAGATTTTGCTCAAAACAAAAGACTGAGTTGCGACACCCACCTAATGCGTACCCAGAAAAAAAGGTGGTAAGTGGATAGAAGAGCGCACAAAATTGACATTTGGGTGAAAGAAACACTTTATTAAAATCTCATTCATGACATTATTAAGATAAAGAGTGTTACGACCGGCAAATGACGGACGCTGTCTGTATTACTTACGTCTATAACAGCTCCGGTGAAGTTGTAGAGCTCGTAAGGAGGGTCTCTGCCGTATACATACTTCAAAATGCGTTGCCCACCTTTGAAGAACACGACCTGTAAAGAAATTATCGTTTTGACAAATGTTATTCAATTTAACAGCAGTGAAACTGCAAGTATAACATTGAAGTTTCACTGCTGTCAAATTGAATGAGCCCCAAATAAGCCGTGTTAAAAAAGCGTGCGATGTATAACATTTATTTAAAAATGAGTTTTCCACGTTCTGAATAAAGTTGATTCATCATCTTCATCATTTCAGCCGTTAGACGTCAACTCAATATAAACATCAATTTATTTCAAAATAATCCTCGTCTACGTACGTAGGTATACTGAATAAAGACAATTTTGAGTTTGGCTTTAAAGCGTGCGCTATATCGTTGAGCGTTGAGCAAAATTTTTTTTTTTTAATATTCCGGACATTTCATACATAGTATCTGATCCCAAACTAGGCATAGCCTGTACTATGGGTACCAGAGACTGATATACATAATAGATAAATACTTAACACCCAGACGCAGAACAAACATCTGTGTTCATCACACAAATGTTTGTCCAGTGCGGGAATCAAACCCGCGACCTCTAGCGCAGAAGGCAGAGTTACTACCAACTGAGTTGTGAGGTCAGTCTAAAATAGATCTTCATTCAAAATACTTTAAAAATACAGACGAAACAAGAAACTATGTGGTACGCCAAATTTTCGCAGAAATTTAACAGTTAGGTACATCAATATAAACAAGACGTGCCAACACTAACCAAGGTAAAGTACTATCTTGTATGTCGGAGTGCAATTATTGTGCGCATGGAATAGGGATGCCAGTAGAAATTTAATTTTATCAAATATCTCCGTCGTCGCTGACATGTAATGTCTCATCGCAAAACCATTAAACGCATTAACAATGCGCCTTGGTAGTTGAAATCGTATGGTTAATTTAAAACTAGACTCCTAGAGCAGTTATTAAAATAGACAATCAATGTCTATTATTCCGGTAATCTATTCCTTATAAGCCCAACAAAAAGAAGATAATGTGCACCTCTTACAAAATAAGATATTTTTACAAAAACTAAAACCGACTTCAAGTTCCTGAATATTTACAAGATTAATACCAACCCCTTTTTTTTTGTTATCAACCTCTTTGCGTTTTGCTTACCTACTGAGGATGACACTGGGTACCCCAACACTTTCGAACAAAAAACCAAAGTAAGTATGACATTCATTCATCATAAATAATAAGGCATATGGCACTGACTAAAATGTGATGGTTTTATTCTCTTTGACAATCAACGCAGAGCTTAACCAAAAGTCCTAAGAGTATAAACATTTGCAGGGTAGCTTCCTATTGTAACGTATGGGTGCACAAAAAGGAATTCGCGACACACAGCCCTTAAGGTTAAAGTTTATTTAAAAATAGCAGCAACCGAACGAAGTCGCGGGTATAACAAAACCATACCACAGTCGACAAAAAAAAATTTCGCCAAGTCGTGATTTCACGAAATGACGTTTTTTTAAGTTTTACGGGACAAGTAGCAATCCCTCAGGAAATTGGAAATTGGAAATTTTAAATTAATATGGGACCACCCCAGGATCATACTCTCGGTTTAGTATTGGCGGAGATATCGAGTAACATACACACAAAAAAAAAACAACTGACTTGAGAACCTCCTCCTTTTCGGTTAAAAATCGGTTAAAAAATACTTTTGACGCTTACAATAAACTGTTGCATTTTCAATGGTACAATTCTTTTCGTCGCTATCTGGGGTTATTATTAATATGCAATTGACGAATCTTGAAACCATTACAAACAACCCTGCTGAAATGCTAACAAGAAATCAAATGATTTATGTTTGTAACTTGAACTACCTTTACTTGTAGATGTTTAGTTTGGAAACGGGAAATTAATTTTCACGTTTGTGTGTGTGTATATATTTTGGCTTTACCCATTACTTGGTGGATATATTTGGATAGTTTACTTGTTTGTATTGTTTAGCTAAGTTTGTACTAAAGCGTAAGGCACACGTGGCTATTAAAAAATACTTGCAAAAAGCTTCATGTGATAACATGCTTAAGAGGGCTTTTAGACTTTTAAAGAAATTGCGAGTCAACTCGTCCTCGCTGCGAATAACAAGTATGTGTTGAATTTTCAGATGCTAGTTTAAAATTAGCTATGTGTGACCAGCGTTACTTTTAAGCAAGTTATTCTCGCCGCTTCCCACTGCTTTAAAAAAGTTGCGACCGGTTTGTCGTTTTGAAATTGGCTGCAAAGCTACACAATACTTTGACGTGCGTTGTTTCTCGCTCTCTGTTATTGCAATAATAGATTAACATCTTACAAAATTTTAAACAACAAAGTAGATTGCCCCCAGATATTAGAGAAAATTCGTTCTAGAGTTCCTCGTAATATTCCTCGTAGACCAATCCCACTCCTTGTCCCTCCACTCCGCACGACCTTACTTGGCAGCAACTCACCTATCCCTAGGATTAGTAAATTAATTAATAATTGTCGTTTTACAATAGATATCTTCAGTATTAAAATGTATAAACTCCGTCAGTTCTTGTCTGAAACCCTGTAGTTAAATTAGTATTTTTCTTTTAAATTAATATATTTTTTTTATCTCTTATTTTATTTTCCATTATTTACCTGTTATTTTTTCACATTATACTCTTTTTTTGTTATTAACTTCTCCTAACGTCTAACTAGTTACATTAAGTTATTTTTTTTTATTTTTTAGCATGCTGTGTTTATCTTAATTGATTGTGTAATAAGTAAGTATCCATAATTTTAGGCTTAGCATGAATTGTTACAACAATCGTTGATAAACCAAATAAATAAATAAACATTCGTTCTTTCACATCATTACGCAGGACTAATACGTTTACATTCTTGTGATAGGCCTCCTATCACGTTTCAAGAGCGTTTTGTTGCAAGATTGCTTAAGAATTCGTATTTGATAAGAACTCGCTAGAAACTGGTGCTAAAGACCTTTAGAAAGATAAAAGTTTATCACCACGGTAAAGACTTTTCACGTTCAGCTAATGTAGATCTAAAAACCTTAATCGGTCCAAATAGCCGGATCTAAATTGAAAATGTTTCGGTGTTTTTGGATTTTGTCAAGGATTTTAAAATGCCGATTCAAATCCGGACCGAGGGCAATCCGCCTCGAGCGATCCCTGGGGGCCGATTTGAACGTTTAATATTGCATAAGCATTAGGGAACCGACGGCCGTTTCAATGACTAAACTTTGCACTTCGTTTGTGTTTTAGTCAATGGCTAAGTTATTTGTTAGACTTCTAACGGGATTTTCTTTAGAGTGAGCGCTCCTATTACTCACCTACCAACAAGAATCATGATAACCTACCTATCGATCGCAAGAATCCAAACTGTTCATTAATTGAATAACTTAGTCGGCTGTATTTTTTTTTGTGTGTATGTTACTCGATATTGTCCCGTAAAACTTAAAAAAGCGTCATCATCTCTTGAAATCACGACTTGCCGAATTTTTTTGACTACCTCGTATGGTATGGTTACCCCCGCGACTTCGTTCGGTTACTGCTATTTTTATTACATAAACTTTAACCTTAGGGGTTGTGTATCGGGAATTCCTTTTTGTGCACCCATACGTTACAACAGGAAGCTACCCTGCAAATTTCAAACTCTTAGGATTTTGGTTAGGCTCTGCGTTGATTTTCAAAGAGAAAAACCACTACGTTTAGTTGTCAGTCAGTCAGTCAGTACCGTAAGAGTTATTATTGATGATGAATGGATGTCATACTTACTTTTGTTTTTATTCGAAAGTTTATTCGAAAGTGTAGGTGGCCAGTGTGTCATCCTGAGTAGGTAAGCAAAAGGCAAAGAGGTTGATAACCAAAAAAAGAGGTTGATATTAATCTTGTAAATGTTCAGTAATTTGAAGTCAGTAAAAGAAGGTTTTTAGTTTTTGTAAAAAATATCTTATTAACTATCATGATCAAAACAAAGTCCATTGATTCCCTTTAAAATCCAGAGGCTCTAAGCACTTAGCACCAGTTTGGTCATTAAGTTAACCTGCAAATCAAAATATGTTAAGTTTTTGACCACCAAACCCTAGCATGTAAATGTAAATTTACATGCTAGGGTAAAAATTAATGTGATGAGTAAACTTGCCAGCGACTCAAAGAGTAGTAGGACTAACTTGCTTGTCCCATAAATAAAGTGCCCGTCTAGTCTACCTGTACCTACTCGAAAGCCGCTTGTACCACTAAGCCATCTGTTTTCCTATGGCTTAAGGACCGATTTATATGGAGAGACTTTCTCTCTAGCTTTGTGGCCTGGAGATTATCGCAAGCGAGAATTTCCAGGCGATACTCGCATTTATTTTGTTTACACGTGATGATCGTAGGTGTAGTTAAAACGATTCAAGGTTTTTATCTCCTTTGAGAATCACAATTTCCAGGCGGGAAATTCTCTCCATCTAAACGAGGCTTAAGACTACAAGGCTCTGTAAAAGCTGAAAACGCGATAAAGTCGCGATAACACTGAAGCGGCCGCATTTTAATTAATTTATTACAAGCTAATCTAAGGTAAAAGTTTGCGTGACGACTTCGATAGTTCTAAATATAGGTTTGTAAGTAGCACAGAAAGTAGAAAATAAGCATACTTTTGTAGGGTATCATCGTGTTGTGTTTAGATTACGTATACGATTGTGAAGAAAAAGCTGTGTTGGCCTAGTGGGAGTTAAATTTAAATGCGCTTAAAACGGTGAAGGAAATCATCGTGAGGAAGCCATAAGTATTCTTCTATGTTACGAATGGAATACTCACTACTGCAAAATGTAAGCACGTGCCAATGATTGGACGTGCCTCTGATTATCCCTTAGACATGTTCAAGGATCTGATCGCCTGAAGATCAGAGAAGATTTTACCATGCTTATGAATAAAAGTCGTGAGCCTGTCTCTATGATTGTAAACTACTTAATATATTTTTTAAGTTCGTCCATCGTTTCTGAAACTGCGTACCTGATATCATAATTACTTTCCAGTTGGCTGTATGATTCTTATAAGAAAGTGTTGTTGAAGTTGAGAGCACTGGTCGAGTGGTGGTAGTGGAACCTGTGAATTGGAAGGCCCCCGCGCTCCGATTCACAGGTTCCACTATCACCACTGACCACCACTAACCGGCATTCGTAGATAGAATCCCGGTTGTGCACCAATGGACTCTCGAAACGGTATATGAAAACATTTTGAGTGAACCGGCATGTCTTAAAAATTCCAGGACATGTGCACGAAAAGTGCCTCTCAGAGGCGCACTATAAACCTTTCACAACACTGATTCTTTCACCGACGGTCATATGCCCTTTTCCGGGCCACCATACCTCGACCTGGTCACTGACTTAATACAGGATCAGTGAAGCAAGAAATAATCAGTCACACGATAAGCAAGCATTATAAAGTGCGATTTGTTGTAGGACAACGCGTCCTAAGTACAACAAAGATGTTTAACTTTTATGAGCAGGAGGGCTCTTTGTACAGAGTCCCGTACAGGGTAGTCCACTGCCACTTTGCCTTTAATTCTACTGCCAAGCAGCAATGCTTGCAATGCTGTGTCCCGGTTTGAAGGTGAGCTAACTGGCAACGCATGTCTCAATACCGCGTGGACCGCGTTCTAGGTGGTATAGCAGCTGGATGTGAAAAGTCAGCGCTGCTTAGCGGCACCAGATGTGCTATCTACCAGTCAGTTAATAACACAAAAAACTTTCATGTTTTGAGTGAGTTTCGAGATTGCTCGTACTCAAACTCAACGAAAATCTAAATAAAAGCTTTTTATTTCGTTTTATCAGCTTGAGAAGCTGGAAATTAACGAGTCAACTAGAGTCGACTGGACTGGACAATAACGCAATAAAAACTCCAGCTTCCACTTTGTGTCTATTGAAGCGAACTGCGAACATGGTGTAAAGACCGTGTCAAGAGGATAGAAGAACTAGACTAGGACATGGCATTTATTTAGCTAATCCTAACGATCAATTTTGATCGTCTGAGCTTAAACTAAGTTATATGTTACGGTCTCTTGCTCGTGCACTTTATATTCTTTATTTTTGTTTTCTCATTCTATAAATAGCAAACCTTTTTGAAACCTTAAAAAAACGGCGTTCTCCAACTAACGTCATCTGAATAGTGAATTTTGACGGTGTAATTGAACTATATTCAAGGGTCGGTTCACATCTGTCCGAAAATGCGTCGAGCTTATCATTGGTCGCGTCTATTCGGTCAAATTAGACCCTCTACATTACGAGTCTCTCAGTTTCTGCGTTCTGCATCTACAGAGCAAACGATCTCCGTAACGAATTATATGACACACAGGTTGACATTATCCTTGAAATTATATCATTTTTAACAATAATTTAACAATAAGAAATAATTTTACGAAAATTCACCCCCGAAGGGGATGAAATGGGGGTTGAAAGGTACGGTGTTTTTTATGTTTTAATTTAGGCGTTATTAATGTTATGTTGTGAAAGTAAAAATCTTAAATTTATTATGGTATGTGATTTTACTATCAAAAAAAATAATACGTATGTAAATTAACGTGTGCTCATATCTTCAAAGCTCATTGTATCCGGAAGCTATACGCCACACTCCAGAAACTTCGACCGGCACGTTCATAGGAACGTGCCGGTCGTGAGTCGATAGCGACTGTTGGGTTTTTCGCTCGACATGTCGTCGGGCCATAAACAGTGATAATCAGTATCGCAACAGGTTTGACAGGCGCAAACAAGAGTCAACAAGGTCAACGAAATATGACCGGGTACTCATTTTTCGTATCTTGTAGCTTTCTACTTGGACAATGTCAAAACGCTTGCAAAACATTGTAAAACTAGAATTATTAAAGTTACGCAGTTGTTTGATAAAACCGAGGCAGTTTTTACAGTAGGCTACTGAAAGAAAGCTTGTTAATATAACCGTTACAAACTTTATCTACGATCCTTGTGCATCGACTTTAGAACTTAGCGATGTCAAATAAAAATTCTAATGCAAAGCTATGTAAGAGCACTTCCTATAGGTACCTACGTATTTCTTAACTAAGTATGAACCCAAAATGGGCGTATTCTATGTCTACAGAAATAGAACAATATTACCAAACAATAAGAATGTTTTTTCACGAAATTATTATTTCATGATACTTATCACTATTTCATGATACTCCTCACATTAGCGAATTAGTGGAATAACCAGAGATAACGTGTGTTTGTTTCATCCGGAATTATAATTGGATGGAGACGATGGGGTAGGGAGTCCGACATCAGTCAGAAGCAAGAAAAATCGGTTTAGAAAATATTTAGATAATTACTTTTATGTGACGGAGACCTGTAAAGTTTAATTTATAGTGTTTTATACGCGGCAAAAAGGGTGAAATAAAAATTAGAGTATGGCAAAATTCCGTTACTCTATTATTTATTCTGTGGTTACGTGAGACTGCCAGCGCCCCTTCTGAGGGACTTCTTTTGATAGTATGGTATGCTGATGGTGCGTATCTAAATAGTGTTGTGTGCCAGTCGCGGTTTTTCTAGTAAGAGCTGTGTCCTTTTTCAAATCGAAAGCAAGTAAGTTTTCGGACGGATTTTTAAACTATTGGCCTCCTACGAGAATTGCAGCGTAGCCGGACTATGGCGAGCGCAGAGGGCGCTACGGCCGAGGAAAAGTTAGGTTGGAGCGATGAGCCACTTAGGTCCGGACCTCGACTTGGGCCGTTGCTAGAGTGAGGTTTATTCAGGAGGCCATCATCCTGAAGAGGCTGAAACGCAGGGACGGAACGTCATCGTCGTCCCCACGGCAGGTGTGATTTGTTGAGTGTGTTTATGTGGGTAAAATGAGGGGATCCCGTCATCCGGATCTCCAAGAACGTTTCTTGGTCTATGGAGGTTTGAAACCAAAGCTAGGAATTGAGGTTTTACCTTATACACAGAAGCAGGATCCACATTGTGTTCACAGCGCAGCACGGCTGAGTGATGATGCAGGACGTACCGCGGTGCGCGCAGCTCCACCCAAACGTCCATGCCAGCCACTGCAACAAAGGATGCACTTTGTCCATGTCCAAAAGTTGCACTGAATTGCTTAATTTTTTTCTTCGAACTACTAACAAAACGTATTCTAAATTATATAACTGATCGAGTGAGCGAAGATCTCTCAAAAAACTTGGGTGCATCGGCGTTGTGTGTTTATTTGTTAGAGCATAACTTACCTACGTAAGTTATGCTCTAACAAATCAATCCGATCTGTATGAAAATCAATATTTATTTATATTTATATGTCAGCATATTACATATTGAAATTCAGGAGCCCTCTCATAGTCGACTGCCTGAGCTTTTAATTAGTCACATATAATATTGGTATCAGACGGTGGATGCTTACTGTAGTTTATTACTACGAGCTTTAGGCCTACCGGGAGATGAGGCTCATATTTCACGTGCGCCTCACGAGCCCCGTGTGAATTTAATCTCTCAAATTCCTACTTTCGCGCTAATCGTGCGATCGGAATGAAAATGAGGAGCATCTCAGCGTTTCATAGTCAGACTCACTCGGTTCACAAGTAGTTCGCCACAAACAGAAATCTCGCGACAGTCTTTTTGAAATTGCTGTAGGTCCTTAAGCAGGGCACTAGCGAAACAACCATTTGGAGTGAATATAACGGTAGCCGTTTGAATGGAAGCCGTCCTTTGTACACTAACGATTACTACTCCACCGTGCTAGCCGTATGAATGGAAGCCGTCCAAATTTGGTCTCTCCACCGAAACCGAGATGGTGCTTGTTATTGACCATATGAAACTTTAACTTCGCGTTCACACTAATTATATCTATCTATTTCTCAATGTCATGGAGATTGCTGTGAATAGGAAAATTTCATCGCTCGTACAGAGCGCTATATTAATTAGTGCAAAAGAAATTATGGTAATGTAATTCGTGCCGAGAAGCCGTACCTTGACACGAAAGTTACCGACCAATTTTCCTTAATCAATTAGATGAAAATGTTATTTCGATTACGTGTCTGAATGAAAGGTATTTTGAGGCCATTTTTGTGAAACAAGAAGGATAAAGTCTACAACACAACTAATCTGATTGGAAAAACACTATTTGTAGCCTTTGTGGCAATATTTTATTAACATTTTCAGACTTATAAAGATTCTTAACAAACCTACATTCAGCCTTTTGGGTATCAATAATAATAATGGGTAATATTTTTATATTATACAATTATATACCTATACTAGTTGTGCCGCTCGCGACTTCGTCCGCGTTTGTTTACCTACCTAGACTATTTTTCATTATCCTTACCAAAGTACTAACACTTATTATGCAGCTATTTACCTACTTCTACCTACCATCACCATCACCGTAACCGTAACGTTAACCGTAACCGTCACCGTCATCGTCCCTGTCACCGTCCCGTTACCTTCGCCATCCGGTCACCACCTTCGTCACCGTCACCATCATGGTCACGGAAGGCCCCCCACCCGATGGACCGACGACATTGTGAAGGTTGCGGGAAGTCGGTGGATGGAAAAGGCTCAAAACCGTTCATCGTGGAACTCTTTGGGGAGGCCTATGTCCAGCAGTGGACTTCTACAGGTTGATGATGATGATGATGATTATTAACCCTCAAGGCCTGCTTTTCATAAAACTCATATACGGATATCTTATTACTTATAGCTCTTAACCTGAATAACGATTTTTATGTCTGTAACTTCAAAAACATAGGACTTTCAAAGAACCTTTCAACCCCCATTTCATCCCCTTTAATGTGTAATTTCGTAAAATTCTTTCTTAGCAGATGCCTTCGTCCGGTGAGGAATCTGCCTGCCAAATTTCAACTGAATAGGCCTGATAGATTAAAAAATCCCATATAAACTTTCATCCCCTATTTACACACCACACATGAACCCTCATGTGTGGTTTTGCAAAAAACTTTAGTAGGTATTTTATTACTATGTTTACCTGATAACCCATTTTGGTGTCTCTAACTTCAAAACATAGGACTTCCCATATAAACTTTCATCCCCTATAACCACACCCCAAGGGCTGTTTTTCAAAAAATGCTGATAAAGGTATGTTTATTTTTGACAATTTACCTAAAACCCGATTTTGATGTCTCCAAATTGAAAAACAAAGGACTTTCATACAACCGTTCAACCCCAATTTCACCCCTTTAGGAGCAGAATTTTCCAAAATCCGTTCTTATTGCACGGTAACATCTTTTATTATAAAATCCCTGTTACAAATTTCAGACTCTTCGGCCCGGTAGTTTCCGAGCTTTCGCGATTAGTCTTTCTTTCTTTCTGGTTAGTGAGTGAGTAAGTGGACTACTCCTTTATATACATATATATATAGATTCACTTGCTTATATGTAATGGAATTATATATCAACATAATATATATTTAAGTTTATTTTATTTTCGTCTTTGTGACAACCCATATCGTTCTCTTCAGTTCCTGTCCATCCAAAGGTTGTCTGGAAGAGATCGCTCTTAGCGATAAGACCGCCCACGCTAATTCTTCACTAATAATGGAATGTTTGAACCTGTTTGTAATTTGTAATTTGTCCTTGTGGTATACAATAAAGAGTTTTCTATCTTCTATCTATCTATCAAGTCTTGATAATGCCTTATTCTTTAACAGTAGTAACAGCTTTTCCGCATTTTATAGATTTAATCAACCCTGAACAGAACGGATTGCTTGAATAACCTTGGAACAACTTTCTTTAAAGGTAACAAAATTAAATGGAGAGATCTTAAACTTTGATTTAGTTAAGGTTTTCCTGAAAGACAATCCTCTAAGAACTTTAGGGCTGACTTTAGTTGATTTCCCTGAGGATCGCGAATATCTGATTCCACATGTATGTCGGAATTTAAAAAGGAAAAACATTGATCAAGATAAAAATTTAGCTAGATAACCTAGAGGTTTTGTAATGCTATCCTACTAATATTATAAATGCGAAAGTTTCGATGGATGTATGTTTGTTCCTCAACCACGCCAGAATGGCTGAACGTATTTGGATAAAATTTGACGCTGAGATAGATTATAGTCTGGAATAGCACATAAGCTACTTTTTTTACTCGTAGGTACCAGGCGAGCGAGGCCGCGGGTGGAAGCTAGTATAATAAATGCGAAAGTTTGTGAGGATGTTTGGATGTTTGTGGTTCAATCACGCCAAATTGGTTTTATCTCGGTACCACATGAATGAAGCCACGGGCGCAAGCTAGTTGTGAAGTTAAGATAATGTAAGAGTTGTGGCTAAGAGATAAAGATATAAAGACTTTTGAGAAAAGAAGCTAACACAATCACAGGTTTGATGCCTTTGCATGTCTTTTGCTTCTTTTATCAGTTCTCTGACATCAGACTGACATTATATCCATTTCTAAAAAAATACCTCGTAATTCCCCTTACGAATGTAAGAATACGAGCCGTATCTTCAACAAAGTTATGCCATAATCTAGAAGAATACATTTGTATCGGAAAGCCGTCCCTATATTTCCTCCTCAATCGATCTTTCATCAGGCACGCAAACGCCCCAAATCTGCATTCTCAACAACAAGGATTTCATAAATACCTACTATCCGAAGGCCGCTTGACGTTAAGCTATTACTCAGTGGAGGGACAAAATACTTAAGCGACTTTGTGCGAGTTAAATTAGTGTCCCATTCAAGGGACTGTGTCCCTTTTATGAGACAGCTGCTGTTTTATGTAACGTTCGGTTTGACGTTTGTGTTTATGTTAAAACTTTGGATAATTTATTGGGTTGGTGATACTTACTGTTTATATTCAAACAACCTTCAGTCGAATGATTAGTTGATGTGCAAGAATGAAGGCGTAATGAAGCGTAATAGAATCATGAATAACTGGAGTAAAATTGTAAGAAAACAAATATTTTTTTAATGAATAAAATTAATGCGGGACCACTCCGGAATCATTCACTTAACACTTATTCATATTCTCTTTAACTCATATTCTTTCCAGTTAATATTTACAGTACAACCTGTTAACTTACAAAATTCCATATAGATCGGATTTACGGTTATGCTCTAACAAATAAACATGCAAAAATGCAACGCCGCCGATTCATCCAAGTTGTTTAAGATATCTTCACTCGCTTCGCTAGCTCAATAAATTAAGTTTATTTCTGTATTATCTCATTGTACAGTAAAATCTCCTTGTTTGTAGGTATATGACTTGATAACGCAAGACAAACAAAGGTAAATTACAACCACGTAGCAAACAGTACCTACTTCAAAGTTGTAAAGGCTCTACGTGAGTTACGTACCCTCACTCGAGGGTTAATAGAAGGGGTGACATTACCTCACACTTATGACCTTGCGGAATCCCTGATAGTTTTAATGGGTAATCTTGAGTAAATGAACTATTTGACTTACGACCTATGAGGATTAACTTACGTAATTTATAATTGTTAATTGCTATAAATATACACAAATAACAACGAATACTTGTGTAATTTAGTTTTTAGGGCTTTTTTTTTTTTATACTACAGAGGTGGCAAACAGGCATACGGCCCACCTGTTGGTAAGCGGTTACCGTAGCCTATGAGCGCTTGCAATACCAGAGGCATCACGCACGCGTTGCCGACCCCGAACCCCCCTCCCCCTAAAGAGCTCTGGCAACCTTACTCATCGCAGGAACACAACACTATTTGAAAACAAATAATGTTATTTGGCTGCGATCTTCTGTAAGGCGGAGGTACCTCCCCAGGCGGGCTGCTCCAATTCAGAACGAGAAAATCTCGCTGTGCCCTTCCTCCGAAGTATTAGACCCACTTAGTCTGCCGTTCTACTTGCAAACTTTTAGTGCAATACATAATAGTGACGCTTATCAAAATTATGAATTAAAAACTTTGTTATTTTAGGAAAAAGACAATATAGTAAAAAAAATTCTACTATATCGTCTTTGCAATTTTGAGTTTGTGTTTAAGGGTTGGGAGATAGTTGAACTCACCTTAATGACAAACATCAAAATTGACTATGGTAAGTAGACTTAAGGATGATTTGATACGAAGTTTAAATAACATAACGAACAACATCTTAACCGTGCTTCAGGTGGAAAAAACATCAAGCTGATTCAAAACATGTATCCCCAAACCCAGAAGGGGTTTATTCTACACACAATTGGGAATAATATTTGTTCTAGAACTTTTGGTAATTCAGCATTTTTTATTGAAAAAATACTATGGAAACATGAGATGTTTTGAGGGCAAATCATTTAAAAAAGTTGTTTTAGGTATTTCACTTGTTTTAGGTAGCAATCTTGATTTTAAACTTCTGTTAGGTTTAAAGATAAAATACCACAAAAGAGATAGGTAATTTGAAAAAGTTGGGAAAAGAACTGAAAAATTGATTTTTATTCATATTTTTGTAACCCCTTTCGGTATAGTATAATATATTAAGATTCTCTTTGAATTCTGAAAAAAAATAGCTTCTACGAGTTCTTAGAGAATTATCACACAATAGTGATAGAGTTCAGGCGACATCAAATTCCAAATAATTTGATTTTCTGCTTGAAGAAGACTTGACGCTGTCAACTCCTCTAAAAGCCATTTGACCTTAGTTTTTGTAACCCTCAAGTGTAAAAGCTTTTGGACTAGCTCCTTGAAAAACATTCCCAGAGCCTTGTGGCTGTTGACTTAGCCAGGAGTTGTTTGCTTAAAGTCGAGTGGACTTGTAAACCGATAGAATGTAAATTTGGTTCCGTTTCGTTCAGCTTACCTAACGCTCGATTTAAACTGGACTGGTTTAGGCAGAGTTCAAATTATTTAAATATGTTATTTTTTCTTTTTTTATCTTTACTGAAATAGTGTTCTGAAAGCTGTTCTATTAAAAAGAAAGAGTACAAAAATATTCAGGCTTTAGCTAGGTTTTAAAATATATATAATTACACAGCCTCGCAGCAAAGAGCAAACTTCCGATCCATAGCATATGAATAAGCTTGTCACGCCATCCATGAATAATAAGCTTGTCACGCAGATTGCGTGTTTTTTATCCGGGTACCACTAGAGCAAAACCGAAGCTACGAGTATAGTTAGTAGGTTTAGAAACTGATTTTGATTTTTGTACGTCAGTTTTTATAGTTTATTTATTACGTATCACAAGTAATTGGCTGGCCTCATAGCTCAGTTGGTAGTAACTCTGCCTTCTGCGCTAGAGGTTGCGGGTTCGATTCCCGCACAGGACAAACATTTATGTATGAGTACAGATGTTTTTTCTGTGTCTGGGTGTTAAATATTTATCTATTAAGTATATCAGTGGTACCCATAGTACAGGCTATGCCAAGTTTAGGATCAGTTGACCGTGTGTGATATGTCCGGAATATCTATTTATTTATTTATATTATTATTATTTATAATAGCAGAATGACAAACAAAGTAAAATATTAGAATTATGACCATTGTGAATCATGGCTTACCTGCAACCAGATGGAGATTCCGCTTCGTCTTACAGAAACGGAAATTGCTTCCTCGGACAATTCTATTCCAGGTGCTTTTATTTATACAATACAACAAGGAACACAAGGAAACCAGTGCAATTTCGTTCGTGTAAAATAATTTTCATACAAACTGCAAACCCTGCTACCCCCTTAGAGATTTAGTTTGAGGAAATGCTTTCTTAGTGCACCCCTTGGAGGCCATGCTTCTACGACTTCTGATTTAGGGTATAGGTGGATTGTCAGTCAATCATGTAACGATTTAAAATATTTAGATAGATTGAAATGGGTACTGATTCACATATCATTTGTCTTACGTTCACGTTTGATTTTGTACCCGTTTCCGAAAATAAAGTAAAAGATGTGGGCGAAGAGATATAGTTCTAAACATAAATATTTTTTATCCATCTATACCTACTATCTATCTATTAGATATGTAGACCTTACCATACCTTGTATGCAACGTATTCGGTAACTATGATACTATCCTCAAAGGGGGCTTTTTCTATCAACAAGAAGTAAAAATAATAGCGAGAAACAAAACCAACCTGGCATATATTTATGCAATTAGAATTAAAATAAACGAAAATGTTTTTATATTATTATACTTGTTTCTACAAACATAAGATACTTGACGAGATAGTTATACTTCAGAACTTACAGCCAAAGCCAAACTACAGTATCAAAGCCAAATTGTCTCATTTCGCATTGGTGGCAACAAAGGACTCTGTACATTCAGTTGTATGTCACGCAAAACATCATTTAATTTAATTGACATAATTGTTTAGCCTTTATGGAAAAGGTGTACAGACAATGTTAATTTAAATTTGTGAATTGTGCCCGCGGGTAAACTTGATTAAGCTCCTGTAAACCAGAATTTTGAATACCTCCGTAGATTATAGGGATAAATTGTTTTCGGTTATTTTATAATAAGGAGTTGTATTTATGGTACGCCACGGAATAATATTCAAGATTTTATGTAATTTATCTCTGGATTTGTATAACATACGGGCAGAGCCGCGGGCTAGTCTCTTGTTTGCTCTGCTGTAATGAGCAAGTGAGCTTTTTAGGGTTCCGTGCCCCCACAGGAATAATAAGATATGGTTTAAAATCTAACAAAAACAGACTCAATATCATCATCATCATCAGCCTGATGAAGTCCACTGCTGAACATAGGCCTCCCCCAAAGAGTGCCATGACGAGCGGTCTACCAACTTGCCACAATGTTCATCGGGTGGGGGGCCTTCCAACACTGCGTCGTCCGGTTCGTGGTCGCCATTTGCCAAGGGGCTTGCGATATCGTACGCCCTCAAATGTCAAATTCAAAATTGACTTTTATCCAGAGATAAGGATTATTTTGAAATACATTTTAGATGATATTGCACGCCGTATGAACTATACCATGCACTACTCGACTGACCGCAAATATAAGTTTGTCACTTTGTAAACTTTAAGACATCTATTTTCCGACCCCATGTAATGGTACGGAAGCCTTAGGGCGCGAGTCTTCGCACTTCTTTACTAATAAAGACACTGATATTCGACGCACGTTCATTGATAATAAACATTACGGCTGAAGTAAATTTTCACTTGGCTACATTCATTCTAAGTTTATAAGCATTTTATTCGTGTCAAGCTTTCCGAATTAAGGATTGGTGGTAAAACGCGAATAAAACTCGAATGTCCCCTACATTCGAGTCGCGAATAAAACTCGAATGTAGGGGTACCTAAAGTGAAAAACGGAGCGGTAGGAAGGTGTAAATTGCTTTTATGAGCGTTTTCTTAGACGTGATTAATATTATAAATCTTGCTAGGAATCTTGCGCTAGGTAACTTGAGCTGATTACCTCCGTGTGCTTTTAATAAGTTTTTCGCAAGACTTTGTTAAACTATTTTAAAGCAATATCTAGAGGGGTGTGGTATGTCACCTTATCGAGGATATGACTTATTGAAAGTCAGTTAATAAAGTCATTTATGTCTTTCAAATCATTGCAGAGCACTTTATAGGTAGGTACTTTAGTTTTTAGAGCATTTTTCATTTGCCAATAAAGATCGTTACCGATATTGACACCCAATGCCTTTTCACGTGCACTGGTCCAAACGAAAAGGTTGGCAAAGATAATATAGTAGAAATTTAGGTTGGTCAGCAAAAATTACATTTTTTTTACATTTGATAATCATTTTGTACGTGATACGCCAGCTCTACAAAACTTCTACGAGTACGTAGCACCTCTACGCAGTGCTACGAATTCAAAGCGAAGACGCGACGTGACGAGGCAAACGCAGACATGTAAGGCTAGGAACACACGCCACGCTGCGCTACTGCTAAGTTTATACAAGTCAGTGCCACACGAGCTGACAACCTATGGCTAGCGGTTTGAATACGATATATATTTTATTACAAAAGACAAATCACGACAGATATAAAACTCTGTATTTTCTGTTACATGAGCATTATGAGCAAAACTTGCATAATATGGCTCTAAATGGCAGCGACGTGTTTGACCCGAGATCCACGGGGCACTATCGGGTCAAAGTAAACAATTGCATGTTTTCTCGCTCTAGTTAGAACCTTGTTAAAACATAGGCTCACAACTATAATTGGCTTTCACCGCTTAAAGAATACTAACTGTCCGGTAGTAGCGGTTCTTGGTCTATAAAAATATTTTATCTGTTCAAGATTTTCGGTGCCAACGTCATTCATTCTATAGCTTAGTTGGTATCGTATAACCGATTCTACACAAAGATGTATGTTCAAATCCCGCTGGTTCGAAAATATTGGGTTATTCCTCACGATGTATTCTTTCACCGTTATGAAGACCTATGATTGCGCAAATATGTTTTTACTGATATTTATCACACTATCACATATTATTATCATGTGTCATGTGAAGTTGTGCGGAAAATGAAACGATTCGAGAGCACCACGGTGATTGGCGGCAAGAAATCAGAAATTCTCTATCGATCGATTAGTTTGTGATCTTTCAGAACGGCGCCACCCACATACTAAATAGGCTAATCTTCTGAAGCAACTCCTCTCTCAACAAAATTATTAGTCGCCAGTTCTAAATACGGAGCGGTGACCCACATCGCAACGTTTTGTTCGCAGTGTTTCATACAAAATAGCTGGATCAATGGGAATAAATTGCTAGTAGAAAATTGTAGGGGCTATGTGTTCGCGGGCACGTGTGAATATCGCTCGTGAGTTCATAACCTAACGTGAGTTACCTGTGTAGTGTGCATGCATCCGGAATACTTAATAAGCTGAGTCAATATTCAAGGAATAAGGTGTGAGAATAAGACGGCGCAACCATTTGGAATATTGAAATAGTAATCTTTGTATTTTACTTCGAACATTGTTAGTTGTTTGTAATTTACCTACACAGTTCTACTTATGAAGCTTCATTCAAACAGCGTGCAATATGCAATCTTATATATTTTATTCCATAATTTCCACTTAATAAAGTCAACTTTGGGGGTTGTGCGTATTCTATGTAACATGTCGTACACTAAACGATATGTTATATAGAAGCACTACTATAGCGCACGCACAACCCTCAAAGTCAATATCAAAAATATATAATTCAGAGGACAAATGGATCAATTTGAAATAAACTTCTTCTGCTCGGCTGCATTATTAATTAATGTTAACCTTTAAAACAGATTTAATTTACCGTGGTTTATGCTGATAGTAATTACCATCAGCGTCAATTACGGTAAATTAAACTTTATCCAATTGGATTACGAATACATTTTCTTCCATTCGAAATTGACATGCGCGTTTCTCTCAGGTGTCATCAGTGTATATCAACGAAGATAGGTATTAACATCGTATTAATGGGAGTTTATCACGAACAAAAAACATTTTACCATCGATTAGACGATATCATTTAGGTTAAATTACCACTCATGATCCACAATACTAAAGCAAACAGTATTTTTTTTCGCTTGATATATGATTCATTTTTAAATAAATATTAGAATATCTACGATCACACTCGCAATTATTAATTACTAGCTTGTGCCCGCAGTTTCGCTCGCATGGTACCTAAAAAAACCAAAATGTTATTTAGGCTTTTGTTGAGCCGTTACGGCTTGATTGAACCACAAACATCCAAACATCCTCTCAAACTTTCACATTATAAAAACTAGCTTCCGCCCGCGGTTTCACTCTCGTGTTACCTAGATAAAAAGTAACCTTTATGCTATTCTAGGTAAAGAACTCTTTATTTTCCAAGTTTCAACGAAATCGGTAGAGCAGTTACGGCGTGATTGAATAACAAACATCCAAACATCCTCACAAACTTTCGCATTTATAATATTAGTACTAGTTTAACTAGGATAGAGAACACTGAAATTATTTGTTGAGTACATTACCATATTTTTTTTTTATACAACAGCGTTGGCAAACAAGCTTTCGGCCCACCTGATGGTAAGCGGTTACCGTAGCCTATGAGCGCATGCAATACAAGAGGCATCACGCACGCGTTGCCGACCCCGAACCCCCTTCCCCCCTAAAGAGCTCTGGCAACCTTACTCACCGCAGAAACACAACACTATTTGAAACAAATAATGTTATTTGGCTGCGATCTTCTGTAAGGCGGAGGTACCTCCCCAGGCGAGCTGCTCCAATTCAGAACGAGAAAATCTCGCTGTGCCCTACCTTCTCCTAAAACTCTAACTATATCACTGCAGCTCTAAAATCCACTTTGTGGAAAGGATCATCGAAAAAAATAGTATGCACCAAGCCGTTTTTGTTGTCTGATTCTTCTAGGCTCGGTCGCGAGGAACAGATGTAGCTTCACCTATAGACGTTTCAAAGTGATTTTATTGAAATAAACACCTTTTGAGGTTTTTAGTCCTCATTTATCTTTTAATTTCACCGGAATTCGGTATCTAGTGCGACTTTCTATAAGTAAGACGGTAGCATAGCGTGAGTTCAACGCATTAAACCGTATCACAGTATTTACATAAACACAACATGCCCTTGTAACTTTGCCTAATCTCTACAACGCGAAAATCTTTCCCTTGTTGGTCTTTAATGTAGTCATTTTCCAGAATTAATAGGTATTATGAAAATTTTATGTCTGTGAAGCGGATTATTATCGTCTTCTTCTTAGTGAACTTAAAAGATTATTTCGTCGAACATAAAGGTGATAAAACAATACCGATTTTTTAGAGTTTAGCTATTAATAATAATAATAATTTTAATGATAATGGTACACTATTGCATTAGGTGGTCCTGTAAGAATAGTGTAACTTTTCGTCAACAAATAAATTAATTTTATTTACAATTTTTTCATTTTTAACTGCATGGCCGTGTCTGCCTCGTAGGATGTAGCCGGGCTTTTGATCCGCCGTGGGTTCCACCCCAGTCGTGCACCAATGACTTTTTCTGTTCGAAAAATGTAAGCTAACACGTGTTTAAAACGGCAAAGGAAAAAAACGCGAGCAAACCAGTAAGTATTTTTTTAAGAGGCGATGGTCTTGCACGAATGGAATACTACTACTGCAAAATGTCGTCGGCATTTTCCAAAATGTTAGGACGTGCCTTTGACATCTTTAAGGACATGATAGCCAATAGAACTTAGAAGTTTTCTACCGTGCTTGGGGGCAAGACAGGAGACTATTATTTTTCAAAATTGTATTTGTGTTTACGACGAGTTTCGGTTTAAAGATTATTTATTTCTCAAAGAACATATACATACAGTTCACTTATATGAGAAATAAAAAAATTGTACTCAAATTTAAGTATCTACTTAGATTTATATTTTAGCTCTAGTGTGCTTACCTATTAGCATAATCATACGTCGTTCACTTACTTAGTACAAAAACACAGTTTCACTACAAAACCTACAATTGCGCTTGTTTTTATACTCATGTTTGTTATAAACCAGTATTTTAAATGAAATTACCTTTAGGCGTTTCTTTTTCCTTTACTTTATTGTTGCGACTTTGTCCACCTCAAAGTTAATTAATAATAAACAACTCTGTGCATCTTTATAAAGAGAGAGGCTCATTAAAAGGGTATAACCTGCGGCAATTAGTAGTTACTAAGCCCACGCAACGAGGAAAGAGGAGAAATCCGTAGAAGAACCAAGGTCCACTACACCAAAGACACCTGAATAAGTCAAATTAATAAAAGGAAGTGCTGTTTAGTTAAATAACTACGAAGAGATTTGAACCCGCAACCTTCTCCTAGATACGGAGATGCTCTAACCAACTAAGCTACGGAGACACTTCCAGACGGAGTGAAGTGAATATTTTTAGGACATCCAAACGGCTCAAAGCGGCGTAGCGCCCCATACAGAAGAAACAATTGTTTTCAATCTGTTCAATGACTAAAGCTACTTTTAGTTCATAGACGAGAGGCGACGCAGCTTATTCAGTTTCTATTTTATTTTCACACTAAAGCAATACAATGATTTTTTATAATATCTATCCCAAAAATTCGACTCTGACGGGATTTGAACCCGCAACCTTCTCCTAGATACTACTCCTAGATAGAAAACAATTGTTTCTTCTGTAGGTGGCGCTACGGCGCTTTGAGCCGTTTGGATGTCCTAAAGATATTCGCTCCGTATGGAAGTATCTCCGTTGCTTAGTTGGTTAGAGCATCTTCGTATCTAGTAGAAGGTTGCGGGTTCAAATCCCGTCGGAGTCAAACTTTTGGGAAGTAATAAAAACGCATTATATTCCTTTAGTGTGGGTTATCACTTTAAAATAAAATAGAAACTACGAAGAGGTACATGAGGTTTGTACTCGTAAGCACCACTTCAATGATAATTATTTGTGTGATGTAGATAATATAGCTATGTAGGAACTTCCCGGAGCGATCGAAAGCAACTGAAAATTAATTACCACGCCATGCAACTATAAGCTGTAGGTAAGTGGTTAATTGACTAGCTTAAATTAACTTCACGTGAAAGCTATCAATTAATTATTGCAATTTGAAAATACCTGCCGAAAGATAACTAATAGAGTGGAGTAGATGTCTCCGCACTTGTTTCTGGCGATTCAACATAATTTAAAAAACCAGAAAAATGCACCATCGTCATCATCATCATCATCTGCTGGACATAGGTCATAGAGCTCCATGACGAACGGTCTTGAGCTTCTATCGACTTCAAGAACAATTGTGAAGGTTGCGGGAAGTCGGTGGATGGACAAGGCTCAAGACCGTTCGTTCTGGAACTCTTTGGGGGAGGCCTATGTCCAGCGGTGGACTTCTAAAACCTGAAATTGCTGATCATTTTTCAAATAATGACTTTTACGGAATTATAATATCTACTTATATCAAGGCATTCATGAAATTGAGCTTTATAGACACGCAGCTTTTATAACTGTACCTAAAGGACTAGCAGCTTTAAAAAGCGTTGTGTGACCGATATCTCAACCAGGTATATATTGCATTGCAAAATCTGTTGAAAATTACCGTTTTACCTGTTTTCAAAATAAATAACTGTTGTTAAAATTCACTAGATACCATAACAAATCTCTCTCAAAAAGTTACTCTGATCGTTTAGTAGAATCACAGGTCTACCTCAGACAGATTTAACTGGAATCGCCCGACGGGTGCCACGAATGGCCAGTTCTGGCAGATAAATTGGGGGTAATTTTATCACCCATCCCTCGCAGAAAGTTCTGGGAAAACTCTAACTCGATAATGTAGACGGAACTTTATAGATACGAGTTTCTTTGTTGTGAGGTAAATATCTGTTCCTTATAATGTTCCAACATTGATGATAAATATCTTGACAAATCTAAGATTTGGGTTTTAGCCTCTGGAGAGATGACATTCGTTCTGGACCGGCACGAGATAGAAACAGATAGAATGAAATGGATGAGGTCTTTATATTTTGTGGTTTTATTATCCAGGGTTAGACCAGCAAAGGATAAATAAAACACACAACATAACAGTGATATTATAAGTTTAATGTAAATCGTATTTTTGTACATGGCCTCCCGCGATGGTTCGCGACCCACCTTCACACTGAGTCTTCACACCAGTGTTAAGGTAGGGAAATTAAATTCCCCGTCTTAAAACCAGTGTGAAAGAAATCCCAGCCTTCATACTAGTGTTAAGGAGGGGAACTCAGTGTAAATGACGAGAAAAGGCTAAAGTCCTAGTGCGGGGACCTCTAGTAACTTGTTCATTGCTATTTGTTAACTTTCGGTAAATAAATTTATTTGTATTTGTATAAAATGGTACGCTAGGGAAAATATATTACTAGCTTTCGCCCGCGGCTTCGCTCGCATGGTACCTGCATAAAAAGTAGCCTATATGCTATTCTAGGTAAAGAACGGCGTGATTGAACAACAAACATCCAAACATCCTCACAAACTTTCACATTTATAATATTATAAAGTAGGACAGGCCCATTTTGACCATGTCTTTATAAGATAAGGCCTTTCTTACACGTACACTCATTCTTACCACTGACTCCTGAAACGTTTTCAACTTACGTCAGGTCATTGTATTCTGTCACTGAAGTAAGAAATGAGAACGCAACAGCAACACCCCTAATACCATAGTGACAGTTTCGAAAGTAGTTTCGAAATTAGTGTTTTATTGAGCTACCCAGCTGATGACCCCTTATGTTCACGATTAGCCAAAGAAAAGCTTACTGCCACGAACTTTATATAAACTTGCTTCAAAGAGAATCCTAATCTAATTTATTCCCGCGCCTCGTCCATTAACGATCCTATCCTCAATACTACTCCCGTTTCGCAAGAAATATGTAGGAACAAATATCACTTAGGCCTTATTATTAGGGGTTATTCCTTCAAACAACCCTGATTACGACATCTTTTGTCTTACATTGGTCTGAAGAATTTGAGTCGAACCGGCCTTTGTTAGTCTTTAGTAAAATATATTTAGATAAATACGGGCACTCATCACAGATTAAAATCTGTTGAAAAGACACAAGTAGGTAATATATGTGTAGGTATTACTCACCTAATATTATTCCTGAGAGGTACACCACCAGCGTGTACTCCAATCGCCTGAACTCCATGTTAAACTTAATCCACTAACTCATTTGAAAATGATCACTATCACACTGAAGCAGCACATATCGCCCATCATCTGAAAAAAAAAAATACCGATATATAGTGATACCCCTTTTATAGTGCTGCTCTGGCAAGAGAAGCAAGCCTAGAATGATTTTGTTTTCTGGTTGTAGAAAAGCTAATTCAAAGAGAGCACAGACGATAACTGCGAAGCGAGCTGCAAAATTATTTGTTTCTAGAATATTTCATCGTAACGTGCTTTTAAGGCTAGGGTCGTATTGAGGCTAGGGTCATATAGCTATAGGGCTATTTGAACCAGGCCTTATTGGTATATGAACATTGCCGATTATAGGCAGGTTTGAATTCCGTTGCTTCGATAATTATGAGTAAATAAAACAAAAAAACTAAGTTAAGCTCCCACTTATTCAATTAAACTCATTTATTTCAGAAAATAATATTACTGAAGATAAGGCTAAAACAAAAAAATATCGAGTGTTGATCTGAACTTTTTTTAACTAGCCTCTATAATTAGAGGACACTACAATTGGTCAGCTAATACACGTAGAATACTGTTGGTGCTACCCCGGTAAGGGGCTTATGCTTGGGCAAAGCTAATATAAACAGAAAACGTCTACTTGAAGACAGGAAGAGAGAGGCTTAAAAAGTAGTAACATACATAGGTACGTGTTTTATGCAGGCAATAACTTATGCTGTGTGTGATAAATTACGCTAGGTAGGTATTAACAGAGGCGGGAACCACGTAAAGTGAAAAATTGAGCGATTTGTTTTAGTGTTGCGGTAACTTTGTTCGTGTGGTGGGAAAATGATGTGAGAACTTAATACAATGGAACGCATAAAGCAGTGTTAGAACCGTTACCTAGGTAGATGTCATAAACAGCGTCAGGTGGAACTTTTTTCTCACAGGATGCTTTATATGGTTCTTGGGATATGTTATAATAGAGTAGGCTTGCTCAGCACCTGTACCATGTTCACTTACTACTCAGCGCTTGAGGAGCTAACTGAGCTGCGGTTTCAGCATAAAATGTTCCTGAAAAAGCCCGTAGAGTTCAATAGGCGACTACTAAATATAAATAAATAAATAATAAATATTCCGGACATATTCACATGGTCAACTGATCACAAACTAGGCATAGCCTGTACTATGGGTACCAGAGACTGATATATATAACAGATAAATATTTAACACCCAGACACAGAACAAACATCTGTGTTTATCTCACAAATAAATGTTTGTCCAGTGCGGGGATCGAACCCGCGACCTCTAGCGCAGAAGGCAGAGTTACAACTAACTGAGCTATGAGGCCAGTCAATATGTAATTTGAGTCCATAAATACCCACGCTCTTATAACTAGAGTTGAATACTAACAACTGATGGTTACTGTACTAACTAAACTTTATCATTAGCGTGGGTGAAGTTTGAGAGCGTTAAAACAGTTCGGAATCATAGTCCGCAGTTCATTCAAATTTCCATGTGCAGACTAAATATTTTCTATGTTATTAGAGTATATTTTCTATGTTTCTAGAGTATATTTTGGGTTGTTTTGATTGTGGCCGGCAAAAATATGGCTAAATTTTTTGATATAGCGATGTGGCCTCCATTTAAAACCTCGTATTGATGTGGCCTCAAGTAAAATACGTGGTCAGGAAGTAAATGGCCTTTCAAAGACAAAATTTGATTTGGGACTCATCAACACCCAATTTTACTTTATTTAGCTGGTTCTCCACATGGCACGGACTCTAAGCCACATCAAGAAATCTTAACAACAAGATTACGCCAACAACAAGAATTATATAAATCTTTGCGGCCACAACATAAACAACCCTATTATCTTGACACTCTGCTTTGACCCAAAGTAAGGACAATAGATACTTTTTCTTTTAACCATATTAGTTACTATAAATTATTGATACCTACATCATCATTTAAAACAAAGGTTTGATAAAAATCACATTTACAGACGTTTAAAAATCACAGTCACATACCAATTCTTATTATTCTGGGTAATTCATACGTAATAAAAATTGATAAAAACTGAACTATGAAGTTCGCTTTTGTTTCCGTAGTAAATACAGATTGGACATACATATTGTGAATGTTTGTATAGATATGTGTTGCTATGATATTTTTTGATTTCGTACTACCAACTTTGGATTATACTTAGGTAGTGACGTATTTGACAATCTCAATGATTTTTGATTCAAATTCGTGTAAAACAGTGCTGGCTGCTTGCATTTGAACGGATATAAGACGTCACAGCTCACAGACCTATGCATACAAGCCTGAGCAATACGTACACAAATATGTCTTCAAAGACAACCCATCAAGTATTTCAAAGCGTATTCGTCCAACGCTTGCACTCAGATAACGTTTGTCAGGGACAGGTTCCGTCTCGAGGGAGATTGACGGTATCTCAAACGTCTTGGAACTAGGACATGACTTACTACCTAAGAAATGCGACACTTTAAAGTCACTAAGTAGTAAAAAAATTACAAAATGCACCAACACATGCCCGGCTGTTTAACGACCAAAGCAGCCAAACAGTCAAATTTCACCGTAAAAGTAAACTAATTGGACCTTGACAGATAAACGAATTATGGTCCCCAGTTGAGTGAAACAGATATCTCATATTTTGCGAAAACTTTTTAGTCAAATAGATTACTACTGAAACACTACAACTACAAACTCAATACGTATTGTATCAACTTACATTACTACTTACACTGTAAAAAAGTCAAATGGATACTTGACATCAATTCCGATCACCTTTTGAGTTTAGATACTCTTGCCCTCATATTTTGCGAAAACATTTCAGTCATTTGACTATCTATTAACTTATTATAACTTTATTTGAGTATCTATTTAGATACTACAATATCTCAAAAGTCTAACGCAAAATACATAGGTATTAGTGTCGATTGTGTTTTTGCAAGTTTATACTAAAAATTGTTACCATCCATGTTATTTCTAGCTATTCGAGAAAGATAGCAACATTTTTTACCACTTACATATATTATACGAAGAAAATAAAGAAGCATACCTACACGTTTGTGTAACATGCGAGGTAATAAGGTAACTTTTTATATCCATCCAGATTCATTCAAATATGCAAAGTAAACATTCCCGCAGCGTCACAAAGACTTGTTGAATACTCTCTGCAAACAACGTGTGCAAAGTATATTCATATTAAACTCATGCCAACTCAGCGGAATCGAAAACTTGTTCCGCAAGATGATTAAAATGGGCTTCCTTTTTATACAAGTTGTTTTATAATATGTATACCATGCCGAAAAGAGCTTATTCTACATCCATCATCACGAAGTTCACTGCTGAACATACGAGTAGGCCTTCTCCAAAGATTGCTACAACGAATGGTCTTGAGCCTTCTCCATTCATCGATTTCCCGCCATTCGAGAACTTTCATTCCCCAACTTTTGTCGGAAAAGATATCTTCAGCTTATTTTAAAAAGTTATTAATAACTTTTGATTTATAATTTTTTGCTAATATTGATTCTTTTTTGTTTATAGAATAAGCCCCTTTCGGGATAGTATACTAGTTATGAAACACGTTGTATTGTGATTCAGATTGTATTATATTATTCGTGACTAGCATTTTTGATATGATATTTTTAGCTGATAAGCCTAAAACAACCTGAGTTTTTACATATTTTTTTTATGTATGGCACATTATAAAACAATTATTCTCGAAAATTATCGATTTATGTAAATTGTTTTAAAATCGTCCAATTAGAGCTCGAATATTATCTACACTTACAGTCACTTAAAGGCAGACGTTTTTTTTATAAATAAAACAGAAAAAATATGTGTGTAATTTTCAGTAATGTGTATTGATTGAAGTGGTCCTATGTTTAGCAGACGTAAAAATATACGGCGGCGTTTAGCGTTTATGTTGTCGTTCGAACAAAAACGATTGAAACAGATATAATAAAAATGGGAAGCTAGAAACAGATACAGATCTGCATAAGATTTTATTTTCTTTAAAGGATCATGCAATGAACGTACATGTCAGTTATTATAACTACTGCGGTTGTTATCGTTTCTCTACATTTTTCGTTCTTAGTTTTTGTACCGAAATAAAAGTTATTTTGATTTGATTTTGATGTATTTTATTAATACTAAATAATATTATTATAACAAATAAACACAAATAATACGCTGAGATCACCAAGTCAAATTATTGATAGTTGCTCCATGAGGAATAGTATTGATGCTTGGTACGGCGGTCCCAAATTGGCCGCTGCAGAAAAAACCTGGCTACATGGGGTTTAATTGACTCGTCCAGAGTACAGTGCGAGTGCGGAGCCCCGGTACAGGACATGCGGCACCTGCTTTCCTGTCCTCTGTGCACGGCCACCTGCACTTGCGAGGACCTAAATGAGGCAACGGAAAGGGCCATCGAGGTTGCTACATATTGGTTGAGTAGAGTTTGAAAGAGTCCTTGACTTGAGAAGAAGAAGAAGACGGCGGGGGCTCTTCAAATCGTGCTCAAGCGCTCAAAAATTGGTGTTCAACGTGGAGAACCCAGAACTTTCTTGAGATAATTGTGAAAAGGACTCAAAATTGAAAGCATAAAATATATTTCGCCGAAAGACTTGGTTAAAACGTGCGGAGCTAACTAAGCCGCGAGTTACTTCGCGATGTATTTTTCATCGATTTGAGCGCACATAAATTATTTGCATAGAAAAATCCACATGCGCACGGCCGGGACTTGACCCTGGACATTCAGATCAAAAGTCGAGGTACCTTCCGCTATGCCATCACGGCTCACTGATATTTTGCTATAAACACAATGTCAATTTGATATCAATGTGAGATGAGATGTCAACTTACCGTCTGTCTGGGTGAAAATTAGTTCTAAGGAGAAGGTTACAGGTTCAAATCCCGTCAGAGTCAATTTTTTTCTAGATATTATAAAAATCATAGTACTTTCTTGGTATGGGTTATCATCACTACCTATAAAAACAAAATATTCAGTCGATAATTTCAACCTAATTCTTCAGTTGGTAGTACTTAATTGAAAAACTTCTTGGTAGTAACAACATAATTAGGAAAGTTAGCTGTAGACAGCTTGATCGTCTTGTACATCATAATATCGTGTTTGTAGAGAAGATGAGAGTTCGAATAGAGTTTAACCTTACTACTGTTTTAATGCCCGATAAATTATAATCTCGTCTATATACTTAAATTTTGTATTACTTTTGCCCGACTTCTATCACCGTCCTGTGTCTTTCACTACCAGTTATACAGATTTATTTCTACCAAAGTGTCTTAGACTTCTTTCTTCTTCTGAATGTCATGTGACTTGTTTTGTTTTATAGACTCCAATTGAGTCCAATAATTCACGATAGTAGATTACGATATGATAGTAAAAGTCAAATATTAGCCAATGACAAGGGCAATGCTTGAAATATTTTAATTTCGATTGTCTATTTGACATTTGCTATCGTATCGTAACCGTAACGTTATCGCGCATACGTAATTATTCGTGCTTGGACCACAGACTATGAAGTGCACACGTCTACACTAGGATGGGAACACGAGACATCCCGCGATTATCCTACCACACTTGGGCGTATCCAAATCCTGCTTACTCATTCCTTCAAACACTTATCACTTGGGTACAAAGGTGATTTTCCCATGAATTCACGTCTTTTTGTGGGTGGACAGATGTAGCGAATAATGAAGATTTAACGTCTGTGCCTATGTTTGGTTTGATTGATGGAGCATGCTTGATCATCAATCTTAATTGCGTGGTGGGTGACGGACAATCCGTCGACAGGATAAATGCATTTTTTGTGTGAGTACTCATGGAAAATTACACTGGCTACCTTAACAGAAAACTACGTGCAACATAAAATATAGGAACAGTACAGAAGATGATCTCATTATTAGATTTGCTTTAATTTTAAATCGGTTGTAATGAAAACTGTTCTGTTACCCATCAAATCAAACAAATGCATCATGCTTTTGGTAAATACAAGATACATAAATCAAATAAACATGAGAATACAAAACTGGCTTCGTTAAATAAATGAAACAATATTGCAATTAATTAATAACTCTATATGTTACATTGTTTGTAGATACACTTGTTAATACAATACCTACACTTGTTTAGTATTTTATAGATGCCGGGTTAAATGTTAGGTATAATTTGCATGTTAAATATAGTGTCTTTTGCAAGGTTTTTGTAACTATTGGAAAAAAGAAAACCAATGTGAAAAAAAATCCCTGTGATTTTTTACACCCTTTCTAGAGATCATTTTGGAAAATACTGGAATACATAATTCCTTATTGTGGTGAAAAGTATTTAACTATCTCTATATGTAGTACTATTCCGCTAATCTATTCCTCATAAGCTCAACAAAATGCAGACGCGGGCACCTACCACACCGCCCGCAATAAGAAGCCATCCAAAGCTTACTTACGTGCAGCAGGCCTCACAATCCACACAATAAAACTTAATATGAATTCGCTTGATAAAAATTGACTTGCTGTGTACACAAGTACAGTACACAAGTAAGTAGCAAGTCAATTCTTCCTGATGATGCTTCGTAGAGAGGCGAAGCAAGTGTCGAATAGGAATAGATTAGCGGAATAGTACTACATATTTGTTTGTCTATTTAATAACAGCCAATAGCTAAGTTAAAAGTCTACTTTTCAGGAACAAAGTACTTCGGAACAAGTATTCGTAATTTATTCAAAGCAGATCGTTTATTTCCCATGAGAATGCTATTTCTGACCGAAAATGTGAATGACCATTGGCATTGCCTCCAATTTGTAAGATTCATCATCATCATTTCAGCCGTTCGACGTCCACTGCTGAACATGGCCTCCCCCACAGACAGAGCAAACTGCTTATCATGTGGGGGGATTTGCCCATACTCACCACGCTGGGCATGCGGGTTGGCGAGCGCAGATAGAGCTATCGTTGTTAAAATGAGGGACGCTGCTGCCCATCCCCTAGCTTTTTTCCCTTAGTCGCCTCTTACGACATCCGCGGATAGGTAGATATGGAGGGGCGTATTCTTCAGCCGGAGCCACCACGGCCCATTTGTAAGATTAGTTTTAATAAAAAGAATTGACTCAGCCGTAACCAAAAAACTGATATTTTCTCATATTCATTTAGGGCCCTGGGCCATCATAAACACAACGTTGTAGGAATATTTTCCGATTTTAGTTTTATTTAAAAAACAATGCTATAGCTATAGCGTTATAGCTAGATGCCAATGCGCCGATATGAGTATGTAGATAGTTTGTCTATAGCTTTGTACGTATTAAATCCACAGCTCGGTCCATCTTCACTCTACACTGAAAGGGGCTAAAGCTGTGGCGGTCGAGAGTAGCACCTACCACGAGCACTCTATTTGAAGTCTACATGATTAATGATTCTCTATTTACTGTAGTCGGTAAAAAGAAACGGAAATCATTATTTGTATCTATCAACAAACCACAAGTTAATGTCGGAATGAACTTGGAAGAAATTTTAAAAAGTATTATGAACTATCATCATCATTTGAGCTGTAGGACGTCCACTGCTGAACATGGCTTCACATAGATTCCTGAGCGAGATCCTATCATATGGAGGGGATTTGCCCAGACTCACCACGTTGGGCATGCGGTTTGGCGAGTGCAGCTTTCTGCACTCGCAATCAATGTGAAAATAGGGGACGCTGCTGCCCATCCCCTAGTTTTTCTCCCTTAGTCCCTTCTTACAACATCCTAGGGTAGGTAGATATGGAGGGGCCTATTTTTCAGCCGGGCCTTTACGGTCCAGTGTGAACTAGACCCAAATTAAAGCCAAGAACACTTGCGAGTGATAACCATCCAAGCTGATAAACGCCCAGCCTACGTTGTAATTTCAGTGACCATAATTTTAGTATTTTGTTTCATTATTTCTTAATAATAGGAACCTAAATACCTTCATAATTGGGCAGTTTGTAAACCGACTAGTCTGAAACGCTAAACGCTGCTAATGCCTACCTCTTTATACAAATACTTAGCAATTTTACTTAAAATGACATTCATGACATCCGTCGTTTATGTTAAGGTGTAAAATGCTAAAATCATCACCATCAACATCATCCATAAAAGACGATCAAGTAGCGTCCGTTATCAAAGCGCCACTTACTAAAGTGGCTAGTAAGGCCAAGACACGACGACCATAGTACTGCTGAACATACTAATGTGGATTCAAGATTTTTTTGAGCTTTCGAAAAACAAAATTCGACTCGTTATCGGAATGTAACGTTATATTGTAAGGTAGTATAAGTCTATCGATACCGATCGGTTTAATATAGGAAGCGGGCATTCGCTTCTGTTCTGTGGGAGCCACAATTAATACGAGTCCGTTGGAAGCGCAGTGTCTTGGTGACGTAGCTCACGCGTTGGTAATTCATACACTGAGGGTGAGGCCTCAGGGTTTGCCATCGACACAACATCTAGTTATGATTGTAAGAAATAATGAATTTACGAATAATGGGGCTTTATAGCCCGGTTACAAAACATATTAATACTTGTAAACTAGTAAAGATTACTTAACTGTGACAAATTTCCGTGTAATTTCAGTACATAGCTACTATTTTTTATCACGTTTCAGCTACTCTTAATTAGCGGTGCAGACGGTACGAGGTGGGGACACTGGACACTAACAAAAATGACCACTTCAGAGCTACATAATTACTAAAGGGAACCGTAGGTATAGAAAAAATCTTTATGATTAGTTTCGATAGATCTATAACGATACATACCACGATTGGGTATGCAATCCAGAAAAATATCACACTTAACCTGTTTAAGAGGTATCTCGGAAAACCTATTTCTCAAAGGTTTTGAATTCATATATTAGTAGGCGTCTTATATAATACCGTACAATTTCAGCACGATAGCAATAGTAGTCTGCGAGTCGAACGGCTATCAACATTGGACAGACAAACATGACGAAACCATAAGGGTTCCTAGTTGGACTTCGTAACCCTAAAAAAAGAGTAATATTTCAAGTCAAGCGCTTGTACCCACGCACAGTAAATGCTTTCGAAGTCAGTCTGTCTGGCTTACGTACAATTTATGGAAAATTTAGCAGTATTTACTACACTTTTCTGTACATGTCCTAAAGCTACGTAAATTCCAAGTAGTATAGTATACTATAGCACGTTTTTTTCCATATGAAAATAGCAAACTATCCCAAATAGGTCGAGGCGATAAAGTAGGCAATCTTTAAGAAGCAAGAGCATCGCACGAATGATGGGTCAGGCATGTCTTGAATATACAACCACCGAAAAAAAGAAAAAAATGCTAGGAAACGGGAAAAAGGACCGAGAAATCCCAGTGGTATTAGCAAAAGTGTCCAATTGTTTTTCATGTGAAAATAAAGCTAATCTTATGAGGTTGGGATGAATGAAAAACAAAATAAAGTACGTTAACAATACACCCATATTTTCAGGTAACTGTTGAGTCCAAATCGATATCAATAGTATCAAACAACCTAACCTAAATGAACGCTAAAATACTTTATTGTTCTGAAAACATTGTTGAATTTTAGAGACATCTTCAGGATGTTATTGGTGATCCTTGTTGTTTTATTTAACAAGCTAGTAAGAGTCATAAAAATATATTACCAGCAATTGCATATCCGCGTCGAAGAAATCCAAAACAAGCAATCCATTAAAATTGTATCTAAAGTCTGTTCAACTTCACAGTAATAAAAGTTCAACGGTTTAATAAATGTAATCGCCGAAGTAGGAATTATTGCACAGAACCACCATTTACTCTGAGTTGCAATAACGACCTGTTGAAAATGGATGTTGCGTCTCTTTCTGTTTTGTTCCACGGGTATATTGCGTCTCGCTTGTTGCGTGGAGGGGTTCGCACGAGGCGTCCGCGCGGCTTCGCACCATGCTCCTCACTGGGCGATCCATAGCGTTTGTACACCCCCGCTCTTGAGTAAGTAGGGCGGTAAATAGCTACGGACACCTGCCGTACAATGACGCACGCACCACATAATAACATTATCTCGCCGTATAAAAATCCAACTAAACTAAAAATATACGGGTCAGAATATAATGTCATCACAATAGAAAATAAACCAAACCAGCTAGATAAGCTCCAGAGATGATCCCTGCAAAATGAAATAACTCAAAACTCATCAGAAGATTTTCACCATCGATCGTCCGATATTTGTACTTTGACAGTTTCTTATAAAAGGTAGGATATGTTGTTGTGCTTTCACGCATGCCGGAAGGACCCGCCTGCAAGTTTGAAGATGACAGCTGTCAATTTGAATAGATCATTTTTGAATAGGGTTCCCTCCTAAATTACCTCATAATAAGATGATATAGCCAAATATAGCGTAATATTCTAGCTGATATTGGGAGAAGACTTTTAATATTTGTATATAATTTTTCAAAACAGAATTAAAGAAGGTGATTCATAACATGTGTATACATCCCGAAAGGGTATTCTATCAACAAAAAGAAATAATATTACGTGAAAAAAATTATTTTCATTTTATATTTTTGTATTTTGTTTCACAAACTATCAAATTCGCTCTTTTTGGTATTTTTATCATCTTTAGAACTTACCTACAAGAACTTTGAAATCAAGATTGCTACCTAAAACAGCTGTATCATTAAGTTTGACCTGATTTGATCCTAAAACAGCTGATTTTCCCATAGAGTTTTTTTAATGAAATCGAATTTCCAAAAGTCCTGGACCAACTTTATTTCCAATTGATTGTAGAATAAGCCCCTTTCGGGATAGCATACATATTGTGAATCAACTTACATAACATACCTAAAAAAAATACCTATTCTAAATATTAAAAGTGAGTTAGTTGTTGTATGCCGTAATACACCTGAATCAGTTTTTATTGAATTTGGTAAAGTGATAGTGATGATCTTTACTGACTCTACTTTTTTGGTTTTAGCAAAGCTGTAAGGATTTAGGTACGCATGAATAATTTACAATAGCGTGTCGCTTACGATACGATAGCAAATGTCAATTATAAGCCAATCTAAATAAATTAAAAATCAAGCATCTGCGATACTGTGGCTAATATTAGTTTTTCACTATCGTTTAGTAATCGCTATCTTGAATTATTCGTGGTTGGACCACTGCAGGTAGGTTCTGAAAAAAGTTTTTGTGTAACAAGGTAGGTACTCGTATATAAATGTTTATTCAGCGCGGATGCAGCCACACGAAAAATGCGCGGTGAACACTAGAACAAAGAATGCCCTTCGCAAATATAAAGAGGGCATTTAATTGCATTGCTGAAGCTCGCAGGTATCTCGCCTCTAATTAAAATATACGGATCAGAGTGCAAACCGTATCTAACAGTGTAAAGACGCTCATACACGGTCAATTTGATTGCTCTATCCAGGGAAACTCCGTGTCATTTTGACGTTACGACACACCAAGCACATCAATTACCAATAAGATATATTTTACAAAAACTAAAAACCGACTTTAAATTCCTGAATATTTACAAGATCAATATCAAGCTCTTTTTTTGTTATCAACCTCTTTGCGTCTGAGGATGACACTGGCCACCTAAAAAAGTAAGTATGACATCCATTCATCATCAATAATAAGTAATAACTCTTAAGGTACTGACTGACTGACTGTCAATCAAACGTAGTGGTTTTATTCTCTTTGAAAATCAACGCAGAGCCTAACCAAAATCCTAAGAGTATGAAATTTGCAGAGTAGCGTAACGTATGGGTGCACAGAAAGGAATTCCCGAAACACAGCCCTAAGTTTAAAGTTTATATAAAAATAGCAGCAACCGAACGAAGTCGCGGGAATTACCATACCATACCACAGTCGACAAATAAAAATTCGGCAAGTTGTGATTTCAAGAGATGATGACGTTTTTTTAAGTTTTACGGGACAAGTTGCAATCCCTCAGGAATTAAATTAAAATGGGACCACCCCGGGATCATACTCTATACATCAGCGAAAGAATCATCAAAATCGGGTTACTATTGGCGGAGATATCGAGTAAAATACACACAAAAAAATATATAAAAAAAAACAGCCGACTTGAGAACCTCCTCCTTTTGGAAGTCGGTTAAAAATGATTTCGTTGAAAGCATTTCGTAGCCCCAATCGTGTTGTTGGCCCAGTGGGTTGGGACGGGGATTTTCGGGACAAACAGTTCCAACCTTGGTTTAAAAGTTAAATTGAGTTGCTGAGATATCTATCTATAAAAGGTTGCTCCACTCTGTTTCCATTCAATTGTTCCATTTTGACATCCGGCAAAAATATTAATGTTGACCGTGTAGGACTCCCTCCACCGGCTTATGTACTCAAGAGAGCGTGAACGCCTTGACTCAATCTTATGATACAATATGTTCAGATATAACGCCTCAGTAGCGTAGTGGGCGAGTGCTCGTCTGAGACGCAAAGGGAACGGGTTCGATTTCCTCTACGGAACAAATGTTCACATTATCTGGAAATATTTTTCCGGGTCTGGGTGTTGTGGTACCATGGTACTCGTAGTTTCTGATATCCAAAACACAGGGAATCCTAGTGTGAGGTCAGGACTATGTATGTGGCTGTTGGGTGCTATGATAATTATTATTCCAACCAAACCTCGTGGTAGATGTAGAATTAGGGAGGTCTACCTCTACGTGTTCCAATGTTATAAGAAATGTAAAAGCTCTCATCATCGCAATTACGACAACCTTGGATAGAGCTTACTGGCGCCGAAGTACCGGTTAGGCCCCCTTGTCATAAGAAAAGGATATTCTATAGGTCTCATAACTATTACTCATCATCGACTTCACCTACTGCTGGGATGGTCTCTCCTTGCTTTTATCATACATGGCATTGCTAAGCAGAAGTTAAAATTACCGACTTTAAATTTGTAAATGTCAGTTAACGTTGTCACAGACATAGCGCCCCAGTGGTGGATCACCATCAGCAATGTGAGTTTATGCCAAATGTTCAGACATGTCTCTGACTATTCCCCTGAGATATCTTCTAGGATCTGATCACCTGGAGATCTACTATTCATGGCAATAAAAGTCTTGGGACTTTTAATTTTGTATTTAACTCATATCTATCCATTTTAAATAGTCAGCTCTAAATAGCATTAATTTGATTTATGTTATAGGTTGAATGATTTGAGGTTTATTAATTTGTAAGTACACACACTAGGTTATAATTATCATCTTTTTTACCTAAGACACAGGTAATAAATAAAGATTTAATGTTTATTTATTATCGTCTCGCCTTGTGGCATCAGGCCATTTGTATAGGGGCGAGGTAATGCCGATCTGGTGCTAGAATGATATGTGTGTGACAACAATTACCCGGAAATGGTTGATAATAGACGCATCGCATGTCACAGCACTTTTGTCCAGTCACCAGTTAATTTTGTCATTGAAATAACATTTCAATTCAAGCAGAAACACACAATTAGAGTAATAGTAAAAATTTTACCTTTTATGTATAATTGGCAATAAAGTTAATTAGTTCTACGAAATTTGAACATACAATTATTTTGAAAAACACTACGCAAAATACAGCTGTTTTGGAGTCAATTAGGTACGTAGGTAGCTGTTTTAGGTGTCAATGTTGATGTTGAACTTGTCGTATGTTTAATAATTCGTTATAAAATTGATAAAAAGCCTAAAAAACAGATGATTTCGTTGTTTTTATCTATTCTTAATTTTTTGTTCATAGAATAAGCCCCTTTCGAGATAATATACTAGTAACAAAACACGTTGTTGCTTCTCCGAAGTTTCATAAATAATTTTTTATAACGCGAGTTCCTTGGAAAAGCAATCTTGCAGATAGCAAATACCGATTAAACTAAGAGTAGTCATCTCTATCTGAAAACACATAAAGTGGATATTGCTTCTGCTATACTGTGCTATGATATCAAAGTATTAGATAAGGCATACCTTGATGTACACCTATAACTTTGTTACTATGATATGAGTATAGACAATTTATATTTATAGCTAGTTGAAGAACCTGTAGGGAGTGGGAGTACGGGTAGGGAGTGGGAGTAGGGCAGCTTTGTGGATGTTGGCAGACAAATCTATCAAATCAGTGCTTTCTTCAAGCCTCTTATGGCCCCTCTTAACGTTCGACAAAGTAGGGTAAATGCGCCTGTATAACATTAATATTTATAGCTTAGGCTTTGTTGACGGACACACAAAAGAACATACATACATATACACTCGAAACACATTACCCTCCTTCTCGGCAGTCGGATAATAACTGCATTTTCTTTGTGAAATAAATGTGTAAGTATATTTTTTTGGCTAAAAATACATGTTGTGCTGACCACACATGACGTGGGATAAGGGCAGGAAGATGATGATGATTTTTTGGGTAAAAATAATATTTGTGTTTCTATTTTCAGCCATTTTTATCCCACTGCTGGGCAAAGGCCTCCCCCCATTCCCTCCACACTTCACGATCCTGTGCAACGTCAACCCAGTCTATCAGAAATCGGTCGAGTTCATCCTGCCATCTGCGTCTCGGTCTGCCGCGTCACCTTCTCGTTGGGTCGGGGCGCCACTCGGTGGCTATCTTTTCCCACAACTCTTCGGGCATGCGGCAGACATGGCCAGCCCAGTCCCACTTCACTTTAGCGGCCTTTGAAGCTACATCTGCGATTCGGGTCTGTGAGCGCGGTCTGTGAGGTCTGTGGGCAAAAAATACAGCTCTTTAAAATAGTTTATTCAGGTTTGGTGCCGTGCCTATCATCATAACGACGTGACCTTTACAAGATGATAAGGATACTGAATAGTTTATTCGCCACAAGGATTCGGTTACCTTTTTCTATTGAATTGGTGTTTTTAACGAGATGTAGGTACTCCACACGTATCATATTTCAGATGATCCACAAGTTATGGTAATGAGGATGGAATTCTTATTCAAAGCAGAATGTTTTGGTCTGCAATTTTGATATAAAGCTATTTTGGAATGTTGAACATCTTTTGCGGGGCGAATTTAGATTCTTATTTGTATTTTACTTACTACTATTTTGGAGATATTTTACAAATCAAATCAAATCAAATTTTTATAATTATGTTGTTACAATGGGATGTTGTGTATAAACTTTTTTTTCAAACATAAACCCTGTTAGGGCACAGCAATATTACAAATATTACCTACCACGCTAGTAGTTATAATTTATCTAAATAATATTTTAATTATGACTGACAAAAAAAAAACAGGTTTAATAAAGTAATTCAGTAATTCATGTATTGTTTGTGAATCAAGTACATTTAACAGTCAGTTCATAGGACTAGTCTAGATCGCTAGATTCTGCCACTTGGACGTACAAACATTTAATTAACATTTCAATTATTAAAGCATGCATTAATTTAGTTACTATCTGTCTTTATTAACTCGTCAAAAATTAATATATATCAAATAGAGGATCAAAAAGATCTATCAGACGTATTATTTTACCGATGACTGTCGGCGAACCTATCGTGTATCGTGTGTATGGTGATTGATGATTTTTCTTCATCTGGTGAAGATAAATCGTATGACATAATCACGTGACATCAGCGTTTGTACGTTGCATCTATGGGTTGCGTTCATACGCACCAAGGTACACCATATGGTATAAACGGCTCATACTACGGCTAAACATACGAGTGGAAAGGCGGAAATGGCGATATATGTATAAGTTCCTTGTCAGATTTCAGAACACTAAAAACTACATAACGGTTCATTGTATTATTTCAGACAGTGGCCTGGAGAACATGCATGGAAAGGATTTATTAAGTATTTTATGGAAAAACATTAATTTTATTCAAGGTGGGTAACTCCAAGACGCCTACTCACGTATTAATGGTTTGTATTTTCAGCTGACAACCTATTTCGATGACTGAAAACATTTTGCTTCAGCCTTTCATATGAATGTGAGGGACTCATCCCATGACCGCATTTCACACAGACGTTTCACGTTGATGAACGCAAGTTTTAATGTGAAAATAGCTTTCTAATTGAAATCACACTAGAAACTAAATATACTGCTACTGCTCGGTCCACATACTAACGGATTCGAACTAAGATCAAATTAAATTAATCAGATTATTTTCATTATCTCAAGCACTTTGCAGCATAAATCTACTCAAACATTAGATTTCAAGCCACCGAAAACTATTTTGATGAAAGTACACTAAGAAAAGCATAAGGATAATTAAATCGTCACTGTGTGACGTTTTATTTCCGACGGTTCCTTGAAAACTCCTAAAATGATTAGCTACGACTTATCGATAACCGATTCCCATTACCTTCTAAATAAGTGAACACTACTTACGAATTATGTCAGCGTAAAACTGGAAGCTCGCAACGTCGTCGTGTTCGCGGGCTCGTCTCCGCTCCAGGGCGCTGGAAAATTTCAATAATCCAATATTTTATGTCGAAGGAACATGGAAGCCAAGTTTGCATACACTGTTATTGGACGGTTTTGGTGTTCCGCAAAACGAACAGAATAAAAAACCTACTGGAAATAACATTAGCTAGGTACTTATTTCTTCTTTGGGTTGCACTGCACTAGACCAATGACACCCATGAATCCAATTATACAGGAAGGCAATAGAGGAATATTTAAAATGACAAATTGACAAAAATTACCATAACTTATATTAGGGCACTTATTCATTTAGGCAGAAAACTAAATACATTGCTTAATCAAGAAACTGGCAATTCAGAAGACTTTTTTAGGGTTAGCAAGTCATTAAAATAAACTAGCTCGGACATAACAAAAAAGACAGCAAAAAAGTTATCAAAGTACCTACTGGACCATTGTTACAAAAAATAAAGGTACTTGTCGATTTTTTCCCCATCCTCATAACCATGGGTTCAGGATTATGAGGAGACTAATCCATCACCGTCGGAGGCAGCTCATCTCGTTAGCATAATGAATTAACGCCACTTGACAATTTGCATGTTCTTGTGATGCTAAGTAGGGTTGAGATTAAGGACACCATAAATACATGTTTTATAGAAAAATTGTGTCCTTTTGTTTTTCTCTTGACGCCCACAAGCCGCTTAATTGGCCGTGTTCCCACACGGCCAATTAAAATTGCTTCGTTCATGGCAATTTCTAACGGCTTATTTTACATCCAATTGGCATGAAGGTTTCTTTTCTACGACTATTGAAAAAACTTTGCTGTTTTGGGGTCAAATCAGTTCATCCGTTTTAGGTAGTAGTCTTAATGTCGAACTTCTATTAATATTTTACTACGCTTTTATTTTGAGATTACTACCAAGAAATTAGTAAAGTAGCTAGTATCATTTTATGCCTGTAATACGAGCATAATACTGCCAAAGTAATTTTTCAATTAAATATCAAAAGAATGCTCTGAATAGAGTCGCTTGTATTAAGGCATATTACAGAAATCCCGAAAATACTCTCCGTTTCTTGCTTACTTAAAAACCACTAACTTTCTCTAAGCAAATTTACACATTAACCTGGATATGTAATCAAAGTCAAAGTCAAAAGACATTTATTTCAATAAAATCTCAAGGATCACTTTGAAACGTCTTAGAAACTAGGTTAAGCTAAGCTAATCTTCTTGAAGACCGCCATTTTACTATATTAATGAATACATGAGTTGTTCATTTGCTGATCTGCAAACGGAGAATAATAATTTGTAAGATTTGATATGCCAATAACGATAGGTATGTTTAAAATAAAGGTATCCTAAAGACTCTTATTTTCAATTATTTTGGCTTTCAAAAGATTTGACAAACTTTGTGTAGGCATTGTATTGTACAAGGAGGTTTGTCTACGCGTCTTGTGATTTAAAGGGTTATTAGAGGTCAACCCTCAAGGGACTTTAAACGAAAATTTATTATTCTACCTTCTTGAGCGTTCATTGTAAAGTTAATTAGGAGTGGTTTTAGTAGTAAGTACTTATAGTAAGGCCTTATTGCATCTTATCTATATGATTACAGAGTCAGGTATCAAGTACTTTTTACTCATTTATTAAAGGAGTTTGTCTGTCTGTCTATGTCACAGGCACTACGCCTGCGACATTATTTAGATTTGGTTGGCCGTGGTGGCCCTGGCTGAAAAATAAGCGCCTTTATTTGAACAATAATGAACATGTTACCGTACCTACATTCAATGCCGATTCGTTCAACTTGACTAGGGGATCATATTCGCTTCGCTTACTGGACTAATAAAATTGTAGATATTGCAGTTTACAACTAGTTAGATCCAGCTAAAAGCAAACTCTTAACAACTCGGCCAAAGATGATTTCAAAGGACGATACGGCAAAGTTTCGACAATATCGCGTACCTACCTGTAGCCATTGTAATCTATTTGTGGCGTAGATAAGAAGCACAAACTTTTGGGCAAAGGTGGCGTCCACTAAATTTTAACCAGCTAAGTTGAATGAAACATAATATATCTTTAGGCATGATTAGATTCATCTCGTTTATCTTAAAATAGGTAATGTACCTATAGACCTTTATTAAGAATTGTAACCGAATTCGTTCTTAGAAGTAGTATACGAATTACTTATCTAGATATTGATTTATTTGACATTAGGTCGAAAATGGCGTGCACTGCTATTTAAAATGGCATTGGACGATCGGTATACGCTTTGCTGGTATTCTTACCGTGGTATTCTTTGTCATAAAATGTTTTCAGTCCACTCACATTGACTAAAAAGCCTGTCAAATTTAATTCCCTCAAAATTTTATTCATAATGATTAATAATACGATCCTTAATCTTGTTAGAAAATTTGCAAATATGAATCAATTGCCTGTCTGAGACGTAAGTTTCTGATAACCATGACACAGGTAACCCTAGTGTGGGGTCAGGATGCGCGTGTTATTTATTTCATATTTATCTATATTTATAATTATGTTACATCAGTTGCTACACAAAAATAATGCAAAAAAACACACGTCTAAAATACAGGGGTCTATTTTGTATAATTTAGAAATCTGATTATCTGATTCATACTAGAATTATTTCGCGGTTCGTGCTAACGTACAAACTTGAATACTTTCAAAACACGCAAATGAATGAAAATGCGTAAACCACGAAGTCAATATTTCGTTAAGCTTTCCACTGCTTGGAGTTGTGAAGATCAATTTAAGAGGGCCTTTTACATTGGGCTTCTGAATTCCCAACAGGGCTTGTTTGCCTTTTACTGCTTGCCATGAATCAATGAATCGGGAACTCGTATGCTCACTCTGAAAGTGCTTTAAGTGGTTGCTGATGATTCGCTTCTTCCACAGAAAATACATGCAATCTTATTGCCTGAAATATTTTACGACTAGTGGAAACCCGTGATTATCGTTTGCTTGATGTTATATTCATAAAAACTTTAACCCCCGCTGCATGGGGGGTTGATTTTCGGAAATTTATTTCTTAGTGCACTTCTACACTACATTAATAGCTACCCTTCAAATGTATTATTCATAGGAGGGTTTAAGCCGTGATCAAACGGCTTGCGATATGTTAACTAAAATTCGTTTCTAAATTATCCTTTCGTCAACAGAATAAAGTACCTAAATTTTGAGTGCTTGCGACATAGTTGAGCGCTGTCGCACACCCTTAAATGTCAAATTCGAAATTGATTTTGATCATTAGACGTAAGGTTCATTCTGAAATAAACTTTGAACATATTTTGGATGACATACAGCATGCCGTTTGAACACCGCTTTTGGCTGTGCGTTGATTGTCATTCAGTCAGTCAGTAACGAAAGAGTTTCGTGTATTTTGATGATTGAAATTATAGGGCAATTACATGTTCTTTATCAATATGTTTAGAGGTTTCTTCTGTCACTTTCTTCAGATATCACGTATTATTAGGAAACCTAAATAAATCTAATAAGAAAGACAGTATTATTTATTACATCTCCACAACAATACAACGACGACAATGCTCAAGGCATTATACTTCGTATAAATGTATCGTCAAAGGATCGTGCCGCTTTCAATGAGGAAGGTTATGAATCACTTTCAAGTTCAGGTAAATTATAGCTTTTCTACTGAAATAAGTGACAGACCTTCTGAAAGGTTCATTCTGAAATAAACTTTGAACATATTTTGGATGACATACAGCATGCCGTTTGAACACCGCTTTTGGCTGTGCGTTGATTGTCATTCTGTCAGTCAGTAACGAAAGAGTTTTGTGTATTTTGATGATTGAAATTATAGGGCAATTACATGTTCTTTATCAATATGTTTAGAGGTTTCTTCTGTCACTTTCTTCAGATATCACGTATTATTAGGAAACCTAAATAAATCTAATAAGAAAGACAGTATTATTTATTACATCTCCACAACAATACAACGACGACAATGCTCAAGGCATTATACTTCGTATAAATGTATCGTCAAAGGATCGTGCCGCTTTCAATGAGGAAGGTTATGAATCACTTTCAAGTTCAGGTAAATTATAGCTTTTCTACTGAAATAAGTGACAGACCTTCTTTCCAATTATTGTATGGAAATTGAAGTACAGTAACAGTACAATGATTGTGCTAGTAGATATAAAAAAATTACACGTAAAACCTACGCATGTGTGCGTCATAAAATTTCTTTGCACATGACTGACGTGCATTTTGTTTGACAGGTTGAGTAGCTATGGTTATTAAGGCATTTTTAAGAAGCACCTTTCTTTAAAAAATACATGGATATCCCTAATTTAAGAAAGTGCTTTCACAAAAAAAGTCCGCCTTCTTCGAACTTGGTGTCAGTTTTTTTTAGTTTTTAAAAGAAATTATTATAATATTGATGGAGCGTTAGAGGGACGTGGCAGGTCGTTTGGCTTTGTGATTAAGTTTTTGCACTTAAACCGAAATTGATGACTGAGCACCATCTGTTACGTCATAAAAATGATATTAGTGCGTAGTTCCATCGACATTAACCAATTATTAAAGAACTAGTTGGATTTATTAGAAAAGCTTATCTCGAAGAATTATCGTAGGTATGTTTTTATTTTATAATCATCTAAAAAAAATTTGGTGTCATAACCGATTCTGAATACTCCGTAACGGATGGTCCAATTACAATGTTTTTGCGCTTTTATGTAGAGAGTGGTCACATAAAAATTTAAAAAACTACGCAATCACCATTAAAATCTCCATACTTTTCACAATAAATACGCTATAGTGATTGCGAATACCGATTAGAAATCGACTATCGTCCTCTAATCTTGAAGAAGCTACTACCTTCCTCAAGATTAAAGGACTTCCACTTAAAGCAGTTATGAAATTATAAGGTCATCACCTTATAATTTAATAAATGCTGCATTGCGAATGTCTTAAATATAGGCATATACATTTTCACAGTTTTATTTTATTTGTGACTGACCTCATAGCTCAGTTGGTAGTAACTCTGCCTTCTGCGCTAGAGGTCGCGGGTTCGATTCCCGCACTGGACAAACATTTGTGACTAACACAGATGTTTGTTCTGTGTCTGGGTGTTAAATATATATCTATTATGTATTTCAGTCTCTGGTACCCATAGTACAGGTTATGCCTAGTTTGGGATCAGTTGACCGTGTGTGATATGTCCGGAATATTTATTATTTATTTATTTATTTGTTGAAAGTACGCAAACATTATGTATATTACCAATTACATAAAATCGGGTAAAAAAAGTTCTAGTGTGCTCAAAATAGCGTACATCCATAGTATTAAGACTTGCTTTTACGTGGCTCCCTTGTACCTACTCTTAGATAAGCGAAGGGTGACGTGTGTAATTTTATTTACCATAGAAATGTTGCATAGCGACTGTTGCTTAAGCTGTGTACAGGTAAAGGTGTTCGGAGGTAATAAAGATCTTGCTTCAGCAGGCATTTTCCGAAGGATTCTCTCACGGCAGTTTCGTTCGAGAAAGATAAATTTCTTAAACAGATCCTACTATTTGGATAAGTATAATTTTGTATATGGAAAAACTTATATTATTATAATTTCGTTTTAAAAACTAAGAAAAATAGAAAGTTAATCTTACACATATCCAGTGCTATCTCTATTTTGTCAAGTTTACATTTGGCCATTGCAGTTGCAGTTGGGCAGTTGGGGAGTAAAGGTTCTCGAATGGCGACCACGAACCGGGCGACGCAGTGTTGGAAGGCCCCCCACCCGATGGACCGACGACATTGTGAAGGTTGCGGGAAGTCGGTGGATGGAGAAGGCTCAAGACCGTTCGTCGTGGAACTCTTTAGGGGAGGCCTATGTCCAGCAGTGGACTTCTACAGGCTGATGATGATGATGATGATGACATTTGGCCATTAAATGTCGCGGGCGCTTGATACATAAAAGAATACAGTTCGCAATAAAAGCTCTTAAAATAAACTGTACAACATCTGTGTCGGGGTCTAATCTCCAAACAACTAAGTTGAAATCAATTACCCAGGGTTCGACCCTACTAAATTCTTTCAAACAGTCTCGGGTGATTATTAGGCTTCACTTACTGACGGGTTTAAAAATGTACGTCCAAATGGATTTTACTGCCTTCCCTAATTTTATGGGGGTTTTTCCTACCATGGCTTTTTATTGGAAATCAAGAAACCTGAAAGAAATAAAGTGAGATTTCGACAATGCTAGTTATTTGTATAACACATCTTGGCATTCACAACGCATCAGGAAACAACATAAAAGAAGTTGTTCCACTTTCGCGCTTACAAAATAAATATGAAACAACAAGAAACCAATAAGCTATGATAAACTAGCTTCCACGCGTGTCTTTGCTCGCGTGTTACTTGGATAAAAAAGCTTATGTCACCCTCCGGTGCTTTAGCTACGAGTATATCTCATTGATCCATTGTTCCGTGAATGAGGGACAAACCAACCAACAAACACTTTCACTTTTATAATATTAGTCAAGTATTTATCTCAACAACAGAGATGTTGAGTAAAATTACCATATTACCAGGGGCGTAGCGACGTAAGACACTTAAAAAATGAAGTTTGGTATAGGTTTTCCTTAACTATACCAAATTCCATTTTCCTTTAAATATCTCTGTACCACATAAAGACCCAGCTGCACTATAAGCCCATAAGCAAGCACTTAATATCCACTACACTTCCGAACAAGACTTGGTCGCGAATCAATAGGTTAATCTGGTACATTTATCGGACCCAAGAGTGTAGTGAACGTCACTTAAAGTGCCAATGTAGAGCAATATATTCTCCACAGTCTGTTTTCTCACCATCTGACTTACTTAGTCTTGAATAGTTGAAAGAAAACACTGAAAAACTTAGGTAAAGACTCTTACCCACGATAGGACTATACGGTATTAAAAGAACACGTAGATTTTTTTTGAAGTGTTTACTACAACTGCGAGTAAAATTCGCCGCTTCTGTTCACCACACACGGCGAGTAGGTTTACAGGCAGCTTATTTACTGCACAATGGTGGTATCTGCAATATAGGCATCTGGTAAATATTAGGAAATGCTTCTGACTAACCCTAGTAAGACATATTCATGATCTGATCGCCTGCAGATCTGAAAGGATGTCTACCATTGTCGGGCAATTTGTGAAACTATATTTAACTAGCTACCTATTTAACTAGCCCGCGGCCTTGCTCGCGTGGTACCTTCTTATAAAGTAGCCTATATGCTATTCTAGGTAAAGAACTTTATTTATTCCAAGTTTCAACGAAATCGGTTGAACCGTTACGGCGTGATTGATTATCAAACATCCAAACATCCTCACAAACTTTCGCGTTTATAATATTAGTATGTGAGTTGAGTGAAAACTTATAAACGATTAAGAACTTCAGGGTTAATATTTTATCGGCCCATAAAACTATATAAATCAGGAAAGCTCATTGGAAAACACCACACCAATAAAAAGCTTTTTCATTTCCTTTCTTCGCGAAACAAGTCGGATGTGCCATCGATCTGAAAACTGCACGAATGAACGCCTTCTAACCTTTGAACTGGGAACTTGCAGATTTCAAGCGTTATTTTAAGAGATGTTGGTTTCAGATTCATGCACAAAGATTTAATGTTCTTCATGGTTTTATATGTACCTATATCGGTCTCTGGTAGGTACCCATAGTACAGGCTAAGCCTAGTTTGGGATCAGCTCACCGTCTGTGATATGTCCGGAATATTTATTTATTATTTATTTATTATATTTCTCTACATATTGTGTGTTTTTAGATTTTAACTTTTCTTCACAATTTCTGAGAGCACTGGTGGAATGGTGGTAGTGGCCTAAAGAAAGAAAGGAGCCTAGAGGCGCACTTTAACCCTTTGACTACACTGATACGTTTACCGGCGCGCTTCTTATAGTAATTTGTTTAGAATTGAGTTGTCAATTAAATATAAACTATCTTATCATCAATATATCATCGCACGCTTCGCTGGTTCGATCAGTAAAAAATACTTAATGGACACCATGATGTGATGGCAAAAGTAACAGTTCCCTTCGGGTTAGGAAAACTGGTAATAATTCACTACGTTAACGTACCATTCGAAACAGCTAACTTATATTCGCGTTCAAACAACCCTACCGTTGCCGAGATAAGTTTTACAATAAATCAGTTTTAACTACGTTCTGTTCCGATATTTCACTTACCTACTATTAATGCGAGCTCTAGAACGTGCGCCGACGAAACTAGAGAAAGTGGAAGTTTCAACGTCTAACTTGAAGACTAAAAGGAAATCCGTGTAGTTTTTACTTTAATAAAACGAATTATATGTTAAATTCAACGTCTCGATGGTGAGGCGAGCCCGTGCCTGGCTGAGACGGAAATGGTCCGGGATGAATACCCGTGGCGGGACAATCGTTTGCACGATTTGTTAATTTTTGTTACGAGTCTGTGTGTTGTGGTATATCACATGGTACTCAGAGTTTCTAATACATATGCCAGAGGGAATCCTAAGCTCTTACATCGTTTAATCGTTTTAAGTAAAATTAAGAGGGTAAAAATTAATAAAAAAACGAATTTGACAGCAATTTCATTGGATATAAAGTCAGTTAGATTAATAAGAATACCAAGGCAGAATTATTCTGCCATGGTATTTTGATTTTAACCATTTAGTAGGGTGGGGTTATGAACTCTATGACTGTTGGGCGTATTTCAGATCGTTTCGAACCATGAAATGATAAAATTGTAAATGTGATTTATCCGAGGACTCGGTTGAAGTCAACAAAATGTTATCCTCTGAACGATCTTAGACTAATAATAAAGTCATATAAAAAAGAAACGTCATTGTCTTAAATAAATCATAGAATCCATCATAATTTCGACGCCCATTTTCTTCACGGTCTCGAATGTTAGCGGATATTACACGATTTACTTGCCGAAGCGTTGCGAAACGCACAATTTGATTGACAGAGACATTTCCTGTGGTGTAGATACAGAATAAATCAGCCATGACATGAATCAATACACAATCTTATCAAAACTGAATAATTTTGGAATTTTCTAGCATTTGTATTAGTCACATTTATTAAACGAAACGACCTTGCCTTTACCCTATATTGAGCACTGGTCGGGGGCTGATACTGACTGCGACTTCCTATCCAGAACGGATACACATCATCATCATCATCAGCCTGTAGAAGTCCACTGCTGGACATAGGCCTCCCCCAAAAAGTTCCATGACGAACTATCTTGAGCCTTCTCCATCCACCGACTTCCCGCAACCTTCACAATGTCGTCGATCCATCGGGTGAGGGGCCTTCCAACACTGCGTCGCCCGGTTCGTGGTCGCCATTCGAGAACCTTTGAACGGACACACATAGACAGATATTTTATTTACTTACTTACCACGGTCCACTTGATAATCAACCGTGACCACTGCTCAATACACAATAAAAATTAAAAAAACAACCCAGAAAAATAAATATAAGAAATAGCTTTTATTTTCAAGTAAAATCATTTGGTACACAGTTATAATATATTCTAGTTACAAGGTGAAGAACAAATTTGATTTATACACCACAGGTAGGCTTGTTGATTGATTTATTAATTCTTGCACACTCACAAGTAGTGTTATGCTGAAAATATTTCGTTTTAATACGAACATCTTTCAAAGATTATCATCTATTAGGCACTCCATTAACCAGCGATCTCTTGAGGCTCTGGAGGAACGATCAATCAGCGCAAATTCAATGTCAGGCACCTGTTACATAAATAGCTTTGGATAGAATTTCCAATTTTACTCGTTTCCTTATAATGATGAAACAAACTGAATATTCTTAAGTTATGATTGGTTTTATTTGCGAAAAATGAAACGGGCGCGGAAGCCGCCAGCTTTGGATCTCAATAACCATTGTTAATTGTACTGTTCATTACCACCAATTTAAACAATAATGGTTTTGCTTATTTGCTAAAGGGTCCACAATCCGCTTCCTCTTTGGGACATGCATCATCATCATCAGCCTGTAGAAATCCACTGCTGGACATAGGCCTCCCCTAAAGAGTTCTACGACGAACGGTCTTGAGCCTTCTCCATCCACCGACTTCCCGCAACCTTCACAATGTCGTCGGTCCATCGGGTGGGGGGCCTTCCAACACTGCGTCGCCCGGTTCGTGGTCGCCATTCGAGAACCTTTACTCCCCAATGGTTATCGGTAAAAAAACAAATAGTCAAACACGCGTCTGCCTGTTAAAAAAAGCCCAGGATACCTATCATTAGGTCGTCTAAAATGTACTTCAAGATTATCTTTAGTGAATAAAAACTTTTAAGTCTATATTTAGGCGATTATAAGGGGAAAAGGCTAGGGGATGGGCAGCTGCATCCCCTAATAGCTCTAACTGCGCTCGCCAACCCGCGTGCCCAGCGTGGTGAGTATGGGCAATGTCCCCCCACATGATAGGAAGTCGCTCAGGAAATCTGTGGGGGAGGTCATGTTCAGCAGTGGACCTCCTACGGCTGAAATTATGATGATGATGATGAGTGTGCGATTTGACTTTATAGCTCAAAAATATAGCACATCGTGACAATTTTGAAATAAATTTTACATGATATATCGCTCATAGTTTGTAGGTACTTACTGAAACTGATATATTTTAAACATTGCATTAAGGAACAGGTTAAAAGCATCGCGGAAATTAATATCAATTTACAACAAACGGTTTGTTTTATAAACCTATTACTTTAATTGATAAGCTCATTGAAGCTTTGTTTGTTTATAGGGTTGTTTGTCGTCAAAATCTAAAAGAATAAAATAAAATAAAAAAATAAAATAAAAAATAAAAAGCTCGATTTTTATTGTTTTACCGAGAAAAAGTACCTATTGTTCAGTGTATGAAATATTTTTTCCGCATGTTTGGTTCTATGGCCCTCAAATTTTGTAATTGCACGATTAGTTTAATTTGTGGCAAAAATGGTAGGACAAAATAAACTTTACAAAATGGGCATACCTACTTATGAACGCTAATTCAATTTTACCTAATGCATAAACTACTTAGCGTTGATTAAACTGTTGCATAAAAATGCTCAGAAACAGATCAAGCACGAGAAACCATTAAAAGCTAAGCTCGCAGTTGATTCGACTTCTTTTAACTTTAATCAAAGTTCTTCAGACTTTAAAACTAAATCAAAGTTTTTTAATTGAACCGCGAATGAGTTAGGCACTTTCAAGCCTTTACGAATGCATATTCTATGAATAATAAAGTTCTTAAACTTTAACTTGGAAAATTGTAGAATCTCAAAATTCCTCTCACGTCGCGTAGATTAATAAGATATTTAAGAAAAAAACTAAAAACCGACTTCAAATTCCTGAATATTTACAAGATTAATATCAACCTCTTTTTTTTGTTATCAACCTCTTTGCGTTTTGCTTACCTACTGAGGATGACACTGGCCACCTAAACTTTCGAATAAAAAACAAAAGTAAGATGACATCCATTCATCATCAATAATAAGTAACAGCCGACAACCTGTAAGAAGAATTTTGAAGAGAAATTTCATCAAGTAAATAATCAAACTAAACAGCAGTTTCAATGTAAATAATGTCAGAATTACGTCAGTGTGACGGGAGTGAATAAACTCAATAATGAATGCTAGTGTTAGTACATTACGTATATTTATTTCTCATTTAGTGTGTAAATAACAACTTATAAGCTCAAAACAAAAGAACAAAAAATTATAAATGGAAACCCAAATAGTGAATGAAAAGCAGATCCTCATGAGATAGTGGACGCTCAATCGTTTTAATTGTACCGCGAATAACGAGAGCTTTTTGTTAAGTTTGTCAGAAGGCATAAAGCGCGAGGGCGAGAGGACGGTCGATGCTAGAGTTGAGGGGGCGAGGGAGGTCTCAGTACGCTTTTGGCCTCAGCGGAGGTGCCGCGCTCGCCCCGCTCGCTCCGGTCCCTACAACACGCGGAATGTAGTAAAAAACCAACAAGCTACAGGTGCCCGATCCACATGATAAATGGCAGTGTTTTTTCGAGCCGGCCACCCTCGAGTTGAGTGGTAGGAAATCGGTGATACGAATAAATAAACAACTCTTTCATGGGTCTTCCTCGGCCTGCCTATTAAGTTTTGCTTTTGTATACGTTGCACTTAGAACTTTTTTCGCTTGAGGCCTCGTCCTAATAGAACGCGACTACGCGACCAACGCAAGATCGCGCGACCTATATTCGTACAAATACGCGATCAAACATATTAGGTCTTTACTGAGTGTCCTAATCAAAACTCGTGCGATTAGTTCAAGCTGTCATACATGTTTACATCGCGCGAAAAAAATTGCATCGCAAATTAACGCGAATCGCGTTCTATTAGGACGAAGCCTTAGATAGACTAGATTTTGTTTTTTCATTTTAGTCAAATTGGAACTGGAGTACATTAGGTATACGTGCGCATTTTTTAAAATATTTATGAAAGAGCACGAATATGGAGCTCCTAACAAAAAATTAAGATTACAACACATTACGTACTACTGGCAGATTATTTCATTAAATTAATTTAGAAAATGCAAAGATTGAAAATTTTGGTCATTAGCGTTCCCGTCGTCTTCTTCCGTTCGAACTTTGACAGGCAGTTTTCATTAAAAAGTTATGGCCAACTTTATATTAGCAGTAAGGGCGAGAATCGCTTACCATCATTCTGCGCATGACATGCGCAAGAGGAACAGAAATTTTATATCTTCGTACATTCTATAATACCTGTATCGGTAGATAGGGTTGGGAAGAGGGTTAAGGCAAAATTTCCTGTGACCTAGATTTCATTGGTGGCGCTGAGAGCACCCCACAGGAAGTCATTTATCATAAGATACGAGAGTGCTTATGCTAACCTGCTGGGTTGCCGCATCTCGCATCGCAATCGTATTTAGGTTTAAAGAACTTTATTCTCATACAAACACAGGGCTTAGTTAAAATGAGATACATAATGAGCGAATATATCTAAGTTTTACAATATTCTAGCCTCTGGTACCTAACCAAAATGATCACTAGTTAATTAACATTAAAAATGAAGTTTTCACCAACTAATTAACATATGTATGTATTATTATTTGTAAAACGAAACAGTATATTAGGCAGTAGGTAGGTACTTAGGGAATTATGAAATAAGTATGTTTTTATTTGAGTGTTACTTAATATTAGATAGGTAAGCATTGAAAGCATAATATGTATTGTTACGGTGTATTTACGTGTAATTTAAGTTTATTTTTAAAGGCATTCCGATTTTCACATTCCTTTAGGTTGTTTGGTAAATTGTTAAATATTAGAATTAGGAACGAGGATCGGTACCTACTAAAAACTTTTATACTAATAATTTTAATTGGAAATAAACCAATAAATTAAAAAAACTGGCTAGTGGAAGGTGCCGTGACTTTCGATCCGAAGTTCGTGTTTCGAATCCGATCGTGCATTAATTAATTTTTCTATTAGAAAATTTAAGTGCGTATTAACACGTGCTTATACTGTGATGGAAAACATCCTGAGTACGTTATAACGGAATTCTGCAAAATGTGGACAACATTTTGCAGGTTGCAAGCCCATCGCCGCTTACAAGAAAACTTTGTTTCCTCGTGCACAATATTTGGGCATGCCTGTGACTTTGACATCTTCAAGATATCTGATCGTCTCCAGATCTGAGGGGTTGTCTTTCAAGCTTGAGGATAAAAGTCGTGAACCTTTTTTGTATTTTGTATAATATGTATTATTGTAAAAAAATCTTTCGAATATTGTTCAAGTAGGTAGTGTTAGCATTTATACCAATACCTACTTTAAAATTAGGACTAGGTAGCTTTCTTTTTTTCCTATAGAGATATAGGAAAAAAAGAAAGCTACCTAGTCCTAATTTTATATAAGCTTTACACTAAATCATAATCAGCTTTATTTAGTTGTAGGACGTCCACTGCTGAACATAGGTGGGCCTATGTTCAGCAGATCATAGATTTCCAGAACGTTGGATCTTGTGCGACCTTTATTAGGTTGTCTTTCGATGTCTTTTCGGAGTGGTCCGCTAACTTCATGATAATAATTGAGTAAACCCGAACTTAATCTAGTATCTACACAAATTAGAATAATCTTGATAAATTCGAACTGTGAAACAACAACTAAAGGCTATTTGGTATTCACCGACCGGTCAAAACTAATTTTATTTAGCAAATTACGCGGTTAAGTTAGCTCAGCTTGGGTGCATAGGTCATGTTTGAAAAGGATTTAGGTTGGATAACTAAAACAAGTGATGCTATTTGCTTAGGCCTCGATGTTGGCTTACAACAACTAAGTTAGCTTTTGTTGTGTCTATGATTTTCTGGATATTATAGCTCTTAGGTAAATAAAATATTATTCCGTCTGCGTAAGTTCCTTTGGATAAATTATACATTTTCATCTGAACTCCAAATTTTATTACATAAACAGGAATAACGGTGGTCGCAGGATCTTAGTTCCATAGTCAAATCAAAAGGTGCTTATTTCTGAGACGTAAGGTGTGCGGTTTCGATTTCCGCTGCGGGACAAATGTTTGCAGTATCTGCTAATATTTGTTATTGCTCTAGAATGGTTACGATGACGCGCTTACTTCGACTAAACGTTTCAATTTTTCTCACGGAGAAAAATGGTTATAGAAAACATGTTATAGAGAGAACGCAGACAAATTATCTTTATGAGACAAATTATTTCATAAATTAATCAAAATTATATCTCTTTTCTTGCGTAAAACACAGAATTTTATAGGTTCACACCGCTTGCTGGCTAGGTGTTTATCCTAAAATCGCTGAAATATATATTTGTAGAGGGAGTCCTATCTCGCCGTAACGCTCTGGGCGCCACCAAAGATAGCTATATGCCATATATAAGAGGGGTTCGGCAGGCAACGCATTAGCAATGCTCCAGGTGTTGCTGATGTCAATAGGCGACGGTAACAACTTACCATCAGGGGGGCCGTAAGCTTGCCTGTTTGCCTCCGTATAACCTTAAAAAAAACCAAATAAATTCAAAATGCTCCGAAATATCTACGCCGGAAAGTTGAGCCAGTCAGCCAGTAAAAAGTTTATGCTTAAAAATGGTTTTGCACGCGTAAAATGCAATAACGTTGAAAATTCTACAACTCGCCGTAATGATCCGAGCGCAGGTGCTAGCTCGCCTATAATTATAAAATGACAGTTTTAATCAAATTAGCTCTATGTTCCAGTTTACTTTGATATTTCGTAAACTAGTAAAATATATAATAAGCGGGGGGCGTCTTTGTTTGCGTTGAGTTTTTTCATCATCATCATCGTCATCAGCCTGTAGAAGTCCACTCCTGGACATAGGCCTCCTCCAAAGAGTTCCACGACGAATGGTCTTGAGCCTTTTCCATCCACCGACTTCCCGCAACCTTCACAATGTCGTTGGTCCATCGGGTGGGGGGGGCCTTCCAACACTGCGTTGCCCGGTTCGTGGTCGCCATTTGAGAACCTTTACTCCCCAATGGTTGTCGGTTCTGCGAGCGATATGGTCTGCCCACTACCATTTCAACTTGCTAATTCTGAGAGCTATGTCGGTGACCTTGGTTCTTCTACGGATTTCTTCATTTCGGATCTTATCACGTTTTTTCATACAAACTTCAAATCCCGCTGTACCTACTAAGGGTAAACTACCTTTGAATTTTGAATTTACGTTTGAACGTTTGTATTTTTGACTGCGATTAACAAAGCTTATCTTAATTGTGCCACAATGTTCATCGATAGCTCATTCTTAGTGGCTCCTTTCAAGCACATGTCACATGTCTTATGTATTTTTGTATGTATTTTAGGCCAAGCTGGTTTCCTCACAATGTTTTCCTTTATATGCCCATTTGCGTATATGCACCATACATTTTACGAATGGAAAATCCATTGGTACACGACCGGGAGTCGAACCCACGACCTGTGGATAGAAAGGCCACTATCTCCACTCCACCAGTCTCTCAACTTATGATGAGCAAAAGCTCGATCTTATATTATTAATTTAATTACTACTAAATTATATTAGTCTAGGTAGTTTTTATAATGGCCCTTTTGTATGTATGATATTGATATCAAAAATCCGAGCCAGTAAAAGTGTTGATCGGCGACTAAATTAAAAAACTTTGGTTCGCTTATTTTTGTTCAACCTATTCGTAAGTACTCAAATTACATCCTTCTCTGATTTACCGCCTTTTAATTAAAAGGTAAAAATTGTTCTGGAAAAAGCAAGGCCTTCCGAATTATACAAACTCCGACAATTAAAGGAAGTAGGTTGACAGGTACCGTTTCTCTAAGAAAGGCTAGTCTTCGACAATAATTTTGACACTTGTGTGTGATTGCAGTTCAATTTATAGATGACCGAATAATTAGTTTTTGCTAAGTTAATCTTGTAAATACCCGAACTCTTCTGAGGATGTCCCGTAGGCATCAGTCATATTAAGCTTTAAAAACATCCATTTAAGCACATCCTCAGCCCAATGGAGCTAAAGCAACTCATCCCAAAGAAAATCCTTCAGTTTTTAACAGCTGCTGGGCTTTGCGGTGAACTTTAAAGGCCCTGTAAAGGGGCTCCACAAATAAAGTGGCGATCACATTAGGCCAGTTGTGACCGCAGTGATACCATAGCCACATTAAAAAAAAAAAAAATTATGGTTGAAAATTGCGGTCACCGTTATAAACAGTTGAATAGAACGCTCGCCGCTTTGTATTATTTAACAAGCGAAAATATCATGAACTAGACTTATTAGTCCATTTTGTTTCTTATGACGATTAAAATGAAAACTTGCTGAATAAAATCTTCTTTATTAGATTTATTCTTGAAAATAAACAACATGAATTTTTCCTTCAATACAATTAGTCATTTGTCACACAAAAAGTACAAAGAGATCACGAAACTTTTGAACTCGAAGCTTACAATCACCAATGTCGCGTAAACGACCCTAATTAGGTTAAATTAGGGTCGTCAAACGTTTCAATCCACAATCGCTGGAAAGGCGCGGTCGAAATTCATCCACAAATTTATATTCAAAGCTATTCGTGGATTACATTATAGTGAGTCTATGCCACGCTGACTTATGTTGAGAGTGTTTTGATGCTTTGTACTCATAATTTTCCGGTAGGCAAAAATGTTGAAAAGAGTTTTGCCGGGCGGCATTTGGAAGATTCACAAGGTTTCGAGTACGTAACCAGCGAAAAACTCACGTCATCACAGTGACGTCACTCGTACGCTGAAAAGCTTTGTGCTAAGCAACTACTATGTTTTCGGAGTGAAATGTGCAACGTTTTGAGTCTGATTGTTCGTTTATGGCTTTGGTTTTTTTACTATGTGGAGGAAGTAATTTCATATGAAATCTACAAAGAAGAGAAAAAAGGATTGAATGCCAATTTTATTGTATTAAATGTTTATTTTATTGTTTTACTTTGGAAAAAACTGCGGTAAATTACAACTCTCATCATCAGAAGAATTCCACTGGATATATTCCTCTCCCGAATTGTGCCACGAGAACGGTCTTAAGCCTTCTCCATCCATCCACTGTCTTCCCGCAACCTTTTCAATGTCGTTGTTCCATCCAGATGAGGCCTTCCTCCGGTTCGTGGTCATCATTCAAGAATATCATTAGACCAAGACAGAAATTATAACTAACGTCGTGTACAGGGTGTAATCGGACTAGATACTCCTGAAAACTGAAACAGTATGCATTCAGAACAGAGTTTATTGAGACTGAAATGAAAGTAATGGTCTTGTACTAAGTTATACCTTTTTTTTCGAGTATTCTTAATAACAACTTATTCTTCTAGGCTTGGTCGCGAGGAACAGGCGTAGCTTCACCTAGTTTATGAGACGTTTCAAAGTGATCCTAGTGATTTTATTAAAATAAACGCCTTTCATTTATTATGCCATTTGACTTTTTTTTTTAGTGAGAGTAACTTCATGCTAATAAACGTGAAATTAAGTCGATCATCCGTTCTCGAGTAATGAACCGCGCTTGCCTTGCGCTTGAAAAGTTGCCGCAGCCCAATTACTGGCTGACAAATACGTTGTTTTTTTTTCTACGGTGTGTAGGTATCAAGCTTTAGCCAAAACCTGCAGCTATGTTTTAGGTAGCTTTCCAGAACCTTTAGTATTTGTGAGCTACATTACACCCAATTTAGCGTTCTCAATTCTGAAATATTTCTGTCACATGAAATCCGTTTGAATTTCTATGAAAATATTAATTAACTCACATCAAAGCTTAAGTAGCTTATGAAACTTTATGTACTGAAATAATGATGTTCCAAAGTAGGTATAATCTGACGATACTAACTTTGGGAATCTCAAGTAGCGAAGTACATGCTAAGTGTCGGCGAGAGGACATAAATGGAAATGAAAAATATTAGGTTTTCATTCGTATAAATCTATTAGGTATAAACTCAAAATAGGTACAGATAACGACCGCGTATGGGAGGGAGCGTGCGTTGTCGTCGGCGGCCGCGGGCAAATAGGATGATGTTCTGTGCCGTCGACTCGTCGCGCCCGTGAGTTGGACTAGTGCTGTGCGTAGCGGGTGCTAGTGCTGTCCTCGGCGCGAACACTAAGAGATTTTTCGAGTTAGCACGGGAAGGGTAATTATGAATATTTAAAGCCATGAAAGGACCATGAAAAGCGACTAATCGAAGTTCATTCCCATGTTTTAAACATTTATGGAAATTATGTGGGAACATTATTGCATGTCCCACGGGTATTGAAAGCAGGATTACATTTCTTCTTTTTCCTGCCCTTGTCTCTTTTGTAGCCTCACTCACTTCTTTCTTACTCATATCATCTTTTATACCACCTATCCATCTTTCCTTTCACCTTCCTATACTTCTATCCTTCCACAAGTGCAAAACGGAGCCTTCTTCTTCATCTTCTTCTTCTTTTCTTGTCGATGCGTCTCATTTTATATTGTTTTAGAGTAATAGGTGGCCACCTCAATCGCTCTATCATGGCCCGCGTTGTGGTCTTCGCTTGTGCGAAGCGGATTTATACTAGCGAATCTAATAAAAAGAGGAGCAATGATCACCAAAAAGATTTGGTCAACTAAGCTTCTGTAAAATCTTAGTTTAGTCAATTTCACCCTTGATATTCTTGTAGATGTGACGTCATCACTTGACGGTTTTGAGACTACCTCACCGTTATCCATCACTCAAGGAAAAAACTTCACTCATGAAAATACAGCAATCGCAATGAAATAAACGTCAGTTTCTGACATTATAACAAGTTTTTTTAAGTCAAAACCAGCTTCTATAAAATCTAGAACGAAATCGGACAACAGAAACTGTGTTCATGTTTACTTATTTTCTTAAATAAATACGAACGAAGCTCATAGTATAAATAGTATAACAAAAGCTTGTATAAATATATTATGAGTAACGGTTTAAAATACCATTATTATACTTTGCTCTGGCATTATAAGTATGAAGGTAAATCATATTTTTGGTGTGGAGTAAAATTTAACTAAAAGAAGACATCAAACTAACAGCAAAAAAACGCAATCATTTTTTTCACACTCGAAAAACTTCATCATCATTCATCATTTCAGCCGTACAACGTCCACTGCTGAACATGGCCTCCCCCACAGACAGAGGGAATTCCTTATCATGTGGGGGGATTTGCCCATACTCACCACGCTGGGCATGCGGGTTGGTGAGCAAGTTAGAGCTATCGTTGTTAAAATAGGAGACGCTGCTGCCCATCCCCTAGCTTTTTCCCCTTAGTTGCCTCTTACGACATCCGCGGATAGGTAGATATGGAGGGGCCTATTCTTCAGCCGAGGCCACCACAGCCAGATCACCAACAGCCTGTCTAAAAACTTACTGAGCATTATATCAAAAAGTTAAATATAGATAGTCATTAAGTACTGATCAATATTTGGGTTTACTTTACTTTACCGATACTACTCGTAGTATTGACTGATCTTCATTCCTTGTTAGTTTTGTTTAACGACTCTTGATTCGCTATTGACTGTGTAACGATTCAATTAATAACTGTGTGATTTCATGATCGGGCTCTTTAGAACTTTAACCGTAACATTTTATGTAGTATGTAAAGAAATCTAAATATTTTACACATGTGAAAAATAAATTTATTTTTAAAATATACACTTATACATACTATATACATACTATAAAATCAAATAATTAGAAAATAAAATAGAAACTAATTAAACAAATAATTTTGGACATGCGGCAAGGTGCCAAGAGCACTGGCTGCATTCCCGCGTTGAATTGCCAAAGAAATTCTTTGTGCAAGGAATGAGCCAGCTCTCTTATCACCGGCGGCGTCGACCAAAGTTGGTATAATTTTTTTGAAGAGCTTTCTGGTACCTGGTCCCCGTGGTCCAAAGGTTTCTACACCAAGCGGCGCAAATATGTAGTCACTGGAGAGGACTGAATATTTTCGCCGCTTGGCGTTCTCAGCTGCTTCCGCTGCAGCTCCCGCCTTTTGCGATGTCCCACTGAGGTGAGAGGGGGCCAACGTGTCTACACACGTTAATAAATGGTTGGTATAAATACTGTACTAGCTTACGCCCGTGGCTTTGCTCGTGTGATACCTAGATAAAAAGTAGTATTTATGCTAATTTAAGTAAAGAACTCTATCTATTCCAAATTTCATCGAAATCGGTTGAGCCGTTACCGCATAATTGAACCACAAGTATCCAAACATCTAAACATCCAGAAATCCTCACAAACTAAGCATTTATAATATAAGGAAGGTAGGAAGTAGGATAGGATCGTAGGATGAGTAGGTAGGTACGTTATAATTTTAAGCCAAAAAGATAACCTAAAAAATATTTTATAGTGAAATTTAGATTATCTTTAAAGTCTTATTTCATTAGATTAGTTTGACTACCTCGGTGGCGTAGCGGGCGAGTGCTCGTCTGAGTCGCAAGGTACGGTTTCAATCCCCGCTGCGGGACAACTGTTTGCATGATCTACAAATAATTGTTCCGGGTCTGGGTGTTGTGGTACCATGGTACTCAAAGTTTCTGATTCCCACAACCCAGGGAATCCTTGTGTGGGGTCAGGACTATGTATGTAATAGTTGGGTGTTATTTATTTAGATAAGGTAAGATATTATTTTACAGAATCATTAATTCTGAATAACTTATAACAAATTTGTTCTCACCTCTATTCAAATTGTGTATGTAACAGTCCACCGACCATAATTATTATACTGAAACAATATGCTCGAAAACACTGTGAATTTGGTCATGGTCTAGTGGTTTGTTTTGTCCTTTGTTCGTTATCTATCAATCGATCACTTTGAGCGCATACAATGCATGACCAAACAAGTTATTTTAGGGTACAAAAATGAGATGGTCTTCTGCAAAAAATACATTAATTTAAAAAAAAAGACTGTTGAATAAATAGGGACTGGAGAGAGCCCATACCTAAATGTTCTGTTTTTAAATCTGGGTTTGTACTTTATTTCTTTCAGTATTCTAAAAATGCAATCATTATTTTGTTAAAGCTGTTTCCACTTTAACTAATACACAATGAAAATAGTTTTAAAATCTAAATTGACATTCACTGAGAGGCACTAGAATAGAAACCAGCGTTTCATAATCAAGGGCTCTACACACTGCTCATTACCTTGAAAGCCTTCATAGTGACGGGCGTACAATACGAGGCGACATTGTGTTACAGTGGGCTTCGTGTTCTATAACATAATACTATTATTGACATACGGCAAAGACGTGGTCTCTCACTGGACGCCGTGCGCTTCATAAGAAATCTTAAGGTCCTTCAGCAAGCTATAAATAGCTATTGATAAACTAAATGATTATTTAAATGATAAAACCGCATGGCCTGAAGTCGCTCTGCCCCTCGACAGCTAAAATGCCATTTTGCAGTGTCTTTACAGTTTTTGCTTGCATCATATTTTAAGTATTATTTAATTATATAAGCATTAGGTACATATTTCATCAAGTGTAGCGTGTGCTGCCCTTAGATCATTTGTTGAAGCTCACATTTGTCTTCATTTTTTCACATTTTTATAAGCTCTTATTTATTAAGGATTATAATTAGATTACTTTTCTCTTGAGCCTCACCTAGTTCGATCGGCACCACACTGAAGCTTTAAATTCCATTTTGTGAAAAAGGATCATCGAAAAAAGTGATCCTAGTGATTTTATTGAAATAAATGCCTTTTGACTTTGACTTTGACTATTATAGCTTTAAGCCATATTCATAGCTTTAAGGCCTCTCTGCAACACTTATTTCTGCAAATAAACATCTTGAATCTTGAATCTATTATTTGTGTTTATTTACGATCGAATCCGAAATGAGGAGATCCGTAGATATAATAAAGTCATAGTCCTTCATAATTATAGATCATAGAATTAGCAAGTTCCTTGCGTTTTCGACAAGCATACTCCGCGTGTCCTATTTACCTATAAAAAAATTTCCTTTTGCACTTGAAGGCTTACCAATAATTCCATTGAATAATGCCAAAGATTCGGAGCCGAGCTACGCCAAATAATGGTTAGTTGCACGAAGTTGTCATTTGTTAGTAAGCAGGTAATGCTACGCCGTAGCACTACGCAAGCTACGCTGTAGATCTACTCTTACTTCGTAGCACCATTTAAAAATATACCAATATGTTTTCAATTCCATTATAATACATCGGTATTGTACCTACAATACCGATGTACTTAACGTATGTTAAGTACCTACTTAACATACGTTTATGATCATTTTGGTGTAGTTTAACAGTATCGTTATTGTATGAAAACAGAACCTATTAAGTTAGTTTAATTCAAAGATACCGGTTTCAGAAGTAATTAGTCGGGTTGATGTTATAACTGCGATAACCGAACTGAAATTGGAATGCGGTTTAATAACGCGAAAGCTGGTAACAAGCTGAACAATTTTATCTCAAATGCAGTAAAGTAATAATCATAAGCTACATACATATATGCAATAGGGGTGTCAGCGGTAGTTTCCTAATTCTAAACTATGAGATTGGTTCTTTGCAAATAATCTTTATCTCAAAAGATCTAGACAAAAGATTATTTGTTTGATATAAGTATTTTTTTCAATGGAAATAATTGCTGACAACGAATCCTCATAGTTTTGTAATAGCCGTCTGTCAATTAGTAATTGAGAGTAATATTAGTGTCGCATTCCATTAAATATAGCTGTGTTACCCTCTACCTACTAAGCCGCTATTACAATACCTACCTGAAAAGTGTTCAAAGTAGTAGGATAAAGATAAAACGAAAACGGGAACCGAACATATGAACGGGAGATGAAGACCTTTGATGATGATGACGGAAGGCATGCAACGGTTCTCCGCAACGAGTAATAGTAGTACGGTCGCCTCTTACGACATCCACAAGCAAGTAGGTATGGGGAGGCCTACCATTAAACCGGGGCCACCAAAATCACAATAAGTTTTCCATAAACAAACGGTATACTTTGTAAAAGTGTAAGTACAAGATTACCGAACTCGAAAACTTTGTTCCTGAAACCGCATTAGCGACATAATAAAAAAGTTTGTTTCAGTCTTATTCTGTTACCTACTCAAGAACGTGTTTAGTATGCAGGCTTACCGTATGTTTACGAGGTGCATTCGATCGTGATTATTTATAAGATCTTAGGGTTATTCTTTACTCTAAACGCATTCAAATAATAATATTAAATTATGTAGCTACTGATAGCTACATAATTTTAAAGACGTGATCAATCGGCGTGCAATGTTTCACCTAAAATATGTTTAAAATTCATTTTTATATAATCCTTACGTCTAATAGTTAAAGTATGTTTTGAGTTTGACATTTGAGGGCGTATAAATAATAAATATAGATTGAAATCTTGAGCCCCTTGAAGTCTGTCGCGAAGGTACCCTAAAACACACATCTTTCTTAGTATATATTTCATACCCCGGCATTTATGAATTCATAAAACACATCCATAGTAGGGGATACAGTCATTTCATTGTGAACGGTTGCTCTTGAGCAGAAAAAGTTCAAAGTAATGAGGAGAAATAATACTGGCCGTTTCATTCGAGTTCCTATTGTACCGTTAATCATGGATTAAATGAGAAATGCTTTCTCAAAGCGAGGCTTACGAAAGTCGTTTTTATGACGACTAATATTTCAAAACATGGTTTTTTGTATACAAGCTTACCTAAGTCCGAGCCTTTGAGTTTATTATACCTAATCAAACATTTTTCAGTTTTTATCATGAATTTTGTAACAAATTACGGTTACACGTAATTAAAGGGTACTGAAGAGATCCAATAATAATAAATAAATAATAACAAATTCCACCCGAAAGTCACATACCTACATAGTCCTGACCCCAGACTTGGATTCGTGGTTATCCAAAACTACGAGTACCATGGTAACACAACACCCAGACCCGGAACAAATATTTGTAGATCATGTAAACATTTGTCCCGCAGCGGTAATCAAACCCACACTCTTTGCGTCTCAGATAGCCACTCTCCCGCTACGCCAGTGAGGTCACCAATGAGTGTATACTATATTTCACTGAGTGTGTCAATACACATACTTTGGTTCTTCTACGGTTTGTTTATTATACAATTATAATAAACAAATCGTAGAAGAACCAAAGTCACAGACATAGCTCTTGGAATCAGCAAGTTGAACTGGCAGTGGGTAGGTCGTATAGCTCCGAGAACCGACAGCCGTTGGAAAATAACGGTTCTCGAATTGCAACCACGAACCGAGCTACGTAGTACTGGAGGGCCCCCCAATGATATTGATAAAGTTGTGGGAAGTCGGTGGATAGAAATTGCTCTACCGTCCTTCATTGAAACTCTAGGAGGCCAATGGCCAGCAGTAAACTTATACAGGTTGATGATGTTATCATATTTCAAATATGGCAGTATTTTAACTATTTCTCTACTCTATTATGGATAGGTTGTCGAAGAATTAATTAATTAATTCCCAACAGAACTGTACATATCGGTATGCCACTGGGGACTCGGTCACCGCAATATCGACCCTTAACAACGTTGTCAATCCGCGTAGCATTCTTTTTACATTTATAACAATGCTTCAAAGAAATCTTTACATTTCAATTTACGTTTCTTGGGCAGTCATTTAAGCATCTTCATTGTATGGTTTTGTATTTTTGCGAATCTCGAATCAATGAAACATTTTTTATTATAGTCTTTTGAAGTCGAGTCATTTGTTTACGCGCAAAATTTCAGAGTTTCGAGGCGGTATATACCGAACATTTTTAATTTGTGAACAACAACTTTGTTTAATCTAGAGTCATAAAAACCTCGGCGAAAAGGGCCTTCTTAGATGCACACTGAATTCTTTCACCACACTGTTTTTCATCATCCATTTTTTCAGGGCCGCTATTCAACAGTAGAGTCAATGACCAGTGACCTCAGTTTGGGTGACTAAGAATGAGCGCAAAGTTAATTGCTAGTTGTAGGACTTCGCTTAAGCGAATACCAAGAATAATTACGCAGCAGGCTCAAGTATTGCTCAAAGTTAATTAGTTCCAGTAACAGCTGCGACGAACCCCTAGCTCTAAAGGTGCAGCCGCACTATCTATTTGCTTAAGTCCGTCCAATGCAATGTTTCTAGCTAATTCGTTTTATGTACCTAGATAGAAGCAACTTATAGAGTACTGTGCCTCATAATGGAAAAAAACGGAACCCTTATCAGATTACTTTGTTTTCCGTCTTTATATAAAGTAGTAAATAAGTAGTCTGAGTATTAAGCCCTTTTTCTCAGAAATTGCTTGAGGTATATCGAATACCTCAAAGTTTTATGTTTCATACCTAATTTTTTTTATTGCATAAAATAAATTTGTTTTTGTATGTCTTTAGGCTAAGTGTAAGTAAATATTTAAAATCATTAATTATAAATCCCTTTGTGGAATTATAATTAATGATTATTTAATGTAACCTTTAGTGCACAGTGAGCCCTAATCAACCAAGCGAGCGCCCCTAAAATGAAAACTTAACTCTTGGGAATACCGATTTTCCGATTCCGTTTTTCTTATCCCAATGTACGGAAACCTCTCAGGCCACGTTCTACTCGCACTTGACTAACTTTTTGTTATTAGGTACCTAGTTCAAGATTACTTACATATATAAAGGCTTCCAGGCATCCAGGCCATAAACAATGGTTCCAGCTAATAGGCCTGATGTGGATATGATGATAAGACTTGGTTCAATTTTCAAAGGAGACTGCTGTTTTAAAGAATATGAAGTCTGCTATTTAAAGAATATATTTTTAGCCTACAACCTACTATCCCGATAAGAACGTATTCCATAAACATAATAAAATAAAATCAACAGGTGCTAAAATGGCATTATCATATTATCGAAAGTTTTTTATTTATTTTCCGAATGCTGTTGTTTTTGGTCGTGTTATGACTAGTATAAACTAGTATACTAATTATTAAACGTATAAGAAGTTTAACATCAAGATTGCTTCCTAAAACAGCCGAATAATTGAACTTGAACTAATTTGACCCAAAACCGTTTCGCATAGCGTTTTTCAATAATAATTTCCAAAAGTCGTAGAACAAACTTTATCGCCAATTGGGTGTAGAATAAACCCCTTTCTGCTTTATATGCTATGAAACACCATAAATTTGGCTGTTAATATTTGTAATAATTTCTAGTCAACACGCCAAAATCGCTGTTAATGACGCAAATTTTCCACGATCCCACAAACCAGGAAATGTTAGGTACTCCTGAAAAGTCGCGTTCAGTTATTTCAGTGTAGCTACGCCTTAACGTTCAAATAAATCAACGAAATTCCACAATTTACCTACAAAATGCTTTGATGTTCATGCATCAGAACGCCGAAAACGTTGTTTATATTAAATCAACTTGTAGGTTATTCAAGTGCGGCGTTAGCGTCCCTGTTTTTAACGTCTCTGATTTATGGAGTGCGATTTGATGTTTTCGGTTTTTCTGAGTGAGGCTAATTTTTTTACAGTAATTTCATTATTTAAGTTTGCCATTTTTAATAGCTACTTAAAAAAATAAAGAAATGCTCAAGACTTATGCCCTAAGCATGGACGAGCTCTCAGATTCCCAGACGTTCAGTTCTTTAAGGCGAGGGTTTAATTATTTTATGATTTTTGAATTGTTTTTTCTCAATAAGCGCAAAACGCACAGTTTTGATTTTTATGACAAAGAGGAGAAGGTGGTAACGTGGCCCCCTACTTTGTTTTTGACCCATAAAAAAAAAAATACTTGCATGAGAAATCAATTTAATACCTCATAGCGTTCCTTATTAATCTGCCTACTCATAATTAAAGGTGAAATAAATGAAACTACCAAAAACCAATCAAAAATCTATGTATTCTTAAAAAATGCAAAATTGGTAGCTCAAGATTAAGTGAGGGTAATATGGCCCCCAGGGAGCCATATTAAATGTATTGACTTATCGACAGAAATCGCAGATGTAATATTGACCTTCAGGACCTGCACAGTCGGTGTGAGCCCATAAATTGCAGCTCAGGCACTGAATCCACTCTTCTCCACGTTCATCGCTAGAATAATTCACGTCACAAAATATGCACGGTGTGTCTAAAGTATCAGGTATTCGAGCTGTTCCGGCAATTTCTTCATTATCAGAGTCACTTTCTACATATTGTTCACTTTCGGAGCTACTACTGGGAGTAACATCTCTAAGGGATTGTTGAGCACTGCTGACTCCATGAACAAAATATATTCACCTAACTTCTTTTCCAAGTCAGGTGGAAGTATCGGTTTTCTACCAAGCCGCTTATTTACAAGAAGATCAATGGATTCTTCAGAGTCCTTTACGAACCTTTTCAGTGTAGTTCTAGGCACTTAAATGCTTTTACTGCCTTTTTATAACCCATGACCTTAGATCTCACGGCTTCAACAGCTCTTTTCATTTGTTCAGGATCCCAAGTTTTCCTTTTCTTCGCAGGTGGAGACAAAACACTTTGCCGAGGCATCTAAAACGATTAAAAACAATATTTTAGTAAAGAAATATTACTCATACATGTTATATGGCCTCCGGGGCCATAATTAAGGCACTTTGAGGGGGCCAAATTACAAATACTACACAATCTAAAAATAACCCAAGTAAATACTCAAATACAAATGTTTTATCAATTTACCTTTAAAATCCTGTGGGGAAATGTGCATCACACACAACGAGTAAATCACCAAAGCTACAAGTCCGTATTTCAAAAATAAACAATTTACTGAAGTGGACAGACAAAAACTTTACCGGCGCGTGTTTACTACTTCATCGAAAAACAAAAGATTGCGGCGCCCCCAGGTAGATTGGTTGATAATTAAATATAACGTGTCACTCGTGCTATCTATTACCACTAAGTTTCGCGAGATAGCGTTTTTCTAAACATGAAATATCAAGGGGGGCCAATATATCTGCAGGGGCCACGTTACCACCTTCTCCTCTAACTTAGCATTTTATTTACGTAAATCCAAGACAGAAACGTGATTGGTAAAACTTTTCTCGATAGATTTATTTTTTAAAGTTGGGTCCTCTGCAACAGTGTTTTTCGAAAATACTCTGAGACAATAGCATTGGGTACCTAAATCCAAGACAAAAAAAATTGATAGTTTTTGAGATAATCGATATTTTCTTATATTTCGCTTACGTCGATTACTTTCGAGCGCCTTCTAACGCTTGCTATCTCTTTCCGCATTCAATTGAATGCGGAAATACTGTAATTACAGTACATAGCGCTGTCACTTTCTTCACTCCGCCCACTCGACAATTTATTATGATTTTTGTATCCTCTTTAGGAAGAATAAATCTCACTAGCGTTACGCTTAATACGAAAGTAAATGTCATATGCCAATGACATCTGCGACGCTTGAAATCTTTTAATTTTGGTTGGCATTTGCTATCGTATCGTAAGCGTGCCCTATCGTGAATTATTCGTGCTCGGTCTCAGATCAACGTCCAAATTTCCCACGTGGCCACATTTTGCAGGGCGTATTCCTACGTGACAGGTTGCAAGCTCATCGCCGCTCATAAGAATGCTTACTGGTTTCCTCTCCATGTTTGTCCTCAGGTTTTGTTTGTCAAAAGTGTGCTCTTTATGGTGATTTCACTCACTTTTAGTACTACCTTACAATAATACTATGTGAGTATTTGAGCTAAATTAATGAATTGTACTGAGTAACCATAGATTAAATCCAAAGAACTAGAATTAAAGTTAAAAAACCGTTCATAAGTTACAGAGGTCCTAACACTAGATGTATCTAAATACTAAAGCCAGAGAATTGATTATCGCACCGATAATAAAATCACAATAAATACCGTTTGCCATGGCATTCATCGAAATTGAAAAATCTTTTCCGTAGAAAGGTATTCGTCATTTCAGCAATTCCAATTGCTTCCAGACAGAGGGTTGGAATCCATATGAATTTTTCATATCATGCTGCCTTCGATGCATTGTTTCAGGCAAAGTTGAAGTTTACTTGTCAATAATCTGTTTGATTTAAACGGTTTGGAAATGAATAACAAGATATGGAACATAATACATTATAATGTTCATAATAATGTGATGCATATCTTACACCTATGACCCTATAATAATTAATACTTATGTAGTAAGTACCTAGCTCAATTCGCGTAACGGGCTACGGAGAGAGCTATGCTCGGAATTTAACTGCGTGATAAAATCCGAAATGAGGAAATCTGTAGGAGAACCAAGGTCAGTCAGAGTCAAGTCAGAATTATCAAGTTGAAGCTTGGCAGTTGGCATGCCATATACCTGCTCGCACGACAACTGTTAAATGTTCTTAAATGGTGAATACGAATCAGGCGATGCAGTGTTGGAAGGCCCCGATGGAACGACGACTTTGTTAAAGTTGCGGGAAGTGGAAAAGGCTCAAGTTCGTTCATCATGGTAGTCTTTGGGAGAGACCTATGTCCAGCAGTGCACATTAACAGGTTGATGATGTTGATGACGACGATGACATAGAAGTAGTTAAATTCTCAAACAATTGTAGCTTGACAATCGTAGCCAACTTTAGCCTAGACCTAAAATAACTTGCAACCGGAATATAGGGCGTAAATCTCACATGTTGCCTCTCCTATGTATTGTTTGCAAGATGAAGCCACGTTGAAGTTCATTTATCACCGCTTCAGAGCCGGTTGAAAACGTTTTGATAAATGGTTCACAATCACGACGTTTACACGCTGACGTCACGATTAAACAAAGTGGCTTTTAATTTTATACTGATGATCCGTTATCGCTTTTAACCAAAATAAAAGCATACTCTTACTTATAGGTACCTACATTATCAATTAGTGTGTTGTATTGATTTAAATAAAAACTTTTTTAATTGAGAATTGTACTTTTTTGAGTAATTGATTCGATAGTTTCAATTAATACAAAATGATTCATAGTACGTATACCTACTATCCTGAAAGGGCCTTTATCAGCACCCTATTAGCAATAAATTTTTGAAAATTTGGAAAATTGACTTTTCTATTGAAAAAAGGTTTTAGGGTCAAATCAGTTCAAACTCTAATATTCATCTTCTAAAGTAGCAATCTTGATGTTTCACTCCTCGTACGTTATAAAGATTATAAAAATACCAATACCCGTACTACGTACGTACTCTTTGGCAAAGTTCTGGACAAAAAAATTGTAAGTTTTTTTTTTCAATAAATATCAAAACAAAAAAGAAGAAACATTTTACTTTATGCAGGACATACGATAAATACTCTTTAACATCTTACATCGATCAGATATTTATGTAGTTTCGAACTATCGTTGAACTTTGATCGGAAAACTCGACAGATGGACAGCGATATTTTCACAGCAAGAAAAAGCAAGGGACAGGCAACATTTACTCGGAGATATATTGGATGTTCATTGAATAAAATGTCGCGCAGGGTCCAAACCCTTTATTATCATGTCGGGACTGATGTGGGCGATAAGCCCAACCCTCCGTCCACATTAGACAAATATTCGAAAGAGACGACATTTGTTGCGAATATGCCCCTTGTCCTAATGGTGATTACGGAAGTGTGCCCGATTGGAAGTGAAATAATGACGGTACGTTTTTGTGGAGTGATTTAGAAATAGAACAAAGGTAGAGTTATATTTAACTGGGATATTTTTACTAACAGTGTCGAGCCGTGTTCAAACGGCGTGCGATATGGCATCTGAAATTTATTATTAAATTAATTTTCAAAAATTCAGCCGTGCTATTTCCACTGTTGAACATAGGGCTCCCCCTCATTTTTTCAGAGAGACTTCCATGCAAACAACAGTTAAAATAACTATGTTTGATAACTTAACTTACTTGTCTGTACAGCATTCGTTTCATAAGCTATAGTATCGCAAGTAACCAACAGCTATTTTAGTTTGAGAAGCGCTTTGCATTCTTGCTAATTTGAATAGTCAATATTTTGATTTGCGACGGATTTCAAATCGATTCGATATCGCTATTCGATATTTAGGCTAAAAATACTATAGAGAAAAATATTGTGGACCCTTTCGCTTAACTTTTTCATAAAATACCAGTTAACGATAACGTTGTTAGTGTAGCGGGCAAGTGCCCGCCTGAGACGCAAAGGGGTGCGGGTTCGATTCCTGCTGCGGAACAAATGTTTGCATGATATGCAAATATTTGTTTTGCGTTAAAGTTTACTCATAAATAACCAAATAATAGTCAGTCATAAAAGGTAAACAATCTGTTTTCTTGAGAGTACAAATGTGTATTAAAGTGAAAACCTGCCAGTTTGTGAAAGTGGAAGCCAAAACATGTTCCAAATAACAGTCTGATGTGATTTAACTGAACTGTAGACGAGTTTAAGTTATAGTGCTACAAAAAGGGGGCGATGGTGCAATCTAAGCGGAGGCCATGGAGATTCTGGATAACACTCCTCTTCTGCGTTGTGAAAGGTATGTTAATTCTAACTTAAACTTTATCTTCAGTTGAAATGCTTGACTGTGTTCTAATTGGTATAAGTTTTGGTGTATCATACGGAAAATATCTAGGGTCAAACTTTGTATACTTCTGCAGGACTATACAAGAAGAATGAATTGTTATAAGACTTCTCTATCACTAGATCCCACTGTTATAAATAGGGAAAGATGTGAAAATGTATGTGGGGATGTGAGTATGTTTGTTACTCTTTCCCTCCAAATGGACTGGAATGACATTAAATGTATGTAGGTAGGTATGTAGTAAATAGCCCGGAATAGCATTTAGGTTACTTTTATCCGTGTACCTCTTGAGCGAAGCCGCGGGTGGAAGCTAGTTAGCTATCATCAACACCACCATCATCATCTCAGCCTTAAAATGTCGATTTCCGAACATAGGCCTCGCCCCAGATTCCAGAGTGATTTTCAGTCATGTGGAATTGCCCATGCTGACCACGCTGGGCACGCGGGTTGAGCTATAGTTGCCAAAATAGGGAACGCTGCTGCCCATCCCCTAGCTTTTTTTACTTAGTCACCTCTTACTTCATCCATGGGAGGTATATGCAGGGGCCTATTTTTCGACAGAAGGTTAACTATAAAAACTAGTATATAGGTAGGTAATTAATGAACAGAAAAAGAAAATTGTGTAGCAAAAAGTCTTAACTAATAGATTAGAGGTAGCCTGTCATGTTACTGAAACCAGAACTAATAAACCAAGTTCTAAAAAATCATCTTTGTCGTAAAAGCTGAAGGTATAAAATCTGTCCAAAGTTACCCTTCTACTTAACATTTTACAGGGCGCGTCCGAATTTCCTTAGATTAGGATAAAAAATTAACTTCGTTCAATGCTTGCTTGTCGTGTCACTGATTCTTTCTTGGTCATCCTGTATTAGGTCAGTGACCAGGTTGAAGTATGGTGGCCCTGAAAAGGACCTATGACCATCGAAGGTATGAAAGAATATAGCCATAAATTTAGTCTAAAAAAGAAAGACCAGTGCACGGCACATTTTGTGAATTTTAAAATTATAGCTTTGCCTGCATTCAAAATATCTGAGGTTGCTTTAAGTAAAAACTAACTCTGGGCTGTTTAAAAGGTGTGCAGTTGGAAGCCGTCTGAGAATAATTTGCGTAATATGTCATGCACTCGGTTACTACGAATGAGCGTGTTTTGTATGGCACATATTCTACTAATATTATACATGCAAAAGTTGGGACAGTAAGGATGCTTAGATGTTTGTATGTTTGGACATTTATGGTTAAATCACGCCGTAACGATTTCGATGAAACTAGGAACAGATAGAGTTCTTTACGTAGAAACCTACTCAAAATTTGGTTCCACGCGCGTGAAGCTGCGGCGGCAAGCTAGTTATTTTTAATAATATTTTTTTTTTTCAAAAGATCCCTAAATTATTTCCTTCTCAAAAGCTTACTAGGTACGTTTGACAAGTGTTTGAGCGATTTTACATAACATTTTCATTTCAGACATGTTTTATTAATTGATATTATTTTTCTACTATTAATTTTCAAAAAATGTATCCCTACTCTAATCTATAAGTTAGGCAATCACAAAGTAAGTTAATAGATAAATTGCTGACCTACGTCTTTACGTAGGTACTATCACCTTAGGGACAAAAGTGTCTCTAGTTGGTCAACTTGCCGGGTGATAATTGACACTCTCCAACGTAAATTACAACGTATTTGGATAAACTTGGGATAGTTTCGTAGCTGACTTGGATTTCGCTTGTCGATTTACGTTAGGTTTTGATTTGGGCGAGGCAATTAGTTTACAACTAGAACTTGTGTAAGAAAAGTGACAAGTTAAATAATTGGCCTGTATGGGGCTAGACTTTTTAGTAGACCTTAGTCATCATCATCATCATCATTTCAGCCGTACGACGTCCACTGCTGAACATGGCCTCCCCCACAGACAGAGCGAATTCCTTATTATGTGGGGGGATTTGCCCATACTCACCACGCTGGGCATGCGGGTTGGTGAGCGCAGTTAGAGCTATCGTTGTTCAAATAGGAGACGCTGCTGCCCATCCCCTAGCTTTTTTCCGTTAGTCGCCTCTTACGACATCCGCGGATAGGTAGATATGGAGGGGCCTATTCTTCAGCCGGGGCCACCACGGCCTTAGTAATAATAGCCATTGTAACTCAGTACTTTTAAGTTTAACGTTGAGTTGCTTTGTAGCAAGTAAGCGCATCACCAACTATAGGCCTCATATACAAGCTCAAAATCGCGCAACGGGCTATGGAGAGAGCTATGCTCGGAGTTTCACTACGTAATAAGATCCGAAATGAGGAAATCCGTGGAAGAACCAAGGTCACCGACATAGCTCTCAGAATTAGCAAGTTGAAGTGGCAGTGGGCAGGCCATATAGCTCGCAGAACCGATAACCGTTGGGGAGTAAAGGTTCTCGAATGGCGACCACGTACCGGGCGACGCAGTGTTGGAAGGCCCCCCGATGGACCCGATGGACCGATGACATTGTAAAGGTTGCGGGAAGTCGGTGGATGGAAAGGGCTCAAGACCGTTCGTCGTGGAACTCTTTGGGGGAGGCCTATGTCCAGCAGTGGACTTCTACAGGTTGTTGATGATGATGAAGCGCATCACCGTAATTTCATAGATCATCTGACTTTTAACTGTCTCTTGTCAGTAACCTACATTGATAACCCAAACGTGACATCTTAGCTCAACAAATCATAATAGTGCACTGGGTGGAATTGGACCTCCTTATCAAAGTAGTACAGAGCTCCTCGTACAACGATGCTCTTGTATCAAATAGGATTGTAACCATGCACTCGAAATATATATCCAGACACAACATAATACGTTCATAATATACGCGCATTTCAATGAATAAAATAGGACGTACCGAGTCTGAAGCAATGGGTAACATGTCAGTTGCAAGGCTCGGCGAACCGAGAAACATATCGGCAACCTCGATCGAAATAGAAATACTTCTTATTAAATCAAATAGGGTCATGCTTTTACTAAATGAAGAATCTGTCCCTGTTTTTAACAATTATTACTTAGGCATAAGTAACAGTGATCGAAAAAGTTTTTGAGCTTTCGAGACAAAGTACGCAATTTTGTCTACCTCGACAGCTATCTAAATTTAGGTAATTGAGAAATGAGGTGATGTTGAAGACAATTAAATAACCTGTAGTAAATAGGTCGTTTATAATACAAAAATTACCTCACACCTTTGTAAGTAATAAACTACTTTACAAAAATAATTCTACAAAATATTGCGCGTAGTTTGCGTGTTTATAATTAAGGCCCCATTTATCGCATTAATGTACCATAATTGAGTTACGATTGACGCATGAACAAACAGTTTAGTACGTACGTAACAACATTTTCTAGAGATTCTAGTTCTATTTCTTACAAAAACAACGCGGCTCTATCAAAACATTTCGTCTCATGTTTTTTAATAAAAACTCTGTCAAAACTTTGGACTAGACGCACACCTCGTTTATAATTCAGTAGTAGCTCAATTGATTACACGAATTCCCTTTCAAACAAATTGGACATCATAAATTGGTTCAGGTTTTGTTTTTCGGAATAAACAATATTGATTAATTGATAATGATGTCGGAACGGCAAGCCTGAAGGTATCCAATTTCTTTTTAGGTAAACAAGATTTTTATTTAAAGCCCAATGGATTTTTCTACTAACTGCTTTTACAAAGGATCTACTCAGTTTGGATGGTTCGAAAAATCGGAAAAATACTTTAGCATAAAGAGTACCTACAGTTTTATCACTTTCAATGACATTCTTATCTTATGGGCCATTTTCCTCTGCGTTATGGCTTCAAGGTGCCAATCTCTCTTTGCTATCTTTTATAGGGTCCATCACACATTCGCTGTGAGGGATCTGAAAATGTTTTCTGCAATGCCCCTACAAAATTGCGACCACAGAATAAAAAGTTTGAGCATGTGCTACGAAATGGACCGTGTGGGTCGTGGCACCACAATAACCCTGCACAAAACATTAGGTAATTGATGCTTGTGACAAGAACAACTGTTCTCAATCTCACAGACTTGCTTACCAGAACAACAACAACTCAAACCATTTTTATCGACTTATAAAAGATATCTATTTTTATCAATGTGTATACATACTACACTGATTACTCCGTAACGGCTGATCTAATATTGTTTGTTTTTAATCTTGAGAGGTCTTTGCTCGCTCGATCAATTATGGTACCATAGGTTCTCGTAGTTTTTGATACACACGACACAGGGAATCCTAGTGTGGGGTCAGGACTATGTGTACCTATACATGACTGCTTTATTATTTATTATTATATCCATCCAACTTATATATGATAATATGATCAATTGTCAATAATATTTTAATCTCTTTTAAACGAATTTATTTATTTTAACACATGTTTTTATATACTATCTGCAAGCCACGATACAATTTTTGGTTAATAGTTAGCTTACCGAACTAAAATAATCAATATGTACATGATAACTATTGGGCCTGTGTAATAACTATTGGGCATGTAATAGACATCGTGTAACCAAAGGGCCTCCGGATCGTAATCTAATTGCGGGAGCAGTATTCCCACCTCAATTTTATGTAAGACTAACCGCTTAGTATAATTTCCCCTCAGCACATATACCCTCAATTATTACCATATCTATCACTGTAGGGTCAGGCTTTGGATTCCTAGCTTATTTAGTTAGTTTACATTATTGGACTTCAATGTGATTCATAATAATGACTGTATACTATCTTGAAAGAGGATTTTCAACACCCCACCCAATTTTGCTGAATTTTCACTTTATTTTTTTCTTTTGATTTATCAATCTATTATCATCTATTATTTAATATATTATCGAGTGAAGCTTATTCTATCCAATAAGCTTGGTAGTATACTAGTTACGGAACACCATAAATAAAATAAATATATTGATAGACTATAACTGGCGGCAACTAATTTTTTCCATACAAAAACCCGTGATTCAAGAGTAACAACTATGGTGCAGGGCCTTCGGCCGCATACTGGTAACACTAAACTTGACATAATGTTTCGCAGAGAGGGCTGTAAACGAAACTACGAACCTATAATGAAAACTTGTACCGATTCGATGCATTATTTACAATGAAAAACGTAAAATGAACTACATAGTTGAGAGTAACATTTGCTTTTACATATTTTCTCTGAGGTCATCCCAACGCTCTAGTTTCGAATGCTGCTAAGCATTCTAATTAGCGTCCTCCGGAGGTGGTCGACGTAATTAGATCAGCAGGTTTGCTGCAACTCTTGAGAATTATTGCAGGTGTAGTGTAACCTTTAAGGTGTTCATTCACACACATTAACTATTATAATTAGAAACGTAGAGGCTTGCTTGCATCTCTAGAAACAGATAAATCCAGCGCAAAATTTCTTTTTCACTCGTAATGACAATGATTTCATCTTTGGAATAGATAACACTACGAACCGTAGCTGTTCGCAGTATTCAGCTTACCTCGCACTATAGTTATTGTTAAATTCTCAGGGAATCCTAGGTCAGGACTATGATTTATTATCTTTGTTATTAAGCATTGCCTCCTCAGATTGGTCTAGCCATTATCAGGAATGAATTACTAAATATACAACTTTTCAATAATGAAAACTTCAGTTTATCTAAATCGACATAGCTACATTTTACATATCGATTCGATAAACTTAAGCACAGAATTTTCTAAATCGATGAACACACCGATCGACCGACCGACGTACCGAGAACATGTTCAAGTATTAGTAATTTCATAACTTGCTAATTCTATATACGTAAATCTCGGTGGTGCAAATTCCATTTTAAGAAGGAAGTAACAATTAATGAATCAAGTTACATTCCGTGCTCCAAACGACTTTAGTTTCAGAGCAGGTGCAATCTCATTAGAATTAAAGTTTGGACGTGTAAATAATGTTGCGAAACTCTGTTTTTATATTTTTTCACTTTAAAATGTTCGCATTTGAACCAACAAAAACCAACTGTTCAAGTAATTCTAGTAAAGAAATAAGCCGTTCTTGCTCGTAGTGTAAAAATACCCAAAGCAGCATGTAGAGCGATGCTAATAGATCAATCTTGAAAAGGACCCGAAAACACGTCGGTGATAAATCACGCTTGAACAAAATATTACAAGCATGATTTTACCCCAAGAATGTTACAAGTTTTTAAACCAGAAATGCATGCATAAAATGCAGTCTTTGACCTAGTTACCCGTAAAGATTGATTTTCGCTTTCCACAATCAATTTATCTGCTAGTCTTCTGTCATCCGGTGCCGAGGTGCATCCATTGTGCGATCCGTTACTGCCGGAGGTACCGAGGCGGATATTGTTCCACACTGCGACTACAGAACATTGCTTTGTTCATTCACAGACTTGGTTAGTTAGGTAGCTTTCTGTATGCGCTTGTTAGTAAGGGACGAAACAGTGGACTTAGTGCTAAGTTTATTCTATAAAGCGGCCATCTTTATGAAGTGGGTGATGTGATTTTTAACCTCACTAGTAGGTAATACCTATAAAAAAGTATTTGCTTCGAATTTGCTAGTGTAGTCGCTAGTAAAGTAGGTTCCTACGGCTGTCACTATGACAGAAACCACTTCGGAATCAAACCGTGGTATTCTAACTGGTGTTTTTCCTCAACTCATAATGACGTCAAACTGCCTTTGTTTTAATCTCTCTTTAAGAATAAATAAATATTCGTTATAGGCATTATACTCACACATCACTATTCTCTTTTAGAGAATAGTGATCACATAAAAGCTCTATTATCTTAGTGAGTGACAAAAAAAACTATTTTCAATAAACTGATTCACTTTTAGATTAATTGGCCACTAAAGTCCATATTAATGCAATCTTCTTTCATAAACCATCCGATGCTAAGCTATAACGTTGCTGAATGTGCAATGACGGATGTCGTTAGCGTTGCTGAGATACGCTACAAAACGAAATGAACTGATAGATTTATTTTGACGTAACCAGAGCCTTGAAAGCGTGAAGAAGAAAAAAAATATTTTTATGCAAGCTTAGTGTTTAGTAACATTCTACGAAGACACTTTTTTGATGAAAAACTTGGTCCAAAGATATCTTGATACATCTTCAACTACTAATTTTTTTAAACACGAATAGATCTTTGTTCCTACAGTCTCTCCTGGTGGGAAGTGCTTTGGACGTGACATGGAAGCAGACCTTCAAGAACCCTGAATAAGTACCTTGTTTAGAGGTAACAGTCAGTGGAAAAGGTTCTTTGCTGCAAATGAATGCAGCGTATGTACATCCAACGTACAAATAAAAATAAATTTTAATCTTTTTGCCTGGTTCCTTGGTGCGCACAAACGCCGTTTGTAAAGTCCTTATGTTTTAGTACGTTGCGTTTATATGCATCAAGAATCACTTTTTCTTTGGGGTTCGTTATTAAAAAAAAACAAAGGCTAACGTATCCGAAGTCCAAGCTTTGTAAAGAACGGAACAGTATCTAAGTCGGAACATCCAGCGCCGTCACTGGACAATGAGCACGCCCATCTCCGGACGGCGAGGACCAACCGGATGTCAATCGGTAAATTACTTGGCAGCAAACAAGCGCTGAACGGACGCAATAGAGATTGTAATTGTATCTCTTGCTTGATATAGAAACCGGATTAAAATTTTGTAGGATTGATCGATCATTTCAGAGTGAATTTGGAAGAATCGGCTTTGCATGTATATATGTTTATATGTGTACCCGACGAAATTTAGTTGTTTAGTTATCTTCATGAACAAAAATTATATTGAATTGTTTGTCACTATTGTTTCCCGCTCGCAGCTTTACTCGCAAGGAACTTTGATAAAAAAGTAGCCAATATTACATACCTACTATAGGTAGCTATTAAAGTTTATGCAAATCTCACAAATCCAAATGATATGAAATCACACAATAATAGCATTTTCACAAGCTTTTGCATTTCATCTCCCTGCCCTTAGCCCATGTGGGGTCGGCACAAAATGTTTTTCTCTTCCACTCCCCTCTATCAGCCGTCAAATCAGTATTCACTCTTTTCTTACTCATGTCGTCTTTCACACAATCTATCCATCTTTTCTTTGGTCTACCTTTCCCCTTATATCCTTCCACATTCATATTTAACATTTTTATTTTTTATTTTAACTTTTGCATTTACTCGTGTAGAATTTGTAAATTATTAAGTATTAATAGCAGTTATTAAGAGCTCGTGTTTACACGCAAGCTTGCTTTCATAGAACGTTTAAAGTATTTATTTTTAATTTAATGCGCTACAAAAAAACCGCAATAAATAACAAGTTACAACAATATTTAACCGTTTTTACGTCCGCTTAGCTTCGCACGGAACAAACGAATATTTCAAAGCTCACAAAGAGGTCCTATTGTGAAAAGTAGACAAATTACTTGTAGCACGATTATGAGAAAGGAAACGTGGCGCTCATTAGTCCAACACCTTTTTAAGTTTTTATGAATACTTAGCAGCCGTTGTTTCCGTGCTCCGGTGCACAACAGACACATGCATATTGCAGCTCTTATGTAACACAGTTAACATTAATTTCGTAAAAAAAGGATTTATAAAACACACAAGACTGGACACCAATGACGTCTAAAGCAAATTTAGATTGATTATATAATTCTTATTATAAATATACTCCGACTCCGGTCTCAGGTTGGCCGCTGCAGAAAAAACCTGGCTAAATGGGGAATAATCGACTCGTCCAGAGTACAGTGCGAGTGCGGAGCCCCCGTACAGGACATGCGGCACCTGCTTTCCTGCCCACTGTGCACGACCACCTGCACTTGGGAAGATCTAAACGATGCAACAGATAGGGCCATTGAGGTTGCCACATACTGGTTGACTAGAGTTTGAGGGAGTCTTTGACTCGAGAAGAAGAAGAAGAAGAAGAAGATTATAAATATCTATTATTTATTACAGAAGCATGAACTATGTAGTTACTCGTATTGCACTGCAAAATTGACATGTTGATATATATATTTTTTTAATTCCACGTATTTTTATTTATCTATTTTTGTCCCTATTTGGCCCATCGGATTAGCAATGCCATCCAGCTTGGCAATTCTGCCAGCAGCGCCAGCGTCTTGGGGACGTTTCCGACTGATAGTAGTCTGGATCATTTGAGCTATCTATAGATCATTTGCAATGTTCTTTAAATAGCTCAACTGTGTCTTAAATATTTTTTTAATATACGCTTTTATTCGTTTTAATTTTCTTACTGTTAATAAAGTGCATCATTCCATTTGAAAAAATTAAATATCTAGTCACCACAAAAACGCTTAATTTGTAATAGTCCCGAAAATAATTCGGTCTACAGAATACAACAATATACCCCTATACAAAATCTGTATAATTTTGGTTGGTTACTAAACAAATGTCTGACAGGTTTTAATTAGAGCACATGACTCATTTAGTAAGACGCAAGTTGAGTTACCGCCACATAAAGTGCCAGCCTCCTCGTGTCGCCCCGTCCATTATGAATATTAACCAGACAGAATCTTGTACCAGAACGGAAAATACAGAACCAGTTTATTATCACCAATTGAAAGAAAATTCATAAAATATTGTTTCATCATCATCATCAGCCTGTAGAAGTCCACTGCTGGACATAGGCCTCCCCCAAAGAGCTCCATGACGAACGGTCTTGAGCCTTCTTCATCCACCGACTTCCCGCAACCTTCACAATGTCGTCGGTCCATCGGGTGGGGGGCCTTCCTTAGCACCCCCTGCTCCGCCGTTACCGTGGCCGCTACCAGTGCCAGGAATAGCGGAGCTGCCGGGGACTGGGGGCCGTTTTTTATTATGTCCTATCATAAGGGGGGGATTGGACCATAACCCACCACGCTGGTCCAGTGCGGATTGGTGGGTGGAGCGCCAGAGACTCGTCAGCTGATCGGCAGGGTGTACCACGTGCCGGTGAGGTTGGCTTGGGTTCCGAGGGTTGTCATTTGGAACCCCTTACACCCCACACAAAATATTGTTTAGGAACACCATGACTGTTTTGACGAATCGTGAAACGAAGACGTTTAATGAATTCAGAATCGTAATTTGTTGTAAGCGAGAAATGTAGGGATGCAGTTTCAAATTATTATGAGGAGGATCGAATTCTGGTGGTATTGATTAATTTATTATCACAAAATTAAATAACGCGAACATCACTCGTGTGTATGTGACGGAACCCCGTGGCACAATACGTCAATCAATAGAATACGACACAAAAATGAAAATATTTTGATTTCCTGATGATACATCATTCAAAGATGTAGAATTCACTGACAGGCCCTTATAATTAAGTTTAATTAAGGTACTTTACTTATATTATTAAACTAAATTGTAGAACATTCGGGATGGATATATGCATAATAGTTGTAGACGTATAGATAAATCTTACCCCTTGTTCATAATCACTCACTAACGTAATCAACTCGATAAAATTATGTCCGCCTCTTTCTAATGTTTACTGTTAGAAAAGGACAGGGTTGTTGGTGAGTTATCAAGCCAATACATCTAGCAACTGATTATGAATAAAAGGGTTAACCTAAAACGAAAAACCCATCGTCTTAAGAACAGTATAAATCGATGCAGTTGGTAAAGCAAACAGCTTTAGGCACGTCCCAGCTGTACGTTACTGCTGTTACAGCTGTTTGTTACGAATAGCGTTGAGTGCCAGTGACCACACAGGGCAGGCTTTTCAGTATTAGCAAAGATAATATAATATAGGTTTTATATTATTAGTATTAGCAGTATTTTCAGTGCTTAAAACGATTTGCAGTTCCAAATTAGTAGTCAACTTCGACTGGAATACATTCTTATTAGTGGAGATATAACTTTCCTTGAATATAATTAACACAAAAAAAAACACCCAACAGACTCATAAAATACTACACAGTCCTGACCCCATACTAGAATTTCCTGTGTCGTGGATCAGAAACTATGAGTACCATAGTACTACAGCACTCAGACCCGGAACAAATATTTGCAGATCAAACATTTTTCCCGCAGCGGGAATCGAACTTGCACCCCTGTCTCACCCGTCTCAAATGGTCAAAGTCCCGCTGCGTCATCTAGGTCGTCAAAATCAAAATGCTTTATATGACACACCAAAAAATAAATATCAGACACTTCAACTAAAAACCGAAACTGTAAAATGGGCGTCTTATCGCTAAAAAGCGATCTCTTTCATTTTCTTGAGACTGAATGAAGTGAATGAAGTGAAATTAACTTTCTTGGACATTCATAATATGTATAATAGGGTAGCTAGCTCCTAGACTATAATTGTACAGAGAGATCGCTGAATACACAGATATTGCATTCTCCTTCGCAATTGAATTCACACCTAAATCTACATTATTGGTACGAGATGTATAAATTACAAGAAAACTGGGCATGGCAGTAACCGTAGGCGTCTTTTGGAAAGGAAATTGTTTTGTCCCTAAAGAACAAACAATTTATATTTTCCCTAAGTTTTTAATAAGGGTTGGATAAAGCTGCCACCTTCCCATTCCTCTTTCCAAGAAGTGTACGACTTCCATATAATGTGAAACATTTCGGAAAACTCGTTTCCTGGAATGACCAATCTATAAAAGGCTTTGACGACAAAGCGTATCCGTTCAAATTGTTACCACATGCACTGTCTATGACAAGAACGATTCGAAACAATTTGCAAAAAAATTGAAACTGGTATATGACTTAGCTCACCAATATCGACTAATATATCGAGGTCTAAAAATAAATGGTCATCATAAATGTTATGACCTCATTTAGTTTGTTTTATGTCATGAGTAGAATCTAATATTTACCTAGAATAGCATGATTATAGTAGCGAACACCTGTTCAACATCGAACAACGACTGACTGAGGTCATCAAGCTGCAACATTCAACTTACATTACTGGCTGACAAATACGTTCAAAATAAAAGATATATTCGCTGGTGTGAATTAAGTCTCAGCCAAAACCTATTTGTATTATGTAGCTTTACAATTTCTACAGTGTTTGGGAGCTGTTATTATTATTTAACTGGCCTAATAGCTCAGTGGTAGTAACTCTGCCTTCTGCGCTAGAGGTCGCGGGTTCGATTCCCGCACTGGACAAACATTTGTGACTAACACAGATGTTTGTTCTGTGTCTGGGTGTTAAATATATATCTATTATGTATATCAGTCTCTGGTACCCATAGTACAGGCTATGCCTAGTTTGGGATCAGTTGACCGTGTGTGAAATGTCCGGAATATTTATTTATTTTATTTATTTATTTATTTTATTATAAAATGTTTTCTTTTGTGGCAGGAGATGCGCAAGCGACGGACGTGGACGTCCGGATATCAGCGCCGAGCTGGGTGGCACGTGGCGGCTCCGTGACGCTGCAATGCCTCCACCAAGTACCACCACAACTGTTGTACAAAGTCGAGTTCCTGCGCAGTGAGACCAAGATATTGCAGTATGTGAGGGAACGTGTGCCACCTTTCACCAACTACACCTTTGCTGGCGGAAAACTTAATGTAAGATTTTAGGCTGTCGGTCCACTTCAGATTTTATTTTATTTTAGGCTTCTGTGTGGCATATTAACTTTATCAGCAAGGTTGACCTTTATCTTTGATTACTCGACTGCCCGGAAGGAGGGTCATATTTTTTATTTTGCGCTCAGTATCTAGAAATTGTCCTGACCTGCTTTTATAACGGAAACAATTGAGCACGCTTTTCCTTATAAGATTAAACTAAGTTTGTATGACTTAATGCCCAACTCGGGTGACGGAGCTTTTGAGCCACCCGAAGTCCTGCATCATGGTTTATCGGCTATCATAGGGACCACATTTTAACGTGCTCTCCGAAGCAGTTCAGTTGCTAATGCCACTAGCGATCATCCATCTATTTGGTGAACGCTTCAATGTATTCTTTCATTATGTAGTTTTCTTCGAAAATATTAAGCCCATTTAGGATAAAACACTTCACACTGAAAATAATGAAGTTGAATTGCGAGGTTTTTAGAAACATAAGTGCCGGTATTGATACAAACAGTTATGGGTTAAAAATGCGCGTTGATTAACTGCACCGGCCGCACCGCTCGCACGGCACGTAACGGATTTAGGTTTGCTTTATAAATTTGTATAGATCTTAAGTATTACAAAATGAAGCAGTTTCATATTTCGCGCACCCCCGTTTGACTATATATAAGAGAATCCTGACAATAGAAATACAGTGAACACAAGGGCAGGGGTTAATGGGAATTCGCCATCGTAGTGATTCGTCATCGCAAAAAGAGTAGTGGTGATTTGCCATCGCTCAAAATATTTTAATATTCTTAGTAGTGATTTGCCATAAAAAAAAATTATATTGACAAAGTGCAGTCATGGCTTAATTCAGTCGCCACTAACTCAGGGGCAAGAAGATGATGATGACATGTCACCGGGAATTCCGTTCAATACGTTGCGTGCCGTCAGCGTCGCCGTGCTGTTAACTCAATCTTAGGCACTTCGAGCTAAGGCACAACTCAAAGGAATTTGAGAGGACGAGAAGTTGATTAACCAACGCATCCCCGTATTAAGGGGAGGACCACGAAATTCGATACCCACCTGAGTCAAAATTTTACGAATGTTCATGAGTAGATTGGATGCGATTTTCCGCGCCATAATAATATTCAGATATCGTCCTCCTACTTTGAGGTACTTGCAAGCCAATTTGTGTACTACACTCGAGAGCTAAGGGTTTCAGAATCTTGAGCTCGTTTGGAACAAACATTCGGTAACAAAAAGTATTTGGACGCAAAACGATTTCGCTTTTAAAGGGTAAAAGTTCTAGCATAAGGGGATATTTCCATTACAATGGAAACTAGTTAGGCGGAAGCGGGTAGTTTGGATGGAGTTTTTGTACGTTATTGTCATATCAGCAAATTTCAGTGAAACAAGCAAATCAGCGTAGGTAAATTACAATTATTCTAGTTATTTCAACGACTGCCTTGTGACTGAAGGAGAATGAAATGGAAGGATTATTTATTCAGCAGCGAAGTTGTTTTGTGTTTCGATGGTTTTCAAGAGTTTATTTGCATTGTCTGCGCAAATGGCTTTACCTCTTACCCTGCCACCACTTTACCGACATATTTTGTATGAAACTAATGAGTTCATGAACTTGAGCTCTAGATTAATTTGACAGCTACTCAGTTCTCACAAGTCCACCTTATTTTATTAAATGTTCAACATTTCTATCAAAATAGGTTCTTAAGTGTCTAGGTACATTTTATGCAAGAGTTTTTGAACTTCCAGATGTCCCTGGCAACGGAGAACTCAGTGACAATCGATAATTTGGAACCGAGCGCTACGGGTCTGTATTGGTGCGAGGTGTCTCTAGAGACGCCCATCTTTACTGCAGCTTCCTCTCCGCATCAGCTGACTGTTATCTGTAAGCATCTATATTCATAAATGACACTAAAAGTATTATGTTACTGCCCGTATTTTATATAATCACTGCGCCTACTGTAGGTCTAATTAAGCTTTACCTCCATTGGCGCCGCATTGCATCGCATCTAGATATACGTGCCTATACATAGGTGAAGCTGATTTTGTATGGTGTGACGAATTTCTACGTAAATATGATTTAGTATTTTGACGATATCTGGCACTTGGATTATTGTTTTAATAAATACGGTCTGTAGTGAACCTTGCAAAGTCAAGAATGCCTCTTTAATCTAACCAAGTATAAATTTTTGTATGTAGACGCAAGGGGTCTTTGCTTCGGCAATGTGAATTTATTCAATAAAATCACTTAGACTTATTCTTTTTTGAAATATGGCCTAAAGTTCCTGCCTGATAAAGCAGAATCTCAAATGTGAACAACATCTGCCGGAAAATGACGCTTGTATCTGAACTCAGATAGATGTAAGCTATTCCATTGTCAATAGCTTATAATAGTTTGATGACCTCTACCAGTATCAATAAAGCTTCTAACGTACTTTTCTACTAATCTTTTCAAAAATTCCAATGCAATTTCAAATGATATGTATTGTTTCGAATTATAGCTACAAAATTCGCAGACAACTAAAATCTTATCACAAAATACCAAAGTGGATTACAACAAAACATCTAACAATTATCCACTCGAATTTCTTGAAATTAGAGAATTATTTTGAAGAGCAGCTGTGAACACATTTGCAGATTCCGCTCACTGAATACGCAATTCACTTTGCAATGAATAAGTCATTTTTATGGGTAAAATCTCTTTCATTCTGTACGAGGCGCGGCGCACCAAAGCGGAGAATGTCATAAGAAAATAGAAAAATAGGAATTAAGTCTTTTATTTACACAAAGAAACTTAAAACTAATACAAGTTAATATTTACAAAATACACAAGAAACAGTTGAGCCGTCTAAAGACCGTTACAAACGATCTATAGGAATTAAGTTAAGCAAACTTAGTGATTATATCCTCATTGTCAGTGTGCGTGATAAAAAATCCTTCAAGTTAAGGCACTGGTGGAGTGGCCCCGCCTTTAGATTCACAGGTAAGTAGGTCCGAATCCCGGTCATGCAACAATGGATTTTCTATTCGGATAATAAATGTGCGCGGTGCTAGTGCTCTCAAACGGTGAAAAAAAATATCGTGAGAAAACCGGCACATCCTAGCACTTAAGAATTTGAAGACTGTGACATGTGCACGAAAGGAGCCTCTAAAAGGCACATTTTAATCCTTTCACTACACTAATTCTTGCTCCGTCGGTTATAGGTTGTGGTATGGTCGCCATGAAAAGGTCATGGTGACTTTACTGAAAGGACAAAAAAAGAATCAGTGACACTATAAGCAAGGAAGTTTTTGAAAGCGTCTAATTTGGAAGATTAGATTTCCAAAATAATAAAGACATACTCATTACATTTATTAAATTATAATAAGAAATGATGGACTCTAAAAGATCTTTTATGGTACCTTAAAATCTCTGGTAGTACTTGAAGGTAATTTTCCATACTCTTGCCGAAACTCCATTAGACTAAAATCCATTAGAAATAAACAAGATTACAGTAAAAAAATGTGCCAAGAAGGCTGAGATTGTATTCAGTATTTTCAATTCTTTGAACTCGTGTTCTTTGAGACAATTTCTTTAGCTAGTTGAATAAATGTTTTCCTGAAAATATCCAGCTACGACAAACAAAATATAACCTATAACATAGAGTAACTTTTTATATACCTACACCCTTTAACAAGGCAGTGTGGCGTCAAAATATCTTTTTACAGTCTATATTAGAGGCCACTGGTGTGCCGGCTGAAATTATATCTGTGCTCAGATGCTGGTATCGTTGTCAGCGTAATCAGGTAAAATGGGCGGGTTCGCTGTCCGATGCATATGGCATGGAGTGTGGCGTGCGGCAGGGTGGAATTACCTCTCCTCTGCTATTCAACCTCTATGTAAATGACCTCATTGGTGAGCTCAGCAGTACTCATACTGGTTGCTACGTGGATGGAGTTTGCATAAACAACATCAGTTACGCGGACGATATGGTGCTGCTGGGTCCATCGGTCGGGGCTGTTCGCAAATTGGTCGGGATATGTGAGACATACGCGGCGGAACATGGACTGAGGTACAATTCAAAAAAGAGTGAAGTGCTTATTTTCAAGAGTGGAATAACTAAACCAGTACATGTTCCGCCGATTATGCTTAACGGTGCGGCTCTACAGGTGGTAAATAGTTTTAAGTACTTGGGGCACATTGTGACGGAGGATCTGAGGGATGACGAAGATATTGAGAGAGAGCGCAGAGCGTTGGCAGTCCAGGGCAATATGCTGGCTCGTAGGTTTGCTCGCTGTTCGAATGAAGTGAAAGTTACTCTTTTTAAGGCTTTCTGCCAGTCATTTTACTCGAGCAGCCTTTGGCTTAACCACACTCGCCGTGCTGCCGATTCTTTGCGTGTCCAGTACAACAACATCTTCAGGATGCTGATGCGGCTGCCTCGCTTTTGCAGCGCATCTGGGATGTTTGCGGAGGCGCGCACGGACGGCTTTCATGCGGTTATGCGCATGAAAGCCGTCCGTTATGCGCTGCTGATTCGCGTACGCTGGAAAAGGGAAGCGACTTTCTTCGCTTCCCTTTTCCAGCGTACGCGAATCAGCAGCAACGGCATCCTGCAGATGATTGTTTTGCGACCGGACTGTCCGATCCAGGCGAAGTGGATGCAGGTAATGCTGGGGTCGGAGCAGTATCGCAATATCTTCGTCAAGTAGGTTTAAAGCATTTATTTTATTTTATTTTATTGTGTTATTTTTATTTGATGTGTTTTTATTTGATTTTATTTTAATTTTGTGTAATGTGTGATTTTATGTAATTAATTAAGTAATTATTATTTGTAACTTTAATATGGACATGATCTGAAATAAATGAATAATAATAATAATAATATATACTGACGTCTCTTTACTAGTATTCCATAGATGATAGGAGAACTTCGTTCATTTGGCAAAAGCCAAAAAGCCTGACAAATTCCTCATAAGTGTTCATAAGGTAAATTATCTAAAAAAAAAACACACTGTCAAAACGCCCACTTCCCACGATGAAAAATAGGCTCAAGATAATAAATGCGCATAAAAAGCTAGATCGCAGTCCTAATAGACAGTGGATGGTAGTCATACTCATGAATATAAATTGGTTAATCTCCCAAGACGCGCGGCAGACTCTCAGTAGTTTGTGTTTAAATCGAAAAACTTGATAGACATAGTCAAAGGACAAAAGCTATTTATAATCTACGATAAAATTTGTACTTGTACTAATGTGTAACTACCAATCTGATCAATAGGCTCAACTAGCCTAGATTAAAATGAAAGCTTACCGCTCGTTCTATGATCTCCAAAGGCTAAAACAAATTAAAATGAGTTTTTCAGACTAAGGCTATCGATCGATGCAAAGACATTTCAAACGCTCACAAACGACCCATTAAACATTCATTTGTCGATACTAAATGATGTCCGTTGGTAAATGTTGTGTCATCAACCAAAATCACTGTGAGTTCAGTTATCATCATTTCAGCCGTACGACGTCCACTGCAGAACATGGCCTCCCCCACAGACAGAGCGAACTCCTTATCATGTGGGGGGTTTTGCCCATACTCACCTCGCTGGGCATGCGGGTTGGCGAGCGCAGTTAGAGCTATCGTTGTTAAAATGAGGGACGCTGCTGCCCATCCCCTAGCTTTTTTCCGTTAGTCGCCTCTTACGACATCCGCGGATAGGTAGATATGGAGGGGCCTATTCTTCAGCCGGGGCCACCACGGCAGAGACATTTCAAACGCTCACAGACGACCCATTAAACATTCATTTGTCGATATTAAATGATGTCCGTTGGTAAATGTTGTGTCATCAATCAAAATCACTGTGAGTTCAGTTGCTTAACATAAGATTTATAAATTCTCAAAAAAAACAACTTTCTGGACTTAATTGTTAAAGAATATTTATTGCAACTCTTTACTGGTGTAGTTGCAGCGACTTTGCTGTAAACTGAAGAACCACTGATAGGTTGCGAGTATTGCGTCAACACATGTTTAGAATGTGTGGGTAAAGATAATGGAAGGGCGTGCATTTTTATAATGAAAGATCTATACCCAGGTGCAATTATAAACGTAATAAAATAATTATTACACCACAATAATTTATATGTATGAATCAAAATTAAGTGTAATTATGGAACAGGCTCGTGCCCATCAGTGGGTTACTACGTCTGACAATAATAATGATGATGACACATGCTCCTATGTGCTTCTTTTAAAACTATATGAATTAGTAAGTCTGAACTAATACCAGTTGTACAACGGGCTATGGAGAGAGCTTTGCTAGGAGTTTCACTACGTGATAAGATCCGAAATGAGGAAATTCGTAGAAGAACCAAGGTTACCGACATAGCTCTCAGAATTAGCAAGTTGAAGTGGCAGTGGGCAGGCCATATAGCTCGCAGAACCGATAACCGTTGGGGAGTAAAGGTTCTCGAATGGCGACCACGAACCGGGCGACGCAGTGTTGGAAAGCCCACCACCCGATGGACCGACGACATTGTGAAGGTTGCGGGAAGTCGGTGGATGGAGAAGGCTCAAGACCGTTCGTCGTGGAACTCTTTAGGGGAGGCCTATGTCCAGCAGTGGACTTCTACAAGCTGATGATGATGATGATGATGATGAATACCAGTTGTGGAAGGGAAAATAGTTGTGAGCAATCACAGTGGCAGGGTTTGCATTCGAAATAGTTTTGCGTAGAGCAATTTTTTTTTTTTTTTATACCACTGATGTGGCAAACTAGCATACAGCCCACCTGTTGGTAAGCGGTTACCGTAGCCTATGAGCGCTTGCAATACCAGAGGCATCACGCACGCGTTGCCGACCCCGAACCCCCTCCCCCCCTAAAGAGCTCTGGCAACCTTACTCATCGCAGGAACACAACACTTTTTGAAACAAATAATGTTATTTGGCTGCGATCTTCTGTAAGGCGGAGGTACCTCCCCAGGCGGGCTGCTCCAATTCAGAACGAGAAAATCTCCCTACCTCCTCCTATTTGTAGATCAATCGCTTTGTATAAAAAATATTTTGTGTGGCAACAGAATACCTATTATAATGGATTTTCGGTTTGGTTTATAAATTTAATTCAGAAGGAAACAATTGGAGAATAAAAATATCGCTTCATTTGCTGTTCAACTACCTAATTCTACAATTCATTCAGTTTTCGGTGCCCCTGAGATTTGCAATATCTCTGCATCGCGGGCCGCAACTGGACGAGGCTTGCGCACAGGATCGAGTAGAATGGCACATACAAAGGGAGGCATTTACTCAGCAGTGGGTGAAGTTAGGCTGTTGATGATGATGATGAGGTTTTTACGTCTACCAATAACAAAATGAATCCTCTTTTTATGCAGATGCCCAAAAGCATCCTCCAATCATCACGTTCGGACGGCCGGACGCCGTAGTCGGAGGACTGCTGCGAGCGAATTGCACTAGTGCTCCTGCTGCGCCTGCGCCCCGACTTACCTGGTACATCGATAATGAGAAGGTACGCCCATCATAGACTACGCAGCAAATCACTGGGGGAGCCACTAGTAGGAATGAATACGTCTACATGACCTGTGTTGGAAGGCCCCCCACCCGATGGACCGACGACATTGTGATGGTTGCGGGAAGTCGGTGGATGGAGAAGGCGCAAGACCGTTCGTTGTGGCACTCTTTGGGGGAGGCCTATGTTCAGCAGTGGACTTCATCAGTCTGATGATGATGATGATGACATGACCTGTTCATTCCAACTACGGACTACACAAGTAAATCTTGCGACACGCTTTTATAACATATAAATTGAAATAAAAGAGACGTTTCATCAATATATGGAGCCTGGGCCTGCACTGAGTACACTACTCTAAAATATGGCTAAGCAATAAAGTAAACGTATTTAATTGGTTATTTTATTTAAATTGACTTCGTTCTAAAGTACATAAAGATTTTCTTCGACAAAGAGAGCAACACACAGCGCTACAAAAATATGGCGGATGGACGTGCGTGAAATGTCATTTTGACAACCTACATTTATCTGACTAAACAAAAACATCAAATCAAACAACATGACATGAAAAATATGCAAATGACATGTCAAACGCCAATTATAAACCAACATGGCGGCCTTCAAATAGTGTTCACATAGTTAAAAACTTACCAGAAGAACTATTCTTGTACAATCGCATTTGTCTTCAAATTAATGAAATTGTATTTTTCTTGTAATCTCCTATTTTTTCCTAATTTTTCTATGTAGTGTACATGGACCAGGCCCAGAATGAAATGGCTCCTTTATGGGCTTGATTTGATTTAAAGTTTATTTTCTTTTTTTAGAGCATTTTACAAAATCGTGTTTTTTACTATTAACTATTATTAGGTATTATAAAATATATTTCACAGATTTTTCTCAAAACAGTTTTATCTATGTTTATTGTCATCCTATTAACAACCTAATGTTTAAACTTAAGAGAAGTTCGAAATAATGGTTGGTACCTAAAACAGCTGAATAATTTAGTTTGAACTGATTTCATTTCAAAACAGCTGAGTTTTGCATAGTGTTCTTTCAAAGAAAAATTTCGAATCCCAAAAGTCGTAGATCAAACTTTATTACCCATTGGGTGTAGAATAAGCCCCTTTCGGGATAGTTATATTATGGGGGAAACACCTTATAGTAACCCTTTTTAAGATAGGTACCTATTTTTTTGCCCTACAGGTTGCTGAAGATTCCATCCGCTACTTCTCCTACCGCGTTTCCAGCTCGACCCGCACCAAAGGCGGAGGGTTCCGTCACCGCAAACATCAGCACCGCTACATAGCGCCAGAGTTCAACTACACCGCCAAATACTGGGCGCTGGTCAGTGAGACCACTGTGCTACCGATCACTAATGCCACTAAACATCATAAGTGTACTTTGAAGGATGCGCAGAGTGAGGAGATGGCTAAGGTAAATACACCCAAAACTTCTATTAAAAAAAGAAAAAAAAAGATTATTTCTTAGTCTTTTGTAGTCGTAGTTCTTAGTCTGATTAGGTCAGTGATCGGTTTGAGGCATGGTGGCCCTTAAAAAGGGCCTATTACCGTCGGTGAAATAATCAGTGAAGTGAAAGGATTAAAGTGCACCTCTTTTCGTTCACATGTCACAATGTCTTCGAATTTTTAGGTTCTAGGACATGCCGATTTTCTCACGATGTTTTCCGTAGCTGCATAATATGTATTAGTACTTTGAATAGGATAATAGATAATAGTCAAGGTAGGTATACATATACAAACGCGAACGAAGTCGCAGCGGGACAGCTAGTATAATTATAAGATATCATATGGCTAAAGTAGGTACCACTTTTAAGTCTTCTTCTTCGTGAATAGTCCTCTTTTCATTAAATGAAGTCTTATAAACAAATCTTATTGTGACAAATATTATTGTTATTACAATATTATTGTTATTACGACATTGTGAGGGTTGCGGGAAGTCGGTGGATGGAGAAGGCTCAAGACCGTTCGTCGTGGCACTCTTTGGGGGAGGCCTATGTTCAGCAGTGGACTTCATCAGGCTGATGATGATGATGATGATGAAACAAATCTTAATGTGATTTCACATCATATTTTTTTCAATAACAGATACAGGAGCGTCCGAAACCACAGCCACCACCTCCCATTCCCCTTTGGGTGTCGATAGCCGAGCTCCGAGCCCCAGCTCACGGCCGGCTACAGCTGACCTGCACAGCCACCATACCTGACGAACTCGGCCCGGGAGAGAAATACGCCGATGTCAAGAAACAAACTGTCACTGGTAAGTATGTTGCTTGTTAGTGCAGTTATTTTACAATTATTTTATGAGTTCCTTTATATGATTGGCGTCTTTTTGACGCGTAGCTGCATAGGCTTGTGTTGTCCTCATCAACGTGCCTCATAGTGGAACCTGCCACTGTGAGCGAAAAACTAATTTAAAGCCGTGTTCAAACGGTGTGCGATATGTCATCTAAAATGTGTTTTAATTATATTTTAAAATGATATTTATGTTTATTACTGGTTAAAATCAATTTTGAGTTTGGCTTTTGAGGACATTCAATACCATCCGATATCGTAAGCCTCCAACAGTCAAACTGAAAATTGACTTTTTTTAGTAGATGTAAGGATTGTTTTGCAATCAATTTTGAAATAGATATCGTACACCATTTGAACACTATTTTAGACAGCGGGAAAAAAATGGTACCTTCGCCCAAACTACCCACCAACGTACGACTATTCTACGCATCTTAAATTTTACTTAGCAAAATTAACGCCGCGTAATATATGATAACATTTAAACATTTCTCCCCTCAGTGGCAGTTAACGAGCTCAGTTTGAAGAAGCCGTTTTCAGAGACCAGTCAAGCGAACGCAACCTCTTCAGCTGCAGATATACAACTGGATCATGTTATACAATGGCATGCCGGTGGACTTATAGTCTGGAAGCTTATAACACTATTCTTATACATGATATAAATAATAACCGGTTTTTTAAATTCAATTCATAATAACCTCCCCTGCCAAACCTTGAAACATTTGTAGGCTTTTCGTGTCAATTTGGTTCAGTATATTAAATTCTTGTCTCACTTTCAAGGTAAATGGTTGTCCTTAATTGTTTTGCTAAAGTTTTATGAAACCTTGTTATAGTTGTATAATCCAAAAAATCTTTTGTAGGTACTTGTAGGTAATTTGATAACATTAAATTTATGAGCTGATTGTCTTTGACAATATTGATACTTATGATATGACTAATATAGCTTTTTTGATTAACTATGTTAAATTTAAAAATATGATCTACATTATGTTTGAAACTTTTCTTCCCGAGCTTTTAACGTCAATTAATGTTATGTAAATCTTAACCAGTTAATTCGACAGGGTTTCCAAAACTAATTCCTATCTTCTAGACTAAAATTATTGCGTTATCCATACAACAAACTATTTTATACAATTTTAATTTTTTCTTGACATATTTTTATGGGATTTTTTAATTTAGTCAAAACTGCATAAGACAAATTACACGAGGCATAATTAATTATTATTTTTATTGTGAACATTTCTATATTTTTATTGTGTAACTGTACCTACTGCTTTAAATGTTGTAATGATAGATAATAAGAAAATAATATTGAGTTCAGGCATGCGATTTGCTGCCTTAAAGATTTTTTTTTTATTGTTACCAGCTCCCCGTTCAGAGACAAATCCTACTAATATTATGAATACATAAATTTATGAGGATGTTTGGATGTTTTTGGTTCAATCATGCCGTAACATAACTTCAAATTCGATGAAACTTGGAATAATGTTCTACCTAGAATAGCATACAGGCTAATTTTAATCGAGGTACCACGCGAGCGAAGCCGCGGTCGCAAGCTAGTAAATACATAACATTTTATTACAGTGAGTTAGCATAGTTTTTTCTTTTTCGTTGATTTCATATGGTTGGCAGAATGTGTGCCTGAACTCTTAATACTTTTTTGTGCTTAACTGCTTGAGATACCTAGTAGTAATGGTTCTTGTGGTAGATTCAATAAAACACTATTGTACAAAATGTTTTCCAGTTCCCTCAGAATGTATTTCGAGTTTTTAGATATCAACTAAGTGAGAATGTATTTTGAGAATTTAATTATTACGTATTTACTTAAAAAAAATATTATATTTCAGCAGAAAATTACATATTAGTGTTACGCTGTAAAGAAAATATTATGAAAATTAATCGTAATTTGCCAAGGGGTTGAGGCTGGTTAATATTTAAATTACAATCATTTCAAATATATTTCACGACCCGGATAGATAATGGTTAGGCCATTTAAAAAAATATTGGATCCAAATAATTATTTCGGATTATGATCGAGATTTAAATTTATCATTTAATTCTTTCATGAATATTATTATTGCTTTAGTGTAAAATTGCACTGACAATGCTCTCAAAATATTAATCAGTCACTTCCCCAAAAATTTGGCGTTGAATGTCTTCCTGCAGCTCTTTACACTGACTATAAGTAGAGAATACTCTTTAGGCAAAAAAATGTGATAAGTTAAGAAAAAAATGTAAATAATAGCAAAATACAAAAATATTTTCAAATAGATAAAGATATATTAATGTGTTATTGTATAGAAATTATGTAAAAATAATCATAGATTAGGCGTAATTGTGACCATCCAAATTAATGTCGATAGTCGCTTCTTCTAACCAAAAGGCAGGAAAGGAAATTAAGGGAATTTAGGGAAATTATTAAATAATGTAACGAAGAACGAGAAAAACATTGTAAATTTCAAGCCAGTACTTCAATGCTGATGTGCTAGACAGCGATGTAATTATCAGCCATCTGTTGCATCATTCGCTAAGTTTAATCCCATGTAAGCCCGTTTGCCGGTGTGCGTGGAGCTAAATGTTTTACTCATTTGAAAGCGCAATTTTGCCAAATGCTCTTTTATTTTCTCTCCTTTGCAATGTTTTTAAAACTAGCAAAGTTTAGTGTGTGCCTCTGTATGAGTGTACTTACTGAATGGCTAGAATCCAAATATTGGATCTACTTGTAAAATTTGAAGGGTCCACTACCAAAGAGTTTCCTAAATAAATAACTTTATATTTTTAATTAACTCTTCATTTTGGACCGCTTAAAATATGAATTTTCAAAATTTCTATCCTTGTACACCTTTGCACATAAAAACAAACAAACCCTGAAAAATTGAAGTCTCTACAACCAGCAGTTCAGTCTGTGCTTTGTTTGTAAGTCCGTCAGTCAGTACTTTGTTTTGTTTTTTCACTGATTCACAAAAGTAGCTTCTAAAGCTTTTAATTAATCCCCCAAAGAGTGCCGCGATGAATGGTCTTGACCCTTTTCTATCCACCGACTTCCCACAACCTTCACAATGTCGTCGGTCCATCGGGTGGGGGGCTTTCCAACACTGCGTCGTCCGGTTCCAGCTAAACGAACTAAACGAAGTGAAACAAAATTTATCTTTTGATTTAAATAATACAATAGCTTTACTTTTAAACCCTGGATGTTAGTGTTTTAATTTACGCTCACATGAAATTTTTATATATCATTTCCATCTGCGTGTTCCAAGCGTGGAATGAGGCAACCCTGACGTTTTCATTGTACCATTTGTAGCATAACATTTGTGTAAATGATTCCAAGTATTTTTCATTAAAATGTTTGTGTTAATGCAAGCGAGTTTATGAAGAAGCGATTGTTGGTATCTGTGTCGTTTCGGTTATAACATTGGCCATTTTTACATCTAAATAATCGTGGTCATTGAGTGAATAAAGAAGCTTAATTTGATGTGTTGTTTTATTTGAAACTTGATACAAAGCCTGCTCTTATCCCTACTTACGTCGGTTAGGCTTAGCATAATTTAACCCGAGGTGGACTACCACAGTGAGATAGGTATTCACTTTTTCTCCAGTCTTGATAAGTATGTTTTGTTAATATTTGCACCACACTTCAGTCAATAAAAACACTTTCTCGGATAAAATAGTGTTTGTCGTAACAAATTAAATCTTAGCTCCGCCACCGCCACGTAATAAAATTTCCCCCTAGAGTGTATAAATTGATTTTCCCCAAAAACGGTACAAGCCTACGTGATTGTCACTCGACATGATATCCTTCGACATTGCATCACAGCCTGGGACATAACAGTTAGTTCACTTAATAATTCATAGCATGGTTTGAGATTTTGTTTCTAAGTAGATAAATATGAGGTTGAGATAAGAAAACTGACATGTAGTAATCACAATGTACGTTTGCGATGTTGTTAAAAATGATGTCTTCATTTAAGGTACCCCCGCGTACGTGCCAAGTTAGTCTATCCAATGAATATTTGCTGTTTTATTTTGAATTATTTTGAATAACATTTTGTGATGATTCAACTCAGCGCCGGAAAACTACTTATTGGAAATTTGTCAGCAGGCTTCATGACAAAATTGATTATTGGTAATTATGCATAAGCACCATCGCTTCACTTTTCGTCTGGTGCAAATGCTGATACGTCAATAAGCGTCAATATGAGTATACAGCAAATGCGCCATAATATAAAAAAATATGGATTATTATGCGTCCGCGGATGTCGTAAGAGGCGACTAAGGGAAAAAAGCTAGGGGATGGGCAGCAGCTTCCCTCATTTTAACAACGATAGCTGCTCTAACTGCGCTCGCCAACCCGCATGCCCAGCGTGGTGAGTATGGGCAAATCCCCCCACATGATAAGGAATTCGCTCTGGGGGATGCCATGTTCAGCAGTGGACGTCGAACGGCTGAAATGATGATTATATGTCAGATGATTATGTGATTATATGTCAGAACCAAAATTAGCTAATGCTCGTCGTCTAATATCGTATTTTTTTTTAGATGACGGCACATTTTACCGGTTATATTTAAAAAATCTTTGATCTCGTTATAATCAAACGTCATACCTAGGGTTATAGATTGGTCTAGCTTTTTACATGTAACATAACTTGGGTTGGTATCGAGGCATCGATCGCGGTTTGAATAATTCAGGCTCCTGGCACTGTCTTGTTATCGCTCATAATTCGATAGAGGCGCACAATGAGATCTGCTCGTACAATTTTATTATAGTAGAGCCACTCAGCGCTTTTCTTAATAAAATGCGCATATTCGAATATTTTTATGCTCTCTCTCTTAGGTTATGTACGATAAAAGACAAAACATTGAAACCTGTCATTTAAAATACAGTTACTTATAAGTTATCGTGTGATTTTAACATCTTTGGACTATTTTCTCTAGGTACGTACATGTAAAATGTGTTGTTGTTTGTACTGTGTGTTATCTATGTTACGTCTACCTATCTCCCTATCGTTAACCTTTATTCTATTGTTTTTTGTGTCTTCTGTCTGTGTTTGTCAAAATAAATTTATTTCATTTCATTCCATAAAATCACTATTCTTCGTAGATAAACCAGAGAAGATAATTCACTAATGGAAGCTACCATTTGCCGCGTTATTGCCGATTTACTGGCGTCACGGAAGACCAGCGTTATAGTAGCCTAGATACGCTGTTATAGCAATTTGCATCTGAAGTGTGCTGAATGCTGAAGCTTCTTGTTTGTGACACAAAATAAAAAAATCTTATTCTTAAATACGGCCAGAAAGGGATGCTACAAAAAGTGGTTGAAAAATTAGTCTTCCAGATTAAGCCTGAAATCACATTGAAACAATAATCGCATACATTTATCAGGACTAAGTATGTGACTGTTGAAAAAAAACCAGTTTCGCTTTCATAATAGAATCAATTCTAGATATTATATGTTTTATTTTTTCATTTTAGTTGGTTTAGCTATCAATTTGTATGTTGGAAATAGGTCTTTTACAGAAAGAAAAATTATGGGTTCGGGTTTCTTATTTCGCGTCAGGATGCCTAAAGGTCCCTTTCATTAAAATAACACATTAAATTCTAAGAATAACTATAAAACTGCCCAACACTACCGAAAATTCTTGACACAGGATCCGAAAACTTGGCGATGTGAGTTGAATTTACATTAGTTTGGGTTCCGAAGATTCCTTGGAAACTAAACAACTTTCCAACCTTGTGGGCGTTTTCGAATCAAATTATTGCCCTATAGTTTTCAGTTACGGAATAATAAACAATTCAGAATGTTTGTGTTTCATTACAAGATTAAACAAAAACAATGACATTATAATGTAATAACTTTATTGTTACTTAAAATAGTTAATAATACATTTACCATTTTTGAGCATATACAGATGCGTATAAAATAAAACAAAATAACATCTTCCGGATCCACCACAACAGAATGTTTTGTAACCGTATAACGGTCAAAGCTCTTAAGCCACTGCATAATTGAGCTTCTTTGTAAAAAGGATCCCAAAATCAAAATCTTATGTTCCCCCTTATAACGCTCTCTAAAATAAGTAAGTACCTACCGCAACAGAAAATCCAAGTCGAATTTTATCAGTCACCCAACTCCCCAAGGCTTATCTTAACAACACTTGCCTAAAGTTCACATTCGAGTGTATAAATTGGCAAGCCTTATTCGGTTCGTAGATTTTTTATGTATTCAGATATCGAGGTTGCGCTTAAAAGGGTCATTATGGACCCTATCTTGTCTACATTAGGTCGTCACTCGTTTAACTGCTACCGTTATATCGTTTAGGGGTTTCGTCGCTACTAGCTGCTGTTTTCGATCTAAGTACCTACTTTAATTTAGCATTTGTAGATAATTATATAGTTACTAGCTGTACTCGCGCGGGTTCACTTGCGTGGAGTAAGTTAGGTACTCTACGTATTGTATAGGTGAAAAGAGATAATTACTTTAATTGTAAATCAAACTTCAAAAAATTCTTAATTAATCAATTTTTACATGTAATTCTTTCGGACACATTTTTGCATCTTTATTCATTTTCTGCATTATCCTGATTTTCTTGTCTTCTTTCTTGATACTTTCAAATTCGTCGTTTCCGTTTCTGACAAATCGGTATTTTTCTTTATGCATTCCCTGTAGAGTAAGGCAATGGGTCGCATCAGTGGAGCGCTTTGCCAAAGAACGTGCGTTTTGTTTGAACTCTTGTACTTGCGTCTACGACTTTACAAGCGGATTTCCCTTTAGACGTATTCCAAACCTTAAAAAAGCTGTCATGGGAAAAGTCTTCATGGAAATACGATGCTATATTGTATACTCTTACTGTAAGCCTTGCCATTGCTCGTCATTTTGCCAATCAGACCTTGTTGTCTATTTTTAGTATTCCAAAGTCCGACATTTCGCTATGTCCATCTGTCCGACCGACTGTCAGACGTAGTCAGGCATTTTACTAGTAGACTTTTACTGTTATCGTGCAAAATTTTAGTATGATAGCACAAACGGCCATTTATACGGCTCTTACCACGGACGAACGAAACTATAGGTACTTATTTTTATATATTTTTTTTAGTATTCTAAAATAAGTTTATTGTCTTCTTCGACATGCCATTTTAAGATCGATTCTAACCGGACATAGTTCGGAAGCTTGGGGGCGCTCGACACAAAATGCGCCTTAGCTGGGTCAGTGTGACGACAGCACATATGGGCCAAGTCAGCTCTCCGCGTGCTCCTGCATAATGTCGGCGGCTTGTACCGCCTAATGCCGCTTTCGGCTCTAATGATTTATTCAAAATATACATTCACGCAAAAAAAGAACAATAAGTGATGGGTACCAAAATTTATGCATTTTAATATTCATCATAGTTATCGTCCATCATTCATCAGGCTTCAAAATATTCAGACTTAATTTTTTCATTGATATAGCATGGATCTACTAACGCTCCGTAGCCAACTCATAACTTGTATGGATTAATTAATTATATTCCTTTTTTGTGTTCTATACCTAATGGAATAAATTAAAAAAGAAATTCTCTAACTAAGATGGGTATCATCCGTCGTCTCAAAAGCTATTTGACTTAACGAAGTTTTCGCCTTTTTCGTCTCAATTTCGAGTTACCTTTATAATAACTTTTCCTTATTTAAAGTGTTTCCATCAAGTTGTCCTTTGAGGAACACCTGTATCCTTATTCTGACCCAAATAATTATAACACTCGGAAGGGAAAATACTTTACGTATTATTTATATCAAGAAATGGCCAAGATGTTGTTGACAATATGTTTTTTTCTAAATTTTATTTTTTCAGATAAGGTTTTTAAGATTATTTCAACGCTTTTAAAAGATACGTGTGACCGACGCATTACCTACGTATAATTTAGAATGTAAGCAAACATCTAGGTCGCAGCGTCAGTACACCGACTCCCGTCGTCTATACAATAGACATCGGAAGCGTACATTTCATTCCATAATGACATGCGAGTTTATTACCTGCAATTCAGTTCAATTTATTTCTCAATAGACACCATTAAAAAATTATGAAGATTAGGTAGAGAACAAACGCCCCGGACAAGGCTTGAGGATTGGTACCTGAGACTGGCTCTCGCAAGATGAGGCACTCATTAAACTTCAAAAGTCCTCAAAAGACTCATCGTTTTGGACGTTTATGTATAAACGTTTTGTATAAGAGTATTGACGTAGGTATATGCGCTTTTATTATTCGTTAAGTTGTACATCCTCCGACATTATCATCAAAAATTTCATAAAATGAATATACATATCTGTTTTGCTACAAGTCGTAGATATGTTTTTTCTTACCTTTCAGACACCAGATATCAATCCTCCTCCTCCTCCTCCTGAGGTATCGTAAAATATCACAAACAAATACCAGTTTTTACGACGCAGGTTTTTTTTTTTAATTTTGGGGTCTTTGTTGTACATTGCGGTTCTTTAGATATAAAATACTAAAGAGCTAATCAAAATACAAAATTTTTTGGCTGTTTTTTTGTATGATATTTTCAGTAGGTATTATTAAAATACACCCTGAAATATGTTTTGATCTTTTGTTTGAGAATGTACATGTAACATTTAAAGGGTCTAATACTAACGGCTTCCTAAATAAAGAGCATTTTCACACTAACCTTTCTTAGCACACCCTAACGCATCACCCTAAAAATTGCAAGTCTCTACTACCAGCAGCGTTTGTTTGTACGCAAGATACCGCAAAACCTAGCGTTATCTATATAAGGTGATTCATAACATGTATTCCATCCCGAAAGGGGGTTATTCTCTCAACAAAAAGAAATAATATTAGCAAAAAAAACATCAATATTTTCATTCTTTGTTTGATTTGTTTTCTTTCACAAACTTCCTCAAATCAGGTGTTTTTGCTATTTTTATCATCTTAAGCACTAATAACTAAACGTACAAGAATTTCGGAATCAAGATTGGTACCTTAAACAGCTGATTAATTGACTTTGAGCTGATTTGACCTGAAAACAGCTGATTTTCGCAAAGAGTTTTTTCAATGAAATATGACGAATTTTCAAAAGTTGTAGAACAAACTTTATTGCCAATTGGTTGCAGAATAAGCCCCTTTCGGGATGTCACACATATTATGAATCACCTTGTATGTCAGTTAGTAAGTCAGGAATTTGATTCTTATACACTATGGCATGTAGTATAATGATTAATAACAACATCGCAAACGGCATTTATTAATTAAATGGCGAAAAATACGCTGACGATATCCATGTAGGTACTATTTGACTAACGTTATGTTCATAGATCGAATGGAGGAAAAACTGGAGGGCTCCTTGTGCATAGTCCGTCCGGTGAAGTACCAACTGCCATATTCCATATATGTTCACTGTTCATGTACAAGCAGCAATGCTAAGAATACTGTATTTCGATTTGAAAGGTTATGGTAGCCATTGAAATCACAATTCACATGAGACTTACCATCGCATATCTCAGGGAAGGCAACACGCGTGGGATGCTTCTAGCGTCTATAGGCCTCGCTAACCACTTAGCAACATGCTTGTTTCCCTACTAAGTTGAAGAAGGAACAAAAAAAGAAATATGTTTTACTCGTAAATTGAAAGCCAAGATCACGAGATGCATCGTACGAACTTTGCAATAACATCTGATTCGATCCTCAACTCTCTAGATTTCTTCATTCTTTAAATTCGAGTGCAATTTAGCCACTAGGAACTTGTAGCAGAAGTTAAGAGTTTTCAATAAAAGTTGTGCTGTTATGAAGAAATAATTCTCTAAGCTTTGTGAAGTTGGAAACTTTGATATAGCTTTAAGCTACTGTGGAATATTTTTCCCAATAGACAGAATACGATATGTATCCGTACATGCGAGTAGCACTTAGAAATAAATTGAATAAGCACCCACTTGAAGGTCAATTTTATTTACAGCTTATTATTCGTGGAAGTTTTATTTCTATTTGAGCAGGTGTTGTAACTGCTTTATTTGAAATAATTATTTCCAGACAGTCGCATAATAATTTTAGTGTTTCATTACAACAAGGTACACCAGAACCCTTTGGTGAGACTTCGTTGTCCATCTGTCTCTGTGTGCGCAGATGTGGTTTTAACTTGAAATTTGGCTAAATGAATATCGACTCGTTAAATATGAAAATATGGCAAATAAACAAGACATAATTTTGTTTAATCGAAAATGGGGTCCGGCCGTTTTGAAAGGGGATTGAAAATTGATTACGAAGCGACATTGTCAAAAACGGTATCTTATGAAAGGCTTGTAGATTAAAAATATTTTCCTGTAATCATTGGTTATTCAAAACGACTACTTAAATGTATAAGGGATGTCAAAGGTAGTATACAGGGCTATTTTTGAAATTCACAAACCCTTAACAAATTTAAGTCTAGAAATACTACCAATCGTAAACAATAAAAATGTAAGATGGAAACGATTGCATCTTATTTTCGCGAAATCGAAACATTTTTACCTCGTTTGCGACTGAAATCGACACTTTACTTCCTTAATGTCTTTTATACTCTACTCATAAATGAAAACCATTTTTTTTTGTGTTACATCTATTATTTTCAATCTGGGTCAGTTGAGATAACTGAAGTTTTGTGCATTCTACAAATAACCCTGTATAGATCAGTAACTTGGAAGGGACAAATACTGACATTAGCAAATAATGAAATAAGTATTTCAGGATTTTTCAAATCGAATCCTGTAACGTGGGGTCAAAGATTGTACGAGTGAATATTAACTTTATCTACGAAACAAATATTTAAGACCACTCTACCCGGATGAAATCACGAGCATCTTTTATTAAAAGACCAAAAATTTAATTAAAAATAACAATGGTTCATAAAAAAAGAGAAAATATCTACCAATACTATTATTGCAATGCAAATGCAAAACGATGAAAAGACTCTGGTATTGTATTTACTTTTCGCAATTTAATTTGAAGGAACGATAAGCTACGCGTTCAAGCATCCGTGTTACAAAAGGATAAAGATTTTATCCTGTTTATTCGGATTCGTTTGTTTAAAAAAAATATTTTTGTAGGGACTTCGTTTCGACTCTTGTAATTCACGTTTGTGAATTACATGATATGTGATGATACGATAATAAAAGTCAAATATTAGCCAATGACATCGGCGATGCTGAATATTTTTTAAATTCTGCTAATATTTGACATTTGCTATCGTATCGTAATCGTAACGCCACGTGAATTGTTCGTGCTCGGGCCAGACAGATTCTTCGACGTAGCCATTGTTTTCAAAAAATAGATGGTAGATATATGAAAGGTAGTGGCAGTTATATTTAATCATATTCAATCAAAGTCAATTCAAGACTCAATTAATTTTGATAGGTGGTAATTATAATCAAACCTAACTTGATTTGGCATTGATCATAATAAGCTTTGTTAAACCCATTGTTTCGATTGTTCAGACTTGTATCAGATCTAATCAAAAACTATGGTTCCCTTTACACAAATCAAATCGCAGTCACGAACCTTCGGAATTAATTAAAAGTTCCGAATTAAACTTCCGATATCAAGGATCAGTGGGGGTTGATTTATGTTAGTGCTTGTACGTAATCTGTACACCAACCCGAAAAGCACGCCTTGGGCCGTATCTCTACACTTTATATGAGCGTACTTAGTAATGGGGGGTGGCAAAAATTTGCCCCTATAGGGGCAAGTTAATGTGTAATTAACGAAAGCTATAGCTTTCGCATGTTGCTTGCTCCCGGCCTGGCTAATTATCCATGTTAAAAATTACGTCGATCCATTACTCCACTACTACGTGAATAAAAGACAAACCAACCAACCGACAAACAAACACCTTTTCACATTATAGTAGTAGTAATTATTATTAAGCATAAGAATAATTGTACTTTATAGTTTATTTAAAGTAGTTACTTGAATATATTTAAGAGAAAATATATGGAAGCTTTAAAAAACAGGGATCTGTCTGGTTTTTTTTAAATACTTCCGCGATCAGGATACCTACATCATAATTATATAAGTATTATACTAAGAATTTTAAACTTCAAATGGGTACTAATAATATTAAAAAAACTACTGAACTGAGAACTCGCGATGTCTGGTAAAAGTTGGTGCTTAGATCATCGTTGAGGCGCAGCTAAGATAAACTCTCAAAATTGACTTGATAAAATGTTCTAACTAATATCTAATCTTACCTGAACTACGAAGACATTGAAACTTTACCGAACGGGAGCACACGTTATATTGGTCTTTCAATGTTACTATTTTGTTATATTTCAAAACCGGATAGCCTAGATTATAAATAAAATAGTTTTGGAATGTATAAACAAAGCTCTTGCAAATGACACCCTATTTCAAGATTGACGGTAAGAAAATTAAGCTATATCTTACAAATATACATACTGACATACAACGCCGATTATTCCAAGATGTTTGAGAGATCTTCGCTCGCTTCGCTCACTTTATCAATGATAGTAGCAGCTTATGTTTATTTTTCGTAAAAAGGAAGTGGTTTATTATGCTCCTTTTATTTAGGCAAAATTTTAATGAAAATCATACATTCATTTTGATAAAACCGATTTTATTCGAGACTTTGTCAAAAATTATATATGACAAAAAACAGGCTTCTTCAACCGATATCTGTAATTCTTTCAATATCCAAGACAAACCTAGTTTCAAAACTAAGGAATGATAATTTGAAAATCAGTCACAACAAGAGGCTTTTGTCTTTGTTAATTTTCTTTTGATCATCTTGGCTATCTATTGTTTCACTGATTCCTTCTTTGCAACCACATCACACACACACACATTGTTCACATTGAGCCAGTGAACAGACAAGGTTCACTCATGGTGAAAAAGTAAGTTTTTAGTGAAAAGATTATTCGTTCACATGACACATTTTTTGGATCTCGGACATGACGGTTTCCTAACGACGTTTTCCTTCGCCGTTAGAAAGTAGTATTGCGCAAAGAGATGTCTCTTGGGGTGTCGTGCGTGACTCAATAAGCTAAGACCAAAACCCCTTACTCTATTCCTTATTACGTACTAGTCACATCCTTTGATAAGCCGCCCCGTAATTGTGTCTGGGAGATCTGTATTTGAGTAAACAAGTAGGTACCTAAGATAACAATGTGAATTAGGTTGTACGTCACGAGCTTGAGCAAAACAAATTTACTAGGAAACGTGTTATTTTATTACAGACTTCAACAAAGGAGACATTTTATAGAAGTTTTTTTAATGTAATATGTAGGTACACTTATAACATTTTTTTTCTAATATTCTTTATTTTGTTGATAGATTAAGCCTCTTTCGGGATAGTATATTATGAATCACCTTGTAAATACTATGAGACAATATACACACAGATATTTTTGTGCAAATATTCGGCAGTCAAAACCTAACTACTGTCAACCTAACTATTAAATCCTACTGTCAATCTTTTGATACCAGCGGCCTGTGGGTTAGTTATACTAAGGCGACCATCAGTGCCATACGTGTTTTGTATAATAATTTGTTTAGAGCAATGGTGGGGCTGCCCAGATACTGTAATGCGTCAGGCATGTTTGCGGATGCACATATAAAGGACTTTTACGCTGTCTCTGAATTTAATTTAATTTTAAACACTGTCACTCTTAATATCCTTATTCAGAATTAGATGATTTCATTATTTTCTCAAATCAATGTGCTTGTCGTTTTTCTGCCAATGAGCGTACATTGAAATCCGAAAATTTCTCGTTGTATTCATGAGGATAAAGTGTCTTAGCGAGCTTACAAAAGGGCTACGGGATAAAAAAATGGTTCAGATCCTCTCATAAAAGAGGAACACAAATACGAAAATAGCAAAAAACACACTTTTCCTTGGAAATATTCCATTGCTCTTTAAAAAGGAATGGACGTGGACTGAATAAAAATCGACTCTGCGGCTCTAGGTGTAAAATGTAATGTAGTGGTACAAGATTAAACTGTTATTTATAGGATTTCCCTGTGTTTTTCTGTTAGTTTCCATGACGAACGACGCTAAACACCATTTGATTCCGTATTCATTTCTCTTTTCAGAGGCTGATTGTCTGCGAAAAGTGCGAACAGTTTGATGGACTTCAAAATCCCATTCCTGAATGCCTCTGGTGTGCATTCAGGAATGGGATTTCGAAGCCCATGCAATCCGTTGGGTCTTAGTTCCGCTCACGAGCGTATGAATGCGTTGCGCTTTGGAATTCCCCGTGTGTTTATCTGCCCGCATTTGAGGCTGAGTTTGAGCGTAGCATAATGGGAGTAGAATAATGAGTTTAATTTTTCAACTTATTTTAGTGGCTCCTATATTTTGGTCTAATGAATTATCATTGTTATCCAGCGTGGTAATTCCACCAGCGTCTTAGTGACGGTTCCGACTCGTAGTTATTTGAATCAATTGAGCTATCTATAGATCGTTTGCAGCGGTCTTAAGATAGCTCAACTGTTTCTTATGTTTCTATAAAGAAACTTTAGCATAACCTATTTTAAGTATTTTCAAACAAATACCGGTTATTAACTCTCTAAATAAAAAAATACCATTTCCAAAACATTCTTCTCCCAATTTTGTCCTCATCATCATCAGCCTGATAAAGTCCACTGCTGAACATAGGCCTCCCCGAAAGAGTTCCATGACGAACGGTCTTGAGCCTTTTCCATCCACCGACTTCCCGCAACCTTAACAATGTCGTCGGTCCATCGGGTGGGGGTCAATTTTGTCCTAAAGACAACTATTTATCCACGTGCTAAAAACTTCCTGGAACATTATTAACCTTTTGAATATCGATCGACCCAAATAAAAGCGGTTGAAAGCCTAAAACGCTTCATGGAACGGCCTATCCAAATAAACATTCAGCTTACCAACGCACTTTCAAATAAAAAAGCCTTCAGACGCCTGTTGACTCGGAATCGGTCTGCTTACGTCCTTTGAGTGTTTTTTTATTAAAAAATATCCGTAAATATGCCTGTAACAATAACTTTGTATGATTTGTTTTCATTGCTTTTACAGGTTCAAAGTTGATTTTATGTTTGCTTTCTCCGTAGGGATTTTGTATTTTTTTCCCTCAAATCAAAGGTTGAGACAAGAAAGGGTAACAAAAAAAGAGGAAGGCGAAAAAAGCACACTCATTCTTGATCAACAACTTCAACCGAAGCTGCTGCCCATCCCCTAGCTTTTTTCCCTTTGTCACCTTTTTTAACATAGGGCGATAGATCCATCGATACATCACGACCTCGGTGGCGCAGCGGGCTAGTGCCCTATTGAGACGCAAGGGGTTCGATTCCCGCTGCGGAACTAATGTTTGCATGATCTGCAAATATTTGTTCCGGGTATGGGTGTTGTGGTACCATGGTACCCGTAGTTCCTGATACCCACGACACAGGTAATCCCAGTGTGGGGTCAGGAGTATGTATGTGACTGTTGGGTGTTATTTATTTTTTTATATGGAGATGCCTGTTCTTCAGCCACCTTACAACCACCACTATAAAATGTACCAAATAATCTTTTCAGGGCTTGAATGAGCGCGCTGTTCTCATTAACCTGTGTTCTGGTAAAAAAAAACTCCGCCTGATGACCTCATCAGGCGTTGAATTCCCTGCCCTTTATTCAAACCCTATGTTCTTTGACGAGCTGTGACATTGAAAAATTGGTATGGACTCAGCTTTGAACTTGATACGGGTTTACGTTCCAATTTTATGGTTGAGTGCTTCCTAATTTGGACATTGACACGGCTGGTTCAAAAATGTGGAAGTATTTATGGTTTTTGAATGGTGGTTTGTCTTCTTGAGCCTATGAGTATAAATGGCACAGTCCAAATGTTATGAATGTCAAGCTTCAATAGTGTATATAGGTACCTATGTAGTATCGTAGCGCCAAAACAAATTAACTGATGTGTTTGTTCTGTGTCTGGGTGTTAAATATTTATCTATTATGTATATCAGTCTCTGGTACCCATAGTACAGGCTATGCCTAGTTTGGGATCAGTTGACCATGTGTGATATGGCCAGAATATTTAATTATTTATAAAAAAAATGCGTTGTTTTTTTTTGGAACATATTATTAATAAAAATCCAAGGTACTCAGGTAATAGTATAGTCGGATCAGCAGTTTTTAATAATAAACTAAAATGGCCACCTTGCTACTTTAATGGCTACACAAGTCAAACTGTACCCTTAGCACTAATAACGGATACTTACAAGAAACTATATGGAGACCGTTGCAATTTAGACATACCTATCGGTATAACATCAGTGTGTCACATTAAATCAGCTATTATAACGACTTACCCCCTTATTCATAACTTTTAACTTTAACGGATATAAGTCACTTCGCCGTCACTTTATGCGCAGGCGCTGACCCTTAGTAGTTTTGATTATTGTTACTCATAAATATTGTATGAATCACACTGGTGTCAGCCACTCCGTCCGTTTGCGCTGACCCTTTCTTCTGTCACAGAGATTGACAGGTTTGGAAGTGGACCGAGGCAGGTGGAATGAAGAGGGTAGGTCTAGTTAGGGCAGCATAAGGTAACTAAACAATAATATTTATATTTTGTCGCCCATCATTCACATAGGTAATTTTTACCACAATAGGATTCTATGTGTCGTGGGTATCAAAAACTACGAGTACCATGGTACCGAAAGCGACATAGTTGATTAACAAATTAAGTATTTTAAATCTACTTTATTAATTCAGGCGTGACTTTGCCGTCGTCCATAAAAGTCCATTTTATGATATTAAATTAACAAATATCTAGTACTATTCCGCTAAACGATTCCTCGTTTATTAGCTCAACAACAAGCGTGAACCTCCCTCACGGCCCGCAAAAAAAAAGCCATACAAAGCATAGGCACACACATTATTTTAGGACTTCTGTGGCTGTTAACGCAATTTTGCCAATGTCATGGTAGACAAGATTTAAAAGGGTAGAGTTAAAGTCCTTTTCTCGAAAGAACTAAAAAGATACCACGGCAAAATTCCACTACACGAAGACTACAGCATGCCCTGGGGATGTAGTGGATGCAGAGAAAGAAAAGTACTCTACAGTCTACACATAACATCTAAAATGTCAGAAAACTGGTGCTACGTGAAGGTTGTGGAAGTGGCGTCACGTCGACACGCGGAAATTGAACGTCTGCGTCTAGTTGGAACGGCAATGTACTGCGCTAGTGCATGTGTATCGGTAACAGGAGCCATCATCATCAACCTGAAGAAGTCCACTTCTAAACATAGGCCACCTCCAATGAGCACCACGACGAACGATCTTAAGCCACCTTCCACCGCCCTCCGGCAACCTTCAAAATGTCGCTTGTGCATTGGTTGGGAGGCCTTCCTACTCTGCGTTGTCCGATTCGTGGTTGGCATTCATCATCATCAGCCTGATGAAGTCCACTGCTGAACAAAGGCCGGCGTGGTTGGCATTAGAGAACCTTTATTTCCCAACGGTTGTCGATTCTATGAGCTATATAGCTAAAAGGTCCTGAGGCGAGTGTTTCTCATAATAAGCGCCCGTCATTTATAGACGTTGTATCGGATGCAGTCAAATGTAGCGCTAATAGAACAGTATTAGGAAAACAATGGCTCATTACTGTATTCAAGAAAAACACTAGAGACCATCATTAAAGATGTCCATCATTAAGTTAGAGGCACGTGCATATTCCATTTGGCACATACTTATCTACATCGTAGTTGGCTTTTAGCTTCTGAGTAACCCACATTTGCATTTGGTATTGCATATCATGACAGGTTAAATGCTCATCGTCCCCCTGTGTGTATAAAAACAGGTACCTACCTACTAATTGAATTATTGTAGGCAATCAGTTCCATGGAAATGTCGCATATTGTGTCTCTACGTTTTTAATTAAGATTGTCAGAAACCTACGAGTAATTGACATACAATCAACATCATACTAAGCCAGCAACAATGCATAAATTGTGAAGCCATGCAGGGGTTCATTCCACAACGATCCCTAAGAGTGGATATCTTACAGTAGTAAGATATCCCGTTCGCTCCCATGGTACCTACGAGGATAAAAAGCCTTTGTGCTATTCCAGACTATAATCTATCTCTGTGCCAAATTTCATCCAGATCCGTTCAGCCATTCTGGCGTGATTGAGTAACAAACATCCATGCTGGTTTCGGTTTTACGTACCTTTTTAAAAATAGGCTCACGACTTTATTCCCAAACATGGTAGACAACCTCCCAGACCTTAAAGGCGATCCGATCCTTCTAGATCTAAGGGGAAGATATCTAAGGGGATAGTCAGATGCACGTACCAACATTTTGGTACATGTCCACACGTTTTGCAATTGTGAGTATTTCATACGTGGAAACTATGTACCTCCGTTTTAACAATCTTGACCTTTTCGTTGTTTTTTTATGTTGTAGGCTAATCCCACCCATACCCATACGATAAACAAGAACAAAATCCCATGAACATAAACAAAACCCTAACGGCCTTCAACTAGGAACAGTTGGTCCTTACTTTCACCCACAGTCAGTAGTTGCTCCTAGGTCAGGTTAGGAATAAGCCGCATTTAGACAGGATTAATAGAATTAAACTTACCATGTTTGTCTATTCCGCTGGGAGAGGGTTTAATTGAATAGTGTACTGTTAAAGAACCTAGCTCTGTAACTCAGCTTGATAAGTATACGTAACTTTGCAATGTAAGCAACCATCCAGGTAATGGTATTTTAATTAGAATACTAATGCTGTTGCCCGCGACTTCGTTCGCGTGGAAATTTTGATGTGTATGTGTGGGAACTGACGGCCTGATCAAAATGAATCGTAGTAAGATTCACCTGGTACGCGAGCTCTCATGTTAGTTTTATTGCTGTTGTTTAGCCATAGTGATTCTATGCATCCGCCATCTTTGATTCCAAATCATTTTCGTTATCTGCGCCCCCAAATTACTCGAAAGCGTTACCTATATCTAGTTTTTGGTATGATATTTGCATCCGTCACCTTGGATTTTAAAAAAGACGTAATTTCCGGTAGTAATTCCTAATTACTCGAAAACGACACCCATATCGATTTTTTCCTTGATTTTTGTATGGAGATTTATATAGCATATAGCTTCCACCGGCCGCTTCGCTTGCGTGGTACCTATGCGGATAAAAAGTAGCCTTTGTGCTATTCCAGGCATTATCTATCTCAGTGCCTAATTTCATCCAGATCTGTTCAGCCGTTCTGGAGTGATTGAGTAACAAACATCCACTCATCCATCCATCCAAAGCAGGATGCTTAGTTATATAAAAAATTATACTTGAGTACCTATATACTATTTGTATTGATGTGGATACCTCCATTACCATTTAATTAACCAGAGAGCGGCAGCGGCCCCGCCTTTTTTGATCTACATGTCGTAGGTTCGAATCCTGAGATAACTTTGCTGACTTTGGTTGATTTAAAAGTTTGTTAATATTGTGATTTCAATATGAGAAAAGTCTTAGAATGGACAGGAAATAAAATCCGGAAACCTTAAAACAAAACATTCAAGAGTTTCCAACGATATGCGCTTCAATTTATAAGTAAACTGTAGGACATTGTGGGCTTTCACGTTCATATCTTTATTCGTTAAGAGTTGAAGAGAGGGAAGAATTCTAAGGAAACACTGCAAAAAAATAATCGAATTCGACTGTTATTTATATAAAAAAAATGTCAGTCTGCGTCGGTGAGAGTTGAGTGAAAAATACATAACGACTAAGAATACCAGGGTTATTGCTCTTTATGGCCTTGCTATTATAAATGTTAAAGTTTGTGAGTATGTTTGGATGTTCGTGGTTCAATCACGCCGCGCCGGCCGTAACTGATCAACCGATTTAGATAAAACTGGGATCGGATAACGTTAATTACCTAGTATAGCTTATAGGCTATTATTTATCAAGTTATCACGTGAGCGAAGTCGTGGGCGCAAGCTAGTACTTATTAATTTTTTGCTCCTTACTTTTCCTTTTCGTCTTTAGCTTTTCAATGAAGAGAACGAAATGATTCTAATCATACTGGCCCTAGAGAAAAGAGGTTCTCAAGTTAAAAGGTCTTACCAAATCCCCTTATTTTGGCAAATTACTTTCAAGTACCCAGGTAGGAAAGTTTTGCAAATTATTTGGTATTATTATGAAATGTTATAATGGTTTTGGGTTTATTGTGAAACAGAGATTATTAACCTTTGGATATATACTTTAAAATAAAAGCGAAAGAACAATTTTCCCTAAGGACTAGGTACCTCTACCTCGTGCTTAGAATCATTACTAGAATCATTTTTAGCTTCGATCAGCAATGCGACTTGTCTATATACGGTGATTCGTAAAAGTTTAATATCAGGAAAAGGGGTTTTTCTATCAACAAAAATAAAGAATATTATGGAAAAAAACGATATTTACCATAGTTATTTTTATGATTTTTTTCCGATATTGGTATTTTTATCATCTTTATAACGTATTATTAAACGTGAAAATTCAATCAAGTCATCAAGAATGCTACCCTAAGCAGCTCAATAATTGAGTTTTGACTCCAACCACACCAACTTATACACGCATAGTGATTTAACAGTGAAAAATTATGAATTTTCAAAATCGTAGAACAGAGGTTATTACCAACTTCCCGACGTACCGTTTGCACCATTGACTTACACTATTAATGGTGCAGATGCAACCAATTAGTTTTGTTTGCACCATTGACGATGCTAGAATAAACTGTTTTCGGGATAGTATACATATTATGGTAGATTTTTGCCTTGTATATACGTAGTAGATTTTTGCAAATAGAAAACTGCAGATTCTTATGCACTAATATAGCCTACTATTTGATGCTAATACAGTCACAGCAAACAATTCTCCGAGCGTAATAAAAAGCATATCATCAAAGAACCTTAACAAAACTGGTGACAGGAGAAAGTATTACTTGGAAATTTATATGATGTGACCTGTTGAGCCCTGGCTGTCTGGCCCCCGGCCAAGCGGCCCAAAACGGCTCTTTCGCGCGATCCCCAAAATTCTACGGTCCAAACACGCAAGGATTTCCCCAAATTGATTGCGGTGCCACCCTTTATTTTTATTCGTGAGCTGATTGTTAATTTGTAGCACAGTCTTCGGTTTTCCAATAGGCATTATTTAAGGATGGATTTATTGTATGGGTTTTTTTGGGTCTTGTAATATTTTTGGATACAATATGGTCTTTGCCAATAGTGCGCGTACACAATAAGTTTCGTAACCGTAACTGGTTACGAAACGAGTAGGATTTTGTTTCTTGTTTTGCAACCACAATTGGTAAACAAGTAATAGCGACTAAGTATTTGCAGGACCATGAATCCATGACCACATCCTTCTGAAAGAAAATAGGTTTTCTGTAACTTCCTACGACACCATAAAGCTAAAATGAGTGCAATGGGGCAAGCCAAAACATTCACAGCATTACGCTTACGTTACGATAGCAAATCACAATTATTATCCAATCAAAATTAAAAGATTTCAAGCATCGCCCATGTCATTGGCGTGTACTTCACCATATGACAGAGCGGTAAATGCAATTTTAAAACTACCATCAAATTGGTGATGCCGCATCACGGTAAGCTTGTTACCTGAATGAAGTAATGAATGATGCTATTAGAGACACCATATGCATTCATGTCGTGTCTCTAGCTAACATCAGGTTTCGATCGATAATTATCGAAACGGTTCACACATGCTCACGTTTTGCTTTCTTTTATCGACATCAGTGTACGGCCATCAGCGAGCATGTGTAGTTTGTAGAGAGAGTGTAGAGCAGTACTTACAGTAGCAAGGTGGTAATAGATAACACAACAATAGGGATAATTTTATCAGTCAGATCCGTCATCAAAATGAACGCACAGGATAAGCCAGAAGTCGAGAAAAAATTTGGTTGGGGTGCACTAAGAAAGGAATAAATCGAAACAAGCCCTCAGGGGGTGCAGCAGAGGTTAAGGTTTGTATGAAAAAACATCATGTGAACAAAATCGCGTGGGTTTCTATTATTCATTCAAATAAAAATTTCCATTGGTGGAACCTATCTACTCTTTAGTTCATAATATTTAATACTTACTTTATTTCACATTATAAAGACAATAACATTAGGCATTATAAAGTACCTACAACACCTTTTATACAATTATATATTGTTCCATATGAGGAACTACAAGCATTATGCCACTTTCCAACGTGAAAAGTAACAAAAAAGGCCAGCGTGCTTAGGTACTAAAAGTTAAAATAAAATTTTGAATAACTGACAATGAATGCAAATAACTCCATATATCTTGTCAAAGATATAATTTTTATTGGGTTCGAATACTGATACTGCTTTTATTCAGTTCCGACTATGCCCCGACAGTAATATACTCAGATAATTGGGCTTTTCACACATGTTGGAAGCGAATTGCTGCCACGAGGATTTCTAGGTTTCACGACTATTCCAGTCATTAATGCAGCCTTTGACGTTATCGGTCAGATTTTAAGTCCTAATTGGGTCACAAACATTTATCATCATCATCATCATCATCATCATATATAAGTCAACTGTTGGCTAAGGCCTTCCCAAAGAGTAACCTGCATGACGAACGGTCTTGAGCCTTTTTCATCCACCGACTTCCTGCAACTTTTATAATGTTGTTGCTGCATCGGGCCTTCCAACACTGTGTCACCCGGTTCGTGGTCGCCATTCACGCAAACATTCAAATATAAAAAATTCATCACAAGCTTTTACTTAATAATATTAGATGAAGGATAGGATTTAGTTCTCAGCTCGTGTGGAAACTCTATGTGACACATCATGTTTATTTATGACCGCCCTAGTTTAAAACACGCCCAATGTCGACAAACTGATTACTTGGAACTCTGAAATATGGGCTTGCTGTTTCTTTAATTTCAGCTATGCATGTCACATTATTGTGTATGGATGTACATGTTGTGATGTACGAGGGTTCTGTAACCAATTAGTTACGGAATTTAATTTAATTTTTCCTGTGGTGATATCTAGTCGTGAATCGGAACTTTGAATGATATCATCTTTAAAATCACTTTATTTTCATTATCATGTAATTTTACCACATTGTAAACTTACCAAAACTCTGTCAAGGCCAACTGTGATTCAACCCATAGTCACTGAATAACTTTATCAGCTCGATAAATATATGTCCGCCTCTGATTATGAAGAGAGTGTATTTACTGATTATGCTTGTTTATAATGAACCTGAAAATTAAATTCACAGGGGTTGTTTATTTTAACGAAAATTATACGTGTCCCTACATGTCGATTCCCAATAATATTTGGTTAAAAACAGATACATATATTTTCTGCCTCGATGGCCGTTGGGGCAGAAAAGTTCTAGACCGGACACCACGTACCGGAAAGTGTAGACCACACTGCACTTTTCGGTACGTGGTGTCCACTCTAATAGATGGAAAGACGACTTAATATAGGATTCGGGGAGCCGTTGAGTGCAGGCCACACAAGATCGGTCGCATTGGAAATCTATGTTCAGCAGCGAGAAGGCACAATGAAAGATAATCACGAAGCGATACCGAGATCACAGGAATAATACTAAAAGACGGACTCAATTAAGTAAGCCAGATAAGATTAACCCCAGATGGGTTCTAACTGTACTGGCCCGGCTTAGTATGATCTCAGCTTTGCTGTGATAAATTCAAATTAGATTTTGAATATTATTACTCTCTCTCTCTCTCTCTCTCTTACTCTTTGGCTGACTTGCATAACAAACAAATATTTACACAGACATAAAGTAAAGAGACCCAGTGGAAATCAACTCCACCATTACATACGATATCAAGATATAATTATAGTTTGGAATATTGATTGAACAAAGTCTAACGTCTCAGTAATTATTATCACCGACAATTATGTTTACCCGTAGAAATTACCTTCTTGTAAAAGGTAATATCTGAGGACATTCAGGAGCAGTTAAGAAAAAAACCTAGATAAGATAAATCAGGTACCAAAAATACAGTATCATGTTTTGCTTTGGTCATCAGCATTCCAAATTAACGGAGACAGATAATAAATATGTAATCATTTAGGCTTTGCACTTTGGGCTTTTTTCGGCTAAATAGGTTCGTTTTGCAAGCTCATCAATGCGATTCCTAGTGGCTGCAATCACGAGTCAAAGCGACTGAATTTCCAAAAATATAGAATAAATGGCAGTAGGTTAGGTACCTTTGCTCCATCTCAGTGAAAAAGTAATGAACATTTTATCTACGTCCCATTATATCCTTAATTTTCTTTATTAACTTAATGAACATAGTTACCGGTGCTAGGCAGGGTTCTCACTTTTTAACTTAGGTACTTTTTCACTGCCATTCATCATCATTATCATCATCATCAACTGGTTGAATACCACAGCTGGAAATTGGCTTCACCCAAAGAGTGCCATGATGAACGATCTTAAGCCTTTTCCATCAACCAACTTCCCACAACCTTCTCAATCTCGGCAGTCCATCGGGTGAATTCGGATGGGAAGGCCTTCCAACACTGCGTCGCCTGGTTCGTGGTCGCCATTCAAGAGCCTTTATTCCCCAGCGGTTGTAGGTTCTGCATTTTATATGGCCTGCCTATTGCAACTTGAACTTGCTAATTCTGAGAGCTTTGTCGCGCAACGGGCTATGGAATGAGCCATGCTCGGAGTTTCTCTGCGTGATTAAATCCGAAATTAGGAAATCATTGGAAGAATCAAGTTTACCAACAAAAAATATATGCGATTAACAAATACTTGTGAGATGCTTTTCTAAAAAACTCAAACTTATTGGTACAGTTTCCAAAGCTGTAAACTAGTACGTATATTGTTTTAGGTTGAGCCTCAAACCGCAAACATGCTGTAATTCTGACAGGCATTGTAATAATTGTGTGGGTGGCACGGAAGGAGGCTTGTAATTTATGGGACATCCTACGTTTGCCGGCTTGAGATAAAATAGGGTATGTCAGCGTGTGTTTAATTTCAAGGATGACATCACCGTTTAGATCCGACGTTGCCTTGCCTAGTAATTGCGTTACTCATGATCACGCTACGAGACAACTAAAAACTGTACAGCATCTAATATTATTAAGTTTCTCATCTAAGTGAAATGTCAATTTCTTTTGGGAAAATATATTATCTGTAACCATACCACCAAGTTAGATTAACACAGGATTATATAAATATGAATGCTTCAATACGTTTTTCGAGCTGAAAGAGGATCTCAATGTAAATAGAGCGTAAAATAACATTTCCGTTCAAAAGATTCCAAGGATCAGAAACTCCGTGTTAAATATTATACCCGAGATAACATTTCTGGCTAAGGTAAGACCTCTGGCACCGTTCATAAAGTATCTAATATTATAGTCACCTCTGCTCACCGTTACGCATACACACAAAAATAGATGCCAAAACAAAATGTATCGAATATACCTGTCCTTGTCTATTACAACGAAACTGAGGAAGAGCAAAAGTTTTGCTTTGTGTGCGTCCAGAAAGCCACAATACGAGCTCAGGTGCGTTCTGGTATTAGGAGAGTGAAATCGTACTGAATTTATGACACTTGGTGATTTACGGCTCACGTCCGTGCATTATTCGAAGGAAAGAACTGAGTTCTGCTATTTTAGCCACCAAAATGAGTGGGAGTTTTTGTAGACATAGTTTTATTTGTAGGAAACGAAATACTCCACAAGAATACATTAGGTATGTTTTTAAGAATCTTTTAAAATCAAACTATAGGAAGGTACCTACTAGCTGTCGCCCGTAACAAAGAGGAGGTCCCCGAATAAAAATTATGCGTCGATCCGTTGCTGTGTTGTTCCTTGAAAAAACGGATACAGCACCAAACAACAAACAAACAAATTGTCTTAATTATAATAATATTAATTATAAAATTAGGATTCTATAGACTCTACCTTTAAAACAAAATTAAATACTCTCTAATACTGCATCTACATTATGTGGAGTGCTTTGGCCTATCGGGAAATATGTAAGGCGACAACGAATGCCTAATATCAGTATAACGGCACAGTTTGCTGCGAATCTATCTATCGTTAAAAATGTGTGCCTACTTGCCTAACTCATCTCATCTGTTTTTCACACTCTTTCCGAGGAATTCTTCTGCTTTACCTACGTCGATACTAATTTTCTGTATTCAAAAAAACCAAGTCAGCGTTTACCATTTCACTGAATTTTGTTGCTAAATTCTTATATGCTGGTGACTTGGAATAGCATTATAGGTACTATTTACAGAGGTAAGCACTATGCAAAAAATACTGAGAGCGCACGCTTTTTCCCCATTGCTTTCTGGGCATTCTATTTTTCCCCAGATATCTAGATCGCAATGCAATAAATGCGGGCGTAATTTAATTTTCTTTGGTCGGGAGAGCTACAAGATTTCTTATTGCAAATTTCTCTCTTCTAATTCGTGAAGGCGCTTCAGAGATAACAATTCTGATTCTTCAAAGTAAGCTTCATTTTCTGATGACAGATATAATCTAATTTCTATTAAATAGGTGTTTCAAGAGCTAATTAATATTGGACACTTTTGTAACAGAAAACTTGTGGAGTCGCCGCGTCTTTATTCAGGTGGAGCTATTTCTTACGAACTTCTACCATCTGCTGCACTCCCAGGGTTTAGATTTCGACTAAAGATACGAGTATAAATGTCAGCAAACACCGACGCGAATCAGCAAGCTATAGATAATGCGCCTACGTGTCAGTAAGCAGCGTAAAGGTCAGACTACAGCGCGCTCGGTGACCTTTCGCTTGACTCGGGTGTACTTATACAGGGAAGAGAAAAATAAAAAAAGGCTCTTAAGCCTAGATATTTCCTGATATTTATCTCTGGTGATGTACATAATTGTTAGGCTGCCCGAAGGCCTTTATCATGGCTCAACGAGTTATAGCCGAGACCGATGATGTGCCATCGGAAGCAAACACACCTTTTGCTACCGCGCGCATGTAGTTTTACTGAGTTCGACCGATTATTCCTAAACGGGCTATTGGGCTGCTCAATTCAGGGCCATATGACATTTTGTCGTCACAACCAAGCAATTTATGACTTTCGAATTTCGTAAAGATTGCTCTGGATACAGCAATTTAGTGGCCCATGTAGGAGAATCTAAGACTAGTCAAGCTACGGCACAAGCGCTTTTATGGCTCAAGTTTAGTTAGATTTTAACCAATCTGGAATAAATCTTCACATATTCAATAGCTACTCCAATAGTTTGCCAGTAAGTTGCCAAAATATCTGACTTATACTTACAATTCTACGTCAGGCACAATGCTACTTGATTGGTGGCGAGGAACAGGCGTAGCTTCACGTAGATTCTATGACGTTTCAAAGTGATTCTAGTGATTTTTTTACACTTTAACCTTTTGTCTATGATTTTTACCTTCAATAGACACTAGTTAAAATAACTAAATTGTGGCATACACAAGCAAAGTACCTATCTAACAACCTATCCCGTTTCTCTACACTTCTTGCGTCGGCCTCGATTAGCATTAGCAGTATGCTAAGTACATTATACTTACTTATGGAGAGATACTATGTAAAGCAATATTCTGCATGAAATTCAGCGCATTATAAATCACATTTTATTACGGAAAGTCGACTATTGCTATAGCAAAAATGCTGCTAAAATTGCTTCAAGGGTTTTTATTTCCGCCATAAATCATATTAATTGTTTTCGTAGCGTCCCTCCGCAAAAAGGGTTTTGGTGTGAATGGTCACCCACTTGTACATTGTTTAATGTCGTCCAATGTTCATTTTGTTTGTTTATCTGAACTTTCCCTGAGATTGGAAAATATCAATTAGACAAGCTTTTATTCTGTGGAATGAACTCTCAAGTAAACAACGACCCAAGGCCCATTTTTGACTCCACTGTTTAGGAGGTTTTGTGTATACGTGTCTTTGTTGACACAGGTATAATAGAATTTTCACATTCTTTTGCTCATCCTAGCGTAAACGGTTCAATGGATTTTAATAAATGAGGATTCGTCTTTATCACACGAGTGACAAAGGATGTTTAATGTTTCCAAAAATGAAATATGTCAATATAAGGCACCATGCCCTTACTAGCTTTCGCCCGCGAGTTCGCTCGTATGGTAACTACACTCGAGAGCATAGAAATCGCACATAGCGGAATTTTCCAACATTTTAATTTCGACGCTTATTTTTTTTTAAATTAATGTGATGTTGCAAAAATAACTTAAATTAAATTGAAGTACACACTGTTAGCTTCCTAAAAACACAAAATGTCTAGCCTTGACCTTCGAAATCATAACAGTGGCAACTAAACAATAGAATGGCCTAAATTAGCTCGTTTCAAGTAGCGCTGTTTGTGGGACTTTGAGCAGGTATAAAAGGTTAAAAAAACAATAAATTTGTGAATGTATCGATTTATTAATACGAGGTATTGCCTCCCCTAGCCTGAATAACAGCTTCCATTCGCTGTTTCATTGAAGAAATCAATTTTTTTACGAAATCCTGCGGTATGCTGTCCCATTCTTCCTTGATCGCGGTTTGGAGCTCTCTGAGACTCGTAGGCGCTGCGTTTCTAGCTCTTACTCGTTTCTTTAGTTCGTCCCATAAGTGCTCAATGGGATTGAGATCTGGGCTTCGAGCAGGCCACGCCATAACGAGTAGTTCAACCTCCTCCAAGTACTGGCGTACTATAGCAGCGGTGTGTGGTCTAGCGTTATCCTGCATAAAAACGAAGTTTTCGCCGATAAATCCAGAAAAGGGCACAACATGTTCTTCCAGGATCTCCTCAACGTAACGTTGGGAAGTCAATCCACCCGATCGACGGTCGGTATCGGGCCCTGTGATGAAGACAAGTTCGGTTTTCGCTTCCAGAGAAATGCCTCCCCAGAACATACACGAACCACCGCCGTATGCGACCCGTTCGGAGATGCATCATTGAGCAAAACGCTCACCAGATCTTCGGTAGACTCTACCTCGTCCGTCGTTACCATGAAGGCACATCCTGCACTCGACGGAGAAGAGGACTGCCTGCCATTGATCCATAGTCCAATTAACGTGATTTCGAGCAAACTGAAGGCGTGCTTGTCTGTGCGCTGGGGTCAATTTTGGGCCAGTTGCTGGTCTGTGCGCTGTCAGACCTCCTTCGGCTAGTCTTCTTCTAACGGTCCACCGACTGACTTCCACTTCTCTAACTTCCTGGAGCTGCTGTCCGAGTTGAACTGCATTCAACCGGCGATTTCGTAGTGATGTATTCACAAGGAAACGGTCATCGCGCTGTGTTGTCGCACGTTTTCGGCCTGTTCCTGGTCGCCTGGTATAGCCACCAGTTTGCTGATATCGCTGGTATACACGTCGAACAGCATATCTGCTCAAATTTAATTGACGAGCCACTTGACTTTGGGTCTGTCCAGCTTCGATAAGTGCAACCACTTGAGACGCTGCTTCTGGTGTGGTATCCATTTTCTTGTTTAGAGAGATGACGTATTCGTTAAAGGACCTTTCTGCCTGGGATTTGGTATGCAAATGATGTAATTTCAATCATCCCTTATCGTTTTATACCTGCTTAAAGTCCCACAAACCGAGCTACCTGAAACGAGCTAATTTAGGCCATTCTATTGTTTAGTTGCCACTGTTATGATTTCGAAGGTCAAGGCTAGACATTTTGTGTTTTTAGGAAGCTAACAGTGTGTACTTCAATTTAATTTAAGTTATATTTGCAACATCACATTAATTTAAAAAAAAATAAGGGTCGAAATTAAAATGTAGGAAAATTCCGCTATGTGCGATTTCTATGCTCTCGAGTGTACATAAAAAGTAGCCTATATGCTATTCTAGGTAAAGGACTTTATCTATTTCAAGTTTCAACGAGATCAACGATTTTGACAACAAACATGTAAAAATAAATCCACACAAACTTTCGTATTTTTATTTTAGTAGGATAGGATGCCACGGACAATATGAAGACGGACATACAGAAATAAAGGGATGTAATTGGATACGTCTGCAATAGGAAAATTAAATGAGATATAATATGTACCAAGAATTTTCGCCATTAAATAAGATCTTTGTGCTTATAGAAAATTGATCGATGTTATTGTTTCTGTTCCCAATCTCATTTTCCAGTTGCAAAAAGAAATTCAAAGATAAATACATTATTTAAGAGTAGCTTTACTCATACTAGTTTATAGTCATAATTTATTCAAACAGCGTTTCATATTCAAGTCGATAAACCCGAGCATCGTGAGAGCTGTTTCACGAGTGACGGAGCGACACGATAAAATACTGTTACGTTTCCGAGTGCCACATATTTGTATGAAGCGTTTCCGCGCGGAACGATACGACTTATTCCACAATACACGTTTTTTAACGAAGGCCTGTCTTTTTCGCGTGTCGTATCGTGGCTCCTGGAATAACGCTCTGACTTACATCAACCTTTAGTTATTTCGACAGTCAGCGCTACGTCAACCGACAGATTTTATGGCTACCCTCGAGACTTGCAAATAAAACAGACCCTTTGTTATGCAAGAATTCTCATATTGATATTAGGGAAAAATGCTGCAGTAAAGCTTTATGACCCTTCCTGTTGATTGGTATTTTTATATGCTTTTATTTAGGTATATATTACCTACCTTTTCTACCTAATACAGGGTAACTGATGTTTATGTTAACGTTTTTCATGACAGTAGACCATAGGCCACACCGAAATGAGTCTGTCCCGTCCCGACCTATTTTAAATTGCACCTTATTTCTATAAAGTGATCCATAATAATATGTAGCTGTCATATTTAACATTTAATTCACAACTAAGAATGGTCATTCTGAAACTAACAGTTGCCCCAACAAGTCAACTTCACATGACAGGGCAGGAACTGCGATTTGTCTAGTAGGTAGTTGGTACAGTTCCAGCGCCAAGTTTGCCCCATTAGCATTAAGCTCAGCCCACGTCTCGCAGTCACAACTTGTTGCAAGTTCCACTAACTTCTCGCCAGTGCTATGCAATTTGCCGTCCCGTCTAATAAAATTGGATCTTAAAACTGTCAAAGTATTCACTTCATCCGCGATTTTTTTGCAAGTAAGTACCTACCTAGGAAGAAGCATAGATTTTATATTAAATCAAAATAAATACAACTTATACAGAGATCATTATCAAAATGTTCGTTCGTCGATTAGTTCTTCGAGCGTCAATAATCATGATTCTATAAAAAATATTGATTTTGCTACACCATGAGCTCAAAATTGTCTTCAACAAAAGTTGTTATTGTTTAAAAAACTAAAATCTAACAAAATCATCCTCTTAAAAAGTTTCGGCAAATTGTGATTCAGATATGAAGTTAGTTTATGTTTAACGGGACAAGAAGCAATTCCTCGGGAATCAAATACTATGGGACCTATGCGCCACACAATAGTAATGAAACCATCAAAATCGGTCCAGCTGTTACGGAGGAATCAATATACAAACATTAAAAATAAACGAGAACGCCGATTTGATAACCTCTTCCTGCTAACCGTTCCCTCCAATGTTAAGTGGAGAGGAGGAGTTCAGTTTTATTTATGAACAAGATCTCAACTTTCATGCATTTTATGAAAGATAATCTTGCGTTCATGGTGTGAAAAAATCTCCCAATGAACCAATCAACGAACGAACATTTTGCTACTTACTTCAGCTACTATTTATCCAATTTTCAGAGAAATGCAAGCTAAGGATAAATGGTATATCAACCCATTGCGAAGCTTATCAGTAAGTGCTCAATTTATCTCTCTTGAGGTGTTATGAACTGCTCCAATCTGACAAGAAAGAGGAAAATCCTCGACGAAATGTAAAAATATTGCTCGCAATTTTCACGTCAGTGTCTGAATTTGTTTTTGCATGTAAACCAAGATTAGTTTGTAGAGTCATAAATTCTTAATCAACAAAGAACCTGTCGTACTTGATCCCACGGCTTTGCTTGCATGGTACCCGGAAAAATGTAATAATTTGCTAACTGACCATGACCAAGAAAGAACCATGGATAAAAAAAGTAAGCAAGTGGCATTGCTAAGGCCTGGCTATATATATCTATCTGGCCTTAGCTTAAAAGAACGAATCCAACCCAATGACGAATATAAAACCAATCCAACTTCAATTGCAGCCGAGTCGCATCCAACATAAATTAGCTCTCCCAGTTTACATTGCAAAGAGACTTTGTGATATTGACTTTTAAGGACTCATTCACTTGAAAGGCTGGTTGCTGCCAAATTGGCATAGAACCGCAACAACCTGACCTGCCAGTTGCATCAACCAGGCCAGTGGTGCAATTGCGTAAGCGTAATGGCAATGAAGTTCGTTACTTTGAGGGTAATTTTAACAATCTTAGCTACATTAAAAACGTTCCAAGCTTGACAAGGGTAAACTTAAAGATCTTAGCTTCTTTCTTTTCATGTTTGAAAAACTTCAGATGTCGCTAAAACTTATAAAATTACCCTCCAAATTACGAACTCTATTACCATTAGGTACCCTTACACAATTGCACCACAGGTGCTAAGCCATATTTGTATACAAATCAATCAGTTGAGGAGTTCGTTTCCTTAAAATGGTAGTCTATGTGGGACCGATTTTTTATTTATTTGTGAAAGTAATACACAATTATTCAAAACAGAGTATAGAGTACATTAAAACATAACATTTTATTTAGGTAACTTGACAAAAAACTCCTAAAGCCGGTGTGCGGCCCTTTAAGAGTTTTTAGTCAAAATTGATATTTATGAATGCTACTTTATAAATCTAACGTGCAAGTCGCTATAATTATGTCAAAGCAAAAGTTTTTAATATAGGTTTTATTATGCTCTTTGTAAAGCGCGCATTTATTTAAAAAGTTTTATATTAATTTTTTATTTCAAATCTTAAATTCTTTGTCGTTCCACTGAAAAACCTGCCAAGGGCATGGCATCTAATTTTCGTAGAAATTAAGCAAAGGAGCCATTTCATTCTGGGCCTGGTCCATGTACACTACATAGAACGAAAAAATAGGAGATTACAAGAAAAGTACATTTTCATTAATTTGAAGACAAATGCGATGGTACAAGAATAGTTGTTCTGGTAAGTTTTTTACTATGTCAACACTATTTGAAGGCCCCCATGTTGGTTTATAATTGGCGTTTGACATGACATTGACATATTTTTCAAGTCATGTTGTTTGGATTTGATGTTTTTGTTTTATCAGATGAATGTAAGTTGTCAAAATGACATTCACGCACGTCCATCCGCCATATTTTTGTAGCGCTGTGTGTTGCTCTCTTTGTCGAAGAAAATCTTAATGTACCTTAGAACGAAGTCAATTTAAATAAAATAACCAATTAAATACGTTTACTTTATTGCTTAGCCATATTTTAGAGTAGTGTACACAGTGCAGGCCCAGGATCCATATATTGATGAAACGTCTCTTTTGTTCCTTACTTTAAGTAAACACGGCAGTACACCTCACAGAAACCTGCTTTCTATAAAAATGGTGTTAGGGAAATTGACTTCTAAAATATAAGCTTCGACTGTTAGCAAGTGAATCGCGATTCGTGGCCAGACGCCCAAACTTGGCCTCTGCGCCATAAATCCTGCATCTTAACGTTTGTTTTCAAGCCTTAAAAGCCATCTGTGGCCTGGCTACCGGAGACTTTAGTGAGACTTTGGAACTCGGAGGCTTAGCGGACGAGTGCAGGGTAAACTGCTATTTGATTGTATAATCTACTTGGTTTCTGTGAAATCTTTGGTTAGAAAATCGGCTGCCTCAGGTAGGTTACTTACCTACCAGAATTTTATTAGATTATGTAGAACTTTCTGTGGTGGCCCCAGCTGAAGAATGGGCCCCTCCATAGCTACTTGGATGCAGTATGGGGCGACTAAGGGATAAAAGCTAGGGGATGGGCAGCAGCGTCCCCTCTAACTGCGCTCGCCCGTGTGCCCGGCGTGTTATGGGCAAATCCCCCCACATTATAGGAAGACACTCTGAGTTGGGGATCAGGCCTTTGTGCAGCAGTGGACAGCCTACGGCTGAAATGATGATGATGATGATGTAAAACTTTGCACGTCGTGTCACTGGATCTTTCTTCGTTATCCTACATTAGATCAGTTTTCACATGCAACAGGTTTATTGCTTAGAGGGTCGAAAAAAAATAAAACATTGGTTGGAGTGCTCTATAACATATTTTATGCGTTTGCCTTGCCAAATATTATAACTAAATGAATAATTAACACCCAACAGTCACATACATAGTCCTGACCCCACACTAGGATTCCCTGTGTCGTGGGTATCAGAAACTATGAATACCATGGTACCACAACAGTCCCGCAGCGGGAATCGAACCTGCACCCCTACCGTCTCAGACGGGCACACGCCCGCTGCGCCACCGAGGTCGTCAAACTTAGTACACCAACTTTGACTTTGTTGACGCAAGTGTTTGTATGGGAGTAACATTATCACTACCTATGTAGATTTTGCAACATTTCTGCTATTCTACAAGTTACTTATTTTATCACAGACGCAGAGAAATCAATTTCCGTAGGAAATGTTATCGAATATTATAGAAAATCGTCACGAACGGAATAATACCAGCATTAGCTTGACATTTGACGAAATAATCAAACGTGATAGCTCCGGAATCCGTCACAATCTAGGATTAGTGGGCCATAAACTCGGAGGAACTTTATATACGGATACGGGCGCAATAAAATAAATGTTCAGGAAACATCGTTTTCACATCAGTTAGAACACGTCACAGCTGGCTACACAGAGGATGTTACCCACAACTTGAACAACTACGTGAATGTAGGAATCTTCCACAACTAGTCTAAATTGTTTTATGTCTATGAAACAGAATTGATTGACATGTTTAGGAAGTCACGTCCATTTCGCACATGGGTATGCAGAGCTAAATCACGGTTTTGCACTAAAGTATTTATCAAACAAAAACGGAGAGGATCCATGTATCCATAAGGTTGTTTTCTATGATCTTGTCCTAAAGTTATATCTAACTACATCGACCTGAATTGAACCTGGATACAAGTAGTGACCATTCCAACCCATTAATCAGCTTTTGATCCAAATGTCCAATTGAGTTTTAAGGGTGCTTTTATTTTATTTATGCAATTAAATGTTTTATTAGTCAGTGCCGATGTTGACGACATACATGCAAGCGGGTATAGCTGTAAAATACGCATCTGTTCCGGGTATCATTTGTGGAATGTACAACCATGGCCAAAAGAATTGAGCTTCGCAAAAAAAAATTGCATTTTCCTTACCCCACAAAGGTTCAAAATCTGCTGTGTTAACAAAGTCAAATTTAACAAAATGTTTAAAAAGAATAACATCAAAATCGGCTGGTAAGAACACACGGTTCAATAAAACATAAAAAAGTTGGTCGGTGCCACTTTTGGCCAAGGGTACTCCTACCTATCTCCTAATTAATTATGGAAGTCTGTGACATAGGTAAATCAAAAGTAGGTCAGACTACCACGTTGGACGGAAATCCTGTGAGGAGTTAATAAAAGTAACCAAGAATCAAGTAAACTTTAAAGTAATTGCACTGTGGTCAAGTATGTAGGTACCTCCATCGTAAATCTAAGGCTACATTGTATGCATGTGCTAATTCTACAAACGGGACGGAAACAGGTGGGATTGGAACTGGCAACTTTCCCCTAGATACAAGAATGTTCTAATCTCCTTAAATCAGAGTAGCTCTTCTTCTTAGCGTATTCATCATAGTATTCCTTTTGTCACTATAAAGTATATATAAATTGAATATTAATTACCAAAGACTATACTACACGGTAGTATATCATCCTTGATATTACTTATTGTTTGATAAGTTTGCACATCTAACTATTTAACTAAAAATATCTAGTATATCTAGTATATCAAAATAATACAGTTCAATCTATGTATTTCACTTCCCCGTCTACTCACCATCTCTTAAAAAAACTCAAAAAAAGTCCAGCTACAGTGAGGTCAGCGCCAATCGAAACTGGCAATAAAAAGCATTCGGGCGCTAGAAATATCGAGTCCAATCGTACGTGCACCTCTTTAAATTAAAAAAGTTTTAGCTGCATTCGAATTTGGACTGACACAGAATTCCGTTCAGCAAAATTCAGATAAGGTAGTTGATAGTTTTGTGCACCTAAGTATTTTTTTTGGGAACTGCTTTGTCGCAACTGCTTTGCGTTTTATTTCAGAGCACACCGGCTAAATAAAACCGCTTGCTTGCTTGTCGTGTCACTGATTCATTCTTGGTCATCCTAGGTCAGTGACCAGGTTAAGGTATGGTGTAAGCAATAAAAGCGCTTAGTAATTATTCTTGGACTTGAAATTCATAAAGGACGACCTCTGTCGCGTACGGCTAGTTGGCAGAAAGGAGAGAGGGGCACGCTCGATTTCCAAATGGGTCAAATGTTTGCTGATTTGGAACGCTGTCTATGTGATTGACAGTTGACAACTTTAGCTAGTAGTTTCCCGCCTGTATAATGGAGGACCAAGGAGGGATTCAAGTTTACAAGCTCTGCTGTCTCATAGTAGTGTCAGCTCTATCTCAAAATAGGATCAAACAATCAACCGTACCTCAAAACGTTGACAATAACAATATCTTTTAATACAGGTGTCGTAATGGCACAAAATTTCTTACTTCACTAAGGATACCTCCTTAGAGGGGACCTTTAGAGACCCTTTTCACCTGATGAATCTACTTCACTCTAGTTTCTACGGTAAATTCTAACTTAGGTACTCGATCCTATTAAATAAACTCATTCTTAACTCAATTTTATTATATTATATTTAGGTTTGAGAAGGAGGTAGGGCACAGCGAGATTTTCTCGCGATTTTCTCTAAATTGGAGCAGCCCGCCTGGGGATGTACCTTACAGAAGATTGCAGCCAAATAACATTATTTGTTTCAAATAGTGTTGTGTTCGTGCGGTAAGGTTGCCAGAGCTCTTTAGGGGGGGGCAGGGGTTCGGCAGGCAACGCATTAGCAATGCTCTAGGTGTTGCTAATGTCAATAGGCGTCGGTAACCACTTACCATCAGGAGGGCCGTAAGCCTGTTAGCCTCCGTATAACATAAAAAAAGGTTCAAAGTATAAACAATAATTGTTATTATAATAGTCGTGATTTTAATCTCAATGTGGTTATCTGTTAATATAAAAGAACAAGGCCTGATTCCACGATCACCGCACAGCCCAAACCGCTGAAGTTACAAAGCTGAAATTTGGACAGTAGCTGCCTTATATGCCAAACACGTCCACTAAGGAGCAATTTTCAAAATATCAACTCCTAAGAGGGTGAAAAGGGGTTAAAACGTTTGTATGAAAAATTGTATTCCTTGAACCTACAGATTTGAAACTAACTAAAAATAATGAACGATAGAAATAAGGAAACACTAAGGAAACACAAGTTTGTATGGGAGAATCTTAACGCATGGAGAGATTTATCTGAAACTTGGTACAAATACTCTTAAAGTCAAATTATGAAATATGTATTTTAAGGGTTTTTCAAAATTGCCCCTTTTTATCAAGATACCACGCGAGCAAAGCCGCGGGCGTACGCTAGTTATAATTAAAGTTCATACGGTGTTAGCTCTATGAGCCAACATTTGAGTTTATTTTTAAAGGACTGCGTCGAAGTAGCATTTCTTATAGAGTCGGGCAGTCGATTGTAAATCGAGGGGGCGATGACGTGCACCAGCTTCGATGTTTTTGTCAGCCGGTGGTGTATCGCCATCAGCTTATGTGCATTTCGCGTGATATATCTGTGACCCTCTCCGAGTGTGGTCATAGACTCTAAGTGATCCCTAGCATACATCGCCGTCTGAAGTATGACCATCGCAGGCACTGTGAGTATCTTTAGCGATCTTAAATAGGGCCTTCCAGATGTCTGATAGCTCTCACTGCTCTCTCTTGCATTCTGAAAACGCGCTACATATAATTTACATTATTGACACAAAAAACAACCTTAGAAGTAGGCACAACGATAACAACAACAAAATGATAAACGTACTGCTGATTGACTATCTTATTTAAGATTTGAAATGTTTGTCAACTAACCACCCATACTTAAACAGATTTACAGATTTGTATAGGTAATACTTGATTCCGCCTATGCCTATGTGTTATTCTAGGCTATTATCTACATTCATGCGAAATTTAATTACAATCCGTACAGAGGCAGCGGCGTGAAAGAGTCCTCAAATACTTACTAACTTTTGATAGTGCGATGGTGGGATTGAATAATATTGAAAGAGTGCTCACAAATCGACAACGAATGGAAATTCTGTCCAAAAACAAGCACTAGAGATTTATGGAGGGTTTGTTTATTTACAAACATTTCGCATCGAATTTGGCTGAATTATAGGATCCAGTTCCTGTTATGATAAGGTTTGTATTCGGTTATCGACCAAGACCGTAGCAGTAGTCAGATGCCTTCTCATTTCCTAAATCGCATCCTACAAAATCTTAAAACTTCAAAATGTCCATAACCTACTTATGTTATAAATGCGAAAGTTTGTGAGGATGTTTGGATGTTTGTTGTTCAATCACGCCGCAACGGCTCCACCGATTTCGTTGAAACTTGGAATATAAAGAGTTGTTTACCTAGTATATACGTTACTTTTTATGTAGGTACCACGCGAGCGAAGCCGCGAAAAGAAGCTAGTTGTCCATATTCCTCGTAATGTATAAAATCAAGTTTATTTAACGCCATGCTAGGTGCTAACCAGCCATTACTCTCCAGATTTTTTATCTAGTTTCTCTGAGGCTCGATGAAAAGTGCAGCGAACATTGTTTAAACTTTAATATCGAGTTTGAAAATGCTGAACTTCACAGTATAAAAAGTTGAACACACGGAAGTTGAAAACAATATCAGAAGGTAATAAGGCCATCAAACTTTTACGGCGTTTTGAAGAGCATAACGGCTATAACTTCCAGATAGAAAACAAAAGGGAAGGGTAAAGTTAAATGATAAAGTTGCCATGCAACTAGTGGCAAAAATCACTATGTGGCTCTACAAAGACTTCAAATGCAACAAAAAACATACTTGATGCAGCATGACCAACAAAGAACCAGTGACGACGTGATAAGAACTATGACAAATTAGAAAATGTTCATAACTTTTAGTCTAGAATACAATAAGAATCTAGAATTCAATAAGAAGTGATTGTTCGTTAATTACGGACATTTGCGATGCATAAAAGGCATTTTCTCAAAAACAGTTGTAGGGTGACTTTGAAAATCGCGTCTAGCTTACAAAAACGGCAAACGGAAACTTTTAAATAAAGAATTAAATCTGGTAATAAGATATTTTTTACAAAAACTAAAAACCAACTTCAAATTCCTGAATTACAAGATTATTAAAATAGGATATGAAACATAGAAGTAGGTATAAACAGTAAGTCTATGATATGAAAATATTTGGGGGGGGGGTCAACCTATAGAATTTAGCGCGCTCACGCCGTTTTGCTAGAGATTTTTTTTTGTATTCAACCTCTTTGCGTTTTGCTTACTGAGGATGGCACTGGCCACCTACACTTTCGAACAAAAAACCAAAGTAAGTATGACACCATAAATAATAACTCTTACGGTACTAACTGACTGACTGACTGACAATCAAAGGTGGTGGTTTTATTCTCTTTGACAATCAACGCAGAGCCTAACCAAAACTCCTAAGAGCACCTATGAAATTTGCAGGGTAGCTTCCTGTTGTAACGTATGGATGCACAGAAAGGAATACCCGACACACAACCACTAAGGTTAAAGTTTATATTAAAATAGCAGCAAGCGAACAAAGTCGCGGAATTTCCATATACCATACCACCGTCCACAAAAAAATCAAGTCGTGATTTCAAGATGATTTTAAGTTTTTTTAAGAGTTTTTTTAAGTTTTACGGGACAAGTAGCAATCTCTCAGAAATTAAATTAATATGGGACCACTCCGGAATCTTACTCTATACACCAGCGAAAGAATCATCAAAATCAGTTAACTATTGGCGGAGATATCGAGTAACATACACAAAAAATACACCTGACTTGAGAACCTCCTTTTGGAAGTCGGTTAAAAATTATAGTGATTATATCCTAAAAACGACTGTCAGAGCCATCTTTACGAAATAAGAAAATTTGTGTTAGCACGTAGGTACCTACTAAAATGAAATGTAAAACCTTTTATAAATATTTCTTCCGAAACCTTTTATGCAACAAAGCCTTGCCTTCTATCAAACACAGATGACACTATCCGTTTTCATCATCAGAGCCATCTCAACGCCAGGCTACAAACTAAAAAAAGTGGGCTTTCCCTTCTGACTCACCCCGAACTCTTTGTGGGGCAAACTATCCAACAACCAGCTTTACTCGTAGTTCAAACTCAGTATTAAACTTGAAACAAAGATGGCGCTATCTGCACACATAGAGACCCCTCCTGTGGTCTCCTTTTCTCGACAGAAGTCCCTCAGAGGAGGAGCTGTAACCTTGGCGTAACCACAGAATAAAAAATAGTGTAAAGGAACTTTTAGAAAGATGATAAAAAGACAGCACACACTCTATAGCCGTGTTCGAACGGCATGCGATATGTCCTTGATATGTCATATAAAATTCATTTCAAAATAACCCTTACTTCTACTGAATAAAGTCGATTTTGAGTTTGACATTTGAGGGTATGCGATATAGCTCAACGATATCGCAGGCTCATAAAAGTGAAACTCCAAAGTAACATTATTGAAAAGACGTATGGATCACTTTAAAATAAATTTTAACACAGCTCAAACAGTTTGAGCATCGCTTATTTATTACTTATCTTTTATTTGAAAGTGTTTCTAAGCGATCGCTAAGTTGTGATTCAAAACAAGGGAAAGTACCCATCCTTTCAACAGAATTACCTATAGGTATACTTTGAATAAAGTAATGTGGAAAGGTATGAAACAATATAAAACAAAGTTTACGGTTCCTACCTGCAGAGGGTTGGCGTTGAGGATTTTATTTGTCCTCTGTAGAGATATAGGTTCCAACAATTTTATCAAGGAAAAATAAGTTTTTTGGAAGGCAAGGTTGGTACTTACTTACACTTGTATCCTTATCATTGCGCAAGCAAAGAAAATATCATATTTTTACTGTTTGTATCACTATGCTAATAAGGCTCAAGACTGAGGGGATGATATAGGTAAGTACCTACTGGGCAAGGTTATTCCATTTGAACATGCCCTGTCCTGTCTTGTAAGTGAGTAAAGCAATTTTATCATCTAGAATAGTTCTATTTCAGTATGAGTTAAGGAAAAAATGTCGCTTCGAAGATTTGGTAGAGACCGTTACATTCGTATTAAGTAATATAAGTAAAAACTACCAAAAAAACAAGTATTCTGACAGGAAAAACATGTCTAAAATAGTTTTACGTAACGAACAATCTTTAATCTTTGCATCTCAGTACCTGCTTCTGGTTATAGCAGTCAAGAGTTGAGAAATGCCGGTAAGTTTTCCTTACGCGTAAAATTACTGATAATATCCGAAGAGTTTCAAAAACGCTATCAAATCAACCTGGTATTGCCTAAGTGGTATTTTTCAATTTGAAACCATTCATAGTTTGAAGCCACACTTCAAATTGTTCCGTTTACTACAAGTATACTGTCTCGAAAGGGGCTTATTCTATCAACAAACAGTAGAAAAATATAATATAAGAAATTTTAACATTTTGAAATTTGAAAGTTTAACACTTTTTGTCATCTTTATAACTAATATCAAAGATAATATAGTAGAAAGGGTTTCTACATTGAATGTACGAAAAGTTAATAATAATTGAGATTGAACTGATTTGACCCCAAAACAGCTGATATTTGCATAGTATTTTTTAATGAAAAATCGGAGAACGCACTTTAATTCCAATTGGGTATAGAATAAGCCCCTTGAGATTCAGAAGACGCGACTCTGTGGATAACGTGAAGACGCGAGGCTTGATTGGTAGATATTAACTGAGAGATGGGCTTGCAACATTTAATGTAAGAATACTGACTACTGGAAATGTGGGCATGTGCCAAATTAAATGTTTGGACGTACCTATGACTACTCCCTAGGGCGTCTTTAAGGATCTGATTGCCTGGAGATCTCCATGTCCAGGCATTGTGTAATTGCCAATTATTTTCTTTAATTCACTTCATAATAACAGCTAATTGTTTTCTATTCTTCTAAACAATTCATAATAATTTTTAGTTCTCAAGCATTTCTCCATACGATTGTCTTTTTATTTTAGAAGTTACAAAACTGATAAGTATATCACATAAAGCTGAGAGTTTTCGATTGCAAGCAAACGTTTGCATATTAAAAAGGCGGAAATGGTCACGGTCAGTAATTTTTAAAGTAGAGTTTGCAAGTTTCCTGAATACATTACAGGCCGTTTATCGAGGGTAACATTTTTGTAACGCTATATTATGCTCGAAGCCGGCTGGGCATGCGGGTTGGCGAGCGCAGTTAGAGCTATCGTTGTTAAAATGAGGGACGCTGCTGCCCATCCCCTAGCTTTTTTCCCTTAGTCGCCTCTTACGACATCCGCGGATAGGTAGATATGGAGGGGCCTATTCTTCAGCCGGGGCCACTACGGCCTAATAATATAATAGAGAATAATAAAACATATTATATAACTAAAAGATTTTATTTCATATAAAAAAAACCATGTTAGTTTTCATAAAAAAAATGTCAAATTAAGCAAAATGAATTTCTAGAAATTATGAATGAACTCTGTTTTCTACGACTTCAAGTGTATTTAAAAATAATATATATTTTTTTAAGTAAAGATTATAATAAATAATTTTCCAAAAAAGTATCGCATTTCAGATAATATACGATTTGTGTTTTTTCTTATAGTAGGTAACCATTTTAACGAATAATTGCCTAGTTTTAGATAGGTAGTGGATTATCTCAAAATGTTCTATAGCGCGAACTAGTTTTGATTCCAAGTTTTATATGTCAAGGTAGCGTAACAGTAGAAATAATAGCTGTTAGTTACAGCTATGCTAGTTACAGAAAAGTGAGACAACAATACTTTATGCTTAAAAATAATACCTACACCTTACCTTATCGTAGTTAAGTTTCAATTGTTTAGAAAATTAGTCGCTTCGTCTACTCTGTTCGTCTACGCTTAACCTAATCGCAAAGCAAATCATCATCATAGCACAACTTACTAGCTCCGCTACCCTGCTTAACTTTAGTAGATATTAAACACAAAGTTACGTAGCTTAACTTTGAATTCGCTCACCGCTTAGCTACCTTGCAGATCTCTAGTGGAAGGCAGCCTTAGGTACAACAGTACAGCCTTTGGTTGTGTAAATTAATTGCTTCAGTGCCTCAAGCACGCATAATTCACGCCATCTCGGCGATGCTATCGTATCGTAAGCGTAACGCTGTCGTGCATTATTCGTGCTCGAGCCACACCAACCTACCTTGATGTAGTTATCTTTGTTGCCACCTAAAAAATTGATTTTAATTTCGATTAAATTGATTAAACGTACAAGAAGTTTCTCGTAACAACGTTTAATTATTAATTATAAAGATGATAAAAAGACCAATGACAGCTGAATTGAAAACGTTGAAAACGCTGAATTGTTTTTTTTTTGTTAATAAAATAAGCCCCTATTCTATTCTTTATTTGTTATAATCAAATTATATCCGCAGCAGTTGCAACAGAAATAACCCAACCACAATAAAGCAGAACTCAAAACTAGTATTTAAAGGAAATGAACAAACTCGTCTCGGTAGTGTGCGAGGACCACTTTCCTCGGCCGCAAACCGTTTATAGCGCGCTCCAATTTAGGAGGCCCCAACTATTTCTAACCGCATGCCATTACGAGGCCTTTCGTTTTTGGCAGTATCACACCGAGGTTGTGGTAACGAGAAATGCAAGTGCAGCGAAATGGCATTTTCAAATGTAATCAGAAGGAAGACGGCATGGCAAGGTACACAATTGTTGAACGTGGTTATATGAGTGCAGACGTCAAGGATGGGAATCAAGTGAGATTGTGTTTTTTTTTTCGTTCTGTGAATTTATCAGTCTGTGGTTATACTTTATGAATTTCAAGGATATTTAAAAAAAAACGTTAATTTAATTATTCGTTAAATAAGTTCTTCTTTGTATTTTACGTTCACTTATTCCACATTATGTTGATCTACCCCAAATTTATCCTAGATGCAATTAAATTATCGTTCCTAATTTTACTTACATAAATTCGAACCCGCGAGCGCATTTATAGTTATAATCGTTGGGGAGTTTTGACGTTAATTAAAAAAAAAGAAGCCATAAAGAAAGCCATTGATTTCTATATGAGGCCTTTAATTTATCGATATAAAAAGTATAAAAAGCTACCTACGGAACAAACGGAATCGGGTTTCTTATGAACACTTCCGATGGCCTTATCTACGCTAACTTTGTCCTCTCGTGGGTCAGGGCCTTTTCATCCTGCTATATTTTTAGTCGTTGACGCTCCCAGGTGGATAAATTCCCACTTTTTTGTAACAAGAAATGGTCAAAGTTTGATACAAGGAAATTGATGTTCACTTTATCTACATTTTATTATGATGGTTAAAACATCAAAGCTTTTTATATATACGTACCTAAAAATCTGCAATTCCAAAAATGTGTCGTCGATATTCACAATGTCGTCGATCCATCGGGTGGGTGCCTTCTAACACTGCGTTTCCCGGTTCGTGGTCGCCATTCGAGAACCTACATTTCCCAACTGTTGTCGATGAACTGTATATTATGTACTTAACTTATATGAATTGTACGCAAATCATATTACGATTCCTCATAAGTGACTTATTTCAATACCCCAGGTCTGAATAAATAAGTAGGTCTGTATGTATTATAGTAATCATACAATTCGCGTGTAATATAACAAAACTCCATGTAGGTATTACATTTTATTACAACGGCTTATACTTTTTTCAACGCAAAGTACCGTTATTAAATCAAATGTGCAAATATATCATCTAAATTTATAACAAGATATCGGTTAAGCATCCATTATATCACACAAATGGGATAAAATAAATCGATGAGGTCCTAAAATGAGAGATTTGCTCAGTGAAAGCCAATTTCGAAATGTAATTTATTTCGTGTCCTTACTAAAAATAGAATGAAAGCAGTCTGCTTAGCTTGCCAGTAAAAGGACTAAAATAGAACGGAAATATAAATGGGCCAGGTACGTGTCGGACCACGCACAGTGAATGGTTCCGCAGTCAGAACATACAATAAGTATGTATTGACTTCGGACCTCCGGACACTGACCTCCTGAATATAAGCCTAAATATTAAAAAGCCATACATTATTTTAGGCATAATAATAACAAAGTTTTAGTGCAAATACACAGTATATGGCTTTAAACCAAAAACCAAGTACAAGGAATAGAGCATAGTTAAAACCCAGCGGGCGGGTGGTATATTGAGCTAAAGTTTTCCAATTTGTGGATAACTTACATTGCGACAACCGACGACACGGTGGAACCGGGCATTGTATACGTACATTCTAGATGTAGAATTAGCATACAATTTTGTAATAAAAAGTTAAATTGTACCAAAGAGTTATTTAGTTAATTTTAAACAGAAGACTCGAGAAACTTTAACAATAAAATGAGGATGCACCGCAGTATTTATATATGTTTTACGGAAGATCTTTATTGACTTACACATTTTAGAACTTAGGCAGACGTAGCTTTTTTGAGGCAGCGAAAGCTACAGGAAAACTCACTGTAAAAGTGGCTGTGACGTCACTCGCAGCTTTTTTTTATCAAAAAAGCTTTTAAATGCTAAGTGTGATTAACGCTTTTCAGCGGCTGAGAACTTCAATTAATACCTTGTCATAATTTTGTAGTGAGTGGAAATATTAAATATTAACTCTGCGTGCGGTTGCACACCAAAAACAAACCACGTTATTTTACGGTTCATTGCTTGTCGTGTTACTGATTCATTCTTGGTCATCCTGTATTAGATCAGGGACCAGATTAAGGCACGGTGGCCCTGGAAAGGGCGAGTCGGTGAGAGAATCAAAGGATTCAAGTGCGCCTATTTAGATGCTCCTTTCGTGCACATGTCACAATGTCTTCGAATTTCTAGGTGTTTGGACATTCCGATTTGCACATTGCCGTTTGAGAGAACTACCTAGTATCTATAGTGCACATAAATATTCTGAATTGAAAATCCATTGGTGAAAGCCACGACCTGGATGGGATAGCGGGGCCATTACCACCAGTGTTCCAATAGTGTATTTTACATCAAAAATCTGTTTTTAAGGGTACCTACTTTGGTAAAAACGGGAACCTAATAGGACCACTTTGTTGACGGCTATCTATCTGTCTGTCTGAGGTTGAGGTACAATCTGCAATTCATATCGAATACTACGGTCTATGGCCTCATTATGCTTTAAAAATTCAAGCTTTTAGATTACCGCAATAAAATGATACTCCTTTATTTTTTACTAGCCGCCGCCCGTGGCTTCGCTCGCGTGTTAACTACATAAAAAGACAATATGCTATTCTAGAGAAAGATCTTTATCTCTTCCAAGTTTCAACAAAATCGGTTATGCCGTTACGGCGTGATTGAACAACAAACATCTTCACAAACTTTCGCATTTATAAAATTAAGTAGGATTCTTTGTCAGTTTTACTGACTAAAAATCCGCGTCATATAAACCAATTGGGTACTTGCTGAATAACTGCGATCTTGAAATTTGGCATGAAAGAAGATCTTTTGGCACAAGCACAGATAACATAATACTATACTAGTTTAAGAAATAAATCCGGATATCATTAATTTCATATCCGTTGTGGAGTAACTACGAAATAAACTAACATTTGCGGTCGATATCATACAGTGTAGTAGTACAACCGCGTGTATCGTACAGTGAGCAACCGCAAAATATAAGTTTGTTACTATTTTTGCTAATATTTTTATTTTCTTTATTATAGATTACCTATGGCTCTTTCAGGTTATACTCCAGTTTAGGAACACGTTGTATATTGAGCCCAACGCATGATTTGTTACAGGCTCATCATACTACTCGCTCTGCTCATAGGCGTGTTATACTCTCTTCATCTACTAGTGACAGACTACCAGGCTCTAACAGCTCCGAAACTCCTGAAATTTCTGTTCAAAAGAGACGTGAGTTCGCAGTATAACTTGGTAAGTAAAATTCTCAAAAAAAATCACTGAAACCATATATAGCCCTAGAGGCAAATAAGTAGGCAGCTCAACGAGAAAAAACCTCTAAGCAACAAGTAGAAACCAACTAATTTATGTAGTGCCAACAGAAATCAGTTGGTTGATTTAAAAAAAAACAAGAGTAGGTAATTAAAATATATTGTCATTCAAATCGGTCAATCTAAAAATCTGCCTGTCCGTCTTTATGTTACCAGCTCCCAGAGCTAAATAACTATACAAACAAGAGAGTTAAATTGTATTTCTAACTATATTTATATTGAGTGTAGAGTATAATATAAACTGGATTTAATCAATAATAATAACCGTCTTATCATTTATTATTTCGATCTCAATTATCTCAAACCTATTCAAGACGACTGTAGTAGGTACAAAATTCAATCTTTTCTTTTCATTAATTTTCAGATATGTTGAAACCCGAGTAAGCACATAACTGAAAATGCTATAACATTATGTTCATTATTATTCGCCGCTTCAGGCAAAATTGAGAGAAAACTGAAAGTTAACAAATTAATTATGTATTTTGTAGAACCTACATTGCTTTTAATATTGGGCCACCCAGGGCAAATCTCTAAGACATTTTTCAGCGTCTGTGTTCGAAAGGTCAGTTGCTGCAAGTGCCATTACAGGTTGGGCGTTGCAAATATCAACAACAGTGTGCCTCACAGTGACACTTTAAAGCTCATTTTCCCACAGTGATGTGTGTAAAAATGAGCTTTAAGCCGTGTTCACAAGCGGCGTGCGACATCTCATCTATAATTTGTTTCAAAATGATTCTTAAATCTTCTGAATAAAGTCAATTTTGAGTTTGACATTTAGGGGTGAGCAATAAATATCGCTCAAAGTCTAAACAGTTTATATAAACAAGGCTGCAACAAATTCACACCTTTAGAACCTTAACATTAATCGTTCGTTAACCCTAAAGCCGAATCCAAATGGCGTGCAATATGTCTTAAAAAATGTATCAAATAGAAGAGAGAAGAAGAGTCAAGAAGATCCCATGCAAAGCTTTCAAACAATACAGCACAATAAATATTTGATTTGAAAACTACTCGAATTATAAAACGTGTTCTAGCTCATTTTCATAAATAAAAAGGCGTAAAACGTTCTTTAAATGATTAGAAATTCATTTAGAAATGTTCCTTACGTCAACAGAAAAAATAATAATTTAAGTTTGACATTGAGGAGTGAGTTATAGGTATCGTACAGCTCTCAAAGTCATAGTCAAAATTGATTGCATTTTATGATGATTTTTTCTGTGATAAGTTGGTAATAAATATAATATAAATAAATATTCCGGACATATCACACACGGTCAACTGATCCCAAACTAGGCATAGCCTGTACTATGGGTACCAGAGACTGATATACATAATAGATAAATATTTTAACACCCAGACACAGAACAAACATTTGTGTTTATCACACAAATGTTTGTCCAGCGCGGGGATCGAACCCGCGACCTCTAGCGCAGAAGGCAGAGTTACTACCAACTGAGCTATGAGGTCAGTCAAATAAACATTGATGGTGGTTTTATAGTTATCATGGTTAAGCTTATATTTTATCAAAACTCATTCAATATTCCAGAAGCCGGGCGTAAGATGGAAAGCAATACTAAGGTACGACCCCGTAAAGTGCGCCCGCTACCTCTATTGTGATTTGGGGGCGCGGCCCGCCAACAATGCCGTCCGCCGGGGCTTCGCGTTTATGTTGACGTAAGTATTCCATCAAATATTTATTGCGGCTAAAAACAACAGCCTTTGAACCAAAACAGACTTAGCTTACAAAATGTAGCTATTGCACACTCAACGTAACGATGCATATGTAGTTTGGCCGCGCAGGAGAAATTGTGCATGACGTTTGGCAGCATAGATGCGCCGCGGTTGATACGCTAAGTCTGGTTTGCCCCTTTACTTGTTTTTTTAATCTTCTACGGTAAGGCTCACCGAGGCGTTAACCCGCCGTATTCGGCCTTAAAGTTCGTATACCTGGATTAGTAAGTTCATTTATGCTAGAGGCTAAACTGGTTAGGGAGTTAGAGAAACAACGAAGTCCAAAACGTTACGTATAATATTTATGGAATTATTCAATATTTTTTAAGTATTTTTTTTAATCTTTTTATCTAATAATTTATATTATAAGAATTATAATAATAAAAATGATTCAGCATTGCTATCATAATAGAGTTCCTAAAAATACGATATTTAGTTATCAATAGAGATTTCATAAGCATACGAAATATCATACATACTCGTACATAATATGAAAACATAAATTGAGCATCCTTCGGGATGAAGTTTTCGGAAGCGGTCTTTTACATCCTATACAGCTGGTAGACCATACTAATACAATTATGTATGTATCTTATAAGAATAAACAAACTTTCCACTGGTAAAATACCTATCCCGTTTTATATCAAAGGTACCCTACTCACGATAACATTTATTGTTGTGAGATTTGTGTAGGTAGGTATTATTATCTAGTTCCTTATTTAGCCTTTGTGTAACAAACTGTTGTAAATAGCGTCTTCTTCGTTTTATTAGTTAATAATTCTGCATAAAACCTTGTTCAAACGGTGTGCGATATGTTATCTGTAATTTATTCCAAGATTATATTTATATCCACTGAATAAAGTCAATTTTGAGTTTGGTTTTTAGGAGCTTGCGATAACTCTGAGCTATAGGTGTATTGTACGGCCTCAAAATTGTCAAACTCAAGATTTAATTTCATCAGAGTAGACGTAAGATCATTAAAAAACGTTTACGTCAACATATATTAGCTGACATATCGCATGCCGTTTGAACACGGCTTTACCTAGGTATATAACAAACTAAGCTTACACTGTACACTGTTAATAAATCAATTACAAGTTAGGTAGGAGGTATAGACTTCCAATTAGGAAGAAATCTATAGCGCTGAAAGTTTAAGAACTTCAAGATATTCTTTGTCTTGGGGTTCACAGGTAGGTAAACAACATCTCACAAAACGCCCCTTGTCTGAGACCGCAATTATTATGAAGTACCTACAATAGAACGATTTCTGTTTCATAAAATATAAATAGGTAGTGGAAACCCGCGCGATCTCGTTCGGTTGAAGCTATTTTCATACACACTTGCTACCGCAAGTGCAGACCCGGAACAAATATTTGCAGATCATGCAAAAATTTATCCCGCAACCCTTGCGTCTCAGACAGGCACTCACCCGCTACGCCACCGAGTTCGTCAAAACCTCGGTATAAAATATTCAACCTAGAGTAGTAAACCAATTTTTTAGCCGATCGTACAGTACTACAATTAAGTCATGCGCCTCAGAAATCTTCATTTTATCCCTTATCTTCGTCATTATGCACTAATGCCGATATGAAAGACAAGATTTTCGAGGAGCATAACTTCATCGTACTGTTCAACTTTACATAATTGTTACTGCGTTATTGTGAATCTGATATCCGCGTTGACGACAGAAATGTACCGCAAATGGGCCCGGGTGCACACCGAGAGATCAGTAAGCGATTGCAGCGTCAGTACACAGCTTACCTACATTACTGTTTGACACAAGAATTGAATAACATACCATTATATAACTGTACATAATGACGTCATACTAATAAATTCAGGTTGCCCAAATATTTCGGCACCTAAAAAATTGCGGTAGCGCTAAACTGGGTCTTGAAATATAAAACGGTATGTTTCGGTATTGGTTACTTTACCTATATGATTACGTGTACGTACTTACGTGTTGTTTTTCGGAGGAGGTAGGGCATAGCGAGATTTTCTCGTTCTAAATTGGAGCAGCCCGCCTGGGAGGTACCTCCGCTTTACAGAAGATCGCAGCCAAATAACATTATTTGTTTCAAACATCAGTTGTGTTCCTGCGGTGAGTAAGGTTGCCAGAGCTCTTTAGGGGTGGGGGGGGTTCGGGGTCGGCAACGCGTTTGTGATGCCTCTGGTATTGCAATCGCTCATAGGCTACGGTAACCGCTTACCAACAGGTGGGCAGTATGCTTGTTTGCCACCTTAGTAGTATAAAAAAAAAATAATGAAAAAGCTTTTCTTTGTTAATCCATCGCGCTCGCTACCCTGTCAATCGCTATGTGGTTGATTGCGCGCATCCTTTCCCTCCATCCTTTCCTGATATGCGTCGACCATCGTTATAGAGTCACTTGGCCTAGTTTCTACCAAAGAGTGAGAGTGAGAAACATGTACGGTATAAGTAAAACCAGTAGCATTATCCGTAAATGGTTATTTTTTAATTGATTTGAAAATTTATCTAGTAGGTATTTAACTAATGCATAACTCAAGAGTCATTTTCAAAACATGTTTATGTAAATAAAATCACAAGGTAGCGGCGGTGAGCTTGCAATCTGACGGAATACTCAAAACGCGGGCATATTGACTGGCCTCATAGCTCAGCTGGTAGTAACTATGCCTTCTGCGCTAGAGGTCGCGGGTTCGATCCCCGCACTGGACAAACATTTGTGTGATGAACACATATGTTTGTTCTGTGTCTGGGTGTTAAATATATATCTATTATGTTTATCAGTCTCTGGTACTCATAGTACAGGCTATGCCTAGTTTGGGATCAGTTGACCGTGTGAATATGTCCGGAGTAGGTATTTATATTTTTTTTTTATATTCCAAATATTCTATTGGAATATTTATTTATTTATAAATAAATAAATAAATATTCCAAATATTCGGACATCTATTCTTAGTATTATCTCCATTTACATCATCTCCATACATTTCTGTTAAATCACAAGGATCACTTTGAAACGTCTAGAAACTAGGTGAAGTAAAGCATGTTCCTGTACTCGTGGAATATCAGCCACGTACTCACTACGCGATATGCGTGAAGGTACAGCAGATAAACAGGTCGACAGTATAATAGGACCACTTCAAGTTATACCATTACGGAACTAGTCGGAACTTTCAGTTTCTATGGTTATATCACTGTTGTTGTCTGAGATAAACTGTGATTTATAATAACGCTAATATGCTAAGTTGCTGAAGTTGACGTTTTGTGAACAGTGCACAGTTTTGATACGGGTGCTGCACCAAGTTTCTCGTATTTTTCTATGATAATGAAGAAAAAGGGGAACATTGGACGCCTACTTCAAAAAACGAACTATTAAAAAATATGTTTCTCAATAGAGGTTGATATTTTTAGAGGTTGGACTGGCCTCATAGCTCAGTTAGTAGTAACTCTGCCTTCTGCGCTTGAGGTCGCGGGTTCGATCCCCGCACTGGACAAACATTTGTGTGATAAACACAGATGTTTGTTCTGTGTCCGGGTGTTAAATATTTATCTATTATATATATCAGTCTCTGGTACCCATAGTACAGGCTATGCCTAGTTTGGGATCAGTTGACCCTGTGAAAATGTAAAAAAAAAACAAAAAAACCACTTAACTGCACCTTTATTCCGAAACAACTTATCTATCTATCATAAATCAACAAAACGAAATAATATTATCTGAAAAAAAAATATTCAATTGATTTTTTTCAGATTTTTTCGTGAGATAGGTGTTTTCGGTCTTTTCATCGTGTTTATAAGATTATTATTTTTGTTAAGTGCATAGTGCATTCGTTTTTCAATGAAAATTTAAAAAAGTCGTAGAACAAACCTTATTGCCAATTGGGTGTTGAATAAACCCATTCCGGGATAGCACACGTTATGAATCACTTTGTACCTACATAGAAACATTGGATGTTTGAGAAATCTTGGCTCGCTTCGCTCGCTCCATCAATAAGAGTTTTTCTTTTTTTTTTCAGATTAGAACCGCAGCAAGAACACAGAGATGCTTGGGAAGTCTTCAAGCAAGCTTACCAATTTGGGCAGTCACTTCCTCCAGGCCAAGTAGAAGATTGCCATCAAGAATACTCTATATGTCCATTCCATTCAAAATTATTGTTTGATCTTATTAATCACATGTTGCATAATGATTACAGCTAAAAAGATTTAACACTTTACTAGTGGTACGCTCCGAACTGAGATCTCGCAATTTCTGGTAAACGTTGGTCTTTAGCATGTTCTAGCTATATCCTATCGTACCTGAACTACAAGACATTGAAACTTTACCAAATGGGAGCTATATTTTTATAGTCTAATGTTTCTTTTTTAGTTATATCTCAAGAACCTTAGAATAATAGAAGGCCAAAAATAGAAATCGTTTTGGCATGTATGAACAAAGCTCTTTCATATGATACCCCTCTTCATGTACTACTTATGTACTTATTACTTTTTTTAACCTCCTTTTGGACCCCTCTAACCTAATGTTATGCTCAAACAAATATATATGCAAACATACAAGAAGTGTTCCTAAGACACTGGCAGAATTGCAAAAAATAAATTCTGTTTTTAAAAAGATGTGATGAAAAAAGTAAATGTTTGTTAGATACTTCCAGATTTATCAGCAAAAAAGTTTAGATTGACCGCTACCCCATGTTGTCATCTTGACAGTATCCCTTCTCATATTATGTGATAGTGAATATAAGTATGTACCAAACCTTTTTCTGTGAAAGTCCCTTTTAAAAGCGCTGCCATTAAAGTACTGAGTAGACGTATAGAAACACTGAACAAAGAAACACAAAAGACTTTCACAAACAATAACCAAAGGTTCACACTAGTGGAGAAACCACTAATGTGATTATTTCACTTTCCATAACAATCTTCTACTCTTATTCACAGTGTGTGAACACCCACCTTATTACCAGGGTACCTGCATCCTTCAAATAGATGTAAGAGGTGAAAAAATACTACTCCTGAAAATTACGACTCCTGAAATGGGACGATTAGACCATAACAATCGTCATGTTCATTTGACCATATTTTAATGGTTCCTGAACCTTTCTCAAATAAACACAAGTATCATGGTTATCTTGGCATTTATGTATCTAACTCACAGGTTTAATGAACATTTAATCAAGGAATGAATATCCACCAGGGTAAAACAAATAAGCTAACATTTTAAGTCACAAAAGGGAATATAATTAGCTAGAGTACATACAAGTCATACAACGTGTTCCGTAACTAGTATAATATCCTGAATGGGGCTTATTCTGTAAACAAAAAGAACAATAAACATAAACCTTCCTACCAAACTTTGTCTACTCAAATGTTTTTCAGCAGCAGCACCTTTCGACTTAATTTAGTTATCGTCCGTGTATAAGTGTTGAATTTTCAGGAGCTTTTTACACCCTATATCGTTATCGTATCAAGCTGTCATAAAAGCTTGGTTAATGTACAAGTAATTTTCCAGTGTTGTGAACTTAATGATCTAAACAACGAAAATAAAGTTTCCATTGATTTTTAGGGTTCCGTTACAGAAAGGTACCATAACGATACTTTAATATTTTTAATTCGAAAATTTATTACATGACATTTATAAATAGTACTAAATAAAACCACCAAATTTTGTAGAACGTTGTTAGTCTGTCTGTCCGCACTTGCTTGCTTGACGTATCACTGACTCTTTCTTGGTCATCCTGTATTAGGTCAGTGACCAGGTGGCCCTATCTGCACATATCAATACTGACTGGCTGACAGACAACGTACAGCCTAAACCGCTGTTTGTAGAGACTTGGGAGGGTATGTTTGTCTTAGTGCGTCCTCCTCCTCGGGCGTCAACTTGTGGCCACCGGAGCTATTGACTTTTAATTCAGCACAAATGTAATAATAGTTGCTTCATAATCATCATCAGCCTGTAGAAGTCCACTGCTGGACAGGCCTCCCCCAAAGAGTTCATGACGGTCTTGAGCCTTTTCCGTCCACCGACTTCCCGCAACATTAACAATGTCATCGGTCCATCGAATGGGGGGCCTTCCAACACTGCGTCGCCCAGTTCGTGGTCATCATTCGAAATTAGATTTTATTTCCCAATAATTTTAGGCTGTCGTCTGAATAGTTGATTACGTAATATAATAAAACATATTTGGTTCATTTAATATAATTATACTCTAAATTTTCATTGTGAAGCAATTTTCGAGAATTGCTACATAGGATTTGATAGATATTTAAAAACAAATCAATACCAATTTCAAAATACCTGTTTTTTAACTCTGTAATTAGTTCCGTATAATTAAAAGTATGTGTTCCTTTAGAACAACTTTACTGGATGATAGTACACACTTGGCGAAATTATTTAAAAGTAACTACTAGCTCTAGGCACGTATTAACATAAAAGTATGTAGGTACTAAATGTTGAAAATCTTTATATTAAAACCTAGTTTTTTAACATTCCTTAAATTGAATGAAACCTTGTAATGAAATGTGCTGCCTTAATTTGAGAGTTACCTATGCTTCGTTTACATTAGTGTATTGTTCGTCCAAGTTTTGAGCACATAATATTTATCACCTTAATACAATATGTGTATGCATTCCGAAAAAACCTTAACCAAATTGGCAATAAAATTTGTTCTACGACTTTTGGAAATACGACTTTTTTCGTTGAAAAAACTCTATTAAAAATCTGCGATTTTGTGGTTAAATCAGTTCAAACATAACGAATCAGTTTTTAGGTAGCCATCTTGATAAACTTCTGGTACGTTTAGTAATAACGATGATAAAAATACCAAAAACAGCTATTATGAGAAAGTTTGTTTTTTTTTATTTAATTTATGTTTACTTTCCCTAATATTCTTTCTTTTTGTGTATAGAATTATCCCCTTTCTGGATGGCATACACGTTATGAATCACATTGTATAGGTGATACTTTCCACCTTTAATGTAAACGTACACATATCGCCACGAAACCAGATCGACGGCATATCCTCGCCTCAAACAGTCCAGGATCTTTTCGTATGAAACTTCATACGGCTACGCATACAATATCGTATAGACATGATGCTTATCTGCTGCCGGGGTTATAATGTGTGTGGTAACCTCAAATCTTTTTAGGACTCTACATTTTGTCAAATCTAACCCTGTTATTTTAAATCATCATTTTACAACACACAACGCCAAAAAAATTGCTATTGAGCGATCTTTAAAATTGTTTGTTTGACGTCTAAGAATACCCGTGTGGTAAAGTAGTAAAGTGTTCACGTTATTTTGTGACAGTTACATTAAAATACAAAACATTCAGCAGTTTATTCGTTGTTTTACTCAGCTCCACGCCAGAGCACTTACCTGCAGCGTAAACGTAGCATGACAATCATTACATAGTAAGTAAGTAAGTACCTTAATTTATTTTAAATTACCGTTGAAAGTAGTGGTTTAATTATGTTTGTTGTTTGTTCAGGATATTTGGACAACTCGCTCATCACAAAATTTTCTGACAGCCGTTGTAAACAGGCTATCGAATAGACCACAATTACGTGACGCAGTGCTAAAGGCCAGCAACCGATCGATGGACCGATGAGTCTTTGAAGGTCGGTTTTTTACGGAAGTTGGTGGATAGAAAGGGCTAAGGACCATACGTCGTGGCAATCTTTGGAGGACCAGCAGTAGAGTTCTTCAGGCTGATGATGATTATTTTTGTTTTCCCACAGAAGCTCCTGCTGATAGCTGATTATTGCCCATGTAATAAATGAATTTTATTTAGGTATGAATCATCATCATTTCAGCCATACGACGTCCACTGCTGAACATAGCCTCCCCCACAGGCAGAGCGAATTCCTTATCATGTGGGGGATTAGCCCATACTCACCACGCTGGGCATGCGAGTTGACGAGCGCAGTTAGAGCTAGGGACGCTGCTGCCCGTCCCCTAGCTTTTTTCCCTTAGTCGCCTCTTACGCCGTGACGGCAGAAGGGATGGTGGCGTATCTCAATCAGAAGACCGGCCTCACTATGAGGGTCGAGAAGTTGGAGTCTCGCTATAATGTGAATTTTAATTCCTTTATGGTGAGAGTACCTACTGATCGCTTGTCGATGTTCATGAGTGGGGAGATGTGGCCTAAAGGTGTCAAATTCAGGAGGTTCATTGGACGCCTGCCACGAGACACCGGAGGTGCCGCCACTGGGCAGTTAAGTCACACGTCGTTGCCTATACGTGTGCAATAATTTAATAATTAATTAATAGGTTTTTTATATATTTTAGGTTAAGGTATATATTTCTATGGGTCCTAGAATTTAGTTTTTAACATCTGTACTATTCTTAAGTTACCTGAAATAAAATGTATATTATAAAATTTATATTATTATATTACAACATCAGCGGATAGGTAGATATGGAGGGGCCTATTCTTCAGCCGGGGCCACCACGGCTACGGCCAGGTATGAAAAGAATCGTGTTATCTACTTAGTCCATCAGGAAGTTGACTAAAATACTACAGAATTCTTGCTATTTTCTCATAGTACCTACCTACGAGAGAGAACCACTTAGGTTTCTCGATTCGACATGTATTTTTTTCTTCCTCAACACCCTTTATTTTTGGAGCTAATCTCGCAAAACAACTCGTCTGATGAGTCTTCCTATCAACTTCAAATCGTTTGACTGTCTCAAGGGCACTTCAGTCAGCGCAAAAGCGAATAACCCGCACACAAGCATTCCCATATAAGATGAAATTCAATCCTTACAGAGCACTCCTTAAGGCTCGATATCGAAGAAGCTTATTTTCCGCACAGTTGGCGTTAGGAAAAGTAGGCCTAAGAATTTTAATATCGGTAAAACGAAAGTAAATTCGAATCCAAAGTTGACATTGTATGTGCCTATCTCCGAAGTCGATCCTGCGCACCGGGAAGTTGCCACACTCAATATCCATCTGAATATAAAGTGGGTCATCCGAATAGATTGAAAAAACTTTCATAGCTTCACATTGACATTCGAAAACAGAAGTAGGAAAAACAAATATTGTGATAAGTACCTTTATATCGTAGATACCTGCCGTAAAGTTCAAAATAATTTTCCCACTGAATTAATCGAACAGTTTTCTTCCGCTAGGAATTTATAGGTATCGATTGACATAGTAGTAATTTGGGGCTAACTATCTCAGTTTCCTACTAACACACCTTGTGTCCACTTATCTAGAGTCTTTCGTAAAAAAACTAAATGCTACAAAAAAAACTAGGTACCAACAAGGTGATTCTTAATATACACACCGGCACAATTAGCGGAACACAAAAAAAAGCAGGATTTTAAAATCTTTTACTTGAGGAACTGGCCAGTTATGATATTTTTATAATTTATTTTCAAATTTGAAAATAGAAAATTAGATGACATACACTTTTTTCATTCATTTGTTTTATTTTCCCGAACAATACGTTTTGTCAACTTGTTCGAGTAATAACTACGTAATTGTAATTTTTTTGAAAAGTTGCACTTAATGGTTTTTTATAAATTTGTTATTCTATAGGCAATTTTGTTTATTAAAAGCTTTTTATTGACTTAACATCACTGGAAATCCGATTCATCGCAGCATCCAGCGGTACAGATCGTCTAATTCTCTTGTGAGGAGGAGGGGTCAAGGTAGAAAAAGATGTACATCGAGGCGAGATGACAGTTTTTTACAACTTGGAGTTCGTAGGAATACGCGATTAACGGCTGTACAAGCTCGAAATGAACTGGAAGACGTTCGAGGAGTACGAGTAAGTGAGCGTACAGTTTGCAGGAGATTTGAAGAAGTTGGTTTAGGGTCGTATATACCTGCCAAAGGCCCAAAACTTGAGAGACGTCACCGCGTAAACCGATTAAGCTATGCGCGAGAATCGTCATTGGGATTTGAACGAATGGCAGCAGGTTCTCTTTACTGATGAGTGCAGAGTTATTTTAAAACAGATCGATGGGAGACAGCGAATATGGAGACGCAAAGGAGAACGCCACATACAGTCTAATTTTGAACACACAGTGGCTTATGGTGGCGGCTCGATTATGGTTTGGGGAGGGATATGTTTGGGAGCTCGCACGGAGTTAGTGATAGTCACAGGAGGGACCATGACAGCAGATCGATACATCAGAGACATTTAAGAAGAACATGTTGTACCATTTGCCCCATTTATTGGTGACGACTTTATTCTAATGCAAGATAATGCTCGTGCTCATAGTGCACAATCGGTACAGGCATATCTGAGCCACGTAGGTATACCGGTGATGCAGTGGCCAGCAAATTCCCCCGATATGAATCCGATAGAGCATGTCTGGGACTTGCTAAAAAGAAGAGTTAAATCCAGAATCTGAATGAACTTGGAAACGCATTACTTGAGGAGTGGGAGCAGTTGCCTCAAGAAATCATCGATAACATAATCTGTAGCATGCCCAGACGAATAGAAACCGTAATCAGAGCAAGAGAGGGAAACACTCGTTATTAATTTTGCTTTAATTTTATTGTTAAATCATTTAATGCTTACTTTTTTTTATTTTTTGTGATGGTTCATAATCATCTAAAAATTTCACTTATTTCAAATTTGTTTATTTTTCAATAAAAAATAACGAAGACTTTTCAAAGTCATTGTTAAAAGATGTTAATCAATTTGTTATTTTGTGTCTAATTACATTTTCGTCAAATATATGCGTTATTATCTCATAGTCTCACTTTTTTTTCTGTTCCGCTAATTGTGCCGGTGTGTATATGTATTCCATACCGAAAGGGGCTTATTCTACAACCAATTGGCAATAACGTTTGTTGCAAATTGGTTGTAAAAAAAATGCAGAAATCCGCTGTTTTGGGGTCAAAACAGTTCAAACTAAATGAATCAGCTGCTTTAGATAGCAATCTTGATTCCGAAATTCTCGTACGTTTAGTTATTAGTTATAAAGATGATAAAAATACCAAAACCAGCTAGTTTGAGAATGTTTGTGAATGTGTGTCCTACCCGTGATGACTTATGGTGCCAAGAAGTGGACACTCACAGTGCTGCTGATTCACCAGTTTAAGGTCGCACAGCGAGCTATGGAACGGGCAATGCTCGGTGTTTCTCTCAAGGATAAAATCCGTAACGACATCTGACAGAAAACTAAAGTCATCGACATAGCCCAGAGAATAAGCAAACTGAAGTGGCAGTGGGCTGGTCATATATGCCGAAGAACCGACAACCACTGGGGTAAACGAGTTCTTGAGTGGAGACCACGTCTAGGTAAACGAAGTGTGGGCCGCCCCCCTGCTAGGTGGAGCGATGACCTACGAAAGGCGGCGGGCAGTAAGTGGATGAGAAGGGCCGAACACCGGGCTCAGTGGCGTGCATTGGGAGAGGCCTATGTCCAGCAGTGGACTAATGTGGGCTGATGATGATGATGAATATTATTTCGTTTTGTTGATAAAATAACCCCCTTTCGGCATGGTATACATGTTATGAATCACCTTGTATAATATATTGGCTGCTACTAACAGGTTTTCTTTTGGATCTAAATGGATGGGTGACCGCTAGTGGCATTTACAGCTGGGTTTTCTTGATTTGGAGGATACCTTAACGTTTATGTCATAGCTGGCACTGATATCGGAGCTATTCTGATGACGGAGTTGAAAGGCCCCCTTTAAACTCTGTCATCAGAATTAGTTAAATAAATAAATAAATATTCTAGACATAGCACACACGGTCAACTGATCCCAAACTAGGCATAGCCTGTACTATGGGTACCAGTGACTGATATTCATAATAGATAAATATTTACTAACCAAACACAGAACAAACATCTGTGTTCATCACACAAATGGTTGTCCAGTGAGGGAATCGAATCCGCGACCTCTAGCGCAGAAGGAGTTACTACCAACTGAGCTATGAGGCCAGTCTGTATTACTTAGTAGGTTAACTAAAATCTATGTCTCTATTTGAAAAGTATTCAAAGCCTCGACTACTTTCTCCCTTATATCTTGAAATACCTACCTACATAAGCAAGGAGGACGAAAGCCTCCCAAGAAAAGTATTCACATTTATAACAAAATCGAGAATCCCCTCCGTGAGCGACAAGTTGACATGTAATAACAACCACGGTATTAGTTCCGGATTTGCGATGTAAGTAAGTACTCTCTAGCTTTACCACATATTGACAGTTATTTAAGTTACAATACTTATTTATTTGGGAATATTATTGATAGGTATAGGTACGTACGTAACAAATTTAATGCTTTCAGTTGGTTGGTTTATTCTGGTACATAACATTTACGCACGTGTTGTTAGTAGTGAAACAAGCCGTGGCAGATTTTGGACGAAGTAGGGTACAGCGAGTTTTTCTAAATTGGAACAGCCCGTCTGGAGGTACCTCCGTCTTATAGAAGTTCGCAGCCAAAGAACAGTTTTTAATAGTGTTGTGTTCCTGCGGTGAGTAAGATTGCCAGTGGGCCGTATGGTTGTTTGGCACCTTAGTTGTGAAAAACAAAAACAATGTTGTGGCTTTTGTTAGTAGGTTAAGCAATTTTGCGATGAATTAATGTAGTAATTAAAATATATTTTCGACTACTTATGTAGGTATATAAGGTGATCCATACTACTTATGGTTACTAGTACTAGTTAGGCTATAAGTAGTTTGTTCCTAACATTCTTATAAAAATTCGTAGAAGCCTTTTCTCTAGATATAGAGTTAAATCTTACGTTCTGTAACGTCGTTGGTTTCTCAAAATAAATATATAAAGGTATAATATAATAATCCTGAAAGGAGCTTATTCTAAACCCAACTGGCAATAAAGCCTAAACAGCGGATTATTTCATGAAAATTAACCAATTTCAAAAGACGTAGAGCGAACCATATTGCTTTGGATGTAGAATACAAATGTTAATTAATAGTTATGTATAAGTATACCTATGAAACATCGTGAACAAAGAAAACTGGTTGCTGAAACAAAAGAAGAAGAAAAAACGCATGAGAATTGAGCACGAGCCACCCATTAATTAACATGATATCCATAAATTATGTGAAGAATTATTCACATCGCCATAAATTACAGTAGCCTATTGTAGTACCTACCTACCTACTCAATGTACCAACAATTAAACCGCAAACGTTCCGGAAATATTTATTTTACGATTGCGCGTAAAATATACAAACGGGAACCGCCGAAACCCTTTTGTTATCTACGTTCCTTCGGTCGCTTAGCCATTTTTGAAAACCTCATAAACTACGATTTATTTTCGTAAAAGGCATCTAAATAGGATGGCTCATATTTTCATATCAAGATCAAAAATAAATAAGCGTTTAATTACGAAATGACCAAAGTACCTACACAATATGTTTATGATCATGATGAAATTAAATTTATTTGTAACATTATTATACATTTCCGGACATCAGCTTAAAGCCTGTTCAAACGGTGAGCAGTAGGCTTTGAAAAATATATTTCAAACCCATTTACGTTTACTGAATAGAGTCGATTTTGAGTTTAACTTTGATATCGTTCAGCTAAATCGCACACCCTGCTATCGTCCATTGAACAAATCGTTTACCACAAGGAGTGCGATATATCACCTCAAATTTGTTTCAAAATGATCATTAGGGACTTAGTAAGTCTACAGAAAAAGGACAATCTTGAGTGTATAATATGTAATAGCTCCACAATATCGTACTCTTCTCAGAGTCAAACTCAAAATTTACGCTAGATCTCCATTTATGTCAAAAATTTAAATTAATCTGCAATTTTCCTTTTGGTGCTTTAGTTATATGCCAGGAGTAATAAAATCATTGCTTGACCTGTGCAATATAATATCTTGATGTGAGCTGTTAAGCTGAAATGCTCGTTGAGGTTGGCCCCAACCAGCGCCACGTCGCTTCGCATTATGCCCATAGCAAGCTTATTTTGTATAGAGAACCAGCCGCCTACTGGGCGGTAGTGGCGTAAGGGTACGATTGTCATAAATACCCGCTATCCCGCTGCTGATTGCGTGAGGTGCAGGTAAGGAAAATTTGTTTTTTGAACGGGCAAGATGTACGACGACTGTACGACGAGTTGCAACCTTCATTCTTCAATTATTCCGGCCGTCAGCATAATATAAGTTTCATCCATTTGTTGGCGTTACGTGATGTTTCGTTTACGGCAAAATTCAGTCTTGTTTAAAAATACAGTAAAGCAAGAGTGAATAGGTGTCTTATAACTTGAAGCACTACTTCATCGCCGCATTCACTTTCTATCAGGCGAGATTGTGGTCAAACGTAGGTCTATTCGTATAAAATAAAATATGTGCCTCAAGACGACTCTTTGAACAATGTGTATTAACAGTGATGACATATAATAGCCTAAAGAAGTGGTCTTTCACTGTTGGCCTTAAATCTCAAGATCACTCAACGAGCTAGATCTGGACTGGAATGAGGACTGCATCTATAGACAAAACTAAAGACACCGACATAGCTCTCAAAATTAGCTAGTTGAAGTGGCAGTGAGCAGGCCATATAGCCCGCAGAACCGACAATATAAAGGTTCTCGAATGGTGATTACGAATCGGGCGACGCAGTGTTGGCAGGACGGATGTTAGACATGAATAAACCGATGCAAAAGGATGCAAAAGGCTCAACAGATTCAGAAAATATTTTTTCTAGAGATTTCCTCATTTTGGATTTGATGACGTAGTGAAAGTTCGACACGACTCAACACCGCTAAAATAGTAGCATGATATAATTTTATCAATGATCTGTAAGATTTTGAAGTTGCCTAATTATTCCTCTCCTATCTTTTTATCCATGTGTCCTAAAAGTAAGGCTTACAAATGGGTAACCCCGGCAATACCATGGTGGCAAAGCGTTGCTTATTTATGTTAATGCTCGCTAAAGTTATGCAAATCTTCCGTTCTGACAAAAGACCAGAACCTACCGTACCCCGTTTATTGTTCCTCTCTCATTCTGTGTTATGACTACCAACTAGAGTTAAAAGTCAGTCTTGCCGTATTATGTAGATGCTGCTCCGAAAAGATTATGTTTTTTATTTTGCGTACGCAGACAAGAGGGTCTAAACAAGATCCTCACTAAACGTTTTCGTCATACGTCATACGGAATAGTCTGCCAGCTTTAAAGCAGTCACGTGATCGCACAAGCGAACGCCATTTTTTTACAATTTGATTTGCTGGCGTTAACGCCAACAGAAAATGGATCTTGTTCAGATCTCCAGACCTCTAGAACATTATTTGAATAAACTGTGAAACAGTTTTCTTCCAGTCAAACAGTTCCTTGGTGGTACCTACCGATGAGAAAACTCTGACTCGTATCTTTAGTCGTAGTGAACAGAGGGAAATTCAGGAGAAATTTGCAATTTCTATGAAAAGAATCTGACAGAAAATAAAGAGTGAAAAAAATTTGACTAAGAATACGAGGGTCTCCCAAAAAGCCGAAAAAGATTAGATCTGATAATCCTGCAGTCGTCAATTGCTCAAGTGTTTGAAATCTTGTTCAATGTATACAATTTACAATTTCTCAATACAATTTCTGTCATTCTGAAGGCCTTTGCAGAATGACAGAAATTGTATAGTCTAATCCTCGCCACTGCGGGTATTCATATTCAGTCTATTGACGCGACTCCGGGCGAGTGTCACTCTACCTGTAGATTACAATTAACAGGGTCAGGAAAAGGAATAGGGGTAAAATTATTCAAATAATATCAGCAATGTACAACGTTTTTTGTTACTTAGTGATTTTTTTTTCCGAGCTTTTTTTAAAGATGTTGAAAATAGCTTATTTAAATCAAATCAGATGTTTAATCATCATTATCACTAATTGTTAAACGTTTGACAACAATGTTGCTACATAAAACAGTTGATGTTTAAACTGCTTTATGTACGAAATTTGAAAATTTCGTAGTATAAACTTTTTTGCCAATTGGTGTAGAACGTATCAACTTGTACTAATATTAAATTATAAAAACTTGACCTTCAAAAAGATTATACATATAAACGTATGATAATGCAATATCTTTTAAAGCCTTTAATGGCTGGTTATGAGGGCCTGTGGACTTAAGTGTAATTTTTTCATGTAACCTTTGTGAATTAAGCCTTTAGCTTTACAAATTCAAATAATAAATGATCAAAAAGCATATTATCTATTATCTACTTATATCTTAAACTTGACTGAATTATTGATGAGTACCAAGTCTGTCATAAAAATATAATCCAGTCTATCACTGTCGCCAAGAGAAGGCTGCGTGCCCAGAATACTGGCGGCATTGCCACATTGTTTGGCAATGCCTCTTTGCTGATCGGAATAAATGCCAGCATTCTGGTCTCGTGTGGACTTTAAGAGTCTTTTCGCTAAGTCCTTACAAATTGTAGATGCCTCTGATTCCTAAGGCCCTGACTTCTACCCCCAATGGGCCCAATGCCTAGCCTATGTCCAGCAGTGGGAATTGCAGTGCTATGCTAAACGCCGTCTGTCGCCTAATAGCGAACAAAGTGTATGCTATTAGGCGATAGACGGCGTTTAGCATTCTGACTACGAAAAAGCTTTAGTATATAAGCTTAATTATTAATCAGTCTCTAATGCTTTTTAAAGGATCCTTCCTGTTGCTTACAATCTCCAAAGAACTAGGTTCTGCCTAACTTTTTATTCCAATAGAAAACTTTTACTTAAACACGCTAAGGATGCCACTCGAGTTATAACTTGTTGAGACTTCCAACAAGTCACAACTTTTTTGTCAAAATAATATAATTGTTGCTTCGTTTATGTTTTTTACATAAATTAAGACAGGGTATTGATTGGGATATTTTCAACTACAATTATCTTGGTTTCAATTGAAAATTGCATCTTAGGAATCTGTGTTTGGGCAGGAACGGAGGAAATCCAGTTAATAAATCGTTTATTAAATATAGATTATGCGTTTAATTAACCTTTTACAAATTATTCGAATTTTAAACAGAATTGTATGCGTTTATGTCTATCGTATCCAGAGAAGTGTTTCTTGTCCGTTAGGTTTGATTTGAAGTTGGCGTCCTTTCTCCTGATTGGTTACTCGTCTGAAGCTGTCATCTGTCAGCTGACGTTTGATTCATGCATTGACGTTTTGCATCAACAATCAGACGTTGTTTCTTCCTTCTGTCAGTAGATGGCGCTGTCCGTCCCGAACACTGGATATTTAGTAATAATTGTGATCTTCACAAAAATCTCTGCTCAATGTTTTGAGTGTTTTTTAAGCTTTCCTCTAGTGCAGCCCTGTACAAGTCTCTGTGTGAATATTATATGCGGGACGCAACCACTCGCCTTTGCTAAGAAGAAGCGCGTTCAATATCATTAAAATTATTTAATCATTGTAACCATAGGACCCTGCTCGATGGATACCAAGAAACTTTTAGCTGTTTAAAACATATAAATATTATATTGCAGTAAAGTAGGTATTCGGAGCTTTCAAAATCGTCGCTAAAACGCGTATCGTGCGTTCAGTTTTTGCAGCGCTCAGCGAAAACCCATTCACTGTCAACATGACGTGCGCTTATTCCGAAGTTATCAGAGGGTATAAAGAAAGTGTTTTAAATTAATCGTTTAAAATAAGTGTAGTGTTTTAAATAAAAAACATGAAAGTGTTTTAAGTTTTATGTAATTATATAATTAAAAAAATAAAAAGAGATTACTACAGAAATAAATTGTTAAAAAATCAGGGCAACATTAAAGAAACATGGAAGATAATGAAAGAAGTATGCAATTTCAATCAATCTAAGACTTCTTCCCGAGAATTGCTAAAAATAAGTAATAACCCAACTCAATCACTAAATAAAGTGAATTCATACTTTACCACTATTGGTGGAACGCTTGCTAATAAGACTTTAACTAAAATTAATAAAACAGAAAGTGAACTTGCCATGCTTGCCAAAAATACAAACACCCCGGTCAATTCTATGTCCCTAATTCCCACAGATCCAGACGAAGTCAAGGATGTAATTTTTGGACTTAGGTCGCATAGTGCGCCCGGATGGGATAAAATTACAGCTTCGATACTAAAACGGTTTATAATGTCCTTGGCTGTACCCATTGCCTACATCTGCAACTTAAGTCTTGAAACGGGCACCTTTCCATCTGCTTTTAAAAAAGCCGTTGTTTGTCCAGTTTACAAAAATGGAGATAAAGGGAACCCCTCAAATTATAGACCAATATCCCTTATCTCGACTTTATCAAAAGTATTGGAAAAATTGGTAAAGAAGAGAGTTATGCGATACCTTGAAAAAAATAACCTTCTAAGTACAAACCAATACGGCTTTAGAGAAAGAAAGTCGACTGAGGACGCAGTTTTAACGCTCACATCGCAAATCACGGCTTATCTTGATGGTGGAGACAAGTGCATGGGTGTCTTTCTGGACCTACAGAAGGCGTTTGACACTGTCTCCATCCCCATATTGCTAACAAGATTAGAAAACGTTGGAATTAGGGGACTAGCTCTGGACTGGTTTACTGACTATTTATCTAGTAGATCGCAGCGGGTACGTGTGGAGGGACATGTAAGTTATAGTTCTATGTGCACATATGGCGTACCACAAGGTAGTACCCTGGGACCTACGCTTTTCCTCATTTATATAAATGACCTATGTAGTACCTATGTACCTATGTACCTTACCTGGCTTAGACTTGCTGATGTTTGCAGATGACACCGTGCTACTCCTCCATGCTAAAACTTGGCAAAAAGTGGTAGCGCTAGCGGAAGATTGTCTCTCGATGGTGACTAAATGGCTGGAGAATAGTCTTCTGACACTCAATACTGACAAGACCAAATACATGTGCTACAGTATCACAGCTGCGGGTGACCCTGGTGCCAATATAAGTGTAAAAATACACACCTACCCTTGTAATCGCAGTACCTGGCCGACAGCATATTGTGGTTGTTCCACCTTGACCCGCGTTGAATCCATAAAATATCTTGGTATAGTTATAGATGACAAGCTTAATTTTAACCTCCACATTAGTTCGCTATCTTCTAGAATAAGGAAACTTATCTTTGTGTTTAGAAACCTACGAACCGTCGCAGAGAAGAAGCTTGTTATCCAAACATATAAGGCACTGTGTGAATGCATCATAAGGTACTGCATTTGTGCCTGGGGTAGAGCGGCTAAAACGCACCTCATCACTGCCGAACGTGCGCAATGCGCGGTCTTAAAAGTGCTCCTTTACCTACCTTACAGACACCCTACTTCAGATGTCTACGAGAAGACAAATGTACTAAGTGTCAGAAAACTATTTGTCTACGAAAGTTTACGTCGGTATCATAAAAAAGTAGCACCGAACTTACCAAATTTCAACAGAAGAATCAACCGCTGTCCTGTTCCTAGAGTGATAACCCGATTCGCACAAAAACAGTTTAATGTCGTCGTTCCACATCTGTATAATGCACTCAGTAAAGTACACGAAATCAAAAATAAGGGTAACAACGAAATAAAAAAAGTAATACTTACTTGGCTAAACGAGTTTGATTATGATGGCGTTGAATCAATGCTTGCTAGCTTTTATTACTGATCTTATTTGTTTTATTTAACTATTATCTAAATTTCTTTTTAACTAGGTATAATTTATACATATATATATATATATAATATAATACACATACAATTATAACACACACACAGGAAACAGGATTTGAACAGAACCATGAGAGAGAGAGAGAGAGTTTAATTTTTAGTTTTAGTTAATTTTTTGTATATTTTTAGTTTTCTGTTTTTTCTTTGTTTAAATTCAAAATTGATTTTTATTTTTTATTACTTTTAATTTTTAATTTTTACTTGCTTTCAAATTTTTTTTTTAGACATAATAATTTTGTTTTAAATTAACTAGGAGAAGCCACTGGCTCCTGAAATACAGTTTAAAACTAGTTCAGGAGCCTATGGATACAAATAAGATTGTGAAATGTTATTATGTCAATAAAAATATTTTTACTTTTACTTTTACTTTAAATCAAATATTAGTAATAGTTCTGGAACCCAAGCCAACCTCACCGGCACGCGGTACACCCTGCCGATCAATGAACGAGGCTCTGGCGCTCCACCCACCAACCCGCACTGGACCAGCGTGGTGGGTCTATGGTCCAACCCCCCCCAATATGATAGGTACAATAACGAGACGGCCCCCAGTCCCCGGCAGCTCCACTATTCCTGGCTTAGGTAGCGGCCACGGTAACGGCGGAGCAGGGGGTGCGAAGAATCTCCGGAAGAGATCCTGCTACCAACCCCGACGATCTCTGGACCTGGCAACATTTAACGCACGCACACTGAGGACCGACGAGAAGTTGATTGAGCTGGAAGAAGTAGTGAGTAAGTTGCGCTGGGATATCATAGGATTATCAGAAGTCCGAAGAGGACACGATAATCTTGAATTCCGGCAACTTATTCTACTACCGGGAAGGAGACCAGCTATCCCAACATGGTATCGGGTTTCTCGTTCATAAGTCCCTCGTCAACAATATTGTAAAGATAGTGAGCGTTTCAAGCAGGGTGGCATACCTTATACTCAGAATCACCGATCGGTATTCGCTGAAGGTCATACAGGTATACGCCCCACACTCGAAACGCCCAGACGATGAAGTGGAGGCCATGTATGACGACATTTCAAATGCCATGCATGCCTCGAAAACACACTTTACAGTTGCGATGGGGGACTTCAACGCGCGGCTAGGCACGAGGAACGGCGATGAACTGAAAGTGAGGCAATTCGGATTTGGACAGCGAAACCAACGGGGCCAGCGTTTGGTCGACTTCATGGAGAAGGAGGGACTCTTTGCGATGAACTCTTTCTTCAAGAAACGACCGTCCAGAAAATGGACGTGGCTGCACCCCGGTGGTTACAAAAGCGAGATAGATTTCATCATGACGACCAAGAAGCAAATATTCAATGATGTCTCTGTGATCAACGCGATCAAAACCAGCAGCGATCACCGTATGGTTAGAGGCTCATTGAATATCAACATAAAGCTGGAAAGGTCTCGCCTGGTGAAATCTACTCTTCGCCCAAGTCCTGTCCAAATTCAAAACCCCGAGAGCTTTCAGTTAGAACTCCAAAATCGCTTCCAAAGCCTAGCTGAATGCGATACAGTGGACGAGCTGAACAACGGGCTAGTGGAAATTGTCCAAGCGGTTGGGTCGGAGTTCTTTAAGACCCACCGTAAAAATAGAACCCAGAAACTCTCTGAGCACACTCTAAAACTCATGGCTGAGCGAAACGACATGAGACTGCATTCTTCAGTGGACAGGTCGAAATACGGCGTGCTCAATAGGCAGATCTCTAAGTCCATGCGACACGATTTGCGCCTTTTTAATACAGCTTGTATTAAACACGCCATAAAGCGTAATAAAGGCTCGAAAGTGTTCGCAAAAGATCTGTCTATTGGACAAAGTCAGTTGACGAAACTGAAGACCGATGGCGGCAGTATCGTCTCGTCGAAGCCTGAGATTTTACGAGAGCTCGAGAAGTTCTATGGACAACTGTACACCTCATCGCAAAGTCCTGCTCTAAGCACGGCAAGCGATGCAAGAGCTCGTCTGACCCGGCACTATACCGAAGACATCCCGGACGTCAGCCTATACGAGATCCGGACGGCCCTCAAACAGCTTAAGAACAATAAGGCACCGGGGGAGGACGGAATAACGTCAGAGCTTCTGAAAGCGGGTGGAACACCGGTACTTAAAGTCCTTCAGAAGCTATTTAATTTCGTCATCCTCGAAGGTACAACGCCTGAGGCGTGGAACAGGAGCGTGGTGGTACTGTTTTTCAAGAAAGGTGACCACACCCTCTTGAAGAATTATAGGCCCATCTCGCTGCTGAGCCATGTCTATAAGCTGTTTTCGAGAGTTGTCACTAATCTGCTCGCCCGTAGGTTTGACGACTTCCAGCCTCCCGAACAAGCCGGGTTCCGCAAAGGCTTCAGTACCGTAGACCACATCCACACGCTTCGGCAGATTATACAGAAGACCGAAGAGTATAATCGACCATTATGTCTAGCGTTTGTGGACTACGAGAAAGCCTTCGATTCAGTCGAGACCTGGGCAGTGTTACGGTCACTACAGCGGTGCCAGATCGACTACCGGTATATCGAAGTGTTGAAGTGTTTGTACAGCAAGGCCAACATGACTATCCGACTCCAGGACCAGAGCACAAATCCTATCCAATTGCAAAAAGGGGTGAGACAGGGAGACGTAATATCTCCGAAACTGTTCACCTCTGCATTGGAGGATGTTTTTAAGCTTCTGCACTGGGACGGACAAGGCATCAACATCAATGGCGAATACATCACTCACCTTCGATTCGCCGATGATATAGTCATAATGGCAGAATCGCTGGAGGACCTTGGCGCTATGCTCAGAGACCTCAGTACCGTCTCCCAACAGGTAGGTCTTAAAATGAACATGAGCAAGACAAATATCATCCAATGCTCATGTCGCACCTATACCGGTAAATGTTGGGAACGATACCATTCAAGTTGTAGACTATGTCTATTTGGGTCAGACGATTCAACTAGGCATGTCCAACTTCGACAAAGAGGTCAACCGACGAATCCAACTCGGATGGGCAGCGTTTGGGAAACTTCGTCATATCTTCTCGTCGCAGATACCGCAGAGCCTCAAGACAAAAGTCTACAATCAGTGCGTGTTGCCAGTGATGACATATGGCACTGAGACTTGGTCGCTAACTATTGGCCTTATACACAAGCTCAAAGTCGCCCAACGGGCTATGGAGAGAGCTATGCTCGGAGTTTCGCTGCGTGATAAAATCCGAAATGAGGAAATCCGTAGAAGAACCAATGTTACCGACATAGCTTTCAGAATTAGCAGGTTGAAGTGGCAGTGGGCCGGCCATATAGCTCGCAGAACCGACAACCGTTGGGGAACAAAGGTTCTCGAGTAGCGACCACGAACCGGACGACGCAGTGTGGGAAGGCCCCCCACCCGATGGACCGACGACATTGTTAAGGTTGCGGGAAGTCGGTGGATGGAAAAGGCTCAAGACCGTTCGTCATGGAACTCTTTGGGGGAGGCTTATGTTCAGCAGTGGACTAATTATTTAACTACATAATGTTGTGTAAAAAATGATAAATGATAGTTAACTTTCATATTCTGAATATTATTTTTGTAAGCCTTTAATTACACACGTCTTTCACTTTTCGTGTGAAAATAATTGTTTTTACCAAGTTACATTTTCTATTCGATATATTATGATTTTAATATTATCGAAAAACAACTTATACGGGACTTGAAACTCCATAAACCGGGAGTCGAAAATATTTTTAATGCTCAATAGGCTCAAAGAGCCATAAGCTTTTTCTCTAACTCAAATATTTTGTTGGTGACGACAGCAAAATGTTTGAGTTATAAAAAAAAATATTATTATAAATACGATAAATTGCAGTTAATTACAAACAGATTTAACATGGTAAGATAGTTGATACATTCGTGGGCACTATCCTATAAACGTCAACATATACCTAGGTCAAAATGTATGACTTTCTTCAAACTTGGAGGTGTACAGTGTACACACTTTATTTTATATCCAGTGAGCGTTTGGTTAGACAATGGATTAGTTCCTCGCCAAATACGATTTCAGTGTAATCTAACTGTAAGTTTTAATCCTATACCACAGGTCTGCCGCAAAAGTAAAATGAGATTTCCTACCAAAACAAGCCGCCCGAAGCGTATCGAGTCGAGCGATAATAAAGGTTTAAGGATTTTACGCACCACAACGGATCGCACTATGAATGAACTAACCGTAATCCAAAAAATATTCTTTGTTAAAATTAATATGGAACATTGCCACCACTTGAACTTGCCCACAACTTCACCGACCAACAACACCGTAGAGACCGTCGTCAGTGAATTCACGAAGACAATAATAATGTTACGTTCTAGTGGGTGCAGTAGTGCCTGGCAGAGTTAGGTACGTGTCTGATACGTTCATAGCACGGCCATGGTATGATACGTTGTAGTGGGCAAAGGCTATTATGCATACCTTTGAGTTCATAGAGATCTTAAAGGTATAATACTATTGTTTATTTAAAAAAAAATCTAATGCTTTGAGTTTACCTATTTTTACACCAAACGGGTCGTTCCAACGAACGGATATCAAATATAACAGAGCAAACAGACCTAAATATTTATTTTGCATTACTACAATTTCTTATTGTCTTTTTTATGTTTTATGTTTGTAGGATTTTACATAAGCTAAGACAAGAGTGACATTTTACCTTCCTTGCACCACCCAGGTTCTTCACCAACGGACATTATTTTCAGGGCCACGATACCTCAACCTGCTCACAGACCTTCATTCAGGACGACCAAGAAAGAACCAGTGACACGACAAGTGAAGTACAAAGAAGAAACAATTTTCTAAATTCTACGTATATTGCCTCTTATAATGGAGCGTGAAGCTCAATTTGAGACATTTTTCTGCTCCATTACGCTTTTTCACTATTTACGTAAACAAGGTCTTGCGTTCCTTTTGTACATAATATACCCTTGGGAAAACATGGATAAGTTTCTTAGGCACTATTGATTTTAGATTGCGTTAAGGGTCTCGTATATAATACGCATAACGTCTCTGCCTGTTACTACTGTAAAAGCTACTTTACTTGGAAAATTGGAACAATGATAGATTACCTATGTCCCATGTTTGATTCACAGTATAAACCACTTCTGGGAAAAAGCCCCTCCCTCATCTTTCCAAATTCCAGTACCTACATTTTTACGTACTAATATATATTAATTAAAAAAGCTTATATTTTGACAGATTTTATATTTAAATTACCTTTAAATAAATAACAAAAATAAAAGCTTTACGTATTGCCATCTCTTTCTTTTCATCATCCTCATCATTCCAGCCAATCATAGGACGTCCACTGCTGAGCACAGGCTTCCCCGATAGATTTACAGAAACAATTATTTGGGGGGATTTGCCCAAACTCGCCACGCTGGGCATGATTGGCGAGTGCAGATAAAGCTACGCCGCTGCCCATTCCCTATTTTACCTTATTCGCCTCTTACGAGTTACGACATTCACGGGTAGAAATGGAGTGACCTATTCTACAGCCGGGGCCACCAATAAACATTGGAGTGAGCGTTGACGTTACACAAGCATATAAACAGTGGAGGGGCGTTCAGTTTTAAATATGAAGGACTCCAAATGTATTTTTTTTATTGAATTTCTATTTCAAGTTCACGAGCTGCCCAACTTACTAGAAATTAACTCATCATCATCAGTCTCTAGAAGTCCACTGCTGGATATAGGCCTCCCCCAGAGTGCCATGACAGTCTTGAGCCAATTCAATCCACTGACTTCCCACAACCTTCACAAAGTAGACGGTCCTTCGGGTTGGGGGTCCTCCAACATTGCTTCGCACGGCTCGTAGTCGTCATTCGAGAACTTCTATTTTTAGTTTTTTATTTATTTATAAGAGAGTAATTTCAATAAAAACACTAGGATCACTTTGAAACGTCTTAGAAACTAGGTGAAGCAACGCCTGTTCCTAGCGACCAAGCCTAGAAGAATCAGGCAACACACACAGCTTGGTGCCTATCCTGATATCTTCAAGTGTTCTGCGATATGGCCTGCCCACTACCACTTTAACTTCCTTATTCTGAGAGCTATGTCGGTGACCTTGGTTCTTCTTAGGATTTCTTTAGGTAGAATGAAATAAAGTGATACCTACATCGATCAAGGGACAAAAGAAGCGGATCGACGCATAAACTATCTTCCTTTCACCTTTACTAAAAAGATTCGTACTGACTCAAATAAATTCCTCAAACGACACCGATCGCCCCCCCAATATTGATAGCCGTTCATTACTAAGCATAAATCGGAACGTAAAATTTCCGTAGCTCGACAGACCCTGATCGAGCCATCAGTGTAATATCCTGTACAGTAATAGTACCTACTTATTTAGCTGACAACTCTATTGAGAAATGACCAACGCTTACTTTTTCTACAGACCATTTTACATGGACACTGTTTCTCAAACGCTTTGTGGTAAGAATAGTCTCATGCGAGAATCTTGACTTACGTTGCGTTCATAATCAATTTACCGACACCATTACAGAAAATTCAACGTGCGATGATCGTACGTGTTCCAAATCAATAATCCATTTTCCACTCCCAAGTGCAGACCAGATTAAATCAAATTCCAACTCTAATTAATTTACCATCAAAATATAAAGTAGGTATTTGGACCTGTACAACAACATCCGTCTGAATTTTAAAAGAAAAGTACTAAAAAGTACTAAAAATGGTAAAAGTATTTGAATTGGGTACTTTATGGGTAAAAAGAGTTTCGGTTTTATTTTATTGAACTTCTTGTTTTGACCTTTTTGAAGAAGTTTTGGGTTAATAGACTTTTAGTAAGATATTTTAACAAAAATTGTAACATGACCAATGACATATTTTTCTAAATATATCGATATCGCTTTTATGTATTGCTAGCACCAGTTTCGCTAATTGGAGCTATCGAACATCGAGCTACTCTACCATTAAAAATCACTTTGATCGTCAAAGACTACACTAACCAAGAACACGAAAATACAATCAGTGACGCAAACGCGCTTGCTTGATAAAACATGAATCACGACTACAATTATTTCTCAAAAACACACTGTGCTGTTAATTCTAAGGAGCGTAGACATTACTTCAAATAGCGCAAAAACTGTCCTGACTCGCTTATGATACCTAAAAGAAAAAAATAATATAGGTGATGCCAACGAAAGTTCACTCAATGGACGGTTTGCAGAGAGACCAGCAAAAATCTAACTTAAATTTCGATGACAAATTCAACATTTGATAAAAAGTCGCGTTAAAATTATATTTTTAAGATTTGTTCTTATGTGAGTGAATGTAATTAGGTGACATATCGCACGCCGTTTGAACACAACTTGACTAGTATCGGCTCCAAAATCTTTGTGTCGACGACAGAATGTCAAGTGAATACAAGTCATGGCTGTAAAAAAACGCGCTGACAATAAGCCCAATCTATAATAACGTTAAGGCACTTAGGCAATAAGCAGCTTTGCCAATTTAGCGAAATATAGAGCACCTCTCCCCTATGTTGGGGAAATAAACTTTATCAAACTCGTGTGCAGACCTTTCCTCAACTTGCTAATCTCATTTCTCATCGAGTTCAATTCAATCAATGATTAGCGTGGGTGTGCAAGTGGGGATGCTGGAAGCTCAGCTGTGATATGACCTTTTCGTTTTACTTATTAGTCCGAGGATTTTGCTGCTCAATTACAGTGAATTGGTGACCCCGGCTAAAGAATAGGCCCCTCCATACCTACTTATTCGCGGATGTCGTAAGAGGCGACTAAGGGAAAAAAGCTAGGGGATGGGCAGCAGCGTCCCTCATTTTAACAACGATAGCTCTAACTGCGCTCGCCAACCCGCATGCCCAGCGTGGTGAGTATGGGCAAATCCCCCCACATGATAGGAATTCGCTCTGTCTGTGGGGGAGGCCATGTTCAGCAGTGGACTTCGTACGGCCAAAATGATGATGATGAACGCTATTGATAGGCAATCCGATATATTTAGTCATTTTGATTTTAAAGTGATTTAACGACGCATAAGGGAAAAATATTGCCTCACGACTTCCATCCCCAAGTATGGTAAACAACCCCTTAAATCTCTAGCCGAACAGAACCCAGCCTTTGAAGATGTCTAAGGTGGTAGTCAGAGGCATATCCAATCATTTGACACATGCCCACATTTTGCATAATTGAGTAGGTATTCCATACGTGACAAATTTCAAGTCCATCGCAACTTTAAGAATAATTAATCAAGGCCAATATAATTGATTTGTTTTAGGATTAGATTTAGAACCTACCTACTATACATACTAACAAATGAGTTATAAGTACCTTCCTAATAATATGTATCACATGTCTTTGTATTTTTAGTTTTAATTTTTTCTGTTACAAATAAAAAACTTATTATTATTATTACTATTTTTTTTACAATGTTTTCCTGCAAGTGTTTAAACCCGACCTTAGGATCGAAAGTCAGGGAACCTCTCACTAGGCTTGTACGGCAAGCTTAGCCTGAAAGTGTAAAATATTTGTATTACGAATATAACCGAATCCCTGTTTAAATCACAGTTTTCTTTGAGACCAACATAATATGCTATGGCCACGCAAGAATCGCGCTGAGAATCTAGTCGTAGTGATAAGTTTTGATAAAGTGTCATGTTACACATAAACTTTGGTGTAGGTACACGGATTTGTACTGACAAAATGAGTTGGTGAAACAGCCCTCTACACGCCGTTTCAAGTTTCATATATTTTTTTTTTATTTACTCTTTGTGGCTATGGTGTCACTGCGGTCACAACTGGCCTATTGTGATCGCCACTTTATTTGTGGAGCCCCTTTACAGGGCCTTTAAAGTTCACCGCAAAGCCCAGCAGCTGTTAGAAACTGAAGGATTTTCTTTTGGGTGAGTTGCTTTAGCTCCATTGGGCTGAGGATGTGCTCTCCCAAATGGATGCTACGTTTGAGCATAAGTGCTCCGCACTCACCTAGCAGGTGTAGAGGCGTTTCGTCCGCCTCCTTGCATAGCCTGCAGGTTTCAAGTTCTATAAGCAAACAATGTATCATGACTGTTTTTTAATATTAGGCCCTGTTGTGTCTTGCTATCTCCAATTGGTAGTGACAGTTTTATTACAGTATTATACTTTTTTTATGATATACAATGGCAAACAGGCTAACGGCCCTCCTGATGGTAAGTGGTTACCATCGCCTATTGACATCAGCAACACCTGAAGCATTGATAATGCGTTGCCTGCCGAACCCCTCCCCTCTTAAAGAGCTTTGGCAACCTTACTCACCGCAGGAACACAACACTATTTGAAAGAAATAATGTAGGTATAATCAAGTATAACGAAGTACTTCAGGTGGAAGTTTCATAATCTTGTAAGGTTATTTTCGGAAAGCCTGTTACGAGGCACGGATTCTTTCAACTTGTTTCTAAGTTTTAATAAGCAAAGCATTTTTGTATTGAATCACTGATCTTCAAAGTGGTTCTTCTCTTGCAAATATAGAGTATGCTAATGATACGGTTCTCAAAAGCCAAAGCTGAGTCAAAAAAATAGGCCTTTGACTGTATTTTCCATGTATGAAAGCCATCTACAGATACTCAGATCCTTGAAAATATCTATAGTTAGTATTCAGAGGCGACGTGCCACACACACATATCCACATTTTACAGTAGTTAGCATTTCATACGTTGAAGATTGCAAGGCCTGCCACTTAGAAAAATGCAAATTTTATATGCACACAAAACACACAATAACCTTTTGGTATACGACTGGGCTCGAACCCACGACTTCCTGGTTGAAATTCAGGATGCCTCCCACTACGCTAATACGGCGCTATAAATATTTGTCGGTCTCATACAAATGGTACCTGGCAAATACTGAATTTATAATGACCGTTTCCTGATATAATTTTGAATTATCCAAAAGGAATATTTTCATCATCAGATTTCACAGATAACTATTACAGCTGTCCGCTTTCTACGAGGAAAATGAAATCCTTTGAAATAACCAGTTATGCAGGAGGACAAAAAGTATGCCCAGATAACCGGTTATCTAATCTTGGTTATCTAAAAGGAACACGGGCATTTTTCGAGTTTTCCTAATTTCTATTCTTGGTTCGTCATGAAAGGAACATAATCCGTAATTAAATAATTTTCTTGTTAATATGATTGCTAAAATAAACTAGATGTGAAGCATAATCATCATTATTTTTTCATGCGAACAATGACCATCAGTCCTCATCTTTTATGGCAGCTTTTTTTTAGCATAGTGCTGCATAACGCAGCGTATCATAGCTGGCGGAGCATAGCATACCATAGAGCAGAGTAGCGCAGCGTAGCAAAGCACTTGGTAGTATCAGGTTGACATTAACGCATTAGCGGTATAGGGTATTTGTGATGATGACATATTACCTATCTAATTGTACCTACTAATAACATATAGCATCGCCTTAGGGATACCTGTTAAGTAAATAAATAAATATTGCAATGAGACTTGTTTGCGAACTATTGGCCTCATACACAAGGTCAAAGTCACACAACGGTCAATGGAGAAATCTGACACGGCGAAATCCGTAGAAGAACCGCGGTAACGGACGACCTGTGAGTAAGAGTAGGCCATAATAGCTCGCAGAACCTACAACCGTTGGGAAATAAAAGTTCAGAAGCAGACAACTCAGTGTTGGAAGGCTCTCCAACCGGTGGACTGTCGACATTATAAAAGTTGCAGGCAGCCAGTAGATGGAGAAGGCTCAAGACCGTTCGTCGTGTTCTTTTTGGGGGGATGTTTATGCCCAACTTCTACAGGCTAGTGATAATGTTGTTTTAGGTACCTTTTTCCTGCACCTTCAGTATTCAGGAGCTGTCTCATTACACGCGGTATGCTATTTCGGCCAAAAGCCAGGCCTAATGTTACCATTATTCAGCATTTCGGGAATGCGGTAATGTGGTCTAAAATGCGGCCTTTATTATGTATTCGCTCAATTTAGGTGTAAATCTCGATAATCCTTCATCTGCATCTTTATTAAAACATTGGCAAAAATTTAAAAATACTTTTGTGAATTTAATTAGATAGCATTGTAGAGATTTATTAAAAGATTTATTTATGAAAATGGGTACTAAGTATTATCATAAATAACTCTTCGTAGTATCATTACATAGATATTATAAAACAATGGCCCATTTCGGGGCCACTATACTATACCCGTAGGTCACAGGCCGCACAAAATCGGTCGCTCTGGAAATCTATGGGGGAGGCCTATGCTCAGCAGTGGACGTTCTATGGCAAAAATGATAATGATAATGAAAGAAACAATAGATAAAACATTTTAGAGATTTATCTTGTAAAAGGCGTTCGCATGACCATAACGATGTTGCGAGACGCGCTACCATCGCTTTGGGAAATCTAGCATTCGTGAAACTGAAATTCTGAAGTGTCTCTACGAAATTATAAATTTACGAGGCGAAATAATTCACGCGCCTACATTAAGAAATGAGGAAATGAAATGTTTGTGGCTGCGTCTGGCACCGTTTATGCCTTCTCACATAAATATGGTTTTGCCTAAAACCTCTTCATAATATAATTTTTCTCGCCTAAAACATCGAATCCTACTCGTACGGTCATCCAGAGTCGATTTTTTCTTCATTGCTCAGAGCTTTAACATTTATAATGAATTCGATTATAGCCTGGCAATATTATTATAATGAACTAGCTTCCACCCACATCACCCAAACCAGTCACAATATTTGCAGATCATAGAAATTTCTCATTTTTTTTGTCTCTTATAGTCTTCATACCAGCTTAACGTGAGCTTCTCCCATTTAGTTTAAAGAATTATGACGACACGAAAGCCCTTCTTCTAGGTGAACAATTCGATAGTTTGATTACTACTTTAACGTTATAGCGCTGGAAACACTCCGTATTACCATGAAAAGGGCCCTACAAATATTGCAAAGATTATTCGCTTTCATCTCAGAAATAATTTAATCTGTCGACATATTATTCGTTATGAAACTTACATCGCGCCTGTTACGACAAGATTGCTTTTAATTCGATTTTATAAGAAGCTTTTCATCAATTAGTAGCTCACTTTCTCAACAAGCTTATAACAATTTTCGACAAGGTTTATTGAGTGATTTAGCTAAAAAAAGTATCTTATTTCTATTATAAATTATGAAGAGAAGGTTCTAAATATGAGAAAAAAATTGCAAAAAATCATAGAGATAATGTATCTACTTCTAAGTTTTAGGCCTGACAACAACATACCTACCTAATAAAAACTAAGAAACAAATCTAAAATGTATTTACATCTGAAAACCGAAAACCGACTTCAAATTCCTGAATATTTACAAGATTAATACCAACCTCTTTTTTTGTTATCAACCTCTTTGCGTTTTGCTTACCTACTGAGGATGACACTGGCCACCAACACTTTCGAACAAAGTTCCTAAGTATGACATTCATTCATCATAAATAATAACTCATAAGGTACTGACTGACTGACAGACAATAAAACGTAGTGGTTTTATTCACTTTGACAATCAACGCAGAGCCTAACCAAAAGTCCTAAGAGTAGGTATGAAATTTGCAGGGTAGTTTCCTGTTGTAACGTATGGGTGCACAGAAAGGAATTACCGACACACAACCCCTAAGGTTAAAGTTTATGTAAAAATAGCAGCAACCGAACGAAGTCGCGGGGATAACCATACCATACCACAGTCGACACACCACAGATGATGATGTTTTTTTAAGTTTTACGGGACAAGTAGCAATCCCTCAGGAATTAAATTAATATGGGACCACCCCGGGATCATACTCTATACACCAGCGAAATAATTATCAAAATCGGTTTAGTATTGGCGGAGATATCGAGTAACATAAACAAAAAAAAAAAACAGCCGACTTGAGAACCTCCTCCTTTTTGAAGTTGGTTAAAAAATAATGACAATTGAAAATAAGGCTAAATTTTAATTTAGCCTTAACTATAATTAATTCCTATGAATAAACTCTATTTTCTACGAATTTTTTTAAGAAGAGGTTTTGTTCTAAATGTGAAATGATTTTAGTCCCCAGTCAGTTCAAGCATGTCAAAAAATTCCACCGACCGACGCGACGTAACGGTTGTGAAACTTGGTTGAGTGCGAACGCGCACCAAAGGATAAACTGACGCCAAACGCGTACTTTATGCGTTTTGGTCTCTCTCAATCAAATTGGTTTATTTGAGACTCATCGGTTTTGATTACGTGGCTGTCTAGCAATGTTCGGAAGCTATAGAGTCAAACTACATATCATTGTGTGACTCAGTACTGATGAGCGGTAATCCAATGCATTAGTAGCTTATTTTCTATTTGAATTATATTTTCCATTTTTAACAAGATGTACATCGGAACATTGTGAGTGTCCGTCGTATGTCCGTAACTACTTGTGATTCCTAAGCAACTTTATTTTTTGGCACAAAATTAAATGAGGAACTAATTGAATAACTTCCAGTAATATAAAATATGTTTATTTTATCACGAATAGGATCCAAGAGGAGATTGTACATTTTCGAAGTGAAGAAACTTGAAGAAAATTGCCAATTGAAAGGCTTGTAGCTTTTAATTATTTTCATAAAAAATAATTTAATATTATCGTTATATTTAGTCGTAGTTTTTTTGTCGAACTGAAAGACTGAAATAATAGAGAACTATTTAATATATACTTTTATTTTCTAGACAAATCCGTTTTTATTTTTCCTGCCTGTAGTTTAGTTCCGATTTCACAACAAGATTAGCAAAAATTAGATTAAATCTAATTCTAGTTCTAATTGAATACGAAACCCTCGGTGCGTGAGAGTAACTCGCACTTGGCGTATTATTAAATTATTTATTTTTATTTATTTGTTTAGTCAGGCGGCCACATTTGACCTTGACATTAAAGAGCCTGGAGCTTTTATTCGGCCTTATCCACAGAAAAGTCCTCGACTTTAGTATCTCGCGATTATTGATCAAATACTCGCGAGGTACTAAAGTCGAGTTCGATGTTATTTAGCCAGTAAACTGAAACTGGTTAAATTGAGTCATCAAATGAGTTAAATCAGGCCGTTTATCTAGTGGCTCAACTAGAATGAATAGCAAATGAAGTGAGCATAGATAGCGGCTGCGTAACAGCACTGATTTTGGTTCCTGCATATGGACTGTATTATTTTACTTAAAAATACTGGGGTTCCTATTTTTTATCATCTTGAAGGGAATTTTGAGGAAAAATTCAAAAGAAACGAACCTTTGACAGCAATTCCGCTGTAAATCGTCGGTGTGAGCTGAATTCTATCCTACTTCATAATAAATAATAATTAAAATAAATCCATATTAATATTATAAATGCTCTGGCTATGCACTTCAAATCTGAAGAGTTTTGAAAACAAGGTGGACGGTGGAAAGTAAATATTTCTCAAGGATCACCTAGGTGAACAAAGGTGGGTTGTTTCAACTTTTCTTCCATAGTCACCAAGATATAAACTGATTGTACTTATGTAGAGGCATAACTCTTTTAACATATATTTGCAGTTTCTGGCTGTATAGTTACCCATCTAAATAAAGTTCTATGAAACATCGCACCGGCTATACATCGAAAGAATTCCATTTTTCATGTTTTTACCGACCCAAAAAGAAACAGATTCACAATTGGAATGTTTCCATTATTTATGATTTATGTTTACGCATAGATTCAGCATACGTGCCGTGAATTCAATGATTCTTTGTTTGAGGAAATTAGCATTAAGTTTTTTTTATTACGGTAATAAACTATGCATAAATAAGAGCGGTAGGAAGATACAATAAACTTGCATTTTCGTGAAAGAGGTGATTGTAAAAAAATCAATAAAAGTATATTAGACCAAATGCTCAGTTCAGTGTAGTTCACAACACTCATTCAATCAAGCCTGGCAAATTGCTGGTTGTTTGAGTGATCGCTTGAAAGCGCCCCTATTTCGCAAAATTGAATTCTATTCAAAGTATATTACGACTGAAAGTGGTCTAAGTCAAGGAGATGTAGATTGTACAAGCACGCAATCGCATGATTATACTTCAACATTGCTCGAAAAAATTGTTAATGGAATTCATAATACATTTAGAACAAAAATATTGCCAGATATTAATCTTAGAAGGTTGATTTTACACAATGAATGTAGGCATGTAGGTATGAGTGCCCTGTTTGTAATTTTTCGAAGGCTATTTAGCCTTGTTATGGGCTTTGGGCCATGTTATTTTAATGAAGCTATTTTTGCCTATTTATTTTGTTCTCGTTTAACGTAATGTATTGTGATTTTTTGATTAAGACATGTAACCCTGTGCGACATTTTTATACGAAACCAGCGAGCCCCGTGTTTGTTGCAATTAGGTTAAACGAGACGTTATTGACTGTCCTTCATAAAATAATGCGCACGGAGGCATCGGCTAGAGAATAGGCCCCTCCGTATCCGCCATGGATGTTGTTAGAGGCGACTAAGGGAAAAAAGCGGTTTAGATAAGGGATCGGCAGCAGCGTCCCCTATTTTAACAATCATAGCTCTAACTGCGCTCGCCAAACCGCGTGCCCTGCGTGGTGAGTATGAGAAAATTCCCCCATCTTGATAGCAAACCACTCTGGAAATCTGTGGGAGAGGCCTGTGTTGTGGATATCCTACGGCTGAAGTGATTCATGATGATGATGAAGGTGATTCATCATAGGTACCAATGTATAAATCCCGAAAGGAGTTTATTCTATCAACAAAAACAAAGAATAGCGTAGAAGCGGGAAAAATATATAATAAAACATATTTTTTCGGATTGTTTCCCGATCTCTTTTAAATTACGGATAAGATGTTTGGCATCAAGATAACTACCAGCAGTAAACAGCTGAATAATTTAGTTAGACTAGTTTGACCCCAAATCAGCAGATTTTTTGATAGAGTTTTTCAACGAAACAAGTTGAATTTCTAAAAGTCGTAGAACAAACTTTATTGCCAATTGGGTGTAGAACTAGGCCCTCTAGGGATAGTTTACATATTATGAATCATCTTGTAGCCATATGATAGTGCGTGGAGAAGTAATATACTCTGTGATTAATTGTTTATCTAGAGATAAACACTGAAAGATCACGTACTTAATGAAAACTTTCAAGTTTGAGAAATCGAAACGTGCTGCTTTTGGCTTTACTACAAGGCTGATCTATAGTATGTATACCATACTGAGAAGGGGTCGGGTCATTCAATCAACGAAAACAAAGAATATTAGAGAAAAAAACATCAATATTTCCAAAAAAACGCCCAATCTATTTTTTCCCAATCTAGGTATCTCAAATTAGCCTTTTTTTACCTAAAACAGCCGATGAAATGACTTTGAACTGATTTGACCTCAAAACAGCTGGTTTTTGCATAGAGTTTTTGAAAAATTTAATTTAGTTTTGTTTTTTATTTTAGTTTTTTGACTGGCCTCGTAGCTCAGTTAGTAGTAACTCTACCTTCTGCGCTAGAGGTCGCGGGTTCGATCCCCGCACAGGACAAACATTTGTGTGATAAACACAAATGTTTATGTTTGTTCTGTGTATCTAATATATCAGTCTCTGGTACCCATAGTACAGGCTATGCCTAGTTTGGGATCAGTTGATCGTGTGAATATGTCCGGAATATTTATTTATTTAAATTACGAAATTACGAATTTGTTTTAGAATAATCTTTATTGCCAGTTGGGTACAGAATTAGCCCCTTTCGGGAAAGCGTACGTATAACGGATCACCTTGTATAACATTATCTGCATATGAACTCACTATCGATCTTCCACTCAGTCAGTTAGTCAGTCAGTCAGTCAGTCAATATTTGTTTGTTCTTGCTTACTTGGATCGTGAAATGTGCCATCAAGTGCATTTATCTCTGTAGACATGTTAAGTTATAAGTAACAAATCTCAGAGTCTCTTACTAATGAGCATATGCGTTTCAAACTCACGTGAACCTCTGGTGAAAACTATAAGTTTTAATGACGTTTGGCCACGAATATTCGTGAGCGGTGCCGGTCGCATTAGCTTTTACGATTTATCTGATTAAAAGCTGTTGTGATTTTCGTGCTTTTAATTGCAGTTTGTCATTTGATATTTTTTTTATCAACGACAGAAGAAGGTCATTTTGTGTGTTTAAGGTCAGGGGTTGCATGTTGGTTTTTTTAACCTACATACGAAATGGCTCAAGCATTAACTTTTATGCATATTTTTTGTTAGCATTTGGTTTTTAGTCAATGATCACAAGCCTTTAGACTTGCAGTAGGGCTGCCAAAGGTTTCCGCCCAGTGTCTCTCCAATCTTCGTTAAAAAAAAACTGGTGTTAAAGGTGGTTTACACTGGCCATATACCTAAGCTTCCATTCAAGGCATCTCGTCATAATATTATATCATTTTGACAGTAGTAAAGATCCACGCGGTCTTGCACGCGTGGATCTGGATAAAATTAAACTAGTATACCTACCTACCTTTTTCCCAGGTGTAGAACTAAGCTCTAACATCGTACACAAACATATCGTCAATAATTTATAAGTCAGAAGCGATTTTCGCTCTTTTAAATGCAATTATGGTACGTGTAGGTCTCCTTTCAAGAATTTCATCTTCAGTGCGAGAAACTCGCTCTATCTTAACGAGTGTAAAATTAAACTAATTAGAACCCGGGAAAAAGAAATTTGGCTCTTCCTACTACACAATAATATTGTTTATATGTTTATATTTAAGCAACTTTCTGTAATTTCATTTTTCTTTTTTTGTCCTTTTTGTATAATTCTTAGCTCTAAGTTGTTTTATTCTAATGTTTGTCTTTATTGTGGTTTATGAGAAATAAATTCATTTCATTTCATTTTCATTTCCTTGGCACTGAAACTGTTGAAAAAGGATGGAAAATTATATGGTTCTTTTTGGTAGTAAAAATGTCTTGGGGACGCTTCCGACTGGTAGTGATCTGGATCAATTGAGCTATCTATAGATGGTTTGTAACAGTCTCTAGATAGCTCAATTATTGTTTCTTGTGTATTTTGTAAATATAAACTTGAATTAATTTTCTTTCTGTAAATAAAGTAATTAATTTCAAAATTTATTAATTTCATGTATTTACATTGTTTATTGGGTTTTACAAACAAGTGTGTTTTTTTGTTGAAAATAACTATTTTCCAGTAATAATATGGGTGGGTGAGTATTAGTTACAACTAAAATAATAATAATATTAGCAATCTTATAGAATAGAATCACAATTTCATTTTCATATCCACAAAGTAAAATAAAACAGCATGGTCCAAATCAATTACATTATTAGAAGCCCTGTTATGTCAAGAGACATGAACCTCTGATATATCAACATTTTCTTTTATAATGTTCTGAAAGAAAATAATATCCAAGCATTTTTAGGCGACAGCGATACCTATGTACTCTTACCTATACACGGTGTTTATAATATGTAGTATACTAAGCCAAGGAGGCTTATTCTACACCCTCTATGCAAAAACGTTTGTTCTACGAAAGGATTCTTAGAAGAACTAAAAACTTAGCAGTTTTGGGTCTAATCACTTCAACTCAATGAATCAACTGTTTTTTGTAGCAATATTGACTTCGGCCTTTTAGTTTATTAATTCGTTATAAAGTTGGTAATAAGACAAAAACAGCACATTTGAAAAAGTTCGGGAAATAATCTAAAGGAAACTCTAAGCTTTGAGTTTTTTCGACTAATATTTTTTCTTTACTTCATAATTATACTCATTCTCCTTTATTATTATTTTTTGTTAGATGCCCCTTTAGTATAATATTATGAGACATCGTGTATAGTTCAAAGACTTTTATTAAGTCTTCATAATGCAATGCAATTATTATTTTATCTGCTAGATAAAAAAAAACCAAGAACATTCATGTAACCTTATTTTATTTTATTTGGCGAAACTCATAAAAGAAATCCATGCACGAAGCCTTGGGCACTATAATTATTTGCCTCAAAAGAAGAATAATATAGACTCTGCAGTAATTAAATAAATAGTTCTCTTTACATCGAGTCCTTTACTTCGAGCCCTTACATTGTTCTGTAAATCAAAATATAATTTCGTTACAATTACCATGGTTATCTATGAACCGGTGACCTTTTCTCACGATAACCGAAGTCAATTGAAGTTTATATTTTCTTAGAATTATAATCAGCAGCTTAACAAACTATTTCAGTACAAAATTTTCTTCCAATGTGCGTTATCGTTCTCTGTCCTCAGCTTGACGTATCCATTTCCTTTCGTTTCCCAAAATGTTCAATATAAACATATTTTTGGAAACCAAAACTTTCTCCACAAGCTTGAGAAGTAGGTATTTTATAGGTACATACATCTTCAGTAATCGAGATGATTGATTACAGTGACTGGATGGTAAACATTACAATGGCTTAAGGGGAGCTTATGATCGATGTGAGTTCTCGCTCAAAATTATCATAATCCAAATGAACGAGTAGGTACTGCACAGCACAAATGGAAGGGAAGGTCGGAGATTATTATAAACGGATGAAAGCGGACAAAAAATATCTTAGTCATAATATTTTAATATATATAAAGGGCTTATTGAATGTGGACCCATTTTACAAAGGAATGTCAAGAGGCAGAAACCAAAGAAGCGTTTTACGGCGTTTCAGAGTAGGATCGCAAAAAGCAGGCAATGCACCATTACTAGTTTTTCGCCCAAATTGAGACATCGCAATGTTCCGTTTTATACAAGGTAATGAGAACTAAAAACTGAACTGAACACAACCGAACCTAGAAGGTGGATAGCTTAGACATTAGAATAATTCCCCCATTAATTTAATGATATATTATTACTGACTTATTTGATAAAGCCGCTGAAATTTCAGTCTTTATTATTGCTGATATATATCTCAACAATTCGTAGAAATGAAGTACTTAGTTTTTAGTCTTTTAAAGTACCTATATAAGCTATCTATCTACTCATTCATGTTCATGAAGATCGGAGCAGCGTTTCAAAAGATTTCGAAGGACAAACATTCACTCCCAAATTATTTCATCTGCCGATTCATCCTCGCTTCGCTCGCCCACTCGTTTAACAAAAACTATGTACGTACTACCCATTTTGATCATTCCTTTCGAACCCTTTAATTTTCTACTCTTAATGCCTTTTTTTCTACAGAATGAACCAATCAATTGTAACGACTACCAGTATTTTTGAAGATTTTTTATTAAATTTACCATTTTTGCACTTGGTGCGTAAATATTCCTCTTTATAGACTATCGTCACTCGACTCGAACCCGACACCACCGCTACCGTAAAGCGATTTTGCAGTAGGTAAGTATCTATATCAAGTTAACTGTGTGAGTGAAGGTCTTTATTCAACCAAGACAATATAACATTATTCTGCTACATCGAGGTACAGTAAGTTCACGAAACGATCGCAGAATCCCAGTCGGGTGCGGATGACAGTTTTATTGTCTTTACTTTATCACCAAAGCGCGGCCGCCCATGAATGCAGCTGTTTATTACCAAATATATTCCTATCTACAAATTTAGGGAGATTCACGCTTCATTGTGAAGGGGACAAGTACTAGGGCAAGACGTTATAAACCACTGTTTTATTTGTTGGGTTTTATTTTACTTTATTTTATTTCAGTAACCTTTATTATGCTAGTACATAATACTTCAAACCAAATGCATTGACATCGAATAACGCCGCATAACGGTTTTTGTAACTTGACCGCGAATTCAGACTCATGCAGTCTAAGATATGTACCTAAAAGGCATCAAAGAAACCCTGATAACGAAGCAATGGGTTTGGGGTAAAAGCATAGTAAAACCACTTCATTGCGCTTCGATAGTGAGTCCATCTATATTCTTGGCCATGCCTGGCGTAGAAAGGAAGAGCGGAGCTTAAACAGTTTTTTTTTTCAGAATAAACCGGTGCCAGTGCTATCACCTTGGTACCTTCGAGTATTGTCGCGGATGCGAAACTTTTTGGTAGGCCGACATAGTTTTTTAGCGGCTGACAGCTTTGACGTAACGATCGTCATTAGGTTGCTGGTTATCGGTGCGCCGGTACGCTGGTGAGCGTGGCTGCGGATCCTCGTCGAGGACAACTCTGTGAGTGAGCTTTCATATATAATGTATAGATTTCTCCCTTTTGGGTGATTCTTTATTGCCGATGCGTTGGCCCCCTGTTTGCGAACAGGCATCAGATTAGTCAATATACTGGTGGTATCAGAACCATCAGTTTAGCGAGGCTTGGGGTGGCTATAGGGGAGGTTGGAGGCCACAAGGGGAACAGCCCCCGACATAGAGTCTGAGGGAACAGTCCTTCAGCACAGACAGGGGGAACAGCCCCCAACATAGAGCCTGAGGGAACAGTCCTTCAGCATAGCCAGGGGGAACAGCCCCCAACATAGAGCCTGAGGGAACAGTCCTTCAGCATAGCCAGGGGGAACAGCCCCCAACATAGAGCCTGAGGGAACAGTCCTTCAGCATAGCCGGGGAGAACAGCTCCTCAACTCAGACTCTGAGGAAACAGTCCTCAACAGACAGGGGGAACAGCCCCCAACATAGAGCCTGAGGGAACAGTCCTTCAGCATAGCCGGGGAGAACAGCTCCTCAATTCAGACTCTGGGGAAACAGTCCTCAACAGACTCTGGGAGAACAGCCCCAATACTAACGATCAGTTAACCTGATTTTCAGTGCGAAGCAGATGTCAGTTATTACCAGTACATTCACAGCTTAGATGATTAGACTTTCGTCGTACCTCTCGTTTCAGAGGTACTTGGCGACATGGTGGAGATGCAGGGATATCTCTCATAGGCACTACAAAAATAACATAGGTAGTTGCATTGGTAAAATACGTTACTACGCAGCAATCTAATCCTTTGCTGTTACTACGTCGTAATAAACAACAACTACGCAGTTACATGACAGAATTCTGTATTCTGAGTGACAGAAGAACAAAGTAGAAAACCGTTCAGTCTCTATTGCTCTAAATGAAACTTTATGTTCATAAAAATAGAATCTATTCATAATCGTCATCAAGGAAGTTCAAAGATTTTTGAAAGGACGGGAAGTGATTCCGTAGCTTAGTCGGTTTGAGCATCTACGAGAAGGTTGCGGGTTCGAATCCCGTCTGAGTCGAAATTACTGTGCTATAAAAAAAATAGGAGTCGTCGTCGCTGAACGACGACTCCGAGGGACGTCCACTGCTGAACATATTTATTATCAAGTGAAAATCATATAACCACGCAGGCATTTACGATTTTTGCGTCATTCTTGAGTTAAGTTTTAGTAGGTACAATTGCATACATAAGTTTTACGATAATTGGTAAGGCGAAAATAAATAGAATCCGTTTTCTTCATTTTATTTCATCCCACGTACCTACCTACTTACCTAGGTTCCATACCTACTCAACTTATTTGACGTATGGTGACGTATTATTTATTTTGTTTTAGATTTTACGATTTATGAGGCGCAATTACCGATTTTGCTCTTTGGGTCATGTAGACAGGTAAAAGAAACTTTCATACAATATGGAAGACGTCCTCCGAACCCGTTTAAAGTTGATTTATGAATCTGTACAATCCTACATATTTACTGCTCGGGAGGCACTCAAGAAATTATCAGAAGGTGATGCTGATTTTAATGAATTAGAACTGACAGGGTCTAAGCTGAAAGGTGCTAATCTGAGATTTGTCTCAGAAATTCACAGTTATTGCCAATCGATAAAAGAACCTGATGTTGAACAAATCAGTCAATACACCTTAACACAAATTCAGGCCGAAGATTTAATATCAGAAATAGAAGTCAGTATCAAACGCAATGACAGTAAACGTACAGTCAGCACTCACGGTGGCGAAAATATAAATATAACTAGCAAGCTACCTAGAATGGAGTTATCCAAATTTAATGGTGACGTCCTAAAATGGTATCAGTTCTGGGATCAATTTTCATCTAATGTTGACAGTCGAAATATTAGCGAAGTTGATAAGTTGTTATACCTACAATCCGTTCTTGAAGGTGATGCAAAACAAGCGATCGAAGGACTAGACACAACCAATACAAACTATGGTATAGCTGTCAAAACCTTGAAAGAAAGGTACGGAAAACCCAGTGCGATTATTGATGCTCACTATGTCGCACTCTATAGAATAAAAACAGCAGCTTCAAATCAAGCCAAAGATTGCAGATCCGTTCTTAACGAAGTTGAAAGACACCTAAGAGTATTGAGTTCCTTAGGAGAAGATGTGAATCACAACCATCTCAGAGTAATGATAATGGAAAAGTTTCCAGAAGACTTAATTTACGAATTGAAAATGAAGATGACAGGCGAAGATGAGAAAATTGATAGTATCAGGAAATATTTAGAGTATATTATATCGGCTAGAGAGACATCGAGCAGATTTAAGAACATTGCCACAGACACAAAGAACCCAGACACGACAAACAATGAAGGAAATAACAATAATGACAACTTTACATTAGGTACTTTATATGCTAAGACTGAAGAGAAAGACAATAGACAACGTAGACCTATGGCCTGTAGGAAAGACAAACCAAAATTCGATAAACCATTTAATAAGACACAGACACACCCACGAAAAAGACCACATGATAACCTTGACAAGAACTATGAACCACCTAAAAAGAAAAAGAAATGCATATTCTGTAAGCATGATCACTTTAATGATGAATGTACCACCTACAAATCCATACAAGATAGGAAATCACAATTAGGAAACCGATGTTATAATTGCTTCCGTGAAGGACATAGGGTTGATACGTGTCGTTCTAAACGAAAATGTCGACATTGTAATGAATCCAGCACTCACAATAGAGCATTATGTCCTACCAAGTTGCTGCCGTCCGTATAGTCGATAAAGACTAATAGCTTTCATGTAAGAACTGAAGTAAACACCACATTATTACAAACATGTCTTGTTAGTGTGCATGGTACAGAAGCTAAATTAAATCCAATCAAATGTCGCGCTTTACTAGACTGCGGTAGTCAACGCTCATACATTACAAAATCCACTGTTGACATTCTGGAGCTACCGATTTGTGAAAAAAAAATGAACTTATCGACCTTTACCACATCAGATTGAAAGTCCGGTGGTAAATTTCAAAATCTTGACGCAAACTGAAGTAACACGACTTATTCATGCCAACGTAGTACCTCATATTACGCAAGGTATTCGAGCACCGGCTTTCAGTAACCCAGCTCAGGTATGGAAAGATAATAGACTAAAAAACCTAATAATGGCTGATGGGTCTTGTGGTGACAGTGTTGATATCCTGATCGGTAATGATTATTATCATTCTTTCATGTCAACAATTTGGGCTTAGCTTGGGGACGCTTAAATAGTTTAGTGAAACGATTAGACAATTCTGAACTAAAAGCGTACGATGAGGTGATTCAGGAACAGCTGCAAAAAGGAATCATAGAAAAAATATCAGACCCTACTATACCACAGAAACATACGGTTCATTATCTTCCTCATCACTGCGTTCATAGTCGCAATTCAGCCAAAAAGCTTCGTATTGTCTATGACGCGTCCGCTAAAACCCCAGATAATCGAAGCCTAAATGAATGTCTATATCGAGGACCATTGTTGTTAGGGGACTTGACTGGGTTGTTAATTAAATTCCGAGAACATCCTATAGGCATAGTAGCAGACGTTGAGAAAGCTTTCTTACAGTTAGGTCTTCAAGATTTAGACAGAGATGTGACACGTTTCCTTTGTCTTAAAGACATAAATAAAGAAGCCTGTTCAGATAATTTTTTACACTGGCGTTTTTGTCGAGTCCCATTCGGAGTTATTTCTAGCCCATTTTTGCTGAACGCAACGATCAGGTACCACCTCTTGAGATCAAAGAGCGTGCTCATGAATCAAATAGCGGAAGATATTTACGTAGATAATATAGTAACAGGCGCACAGACAATTCCAGACGCACTAATTTTATACAAGTCCTCCAAAGGTTCTTTCAACAACATGTCTATGAATTTACGTGAGTGGAATTCAAATTCAAAAGAATTGATCTCTCTTATACCAGAGAGTTTTCGAGCAAAAGAAAACAGGTACGAAAAAGTTTTAGGCTTATTATGGGACATAGTAAACGATCAACTTTATTTGAAGACGGATATCAGTGGAATAGACACAGTCGAATCAAAGCGAGACGTTTTAAAAATCATAGCTTCTATTTATGATCCGTGTGGTTTTGCGGTGCCAGTAGTATTACCAGCAAAACTATTTTTTCAGAATTTGTGGAAAGAGAAAGTTAAATGGGATGACAAATTAAATGACAAATTAGCTACTGAATGGCAACAGATAGCATTATATTTTTTATATCTAAAGGATATACACATCAACCGCTATTACGCACACAGTCTTAGTAGAGTTGAGGCAAACAACAAAATCGAATATGAGCTGCATTGTTTCACAGACTCGTCCGAGAAAGCATATGCAGCTGTCATATATTTACGCTGTTCTTTAGGCAATAATAATATTGTCAGTTTTATTATTGGCAAGTCTAGGTTAGTACCCTTAAAGGACCAAATTAACCTACAGATTCCAAGATTAGAATTGTTGGGAGTACTTATTGGTTGCAGACTTATAAACTTCGTTTTGAAATTTTTGCGCCTAAAAATTAAAGCACAGTTCCTGTGGACTGACAGTTTGATAGTTTTGAGTTGGTACAATTCTGACAAGTTACTTCCGCCATTTGTTGCGCGAAGAATAAGTGAGATAAGACAGAATAAGACATTGCAAATCAGATATGTACCAACAAAAGTAAATCCAGCAGATATAGGAACTAGAGCTGACAGAGTAAATTCCTATGACATTTGGCTCAAGGGTCCTGATTTTTTGAAAAAAAAATTCAACAAAGTGGCCTTCATATCCAAGTAGCTCAGATGATACGCAGACTCAAGTTCATTTGGCCGGGCAGGGTCTTACGAATTTAGTACCTACTGATATTATAGGTGGGCAAGAATCGGACAGAACTGAATCAACAACACTGACAGATAATTTACAACGACAAGACAATGACGAGACAAAGAAAATATTAGATATTCAGAATCAGTATTTTCCCAAAGAAATTAAGGGTATTATCACTGACCTATCGAGATCACTCAGGTTATACAGGGACCAGAACGGAATAATTAGATGCAAAGGTAGATTTAAATATGCAGACTTGACTGAAAATCAGAAAGAACCAATCCTTCTCCCAAAAAATGCTGAATTCACTCAAAAATTAATTGCTGAATTACACCAAAAGAGCTATCATGTAGGTGTCTCACACACTCTAGCCCTACTAAGACAGAAATTTTGGGTACCACATGGGCGATCTACGGTACAGAAGGTCATTAGGAAATGCTTGCAATGCGTGAAATATGGAGGCGGCCCATTCAAATTACCAGCAATGCCTGATTTACCAACAGAGCGAGTAAAACTCAGTTTACCTTTCGCCTTCACAGGACTGGACTATTTCGGACCTCTATTTGTTAATGAGGTTATCCAAGAAAAGCGATGGATATGCTTATTTACGTGCCTTACGATCAGAGCTATACACATGGAGGTAGTAAAAGACTTATCAGCCGAAGAGTGTTTATTAGCCATCAGAAGATTTGTTGCAGTACGAGGATTACCTCAGCTGATTGTATCAGACAATGCATCATACTTCAAGCTTACAGCAGATGTTCTATCTTCAGACTACTGTATACAAAACAAAATCAGGTGGAAGTTTATTCCAGAGCTAGCCCCTTGGTTCGGAGGTTTTTACGAACGCCTCATAGGCTTGGTCAAACACAGTATGAGAAGGACATTAGACAAACATCTCTTAAATCACAATCAATTGTGTACAGTAATAAAAGAACTTGAGGCTATACTAAATACCAGACCCTTGACTACAGTAGGTGCGGAACTAGAACATGTTTTGACTCCTCAGGATTTCTTGCGAATAGGTGGTCCAGTGACTACTTATATATCAGACCGAGATTTATTAGAACCTGCTACATTAACTAAATCTAACCTTATTGACAGCTGGAAACGTGGATAAATGATCATCGTGGAATTTGCAAAGATGTTTACCAATCAATACCTACACAGTCTTCGAGAAAGAAATGACAAGCAACGACAGCCAAGAATAACAGTTAACAGAACACCAATGCTGTCAGAGACAGTACAGATCAAATCAGATGGAAGCCGAGCACATTGGAAAGTTGGAAATATAGAAGAGTTACTGAAGGGTTAAGATGGACAAGTCAGAGTAGCCAAAGTAAAAGTATCAACAGGAGAAACATTGACCCGTTCAATAGGTCATCTCTTTCCATTAGAAGTTGGGGAACAAAATACAGTACCTTTATCAGAACATAATGATCCGATCAGAGCTAAAACCGATTCAGAAGAAATTCGTATCGAATTTCCATCAAAGCTAATGACATCAGAACAAGATCACTTATCCAAAGATAATCACAGTTCTTTGAATAAAGACAAAAAACCCATGATCAGCGACGAGACAGAAATTCTGGCGCAGCCGAAACAGACCAGAACACGACCAATCAGGGCTTCAGCAGTCGAAGCTAGACAGAGGGTTAAAGAGTGGACATCCCAATTACTGTATGCATTGTTTCAACCGTAGATAAATGTATTAAGTCTTTGATTAAATAGTTAAATTTTATAACAGATTTTTATTGAAGTTTTACTCCCGGGGGGGAGTGTCGCGGATGCGAAACTTTTTGGTAGGCCGACATAGTTTTTTAGCGGCTGACAGCTTTGACGTAACGATCGTCATTAGGTTGCTGGTTATCGGTGCGCCGGTACGCTGGTGAGCGTGGCTGCGGATCCTCGTCGAGGACAACTCTGTGAGTGAGCTTTCATATATAATGTATAGATTTCTCCCTTTTGGGTGATTCTTTATTGCCGATGCGTTGGCCCCCTGTTTGCGAACAGGCATCAGATTAGTCAATATACTGGTGGTATCAGAACCATCAGTTTAGCGAGGCTTGGGGTGGCTATAGGGGAGGTTGGAGGCCACAAGGGGAACAGCCCCCGACATAGAGTCTGAGGGAACAGTCCTTCAGCACAGACAGGGGGAACAGCCCCCAACATAGAGCCTGAGGGAACAGTCCTTCAGCATAGCCAGGGGGAACAGCCCCCAACATAGAGCCTGAGGGAACAGTCCTTCAGCATAGCCAGGGGGAACAGCCCCCAACATAGAGCCTGAGGGAACAGTCCTTCAGCATAGCCGGGGAGAACAGCTCCTCAACTCAGACTCTGAGGAAACAGTCCTCAACAGACAGGGGGAACAGCCCCCAACATAGAGCCTGAGGGAACAGTCCTTCAGCATAGCCGGGGAGAACAGCTCCTCAATTCAGACTCTGGGGAAACAGTCCTCAACAGACTCTGGGAGAACAGCCCCAATACTAACGATCAGTTAACCTGATTTTCAGTGCGAAGCAGATGTCAGTTATTACCAGTACATTCACAGCTTAGATGATTAGACTTTCGTCGTACCTCTCGTTTCAGAGGTACTTGGCGACAAGTATCGATTTCTTATTGATTTAACCAATAGGAATAGAACATAGAGTCAGTTTTATTTACGTTTTATCAAGCTCTCTCAAAACTAAATTATATGTTGAATTACCTGTACCTATTCGTAGCGCATATATTTTATTTTTGAGAAAAAGTTAAAATTAGGGATATTCTCTGACATGCACATGGCTCTGTCTGAATTTAATTAATTTATAGAATATACTTTTTAATTAGTGCAAGATGCGTTAATTAATATAAAATTCCTTGAAACGATGCATACGGTACGCCATAATCACCCCTAATAAACGTGAGTAAGATGTGGAATTTACGGAATGGAACCATTACGCGATGACGTACGTAGTCTCAATCTGTAGGGTGGCTATAAAACGTATCTATCTATAGGTAAAGTCCTGATTTTCTTCAAGACAGCGAACGTTATACGTAATACAAGAGCTGTGACGCTAATTTTCACACATAAAGCCTATAGTAAGTACATACGGTCATCTTAAACAATATTTATAACTAGCTGTACCCGCGGTTTTACTTGCGCGGTTTTACTCGCGTTAAGGTTCTACGCAGATTTATCTGCAGTACAATAATTTAAATTAAATCCCATTTAATAAAGAACTTTCAATTTTTTCCAAAATTTCCAATATTCCAGCCAATTATTCCAGTTCGCATCCCTAAAACCTTTTTCCGGATTTTTATAAAAATTTAATCAAAAAGCAAAATCGGTCCAGCCTTTCTCAAGTGATGCACTTAACAAGGTGAAAAACTACATGTAATTTTTATTTATGTTATAAACCGGCGCGCGGCGCCAAAAAAAGGAGGAGGTTATCAATTCGGTGACTATGCTTTTTTTGTTTGTACTTACTGATTACTCCGTGTCCAATTTTTACTCATGGCTGACGTGCATTTCGATTGAGAGGTTGAATATGGATAGAGAGGTATTATTAAGTAGGTTCTTTCTGGAACAAAAAATACTTAACCTCAAAGTCCCTAATTTTAGAATGCTTTCACATAAAAAAACAAAAGGCAGCGAACTTGGTGTCGTTTTTTTTTAAATATAATTGATTGATTCTGACTGCTGAAAATATTAGTATTGATGTCATTACGTCACTGAAACTGACGAGTACGAATCAGGTACGAATGGTGCCATGAGAAATATTAATTTTCACTGCACGGTACGGATCTGAACGTCACGTGTTGGCACTGAGGAGGTGAGCTAAATGTAAGATGGCGGATCGAGAGTATGAGGAGAAATATAAGTGTTATAGTTAGATAAAAAATAAAAGTGGAATAATTATGAAAGCTGTTCTTTACTTCACGTCTGTACTTCAGTACATCCCGGATTTTCCCGTAATTATTCTGTATTACCAGAATAATTATTATGAAAGTATGGATATAGGTCAGGTTGATATTGGCACTAGAATGCAGGGTAAAGGCTAGAGTACCTACTGTACCGGCTGATAAATCAGAGTGTTCAAACTGCGTGTTATATGTATTTCAAAATCGTTCAACTGTTTTAAACCAATTTTGGGCTTGACATGAGAAGGCGTGCGATATTAGCTCAGCTAAAAATTGACATTAGATAATAAGGATCAATTTAAATTAATTTTAGATTACGCGCCGTATCGTGCGCCGTTTGAAAAGCGTTGCCAACCCCAAACACCCTCCCTCCCCCCTTTCTTAAAGCGCTCAAGTAAGAGTTTTTTTTTTTTTACCTATAACTAAATAATTAATTTCTGATCAATGTACCAACCTCTATCTTCAACCTAAAACACTTCTAATTATTCTTGATTACACAACTGAAAAGTGGTACGAATTACCAGATCTTCCCCTACTATTAAGAAGTGGTAAGGAATTCTCTTGGAGAATTTCATTAAATTCCGTGCCCGCTTATTGATATGGGTGCCGGGAACGAGACTCGCACTTTATTAAGAAATCACATGAATGTCGGTGGAATGGCGGAATGGTAGACGTGACGATACGCTATATTGCCATGCCATGCGTCGTGGCATTGTTTCGTAGGAAATAGTAGACTTAGTATATTCGATCAATGCGAACTTAAATTAGACTCATGACTGGAGTTCTTAAAAGTCTAATCGCGTCTCTTAGAATACATTTTATAGGTTTTGGACTTTGTCATCATCTTCATCGTCCTTACTTCAGCTACACGATGTCCACTGCAGACATAGGCCCCACATAACCCAGGAGCCGTCCTACGATGCGATTTCCGGTGCGTGGTCTCCACCCCAGGACGTTTCTGCCCATGGCCGTCCGTTCTCCAAGCTTTGTGCCCCGCACACCGCCGCTTTCACTTACTTATCCTCTAATTAACTTTTTACATGGGTAGGTAATATCTATTAAGGTTTCGGGAATACGACATTACGCGGTAGAAACGCGGACTCGGCGCTTGATATGCTTGAATCTACTGAAATGTTTGACCATAACTCAACAACTTTGCGGTTTTGTTTAGGAGGTGACCCAAGTTGTCAATCTCAAAGATGTATGGTTCTAATTCGTGTAAAATAGAGCTGTCACCCCTTCATTTGAATGGCAAATAAGACGTCATGGTACGGCCTCTTGTTGTTATATATTTATTTTCCTTACACTGGCATTATACTGACATTTTTTATAAATCATTTTTAGTTTAATGAGTGGTTTTCAGTTTCTTATTTGATGACAAAAAATGCCAGGGTAAGGATCCTTAAACATGACACCCATACAAAATAAGCCCAACAGCTAAGTAGACGAGCGAACTTGTTTTTCCTCTGCAGGTGATTTATTCCATGACGTCGCTTCATTTTCGGCATAATTTAAATTTTCTCGAGATCTCATCTGGCCATCAAGTACCTACTGCTAACGAATTCTGTGCACGGTTCGGTCATGTACCCTTCAGTTACGTAAACACACTGCCAAACTTCTTACTCATATTTAATTCCTTCTCCTCCTCAAGTCCTGTTTGAGTTGCGTGAACTGTAAATACTATACAGGGCTAAAGGTCAAGCTACATACTAGCTAGTGCCAACGTCCAACTGCCAACTATTTGTTATGGGCCCATATGATAATAATGTGGCGCTTTTGAACCCCGGGGCTACACCGCCCTAAGGCAGATTACACTGTCATGCTGACAAACATTTTCAGAGAGCGTAAGGCGGCACGCTAACGCCGCACGGTGGCGCTGAGCAATCAGTGTGACTATAAAATCAGCCTAGGTATCTGTTTGGCTCCATACGTGGGGAATTACGGGGGTAGATGGCAGAATAAATATCCGATGATAGGTTTTCCTATCACGCGTGAAACGAATTTGAATTTGCATTGATTGTACGTAGTGATTGTTCCATGCCTGATTTATGAACAGATATCTAATACCTAATTAAAGTAGGTTTTTTAAATAGCTCAACTACTTCTTGTGTCATTTGTAAAATATCAATCAATTTATATGTAAGAATCTTAAAATCATACCACAGTACAAAAAACAAGGTTACACACCTAGAAAAACTAGAAAACTATGTACCTAACCATATAAATCGTCCGATGTTCAACTTAACCGTGTACTCTACCATCTCCATCTTTTGATTCTGGCATAATTTTGATCATTATGAAATGTAGACATCTTAGTCCAGGCGACTGTACCATGCGAGCTGCATCTGCAAGCATCAGCAAGTACATAATTTATATTAGTTGTAGTTTTTTTTTCTGTAAATAAAAATAAGCTAAACATATTCAACCTTCAGAACCATTTCTATTTTAGCGTCTAAATAAGAACTTCTCCCAGAGATAGAGTGAAGACTTTTACGCCACTCCGCGTCTATTGTGCGTGGGATGGTCATGTGCCTTTTGAAAGAAGCGCCCTTTGCAATACCAAACACACTTTTAGTATACCTAAGCATAATGCTGAAGAGTACAATGAATGTTAATCCTAAATGGATAAGACTAACTACAAATACTTGCGAAAGGCAGTTTATTAAATTACAAACACAAATGAATACTGATTCAATATAAATTACCTAACTCGTGATCTTGAAATAGAATGCGCATTTTTTTTCTAAAACATTGTAATGGCAGTAAAAATGGTTGCATGTAATGTATCAATAATAAATACCTAAATAAAAATAAATAATACTCAACAATCACATACATTAGTCCTGACCCCACTCTAGGTTTAGTACCATGGTACCACAATACCCAGACAATTTGTTCCGCAGTGGAAATCGAGCCCACACCCCGTGAGTCTTAAATGGGCACTTTTTCGGTCGGCTACTAAAAATATTTGCCGCTTTCCATACGATAAATAATAATATGAGCTCTTTCTATTATGAGAACTCTTTATGCAACAGACCCCAAGAGTCCCTGTTTAATAATATGAGAAGGTTTGTACCTAACATAGTCTAGCTAGAGAATTGTAGCTGATCCACTTAAACATTCAACTTGAGCACAAACATGAACACACAAACATTTGCATTTATAAAATAATAGTAGGATTTATAAAAAAGGAAAAAGGCCAGGTCAATAATACCCTAAACCGACGAGCATGTATGAGGAATTTGATGAGAGTGAATGAAGCAAAAGAGGTATGTCAGGATCGTAGCAAGTGGAAAGCCGTAGTCTCTACCTACCCCTCTGGGAAACAGGCGTGATTTTATCTATGTATATAGTAGGATTTATGTATATTTATGTAGCCATTCAAGTTGTAGACCACTATGTCTATTTGGGTCAGACGATTCAACTAGGTAGGTCCAACTTCGACAAAGAGGTCAACCGACGAATCCAACTCGGATGGGCAGCGTTTGGGAAACTTCGTCATATCTTTTCGTCGCAGATACCGCAGAGCCTCAAGACGAAAGTCTACAATCAGTGTTGCCAGTGATGACTTATGGCACTAAGACTGGTTCGTTAACTATAGGCCTCATATACAAGCTCAAAGTCGCGCAACGGGCTATGGAGAGAGCTATGCTCGGAGTTCACTACGTGATTAGATCCGAAATGAGGAAATCCGTAGAAGAACCAAGGTCACCGACATAGCTCTCAGAATTAGCAAGTTGAAGTGGCAGTGGACAGGCCATATAGCTCGCAGAACCGACAACCGTTAGGGAGTAAACGTTCTCGAATGGCGACCACGAACCGCGCGATGCAGTGTTGGAAGACCCCCCCACCCGATGGACTGACGACATTGTGAAGGTTGCGGGAAGTCGGTGGACGGAGAAGGCTCAAGACCGTTCGTGATGGAACTCTTTGGGGGAGGCCTATGTTCAGCAGTGGACTTACAAAGGCTGATGATGATGATGTAGCCTCTAAGAGGCGCACTCTAATCCTTAAACTGATTCATTCACCGAATGTCATAGGCCCTTTTCAGGGCCACCATACCTCAACCTGGTCACTGTCTTAATCCAGGATGACCAAATTTACCAAGCGAGAATCAATGACACGACAAGCAAGCAAAGATATAAATATACTTATTATTAGTAGGAACTGGGTTAGTAGGAAAAGATAATTTATTTTAATGAAAATGTAGAGCCTTAAACACAGAGTGACATGGTTCTTATTTTTTACGCTGTGACACTAACGAAATCCATGAGAAATGATACTATCGAAGAAAATATGAGGATAATTGGTTGTTCTTGTGATTCTCATTAGTTATTAATGTCGTCTTTTCGTTGATTATTTTCGGGGCTAAATATATGTCCCTTTTATTGCTTATCAGTATCATTTAATACGTAAAAATTGCTGAGTGATACCTACAATTATCTATTGAGGTCAATCACTCGTTTCTTTAGTAATCACTTGTAAGATCAATAATTGCGATGAAAATAACGTCAGTTCAATGTCAGAATGAGTTGGGAAAAAGATGAGTTATGACTTAGAATCTTTAAATGTTAGTTTTGTTTGACCTAACTAAGGGTAAAATAGTTTCATGCAATTTCTTACCAATAAAAGCGCAGCAAAGTAAAGTAAGTCATTTTGTTTATATAATTTGTGTATTTTCATCTCACGAAGTATCTATTAAATATGTATGATAATAGGATATCAAACCCATCAAAGTAATGCCTAAGTAACGCTTCCTCTATGTACCTACCTATTTAGGTAGGTAGGTAATCTATTTAACTTTAATCATTTGAAAAGTGAACAAAAATGAAACACCACTGTGAAACGGTTTAGGTAGGTACTTATAATAAAGCAATAGAAAATAAGGATCTGTGTAATAAAAACCGGCGAACCATTACAATAAATAATAATGAGACACAATCGTCTTTATGGTTCCGGTTTTAATGTCTTAAAAAATTGAAAGTTGGGGAGTCATTATGAGGGAAACTCGGCTGTGTTAGGCAGCCTGGGGAACTAATTCATTTCTTCAGCGACGAGAGGAAACAGACATAATTTTTACACTGAATTAGGTATTTAGCTGTTTTGGTCAGAACAAGATATGTACATACTTAACTTCGGTTTTGTTGAGCCGGTGACGTAAGCCGCAAAGATAGGTGGTTCAACATCGCATATAATAATACTGAAAATTCTGTTTTGGTATTGGCAATGGTTACTTCATAGTTAAAGTGAAACTCGTGTTCCTTTGTTTACAATAACTTTGGGATTCACAATATTTTTAGTTTAATCTTCAAACTACCACGAAAATTTATCAAGAAAGAAGGAAGGCCCTACCCGATGGACCGGTGACATTGTGAAGGTTGCGGGAAGTCGGTGGATGGAAATGAATCAAGACTGAAAATCGTCGCGGAACTCTGGGGGAGGACCATGGTACAGGCTGATTATGATGATGATGATGATGATGAAGAAACTGTATCAAAATCAACTCCATTGAAGAGTTTTTATATACAGTTAGATTCCTCTAATCAGGTTTCCCTACCTCATTTGGAAAAACGGAACCCTTATTGGATCATTTGTTGTCCGTCTGTCTGTCTGTCTGTCCGTCTGTCAAGACCCTCAAAAACGGCTAAAGGTATCAACTTGAAATTCATACCACCTATTAAATTCTATGGGCTTATGGTGCCGTATGAAAATCAAAGCTCTAGCTTAATGCATTAAAAAAATATGGCAATGAATGTATAATGTATGGAAATGACAAAAATCAAAAACATCTTGGGTACTTCCAGTTACCTCACAATTCTGAAATTTGGTATGCTAGGAGCTTTTGTGACACAGTTAGTGGGAAAAGTCTGAAATTGAGGAATTTCGAAGTTGTTTAGGAAACAAAGTTATATTTGCGGTCAATGTCATACAATGACTACGTGAGCGACCTCAAATATAAGTTTGTTAATTCCTACACTTAGAATTTTTATTGATTTTTATAAATCCATTGGTGCACGACCGGGATTCGAACCAACGACCCATGGTACGGAAGCGGGCGCGAGTTCTCGCACTTGACCGTCTTTATTTTGTTCATACGACCATTTACAGAAGAGATCGTATGTATGTTACTATGATACATTGAAATTATAAAAATATAAAAATAAGTCGCATGGCTTTTGTTGCAGTTGTAGCAGAAGATGAGTTCTTCTCTTCGTGACGAGCCCGTCCCGTAGCAACATCAAAAGGCCTATGCGCTGCCGTGGGCTGTAACGGGCACCTGGTGGCAAATATTACAGGAGCAAGTTATACCTTGATTTGTTATCTACCTTTTTAGGTGACTTCGCTGGTGTTCAAAACAGGTGGATAGGAGTATTGTTTGGATAGGAAATGACGCATAAAAAGTACTTATCCAAATGCGTCAGGTCCGAAATGAGCATGGTCCCTTTCATTCTAGTTGAGTACAAGGACGATAATATTCGTGCTGGCAACATATTATCATTGGTAGTGCAAAATTTCAGAAGGTACAAGAAAACTTTTATATTTTTAATATAACCTCCTCCGTCGTTCCTTCATTACTGAAGATCGTGACCCCTTTTTTGCAATTGGTTAACTGCAGAAAGCAGTGGAGACACCACTGGTTTCTATCTGTTGCCCATTGGAGAGCTGCGCTTGCTGGTATCTAGGTGTTCGGATACCTGGTCCGCCCATCGTTTGGGGCTTCGCCTTCGCGGCCTTTTACCCTCAACCTTTCCGTGACTGGAGGGTAAAAGGCCGCGCATAAGGCATAAGGCGTTCAAGATTATCAGAGCTCCTGCGAGCATAAATTATTATTTTGTTGTAAACAATAATACCTAACCAATTACAGAACTCTCTTATTATTGTTAACTTTGATACTAAGCGAGCATACATTATTATTATTTTGTAAACCTAACCAATTACATAACTCTCTTATTATTGTTAACTTTGATACTAAAAAGTAATATAAAAATTAGAAGGTAAGATGAATGAGAGAATGATGAATGCTTGAGAGTGCTAGCATACTGCATTTCTGCATTATTCTCAATATATTACACTCAAAGAACTACTACCTACCTGTCACCTAACAAAATGTATTTAGGTCGAGAAGCACAATAAAATTCATTTCAGCAAAAGTACTAGTAAAATAATCTACTAGAAATATGCCAAGACCAACAACGGAAGCCTTCGTGGCGTAGCTTGCCTAAGTTAAGAATTCTTCAGCGCGGTCACAAGGGCGAAAGGTGCGGTACCTTTTATATAAGTTACATTATGTTCCTAGTTTCAAAGAACTTTTACTTTAAAAACTTGTGAATTGGGGCAGCCTTATACCCAAATGGATCGTTTCAATGCTTTTCTAACCAAAAGCTACGTCAAAACTTTACCATCAGGTGCGAGGCGAACAACTCCGAATTTGTTTTAAATATATGGGACACAATATGTTTTAAAATTCTGTTTCAAAGTTAGAATGAAATGTAAAAGAGTTTTCCATTGAAATGAGAATGTTTTCGTTTGAAACACATTTGCATATATTTTTCGTGAAACATTTATTTGCAACCTTTAAATTTCAGGTTTCACGTGCAGGTACTATTTGCAATAAACATTTTTGGATCACAAAGTTCTAATATTCAAACTCAGAATAGAACATATCTGTTCATTATATATTTTCCGTCGCAATCTTGGTGTCATACATCTTGAATCATACTTCATACTATCCTACTAATGTTATAAATGTGAAAGTGGATGAGGATGTGTGGATGTTTGTGGATCAACAATCACGCCGTAACGGCTCAACCGTAGTAGTAACCGTATACGTAGAACATACCTAGACTATAAAAAAAAAGCCGTGTTGGCCAAGTGGGAGATACCTCGACTCTCGATCTGTAAGGTCTCGTAGGTTTGAATCCCGGCCGTGCACCAATGCATTTTTCTATTCGAAAGATGTATGTGCGCATTAACATGCGCTCATAACGGTGAAGGAAAACATCGTGATGAAAACCGCGGCTTAGTCAGCTCAACACGTATTGACTCTGTCTTTCCTGTGGTTAAGGCCGACTAGGCTGAGAGGATGGTAAAGGTGCTGGGCAAGCCTACTCCATTTAAAAACATGTCCCAGGCACTACAGCGTCCTGTAAGTGAGTAATGAGTCATCTAGAATAGATGTTTTAAGGCCCTGCTATACCTAGAATAGATTATAGGCTTCTTTTTATTCAGGCACCACGCGAGCGAAGCCCTGGGCGCAAGCTGTGTTTAATAATAATTAGTTCTATGGTTGGTATCTAGGCTTTTATTTTAATAATTTTGTTTCTAATAATGTATGTATAGCCCCTATTGAATATTCTACTTGCTCTGGAAAATCGTATACATAAGTATGATGTTAAAATATCTATAACGTTTGAGATGACGACACTACGGTATGTCACGTATTTTTAACCGACTTCCAAAAGGAGGAGGTTCTCAAGTCGGCTGTTTTTTTTTTTGTGTGTATGTTACTCGATATCTCCGCCAATAGTAACCCGATTTTGATGATTATTTCGCTGGTGTATAGAGTATGATCCCGGGGTGGTCCCATATTAATTTAATACCTGAAGGATTGTTACTTGTCCCGTAAAACTTAAAAAAACGTCATCATCTCTTGAAATAACGACTTGCCGAATTTTTTTTTGTCGACGGTGGTATGGTTTGGTAATTCCCGCGACTTCGTTCGGTCGCTGCTATTTTCACATAAACTTTAAACTTAGGGGTTGTGTGTTGGGAATTCCTTTCAGTGCACCCATACATTACGCTACCCTGCAAATTTCATACTCTTAGGATATTGGTTTGGCTCTGCGTTGATTTTCAAAGATAATAAAACCACTACGTTTGATTGTCAGTCAGTCATCCCGTAAAAGTTATTATTGATGATGAATGGATGTCATACTTACTTTTGTTTTTTATTCGAGCCAGTGTCCCGCTGTAGGTAAGCAAAACACAAAGAGCTTGATAACAAAAAAAAGAGGTTGATATTAATCTTGTAAATATGCAGGAATTTGAAGTCGGTTTTTAGTTTTTGTAAAAAATATCGTATCTAGGACAAATGAGCTCTTTCAAGAGATTCGTAAATATGCTAATAAAAAAGTGATTGGTTGTGTGAATAAGGCACGTGTCTCGACTCACGAGATTTCCACCGCAAAAATTTACAAAATTAAGTCAACCTCGATCTTATTTCATGGAATTTAAGGCTTCACACCAACTGCGTGTGCGGAGCGGGTGCGGGCATGAACTTTAAGTTTGTAACGTCTATCGTTCTTATAATTCATTTAAAAATCATATTGGCAGATTCGCTAGAGGACCTTCGTACAATGTTCAGAAACCACAATACCGTCTCTCAACAGGTGGGTCTTAAGATGAACATGGGTAAGACAAATCACGTTTCCAACGCTCATGTTGCACCCATGCCAGTAGGTACATGTTGGGAACGATACGATTTAAGTTGTAGGTCGCTTTGTATATTTGGGTCAGATGATTCAATTAAGGTAGGTTCAACTTCGAAAAAGAGGTCAACCGACGAGAATCGACGAATCTAACCCGTTTGGGAAACTTTATCATATCTTCTCGTGGCAAATTCCGCAGAGCCTCAAGACTAAGTTAACAATGACATATTATGGCACTGAGACTTGGTCGCCTACTATTGGCCTCACACATAAGCCTCAAGGTTACCGTCAGAAGACCCCCCCCCCCATAGGATCAACAACATTGTAAAAGTTGCAGGTTAATTAAGTCCGGGGTGGAAAAGCCTCAAGACCGTTCTTCATGGAACTCCTTCTCCATCAATGGACTTCTTCAGGCTGCTGAAGATGATGATCGTTAAATTTACAAGTTGACTTCATTCCAACCGGCTTCAACTATCATATTTCCCTTGTCAGAAATTCTGACTCAGAACACACTCTTTACCTTTTGTAATACGTAATAAGTTTAAGTGTTTTCTCAAAAAGGTATGTCCTATTTGGATGATTAAATTGTGAACTAGCAAAAACTAAACTATGAACCACCAGAATTGTCTGTTTAATATAGTAGCTTTTTTGTTCTATTCGCCTAACCAAAATCCTAAGAGTATGTTTGCAGGGTAGCTTCCTGTTGTAACGCATGCACAGACAGGAATTCCCGCCACACAACCCCTAAGGTTAAAGTTTATGAAAAAATAGCAGCAACCGAATAAAGTATAGTAATAAGGTCGGGATTCCAAGAGATGATGACATTTTGTTAAGTTTTACGGTACAAGTAGCAATCATTCAGGAATTAAATTAATATGGGACCACCCCGGGATCATACTCTATACACCAGCGAAAGAGTTATCAAAATCGGTTTAGTATTGGCGGAGATATCGAATTACATACAAACAAAAAAACAGCCGACTTGAGAACCTCCTCCTTTTAGAAATCTGTTAAAAAGGGACTTGATTTCCACCTTTAAGTTTTGCTTTCTAAGGTACATATTTAGTTGCGGGAACTCAGACCGTGCGTAGTGGTACTCGTTGGGGGAGGCCTAGCAGCGGACTTCTTCAGGCTAACGATTAATGATATTACTGTGTAATTGTTGACCGGTGCAGTCCGGTGAAACCTGTGCTGTCGATCATATTAAAAGTAAAGTTTAGAACAAAGGTGGTCCGTTGTAGCAAAACTTCATGCTGCGGCTTTAACCCCAGTTACCTACATTAATTGCTTTAACACCAACTCATGAAGAAAAATAATAGAGATAACCCTAAACGCAATGCAAACATCTTATTTATTGGCTTTTACAAATTTTCCCCTACTTTTTTTGGGCGGTGGTGGCATATTCATGCACTCATTACTAAAAGTCCTTCGAAAAGATTCCTAGAAAAATAGCAATTCCCTTCCAAATTATTCGTCATCAGAAATTAATACGATTTAATATCGCCTGGTGACAACTGCCACGTGGTTGGTGCCACGAAATTACGTTTTCTACCTAATTGACTCACAGATGCAGGCAACAGAGCTCTGATAATAGCCAATCAACGTTAACGAGTGCGATTTACCTACTTCTCGTACACGTACAGCGGAATTGTTTCCTAAGGATAGAAACGTCAACCTACATAGTTTTATGGATTTCTCCTTGCCCAATTTGAATACTTGTAGCGTAAAATAAACTACTAATCTGTAAAGCCGTGTTCAAAAGGGGTGCAATAATATGTTATCCAAAATATTATGTTTAAAATTCATTTTAAAATTATCCTTACCTACGTGTACTAAACGAATCCAACTCGGATGGGCAGCGTTTGGGAAACTTCGTCATATCTTTTCGTCGCAGATACCGCAGAGCCTCAAGACGAAAGTCTACAATCAGTGCGTGTTGCCAGTGATGACTTATGGCACTGAGACTTGGTCGTTAACTATAGGCCTCATATACAAGCTCAAAGTCACGCAACGGGCTATGGAGAGAGCTATGCTTGGAGTTTCACTACGTGATAAGATCCGAAATGAGGAAATCCGTGGAAGAACTAAGGTCACCGACATAGCTCTCGGAATTAGCAAGTTAGTTGAAGTGGCAGTGGGCAGGCCATATAGCTCGCAGAGTAAAGGTTCTCGAATGGCGACCACGAACCGGGCGACGCAGTGTTGGAAGGCCCCCCACCCGATGGACCGACGAAATTGTGCAGATTGCGGGAAGTCGGTGGATGGAGAAGGCTCAAGACCGTTCGTCATGGAACTCTTTGGGGGAGGCCTATGTCCAGCAGTGGACTTCTACAGGCTGATGATGATAACGTGTACTAAATAAAGTAAATTGCGAGTTTGACATTTGAAGGCGTGTGATATCGCAAAATATGATCAACAATATCGCAATCCCCTAAAAGTCCAACTCAAATTTGACTTTCCTCAGGTGTAAGGATCATTTTGAAATATATTTTACATGGAATATTGCAAGCCGTTGGAGCACAGTTTGATTCGGTGTCATGCTTTCTTTTTATTGCCGCTGAAGTTCGTTATATCCCTTTCAAAGATTTTGGAGCTGTCAGCTGAGCTTCGCTCTATGAGTTCTTTTTTTTTTTCACAATTTACACATGGCTATCGAATCATCATCATCATCAGCCTGATGAAGTCCACTGCTGAACATAGGCCTCCCCCAAAGAGTGCCACGACGAACGGTCTTGAGCCTTCTCCATCCACCGACTTCCCGCAACCCTCACAATGTCGTCGGTCCATCGGGTGGGGGGCCTTCCAACACTGCGTCGTCCGGTTCGTGGTCGCCACTCGAGAACCTTTATTCCCCAACGGTTATCGATTCTGCGAGCTATATGGCCAGCCCACTGCCACTTCAACCTGCTAATTCTGAAAGCTATATCGGTGACCTTGGTTCTTCTACGGATTTCCTCATTTACGGATTCTATCACGCAGCGAAACTCCGAGCATAGCTCTCTCCATAGCCCGTTGAGCGACTTTGAGCTTGTGTATGAGGCCAATAGTTAGCGACCAAGTCTCAGTCTAAAGTGTATTTAATCAATGACTGTTTCGTAATAGATTGGATTAAACTAAGTGTGGGATCGTATTTTTAATGGGTTAGGCACAAACCTGTATAAAAAGGAGTCAATTACTTAAAAAAATCAGGTACAAGCAAATTTATCAAGTAACTTTAATGAAGCTTTTTTCCAAAACCAATTCAATGTAACAAACTAGACCCGCGTATTTATCAAGTTTCAAACTTGTTACAAAAATATGTTTTGGAAGTTTTACAAAGAATTCGTGCGCCTTGAAGTTGTCCAGGTAATTTTAATAGTCGACTTCACAGCTTTATCTTTTATACGAGAGAAGTTCTAATTAGGTTTTGATTAGTCGTGAAACTCGTTATCTATAACGCCTTCGAGCAGCGTGGAGTTGGGCGGCAGCCATTCGCAGCTCGTGAACTGAGACGAACATACCTGAAAAGCAATATCACGGTTATGAGCTAGATAACGGTTATGACAAACTGATATAAAGGTTTGATTAGGTTTTAGTAAGAATGAGTTTTCTCGGGTGGGTATGCCTTTCGATTGTACATATTAAGTTTATTTGGTAGAGCCTAGTGTTCCGAGGTGTTGGACCACGGAACAATAGTAGTTAGTGAGGCAGACGTTCCACTGATATGAGCAGATGCCCGCAATTGACAAAACGATCTTTGTTTCTCACATACGCGAAGTTCCTTTCAAAAACCGAAACACTTATCTTTCGTTTTTTTACGCAAAAAGCCAGTAAGTAAGTACCTACCATAAAAGTTTAAAGTTTCATTTAACCGTCATATCGTGCAACATTTCGTAAAACATTTTGTTCTGCCTTGGGGATCGAACCGACCACCTCTGACGTTTCAGGATTTACTCACTCTCCAGCCACGTGGCCATGGATAACGCTACGCTGGGGATCATCTAAACAATCTTAGAGATATCCAAAACGGTTGAAAGTTGAATCGGGGACAGCTTAGGCCGTAAAGTTATAGCTTTTCAAGTTTCAACTATTTTGGATATCGCTACACGTTTTTCTTCTGCATAACCACTATGCTAGCATAATACAAAAGAAGGTTATTTACAGGAAATTTTGCGAGAGAAAGTAATCTCAAATCCCTCTACGGCAAAATTACGTGCTCATGTTTGAGTGAACGCTGATATTGATAGTACAATCACAAATGCGGATGTTGGTAAAGATCATACTTGTGTATGGGTATTTGTATGGGTGCGATTGTGAAAGTCGACAGCGCTGAAATCAAGGCTGCTTTCTGATTCACAAAATATTTTTTTCTAGTTTCCTCGTATAAATTAAATTCTCATAGGGAAACTCGTAAATACCCTGGCTATATTAATATGAGCAAAAATTCTCATCCCATCCTTGCATTCTAGCGTTCCTCATACCGGAATACTTATCATATTTTTGTTTCATGCAAAATATTTGAAACTTTTCATGGCATAATCGATAACGATGCATTACTTTTTTGTTGGTTTTCACATAATCTTTGAGCACCATCATTGTTAATTATGTAACAATTCTCATACAGCTCTGTTTTAGACACATTTTTTTATCAGGGAAATGGAACAAGAATACATGAATACATGTTATGCCGACCCCCAGGCAGAAGAAATATGACAACTTACTCATGTCCATCCTATGTCTGTCTGTTTATCACGGCCTCACTAATCTCAGTTGTACATGAAAATATTTAGACAAAAAATAATAAATACATTTATTTTTAATGCATTACTAGGGATTTTTTAAATTCTTTCTAGGTAGAAAGAATTTAAAAATATTTGACCCAAAAGTCAAATGGCTTTCCAGTTTTATTTTTATGTTATACGGAGGCAAACAGGCTTACGGCCCACCTGATGGAAAGCGGTTACCGTCGCCTTTTGACATCTGAGCATTGCTTATGCGTTAGAGAGTAGTCTAATAATCTAAATCCACTAGTTTGGTTCTGGTGCTTCCTAGCTGAAAATTACCTATGATTTCGACACTATACTGTGTATTCTGAACTCAATATACTGTGTTTTTTGGTCAGACTAATGGCACCCACGTGATCCAATCATGGTCTACAAACATTAAGAAAATACCAAAAACGACAAGAAATCTTACAAGAAGCATTTTTTTCTGTTATCGATACAACGCCGCGGGACGAAATAGCACAAGACGTTAGTCTGTAGCCAACAGTGAGCAAAGTCGTGCTGTAGGTAGATAATGATGGTAAATGAACATTCTCACCTTACAACGACAATCTTCAGCTGCAATGAAATGGAATACTTCCGTGCCAGGAGTAACTCCGTCATCGCAGTGGCGGAGACGTACCATTACCGGACGACGGGACCCATACGCACACACTGGGTGATGGGACTTCTTGAAAGGAAACTCCCAGTCGGAAATCTAAAAAAAAAACAATTTATTATACTTGTGTAAGAAATTGTAACGAAAACGTGAAAAGAGAGTTCTGAGAGGAAATTTCCAAAACAGGATCTAATGATAATATTTTTAACCGACTTTAGAAAAAGGAGGAGGTTCGCAATTCTTTTGTTATTTTAATGTGTGAATGTTACTCGATGTCCCCGCCAATTTTTTACCGATTTTTATAATTCTTGAGCTGTTTTATAGAGAATTATCTCAAGGGGGTCCCATATAAATTGGATTTATTCTTGAGGTATTGCTACTTTTCTCGTACAATTTAATAAACTTCATTTCAACTCTACCAAGAGCAAGAAACACCGCTTTCACAACCAACAAAATTCATCGTTTTCCAAATATAAAATCGGCTTAATTCGTTTCTAAATCATAATTATCATGATAATATTTTATATAATGACAGCAACCGCGATGAAAATAATAAGTCTGCTAACAGTGAACAATGAAATATCTTGTAAGTAGTCAAAAACTAAGTATGTTTTCGTTATGGAAACCTCAGAAACAAAGTTTAATGTAAACGTCGATTTATAATAACATCCTCTTCTGAATCTGAAAGTAACGAAGCAGAATTGAACTTCGGTTAACTCTCTGTTATAACATGAAACTGATAATTGAAAATAAACGAAGCATGGAATAGCTGATCATTGAGATATTAGGGTAACACAGTATACCTAATCGAAAATTTTAATCAGAATAACTCGCTTTAGTAATTACATCCCTATACAAAATGTACACACAACATTTTTTAAAAATAAAAACAATCATTTTTTTTTGTCTTTATAATCATCGCTTTCACACATAATAGTTAATGTGTATCAGATCTTTATAATGCTGTGACAGAGCTTGTTTGATCTGCAATTATTGTTGCATCTCCGCTTTTTTCGTGTTACGTATGCGGTAGTGTATGTGTGTGTGTGTGTTATGTGTATGTGTCAGTTTTTATGTGCGTGTCAGGGTACTTGGTTTGTATCTTTAGCTATTTTATAAAATGTGATTTCGTGTAAACGACTGAGTCATATTCATTGGTTCTAGGAGAACGGTTAATTTATGCTTACTTGCTGCATAGATAATTTTACAAAGAGTCAAAGCAAAAATAATGACGTCTTACTTCTCTTGAGTCGCATCTTCCTCCACATGACGGGACTTTGACATTGTCCCAGCATTTAAGTCCATTCTCGTCCATCTGTTCTGCCCTAGACAAGTATACGCGCTTGGCGCATGCAACGTCGCGTGTGTCCACTAGTGTCTTGCTCAATATTGTTAGTAAAAAAAAGTAGAACAAGTTCCCGCTCATTATTTGTTCTGGAAATTTGAGAATAACTTATATTTATTTTTAAGCTAAATGTTATTGTTTCTGAGAATATTCTCGAAACCCACCGAAACTCGCAGGTTCGTTGAAGGTTAGAATTATATTTAGGTAAAGGAGAGTATAGAAAGAAAATATTTTTTTTTGTTTAGAAATGTTCAACCAGCTAAAAGCTATTTTACTCGTAGAATAATTCAATTACAAATTAAGGTGAAACTTTAAAATTCATAAAATATAATTAAAATAAATAAATAAATATTCCGGACATTCACACACGGTCAACTGATACCAAACTAGGCATAGCCTGTACTATGGGTACCAGAGACTGATATACATAATAGATATATATTTAACACCCAGACACAGAACAAACATCTGTGTTAGTCACAAATGTTTGTCCAGTGCGCAGTTGTTCCTTGCAATTCACAAGGAACATAAATAATATTATTTTAGAATAAGTAAAAACGAAAACCTAATTTACCGGTTAAAGTTACTATTACCTAGAATTCTAGAGTCAACTGAATTATTTATGAGCAAAAAATATGTCATCAATAATCCAGTCGTTCCCCATCAACACCAGGCAGCAACGTGCCTCTGACGGATATAAAAGATGTTCTGACCACACGTGGTACATACAAGTCTCTCCGCCGGGACCTTGTAAATTTTGTGGTCCCCCGATACCCAAGGGCTAATGCTATCCAAAACAGCTCAAATGACATACACTTTTATGTACCGGGGCCATTGAGATATCTATATTGGGGCTTCTCTAGGTATATAAAAATAGTAGCATACGACCGCGGCTTCGCTCGCGTGAACTTAGATGAAAATTAGCTTCTAGCTAATCTGTTTCAAGTTACGTCGAGCCGTTAAGGATTTAACCACAAACATCATCACAAACTTTCGCATTTTATAATATACTGATATCTACTTGGATATCGCAGGTTAGGTACATGACTATAAGTACACTCACCTTTTCCCCTTCTATCAAAGACGTATTGTCGAACGCACTAGCAGATTCAAACTAAGCATTTTGTTCAGAATCCTTTTGTACATGCAATTCTTCCTATTCGCTTAACATTATTGTCCTCGGTCGTTAAACGAGGGACGCTTCTGCCATAAAAAGCAAATAAAATAAAGACGAAATGGAATCTGTCTCTCTGAATCGCTGGTATTCACTCATACATATATGTAAATTTGCGTTTGATAGTGGCCCGATGTTGGCATCGACATGAAAAAGCCTAAATAGATCAGTGAAAAGATACGGACCTACATACGTTTCTATTTGTAACCGGGTTTCTGTACAAAATCAGGTGTCGTGCGCCTTGAGGTAAAACTTCTAGTAGATGCATAATAAACTTACAAAATAAGCTTTACAAAAGATAAGCTTGCCATATTTGCACCAAAAAAACAAGTAAATTAAATCATATGTTGTAAAAATTTGTGTCTTTTTACTAGCGATTAAAATAACGACTGCGTAAATTCAGGCACAGATTTGTCATGTTATACAGTCTTTCCGCCTTCCGATATCATTCATAATGGGTTCAAACCCCGGTCGTACACTGACAGACTAATACATAGTTTAACTCGATCTCAGAACTCGTGATGATTGCTAAAAATTAGTGCTTAAACAACGAAGTCATTGATATTTTACGAAATGGAAGTTTTCGCTATATTGATTTCTTTATAATATCCTATAACTGTAATTCTGTAATTCTTTATTGCACACAGAAACATGATACATAAATGGTTATTTCAAAAGTCATGTACATAGGCGAGCTTAACCCTAACAAGAGTTTTCTTCCAGCAATGTGTTCCTTCAATGTGTGCACACACGTGCTCGGCCAATTTATTACTATGATAATGCATGCATTGAGCTCCTTTCGGCTTAGTACATATTTCATAAAACACCGTGTTTTATGGAGCTAGATCAGTTACTACGAAAACTGAATATATTTTTACGGATAAATATCCAGCCTCATCAGGATGGGTGCGGTACGTGACGCACTCCCTCCGCGTTTTGAACTTTGATAAAGCCTCTTGAGTATTCATTGGGATTTATTAAGTGACAACTCCTTTTTATTTTTAGCATGCCTGATCTGATACTCCGAAGCTAAATTTTGACATAACAAAGAATTATAGAGGTCATTAAACTTATTTTGGCCAAAATTTTTAATTATTTTCAGACGTTAGTTTATCATTGATCATGGCTTGATATAAATTTAGATTAAATTTATTCATTTCTGCAGAAAAAAAACATGAATCATGATCAATATTTGAAACCAAAGCTTCTTGCAAACAAAGTGAATTGTTGTTTGCACGTCCAATAGATACCCAAGGATCTACTATCAAAGCCACAGGAAAATGATTTCACCTGTACCTTCTAGATTTAATCAAGATAGAAGAAATGGTTCACAAAATTTCGAAAGACAAACATTCATACCTTTTTTTTTGATGTTATACGGAGGCAAATAGGCTTACGGCCCTCCTGATGGTAAGTGGTTACCTACAAAATATTAGTGTTGATTCGTACTAATTCGTGTAATTCATACGTTTATGAGTGAAAATGTGATTTAAAAGGTCGAGCGAAGCGAGGTCTTATAATAATGCACTGCTAGAATTGTGAAATGTGCAATCAAAACCCGTATAATATCAATCATATAACACGACATACGACCCTATTTTATTTTTTAATTTTTATATTTATTATCCAAACTACAACAGAAAATAAAAACGGCATCATATTCACTGAAAATTTGCATGGTGGTTCTACTGAAAAGGTGATAGGTGTTTTTGTCCTCTCTGATTGTCAGTTATTTCACAATAGAATTTAATCCGAGGATTTGTCCTATTGTGTCGGCAACTTGAGATAGGAAGGTACAAAATTGTACACAATAAATTGTACAAAATTGTACGCAAACGACTCTTGGGCACGTTCCAAAGGATCCCTGCTTTTAGAAAATTAAGACGAATTTTAATTAACGTCGTTATTCTTCAAAGCCTCCACCATTTGCGAGACGGTTTGGTCTACGTTTTCAGTAATTTTTTGTTTAGATTGATTTAGAAACGAAAATATTATAATTCGGGTTTAAACTTATTATACTAATGGGTTTTCCATTAAGTACCTACCTACTGAAAATTGAAATCTTAATTTAATTGTTTTCAACCTTGAAACTGATAAATATCTGTTTCAGATTTTATGTTTCAAGCTGTTTTCTGTTACACAATAGGTAAAGTCGAACAATGTGTAAACAGAATGAACAAAAGTTATTGATATTTTCAAGGGAAATGTGAAGTGTCATTGTGCTTGGATCTTATTCATCGAAATACTCGTATCTTTAATCATCGTGAGTTTTTGAGGGATTAACAAAGAATCAAAGAATTCTGATAAAAATTATGTTAGTGGGAGTGAAAAAATACACCTCACTAAGAATAAGGACCTAAGCCAAGCGGCGATTTTTCATCCGATTTGATTTACAAATGGGTTTTTGGAATTAAAAGTTATTTTTTGCATAAATATAATTAATTACTTTAAGCATCAATGCATGTTCATTGAGATGATGTATCTTTAGGGTGCCTTAATATAATTAACAGATGACAAAGGCGAATTTTGCTCCAGCGATGCTGCCGCGGGTTTCAGGCGTGCATTTTACATAACTGCGGAGATACCAAACTCTCGAGTGGTTTGTTTTGACGTGGTTTTGGGTAATGATAGCATAAAAGCAAAATTCATAAGTAAACGCTACCTACTAGAGACGGGGCGTATTTACGCGACCAGGTTTTAAATCTAGACATTGGCATTAAAGTACGCAAACCAGGTATGACTTTGCGATACTTTAGATTCAGTGGCCCGAGCACAAATAATTCACGATAGCGTTACGCTTACAATACGTTTGCCTTAAAAGTCAAATATTAGCCAATCGATTTCGACCAAAAGATCGACCAAAAGATTTTAAGCATTGCAAAATGTATATCATCAAAACGAAATCTGCTAAATGCAGATTTTGTATTCTAAGAGCTATCGTGAATGATTCGTGCTTGGGACACAGGTATGTGAAGCCTAGTTACTTGTAAGAGGTAGACTTTATAGCTCTGATACACGAAATAGCAAGTACTAGCCATCTCTACTTCCTACTTGTACGTTATACGAAACTAGTGTTCATCAGTAGGTAGCATGCCGATAGATTTATGACAATGCTACTGTGAGTCAATATAGCTCTTACAGATTATATTTGACATTTGCTTTCGTATCGTAACCGTAACGCTATCGTGAATAATTCGTGCTTGGGCCACTGTAAACCCATACAAGATAAAGTTCTGAGTTTTGAAATACGTGCCGTGAAAAGGTAAGAAACAAGAACACGTGACTTCAATTAAAAAATACTACTTTTATAAGTACAAATACATTTACAATGTTTCTGATTGTGACATTCTTCGACATTTTCATATGTAGGTAGGTACAGTTACTGATACAGATATAAATATAAATAAATGTGGAAATCTGTCTGTGTTAAAATCTTTGGGCCTTCCAATCGGCCTAACAAAATCGTTGGTTTCTGCTTAGATTACCTCTAAAACAAGCCTCAAAGTTCGATCATCATTCCCATTTACAGATGCTTACACAATAGCACCCCAGGTGCAACTGTATCTGTGATCTTTACTAATGATGGTCACACATACAAAACGGATTATCCGATCCCCTCTCTTGACGGCCAGAGCTTCACTATCAAGGCGGCTTCAGAAGCATTTACTTAAATTATCTTGCGAATGCATCTATAATCATGAAATATAGTTTTTAAAATCCGACATCAAAATAGCCGCATGAAAATAATGAGCAGCTGAGGTAATCCTCAGAGAACAATATATAACGGTTATCGTGCGTGTAGTTTATTTGTGGCGTGAAGCTCAAATAGTCATAAAACTACAAATCATGGACACTAGGGACCGCAAAACATGGCAAAACTAAGGCCTCGACCAGAGTAAATGCGCAGGGGGTTGGGGCGGGCGGGTTTAGGGTATAACTAGTATTTCTAACATTTTGCCATGTCGCCAACGCACTTTCCACCGCGTCCTCCCCCTTACATCGACTTGGGCTAAAGCTTCGACCTAACCGGTGTGATCGTGATGCGAGAACGTAGGTCGCACGGAGCTTTCCGTGTTTGTTAAACATACATATATTATAAATGCGAAAGTAACTCTTTTTGTAACGTTTTTACGACTAAATTTTCAATGTCAATTAAATTTGGTTGGTATGGAGCTAGCTTTAGCCGTGAGGAAGGACAGCGGCAACTATCGGGATAAGACACAAAACCACGGTTACTATTTTTTTTTTTATGTTATACGGAGGCAAACAGGCTTACGGCCCACCTGATGGTAAGTGGTTACCGTCGCCTATTGACATCAGCAACACCTGGAGCATTGCTAATGCGTTGCCTGCCGAACCCCTCCCCCCCTAAAGAGCTCTGGCAACCTTACTCACCGCAGGAACACAACACTATTTGAAACAAATAATGTTATTTTGCTGCGATCTTCTGTAAGGCGGAGGTACCTCCCCAGGCGGGCTGCTCCAATTTAGAGCGAGAAAATCTCGCTGTGCCCTACCTCAAAACCTACCTACCTACCTACTAGTATCGAATAGAGAAGTTAACGAGGCAGTATTCATTAGACCCCGTTGTCGGGTTGATATTTGATTGCTATTCGCAATCGCTTGACGTACCGTAGTGTTTTGAATATACTCGTAGGTATAATTTTACGACCAAATACAATCAGGAATTGGTGGGAAATTTAGTATAAATGGAGTAGGTACGACTAAGGATACTAGAGCAAATCATACGTAAGACTATATTTCAAGGTTTGTAAAATGTAATAAAGCATTTTCTGGGAAAAAAGAAACAAAATTGACAGCAATTCCGAAAATAATGTTAGTATGATGTTAATGTCGCAGTGTTCCCCCACCTAATAGACCGACGTCATTATGAAGTTTGTGGGAAGTCGGTGGATGGAGAAGGCTCAAAACCGTTCGTCGGGGATCTTTTGGGAAGGCATAGGCCTTCGACAGACAGTTTCTGGTGCCACGACCAGCGTCATTCAGCCGTGGACAGCATCAGGCTGATGATAATGATGATGCCAATCTAAGGGGAGTAAAAATGTTAACTCCGCTTAGAATTACAGGGTCTCTTTCGCTTTGAACGCAAAATAAATGTTTTCCAAATAAAGATAAATGGCATCTCGCTTTATGATAATATTTGATAACCCAAACCGCCTTAGGGTTTTCTTTGTTATCCGCTTACAAAACCCTAAACTATAGTAACTCGAAAAATAATCATAGCAGTGACCGAGATAAGCTTAAAAGACAGCGCGCAGTATACATTTTTCCATTTACAGGTGAAAAGACTTCAAAAGATTCCTTTTGAAAAGAACAAACAAATGTGTTACCCCATTCATCGGTACGCGCAACGACGCAGACCCAGTCGGGACGTAGACGAAACGAGGACGCACGTGTCTGCTACGCGGCTACGCTGCTACGAGATCCCGCGATCGTAACTGGAGTGAAGTGTTGTTTGTGAATCATAACATAGTGTATAGAAATAAAAAGATTTAATGTGTTAATATGTTTAAAAATATTATAGTGGTGAAATGCATCATTATCCTTCTGGGAATTCACAGTAAGTAATACTTTGGTATAAATAACAAAAGTTGAATATTATATTACTGCAACTACATTTGAATTAAATTTATAATACATATTATGGTAGTTTGAGTTTTCTTACCCAGTATTTAACGGGATGTCACTAAAGGTTCTAATGAATTAGGAAATGCAAAGAATTCAAAATAGGGTCACGTTTTGTAGAGCGCCATGAATGGAGCTACAATTAGTGTCACGTTCTCAAAAATAATAGGAGTTGTGTATGAAACTACTCATCTCTATGGAGATAAAAAATAATTTTAATACTCTGAATAAAACTAAATATGGTTTGAGAAACTATTTATATAGAACGTGATATTTTAGAGAGTTTGCCAAACAGTTTGGAACACAGTCATCTTAAATCGTCGAAGTTGAATTTTAAGGGGCAAATTTAAAAAAAATATCGATTACAGCAGTTTCTATGTAGGTACATAAATACGACTATATGTAGCTGAAGTAAAAAATAGTCTTCAAACGACATGCGATATTGTCCTAGATATGTCAAAAAAAAATCGTTACAAAATGACCCGTACCTCTACTGAATAAAGTCATTTATGAGTTTCACATTTGACGGTGGTCCATATAGCTCAACGATATTGCTGACATATCCTTGGACGCCGCGCTGTTGGAATGCTAAGGATAGTTTCAGTAGCAGGAGGGCTCTTGTGTTCCGTATTTGGAAGAATACCCTGAAGTTAACCTTTTGAAAGCGCGGTGGACAATTATCAACCTTAGGTGGTGACATAAAGTAAATTTTCACAGTTTCCGTCTAAAATTGCCTGAACTGTAGGTAGATACATACCTACTCGTATTGTAAACCAAATGTATCGCACAGCCGCGTCAAGAAGCTTGCCATAAAACCCAGAAACCAATTTGGGGTGCGCTCAATTTTATCGCTTTAGCATTATCCGTGCTATATTTCTATATCTTTTGTTTTTTTTTTTAAGATTTTTATGAATTGAGTACACAATGCGTGTTGGAGTATCTTCGGCGTCTTGCGATCTAAGTACCTACCTACTTAGGTACCAAGTAGGTACACAGAGTAGGATATGTTGTTGTTCTGGTGTAATGGTGTTGATGGTATGTTGTGAATTAAAAACCTAGGACATAATAGAAGAACACATAAATTGCATGTATTTATAGGCTGTTTTTTTTATTGAATCTAGAAAGTTAAATTCTATCTATGTAGAAAGGCTTTGTCACTGAGCGACCACACCGCCCACTTGGAACTTAACGAAACTAACATAAACACAACTTAACACAAAAACGATAGCAAATGGTTGATTTCAGATCTAAAAGGAGGGCGTAGAGTAGAATGGTCTCCTTTTTGTCCCTTGTCCCATTTCTCTTTAGGATCGTCCTACAGGTGTCCTTTCCCGGGTCATCTTTGTGTATATTATACTTTATATATTGTGTGTAAAGAAAATAAATGGATCTTAACTGTAATCCCTATGCATGATAAATCTCCTAGTGCTCAAATCTTTGAAGTTCTAGGATATACCTTCTAGGATCTGAGCACATGAACAACTGAGAGAAGGTAGAAACATATCCAAACATTGTCATACAAGGGTCTCAAGATCGTTCTCATGTTTGAGAGCGATTTATTAATACAGGCCCAAAAGTGATTCATACGACAATGGACAACGGCACCTAAGTACTTGCGGCAGCTAGGTATGTCAAGCTTAAGAGGCTTACTTCAATTTAGTGCTTTGTGTTCTATTATGTATGATAGTGAATTCACACAGAGCGATTGCTTTAGATTCACTGTATTCATCCCTTTCAACTGACATAAAATGACATTATTATTGCTAATTGGCAGGCAGCTTGTTTTATTACTAACCCTGTTTTAGTATTATTTTCACTCTAATCGCATTGATAGCAGCCTGAAATTAATTTAATAGAAAATACTGTCAAATTTGAATTTTTTCTTCTAATTTCGACTCGCGACGACTAAAAGATACGAGCCTAAGAATAGTGTTTGGATTTAACACATCTACTGGTTAGCACTAGATCGTAAATGCTCTACTTGATTAATTACTAGCTTCTTCCCTTGGCTTCGCTCGCTTTGCTTGGATGTGTTTTGTTCAATCATGCCGTAACGGCTCAACCGATTTCGTTGGAACTTGGGATGCTAAAGTTCTTCACCTAGAATAGCATACCTATAGGCTACTTTTTATGTAGGTACCATGCGAGCGAAGCCGGGGGTGGAAGTTTATAACATTATGCATTAGCAGGATAGTACGATTGATATGGCGTGTGCTAGATAGATAGATAGATAGATAGAAAATTCTTTATTGCACATAAAAATAGTACAAAGGCGAACTTAATGCTAAAAAGCATTATCTTCCAGATAACCTTTGTGTTTGTGGACAGAAGATGTGAAGGTAGTGCACAGGAGAGGGAACAATTGAGATCATAAAAACTAGAGTTATTTTTTCTGGCAATAAATTATTTCAATTTTTATCCCGCTAATCTGTTCCTCATAAGTTCAACAAATAAACTTAATGAAACTTTATTTAAAGAAAGAAAATTAAAAGTAATACAAGTTAATATTTACAAAATAAACAAGAAACAGTTGAGCTACCTATCTCAAGACCGTTACAAACGATCTGTAGATAGCTGATCTATAGATAGACGATCAATTGATCCAGATCAATTGATTCAATTCAATTATTGATTTATATCTGTACTCCGCTCTATGCTAAGAAGATTAAGACGAGGCTAATTTAGGTACCTACGTAAGCTATTTCCTGAATGCTTCCCGAAATGAACGAGGATTATCAATGTTACTTCCACAAACCAAAAATAGCCACTAATGTTAGTTTCCAAATCGCAGAATCCTCTGTTAATTGGAAGCTTAAAGGAGTTAAAATGTTTTTTTATCAAAATCGTAAAATCGCTCAATCACGCCAGAACATCAAAGTCAAAGTCAAGTCAAAGTCAAAAGGCATTTATTTCAATAAAATCACTAGGATCACTTTGAAACGTCTTAGAAACTAGGTGAAGCTATGCCTGTTCCTCGCGACCAAGCCTAGAAGAATCTGAACGGATCTGCATGAAATTTGGCACAGAGATAGATGGAATAGCACATAGACAACTTTTAATCCTCATTGGTACCAAGCGAGCGAAGCCACGAGCGGAAGCATGTGCAAAATAAAATTTCGGCACTCTTCATTTTTTTATTTGCGACTTTATTTTAAGTAAATCACTGTGGATATTGATGACACACCGAATTTGACATCGCCAAATATCAGTTGCCATCGATCAAAGTCACTACTGATTCCGTCGAGACCCATAGCTTAAAAGTTGATAGTAGGTACATTAGTACAGGCCGTGTTCGTAGCTAAAGCCTTTAAAAAGCTTTTAGTGAATCCAAAAGCAACCCACGAAAATACTCAAAATTGTTCTGATAAGATCTGTCAACGTTATAGAGCAAGAAAAATCCTTTATTTAACCTACTTACTATAAAGATACGCGTTCCTAGCTGCGTAAGAACGCATTGTATACACGCAACATCTAATACATTGAAAATCAGGGTACCGTGTTCCTTCATGCGCACAATCGCACTGCGTTACGTTATAGTTCAATGTATTTGTTTTCTGCGTTCGTATGTTGAGTGTTTACGCTGCTTTCATATGCAGCATAGAACGCGTACCTTAACCATACCTACGCAATATTTTTTCGTAAATTCGCACAAATAATTCATTACGATTCGATAATAAAATTAAACTTTAGCCAATGACATCGGTAATGATTTAAATTTGTAAATTTTGATTGGCTTTTTAATTCTTACGCACTCGGATCAATAACTGGTCTCATAGCTCAGTTATCAGTAACTCTGCCTTCTGCGCTAGAGGTCGCGGGTTCGATCCCCGCACTGGACAAACATTTGCATGATAAACACAGATGTTTGTTCTGTGTCTGGGTGTTAAATATGTATATATTATGTATATCAGTCTCTGGTAACCATAGTACAGGCTATGCCTAGTTTGGGATCAGTTGACCGTGTGAATATGTCCGGAATATATATATATTTTTTTAAATGGCCCTTTATTGTTAACTCCACTATTCATTTTTAGATTTTGTTTTGACAGGCACAAGATTTATTATTTTAAAATAGCGTAAAATAGAGCAGATTTTTTACTTAAGAATTACGTTTAATAAATATTCGTAGCCGCTTTCGATAACATCTGATAAAACAATGAATAACACAAAGACAATAATCTTTCTCTCTTCTCTTTTCTTTTTTTAATCATTTTAATCTTAGTAAAATACCCAATTACTAGAAGCTACTGTGTCATATATTATGTGCTCTTCTTGGACTAGTGCTATTGATGCTATTCAGATTGATGCTCAACAAATTGGTGCCTGACCCGGAATACCTTGTTATTTTCAATGCTACTTCTGATTGTCAATTATTGTCATTGATTGTGATACGATGGCAAAGCGGTCATCTAAAATGTGGTGTATGCGACAATGGACAATAAAAATTGAATTGTCATTATACACGACACAATTAACCAACAGGCCTTATTACATCTATCCAGATGATATAAAAAGCGTCAAGTGTCTATTAATTAGAAAATTTTACTTTGTAGCGCTCACTGTATTTTAATGTGTAAATACTTGTGTAGTATAATAATAAGGTTTCTCAGTAAGTGATTTTAGATTTAAATCTTTTGAGAAATAAATGATCTTAAACCGTAAAACCGTAAACCGTAAGTGCAACTTTTTACTCACTTCCAGGACGCTGTAGTCGGGCACTACATACATGATTCGATGAAGTTGGCTTGCCAAGCACTTATATCATTCTCACAGCCTAGTCGACCTTATCCACAGAAATGACATGGTCAATACGTGCGGCGCTGACTAAGCCTTCCTTCACACTCCACTACACAATTAATTGAAACTTCTCAACAAAGTAAGGCATTTTCAAAACACATCTACGTTATATCAATTAACTTCTTCAAAAGTTTCTATTTAACCAACATGTTTCTTCCATAATTTTTCCGGGATGATGAAACTTGGAAACTAATAAAAATGGAGCGTTGTTTATTTAATAAATGCTCCGCTGCAGTCGCCTCGTGAATAAACTCATATTATTTTAATATTTGCTTTTCTAAACATTTTTAATAAACTACTATTTACGTACAAACTATTAGCCTCATACACAAGCTCAAAGTCACGCAACGGGCTATGGAGAGAGCTTGGCTTGGAGTTTCACTGCGTGGTAAAATCCGAATGAGAAATCAAAGGTCACCGACATAGCTCTCAGAATCAGCAAGTTGAAATGGCAGTGTGCAGGCCATATAGCTCGCTCAACCGACAACCGTTGGGGAATAAAGGTTTTTGAATGGCGACCACGAACCGGGCGACGCAGAGTTAGCACGTGCGATGGACCGATGACATTGTTAAAGTTGTGGGAAGTCGGTGGATACAAAAAGGCACAAGACCGTTTGTCGAAGAACTCTTTTCGGGAGGCCTATGTCAGCAGTGGACTAATACAGGCTGTTGATGATTATGACTATTTATGAAGCAAGTATGAAGTTCATGTTCTTAGTATTTCGCGATAGTTAAACCTCTTACTTTACTGACTGAATGACTGGCAGTCAACGCACAGTCTAAACAAAAATCCTAGGAGTATTCAATTTGGAGAGTAAATAAATAAATGAAGAAATAACACTCAATAGTCACGTCAGAATCACATCATAGGGTATCAGAAACAACGAGTACCATAAGACCCGAAAGAATGCAAACATTTGTCCCGCGGCGGGAATCGCACCCGCACCCCTTGGGTCTCAGACGGGCACTTGCCCGCTACGCCATCGAGGTGGTCATTTTGGAGAGTAGCCTACTGTTGTATTGTGAAAGTGCACTAAGAAATTTCAGAAAATTCCTGAAAATCCACTCCTATGGAGGTACAGCGGTGGTTGAAATTTGTATGAAAATAACATGCGAACTTCAAGATAACTAAGTTGGCTCATTTGATTCTTTTTTTTTGTATGTACCTATTTTTGGTAGGTATGAGAATAAATCGTAAAGTATATTTCATGTTCCAGAATTTATTTTCTATTATGGCAGAACAACGTTTGCAGGTTCAGCTTGTTCAATATATTATTTTAAAAAAAATTGTAAGAATAATAATTCGAACGAATATCTTTAGAACTTCTATACTTAGATATTTGTAGAGCAGCACTATTACTATAATTTATAGTAAGTAGAGTGACGGTTCTATAAGTCAAGAGCTTAGGGTGAGGGCTGAGAAGGGGAGCCTGTGACAGGCAAGCAGTGGTTATGTGACCTTATAATAATATTGCTAGAAGGAATTCTGATAAATCAATAACATTATTTATTGATATCGACAAGGTTCTTTGTTATGATATTTTGCTTTAGTTGGTAGGTATTCGCGAGAAAATGGCGCAGCGCCTCGGCAATCATACAAGGTGATTCATAATTGTATACTATGCTGAAAGGGGCTAATTGGCAATAAAGTTTGTAGTACGACTTTTGGAAATTCGATACAAAGCTAAAATCTGCTGTTTTAGGCAGCAATCTTGATGTTTAACTTCTCATACGCTTAATCATTAGCTATGAAAATTTAAAAAAAAACCTGATTTAAAAAGTTCGGGAAAAAATCTAATTTTTTTTTTATACAACAGAGGTGGCAATCAATCTTACGGCCCACCTGATGGTAAGCGGTTACCGTAGCCTATGAGCGCTTGTAATACCAGAGGCATCACGCACGCGTTGCCGACCCCGAACCCCCGTCCCCCCTAAAGAGCTCTGGCAACCTTACTCACTGCAGGAACATAACACTATTTGAAACAAATAATGTTATTTGGCTGCGATCTTGTGTAAGGCGGAGGTACCTCCCCAGGCAGGCTGCTCCAATTCAGAACGAGAAAATCTCGCTGTGCCCTACCTCCTCCTAAAACATTTTGAACATTTTGATGTATGTTTTACGCTAATATCCTTTTTTTTTTTTAATAGAAGGCTCCTTTCAGCATAGCATACATATTACTAATCACCTTGTAAATAACATTTGGTGTAAATCGTGTTTAAAGTTGGAATCATCATCATCATCATTAGCCTGTGGAAATCGACTGCTGGAAATAAACTGCACTGTTGGACTGCTGGACTGTTGGAATAAAATGCGAGTGGCGCGATTTAAATCATCTAAATAAAATAGAAAGATAAAACGGTCTACGGTTAAATAAATTTATTTCCTCAAAAGATATACAAAAATTACTTACAGAGGAAATACAGGTTGTTATTCTAAAACATGCCAAAAAGCGTAGGTAGATTCTCTTAAGTAGATCTTAAACTAATGAAATATGCGGGCTCAGTAGCCGTACCTCCAAAAAATGGCAAAAAGGCAAACTAGAATTTGTAGTTTGAGTTTCAGATATGGTTTTAATTTTAAAAGATTCCTTTCCTATAATGTCTCTAGGGGCTCTCCTATGACGTTTTATTGCCATTCAAATGCAAGCACTTACCAGAATTCGAAGTCTATGAGAGACTGTCAACTTACGACACCGCCTAAACAAAATCTCAAAGTTGATGGTACGGGTCTAGTTCATAAAAGATTCTTTATTATAAATTCATCCCCGGAGCACAAGTTCTAAACTGAATTTCGAAGACAGTCGCGAGAAGGTACTACGTGTGTAATTAAGATGAACATTATGACACAGATTCTCAAGTTTCGTCTGATTATTAAGTTTTGTGTTTGGAACAAGTACCTACATAATTGTATTTTGGGCATCGTGTTCTTGAAACTGTGGCTACTGAATGGGTGTGGTTTGGCTAAGTAATGTTTCGTTTACTAGTGATATTGATACCATACTCAGTAAACAATGTCAGTCAGCTCAGCTTTACCGGACAACGTAGGGCTAGAGTCTAGAGGTAGATTTTTGTGCAACCTACCAATTACGTTTAAAAGAAACCCGACTGCAAGAAATAAACTAGAAAGAGTTTTGAAAAAGAAAAACAAGGTTAGTAATTTCGATTTTCAGAGGCGAAGACATTTCAAAACTATAATAAAAAACGAATTATTGTCCTCGACTGTGAAATTCAAAATTCCAAAGCTTGTTTAGCTTATTTCATAACAGTTATTTTTAGTCATAATAATTATATTTTTGGCCCTTATATTTTCACCGTCGTCCATCCGTCCGTCTGTCCAGTTTTTTCAGCCGTTCTTCTCGCAGACTATTACTGCTATCATCATGTAATTTCACACGGAATACATAAATGTGACGGCTAATAAGTTATGAATTAAAAACTAAGGTTTTTCATACTTCCCCTACCTGTGAATCGTGTTTTTGTTGTTGATAGATCTTCCAAAAATTGGGAGGTTTTATGAACATTTCATTGATATAGAGATCCGTTTAATAAATATTAATACCTATTTGAAGCGGTCCTATTCGATAGAGTCAAGGTGTTTGCGCTATTAGGCTATGCCTGAAAGATGGTCAAAATAGTAGCACTGAAATTACGTGGAAAATTATCACAGCTGAGTGTTTACGAGTAGTAGTCGCGTTTGTTTTTGGTTCAAAGAAGCCTCATACAAAATTCACTTCTAAAATTATTTCTTGTAATTACCAATGTTGATGTGTCATTCCGTTAAAGGAGATATCGTACCTAACTAAAGGTGCTTTTAAACGGCGCGCAAATACGCGAGCCGAGCCTGGCTCCGCTCGTGATTCAGCGCACCACGCGCTGTTCAAACAACTGCGATCGGCGCGATTCGGCAAAGTTCGCAAGATCCATCACTTGTCGGATTTTTCGACACGGATCAAAGGCTTGTGTTAATACGCGCCGTCTAAACAGATGGTACAGAGCGCGCGACGAAGGAAGACCCATTTTGTTTTTTAGCGACTGTGCTCAAGCCGCATCTCCACGGACGGGTCGGCTCGCGTAGGATCGTGCTACCCAGCGTCGTTTAAAAGCACCTTAAACTGAACTGACTTCAGAAGCCGTACGCCGTAGCCGACGATAGTGCGAACGTTGCGGGAAGTGGGTGGATGGACAATGCTTAAGAGCGTCCGTCGTGGCGCTTTTTGAGGAGTCCTATGTCCAGCAGTAGAATCCAGATTGATGACGATCGTGATTGGTCCACTGAAAATCGTAGTCGGCTTCATCTATCATGTGTTTTGACATAAATAATGGGAATGGGAACACAATGGGAATTGGACAATAGGATTTATTTATCATTGGTTTTACTCAGGCCGTTTTTAAGGATCTGAAGAAGTCTTAAATCAGTGTCACTTTTATTTTCTTTCATACCTTTATGGATGGAGTACTTACTCCCAATTTCGGATATGAAAGGCTTTGAAAACCAGGATCAGATCTGATCCTAGCTTTCAAAGCCTTTCATATCTAGAGATCTTTTTTTTTTTTATACAACAGAGGTGGCAAACAATCTTACGGCCCACCTGATGGTAAGCGGTTATCGTAGCCTATGAGCGCTTGCAATACCAGAGGCATCACGCACGCGTTGCCGAACCCGAACCCCCTTCCCCCCTAAAGAGCTCTGGCAACCTTACTCACCGCAGGAACACAACACAATTTGAAACAAATAATGTAGATCTACAGCAAACTTAATACAAGAATACTACTTCCAGTTCACATTGTATACAGCTACTTGTTATAATAGCACCATACAATAGTAGAAGGTTCGGCTTTTGAGTTTTTACTAAACAAGGTGATTCACAATATGTATACTACCCCAAAAGGGTCTTATAGGTCTAGAACCAATTTTGGCAATAAAGTTTATTCTACGACATTGTTAAATACGTCATATTGAATTAAAAAAAGCAAAAATCTGCTGTATGGTGGTTAAATCAGTTCATATGTATTTTTAGCTGATTCAGATAGCAGTCTTGATGTCAAACTTCTCGTACGAATGATGACAAGAAGACCAAAAACAGCTGATTTGGAAAAGTTCGGAACAAAATCTGAAGAAAAAATTTTTTTCAGCTAATATTTTTTGTTTCTCGTGACTAATAGAATAGCCCTTTTTGAGACAGTGTAATAGTTACGGAACGCGTTTTATATTTTTAATCAAACGATGCTATAAGATATTGCCTTACCATTGTATATATATACTTACCATTGTATAACAAACAATGGTCGCTAGGCACAAAGCTTAGGTACTTACAAAATTTTATTAATATACAAAGGTTCTTATATTCACTTAAGTTAAAATTAGCGCAACATTTATTCAATTAAATATGAGGAATTTCAGTATTATAGAACACAACACAAATTAAATGTTTATTCTCAGCTGTAAAGGCGTAATTAGGATTATATATTTATGAATTATGATTTTTAGCTTACACTTATACTTATTATCGGACACAGTAGGTAGATAATAACAACATTCGTTATTTGTAAAATTTTACGATTAGATAATTTTCACTTAAAACGGGACATTTACCATGATTTGTGAGTTTATTTGTTTAATATCCCGTTTCTGGTGAAAATAATCATGATAGTTTCAAAAATTATATTTACGATTAGATGTTTTTGGCGACAAGCAAATCGACACCAGTCGCTAAATTGAGAAAGCATTTTTAACTAAAAATAGAGACATATATATTTTTTTATTATTTTTATTTTACTTAGATAGTTTGAACATTGGACATCGCATCCTATTCTACTGTTCTTGTTAAAACTTGGTTTAGATTATGGAATGGTTTGTAGGCTAATTTTATTTAGGTACCAAGGTGAAGCCGCCGGCACAAGCTAGTTGTTCATAAAATGTAAAAATCTATTTCTAATTTTTCTGTTTTGTTTATCGACCCTTTAAACAATAAAAACGAATATAATACTAGCGTAGGCTATCAATTAAAATTACTTATTTTGGGCATTTCATATACGGGCATATACGAGTACAAGGTGATTCATAATATGTAACTATTCTGAAAGAAGGCTTATTCTACACGCCATTGACCATAAAGTATGTTCTATGACTTTTGGTAATTCGACATTTTTCATTAAATAAAACTATGCAAAAATCTGATGTTTTGGGGTCAAACCAGTTGACCTGTTTAAGGTAGTAATGATGACGACAAACTTCTCGTACGTTTAATAATTACTTATAAAGTTGATAAATAGACCAAAAACAGCTGATTTGAAGAAGTTAGGAAAAAAATCAGAAAATATATTTGTTTTTTATTATTTCCGCTAATGTTCTTTATTTTTGTTGATAGAAAAAGCCTTTTTCGGGACTGTATACATGTTATGAATCACCTTGTAGCGTTTAACCCTATTAGCCCTTTTATTATGAGAATGGCGGGGTAAAAAGACAAATAACAGAATAGGCAAGTAAATAAATTAAATGTGGTTCTGTATTCGGTTACTGTTTGCCTTAACTGAAACTATTTGCCTAGCCAGAGCTGGTAGGATAGTTCTAATGGCATATCAAGTGACATGAAGAAATACGTTGCACTTCAATATCGAAGTTCTTTCTCAGTTTAGAAACATAGTGCTTTTGTATGATAAATCTAATAATTCTTCATTCTTCATTCATCTTCATTTGTTTTTTTTTATATAAATATAAATATTCCGGACATATTCACAAAGTCAACTGATCCCAAACTAGGCATAGCCTGTACTATGGGTACCAGAGACTGATATATATAATAAATAAATATTTAACACCCAGACACAGAACAAATATCTGTATTTATCACACAAATGTTTGTCCAGTGCGGGGATCGAACCCGCAACCTCTAGCGCAGAAGGCAGAGTTACTACTAACTGAGCTATGAGGCCAGTCATTAGTTTTTAGTTTTTTTTAAACAACGAATGTGGCAAACAAGCATACCTGTTGGTAAGTGGTTACCGTAGCACGCACGCGTTGCTGAACCTGACCCCCCAAAGAGCTCTAGCAACTTTAGTCACCGTAGGAACACAACAATATTTGAAACAAATAATGTTATCTGGCTGCGATCTTCTGTAAGGCGGGCTGATCCAATTTCGAACTAGAAAATCTCTTTTTTTCGAACGGATTTATATGCTGTGGGTCTCTTACGACCACTGCCAGCTGCACCGGGCTACAAAATCTCGCTGTGCCCTAACTACTAATGATCAACCTACACTGCTAATAAAGATATACCTCCATAGCTAGTCATACCTCCTAGCAAGACGATCCTCTATGGTTTTGTTTGTGAGGCTATGTAAGTTGACAGTCATACCTAGTTAAAAACTGCATAAAAATTTAAGTTTAAAATATCTTCATTCGGAATTGCCATAGTAGATAGATATTGAGTCTTACTTATGTTTCTTATCCCTCCGGGTTTTCAAAAAGATATCAGGACGTCTGATCGAAGCGACGCGTGACCCGAGAGCTGGCTCTTATTTGGCCCAGCGCATTAGCATTGCCATCCAGCGTGGCAATTCCGCCAGAGTCTTTAGGACGCTTCCGACTGGTAGTGATCTGGATCAGTTGAACTATCTATAGATCGTTTGTAACGGTCTTTAGATGGCTCAACTGTTTCTTGTGTATTTTGTAAATATTAACTTGTATTAGTTTTAAGTTTCTTTGTGTAAATAAAGTGTATCTTTTTAATAAATGTTTCTTAATATATAAAATATTTACATGGCTAACTTTTAAGGAAACATTTGATTATTACCTTATTAAAAACGAAAAAAATTAACTCACAGAATCCTTAGTCCTAAAGCCAAAACATCGGTGGGTAGCTTTCTTTTATAGTCTAGGGGTGCACTGGAGGTGAATACCTTAAATTCAACCCCTAAGGGAGTGCAGCGGTTAAAGTTTGCTAGAAAATAAATTCACGTAAACGGGCTTTCCACTAGCCGTGCAATATAAATCAAGTTTTAATAAATAAAACAGCAAGCTAAAAGCTTTTGCTTTGTTTCATAAAAAGATTGGAATTAGAAAAGATTATTCGTTGTTTAAATTATTACTAGTGTTTTGCCCCGAACTGAGATGTAAAGACATCGCGAGATCTCAGTTCTCAGTTCTTTTACAAGTAAAAGTCTGATACTTTAACTAATGGGGACTCACGTTATTTTGGTTTTTTTAATATCACTTTAAAAATCGTTTTGGAATGTATGAAAAAAACTATTTTGTAAGACAATAATAATTCACATACAACGCCGATTTGTCCAAGTTGTGATTGTGTTGTCAATGTTTTATTTATTTTATAATTAACAAGATATTGCGCCAATGATTATAGTTTTCCTAACAAATATACATATTATCAGGCAAATCAGGAAAGTATGATAAACACCATCCTGTTTAGATCACACCTTCCTGTTATGCCTATTTTTAACCGACTCCAAAAAAGTCTGTATATTTATTATTCGGGGTTTTTTTAAGTTTTTAAAAAGTCATCATCATCAGCCTGTATAAGTCCACTGCTGGACATAGGCCTCCCCCAAAGAGTTCCATGACGAACGGTCTTTTAAAAAGTAATTATTCTTAAATGTATATTTTCTAAACAATTTGAATTCGTCTTAACAGCACATGTTCAAATTAATGCTATGCGATACACACACCTGCAGGATATACAAGGAGGCGATCGAATCGCGTAGACCACGAAAGCTAAAACAAATCATTATAAAGAAAATCCTTTAGTTAATAGTATAACTGCTGCTGGGCTTAAAACTTTAAAAGCCCCTTATTAGTATGGGCGACACTGAATCAAGTGGTGATCACAATAGGTCAGTTATGGGCGCAGCAAGTCGGACTTCGTCACCCAATGCTTTGACTTGCATTATAATTGAACCAGACATGGTGAAAAGGATACCTCGGGAAAAAATAAACTAGGGGCCTAGCACCAGTCTGTATATTCATGAATTGCCGGCGATTCTGTTGCTAATTTTAATTTTGATTGATTGATATTGAATATTGTCTTCAATGAAACACGTGCCTTGCTAAATTATTTAGACAATACATTAAAAAGTAAATTGTTATGGATATGCTAGATATTTGAATAACCAGTTGGAAGTAATTCGATCCGAAGGTCGTGCGCTCGAATCCCAGGTAGCTTACGAGTGAATATTTATATTGGAAAAAATGTGCTTATGTGAAGGAAAATATCGTAAAGAAACCAGTGGTTTTCTCAGTTCCGCATGTATTGACCATGTCTTTCATGTGGTTAAGACCGACTACGCTATAAGGATTAGTATATGTTCTGGGCAATTCTACTCCATCTACAACAAACCTGTCCTAGACAAACTACAGCAAAAAAATCCAGCTGAAGTTGTATAAATTATCTAGAATAGATTAAAAAAGGTCTAACTAATGGACACGCTATTGCTTATAATCTTGTGTTTTGCCGACGACAAATCGAGTTCAAGTTTTAATAAGTACCTACGCTCATATTAAGTGTACCTACTTATAAGAAATTCCTCTAGTAATGCTAGTGACTTGAAAACTTCGGTACTGGTGCTGTGCTAGCTCACTATTGATGTGCGGCCGAACTCCAGGATAATTACACTTCTAGTGTTGGTACTTTTATTATTCTGTGCCTCTAGTCTGTGCTCGTGATGTAGGTAGGCTTTTATACAGAGGACACAGTACACGTTGGACTTCCTTTGTAAAGAGTCCCTAACAAAACCTCACACAAAGAACTTTATTTTCCGATAGAATCACGTGTGTTGGCTTTACCAGCGATTTTGGTATAAAATTTATAACAAAATAATCCTTACGTCTAATAAATAAAGTCAATATTTGTTTGTATATTTAATAACCTGAACCTATTGCTGTGTGTAAGCTCGCGATTCGTACTTTTACTTTATGATAAAGGTAGGTAAAAATTTGAAAACAATACACATTTTACGTACGCTATAGATGCTTACTTACTAACTTACTTGTGAGTTCTATTCCACAAAGCTATCTTTTTAATAAGTAGAAACCTACATAATTTCCGTGCAAACACACGTGCAACCAGAAATTGAATTTCTAATACGGTCCTACGTAAGCAAGCTTTGCCATAAAATATGGCGCCCACTTCCCAGTTTCTAAGTGGTCTCTAAATCTATCGAGCTAAGTAATCAATGGATGGTGCGAGTCTGCGACCTGGCTCGGAACTCACTTGATTCTCACGGCTGCTGGTTTTTACCCATCTAGGTATTTTATTACTTTATTCCTAACTCCGATATAACGTCGTCGTAAGTTTCAACGTTCTCTTTCTTTCTTATTCTGAAAGGAAGGAGAGCAAGAAAGCTTAAACTATAGGTACTAAAGTACGCGCTAAATCGGAAATTATAAGTATAAGTATATAAGAAGAAGCCTCTTTTTTTTTATTAATGAAACAAAATCCACAGCTCTTAGATAATATGGTACAACTTAACTAATTCACTTTACTTAAAGCCAATAAAGGATTAAATTTTTTTAGCTAATACATTTATTAATTACGACCGTCACTGATTTGACACAAAACTAATATTATATATATGTGTATGTGTGTGTGTATGTGTATATGCGTGTATATATGTGGTGTATGTATGTGTGTGAATAAGTTTGTCTTCGAGAGGGTGAGTGTGTTAGTGTGGTGCTTGAATGTGCATGTGTGTAATGGATGTGAATATGAATATAGCAATAGACTTTACAAACAGTTACATGTTGGGTTGTTTCAACCTAATGAAGACTTAAGAGTGTTCAATGATCACTCAATTAGTCCTCATTAAGTATCTTTAAAATTTCACGTTTAAATGTCAATTTACCACAATGGAAAATATCCGAGGACTTGAACCTTTTGTTATAGGTCCGGTGCAACCGACTGACGAGTGAATGTTGGGCATAATTTGTGCTTGTGTGCTTGATGGCAAACAGAGGAGTGTGTCTAGTTCGATAGCATATTCTTTCGGGATAGCATAGACTTTATGAATCACCTTGTGTATTAAATCGCAAGGCTTTATACCAATAAAACATATAAGATTCACAAGTAGGTTACACTGATTTTCTTTTGATTGGAAACTCGAAACGATTTTTCCGAGTTGTCCTCGATTTTCTAAGTGAATTCAATGGTTTGGCATTCAATACATCTCCATTTTGCGGTTATTATTATCATAATATATTTGAGCATGATACCTGTTATGATATTGGCTTAATAGACACGTGTAGGCTACATTGTCTATTGAACATTCCGTAGGTAAATAATCATTGTTAGTCATCATTATCATTCCAGCCGTTGGAAGTCCACTGATGAACATCGGCCTCCACGATAGATTTCGAACGACTTCCTCTCATGTGGGAGGAAATTGCCCATACTCAACATGCTGGCACGCGGGCTGGCGAGCGCAGTTAGAGCTATGGGCGACGCTGCTGCCCATCCCCTAGCTCTTTTCCCTGTCGCCTCTTACGCCATCCACAATACCATATTGCTGTGATCGGAAAGCTGATAATTCTCTGTCTGGTATTAAATGTCATATCGTTATCATTTATCTGGCAGATCTAGGCTCGCATTCAGAGACAAGACTCGAGCATTGATCTGTACTTAAATCTCGATTTGAGTCGAGATTCTAATTCTTGGACTGTATTTAAGTATAGATTCAATGATCACAGTTCACCTGAGTAAATGCTTATTCTGAAACGTCAATCAGACGAAATCGGTGCTTGAGTTTAGATTTGATTTGACATTCATCAAATGACATTTACGTTCCGTTACACGTACTTTGATGCATATTTATACTTCACTTTATTGTTATATTCTATTTCCACCCTGGCTGTTTGAATTTCCGCGTAAAACGGATCGAAAATTATAAATAAATCAAAATGTAAACGAGAACATTTGAGTACAGATTTGAGACTCGTATCAGCTGAGAGTAGTTTAAGTACCGTTCTTGAATAAAAGCTATGTTTGAGCAGAGATTCAATACTTAAGTAGAGTTCAGCTGATCTTTGATTAAATCTATGCTTGAGTCGTGTCTCTGAATACGAGCCCTAGTGTGAGAAGGTTCTACAGTAGCCCACAAATTAAATTGGTTGACTCTACATCGGTCTTCATACAATTTTGCTTTTTTATTTTCAGGTACCATATGTCTCCGAAACGTGCACATGATAGTTCCCGATTCCGTAGAAAGAGGGTCCAAGGTAGAAATGAAATGCCTCTACGACTTGGAGCAGGAGGAACTATACTCCGTGAAATGGTACCGAGGGGACAGGGAGTTCTGCAGGTACTCACCTAAAGACGTACCACCACTGAAAGTATTCAGGATACCTGGGATTGAAGTGCATGTAAGTTTACTTCATGTAATTTACAAAGTTCCTAATGCATACACTTATATGATGAAATCCGTGGCTCTTTTATTGATCGAGCGAGCGAAGCGAGCTTTGTTCGAGAGAGATCTTTCAAAAAACTTGGACGATTTTGTCTTGTATGTTTGTGTGTTTGTTCGAGCATAACTTTCGACGCTCGTTGGTCGTAACGCATGAAATTTTATACGTAAATTTTTCTGGATGAGGGGATTGAGGGGATGGGTTATTAATTAAATCAGTGTTGTTAAGTTACTGGAGTTCAAAAGGAGGTAAAAAATAAAGTATATAGTTTTTATAATACGACGAATATAACGAATATTAACATTTTCAAAACCAAAATAACGCGAGCTTTTATTTGTTTCAATAACTTCGGAGTTTAGGTAAGATCAGATATTAGTTATGCTTTGATGATGATGCTAAAGATGCTATTTTGAAAGTTTATCTCAATTGTGCCTCAACGATCATCAAAGCATATTTTATTCGACTAGGGTTGCTAATTTTATATTATTATTTATATTTATAGTATTGTTATACATCTTGTACCTAGATCAAATAACGCTAGTTCTAGTCATACTACACAATACCAGTTGAAATAGTTAGGGGAAATTATCTATGATTGATTGAAATGTGAATGCCTTTGTAATCAGGATCAGCCTGGATATTTCGGGTGCCTTTAGATAAATAATACTCGACCTTTGAACATGTTGATAGATGATAATTAATTCTAGCTATCGTATATCTGCCTCTCTTTCTCTCTCGGTACGATTCCTCACTGCAAAGGGTCGCAACCACAGAGCAGTCGACCTACCTTGCCCACTTCGCATTTCTATGTAATGCTAGAGATAGAAATGGTACGCGTAAGTGGGCAGGGTAGACGTGCTACTGATAATCTAAGCTGTGGCCCTAGCACGAATAATTAACGATAGCGTTACGCTTACGATACGACAGAAAATGACAATTAATAGCCTAAAAAAATAAAAAACATGACAGCGTTGATGTCATTGGCTAATATTTGACTTCTACTATTAGTTGTAGTATCGTAGGCGTACGTTGCAGGCTTATCGCTACTATGTCGATATAACAAGCTTCTTTTAAACCGGGTACTATAATATATACCTACACGAATAAAGCCGCGGGCGGAAACTAGTCTACACCTTAAGAGTTATTTATGATTTTTTAGTCAATAGGTAGGTACTTGTCCCAAATATTTCTGACTCAGGTGGAATTCGAACCTGCGACCCTACCCTGAATAACATATAGTTTTTAACTGTCGAGTTTAACAGAAACTAGAGTCCAATTTATTCATGCAGTCATTTATTTTAGTACCACAATTTTCACAGTTGGTAATTAGTTCATCATGACCCTAACTATTTTTACGACGCAGTAACCTTTGTGAGTGATATGCCACAATAGTTCCTGTTGCTTTGTAATACAGCCTGAATTCGAGTGATGTCTAGAAGTTGGAATGTCATAATGCTTGTATACAATGTGGCACAGGGAAAGGGTAACCGTTCCGGCTTTAAGATTTCTGATGTTCTGTGTCTGGGTGTTAAATATATATCTATTATGTATATCAGTCTCTGGTACCCATAGTACAGGCTATGCCTAGTTTGGGATCAGTTGACCGTGTGAATATGTCCGGAATATATATATATATATATATATATATATATATATATTCCTATATAAGGACTTATAGGAATTTTATATTTGTATTGTTATAGAATAGAAGAGATATATGGTAATCGTGTAAGGGCCATGCAATTAATTAGACAAAAAAAAATTGACAAAATAAATATTTTTCGTTTATATTATTTGTTCTGTCATAAAATTACAACCAATGTAAGTTTGATAAAAATATTTTACAAAATACACAAGAAACTGTTGAGCTACCCATCCAAGAACCGTTGCAAATGATCTATAGATAGCTCAACTGATCCAGTTCACTACTACCAGTCGAAAGAGTTCCCAAGATGCGGTATTGCCACGTTGGATGTTAATACTGATATATAGAGAAAAATAGAAGCTAATTCTCGGGTCATGCGTCGCTTCAACTAGACGCCCTGAGCATTGAAGTTGCCATGGTGATGTGATGTAGCCATAGTTTGTAGACCGCGTTACCAAAGTAAGATCATCAACATAGAAACGATCGAACGAAAACGATTATCGACTTATCGAGCCTTCTGACATATTCATCAACATCATCATCATTTTAGGCTCAGGATGTCCACTGCTGAACATAATCCCCATAGATTTTCATGCACAATCATTTGGGGTGATTTGCCCATGCTCGCCTTGGCGAGTATGCTGTGACTGCTGCAAGCTATTGTTGTTAAAAGAGAACGCTGCTGCCCATCCCCTAGCATTTTCCCCATAGTCACCTATAATGACATCCACGGGTAGAAATGGAGGACCTATTCTTCAGCCGGCCTACGGGTATTATTTAGCAAAAATTTGGTCCGGCTCCTCAGTCACCTGCACAGCTCTAGCTTTTTTTTTATCGTTGGGAAAGCCTCATAGGTATCCTCCCGTTGCGGGGCAACGGAAGGATTATGTCGGACTCTTACCGACTAAAACCCAACGGGGTCCATCTTCGCGGCTTTGGTCGGAGCTGTGGGTACGCTTGCGCATTCTACACAACTCTAGCTTGGCTTAACTGATATCATGTTAGAGTACCACTCATAACGTCCATGTGGGATGCTTAAATTTTATCGCACACGTAACAACATCGCTTCATTACTGTGAACGGGAGACCGTTAATATTAACTCGCATGTATGTATCGGCTGATGCAGTCGAATCGCCTATGTCCGATACTCGTACATGGCTACTGAGCCTACTAAAGTGCAGTTACGGTGTCAACTGAATTGTTCTGCGATAAAATGATGGGCTAGAACTAGTTATAATGCTTTTAAAAGCTAGCAAGTGCTCTCAAATATAGATCAAGAGGCTTACCAGATGGGTTACTTACGACTGCGCCTTCACAGTGCGTTATTTATTACCGCGTATTCTTTGACGCCTTATTGCCATTCAAATACAGACCTAAACTGAATTTTCCGCACTATTTTACACGATTTTGAACTATAAATCTATGTGCCTGTTGGCCACATTATGTGGTACGTGGGTAACCCAGACGGAGCAGGCAGTTTCCTACTGGCTCCGGCTCGTACAATCATTTGATCAGATAACTAGGTTCACTTACTACGCCGAGCAAACGTAAATTATTCAATAGGAGTGTACTTTCCAAAATTTATTTAGACAACATAAGTGCCTGTAATTTCCTTATTTCAGCGTAGGCTTTTCTAAATTTTAGTTTTTTTTAACATTTTTAGGGTTCCGTACCTCATTTGGAAAAATGGAACCCTTATAGGATCACTTTGTTGTCCGTCTGTCAAGGCCCTTTTTCTCAGAAACGGCTAATGGTATATGGCTAACTTGAAATTTATACCACCTATTAAGGTCTGTGGGCTTATGGTGCCGTATAAAATTCAAAGCTCTAGCTAGATGCATTAAAAAGATATGGCAATGAATGTATAATTTTTGTATGGAAATGGCAAAAATTAAAAACCTCTAGGGTACTTCCAGTTACCTCACAATTGTGAAATTTGGAATGCTAGGAGCTTTTGTAACACAATCAAAGGGAAGAGTCTGAAATTGAGGAATTTCGAAGTTTTTTAGGAAACAAAGTTATATTTGCGGTCAATGTCATACAATGACCATGTGAGCGACCGCAAATATTACTTTGTCAATTTTATTTTCTAACCCCGTGTTTGGATTTCTGACTGGTAAATCCATTGGTGCACGACCGGGATTCGAACCCACGACCAATGGTACAAAAGCCTCAGGGCGAGAGTTCTTGCCCTGAGGCCGACCCTTAGTTCTGACCGTCTTTATTCTTATTTATAGACCAACAAGTAATTTCGAAAAATGGTAGAGTCGTACGTACTGAAAATTCTAACCCTGGTATTCTAAGTTGTGATTCAACCAGTTGTTTGATTCTCCCTACATCGCAGTCGTCTGGTGCGGTAGGTATATAAGTACAGGGTCGTTGAAGGGAGAACCAAAACATGGTAATTCTTCTAAGTATGGTTCGATCACGTGGGCACACTTTAAACTGACTAAAAAATACTATACTATCACTAACGCAAGTTTCGGCTGCTCTGTGTATACGCAGGCAAAATATTGATATTTATAACAACCAAGATTTAGAAACCAACGCCAAAGCCAATGCTCGGAATTTTATTACCAACTGCCAGCACTTTGAGAAATATAGGCTAAGGATAGAATATTGCACGTGATATTTTAGTTTTGACACATCTTATCCAGGGAATACGATATTTTTATATGACGCAAGTATAAACAAGTTACGCAATGTGCTCAGTCAGCCTCCATAGAATGTTTAACAATATACCTAGAAGAATATACATATTTTATAAGGCAAATTGGGTCTAAAATTACTTTGGATTTGATTTTTAATAGCTATAAAACAAAAGAAAATAAATAGGCTCACGACTATTTCTCCAAGCAAAGTAGATATATTCTCAGATCTTCAACATCCTAGGGGGGGTAGTAAGAAGCAAGTCCAAACATCACATTTGGCATATTTTGCTGTAGAAGGGATTCCATACGCAGGTTTCAACCCAAATAGGTAATATATCGCATTCCATTTGAACACGGCTTTATACTGGTGCAAAGTTAAAAGGTTTTTATATTAATAAAATCACTAGGATCATTTTGAAACAAGGTGCTACGCCTGTTCCTCAATTTGATTGGAACTTCTTCTTGATCTTTCTATTCCTCAAACTAAGGGGCGAAAATTCTTTGTGACAAAATGTTTTCACAGTTATTATAACATGGGTCCAGCAGAGATACATAAAGGAGCCTTTATGTGGCGAACTCAAGCCTTAGCGAGCTACAATCACATAATTGAACTGAAAGAATCAAGGTGTGAATTTCGAGCTTATTGCAATACCCGAAAGTGCTTTTTCCAGTGCTTTATTTTTGCACTATTCAGTTGCCACTGAGGCATTGAATGCTTTGATGTTATGCAGAGTCCAGACTATAGCCGATCTCAGACAGCGTGGTGAACTGGAGTTTATTCTTTTGGTTTTTACAGTTACAGTCAAATTCATTAGGTACCTACCAAATTTTTATAATTTTTATAGCATAGAAGGATTTTCCTCCTGAAAGGAGATTAGGAATAGGGAGTAGGATTGAAAGAAGGATTTTCGGGCGAGTTATTGAAATTATGGTCCCCTTTGAATAGATTTGATATAGCCCCAAGATAGAATAGTCTATAGATTAGTATAGATAGATTCCATACAGGGATAACCTGTTTCGGGGGTATAAGAAGAGAACCACAATACCCAGTTTGTTTTCAGAAAGGCGAGAGTGATGCCAAGAGGCTGGTGATAGAAGCGGCCACGCAGGTCGCGGAAGGCCGGTACACTTGCGAGGTGTCAGCCGACGCGCCGTCGTTCCAGACTGCGCAGGTTCACACACACATGTACGTCGTTGGTGAGTCATTTAATCCATGGTACCTACTATTCAAAGTTTTTACCCTGCAGCCACACACTCTATGAATGACGTGGAAACATGGGCGCCGCATTCGCCGGCAGGATTATTTTCAGGGGATACATTCTGCATAGTGCTAGTTTAATTCAAACAGTGACTATGATAATAATCATTTTCTTTGTATTTTTCAAAACCCCTTGCACCCCCCTTCCACCCCACTTACTCATTATGCGCTCGTCATGCTACTCGACATGCCCACCATTTACTTTTTTGCTAGTCTTATATGCACGAGTCATAGGACCAGCAATATGAGCACGAGCCGTTAGAACCATTGCCGAAAGGCGAAGTCGAATGCGGCGCATGGCGATGATAAATGTGAGTAGAACAGTGTGTCGCTGCCTAGAGTGAAAAGCAGTGCTATGAGTGTGGATGTGGGCTAGAGGTGCCAGCTTAGAACATAGAAGCTTTGGTACTACTGTTTTTTAGGCAATTTTTATGTGTTCACGAAAATAGATTGTAGGCGTATACGTATTCTAAAATGTAATGGAGTGCTAAACCATTTCGTCTAGCTTAAAAACACAGTTGGCCTTCTGGTCTTGAAGGGCTCTTGGCGAATTTGGCTGTTCGAAACTTTTTAGACTTTGGTCCGCATCCGCTACGCTAGTATTGGAATATTTTCAAATAGCCAAATAACCTTATTTACAGAAACGTTCATTCCTTGTTCATCTTAAAGTTAAGGTTTACGCAGATTGAGTCTTAAAAGTTTAAACTCTTAGTTTCCACTGAATGTTCGCATTTTGTAGATGCCTGTCATTCGGGCTATTATTATAGCCATTTATCCGTAATATCCTGACCATTCTTACGTGACTGGGTAAGCCACGAGATACGAATATCTGCGAAGCTGACGGAGCTTAGAAGCAGATAACTCACTTAGAAAATATAGCCAGACAGAGTAATAAGATTGCTGGCGTTCGTATCGATTGCAATGCGTTGATTTCACGTTGGGGCCCGCTTTTTTTGTATTATTTATAATAAACGTCTGTGGCAACCAAACCGCGCGTTTGTAGGATACCTACCAAAGGAGTGGCTGAATTAATTTATCGTGTGCAACTTTTTTTTTAGTGCATTTAATTTGCAGCGCGATTTTATGACATGACGTGCTCTTTAACACAATATTTGAGTCACAGCACTATGGTAAATAATCAGAGCGTGGTACAGCAAAAGAATCAGTGTGCTATAAAAAGCCTTGTCTCCATTCATGCACTCTTCTCTTATTGTGCTTAATAGCTTGCCTAGTCGTTATCGATCAGCTAAGTCAACGCGGCCACTTAATGGATGAGTGTGTGCTAGCGGCGCTACTGTGCTTCATCTCAGCTATAAAAATCGACGCCATTTGTGTCTAAGAACTCGCCAGATTCGGCCAACTGGATATTACATAATTACTTTATGCACTTGTAAGTTTGTTTTGCAGCGATATCAATAGGGATAAAAACTCTTAGGTATAAAAAACTGAAAATAAAAATGAGGTCAGGATTGAACTAGCTATATTCTACAGGTTCAAGATAATCTAAATCCTTGCAGGTTTTATGCGGCGTTTTATTATAGCCTAGTTGTATAGTTCATATAGGCAGCCTCGATGCATTGCGCGCAATAAAATGGAATTATGTTAGCATGACCTGTTTTATTTGGAATCTTGAATTCATTTCTTTTCACTTCTTACCATTTCGTAGAAAAGCGAAACTATATATTTTTATTTCTTGTACAAATGCCAACATAAGCTTCTTCTTTACTACTATATTTGCAGCTAAATATAAGCCTAAAATAAATAAAATCGTTACGATACTAGCTGGGTGACTGACTGATAATCAATGTACCTACATCCCCAACCATATTATGTTATGGCGTCCGAATGCGTCAGACTAGCGTCTACCCCACCCACTTAGGTTTTTCTAACTAGTAGTAGGTTCGGCTTTCTGTGATACACACTTATCGACAAGGTTACCAGGTTTTTTTTCGGGCAGCATTGTGTCAGTCTGGCTCTTTCTACTTGCTGGTAGTAAAGTTTTGCGACAAATGTTACACACTAGCTTTTTACGACTCATAAACTAAGTTCTTGTCGAGGGGTGCAGTTGATAGACGTAATAACTATGTAACTTTGTGAATAAAGCTGTCTGTCCACTTGCTTAAGCACGACATACACAGAGGGTCGATATTAAGAATCTTATTTTTGTAGTTTAAAAATAATAAGTTTTTTAATCTTATTAATTTTGCACGAAAGTGATAAAATTATTACATTATTTTTCATCGTCACGATTTATCCTTTTCCGATTTGAAGATGAAGCAAAACCAAAGTACCTACTTAATAAGTACCCAACAATCAAATCTTAGTAAGTGCCTTGGAATATATAATACTCGAAAACTAATTTAAAAGCACTTTACACGCTTCTTTCATCGATCTTTGTTAAAGCAACAATTTATATCTGAAACATTGAACGAATAAATCGTGGTCCCAACTCCATCCTCAAACAAACTTGTATCTGCCAAACTTGCCATTCCTGGACTTAGGAAACTACCCACAAGTATTTAAGTCAATGGTCAACCCGCCCGCTTCGTATTTTAGGCCTAAATTTAAATTGTATTTGCGACGATATTTTTACTGGACAGACAGTAAAAATACCGTACCTACCCATACATTTTACTAGAGAAGACGAACAATAGAAATAAGAAAGTAATCTGAGTTAAGAAAAAATAAAAAACTATAAAACATATAAAACTAAAAAACATAAAATAAAATACTAAAAAACATTCAATTAGTTTGTAGTGAAGTTTTTATACAACACTATTTTGGCTGTTGAACGAAAGTTGACGATGATAAATATTACTTATTTTGATTTTTTTTAACTAGGCTGTTTGGCCGAGTTTTTATAGGGTGAGTTGACGATTGAATCAAGTATTTGTTTGGGTCAAATACTTGAGTGTCCAAATAATTCTGGAACTTGGAGTTCTTCGGCATTCAGTGTGGTTAAATATTAGAAGTTTGCTTCTCATTTTATCTGTCAATTTCAGCAATTACCTATAGCTACTAACTATCTGAAAAGTTTTTTCTACGACTTTCAACATTTTCAATAAACAATAAGTACAAAATCAGCTGGTTTGGGGTCAAATCAGTTCAAACTCAACTATTCACATGTTTTAGGAAGTTTAACCTATAAAGATGGTATAAAGATATTAAACAGCTCTTTTGAAAAAGTTCCGAATAAATCTGGATAAATGGATTATTGAGCGATTTTTTTCCGAATCACGTATAAAATGAATCACGTTGTATAGGTAGAGACTGTCTAATATAAGATAGAGCGCTCTTCCACTGCGTTTACGCTTGCGTAACGTCAACGCAGGGAGCGTAATATTTAGTAGAGGGTCGTTCAGTTTTAGATAAGATCTTTATAACTTTACTAGCTGTACCCGCGCGGTTACACTCAGTCTAGAGAGTCAGTCTGTAGAAAGGAGATACACTCCTTCTACTGACACAAACTATCATTTTTTCACATCTTGAAACGTGGATATTAAGAAATCGCTGAGACCCGTATCTCATTAATTTTTATTAAAAATATTTTTGCAAAGCTTCAAATAAAAACTTCAGACCCTTCTATCCCCCTCCCTCAAGGATCAAGACCATAATCATTAACTTTGTAAAGTTTCATAAAGATCCATCCAGTAGTTTCTGAGATGAGCAGACAAATAAACAGACAGACAGACAGAACTTTCCGAGTTCAATTATTTTTGCAAAAAAACATGCGTACCTAAATACTTTTTGTATTAACTGTTTTATTGATGTATAGATAAAGGAGAAGCTATTTTAGACAAGGGCACTTTTTTTGGGATGATTTGCTCACTAAGATAGCAATTTAGAAGATTCACATCCTTAGGGATGTCGAAGGCTCATATATCATCATGTTATTTGATGAAATTAATGTCAGACTGCTGTCCGAATGAAAGATTTTGAATGTAGGTATTTTCTTGAATATGTTTAACTCGTGTGGCACCGGGGCGGGCACAACTTAACACAAACTAACAAATAAACAATATCATAACATTATTGTTACATGTTGAAACAAAACCGTTGTCACCACGTGTGAATAAATTGAAACAAGCTCCTAACATTCTAGCGACTCTTTACATTCGTGGAACAAACATAAACACGAAGGGCTCAAAGGATTAAACCAAGACCGTTGGCGACACAAATTGCAACAAGGGTTAGTCTAACAAAGATGTTGGATCAAGCGAACTCGCTAATTAATGTGGGAATTCTACTTAAACAAAGCTTGGAAATGGACTTTTTTTAACATAACTTATGGGCTGATTTACACAAGCTTATTAATTTGTGCAATAACTGCTGCACAAGACCTTAGAAGCCTGGTAGTTGGTGGGTACCCAACTGAAACGTAAAAGGTACCCGCTTCTGTTATCGACCAGGTTTTGAACAAAGATACCTAATGGATTTTTCATGCCCCAGTATAGTCCTTAACCAAAGTTCAGTAATAACGCAAACAAAATTAAAACAACAATACAAGCCCAGCTAACCACTCAGTTATGAGTGTACTTGCTATAGCTTTCTTCAGAAATATTGTTCAGCAACAATGCTTGCAATGCTGTGTTTTGGTTTGGAGGTGAGATAACTGGTGTAATTACAGACGCATGCGTGATGGTTCTGGTATTGCAAGCATTTATCTAACCATTTACTAGCAGATGGACCGTGTCCTTGTTTGCCATTAATGTCGGGGAAAAAAATACTCGTTGCTTTAGTTGTTGGAGACAAATCGTCGACTAGCCTGCCACCGGGCGGGCAGGACCCGGGGGACGAAGAAGCCGCATCACTTAAGTTGTCTTTTAACTATCCACTACCTACGCATGTATTATCTTCGTGTAATGTGGTACAGTTTGCAATACATGCACCAGCTTTGGGAAACTTCGTCAAATATTTCACATCGCAGATATCGCAGAGCTTCAAGACGAAAGTCTACAACCAGAGTGTGTTACATGATGACATAGGGCACTGAGACATGGTCGCTAACTACTGGCCTCATACACAAGCTAAATAAGCTATGGAGATAGCTATGCCCGGATTTCACTACGAAATAAAAAACAAACCAGAAAATCCGTAGAAGAACTAAGGTCACTGACTCAGAATTAACAAGTTAAAGTATTAGTGGGCAGGCATTATAGTTCGCATAATAACACGGTCTTCTGACTGATGATGATGCTACAGCTTACAATTACTGATAGTTGGTCCTCGAAGTTTCAGGATATAGCACGTTCATTGCGGTAGTGACTATAACGTTTAACTAATATAATTTATTATGACTCTCGGTGAAGCATATACATACGTGCTGAGTGTCTGGTTGCAAAGAGCCGGCGGCGTCTAACGGTACTATTATTTTAAGACGTATGTATGTATGTATACAGGATATAATACGAGTAGGACAGCTCCCGAATACTGAAGGTACAGGTAAAGCTACCATATAGGTTGACTTATCTTACTACTATTATAAATGTGAAAGTTTTGATTGATGTTTGTTTGACGACCTCGGTGGCGTAGCAGGCGACTGGAGCAAGCAAGCCCGCAAGGAGCTCGATTACCGCTGTGGGACAAATGTTTGTATGACTTTCAAATATTTGTTGCGGGTCTGCGTGTTGTGGTACCATGGTTCTCATAGTTCTCATAGTAGGGTCAGGACTATGTATGTGTCTGTTGGGCGTTATTTATTTATTACATAATCACGCCAGAACGCCTGAACAGATCTGGATGAAATGGCACAGAGCTAGATTATAGTCTGGAATATCACATAGGCTAGCGAGCAAAGCCGCATGCACAAGCTAGTAGGGCATATGCTACATCGTGGCCGTGCCAACATTTGTCGCGGAAAAAAGCTCTTATTCTAAGAATATTACGCTGAAAGCGTAGCGGAAAATTCAGAGTACTCGTAGTTCAATGGTTGCACGTTGTAACAAGCTTCTACAATATGCTTAAAGGCATTCTTATAAAAATCACTCAGGTTAGGAAAAAGCCCCGTTCAGGGCAAAAAAGCGGCGATGGGCTTGGAACCCGTATTGAATGTTTACTAAGTACTAACTGTAAAATGTGGGCATCTACCTAATGTTTAGACCTCTGACTTGCCCCCTTTAGGTATCCCAAGGATCTGAAAGCTTGCAGATCTGGAAATCTATCATGCTTAAGATTACAGTCGTAAGACTATTTATTTATATTCGGGTAGACACATAACTTATATTAGCTACGCACAAAAACTGAATTATTCAGGACGGCTTTCAAATTACCTACCTGGTCGACCTGGATATTGAGTGCCCATTGAATTTAACATATTTGTACAACTAAATTGGCTCCAAATTAGTCCAATATGTTAATCATCTGCAGATAGGTAGAAGTGTAGCTGGGTATAAGGGTCTCTTATCATTTCAAATGGCGTTAGTAACTATTAGAGAATTGCCCTTTCACAACATTAGTTTTTATATTTATTACTATCTGGCTTCCAAGCCGAACTTTCTACCAAGGATTCGCTAAAATAGTACCTAAGATATAGTAAGAACAAAGATGACAAATACTATGACTACACTTAAATGTATAGTGCCGAAAAATAGGCCTCTCCATGGAAAAAAGCTAGGGGATGGGTACGTTCCCTATTTTAGCGCCACCGCCAGAAGCATCCCGCGTGCGCAGCGTGGTGAGTATGGGCAAATTCCCCCCACATGATAGGAAGTCACTCTGCAAATCTGTGAGAAAGGCTTATGTTCAGCAGTGGACATCCTGCGACTGAAATGATGATGTAGTGTCACTGGTACTTTTGTATTTTTATTCTGGAAAAAATATTGATGTTTTGGTAATATTTACATGTTTTTGTTCCAGTATTGCCAAAAGAAGGTCCTTCCATGTACGGGCTGAAGCGTCGGTACAAAGCCGGTATGAAGCTGAAAGTTGAGTGCGTCAGCGGGGACTCCGTGCCTGCTGCCAATCTCTCCTTTTTCATCAACAATGAGCCAGTGAGTTTAGAACCTTAGCCATAGCATCCTATATCTATCTCGTCGCTCTTGATTTCCAAATTGGCCATGAAGTTCACTGGGATTTGAACCCACAACATGCGGATCGGAAGGCGTGGCCACTACCACCACTCCACCAGTGCTCTCTAGATCACATTTAGATTGAATAACAGCTAGATCACAACATCACTGATTCTAGTGACACGTCAAGCAAGCAAGCAATGTGATTTAGAGACGACGAAAGACGACACCGATCGTTTAGAAAACCAAGGCTTCATTGACTGGTAGAAAACCGCCAAACGAACCAACAATATAATAAAGTTTAATAATTCTGCATCAACCGAGCGCCCCAGGCCGGGATTGTGTTTACCAGGCAGTGTACTTGTTGCTAACTTTATTCGAAAATTCGCTTTGTTTCGTTTACGTTGATCATTTACACGTCTGAAATACAACGTGTTCTGGATTTACCTTATCAAATCTGTTTTGTTAACTCACTTTTAGGAAGCTGAATTGCCTGGGGCCATGTTTTACATGGAGTAGGCTTGCCCAGCCCAGCACTTATACCACCCTCTGACAGGGAATTGAAACGGTTGTTAAATATTTAACCAGCCTAAGTTAGCGATATCATATTCTCAACCTTTTCATTGGGTATCGTTATTTAACCCATATCTTATTTCGGTACCGAAATCACAAGACGAGAGCGGGTGAGAGGCCCTGCTTGGAGAGTGTCATCGTTCGAATTGTAAAATTTTGTCGTCGATAGTAAAAAATAATCTATTTCCAAAGCCAAATTCACTTAGTACGCACCGGTGGGTGGGGGATGCAGGAATATTTGGGTTAAATAACGGTACCGTTATTATATCAATATTTTTCGGTTAACCTCTCTATTTTTGGTACCCTTATATTTCGATACCATAATATAGTGATACCATAATTCAAACCGATATTTTTTGGATACCGATATATTACTGATATGACGTCATATCTGAAAATAAGGGTATCCCAGTTTTGCGGTAATTCAGTCCCTGCCCTCTGAATCAAGTCAATCAATTGTTACAAATATTAAAAAAGAGCAGGATACACAAAAGAAAATAATAAAAAGGCAAAGGGACACATCCACAGGAAGGACCATTCCGTGCACACATAATTTTTTCGAATAGTAAAATTCATGGGTCACCACCGGGATTTTAACCTTCGTCCGGATCGAAAGTCGAGGCCTGCTGCTGACCTCCCATTAGGCCAGCATAATAAACTAAAAGATGCGTAGTAGCATTGGCTGCATTGTCCATATGTGGGCCACGTACGCCGTGGTTTCCCGTATCTTTTGTATGGCAACTAAATATTTAGAGATCAACAAGATGCACGCAACGCAATGAATATGAATGAAATTAATAAAAATATTAATTTATATAAATTCATATAATTCCGGAACACTTTGTAGTTGTTATAAGTATATTGTTTTAGCTTCCTGCCTCCGGATGTATTTGGATACTTCGTGGTAATGTATTTGTTAGGTAACTACTGTCTATATCTGTTACATAATTTTAAATTACCAAATGGAACAACATTTTTATAAATAGTAATCGCAGTATAATATTGTAATCAATGTTATACCTACTTAACGCCTTTTCAGAAATGGGAGGTTTTCTCGCAGAAGACCCGATAAACTACCCCCGATAACGTCCTTTATTTATGCTTTTGGGTCAACAACTAGTTGTTTTAATTTTTATACAAATTGATTTATTTACTTTACTTCTTCCTTTATTTTACCTGCCTACTTGATTTATGTACTTATCTAGTAATCTCTTTGCTTGTTTATTTTTTTCTTTAAACATTTTTATTTTTACTCTTCTCTTTTTAAGTATCTTAAGTTTTAAGTTTTTTTATTGTTGCCTTGGTACATATCTAGTTTGGAAAAACTATGTTGTAAACTTGTGCTTGTTGTGTGTTGTGGGACAAATAAATAGTTTTTCTTTCTTTCTTTCTTTCCATTAAAGGTTTTAATGTGTTTTAAATTCTGGTGTGGTTGAAACTCAAATTTTCGCATGTAGATAAGTGAAGTTCGCACGACAAAACCGAAAAACGCCAAAATCAATATTACGAATAGTTTTGAAAGAACCTTGACACGAGAGAAGAAGTAACTTAGCCGTTAGGGTCAGTGACTTTATGGGCCCAAATCACAGAGCAAATATTATCTGTAAATAGTAGACCACCCGCGAATTTGTTTGCATGGAGTTACCCTTAGATACTTCAAACACCCGCTGTACCCACAAAGGTTTCAAGAAAATTATTTACTTAGTGCACCCTAGACTAAAAATGAGAACTAGCTTCCTTTTAAGTTTCAGGACGTACAGGATATACAAGGTGATTCATAATTTGTATACCATACAACTAGGGCCTTATTATATCAACAATAGGAAATCATATTTGACTGGCCTCATAGCTCAGTTGGTAGTAACTCTGCCTTCTGCGCTAGAGATCGCGGGTTCGATCCCCGCACTGGACAAACATTTGTGTGATGAACACAGATGTTTGTTCTGTGTCTGGGTGTTAAATATATATCTATTATGTATATCAGTCTCTGGTACTCATAGTACAGGCTATGCCTAGTTTGGGATCAGTTGACCGTGTGAATATGTCCGGAATATTTATATTTATTTTTTTATTATATTTTTAGCAAAGAATTTATATTTTCAGTTTTTTTCTGATCTTTTTCAAATTATTTGTTTTTGGTCTTATCATCTTTTTAACTAAATATTAAACGTTTGGCGTCAAAATAGCTACCTGAAACATCTGAATAATTGAGTTTGTACTTATTTGACCCAAAAACTGCAGGTTTTTGCAGTGTTTTTTTAAATTAAAGTATAATGAAAAGTCGTAAAACAAACTTTATTGCTAATTGGGTGAAAAATAAGCGTCTTTCGGGATAGCATACGTATTATCAATCACCTTGTATATTTGACAGCTATAATTATCAGTAACGTTACGATTTGATTAATAAGGAGTTAACGAAACCCAGAATTATTTGCACATGCAGGCAGAGACCACGGCTCAAAAATACTACATGTACCTACTTACAAAAATAACCATATAGGTATCATGGGGTACAAGGTGATTCATGGTATTCGGGATAGTATGTTAGTAACGGAACACGTGTATAGTGAAAAAACTCAGATTAGTTTATTACAATGAAGCCGTGGAAATCTGAAAATGACTTTCCGTAATAACTATTTAATAATTGATCATCATCATTGCTTTTGGAAGTCGACGTGTCTGTTGCCAAATAGGTCCTTTGATGTGGGACTCTGTTAATAATTTCAATTGCCTTTGTTCATTAGAAAGGTTATGCCGAGGCCAAGCGACTCGGAGCTTTGTGAACGAATGATAACTATTCGTGAAATTACTGACAAACTAGTTAGAACAAAGGTACTTGAATCTTTAATCCCTGATAAAAAGGCAGTCTGTTTCCGCAGAATATTTGTTACAAATTTAGTTTTTTCAAAGAAAATAGTGAAATAGTGTTGTGAGTAAGGTTGCCAGAGCTCTTTAGGGGTAGGGGGTTCGGGGTCGGCAACGCGTGCGTGATTCCTCTGGTATTGCAAGCGCTCATAGGCTTCGGTAACCGCTTACCAACAGGTGGGCCGTATACTTTTTGCCACCTCAGTTGTATAAAAAAAACCGACCATCATGGGAGTTGGATTGGCTAGGATTGGCTTTACGGGGGGCGTAAAATCAAGCCAACGCCATATATCTGATTTTAGCACTAGCCTACGAGTGTTCTGGCTAAACAATAAGTGTTTATTCTCTTTGGTGCCGAAAGTGATGTGCCCTGCTTATAGCGTGCCAATCTTACTAATATTATAAATGCGGAACTTTGTAAAGATGTAAGGATATGGAGATGATGGCTATTATCTACTCTTTTGCATCGCAACCATAAAAGGGATCGAAATAAATATGTAGTGCCTGGAATAACAAATGGCTTTATTCGTGTAGGTACCACGAGAGCAAAGCCGCTGCTGCTGGTTTTGAAATAAAAATATTATGTTTTTCGTTTCCTGAGCCAAGTGGGCAAGTGCCCACAGATTCCCCACCGCGACTAAGGTTTTTAGAATTCTGCTATCGTACTAATAATAAATTAACGGTTTTCATCGAATTGTCCGTTTGAATTTATGACTGACAAATAATTATATATATATTTTTTTCCCTGACTTAAATTAATCAATTTATTTTTCTATTCTTATATTATTAATATTTTTACTGTCTGACATTAATTATTCAATTTTATCAAGATGTTTCGAATTGTTGTCTTTTTTTATTTTTTGCATGTTTAGTTAGTTTATTATCTAATTTTGATTTAATTTATATTGTTATTTAAAAATTGCACGCCTGAACAGGCAGAATACATTGCTACTTTTATAAAATGTATAACATCTATAACACATGTATTTCAATTAAAAGTATGATTTATGATGATATATGATTTGCATAGTGTTTAGGTATAAATGAGTTTCACAAGTTCCGCTGTTGAATTTGGCTCCAAGTCAATTTTTAAAAAAATTGCATCTATTATTTCATTAACTAAAACTAAGTCACAATTGTTTGCAAAGCTTGGACGGATGTATACCTACTCAAGGATATAGTTTGTGTATCCTTTGACTTGTCACTGTAGTTTGTTTGCTTTATAATTAAGTACTAACAAAATGTTGGTCCGTTGTTACTGCTATTAAGTAGGAACATAGGTAAACGATAAAGTTTGGCGTTTAGTTATAAGCGTCCACGACCTGTTTCCTTAATGGTACGGCTGCGACATAAGTGATTAATAACGTCATAGTAGTCTCTTAACTATCAGCTAATAGAATTGAGTATCGCGATGCAAAGCTCTAGCTAAATTTCAATAAAACGCATACAACACATTCAATACAATATTTACCATGATTTGAGAAAATTATGTTACCAAGATACCAATTATTATTTACCAAAATAGTTTAAAAATTATATCCAGCTTCGCTCTTTGCAAATCGCTAACAACAATTCAAAAAAGTTTTAAGATTTTACATTTCCTATAGCATGGTTTCGAATCTCAACTTATGTCGCTGACTGTACCTAGATGAAGGGGGCAAAGATGGAAGGTAATGCCCCAACTCCCATATTGCGGGTTCAAGTGCCTATTAATGATAGTAAAACATTACCTCTACCGTCCGGCCACTCAGATGAAAGCGCAGATGTCGAGTAGGGTCGATCATTAGAGAAGATTTATATTTATATATCAGTCAATTTACATAAACCGTATTGGTGCCTTGTAAAAGCCTTTTTATTATTCCGCCACGGAAAATTATATGGCAACTGGGAAGGAAAATAAAGCCCAGTCGGAATTATAATGTACGGAAGGGAGACGTGAGGTAGATTTACATAATATTATGTGCTTTGTTTGGTACTTACTCCTAATCTGCAATGTGGCTTGATACAATTTGTTTCCGCATGGGATTCGAACCCGCATTTGCGGCTTTGCTGGCTTGATGCCAGCAACTGATGCAAACATTTTATTAGTAAGGTGCTTTGTAACCATTAGATGAAATGCGGCGCTGAAATTCGTGATTCTGTGACACACGCAAAAGAAAACCTTCTGCTAGCAACTAATAGGAGTTTAGATACCTATCTTTGGTTTTTTTTAAATGCAATCAAAGCCTTTTGTACACCATACGACCTGATATTTTTAAACTCCCCTTTTGTCCTCATTGCGCTACACCAATTGTTACCAACCATTTTATTCAAATTGAAAATCAAATGTTGTTTGTCTCCTTACTCATTTTTCAAGAGATCTCAGATGAGAGCTACTCTTTAAATAATCTTAGAGTTGTAAACGATACCATTTGTTTACGCATTCTCACTGTTGTGAGGGTACGGTACAAATGCGACTGCAATATTATTCTACGTGTAATGTAAAGATACACGGCCGAAAAAACCGCAGTATAACTGTACCCGTAGTAGGGGGCCTTACCAGGAAACAAGAAAGCTTCATGTTTTGCTGTGCAATAGAAAAAAATTAACCCACAGTTGAAATTGAAAACAGGAATTACACAGTTTTTAACATTCGTTGTTAGGTATATAATTTACTGCTGAAGGATTTATTTCCAGCAGTCAAAGAAAATGCGAACTAAAGTTTAATGTTTCAGTAAAATCAAATAATTATTGTTTTTTAACCGACTTCAAAACAAGGAAGGTAATCAATTCGGTGAATATGTTTTTTTCCTGACTGCGCAGAAGGAGCGTATTATTTATCATGTATGTACGTATGTGTGTATGTTCCTGTGTGCGTTAAAGCAGCCTAAACAGCTCGATGGATTTTGGTAAATGACATCTAATTTTTAGGCATAATTAAGTTTCACAATTTCCACTGTTGAATTTGGCTACAAGATAATTTCTTCGAAATCGCATCTATTATTTCAGTAACTAAAACTAAGTCACAATTGTTTGCAAAGCTTTGACGGATGTATACCTACTCAAGGATATATTGGATACATTGGATTCATCACTGTTCGAGTGTCGACATAAAAAATCCAATATGGCGAATGTAAGCCAGCATTATATACAATCAAAAACTATTAAAACAAAATGGATTTTAATACTTGAGGTGTCACTGGAATATTTTCTATCTATAGAAACTTAATAGATTTTGATAAATTTAATGAAATGTAATTACATTCTTTAAAACTACAATAGTGACACAAATTAATGTCACTCCTTATTAAAAAAATATATTATTAAAAGAAAACCAAGCCAAGAGGGTTGGCTTATCAGACTGATAATAGTACATTGTGGTACAAGTGCGTAAAGTTGGTGATTACCGCTGAGGCGTCATTGCGTCACGTTTTTCAACACATTTGTGAATAAAATAATACTAAAAATTACTGTAATTTCAACTAAACTAAGAACCTTATAATATTAGTGTGCCTAAACCAAACTAGATGTCGCTAGTAAATCTAGGCAAATCCTAGATCGAGCTGACGTAAACACATGGCTCGGAATGAATGAGCACAACAGTACTGTATCATTGTGAATGCAATATACTTACTTATACCTTGATATTTGTTTGTTCATTATTTATCAATCATTATCTTTAATTGCGGTGAAATTAGAGCCAATGTGTTTATAAGCAAATGTGTTGAAAAGTATATAACACTAATATAATAAATCCGAAAGTAGACTCTGTCCTGTTCATCTGTCTGTTTGTAACGTTTTCACGACTAAATGACTGAACCGATTTTGATTAAATTTGTTTCAGAGATAGCCTATGCCCTGAGGAAGGACATAAGCTATTTTTTTATCTGCGTACCGCGGCCAGCCTAATACCTAATATAAAAAGTGTCCTTCCCACATGTACAAAAATATCTGCTAAGTACCTACTTGGATTCCGTGTTTTAAATTAATTTTTTCAATGATTCCCAGGAAGTAGAGCTGAAAATACATTATTGTTATAACAAAATGGCAATTTCGTTGGGTTTATATAAGTAAAATAAGAGGAGTCGAACGAAATAATCGTTGCTATATTCGAAAGATGAAAAAAAATTCGTTGTGCGATTGAAGTATGAGTGGGTGTGCGTGTGAATGTTTTACCCGTAGCGAATCCTTAATCTATGGCTATCTACTAAATATAATAATGATATCACCCCATTTGTCTATGACACGAGGGCCTCTCATTCCCATACAAATGCAAGCGTGTCAGCACAATTTTACACGAATTTGTACCATAAATCTGAGAGACTGTCAACTTACGTCACCGCCTGAGCAAAATCGCAAAGTTGATGTTCTCAACTCTGTCTACCAAATTAATTGCGACACTGACTCTGGTATCTTTAGTTGAAAATATTATGTTTTCTTAACCTTACACTGACATCAGATTGAAATCAATTTCGGTGGATTTAACCATCGAAATTAAACACAAATGTTATTATTTTTAGGGTTCCGTACCTCATTTGGAAAAACGGAACCCTTATAGGATCACTTTATTGTCCGTCTGCCAAGACCCTTTTTCTCTATGAGCTTATGGTGCCGTATAAAAATCAAAGCTCTAGCTTAATGCATGAAAAAGATATGGCAATGAATGTATAATTTTTGTATGGAAATGGCTAAAATGAAAAACCTCTATGGTACTTCCAGTTACCTCACAACTTGACTTTGACTTTGCTAGGAGCTTTTGTAACACAATTAAAGGGAAAAGTCTGAAATTGAGGGATTTCGAAGTTTTTTAGGAAACAAAGTTATATTTGCGGTCAATGCCATACAATGACTACGTGAGCGACCGCAAATATTAGTTTGTCTATTCCTACACTTAGAATTTTTATTTTCTGACCATGACCACTGTTGTAAGACCGGCATTCGAACCCACGACCAATGGTACGGAACCCTCAGGGTGCGAGTTCTCGCACTTGACCGTCTTTATTTAATTTCTTCTTTGATGACTCAAACAAAAATCTGGATACAATCTATGTACCATCACCAAAATATCTGCCTTGCCAATTTTGAAACTGTTTCGCTTGCACACGGCTAAGTAGTTTTTGGTGATAGTACACACTTCGCATTAGCCCCCTTGATTTCAAAAAGCATCCTTATTTCTTTGAAACAGAATATAAATTGCTGTAATTGATTAATGTCAGCTAAGAGAAAGTAGGCACGCGTACGCAATTCCGTCCACCGCTTCCGCTACATTTAGAAGCTCATTAATCTCTTCAGAGTCCAAACATTATGCTTGCCAGTTGCAAGTTGTGTTTGTCATTTGTAACAAAAAAATCGATACAATTTTTTTTTTATACAACTGAGTTAGCAAACAAGCATACGGCCCACCTGTTGGTAAGCGGGTACCGTAGCCTATGAGCGCTTGCAATACCAGAGGCATCACGCACGCGTTGCCGACCCCGAACCCCCCTCCCCCTAAAGAGCTCTGGCAACCTACTCACCGCAGGAACACAACACTATTTGAAACAAATAATGTTATTTGGCTGCGATCTTCTTTAAGGCGGATTTGGTATAAATTCGTACTATAAGTACTTATCGCTTGCTTGCTTGTCTTGTCACTGATTCTTTCTTGGTCGTTCTGTGTAGGTAATTTGTTAATATTCTTTTAGAATAGGAACCATCACCTGGTTTGAAACACAGACTCGATGAAATTACTACGATATTATTTGGAGCTCCAACTTAGAGTGCGTGATATTCACTACAAATTCTACGTAGTTAGTAGGTAAGTAAACTTCAACGTGTGGCCCTCTATAATTATATTCCGGTTTCAAGTAATAGTTACCTTATGTTTCTTTAGGATAGGTGGACTTATTATTCTCTACACCACAGGGTTCATGTTTCCATGGCTTAGCACGCCTCTATTGTTCGGTTTAATATTATTCGGTTTCGTACGTGAATACAAAGCGTAAGTTTATGTTATGATTGGGTGCGTAGTGTTAAATGTATGAGTAGGTTCAGTTATTCTGTACAAGGTGATGCACAATATGTATACTCTCCTGAAAGGGGCTTATACAATCAACAAAATGAAATGACATTGGTGAAAAAAATAAATAAAAATAAACGGATTTTATTTGCAAACTTTTTTAACTTTTACTGGCCTCATAGCTCAGTTGTTAGAAACTCTGCCTTCCGCGCGGTCGCGGTCGCGGGTTCGATTCCCGCACTGGACAAACATTTGTGACTAACACAAATGTTTGTTCTGTGTCTGGGTGTTAAATATATATCTATTATGTATATCAGTCTCTGGTACCCATAGTACAGGCTATGCCTAGTTTGGGATCAGTTGACTGTGTGTGATATGTCCGGAAAAAAAAAAAAAAAAAACTTAGCTGTTTTGGTCTAACGCAGAACAAATTCGACATCAAGATTACTACCCAGCTGAATAATTGAGTCTGAACTAATTTTTGTATAGTGTTTTTTCAGTGAAATAGTAGATTGTATCATAAGGAAGCAAAATAATATTTTTAAGGCTGTTGATGTGATGTTTAAGGCTTTCTACAACGTTCCATATCATGACCATATCCGTATCGGCGCATGCAAAAAAATCTTTGCATGAATTATATGAAACAACGCCCACTAGACTGTTCGGTCACCGACCAACACCGTAGCATGCTATAACCGTGCCATGACCGGACCAACAGCGAATTCACGACGACAATATAATGATATTATGTTCTAGTGGGCGTCAGTCTTGTTTTTTTCGTGCCTGCTACGTTCATAGCACCGACATAGTATAGTAGTAGGCCTCTACCCACTACCCCGTACTAAGTTGGTGGATTCAGAAGGCTCAAGACCGTTTGTCGTGGCATCCTTTGTGGGAAGCTATAGATGGCTATAGATGATGATAATGTTGACCCATTCCCACACATCCAAAAGTTATCACCTTAATAATATATCTTTTCGGCAGCCATCACGTTGCCTGGCAACAGCTGATCGATATCTAACAGCTGGCCATTCGGACCCAAGCCTTCTTGAAATAAGGCACTGACAAATAGCTTTTCAATGTCATTAGGACTAAAGTCGATTAACTCGATTGCTGTGACTGCGCCCACGGATCAAATAGTTGCTTTGAAAGTTATTGAAATGACAACAATGCTATAAATTAAAAACTTATATCATCAGTCAACATTTAATAGTGTTTTATCTTGTAGTCTAATAGTTTGTTTTGGGAACGATTACTTCAATTATTTTGATGACCGTGTTGGTCTGGTGGGAGGTACCTCAACTTTCGATCATTATACCAGTGGTGCAATTGTCTAAGCGTAATGGCAATGAAGATCGTAACTTTGAGGGTAATTTTAACAATCTCAGCAACATTCAAAACGTTCCAAACTTGACAAGGGAAATCGTCAAGACCATAGCTTCTTCCTATTCATGTTTGAAAAACTTCAGATGTAGCTAAAATTGATAAAATCATAAAAAAATGCGATCTTCATTACCATTTTGCTTACACAATAGCCTGGCAGGTCATGGATTCGAATCCCAGTCTAGAATCAATAAATTTTTCGTGTTCATAACGGCGAACGAAATCATGGTGAGGAAACTCATAATCGGCTTAATCGGCTCCGTACGTATTGATCATGTCTTTTTCGACACCCTCACGTTTCCACTAAAAAGTGCTTACACGTAAAATGACAAAACGCCAGTCATAGTAAGGTATAGTAAGGCCGTCATTACTAATGAAAATGTATTTTGTATTCGTTTTCCAATATCCAAGCTTAGAAGAAGCTTTCTTCTAAGCTTAGTTATTGGATGCATGTCAAAGAGATAGAGGTCTTAATTGCAAAATTACTACAAGGCTGCTAAAGCGTCTGCGTGTAACAACATGCAGAGAATGTTAGCTATTTTTTTTTAAACAACTGGTGTGGCAAACAAGCATACGACCCACCTGTTGGTAAGCGGTTAACGTAGCCTAGAGCGCTTGCAATACCAGAGGCATCACGCACGCGTTGCCGACCCCGAACCCCATCCATCCCTAAAGAGCTCTGGCAACTTAAGTCACCGCAGGAACACAACACTATTTGAAACAAATAATGTTATTTGGCTGCGATCATCTGTAGTCAAATCAAATGTCTATATTAGTATAGTATTATGTTATCTGTGCCTATATCAAACAAGGTCGCAGGCGTGCTAATGTTGTCAATCAGTAAATTCTAAAACTATGTAGAAATTCTTATTACAATATTGCCGATTATTTAGATTAGATAAAAAGACTTGGGACTGAATATATAACTTTTTTATCAATAATGTTGAAAAGGATCTAGCCGCGTTTTCGCCTTAAGTCGCGAAGAACAGGCTTAAATAAAAAAAATACTTTGTATTTTGACTTGCTTTGATGCTAGGTATAGCCATTATTGCAGCTACTTCTGCCTGCTTAAAAATAAGCTGCATAATAGATCTAAGCAAGAAGTACAATTTATATTAATATTTTCTACTAAGACAAGACATATGTTGGCAAAAGTAGGCAGAAAACTAAATTCGCAAACTTTACATGTACTCGTAGGTACAATGTGTAACAATCACATTCTAATTTTAACAAAACTATACGTAGTGTAGCTTTGTTTTCCAAATTGTTTTCCTTGAGAACTTGTTCTAGAATGTAGAACGATCTTACTAGTTAAGTATTTTAGTTCAACGGAATGTGTTACGTGACAGCATTCTCACAACAGTTTGCTGTCTCGAACTTTAGCTGCTTGAAGACAAGTGTCATTAGAACGCAGAGCTGTACTATAGTTGCATAGAGTTCTTGCAGAAAATTCGTCTTAGCTTTTGTTCTTTGGACCGGGAGTCCCTGTTAATTATCCACTGGTGCAGCTGGGATACATTCCTGCATGTTGTGTAATCCTTCACCATCATCGATCGAACCGTTCGTTGTTCCGATCTCCATGGAATTTAATAGGTCAACAAGTTGGTTCTATCAAATTTGGTTGTAAAAATAAGAGTTAAATCGGCCAAGGGGTTGCTAAGATATAGTATTTCAAAAGGGAATTACCAATATAACGTGAGATCCCATTTGGTAAAGTTTCAATGATTTTGTAGTTTAGGTAAGAATTTTTATTTGTTAAAACATAGTAATGGTACAATAAATCAAGTCAAAGTTTATCCTATCTGTGCATCATCGATCATCGAAGCATCAACATTTACAGGGCATCGCGAGATCTCAGTTCAGGGCGAACCACTTATAAAATAGGTAACGCCATAATTATAACGTCAATAGGCAAAAACAGCCGTGGTGGCCCCGACTGAAGAATAGGCCCCTCCATTTCTACCCGCGGATGTCGTAAGATAATATATAAAAGTAGTATAAGTTTATCTGAGCTCGCCAACCAGCATGCCCAGCGTGGCGGGTATGGGCAAACCCCCCCCCCCCCCTAATGATTGTTTCTGGTAATCTATGGTAGAGGCTTATGTTCAGCATTGGACGTTCTACGGCTGAAATAATGATGATGATGAGGCAAAACCAAAATAGGTGCTTACTATAAATACCCTTAAATAACCGCAAAATGTAATTTTGTCACTTCATACACTTGGATCAAATAAACTCTCTACTACTATTATATTATTATCTCGATTTTCCGACCCCGTATTAGTGTGTAATAGAAGCCTGAGGGTGTAACTACTGGCACTTGATGTCTTTTTGTTTGTTCCAGGCGTTGTCACAACACGTGCTTCACAGAGTCGACGGGGAGAAGGCGGGCGGTGCGATGTCGGCTTACAGCACGATACAATTTACCGTGCAAAAACATCACTTTGTTAGAGGGAAAATAAAGGTAATACTGGCATCGGCAGCCACGTAATTTTGTTAGACGAGCCTCTTTGAGGTACGCACTCTGGTTCTCGGTAGTATAATATACTTTACAGGCCTTGTGATTATTTCGACAGAGGCAAGATTTTGTTTTGGTTCATGATTCCTAAATTCTACCATTTCAATGTTCAGAATTTATCCGCGAAGCATTAAAGGTAAAAATAAACCAGAATATAATAGGTACACGCTAAAGCAATACCACGGAGTCGTTAATAAGTGAACAAATCTTTCAGTTTAATCGTTTATCAAAGAAATAATAGTCAGTTAGCAAGTAATTGTTCTTAAAGGAATTATTTCTTTTATTTCTAAACTGATTTTTTAAACAACAGTCATAAGGCCTTTTCAAGACTACCTACTCTACGTCTCGTCGTTCGTTAACTTTTCTACTTAATGAAAGTGATAGACATAATGAATTACATGACTCGTAAATAATGGAATGAATGTCTTTTTGTCGCAGATTCGATGTACAGCGCATATCTACTCTATATACCTGCAAAGCCTGGAGAAGAGTGCGGAAGAGGAGAGGATACGCACCACTCCCATCAGCCTCCCAGAGATTAGAGAATCTTTAGTTTACTCTGTACACCACCTGGCAGAAACGAGTAAGTTACTTTGTATTATACCTTATTCAGGCTATCATAACCAGGCTAGGTAGGGGAGGATGGGACAAGAAGGAGTAATTAAGGTTCGATGATCTTTATTAATTGTTTTTTTTTTTTTGCCAAAAAAGTAACATTTGCTAGTTAAACATATTTAACGATTAACATAAATGTCATTTCTCCCAATTTGCCCCATAGGTGCGCTATGATAGGGGAGAGATGGGGTTCGGTAGAGCTTTTTATAATATTTAATAGGTAGAATATTTTGTCTTTTAAATGGTACATAATCATGGAACCGCTAACTGATAAGCTAATGATCTTTATTTGTTCGTCGTTAGTCCAAATAATCTTAGCTATCGATCCATAACATAGTACATAATTTCTGATTCTTCTTCTTAAAAAAACTTTAATTTTTCCCAGGGATTCAGTGATAGCACGAGCCAAACCAAATTAACTTTTCTTTCCGAAATGGTTTGAGGAACTCCAAAAGTTTTTTCTGCAAAATAAGAACCCATCCTGTTTTTAAGTCGCTCAGACTGGATTCTTTATTTGCCCTTTCGACAACCTACCCGTCTGTTTTGCGAAAGTATTTCCATACCTTACTGCAGAAAGAAAATATAAATTTTGACAATATTTAACTAAGAAAACAGGGCAATATTTGTTAATTAAAGTGTACCCCATCTTACCTTCGCAGGGTATATGCAGATTCTTTTTGACAATTGTTGTTTTTATAGGAACTAAAACTCAATACTATAGTAATAAACTGGCATTGTTTACCTAAGTGGTGAGAAAATTTTTTTACTCTGTGTCTGGCGAAACCAGGAAGTTTTATGCCCGTTGCATGCTTGCCACTTGCACAAAAGAACATCTTTTTCGTCACGATAAAGCCAAACAACAAAAAGTAAATACAACCTACCGCAAGGCGAGTTCTACATAACGTTAATATTTATGAACGAACCCTCGCTATGTAGCAGTTCAGTTTTATACTTATACTAAGTACATGTTGCACGCCTGCAAAAGCTGTAACAGTTTTGGGCGATTACTTAGCCTTCTCCGCAACAATATTGCTCCGTAGAGTCAGGGTAAAGGAGCAGGCTTGGTTTCATATGCGGTCATCAGTGAACGGCCGCCACCTAAGACGCTTTGTGCTCGGTGGTTTGCTACAATAGTCAACATTGTTCATTCAGTTTTTTTAGCGAAATCCGTTTAGTCTGTTTAATTATCACATCAGAAAATAATTTTGGATCCATAACATAATTTACCAAGTTTACTTAACTGCACTAAAAAAACTTTTTTCGCCAGCGTAGTCTCAGGCATTTTTTATACACATTAATAAAACTGTGGAGACTTAGTAGCAAAGTATAATAAAAAACGTAGTTAATTGATAATTTTGATAAAGCATTTCATTTTTATATTATTTCACTCACTTTTAGTTCATCATCATCATCATTTCAGCCGTACGACGTCCACTGCTGAACATGGCCTCCCCCACAGACAGAGCGAATTCCTTATCATGTGGGGGGATTTGCCCATACTCACCACGCTGGGCATGCGGGTTGGCGAGCGCAGTTAAAGCAATCGTTGTTAAAATGAGGGACGCTGCTGCCCATCCCCTAGCTTTTTTCCCTTAGTCGCCTCTTACGACATCCGCGGACAGGTAGATATGGAGGGGCCTATTCTTCAGCCGGGGCCACCACGGCCCAACACTTTTAGTTGCCCGAGTGATATTCTGTCGCTTTCTGATTTACCTGAACTATTATAAGTTAGACAGTGATAGAATTTGGGTCTTGCCACCCTCTTAAGATGACGGCCGTTAGCTGGCAGCCGTTTGTCGATGGAACCGTGTGCCTATAGGAAACCATACCTTAACTAACTGTATACAACGGGAACCGAAGCTAACCGTAAGGCCAAGTACTAGCTCCATTGCAACATAGGTAATATTGCAAACGCGTAAGAATCATAATGTTGCTCTACGCAATACCTACTCGAAATAACGCTGAATAATATACTTAATTTGCTGCCGTGTTTTTTGTATAACATCAAAACAACAAGGATGGCTATGATTTTAGCGCTGTGAAATTTAGTTAGTTTAGAAAGGTGTAACAGCAGAATCAACTCCAGTGTATACATATTTATAAATGCAAAAGTCTGAGTATGTTTGGATATTTGTAATTCAATCACGCCGTTATAGCTAAACCGATTTAGATGAAACATGGAACAGATAGAGTTCGTGACATATAGTTTAATATATTATATTATAATAATAGTTTCCGCTCGTAGCTTTTGTGGTATACATACAATATCTTTGTGTAGGTGAAAAAAAACTACAAGTACCTACGGATATAAATGGTCCTACTAGTTCCGATTAAACATCAAGATGAAAAAAAAAACATACCTAACTTATTGATTATGGAACCCTCGGCGAGTATGAGAATCAAAATATACGCGAAATAGATAAAAATGTTTCACGCCGTTGAATATCCGTTGACTGACCGCGGACGTTTTATAACTTGGCATGTGATTGAGTAGGTGGGATAAAAATTTAATGAGACCATTTCGGGATCATTTGCAAAGATAAAACCATTCGCGCTGTAATGAAGTCCATAAAGTCAGCTTTCCTGAGATAGAACATATAAAAACTTTAAATCTTTCCATGCATGAAAATGCTTTCTCGTGTTTCTAAGGTTATCCACTTACCGATTTAAAATATGCTCTTTGAGAGCGCGTTTATTCATATTTAGATACGATAACGTATCGAGACGTAGACGATATAACTTCATATAAAACAAGGGACTATGCGCAAGGTATGGCAAACTGTGCCAGACCAAGAGCTCTCAAAGGGAATTCTTGTTGCGGTTTCAAGGGTTCTACAGTTTTAGGGATAAAAACAAACTACATCACAATATAAAACCCCATATTTCACCCAGGAAATAATAGGTATGCCTATATTTTGTCCTTGAAGCGAAACAGCTATGCCAGCAACACCACTCGTATTTATTAAATAAATTGTAGGTACCTCGTATACATATTCGAGGTGATTCATAATATGTATGCTATCCCAAAAGGGGAATTATTCTACACCCGATTGGTAATAAAGTTTTTTGTACGACTTCTGTAAATTCAACATTTTACATTGAAAAAAATATCGATTAATGTTGCTGTTTTCTGGTCAAATCAGTTCAATTTCCACTGTTTTAGTCAGTTATATTTATGCTGAAATTCTCGTGCATTTAATTATAATTTATTAAGATCATACAACAAGACAGCTAATTTAAAAAAGTTGAAGAAAAAAACTTGAAAAAAGAGACGTTTCATCAATATATGGAGCCTGGGCCTGCACTGTGTACACTACTCTAAAATATGGCTAAGCAATAAAGTAAACGTATTTAATTGGTTATTTTATTTAAATTGACTTCGTTCTAAGGTACATTAAGATTTTTTTCGACAAAGAGAGCAACACACAGCGCTACAAAAATATGGCGGATTGACGTGCGTGAAATGTCATTTTGACAACCTACATTTATCTGACAAAACAAAAACAATACATGACATGAAAAATATGTCAATGTCATGTCAAACGCCAATTATAAACCAACATGGCGGCCTTCAAATAGTGTTCACATAGTAAAAAACTTACCAGAAGAACTATTCTTGTACGATCGCATTTGTCTTCAACTTAATGAAATTGTATTTTTCTTGTAATCTCCTATTTTTTCCTAATTTTTCTATGTAGTGTACATGGACCAGGCCCAGAATGAAATGTCTCCTTTATTTTTATTATTTCTAGTATTCTTTTTTTTTAATAGAATAATCCCTCTTCGGAATAGAATACCATATTATGAATCATCCTGTATTGATATTACTTACAAGCTATTCCCACGCAGATTCACTAGCGTCGAGTCATAGGTACGACGCAGTTATTATTTGTTATTCAAAATATTTTTTCATAGTTTTTAATATGCAAATAGCTTAAAAAAAAATTACATACAACCTTCGTACCCCTTTTTCCCCCCTACCTCTCCCCACATAGCGTGATGTAACCTTACAAATTTTTAAAAGATCCGTTCATTCGTTTCTGAGATTAGCCCGAAAAAATAAACAGAAAGATGGACTACCGATCCAAAAAAACAACTTGCTATTAAGAAAAACAGTACTATGTTCTGGATTTTGGTATTTAGATATAGATCATCAATGAACACGTCTTTGAGTGAATAACGAAAAAAAAATTATTGATATCGTTATTTTTGTAAAAAAAAATACTTCGAAATGTTTTAAGTGAAATGATCTGAGTCGTTCTATAATCCATTTATGTCCCAGACGGCCGTAACTATAAACCCTTAAAAGAAAAATAAAGTAATTAAAACAACCGTCCTATAATGTGAAGAGGCAAGTAAAGCCTACTTAAATGTTCAGAATTGAACAGAACTGAAAATTGCAAATATCAATAGTAAAATTTCTGTTTCAGATGGCAGCTCAAATCGAGGGTTCACTGGCACTACACTCTCACTCATCTTGCTTACTTTACCGACTATACTCGGGTAATTTACTGTTTATGTTATTATGAGCCCGTAACTAGGTCATAACACGTAAAACAGCATAAGTCTAGTTATCGAATCTACTGCGAATGAATTTTGGTCCGGACTACCGCCGTGTTCATGCATAGAATTTTGCCCTTACAAAATGCTGATTTTGTATGGAAAGGCCGCCGCACGCAGTATCGCGGTTGTCATGACAACCGCACCATCACGTATTCTTACGGACGCGGCTGGCTACGCAATGCGACGCAATGCTTATCACGGAGAACCTTGTGACGCAAAGAATAATAACCATGAATGTATGGACTCCCGCACCATGTTGAAAACAGGCTCTTTACGAAACTTGTACAAACATAGAAAAATCAGTATCAATTTTATGTCAATATTTTTTTTTAATAAAAATAATAGTTCAAGCCGTAATCCAGGAAGAAGTACTCGTATTGTGCACGTTTCCAATATTTTGAAGCAAACAATATTCTGTAATTTTGTGATTCGTATATTCCAAATTGGGATTTCGGATATATAAAAAAAGGTAATATCCATCGCGTTTTGGTTTTAATGCGCGAGACTATCGTAACTGAGTCAAAGTCAAAGGGCATTTATTTCAATAAAATCACTAGGATCACTTTGAAACGTCTTAGAAACTAGGTGAAGCTATGCCTGTTCCTCACAACCAAGCCTAGAAGAATCAGGCAACAAACACAGCTTGGTGCCTATCATTTTTTTCATGGGGAGTAGGGGCATGATCCTTTAGAAGAACGTTAATTTCACCACACATACTCGTAGATTAGTTAGGCGGTAGATTCACAGTAATTTCGATAACTCTAGAAACTATTGCTAAAGGAATTGGTTGACGGCGCTTTTTGAAAACAATTCTCAGATCATTTACCTAAAGATATGTTGCAACTAACGATACCCACGCCACGGATTGGTATTTTATCTCATTATTATGAGAGCTAATGCTTTTGAAACAATTTTTTATCGTCGTTTAAGAAGCGCCGATAGCCTAATTCCTGCGTGAATACGATCTTAGATAGTTAAATTTTGTATAAAATACTTGTAAAATCTGTATATATTGCTGTGTTCAAAAAACGTATGAAACCTGTTTGCATGACTGAAACTATTCTCTGTATTTTCTTTGTTTTATTTTGTAGTTGTGCCAACCCGAATTTATGTATATTTCATTAAATGGAATACACGATGTTCTATTTATTTTTCCGACTAACTCCTTGATGCGATAGGATTCTAGCAGACAGCTTAAAAGTTTATTTTCTACCGTATTGACATTGTTAGTGTTGCCAAACTAGCGATATTATCACTATCAATAAATTGATTAATCGATCAATTAATTGATCTTGAAAATTTGTTCAATAGTTCGCTAATTTATCGATACTATCGAAAGCATGATATGCGGCATTACTATCGACTTTGTCATTAATAAGCCTTAAGGCCTAGGCATAAATAAGCCCTTTAGAAGGTATTGGGATCTAACAAAATTATGGCTTAGGAAGCGTGGTTCAGTAATTTTGGGGTCAGGTTGGGCACCTTTGCAAAGATTTGGTACAAAGGCGGCATACCTACGCAATTTCGGCTAACAAAGGACTCGCAGTATGGCTGGAGTACCTAGAGGCATGTTGTGTCAAGCGATATTTAGGCCCAAATCTATCAGAAAATAATCCAAACTAATATTATAAATGCGGAAGTAACACTGTTTGTTTGTTTGTTGGTTTAGTACCTTTTCAAGACGAAACAGCTTAATGGTTCATCAAAAAACTTAGCAAGGAAATACATTATATCCTGAGGAAGGACACAGGCTCTCAAACAATAATCTTGAAGTTGATGAAATAGGGGTTAAAAGTTTGTATGGGCAATCGATTCAGAACCATCGCAGACAGACACTCGCCCGCTACGCCAACGAGGTAACAAATCTATCAGAAAATCATGACTATTGGACATGATTCTAATGATTTACGTAGGTACACAATACATTTATTTTATCAAGGGAGGCATATGTCCAGCAGTGGACTTCTACAATGATGATGATGATGAAAGTAAAAATAAATAAATAAAAAGCAAAATAAAAATAATTTCTCAAAAAGATATCTCTACTGATAAGCCTAATCACGGAATCGTAGGCTTTTACATTTTTGTTATAGAGATATGTATATTTTGTTCTTCTTCACAGCCAAGTAAAACAAAATAAAACTGTAGTACTATGGAGCAAGTTTTCACACAGCTGAAACCTTTTCCGATATTGTTTGAGAATCACTGCCAGTTTATAGGAAGGATGAATGTTTTTATGGGAACAATGCGACTATGCGCAAACCCACTAGTTTTCCCGACGTTTTTATGGCATGTATCGAAGGAGTTGAAAGAGTCAGTCTGCGCGTAGATACAGAACAAACTATTTTATATTTATCCGAGGAAAATACTTTTACGAAGGTTAGTAGAGTCCTGGTTTTTGCTGCAAGTATTTTTTTGCTATTTTGCAATTCAATTCGAATTGAAATAGCATACAATCCTGGATCTGTAATAGCTGAGAGAGGCGATTCCGGGACCTATGTTTTTACCTCTAAAATTCGGTGATAGACAAGAAAACATCGTGAGGAAACCTGCGACCTGGTCATTGACCTAATACAGGATGACCAAGAACAAATCAGTGACACCACAAGCAACCATCGCCTTTCTACTACCTACTAGGTTCTGACAAATTCTTTATTGTTTTTCTTGACATTTATTTCGAAAATAATTTGGTAGCTAATAATACTGTAGCTAAATAAATGATGCAAACTCAAGGTTGTTTTAAACCTAGTGACTTCTAGTTTTAAAATCCTTCTTATTTTGTTAGAAAGACAAATCATAATAATTATTATGCCGAAAACATTCTTATGTGACCATCGATACGCCTCTCTTAGAAATACTGACAAGTCCAGGAACAACTTACGAAATAATCATGTCAAGTGCATGTAACGATCAATCCATACAAATGCTCGCTGGCTAACCTGGTTCCGGCGCTTGTAACTTGGGTCGTAGGCATAGGCGTTAGCGCACGGTCAAACTTCAAACTTCAGTCTGATGAGGCACGCAAAATCGGTTCGGTCGCATCCGATTTTGCATGACTCATCGGGTAACAGTTTTGCATTGTTCTCGTAAAACTTCTATCAATATTTCTCGGATCAAATAAAAGCCAACAAATGTAGAGAAAATTCGAGACGATTCACACCTATTACGCCTGTGATGATTCGTTTTTATTTTTATACGTAGTTATTTTAAAACACAGTGAATAAAACATTCTTCTCTCACAACAAATGAATGAGAGAAATGGGACGTTTTAATCAGTGCCTAAAAATTTAGAGTTTGTGAGCCATTAAACTCTAATTGCACCCCAGGCACTTGCGTATCTAAGGTCGTCGTCTACCGAAGGGCATTAGACTTTTTCCTGAAAACTGTTTTACACCTGAATAAAATTTCTGACCATAAACTGACAAAAACCTTTATAAAGTTATTGTATTGTATAAGATATTTTTTACAAAAACTAAAAACCGACTTCAAATTCCTAAATATTTACAAGATTAATATCAACTTCTTGTTTTGTTATCAACCTCTTTGCGTTTTGCTTACCTACTGAGGATGACATTGGCCACGTACACTTTCGAAAAAAAACCAAAAGTAACTATGACATCCATTCATCATCAATAATAACTCTTACGGTACAGTCAGTCAGACTGACAATCAAACGTAGTGCTTTTATTCTCTTTGAAAATCAACGCAGAGCCTACTAAGATTATGAAATTTGCAGGGTAGCTTCCTGTTGTAATGTATGGGTGCACAGAAAGAAATTCCCGACACACAACCCCTAAGTTTAATGTTTATGTAAAACTAGCAGCAACGAAACGAAGTCGCGGGGATAACCATACCGTCCAACCACCACCGTCGACAAAAAAAAATTTCGGCAAGTGGTGATTTCAAGAGAAGATGACGTTTTTTTAAGTTTTACGGGATAAGTAGCAATCCCTCAAGAATTAAATTAATATGGGACCAACCCGGGATCATACTCTATACACCAGCGAAAGAATTATCAAAATCGGTTTAGTATTTGCGGAGATATAGAGTAACATACACGCCAAAAAAAAAAAAAAAACAGCCGACTTGAGAACCTCCTCCTTTTTGAAGTCGGTTAAAAATACATTGCAGTCTTAGTGAGCGTGATTTTAGTTAATCAAACTATGAGCTTTTTGCACGGGATATTGGCCTGACGGGTGAGTCTACACACTAAAGGAATTTTACAAATTGAAATATTTATAGCAACTAAATCTCACAACGAAACGTAAGCGTTTCCACGGCAATGGCATAATGTTGTTCAATTTACTTACACGTATTTTCGCAATTTTTGGTTTTTATTTATATCATGGACCTAAGATTTATTTCGTTTTAAATCTGTTTTTGTGAAAATGGTTTCTAAACTGATCCGCATAAACTCATAAGCTCATTTAAAATTCAAGCTAACAATGTTTGAAAATATCTTATGTAGAGTTTTTCTCTTAGCACTAATTGTCTTCACAATAAACCTCATGACAAGGTACATTTGTTGAAACACTTTGACTAAATATTCTATGATCTTCAGTTTTATCATCCAACAGAGAGTCTTTAGATTACTTTTATTTTATAGCAGAACTTGCGGGTCCCAAAGCAATCTTCCGGGTGACCCCAAGTGGATCTTTTTCAAACAAGCCTAATAAAAATGAGTTAAGTAGTTTTGTGGCAAATGTCATGAATTAAGAAGTTTTGTTCGTAAAGTTAGCACATTTAAAGTAGGACAGGAAAAAACAAAGAGATTGGTAGCCCATGGAGAGTAAGTAGGCAAAAGTTATTTGTAAAAGGTATTGTTTTAAATATAAATAGTTTATTTAATCTAGTACCTCTATTGAGGGTTTTTATGTTTCTGATGAAACTAGTCCTGAACCCGATCTGCGAATGCTAGATTAGAGAGGATATTTACCACCTACTGATGGAATGTGTCCGGAGCGCATCTATGAGGGATGAGTTAGGAAGGGTCCACAAAGTTAATTGGTTGAAGTGGGCCTGTTTCAGGAGCATGTTAGCGACACCAACCTCGAACGTGTCTAGCATGCTCTACCGGTCCACATCTAGACTGATAGATGATGGAGTCGAAAAGAAGCCTCAATGGACCTGACATGGTCGGGCACACCGACAAAAGCTCCAAAAAAATAGATTAATATAAAATTATAATACCTGTTTGAAGGTAAACATCAAATTGTCTCCTATATGCACGCTCTCTGAGTTCACAGCTCCTCTCTCTACCTCTTTCCAATGTCGTGTAGTTCTGATCTCTCTCCTTCACCTTCTCAAATCACTGACAAGGAAAGAGTTTGTTTTCTAATTATTTTACTCGCTACTACATTTGATAAGTACTTATACTTTTGTTATTGCATTTCTTAGGGTGCGTCCTCGTTGTCAAATGGGCCGCTCGCACGCAGTTACTACAATAGCCAGCGAGATGCACGCTCACATTTTGTAATGCAATCTATTCATAACAGGCATAATCGCGGCGCATTTAGCAATGTGGTTGCTCCCTAAAGACCTTGTACAGAAAGTGCGAATTCCGAGCAAATTCACGACGCTATACTTGTTCACGCCATTAGCGTCTAGTACCGTGAAAGGCTTCTTGACGAATTCTTGGAAAAGGTCTTACACTTTCGTGAATGGTGAATAGATCCAAATGCCTTGTGCAAGCGAAAAGGGGAACACGTATTATTTTTTAATTCATTACAGAGTAATATTTCAATCGTGACAGCACGACAAGAACTCAAAACTTTGTCCATTTAGTACACCTGTGATAGGATACAACACACCTGTCCATGAAGAATCCACTCACTTTGCCTAATGACAGTTTAAGTGTTTCCAGGACTTTGTCCATAATTCCCATGTCTTGGCCTTAACTGATTCCACGAAAGACACATTATCCAAATGTGTTCTTTTGTTTGCGTGGCAATGAAGACGCTCGACTAGATTATTTTCAGTGGCTGGTAAAGGTGTAGGTATAGACTGTAAGGCTGCGTCCACATCTGCAAATTTGCCGCTCTCGCGCAGTTACTGCAGCCACGCCGCGCGCGTGCAGCTCGCAAGTGGTTGCAGGTAACTACGACGCTCCCTTACTATTTTGGGTGTTACAAAACAACAGTAAATCGTTAAAACAAAGATTATTTAATTATTTGCATATCTACTGATATGTTTTTGTAAAAAATGGTTATAATTTCGTTCTGTATTTTCGATTGTTGTTGCAAATACGTTGGAAAATTGTTTTATTTTTCGATTCATGTTGCAGTGCAATTTGGTCAAATATTTCCGGTCATAATGAAGCCATAAAAAGGTTTCCTACTTATTTTATTTAGAAGTGAAATCGTTTACAATCTCTACAATCCAGTAATCAATAAACCAAACAACCAACTAAGGTCAGCCAGAAATGAAATCTCCATTATTATTGGTTGAGATTATGTGCATAAGCAAGATCACTGCGAGTAAACCATCCTAAACCAACATCGAGGTTCATCGAAGGGGGATCGAGCATATTTTACGAGTTATAACTATGTTTATGTTTGTACAGCTATTTCATCATAATATAGATATATCATAAAATAGATTTATAATAATTGTATAGAAGAGTGGAACTCGTTGCCGGCGTCTGTGTTTCCGAATACCTATAATTTGGGTGTCTTCAAGACCAGAGTGAATAGGTTTCTTCTAGGCAAACGTGCTACACTGTAGACCACATCTTACTTAACATCAGGTGAGATTGTGGTCAAACGTTAGCCTATTTCGTATAAAAAAAAAAAAAAAGACCGAATGTACAGTATAAAAGACTTATGAGAATAATGTATTTTGATGTTGATATCTGCAAATTGCAGTCAGTCAAACTAAGCTCCTACAAAAATAAGGTAGGATTGTTTCAGGTTAAAGGCTTCTATCGTAATATGAATTACTTAACTACGTGGTATTAGAACTGCTACTATGTAGGTAGAAAAAATAGTACTTAAGTTTACGGATTAATAATTGAATGTGCTTAGCAAAAGCTTTTGATAAAACAGCCTTTTATGTAATGAGCAAAAAATTAAATAAGCTGAAAAATTAATAAGATTAGATAATTTCAAGACGAGCTTTTCAAAACTGTTAACCGCTAAAGAAATCCGTTGTTCAGCTCCTAACTTTATTTTCATCAGCTGGTTTTTACTTGATTTGCTTATCTAGTTGCTACTAGAACACCAAGCTGGGTAAATAAGCCTAGACATGGCTTTTATTTGTTTATAATACACATTACTGCACAAAATATCATTTTGTACACAAGGAGGATTAATTCCGGGGCGTTTTCTACCAGCCAACCTATAATTTATTATCTATAAATTTTGTATCGATTATAGAACATTCATTCGTTTCAGCCATCAGATCAGTATCACTATGATAGTGTTTTGGTAAAGGAATTTGAAAAGTAATTTTTTTTTTTTAGAAATTGGACAACAATACCTGTGTCAAAATTGGATTGCGGGTTTCGTACACATCGACAAAAAACAAGCTTTTAAATTGAACTAGTACTAGTTCCACAAGAATTCTGTTGTAACAAAATTATAATTCTAAAATTACTTCCCCACTTCACTTTGTAACGTGACCAAGTTTTCCGCATTTATGAACGTCGAGAAAAGTTCTGAGAAAAATGTATTCGTACATTCGGGAGACAAAACTTACCCCAGTAGCGATATATTAAATTAAAGCAATTTATAAGCCGAGTCTCTCCCTGCCCCTGCGAGGTCGTGCAAAACAGGGGGTCCAAACTTTGAACAAGGGCAAGAATTTAGGACTTAGAGCGTTACAATAAAATGTTAAAGTAACGATGGGCTTGAATAGTTGGGGAGGAATTTCATTCTAATACAAGACATTTTGCTCTAATGACCTAAAATATTACCAACAATATTATTTTTAGCATGTTGTTCTGAATAAGTGTTCTTGTGGTCCTCCACAGCATTTTTTATTCATAGATTTGTTTGCGTTTGAATAATAAACTTAGTTAAGGCAATTTATAATAATTGGTTTCTTAAAATAATTTCAAACTTTCCTGATTACTATGAATGTAATTAAAACTCCTAGGTAATCATAGTATGGAACTTTAAAAATATATAATATAAGAGACTATATAATATAATATAATCCTTGATAATATGGAACTATCGACTTGGAGTCTTGCTCTACATATTAAAGAAAAACGTAACGGAATAATCGGTGTACATAAGTACATTAAAAACATAAAGCCACTCTCTTTTTTTGAAGTCAATTAATAAAAACTGATTGCCTAGACCAATTTGTCTATGGACCGACATAAAATCGCCGCTGGGATCCATCTACAGGTGCTTCATTCGGAATCTTTACTATTTAATCTTCATCCACCGATCGATCGAAGCCAAATTGGTGAGTCAAGTTATCATCGTTTACTTAGAACATAATATTGAAGTGTTTGTGGTGTAGCTTGACTATCATCATAATTTCAGCCGTCTGAAGTCAAATGCTGAACATAGGCCTCACCCATCTTGTACTTGCCGACCGATCTTGTACGCCCTGCACCCACCGTTTATTAGGTCGTCTTTCTAGTGGGGCGCCGCCCTACGCTGCTCTTTCCTTTGCGTGGTCTTAACTCTAGAACCTTTCTGCCCAAACGGCAGTCGGTCCTCCGAGTTTTGTGCCCTGCCCACTGCCACTTCAACTTACTAATCCTCTGGGCTACGCCAGTGACTTTAGTTTGTCTACGGATCCTAATTTCTCCTAAATTCTGATTCGATCACGTAGAAATAAATACACAAAGTATTGCCCTCTCCATAGCACGCTGACCGACCCTGAGCTTTCTTATGAGCCCCACATTGTGAACCCACGTGTCTGTAACGTATGTCATCACAGGTATCACACAGGACAACAGTTTGACTAAACAGGATGGTAGTTTGAAAGGAGGCAGTAAGGGAAGAGTTGAGTATAATAGGTACAGTCAGCAAGAAAATTAACAATACTCACTGATCCTCACGGTATTTTTATGATTAATTAATTCTGTCTCGTTAAGGAATAACTATATGAAGTACCAACTTACATTTAACCTACTAGAAAAGTCAGAAATCTCAAACACGATTTTCCATACAAATAAATATTATATAAAAAAAATCTTTAGAATCTAGTAAGATATCGGTCTAAACAGTCGTTAACAGGTGTACTAAAGGCCGAAAAGCTCAATCACATAGAATTATGTAGCTTATAGAAATCAAACGGGTTTTAATCGCTTAACTTTTTAAAAAGCCCTTATTACCCGATCGCGAAAGTTTGAAAAATACTATAAAACATAATTATGGCAGCAATATTATACTACCTACTATTTACTCCTATAAAGTTGTTCCCAATCTTCACTAATGACACGAGACGGTTGTGGAGCACAGCCCAACAAGAGCCAAAATATGAATAGAACCAGAACATGGATCTCAGAGGGATTAAATTAAATCAGTGATAGATTACGGTGACTCAGCGGTTACAATGAAAGCAGATGTTCAGAGAATTGGGAGTCTGTACTTTGTTACTTTGAGTTGCCAACTTATCCACTCCACGCCGCGTATAGCGACATTAAAAAAAGTTAGGCAAGTATGTCTATTTTTGCTGAAAAACGTATTTTTTCGTAACTATATTTTCTAAGTTCACTTATAAACAGGGACAGGGACAGGGAGGATTATTACTCGTCAAGTCGTGATTGTTACCATAGTAGAGATCATATTTATATATAGGGATCGTTATATATTCTGAAATCTCTACTGTTTTTCTGTAGGAAACGACTTTCAAAGAATCATATTTATTTAAGCTGAATGTAGCAAATAAAACCTGTTGAGAGTTGGCAATCTGCGTGACTCACAAGGTGGCGCCGTCTAGACTGGCGTTGTAGATGCTGCGTTGTCACCCCTGAGTTCCACATGGCCCATTTTAATGAGAGCCCTCTCTTTTCGTTTATTTATGAATATTCAGGTATACAGACCCTGTATAGTTTTGGAAGTCATATTATGATGCCCATTTTTATTCCCACGTAGGGTAAATTGGGAAACGTACCTACATTAAATATTCAAGCCTTCCAACATGTACATTGCTACCTACTATATTTTGTAATTTACTTTATTGATTTACGAATAAAGGCAGTGGAACTTTTTGTTACTGATCTGAGTGCCGATCTTGTTGACAATGCTACGGCAGCAATTCATGTTTAATTCAATTCTATATTTATATTTGATCCAGAACAGCCTACGACATGTACTGTGGGTACATGTCGTAGGCTGTTCTAAATCAGATTCATGTGTGGCAGATGAAAAACATAACTTGAAAGAGACCTACCAAATAGTTAACTACAGTTTCGTTTCTATTTACGGTAATATAAAAATTCTGTTCCTATTTACCAAACATGAAAATCGGATCAAGCGACAACCAACAACAGTTCGAAAGTTATCGTCGGACAAATTAAAAGCCGATTCGCTCGAGTTGTTATTTTTCTGAGCGACGGAGCCAGTTTTCAATTGAAGCGACCGAATAAAACGATATAAAATTATGCTTAACAAAATTAAACTGTATTGTTCTCTGACAATAAGTTCGTAAATTATGCAAGATGTTTGTGGATTTATTAATGAACGTAGTAAGTATTCACGCTCCGAGTTAAAGTTCAGATTTTGAGCGATGAAAACAAATTACTTACCTATTCATATTTCTTGTTACCTGGAGGTAAATATTTTTAGCTTTCAGATTTTTCACGACAATGTATGAAATATTCGTAGAGTTTCGAATGAAAATCTGAACATATTTGTTTGGGAATCTGAATTCTGAGATTTGCAGCGGGTATACAGGTTGTAGAAATAAGGAAACCAAATGTGAAGTTATACAATGTCAAGATTTATTGTTATAAAAACAAAGTTAGGTATTAAAGTATCGTAGGCATCTTTTAGATAAATAAGAATTGAGTTTAAGCTGAGACTTTAGATAGGATACAGTCAATTATTTCAATTACTTATAATAAAACCAAATAGGTGTTGGGGACGCCAAAGGGTGAGATCGCACGATCGGTTTTCCTCCACATTATCAGCTAGGAGCTTTATGAAGACCACAAATTAATAGTGAACAGCGCAGGCAAAGGTTTTTAGACCAACCACTTCCAAGACAAATACCAACTGGACCAGTTCACAAAACGTTATGTACTTAAGTCAGCTTATGCTCGCATATATTTTGCACAGCATATATTTTATAATACGAGTGAAGCGAATGTCTGCGGGTGCGTTGTAGGAAAAAATGATGCCGTTCAATCTTATAGTTTCTTCAGAAGACTATTTGGCATATATGACCTGACCTGTCTTTGTAGAGTGCGTTTGATGTTTTCTTATTAAGGTAACTAGCTAAGTAATTATATCGTGGCTCAACTTTGCCTTCACACTTACCCTTGTTTGCAATGTGGTATTAACTAGGTAAACTGTAAATAAATAACGTGCCTGAAACGAACCTTTCAGCTTTAATTAGTTTTTTGTACGAGTCGTTCATCTCAGAACTTTGAGAAGTTAGATGATGTACATAGATACCTACCATACCAACTCATAAATTAATGATATATTATTGATTACAGGCTGTTTTCTCTCGTTTCATTTCATTCATTTAACTGTTTTTGCATAAGATTGTACGAAAGCTAGGCTAGGCTAGGTGGAGCGATGACCACGGACCTGCTGGGGTGTCCCAGTGGGCGGAGAGGTGAACTCCGACGTGGCGCGTCCCCGGGTGGCGGATAGGGAGTTCCGGTGTGCCGACAGCCTCCAAGCGGGGGTTGTCGGCACATTGGCGCGGACCAAACACTGGGGGGGTTTAGGGGGGGTTAGCTTCTCCGCGCGTCCCTTTGACTGAGCAAAGGGCGCAGTGGATGGAGCAGGGATGGGAGCTTGGGGTGGTAGGTCGGATAACCTCCTCGCGGTGCACCCTGGTAACACCATGAAACATTTCTGCAGAGTACTGGAGAAATGTTTCATGGTGGCCAATAATCCGACAAGGTGGGCCTCTCCGCGTCCCCTTTGTTAAGCAAAGGGCACTGCGTGATGAGGCAGGAGGGATTTCCTTATTCTCTTCGCCTCATATGGGTTGGGGTCGGGAGTTTCGGGAAGTAAGTAAGGGAGTGTTCCTGTGTTCCTGTCCGGAGCTAAAGGAAGAAGGGCATTCATTGCCGTGGAGGTGGAGGCGTGGTGGGTGGTACTTACCCTATCCCCCAGCCACGTCGGGGGGCATACGCCAACCCTCCAGCCGGTTTCGCGTTGCCTCTTCAACGACCTCCGTTTTGGCGTTAAGGAGGTACGTCGGGGTTGCGCGAGCCGAAGAAGGCTTGCCTTAATTGGCCGGTCTGAGAAAGGAAAATCTCGAGACAAAACCCGTGAGACAACACGTTAAAACCTGTGGATACCGGGGGACCTCCACAGTAAATACCCTTCCCCGGGTACAGAGGGCACTGCTCGGGGTGACGAAATACTTCCCTCACACTCGTGGGATCAATATGGATAACTTACTTAAAACTAATTATGACGTTGGCGGTTCTGACCGTGAGATGGACGAAGGTGGCGCATCTGCGCGTGAGAGTGCTGAGAAGCAACGAGGCGAAGCTCGCGCTTCCCCCCGTTCGTTACGCAGCAATCGCTTCTCTCTATTGGAGAAAGATTGTGAAGAGGGAAAAAAGGACAGGAGTCCTTTGAGAGAGGAAAGACGGCTTGAAGTCGTAAAGAAAAAACAGCCGCGAAACGCTGGCAAATTAGTTAAAGGCCCTTCTCTGGGCCTTACAGAAAGCGACAAGAGCATCCGAGGGGAAAACTGCATCTCCATAGACGTGGTTCCCAGTTCGGATATAGAGCTGCCGTCGAGTGACACTGAGACTACGGACAGGGTAGGCAGCCGCCGAAAGCGGCCATCTTCCTCGTCCCTCGTGCCTGGGCATTTAGACTCGGACACAGAGAGCGAAGGAATAGCGTCCGCTAAGGTGGGGTCGGCCAGGAGAGGCAAGGGGAAGACCGTCAAAGCTGGTCCTTCCAGGCAGGACTTCCTAAAGACTGCTCAGGCGCCTCTGGAAGACATCCTGAAACGCAGGCAGTATAAGAAGGGGCAGGCCGCTGCCGTCACTAGCCCTGACACTGAGTGTCAGTTCGATTTGGTCGACGTGACTGACATAAGCAGGCTTAATGTCCAAGAGTTGAAGGCACATGCGGGCGAAAAGCTCAATTGTATCTTAGAGGTTGGCAGGAAATCTGGAAACCTCAAAGGAGAGTTCGTGAGCAGGCTCAAGAACTCGACATCAACCCTAAGGGAGGTGCTCGAGGCTCTGGTGAGCAGGAGCGAGTCGGAGGAGACGAGGCGGCTTACAGCAGATAACAGCCGCCTTCGACTCGAGGTCGAGGCCTGCAAGGCGGAGATGAAGGCGCTGCGTCGCGGCTTCACCGAGGCTAAGACGCAAGCTGCTGCCGCTACAAGCGCCGCCGCTGCTGCTGGTACTGAGACGCAGGCACATCCCACCTCTATACGAGGAGCTACTGAGTTAGTGGAGGAACTGAAGCGCTCCTTGACTTCCACATTCGGAGAAATGCTCAATGCACGACTCGCGGTGATCGAGGACCGGCTTCTGCCTGCCCCGACGGTTCGTCCGCCTCTCCGAGCGGATGCAAAAAAGGCGGCGGAAACTGCCAAGTCACACACACCGGCGTCTGAGCCGGCTCGTAATCTCACTTCCAAAGTGAGCAAACGGGCTAGCCAGGCCCCGAAGACTTCTGCTACACCTGTGGCACCGGCTGCGGGCCCCTCAAATTTTACAGGGACCCAAAACGCCAGCGAAGACTCCCCCTCCACCGTCCCTCTGGCGAATACCTGGGCTAAGGTGGTGGGAAAGGGCAAAGGGAAGGGCAAGGGAAAAGGAAAGTCCTCCCAGCCTTCTGCAGCACCCGCAACTGCCCCTGCTTCTCGTGCCTCCACCACCACTAAGTCTAAGCCCAAGCCGGCAGCATCCACTGCAAGGGCGGTGCTGAGATCTCCTAAATCCGCGGCGGTCGTATTGGCTTTGAAGCCTGAAGCCGTGGAGAATGGGGTCACATACAGTGACGTGTTGAAAGTGGCACAGGAGAAGGTCAATATCCAGGAACTGGGTATTGACCAACTCCGTTTCCGCCAAACGGCCACAGGAGCCAGGATGTTGGAGATCCCTGGCTCCCAAAACGATGAGAAGGCGAATAGACTTGCGGAGAAACTTTGCGGGGTCCTGTCCGAGGTGGCGAACATCGCCAGGCCCGTTAAACGTGTGGATTTAAGAATCACGGGCTTGGACGATGCGGCCACTAAGGAGAAAGTGGCGGCAGCAGTTGCCACTGCGGGCAGCTGCGATGCGGGTCTTATAAAGATTGGGGAGATCCGTCGCGGCTCATACGGCGCCGGCTCGACTCTTGTCTCCTGCCCAGTTTCGGCAGCCAAAGTGGTGCTGGCAAAGGGCAGGCTTTTGGTGGGGTGGAGCTCAGTACGAGTGGTGGCGCTAGAAGAACGTCCCTTGCGCTGCTTCAGGTGCATGGGGCTGGGGCACACACGCCCGCAGTGTTCCGAGGCGTCAGCGGACAGAGGGGAACTGTGTTTCCGATGCGGAGGCACAGGTCATCGGGCGTCCAGTTGCAAGAAGGCTGACCCACGCTGTGCAATCTGCGCGGAGTCGGGTAGGCCTTCTGGACATGTAATGGGGGGACGCAAATGTGCTCCCCCGAAGACGAAGCGAAAGGTCACTAGGACCCAGGACGTCCCTGCGACCTCAGAACAGGTTGCTCCCAGAGCTGAACGCCATGCGGCCAGCGAGGAGGCTGTAATGTCGGAATGATGGATCAAGTCCGGCATCACAACCTCCTCCAGACGAATCTTAACCACTGTGCTGGGGCTCAAGACCTGCTTATGCAGACCCTGGTACAGTGGAAAATAGACCTAGCTGTTGCTGCGGAGCCGTACTACGTCCCCCCTCATCCCTGCTGGGCTGGGGACCTGGATGGCTCCGTGGCCATTATAGGACGATCGGGTGACGCCCCCTCCCTCTTTGTAGAAGAGAGAGGTCCGGGGTACGTGGTGGCTAAGTGGGGGGAGTACGCAGTCGTTGGCGTATACTTCTCCCCCAATAAACCCGCTGCGGAGCTGGAGCTCTTCTTGGACCTCCTTGCCGCAGCGGTACGAAGACAGGCACCACGTCAGGTCTTCCTCCTGGGGGACCTAAATGCCAAAGCCCGGGACTGGGGCAACCCCTCCACTGACTCCCGTGGGGAGATTGTCAGGGAGTGGGCGGTTGCCACAGGACTGACCTTGCTTAATAGAGGGTCGGCCCACACATGCGTCCGGCATAATGGAGGGTCTGTGGTTGACGTGTCGTTCGCCACCCCAGCTGTCGCGGCACATGTTCTGGCTTGGAGAGTGTCGGAGGAAGAGACTCTCTCGGACCATAAATATATAAGGTTCGAGATCTCCACCTCCAACAACCAAGGTGGACCTCAACGCGGGGCGCGAGTGGTTTTCCCACGCTGGGCTGTTAGCCGTCTCGATGCCGAACTGGCAAAAGAGGCGGCGTTGGTCCAATCGTGGTTGGCTGCCCCGGCGCACCTGGAAGTGGACGAAGCAGCGGGCCGCTTCCGCAAAATGGTGACGGCCGTGTGCGATGCGGCCATGCCGAGGTCCCGATGCCGCCCCGAACGCTGTGAGGTTTATTGGTGGTGTTCGGAGATAGCGGACCTCCGGACCACCTGTTCGGGAAAGCGGCGGTCGTACACCCGCTGCAGGAGGCGGCGCAACGGTCGGACCGACAGTGAACTATCGGCAGATGAGCTGGCGGCTGAGGGCCGGCTTTATGGCGAGTACCGTGATGCGAAGCGGGAGCTGCAACTTGCCATTAGCCGAGCCAAATCCTCGGCTTGGGGCGAGGCTCTGGAGAGCCTAAACAGGGATCCCTGGGGGCGTCCTTACAAGGCCGCCCGGAAAAAGTTCCGCGGCCAGACGCCTCCTATCGCGAAGTCTCTGGAGCCAGGGCTCCTGGACAGGGTATTAGAGGGACTATTCCCTGACAGTAGTCCCCATTACACCCCTCCGACGATGGCCCCGTCCTCTCCTGAGGAACTGGACCTGGCCTCCATCCCTCCTATCTCAGAGGTGGAAATGGAGGTAACAGTCGACCGCCTGCGAGGAAAAAAGACCGCACCGGGTCCAGATGGGATCCCAGGGCGTGTCCTCAGGATCGCCCTGAAGGAGATGGGTGATCAGCTTCGGGAAGTTTTTGATGCATGCATTACGTCGGGGCGGTTCCCGAAGCTGTGGAAGGATGGGCGACTTTGCCTACTACGGAAGGAAGGCCGGGCCGTTGACTCTCCTTCCGGATACAGGCCCATAGTCTTGTTGGATGATACGGGCAAGCTGTTAGAGAGAGTGGTGGCCTCCCGTGTCATCCGGCACTTGGAGGGGACTGGGCCTGGGCTCTCGGAGGCCCAGTATGGGTTCAGAGCTAGGAGGTCCACAATAGACGCCCTGCTCTGGCTCAAAGAGTGGACGCAAGATGCGGTCAGCGAGAAGCAAAAGGCGTTGGCAGTCTCGCTCGATATAGCCAACGCCTTCAACAGCCTCCCACACGAAACGATACGAGAGGCGCTCCACTACCACGGGGTGCCCTTGTATCTGCGGAGGCTGTTGGCTGACTATCTTCAGGACCGTGAAGTCCTGGTCGAAGGACGTGACGGTTTGATTCGCCGTCGCGTCTCCTGCGGAGTTCCACAGGGATCGGTACTGGGACCACTCCTGTGGAATATAGGCTACGACTGGGTACTCCGTGGCACGCTCCCCGCAAGTATGCGGGTAGCGTGTTACGCGGATGACACCCTTGTCGTAGCTAGGGGAAGGGACCTTGGGGAAACGGTGCGGTTAGCCACAGTGGGTACAACCCTCGTTATGGACCGCATACGTGCCCTGGGACTGAAGGTTGCCCTCTCCAAAACCGAGGCCCTGTTATTTCATGGGCCTCGAGGGGGACCCCCTCCAGGAACGCGGGTGGTGCTGGATGGGGTCCAAATCAAGGTCGGGACCCAGATGAAATATCTGGGTCTCATATTGGATGGAAAATGGGCTTTCAAGGCCCATTTTGAAAAGCTCGCCCCAAGGGTCCTGGGAGCCGCGGCCGCTTTGGGAAGGCTGCTGCCCAACGTGGGTGGGCCGAGCGCCAACTGCCGTCGGCTATACTCCGGAGTGATTCGGAGTATGGCCCTGTACGGCGCACCGGTCTGGGTGGACGCCCTCAATCGCAGTAATAAGACCCTGCTGCGACGTCCGCAGCGGGTCATTGTAGCGAGGGCAATACGCGGATACCGGACGGTGTCCTGGACGGCGGGGTGTATCTTGGCGGGTGATCCCCCATGGGAGCTCCAAGCGGAGATCCTCGCCGAAGTATACTACTTCGTGGTGGCGAGGAGACAGCGGGGAGACTTTCCAGCGTGGGATGAGGTGGCCGGCATGCGGCTGCAGGCTCGGGCCGCTATGATGCGGCGATGGAAGGAGGACCTGGTTCCACCGGTCCCTGGGCAGTGGACGGTGGAAGCCATTAGTCCGGTCCTAGAAGGGTGGGTCAGTCGGCCGTTTGGGTCGCTGACTTTCCGACTGGTGCAGGTGCTTTCCGGTCATGGATGTTTCGGAAAGTACCTGCACCAGATCGCAAGACGGGAGGCGACCCCAGCCTGTCACGAATGTGGGGCGCCAGAAGACACGGCGCTCCATACACTGGAGGTTTGTGCCGCCTGGGGCCCGCAGCGGCACAACCTCTCAGCAATTATAGGCCGAGATCTCTCTCTGCCGAGTGTGGTAAATGCCATGCTTGGCGACGAGAGATCGTGGCAGGCGGTTGTCTCCTTCTGCGAAGCAGTTATGTCGCAGAAGGAGGCCGCGGAGCGGGTCAGGGAAAACGATGCCCAAGCAGACCTGCTACGCCGCAGAAGAACAGGGGAGAGAAGGAGGCGGTTTGCCCGCCTCCTCCCTTTGTAGTGGGGTCATCGGCGGAAGGTCGGGGGACCTTTCTGCCTATTTCTTAACGGCCCCACAAGTCTGAGGAGTGGCCTGAGTGAGCAAGGCACAGACGCAGTGGCCCAGTTAAGGCAAATCCGGGCCTACCGCTGAGGCGAGATGGTGAATGCTAACACGACCCCATCTCGCCTCAACCAGGCGGAGGACTGCTCACAGGGGGGTTTTTAGTGGGTTCGAGCCCCACATACCCCTTTCCGCCATCCCCCATGGCGGAAAGGAAATGCGACGGCATTTTCCCCCCTTAAAAAAAAAAAAAAAAAAAAAAAAGGGATGGGAGCTCGGAACCCACGTGGTCACTCGTGACTCGTGGACTGAGGGTCTTGGCTTAGCCGCCCGGGCCGCGAGGAAGAAAACCTCTCTAAAAAATTACCCGCGGCGTACCACCGAGAGTGATGGGGTTGTGGTTATGTAGTTTACTATGTACCATTTCCCCCGCAACTCTCAATCCCGGCAACATGTTGGTGGCGAGGGGGACTCGACCATGTCCCATTATCATGGCTACGCACGACATGGTCGACTCACCTCGCTACCGTTCGGCATGTATGGTCAGGACTGAGGCCGCTCAGGGAAGGAGGAGAGGAAGAAAACCTCTGTAAAAAATAACAACGGCGTAACACCGAGAGTGATGGGGTGGTGGTGGGACCACCGCCTCCGCAACTCTCTATCCCGACAACATTTAGGTGGCAAAAGCGACTCGATCGTGAATAAGCATGATTGACTCGCCTAGCTACCTTGTGTATGGTCCGGAGGCCGTTCAGTGGGATCGGTGTGAGGCCGATCCCACTCTGGGAAGGAGGAGAGGAAGAAAAGCTCTGTAAAAAATAATGCGGCGTAACACCGAGAGTGATGGGGTGGTGGTGGGACCACCGCCTCCGCAACTCTCTATCCCGACAACATTGAGGTGGCAACAGCGACTCGATCGTGTAGCCGCATGATTGACTCGCCTAGCTACCTTGTGTATGGTCCGGAGGCTGCTGAGTGGGATCGGAGCGAGGCCGATCCCGCTCTGGGAAGGTGGCGGTGCTGCGGGTTGTTGGTATCGACAGCTGCGCACCGCCTGCCCCGTGAGGGGGGCGAGCGGTAGCCCCTGCCGAGTGACAGGGGACTTTTCGGGTCCGTGGGTGGTCGGAGCGGTCGGTGGTCGTGGTTCCGGCTGCTCGTTAGCGGATTCGGGATGGCGGCGGCACTCCAGGCAAGTGCCGCCGTGAGCTCCGCGCACTTTGTGCGCGGGTTCTGGTCGTGGCTATGGGTGCCATTCCCGGGATTGTGCTCCACACAACAGGCAAAATGCGAGAGGGGCACCGGTGCGTTCCATTGGAGATCCCGGAGCCCCTTGACATGCATGGAGGCTGGCCAACGTGGTGGTTTTAGTCGGTAAGAGTCCGACATACCCTTTCTTTTGCCCCCGCAAAAGGAGGGATCCATGAGGATTTCCCCACGTTAAAAAAAAAAAAAAAAAAAAAAAAAAAAGGTGGAGCGATGAGCGATGACTTGAGCAAGGCACAGACGCAGTGGCCCGGTTAAGGCAAATCCGGGCCTACCACTGAGGCGAGATGGTGAATGCTAACACGACCCCATCTCGCCTCAACCAGGCGGAGGACTGCTCACAGGGGGGTTTTTAGTGGGTTGGCGGCGGAAAGGAAAAGCGACGGCATTTTCCCACAAAAAGAAAAAAAAAAGTTGGCGCGATGACCTACGAAAGGCGGCAGGCAGTAAGTGGATGAGAAGGGCCGAGCACCGGGCTCAGTGGCGTGTATTGGGGAGGCCTATGTCCAGCAGTGGACTAATGTGGGCTGATGATGATGATGATGTACGAAAGTCATTGTATAATAATAACAAATTTAATAATGACGGACCATCGATTCGATCGCATTATTTCGAGAGGCAACTTATTATACAGTACGGGCTTTATACCTTGTTTATTTCAAATACAATACCTACACTATAATTTTATACATAGATACCTTTATTCTATAACTTTGCGATAGATTAGTTATAGAGGCCAGGTAGGGGTACTTTGGATATACTTTTTAACAGCTATTTGAGTAATTCCAGGAGATAATTTATTCATTGTACCTACGATTATGTAGCTTACATTTTAGAGAAAATTCATTGTAACCTTACCTGAAATATCGTAAAAACCCTCGACGAGCCACCGCAGACTACTTATCCAAGGTATATGTGAGACCGTCACATATCAGGTTATTGGCATTTTGGACCTTTTTAAGTATTATAAAAAATTATTTAGAAATTTAACATTAAAATCGTACACTGCGTCCTTAAGGTTTAAATATGTATTGAAAAACCAAGACCGAAGTTCAGTCAATGTTAAAAGTTTATTCAGTTTTGACCAAAAACAGTGCCTACTAGACGACTTCAAAAAAATATTTCGCTATCCACTTTTTGTACCTAAATAAAAAGAGACAAGAATAAGATAAGAAGAAGAGAAAAAATAATATTTTTTGCCATATTATTTTAATTTTGATACTATTTTGTCAATTTTAGAAGCATACATCTTGTACTATACTGTGTCAGCTAGTAGTCTAAAAAATAATTAACTTGAAAACCTAAGCCTACCTACGTTCTTGACTGATTCTCTAGAAACCGATTATTGTAATGATTATTATGGTTTAAGATCCATATTTTAAAACTGGCAATGCGTAACTGTTGTTTTTTATGTTTATAAAATTTTCTTTATCTTCGCAAATGACTTTTTACTTTGACTGTACCACAGATAACATAATACTATACTAGTAACTGTACTGACATGCATTATACGAACTGAATATAAAATACAAATATTTTCATAACAATTGACGTATCTACTAAGTGGAATTAATCCGTAAATTTATTTTGCTGTGTTTGATATTCAAATTATCTAGCCCTAGTAACTAGCTTGTACTGTCCACCTGGGACCTGGCTGATTGACTAATTAGGTGACATTTAGTCCCTTGGTTAAGCCATATTAGTATTAGGTACCTACCTATGATTCTACAACTTGTAGTAGAAAAGTCAATCAAAGTTTTATTTCAATAAAATCAGGTTGAATTTGAATCGTCTTAGTTAGTAGGTGAAACTACACCTGTTTCTCACGACCAAGCCTCGGAAACTAGGCATATGCTACCTAAGTTGTATTTTAGAACTTGCCCTGACTCTTTTAGATACATCCATAAAGATCTGAGGGCTAAGGGATCTCGCTCGTATCGTTAATCTTTTTGAGAGGCATTAAATAATTAATAATTAAGAATTAAATAAACATAACGAATATGGCCCAATAAGTTTATCCGTTAACTGTAACAAGCTTCCCAATAATCTAGTTTAACTAATGCAAGCTCCTGAGTCTGGTTTAACTAAAATATCACCGTTTAATTTCATTAATTGATCGAGCGAGCGAAGTTCTATCAAACAACTTGGGCGAATCTGCGTTGTATGTTTATTTGTTAGAGCAACCGTCCGATCTTCATAGAATTTAGTAGGTTAACAGTTTGTGCTATCAGATTTACTGGTATGAATACGAGCTAAATCGGCCAAGGGGTTGCTTAAACATAGTTTAAGCAGGGTTTGAAAAAGGTATACAAATACGACTACATTAAGCGGGATGTCATATGAAAGAGCTTTGCTTAACAGTTTATAAAGCTGTGCAGTTTATACAATCATTTTTGATATAAATTATATTGGCAGATTTTGTGATCATCATTTCAGCCGTACGACGTCCACTGCTGAACATGGCCTCCCCCACAGACAGAGCGAATTCCTTATCATGTGCGGGGGATTTGCCCATACTCACCACGCTGGGCATGCGGGTTGACGAGCGCAGTTAGAGCTATCGTTGTTAAAATGAGGGACGCTGCTGCCCATCCCCTAGCTTTTTTCCCTTAGTCGCCTCTTACGACATCCGCGGATAGGTAGATATGGAGGGGCCTATTCTTCAGCCGGGGCCACCACGGCACGGATTTTCAATAGATCTACCTAATTGCTTACTTATTAAAATAAAAGATACCAATTTCACCTAAAAAACCACGTGACAAGAAGTCCCGTATGTCCCAAAAATGCGGGTTAAAAATGCTGTCGTTTTGTGATGTAAGGTCGACGAACCGCCATAAAACAGAAAGAATTCATAACCTAATACCCGGGCGGGCACGACCGAAAGTTGGAGTGGGTTCAAACGTTGGCGCCGGTCCGTCGCGGGGGCTAGCGCAGCGTGATCTCGTCTTTGGCAAACATCCTATTTACAGTGGAAGTAACCCAGTAGTACAAGTTGTACATGTTATTTGAGTTCAATGTGAAAAGTATTGGTTTGACGACAAAGTTTTCGGACGGGAAATCAAGACAAAGTCAAAAGGCTTATATTTCAATAAAATCACTAGGATTACTTTGAAACGTCTTAGAAACTAGGTGAAGCTTAGCCTGTTCGCGACCAAGCCTAGAGAAATCAGGCAACAAACACGGCTTGGTGCCTATAATTTTTATCGATAATTCTTTTTCAAAATCAAAAATTGAATTTAGTGTGGTGCAGGTCGACCAAGGTTAGACTCAAATCAAAAATAATGAGGTATTCAATTTTTATTGAATACCTCATTATTTTTGATTTGAGCTTTTGCTTATAAAATTGGCAAGCTAAGACACTGGTGAGTCTCAAATGTTCTAAGGAAAGCACCATGCTACACTTTATAAAATAACTACCTAATGCTTATATAAATATAATACTACTATGACACTGTGTGTAAAAGCCAACTGCAAAGTCATTTCAGAAAAAGGCTTAGTGGGTTACTACATAATGCTAATGATAATGATGATTATCAATGTGAGAAGTGGTCTTATAGAAGAAAAAAGGTTATGGTTGTTATTATTGTAGTATTGTTGAGAGAGATCCGATGATAACAAAGATGAACATAGTATAGCAAGAATAAAATAAGCTTAGTCAGGTAAATACATACCTATAAACATGAACAATTTTATAAATGGAGCTTTTTAATAGATCACAAACCTGACTCGTAAACTAGTAAATAATAATAAATAAATATTCCGGACATATCACACACGGTCAACTAATCCCAAACTAGGCATAGCCTGTACTATGGGTACCAGAGACTGATATACATAATATATATATATATATACACCCAAACACAGAACAAACATCTATATTCATCACACAAATGTTTGTCCTGTGCGGGAATCGAACCCGCGACCTCTAGCGCAGAAGGCAGAGTTACTACCAACTGAGCTATGAGGCCAGTCAAAGACTACTTAGCTCTGATATCCTTGTAATTCTACTACATATTTAGAACAATTTTTAGATATTCCCCAATAGTACCTAGTCTAGCCGGTAGGGAGTGCCAATACTCTTACCTACTTATAAAATATAAATATAAATAAATATTCCGGACATATCACACATTGTCAACTGATCCCAAACTAGGCATAGCCTGTACTATGGGTACCAGAGACTGATATACATAATAGATATATATTTAAGACACAGAACAAACATCTGTGTTAGTCACAAATGTTTGTCCAGTGCGGGAATCGAACCCGCGATCTCTAGCCCAGAAGGCAGGGTTACTACCAACTGAGCTATGAGGCCAGTCAAAGACTACTTAGCTCTGATATCCTTGTAATTCTACTACATATTTAGATCAATTTTCAGATATTCCCAAATAGTACCTAGTCTAGCCGGTAGGGAGTGCCAATACTCTTACCTACTTATGAAACATCAATCTCGCAGACTCAATGATCGATAGCAAAAGCTCTCCGAACCAGTCCCAATCCTTATTACATGAAAGTGACGGAGGAGAAAACGAAGGTGATTCAAATGCTTTGCACGTTTTGAAGCCAATTATCCTTGACATTAGTCAAGAGGATAATTTGTAAACCTCCCTAAGAAATTTCCAAGTTAAAACTTCGAACGTATAGTATGTTGGAAGACAATTTTCTCAACGGTCAACCAAAGTTTTCTAACTGTTACTAATCAAACTGTGTCAATTCTTCCCACACAGGGGATGCACTGCCACAATCGATTCAATGAAAATAGAGCGAAGAACTGCTATACAATACTAACAATCCACCCTCTTTTAATGGTCGTATTGTCTATACGCCACGAAAACATTGAAATACTTGGAACGGCTACGGGGCTGTGCGTTTTGAGCCGCATCTAGCATACAGATCAATAGTCCTGAAGGATTTCAGCAGAGAAACATCGTATTTCAGTAGATGTAGAGAGATTTATTCAGGATGCACAGCACACGGCAAAGTCAGCGTAGCAAGAGTCAAAAAACCAGAGAGTTTTGCTATTACGTCACAGACGACCGTTTCACTAAAGAGATTGACATTACTATTGTGTTTATCTCTAACACTGGCCCTTAAACCAATAGTAATACTAATATAGGAAACCTATGTCCTATCACTATCACATAGATGCATACTATGTTAACAAAAAAACAATAAGTACCTACAAAACACATAATATAAGTATGACCTGCTCTCTTACAATATACGCCTTAATTTACTATGACATAAAGTTTATGTACCTTGAAGAAAACTAATCTCTTTTATACAATAATTGATACATAAATTTCTCATGTTTTTCCTTAGATAAAGGCTTTGTAAGCAAGTCTGCTACCATATCACTAGTACATAAGTATCTCACATCAACTGTACCATTACAAACATTTTCCCTTATAAAATGGTGTCTTATGTCTATGTGTTTGGTTCTGGCATGAAACATGGCATTCTTACATAGTTTTTGTGCGGATTGGTTGTCATTATAAATGATAACCTTCAGCGTCTTGTTCAGAATTTCTTTTAGGAATTTGCGAAGAAATAAAGCCTCTTTACACGTGTTAGAAAGAGACATGTATTCTGCTTCTGTACTTGATAAAGCTACCGTCTTTTGCTTCCTACTTTCCCAAGAGATGAGGGATTTTCCTAATCTGAACACAAAACCTGTATATGAGCGACGATCTGCCTCGTTCCTACCCCAGTCAGAATCAGCAAAAGCAGTTATCTCCAGGCCACCTTTCTGAAAAGTCAAACAATACTCTTTAGTACCTTTGAGATAACGAAGTACTCTTTTTGCTGCTTTCCAGTGAACTTCTGTGTAACTATCATTGAATTGACTCAGATAGCTCAATGCATGGGCAATGTCTGGACGCGACCCTATTGCAATATACATGAGAGACCCTATCAATCCCCTATAGTCATAGTTACTAGCACAGTCCTGGGACTCTTTTGGCTTGCTCAATATCATACCTGTTTCCATAGGTGTGGCGCAGGGTTTACAATCTTCCATTTTATACCTCTGTAAAACCTTTTCAATGTAATTAGTCTGATCAAGAGTGATCATATTTTTATGTTTACAGATCCTCATACCTAAAACTAACCTAGCTGGCCCTAAATCTGTAATCTCATACTCATTTTCGAGTTTTTCTTTTATTTTGGCCTTTTCGTTTGATTTTGGCATGGAAAATAATAATATGTCATCAACATACAATGCTATTATTATTTTTGAACCATTACTTGATTTATGATAGACACAAGGTTCTGACAAAGACTTGGTAAACATCAGTTTTTCACACAAAACATTGTTTATTTTCTCGTACCAAGCTTTAGAAGCTTGCTTCAAACCATAAATCGCCTTGTGAAGTTTATAAACTTTATCTTCCTTACCCTTCACAGTAAATGCCTCTGGTTGCTCCATGTAAACTGTTTCTTCGAGATTCCCATTCAGAAACGCCGTCTTTACATCAAGATGATCCACATCCATGTCGTATTCAGCTGCCAAGGCCAGTAGAGCGCGAATACTAGAGTATCTCACAACTGGGGAGAAAGTCTCATTGTAGTCAATGCCCTGCTTCTGAGTGAAGCCTTTGGCTACTAGTCTGGCCTTATACTTTAGTATTTCCCCATTGATCATTTTTCTCTTGAATATCCATTTGCATTTTACAGGTTTCTGATCTTGAACTCGATCACAAAGAGACCAGCATTTATTGGTAATAAATGATTTATACTCATCTTCCATTGCCTTTTTCCAGTTTTCAGCTTCTGGACCACTCATTGCTTCTTGTACGGTCTGAGGCTCAACTTCATTTCCTCGTTCGCCATTTACAAGATGAGCTGACATCCATGGAACAGACTCACTGTCCTCAAAAGTTGAAGAATCGGATGAACTTCCCTCTTCCGCTGATCCATCTGGAACGTATGTTTCATCCGCAGCATCATTTGTATCAAAGCTTTCCTCTTCGCTCTCAGAATCATCAACTATGACTGTACGTAACTGCTGTACACCCCGAGTAACCCTAGTACCCCGATGCAGGTTAACATTTGTGTCATCAGAATGTTCCCGGGTAGATGATTCTGTTAGCGCAGGAAGATGAATATCATTCCTACTCTCATCACCAATAAGTGGTGTGATAATTTCATCATGGTTATCATCATTTGACACTAAATTTTTATAGAATTTATTTTCTATAAATGTTACGTCTCGTGCCTTTATACATTCTGTCGGATGATCAGGGTTTATTAGCCTGTAACCCTTGGTATCCTGACAGTAACCCACAAATATGTAGGCTTTCGCCTTCGGGTCCAACTTTGTTCGATTTTGTTTTTGAGCATAGGCAATGCAACCAAATATTCGTAAATGGGAGATGGTTACCTTTTCTTTACTCCATTTTTCCTCAGGAGTGTAACCTCTGACAGCTATGGTTGGAGAGTGATTCTTTAGATAGACCGCGGTGTTGACAGCTTCTGCCCAGTATTTCTTTTCGAGGCCTGCCTCACTCAACATGCAGCGTGTCTTCTCCATGATACTCCTGTTGGCGCGTTCAGCTACTCCATTCTGCTGAGGCGTATGCGGCACTGTTGTCTCATGCCGAATACGATTTTGCCTCAGAAAGTTCTGAAAGTTCGAGTTCACATATTCACCACCATTGTCACTCCTAATTACTTTTAATTTCTTGTTAGTTTGGTTTTCTACCAGAGCCTTCCATTCTTTAAATTTCTCAAAAACCTCACTCTTTTGCTTTAAAAAGTAAACAAAAGTTTTTCTACTGTAGTCATCTATGAATGTCAGAAAATACCTTGAGCCACTCATAGAACTGCAAGACATAGGACCACACACATCTGAATGTACTAACTGTAATACATCTGTGGCTCTATTGAAAGATTTCTTGGGAAAAGGTAATCGAGTTTGTTTTCCCTCAATACATGCGATACACTGCTGGTAAGTACTCCTATCATAGGTAATACCTTTCACCATACCTTGTTTGAGTAGATCCATACTCTTGTGGTTGAGATGCCCGAGGCGTCGATGCCAAACTTCTTGTGAGGCAACGTCTCCTCCCTGGGAAGTCACCATCGCACAAGCCTCTGAGTCTGGTTTAGTCACAGTGGTAGTAGTGTCCCTGATGCCTGACTCGTTCATTGCACCAATGACTTCAGAAGAACTCCCCTCTGAAACTCCACTAGAAACATTCCCTACCAGATTGCATGTTATGGACTCGACTGTATCCAACTGATAAACACCGTTGCACAAAGTGGCAGTAGCCACTACTATGTTTTTATCAAAAACTTTACAGCCCTTCGAACAAAACACCACTTTATAACCTTTCTTTACCATGGCACTGACAGACAGTAAATTGGTAGATAACTTAGGTACATAATGAACGTCACTTATTGTCTTTACTTTATTGTTTTTCATTTGCACTCGTACCGAACCCTGTCCTGCTGTGTAAAGTTTCTCACCGTTGGCTATATTCACTGGCAGTTGTCCATTACTCGAATAATCATACATAACACTTTTATCACGACACATATGCCCCGTGGCACCGCTATCGACGTACCATGAGCCGCTGTTGATGTTGACCGAGAGCGCTGTCAGAAGTGCCTCAGATGCATTAGTTTTCTCCGGTTGTCCAGCTTTCTTCTTGCTGAACTTTGGACAGTTCTTGATGAAATGCCCCACCTGCTTGCATTTGAAACATCGTGACTGCTTTCTTGCAACCAATGCAGTAGCACTCTCCTTGTCATCCCTGCGTAGATTTTCTTGTAGAAGTTTTCCCTTCACAAGGTCACTCGACAGCTTGATACTAGTGTTTTCGATGGCCATGATTAATGGATCATAGTCCGCTGTTAGACCGCTCAACATTATGACAGCGATAAAATCGTCTTCCAGAGGTGATCCAATCTCGGTAAGCTGCTGTGATATCTCAGTGATTTTGTTCACGTAGCGTTCCATGCTCTCGCTCTCACTTAGCTTTGTTCCGAAAAGTGATCGCAACAATCCAAGTCTACGACATAAACCTTTGTCCTCGTAGGCTTTCTGCAGATTGTCCCATGCTTCCTTCGCTGAATTCGCATTCCTGATATGTGGAATCGCCGCTGGACTGACAGCCAATGCAATCTTAGCTTGAGCCTTTTGTTTTTTCTTGACATCGCCCTTGTCCTCTTCGACGCATTCCCATAAATACTCATGTATCAGAATCATCTTCATCATAAATTTCCATGAGGTGTAATTCTCTATTCCTCGTAGTTTGTCGATCCCGACGAAATTTGATGAAAACGGCGTTGCTCCCGTAGACGCCATTTTTGCAGCGTTTTTATTTTATAATTTTATTTTCACAAAATAATCACGCATCTGATACCCTCGCGTTATTCTGGGCCCATAACCTGAAGGATTTCAGCAGAGAAACATCGTATTTCAGTAGATGTAGAGAGATTTATTCAGGATGCACAGCACACGGCAAAGTCAGCGTAGCAAGAGTCAAAAAACCAGAGAGTTTTGCTATTACGTCACAGACGACCGTTTCACTAAAGAGATTGACATTACTATTGTGTTTATCTCTAACAAGTCCATGGCACATCAACTGCGAACGAGTTCAATTGAAAGTCTCGTTCGATTTTCCGCATTCATAATAATACTCACCCCCTACTTTGTCTCCTTGACGGATGATTTTGCGAAAATGCCGAAACACTATTTTTTTTTTTATTACTAAAAGCCTATATATGAATTTTCAGATCCCCAACTTGAGGAATTATGGTTTGCCCCATACAAACTTTCAACCTCTATTTCGCCCCTTCAAGATTATTTTTCGAGACAAGAGATAGCCTCCGAGTAAGTCCTTCCGAAGGGATATAATCTATCTCCTTGCCAAATTTCATTACGTTTAGTTGTGCTGAGGTAACAAACAAACAGAGTTACTATAAAGCATCATGGATTAAGAGAATCATTTAACCCTCATAACATTCACTTTTTGCCGTTTGCCTAGTAAAAAGATGCAGGTGAAAGGCGGAAACCTAAACCAATTTCCCCTAATAAGTCATTTCGATTTGATTGTTGCCAATCAAACCATAATTGATTTACGCCAAAACGGTGGAGGTCAGACACTTTTGATTGATGATCATAGGATATACGTACGATTCATATTCAGCATTATAAGTATGGAGATCCGTAAAATAACTTAGATAAAATGTATATCTAAATATAATAGAATTATTATTATTATTATTTAATCATTATTGCACACAAAAAAATGTACAAAGGGTGGGCTTAATGCCAAGCCATTATCTACCAGCCAGCCTGATTAGGTAGAAACAGGAGGTTGGCGAGCGACAGATTGTTTAACTTAACTAAAAACTATGCTATATATAAGCATCATCATCATCATCTCCCTGCCCTTATCCCACTTCATGTGGGGTCGGCACAACATGTTTTTCTCTTCCACTCCCCTCTATCAGCCGTCATATCAGTATTCACTCCTTTCTTACTCATGTCATATTTCACACTTTCTATCCATCTTTTCTTTGGTCTACCTCTTCCCTTATATCCTTCCACATTCATATTTAACGCTATATATAACCATACACTATATTTAAATATGTATATATATAAATATATAATACACTGCAATAGATTAACAGATAGTACAAAACAGTGTTTTATTAACATGTAATGTAGATGTTCTTACGAAAATGTTCACGAGAATTGCCTGCGTACGTAGTATATAGCAAAGTACGAAGAGCACATAAGACTCCAAGCGACTGAAACCGCGTGGTTACAACTAGTTTGTCATAAAAATACCTACCAAATAATCTAGCCGTTTCGGAAGAGTGCGACTACAAACACCGTGACACGAGATTTTTATATATTCGTATATTAAAGAAGATGTAGTGATGAGGATTGAGAAAGGTATGCTGAGATGGTTTGGTCATGTAGAGAGGATGAACGAAAGAAGATTGACGAAACAGGTGTATAAGGCGAGTGTGAATGGAACCGTTGGAAGGGGAAGACCTAGGCGTACGTTTAGCTACCAAGTCGGTGACGTTTTGGACAAAGGCCAGGTCAAGAGTACCCTAAACCGACGAGCATGTATGAGGAATGTGATGAGAGTGAATGAAGCGAAAGAGGTATGTCAGGATCGTAGCAAGTGGAAGGCCGTGGTCTCTGCCTACCCCTCTGGGAAATAGGCGTGATTTTATGTATATATGTATGTATGTAAATTTAAATAATTAATATTAGTAAGATAAGTAATTTACTCGGGTTTTTCATTTATCCGATCATATTATTTTTTCTATGGCATCACTATATATTTATCACGTACTATCTCGTGTTAAGAGTTGCTGTGCAAATTGTGATCACATGGAAGTGGTCTCGATTGGTGCGGTTTTTGTAGCCTTCCTAATCAGGGGGAAGATTAAATGCAAACACCCAGTTGAGTCGACATTGGACGGAACCACAGCTATCCTAATAGTTTCTTTCATCGACTTATTAAGTAAAGTAATCGACGATAGTGTAATTTGGTATTTTTATTTGAATTATCAACTTTTTCATGAGTCCACTTTTTGCATAACAATTAAATACCCACAATACACACTTGCTCTGACCCTACACTGAGATTCCCTATCTCATGTGAGTATCAAACTACGAGTATCGACGTACCACAAAAACCAGTCCCGGGTACAAATATTTGCAGATCATGCAAACATTTGTATCGCCACCGGCGCAAGGCGCCACGGGGTTCGAACCCGCCCCTCTTACGTCTTAGCCGGGGAAGTCGTCAATCTATGATGGTAATGTATGAAAAATCTGACGAAATTATTTGGTAGTTAATAAAAAAAGAAGTTAACTAGGCACCTCGATGTAATGTTTTGTCTCATTCTCACTCGTGAGAGCGGTAGGCGGTGGCGTGTGGTGGGAGAGGGAAGAACATTCCACGCAGGTGCCAAATTAATTTCTACGTGTTGTAGTGGTTAGCGCGTGAGTAAGCTACGCGCCGGAGATGCCCTGTGCTACGGCGTAGATGTTCTACGCTATAGCGTATATGCTTTAATCTATGACGTAGAGGCCCGTTCTTGCGCCAACCGCTTACATTAGGGTTTTTATATAAGCAGTGGGCACTGGGCGTACCACAGTTTTTGATCCAATCCTCGAACTTTTTCAGAACCCTGATAAAAATATCCACGAAAACACGACTTTTACAGTAAACCAAGTAAAGCTACGCTTTATATTCGCATGTCTAGCTAATCTGTTGGTACAATATAACAGCAGTTAGGTATAATTATCGGGATTCATCAAATACTCGCATTGTGCATCGTGTATTGAATCATTTGGCTACACTTGTCCCAGAACGCGAATAGTTTGCAGTTCGATAATGTGATTCTAGCATAGCAGCTCTGCAAGTTGTAGATAGATAGAACTCTTTACTATAACAAAAACATCTTGACATCATAATACATAAAATATAATCAAACATCAAATAATTGCGAAGGTACAATGGGCCGTCTTATCGCTATGTGAGATTTCTTCCAGACAACCTTTTGATGGACAGAAATATACGAGTATGATAAGGGCTGGTGGAGTATAATCAAAATTAATGATACACTATATTATTCAAACCTACGCTTTGTATTTTTATTTTTAGGGCTTTTTTTTGGGAATCTAGTGGTGAAGGCAGTCCGAGTCATCTAGGTAAATAAAACATAAAGATGTTAGGTCTTTAGATGGCTCAACTGTTTCTTGTGTATTTTGTAAATATTAACATACTTCTTTCTGTAAATAAAATTATACCAATAAAACATAAAGCGGCATATTAATAATAGTCTGCATTTCTTAGCTAAAGTCATGAATAGATACGATATCTATGACACTATGCTGCTTAATAACGGCAGCCATCTGTATACATCGTATAATGTAATTTTTTTGAACCCAATTATTATCAACCAATTTGCGTCAATAATTCCACATTCTATCAATATTTGTTTTGCCCTCGCTCGGTATTGGAAAAACGCTACCAATAACATTAATAGAATTGATAGAGAGAGTTCCATTTGTAAGTCATGAGTTCCGAATAACTGTATTATGCAGTATTTTCGAATTACTCCTGAATTTTCCACCGATCTGGCCCACTCGGGGGAAATTTAAAGATTTAATCGGAAATACTCACTGCACCGTAGCTATGTCAAGTTGTTTTTGGGAGCAAATTTACGCACTGCAGATTAATTTCTAAAATAAATTGGAATTTCTCATTGTATCCACAAGTATTATTTGTTGAGAACTAGAGTTATTTCGTAGCACGCAGAGTATTTTGCTAAACCATCCGGTGGCGGAGTGAGTTGCAACATAAATAGTCGTTTCATTCGCCCACTTTAGCAAGGAACCCTAATAAAATACCAGCAAATCAAATTTGTATAAACTCTTGTCTAGCGCTCCTGATAGAATTTATTTTTGCAGAAACCCTTGCTTACGTTTTAGAAATGAATTATTGAAAATGTCAGCAAAGTTACTTGGAGAAACGCAGCAGATATTAAATAAATAGATACTAAACAAAATACAACCAAACTGACAATATAATATCGTGCTGCGTGTATCATGCTACCACGACACAGGAGACAAAGGAGGTAGGGCACAGCGAGATTTTCTCGTTCTGAATTGGAGCAGCCCGCCTGGGGAGGTACCTCCGCCTTACAGAAGATCGCAGCCAAATAACATTATTTGTTTCAAATAGTGTTGTGTTCCTGCGGTGAGTAAGGTTGCCAGAGCTCTTTAGGGGGGAAGGGGGTTCGGGGTCGGCAACGCGTGCGTGATGCCTCTGGTATTGCAATCGCTCATAGGCTACGGTAACCGCTTACCATCACGTGGGCCGTAAGCTTGAGTGCAACCTCTGTTATATAAAAAAAAAAAAAAAAAAAAAAAAAAAACGTCGCTCAAAATCCGGAACTAAAAATTGCTAAAAATCATGCAAACGCCGCCGCGGGGATCTAACCTGCACCTCTTCGAGGCTAGCCTGCCACGCCACAGAAGTCGTCGAAAGATGAAAAGAGGTATTGCTATTTCGATCCGCAAAAAAAAAACAAGTCCAGGTTACCAGTATGGCAGTAAGTTCGTACAGAATGGAACCCTAAAAATAGCTAACACAATCTTTTCCTAGAAAATCAAATTGTAATAAACTCATTTCGATTTAACGCAGCTGTCAGAATTTGCGTGAGAGGTGATAAATCAGGTAGTACCACAAACTCGAGAGCCTAGCGAGCAAAGAATGAAAATAAATCGCACCTAATTCAGAGGTGAATCGGGGAGATGAAATTGAAATTGGGTGGTTTAACAATGTTGACGGGCTTTTGCACGCGGCTCTGGAATAACGTAGCATGTTATTTTATTGTATCTTGTTCGGCACCAAAATTATAACGTAAAGTTTGTAAAGCTTTGGATATCCAGGCGGCCCTCAGCTAGGAATTACGGGACGGCTGGATGACGATGGCCCATTTTATTTTGTTTAGTTTGGTTCAGCGTGACTTTGTGGAAACCCATTATCTGCGTAATAAAACAGACAAACTAAATTTAATATCAATACCACAAAAGTCATGCTAATGCTACCTACTGGCATGCAGTAGACACATACATAATCTACACAAGCAAACTTCATCATTCATCATTTCAGCCATTCGACGTCCACTGCTGAACATGGCCTCCCCCTCAGACAGAGCGAATTCCTTATCATGTGGGGGGATTAGCCCATACTCACCACGCGTGGCATGCGGGTTGGCGAGCGCAGTTAGAGCTATCTTTGTTAAAATGAGGGACGCTGCTGCCCATCCCCTAGCTTTTTTCCCTTAGTCGCCTCTTACGACATCCGCGGATAGGTAGATATGGAGGGGCCTATTCTTCAGCCGGGGCCACCACGGCCAGCAAGCAAGCAAACTTAATCCCTGTTATTATGAAACTGGGTTTAGACGAGGACTAACTAAACCTTGGTTTTGTGACGTGTCATTTCATACATTTGACATTATGACCACTTAGCAACTGTATGAAATGACACGTCACAACACCAAGGTTTAGTTAGTCCTCGTCTAAACCCAGTTTCATAATAACAGGGAATAAACATTTGAGACGTGTTTTACATCTCTACGAAGCATCATCAGGAAGAATTGACTTGCTGTGCACTGGTATCTGGAGACCAATGCTGTCACATTAAGCAATCTAGCTCCTAGGGTAGCTTAGAATACTGCATCACCGGAATCGACAACAATCGTGATCGTTTCGTAGAGGCTCTACGCCGTAGAGACAGCTACGTCGTTTTGCAAGTTAAGTAACTTATATATTCTATTGTGTGTATTCTTATGTTTGGGCTACGCTCACGTGGTACTAGGATATAAAATAGTATATTAGTAAGGAATAGTGTAGCTACATAATAGCGAGATTTTATAATCGGTTTAGCAGTTCCAAAAATAACCTCCTACATAATATTAAATACAAACTAACAACCTCTACCGAAATAAACCTCTTTGAAATATAACTGTAGTGTAGCTATAGTCGGTTCTGCGAGCTATATGGCCTGCCCACTGCCACTTCAACTTGCTAATTCTGAGAGCTATGTCGGTGACCTTCGTTCTTCTACGGATTTCCTCATTTCGGATCTTATCACGTAGTGAAACTCCAAGCATAGCTCTCTCCATAGCCCGTTGCGCGACTTGGAGCTTGTATATGAGGCCTATAGTTAACGACCAAGTTTCAGTGCCATAAGTCATCACTGGCAACACGCACTGATTGTAGACTTTCGTCTTGAGGCTCTGCGGTATCTGCGACGAGAAGATATGACGAAGTTTCCCAAACGCTGCCCATCCGAGTTGGATTCGTCGGTTGACCTCTTTGTCGAAGTTGGACCTACCTAGTTGAATCGTCTGACCCAAATAGACATAGTGGTCTACAACTTGAATGGTATCGTTCCCAACTTGTACCGGCATGGGTGCAACATGAGCATTGGACATGATATTAGTCTTGCCCATGTTCATTTTAAGACCCACCTGTTGAGAAACGTTACTGAGGTCTCTGAGCATTGCGCCAAGGTCCTCCAGCGATTCTGCCATTATGACTATATCATCGGCGAATCGAAGGTGAGTGATGTATTCGCCATTGATGTTGATGCCTTGTCCTTCCCAGTGCAGAAGCTTTAAAACATCCTCCAATGCAGAGGTGAACAGTTTCGGAGAAATTACGTCTCCCTGTCTCACCCCTTTTTGCAATTGGATTGGATTTGTGCTCTGGTCCTGGAGTCGGATAGACATGGTGGCCTTGCTGTACAAACACTTCAACACTTCGATATACCGGTAGTCGATCTGGCACCGCTGTAGTGACCGTAACACTGCCCAGGTCTCGACTGAATCGAAGGCTTTCTCGTAGTCCACAAACGCTAGAGATAATGGCCGATTATACTCTTCGGTCTTCTGTATAATCTGCCGAAGCGTGTGGATGTGGTCTACGGTACTAAAGCCTTTGCGGAACCCGGCTTGTTCGGGAGGCTGGAAGTCGTCAAACCTACGGGCGAGCCGGTTAGTGACAACTCTCGAAAACAGCTTATAGACATGACTCAGCAGCGAGATGGGCCTATAATTCTTCAAGAGGGTGTTGTCACCTTTCTTGAAAAACAGTACCACTACGCTCCTGTTCCCCGCCTCAGGCGTTGTACCTTCGAGGATGACGGAATTAAATAGCTTCTGAAGGACTTTAAGTACCGGTGTTCCACCCGCTTTCAGAAGCTCTGACGTTATTCCGTCCTCCCCCGGTGCCTTATTGTTCTTAAGCTGTTTGAGGGCCGTCCGGATCTCGTATAGGCTGACGTCCGGGATGTCTTCGGTATAGTGCCGGGTCAGACGGGCTCTTGCATCGCTTGCCGTGCTTGGAGCAGGGCTTTGCGATGAGGTGTACAGTTGTCCATAGAACTTCTCGAGCTCTCGTAAAACCTCAGGCTTCGACGAGACGATATTGCCGCTATCGGTCTTCAGTTTCGTCAACTGACTTTGTCCAATAGACAGATCTTTTGCGAACACTTTCGAGCCTTTATTGCGCTCTATGGCGCGTTTAATACAAGCTGTATTAAAAAGGCGCAAATCGTGTCGCATGGACTTAGAGATCTGTCTATTGAGCACGCCGTATTTCGACCTGTCCACTGAAGAATGCAGTCTCATGTCGTTTCGCTCAGCCATGAGTTTTAGAGTGTGCTCAGAGAGTTTCTGGGTTCTATTTTTACGGTGGGTCTTAAAGAACTCCGACCCAACCGCTTGGACAATTTCCACTAGCCCGTTGTTCAGCTCATCCACTGTTCCGCATTCAGCCAGGCTTTGGAAGCGATTTTGGAGTTCTAACTGAAAGCTCTCGGGGTTTTGAATTTGGACAGGACTTGGGCGAAGAGTAGATTTCATCAGACGAGACCTTTCCAGCTTAATGTTGATATTCAATGAGCCTCTAACCATACGGTGATCACTGCCGGTTTTGACCCTGTTGATCACAGAGACATCATTGAATATTTGCTTCTTGGTCGTCATGATGAAATCTATCTCGCTTTTGTAACCGCCGGGGTGCAGCCACGTCCATTTACTGGACGGCCGCTTCTTGAAGAAAGAGTTCATCGCAAAGAGTCCCTCCTTCTCCATGAAGTCGACCAGACGCTGGCCCCTTTGGTTTCGCTGTCCAAATCCGAATTGCCCCACTTTCAGTTCATCGCCGTTCCTTGTGCCTAGCCGCGCGTTGAAGTCCCCCATCACAACTGTAAAGTGTGTTTTCGAGGCATGCATGGCATTTGAAATGTCATCATACATGGCCTCCACTTCATCGTCTGGGCGTTTTGAGTGTGGGGCGTATACCTGTATGACCTTCAGCGAATACCGATCGGTGATTCTGAGTATAAGGTATGCCACCCTGCTCGAAACGCTCACTATCTTTACAATATTGTTGCTTACTAACTACTTCTTCCAGCTCAATCAACTTCTCGTCGGTCCTCAGTGTGCGTGCGTTAAAAGTCGCCAGGTCCAGGGTTCGTGGGGATTGGTAGCTGGGCCTCTGCCGGGGATTCTTAGCACCGCCTGCTCCGCCGTTACCGTGGCCGCTACCAGTGCCAGGAATAGCGGAGCTGCCGGGGACTGGGGGCCGTGTTTTATTATGTCCTATCATAAGGGGGGGATTGGACCATAACCCACCACGCTGGTCCAGTGCGGATTGGTGGGTGGAGCGCCAGAGACTCGTCAGCTGATCGGCAGGGTGTACCACGTGCCGGTGAGGTTGGCTTGGGTTCCGAGGGTTGTCATTTGGAACCCCTTACACCCCGTTGGGGAGTAAAGGTTCTCGAATGGCGACCACGAACCGGGCGACGCAGTGTTGGAAGGCCCCCCACCCGATGGACCGACGACATTGTGAAGGTTGCGGGAAGTCGGTGGATGAAGAAGGCTCAAGACCGTTCGTGATGGAACTCTTTGGGGGAGGCCTATGTCCAGCAGTGGACTTCTACAGGCTGATGATGATGATGATGATGTAGCTATAGTAGTTTATTTAATTTATGTTCGCTGTATTGAAGGCCAATCTTTATGTTGAACATAATGATATAAGCATAAATACTTTTTTCAACCTTCGTTCTCGTAGGCAGGTTACCCGATGCGCACCCAGGCACGACCAGCAGTATAGTGTATTAAAGCCTTTATTCTTAGTGTATCTATATCTAGCGAGTGAACAAGAATGGGCCTGGCGGAGCGTAATTAATGCTACTCCGGCCACATTCACGCAATAAACGAAATAGGAAAATGGCTCCGATCCGCGCTATTACTCTAGTCCAGCCGTACTAAATCTGTGGCCCGCAGTAACGTTACACATTGAAAACTAGCGAAAACACTCATCATTAAAAAAAATAGATAGGTATCACAAACTTTCTCAAATTAGCAATTTTTATCATCTTTAAAACTAATAACTAAACGTACGAGAAGTTCGTCATCAGGATTGCTAACCTAAATCAGCTGATTAATTGAGTTTGAAAGAACTGATTTTATGGTGTAAAATCAGTTCTTTCAAACTCAATTAATGGTGATTTTTGCATAGTTTTTTCAATGAAAAATGTCGAGTTTACTAGTCGTAGAACAAATTTTATTGCCAATTGGGTTAAAAATAAGTCCCTTTCGGGATAGCATATATATTAAAGGAATTTAAAATAAAGTACTTTATTATAAGCAAAAGGCATTTTCCGTCATTCATTCAGTTTTAATCGATAATGTTTTATCGACTGTGGCAAGCACTAGTAGACGCGTCACTCTTCCCTTGCCTGAAAAAGATGTTCAAACATGGTTTTATTAAAAATATATTAGGTCACGTGTCCCGTGTTTTGTTCGGTTGCGACCCATTAGAAATAATCAGTTGAGAATGGGTGATTCTAGTGGCATATTGCAAGGTAATTTGTAGATATTTATTAGATCGTTACATGGCAGGCTGAAAGAAATCAACTGTGGCCGACGTATTTGTGAAAGTAGGCACTTACTTAGTAATTGTAAATGGGTACTTACCGACTTTTATTTAGTATGACTTACCTACTCAAACAACTTTCTTTATATCCTAGTACCTCCTACATATGTACCCAGAAATAAGCACCCTACTTACCTATAGCTACTCATTTGATTGTTATTCAACACCTCCACCCCCACCCCCAACACCTTTATAAACATCTTAAAAACCTACCTACATACAAAATTGCTTTCAGATGCGAAACTTTCATAGGGGTCCTTAAAGCTACCTAAGTATGTATGTACCTTAAAAAGAAATAAATTGGCCAAGTGTGTGTCAGACCACGTACAGCGAAAGCTTCCGAACCGAAGTCAGACAGAAGCCAGTTCAGTAGTTAATTAATAAATCTCCTTTGAAAGGCATACTTGACACGCCATCTAGTTGTGCATAAAAGAAACAAAGGAACCATTTCATTCTGGGCCTGGTCCATGTACACTACATAGAAAAATTAGGAAAAAATTGGAGATTACAAGAAAAATACAATTTCATTAATTTGAAGACAAATGCGATGGTACAAGAATAGTTCTTTTGGTAAGTTTTTTACTATGTGAACACTATTTGAAGGCCGCCATGTTGGTTTATAATTGTCGTTTGACATGACATTGACATATTTTTCATGTCATGTTGTTTGATATGATGTTTCAGTTCATTTTATGCTAGTGCCGGCGCTAGGTGGCGCTGCTCCAAATGAAACCACACCGAATATTATACATTCATTGCCATAATTTATAATCCATTTTAAAACTTCAAACTTCCATTCTTGTTTATTTAGGAATTTTTCATGCAACATGGTGGTGAAAAAGCTGATAAAGTATTAGGATATTAATGGAATTGTATGTCCACATTTTTCCGACCAGTTGGTAATACCATGCACCATCCGTTTTGCTAACAAACTGTATATTGGGAGAAATACAGTTGTAATCGATAAGACTTGATTACTACCCGAAAGAATAGTTTATGCACAATCCATTGATCTGTCACAGTTTTGGAAATAAGCTACGGCTAACGATTAATCAAGTGAAAATACTTGTACCGGAAGAGATCACTTACTTCCGGTCTGCAATGCCAAAACTAATTGTCGCGATATCTTCGCTTCTACTGAACCAAAATTGATAACAAATGGTAGGTAGACATGACAAATTAGGCACTAAATGATGGCAAACTTAGTTTAATCAAATGTGCAGCGGTTTACCCGGGACAGAATTGTTCCTGCTGCGTTGACGTCAGGCCGTGTACGTCAGGGCAGCAGGAACACCGACATTAGACGGGAGCTTCTGGACTTCTGACCATGCTATCATTTAGTGATGAATTTGTCATTTATTTGTACCTATTTGTCAGAATTTGTACCGCTGTAGTTTATGATATTTTGCCAATTAACAGTTTCCTGCTGGCTTGACGTCAACGCAGCAGGAACAATTCTGTCCCGGGTAAACCGCTGCACATTTGATTAAACTAAGTATGCCATCATTTAGTGCCTAATTTGTCATGTCTACCTACCATTTGTCATCAATTTTGGTTCAGTAGAAGCGAAGATATCGCGATAATTCGCGTATTTTCAAGTATTTTCACTTGAATCATCGTTAGCCGTAGCTTATTTCCCAAACTGTGACAGATTAACGGATTGTGCATAAACTATTATTTCGGGTAGTAATCAAGTCTTATCGATTACAACTTTATTTCTCCCAATATACAGTTTGTTAGCAAAACGGACGCATATTGTAGTTCGTATTCAAGAAAACTTCATTTACCTTGACGCTTGACATGGAAGGTTTTCAATCAAATAGCTGGCCAAAAAGCATAAGGGTAATAATTTTGATATTAGCTTTTAACCAAAACGATGAAGAAACAGTAATAATATTAACTCTTTCTTCCTCTTACTTCCTTTCCAAGAAATAATGACATTCTGTTAGATTACTTAGCTACTGCTTTAAACTTCACCTGTCGCACTCAAGATAAAATGTATGTATGTAGTGTAGGTAATTTGTGCATGGTATTACCAACTGGTCGGAAAAATGTGGACATAAAATACCATTAATATCCTACTACTTTATCGGCTTTTTCACCACCATGTTGCATGAAAAATTCCTAAATAAACAAGAATGGAAGTTTTGAAGATTATTGAGCTAATAGGTAGTCGCAGAGTTAACCAGCTCTGTCTACGAGATTGAGTTGGCGAAATTATAAGGTTAGGTGCAACTGCACAGTTAAATTATAAGTTTAATCAGGTGAGTAACGTAACCGATTTCGATGAAACTCATATACCTACTTTTTATGACGTGAGTGAAGCCGCGGGCGCAAGCTTTTAAAGTATTTAGTAAAAAGCAGACGCCAGCGCCATAATAAAATGTAAGAAAAAAAATTAGAAGATTTCGAATTGTTTCTGACATTCATATTTACTTGACACTGGCAAAATTGACTGTAAAACAGCAGACGCCATAAAATGAAAAGAAGAAAGAACCAAAAGTTGTTTATATGTTGTTACTTTGTAATTAAAGAATAAAGAAATATCGTTAATGCAGCAATGACTTCCGTTCTAATAAACGCTATCAAGCGTCTCCACATTACAGCAAGACCACAGTTCCGAGTATTTTCTTCAAGCATAACCCCAAATTCAATCGAACCCGCAAACGACTTCGAAGTAACTAAAAAGGAATGGAACTTCGCTCCACTCTACACCAAGCCCCGAGAAGTTTGGATTGAGAATTTGGACACGATAGAGGAGAAGAAACTAGGATTGTTCGAGTTACATCCACAGGTATACGCTGTTTCGCCAAGGCTTGATATAATCCACCGCAATGTTGTGTGGCAGAAGAAGTACCGATGGGTGTCTTGGGCGCACACGAAGACGAGGGCTGAAGTGCGTGGTGGAGGCAGGAAACCCTGGCCGCAGAAAGGTTTGGGTCGCGCACGCCACGGCTCCATCCGCTCCCCATTATTCCGCGGCGGCGGCATCGCTCACGGGCCTCGCTCCGGAAAAACCCACTTCTTCATGCTGCCGTTTCATTTACGGATTCTCGGACTGACCACAACACTGTCTGCTAAACTAGCTCAGGATGACCTACATGTTGTGAAAGATCTGGACCTTCCCACTGATGAACCAGAATACCTAAGCGAGCTCATTGACCAGAGGAACTGGGGCCCTTCAGTTCTCATTATTGATGAGTAAGTATACCGACTATAGTTCTATAGTTACTAGCTTTAGCCTTCATTCAAATCTGCTACAGTCTGATTGATTCACAAACCAACATCTTAACAAACTTATGCATTTATAATACTAGCTGCTGCCCATGGATTCGCTCACAAGGTACCTATCTGCATAAAAATTTGGCTATAATATTCCAGGCATCCTACTAAGAATAGCATATGGGCTACTCGTTATCTAGGTACCTTGCCATCAAAGCTGTGGGTGGAAGCTATTATTTAAATACATACCAAATTTAATTCCTATCTGTTCAGTGGTGACTGAGTGATTGAGTAACAAACATAAAATTTTCACATGTCGTCATCTCAAACATTTCCATTCTAAAAGTACAATATGAAGCAGGATTATTGGAATTTAACTTCAAATGTTATATATTCAAATGTATTTTTCTCTTTCAGTACTGATTATGCTCCAAGAAACCTAATTGCTGCTTCAGACAGCCTGCCTCATGTGAACATAATGCCAGTGTATGGGCTCAATGTCTACTCCATGTTGAAACATGATACTCTAGTTCTCACTCAAGCAGCAGCAGAGAAGATTGAAGAAAGACTTTTAACACACATGCACTCTATCACTATTGACAAAGAAGCTAAGTTCAAATTAGATCAAGTTTAAAATAAATACTACAATACAGCTGTAGTCAAAATAAGATATTCACTAAATTATGTACATTTAAATGTGAAAGCAATGTTTTGTTGGAAATAAATAGACATTAGTTATAGTCTTATCTTTTTATTTATAAAAATAGTCATAAAAACTTAATAATAAATGTTTAAAGGAATGTCAAGGTGCAAAAATACAGTACAAAATACAGCAATTGGGATCATAGCCTGTTCTTTGATATACTACCAGCTATGTCCTGTGATTGTGTGTCTGATGCCTGAAACAAAATAAAATGATGATGGTGAAAAAAAGATAAGATAAAGGTAGCCCTTGGTAAGCCAACCTGAATCTTGCCTGAATCATTAGAAAGCTGCATTAATACTATGGCTACATTTTAAGTAAATTACTTTTTGAATAATAATTCGTAAATAATGATCCTCAGGGATTAGGCTACCACCATATCTTTCATTAAGATTGATTGTGAAAATGTTACTAAGACAGACGACTCATTGCCCGTAGTCCGGTTGAGTTGTCCGGTCAACCAGACAGACATTGCATTTATAATAATATTATTGGGATGCACAACTTTATCTATGTGATGGTTAGAGCTAACAACAATAAAATAAGTTTAATATCTGAGAAAACTAGTTAATGTTATAGTATGACTTTGAAATGGTTCTCTATTTTGTCTCTTTGCCATATTTATCGATATTTTAAATAATCACATGCTTTTAATACAATAAATATCGCATTCCAATACAATTTAAAAAACCTAAAATTGTTCACCACTTTTTAAATCCATAACAGACATAAAACATGTTATCAATATGATACTTTACCAATATGTAATGTTATCATTTTGACAGATGTATCTATACACGTTTTGTAGAAATACACATTTTGCATACTAACTTTGCTGCTTGTCTGTTTAACGGCACATCCTGCCATTTTCTGGCGTACACTCCATCTCAGGGCAGACCAGTCATTTTCACCAGGCACATTGGGCTTGTACTTAGCCCAGAGCGAGGTGTAGTAGTGGTATAGGGATACTGGATCACATTTCTTCTGAGCTGGCTGCCTGGGCACTTTGATTACTGAAAATCATAAATTATTTTATTTATATGTTTTTATATTTGGAACTCCATGGTCTTTAGTCCTACCACTCTAAGAAACAGAAGTTATTTTATGTGTATGTACTATGAGCATTATACATTTTGATAGAAAATCAGGAAACAAGCAAGGTAACTGTAGTTTTACACAAATCCATTGCAATCAATGAGCTGATTTTGATGCTAAATTCATCATCATCATCATCATCAGCCTGTAGAAGTCCACTGCTGGACATAGGCCTCCCCCAAAGAGTTCCATGACGAACGGTCTTGAGCCTTCTCCATCCACCGACTTCCCGCAACCTTCACAATGTCGTCGGTCCATCGGGTGGGGGGCCTTCCAACACTGCGTCGCAAGGTTCGTGGTCGCCATTCGAGAACCTTTACTCCCCAACGGTTGTCGGTTCTGCGAGCTATATGGCCTGCCCACTGCCACTTCAACTTGCTAATTCTGAGAGCTATGTCGGTGACCTTAGTTCTTCTACGGATTTCCATTTCGGATCTTATCACGTAGTGAAACTCCAAGCATAGCTCTCTCCATAGCCCGTTGCACGACTTTGAGCTTGTATATGAGGCCTATAATTAACGACCAAGTTTCAGTGCCATAAGTCATCACTGGCAACATGCACTGATTGTAGACTTTCGTCTTGAGGCTCTGCGGTATGATGCTAAATTGCATTGCATTATTTCTTTCATTTCATACAAGACAGACTCGTAGCCCTATAGCCTTGGCCAAAAGTATTGAGCACCCTACTAACTTGGCAGTTGGCACTTACCTACAAAGGTTGCAGAAATTGCTGTGATAGGTAAGTCTCTTTTAACAGTGCCCTTGTAAAGCGACTTTGTTAATGTAGCAAATTTTGGAACCTTTGTAAGTGCCAAATTTGTACACTTTTAGCCAAGGCTGCGAGGCTACATGAAAACTAGCTGGTAAGAAAACATGCAGTGCAATGAAACATTACAAAACTGCAGGTCCTCGATACTTTTGGCCAAGGATATACTTTGTGTCAATACTTACAATTATTAGAACTAGCTACAGTTCTTTCTTTCGAAGATTCTGCTCTACTTTCAGGTTTTTTTTCAACTCGAACACATGAGCAAGCACGCCTCAACTGCTTGTCTACATCATTGTGTACTAAATTAGGCACAGACTGGTAGTTTCTCACAGTAAGTACTCTACGTTTCTTCTGACACTCTCTGGAACAGCTCAAAATGGCCCCATTGCTGAGTTTAGATCTGGTTCTTGAGGAAAAAGTACTGGCGCTATGCAGCCTCTCCAGGCCAGGGTGCTCTTCTCTCTCATGGGCACTTGGAGTCTTGTTCCTATTCTCCAAGTCATACTTTATCAGTTTTTTCAAGTCTGAAATATACAAATCACATTTCGGACATGGAGTGAATGAATCAAATACGATTCTTGGAGCAGTATAATAAATAAAGCAGTTATATTAATCGTGATACATACAAAGGAAAAAATATATAATATGCAGGCAAACCTGTGATGAAGTATTTGAGGACTTCACCGCTAATGTTGTGTATCCCCAAGTTATTTAAGTACCTCAATACTTCCCTGGCGTCTAGCTGTGAAGTTACTTGATAATAATCACTATCCATTATTTACGAGTAGACTGAACTAAATATAAATTGGAAAAGTAACGATCGAAGTTGGCGTGGCAAAAGAAACATTGGTTTGGTTTTGTTTTGTTTGCTTCGTAGACAGAGTATAACACCCTATCTATTGGTCTGTGTCTACCACAGAACACTATTACTCCCGAGTCTGCTGTCTAAGCTTTGCTTGCTTGCTCAAAAACACAGATAAAAAGGGCCCAAGGAGGTGGAGCATATCTACGCGACCAGGTTTTAAAACCAGGTATTCGGATTGAAGAACTCGAACCGTAGGACTTGGCTTTACTTAAACGTCTTTCAAGTATTCAGGGACTCGGGCTTGTGAAGTCAGAGTGCTGCTTCTCTCCTTAGGTACCTACCTATTTCTCGTACTTCTCTCGTTTCCAATAAGTAGGTAAGTTAAATCGGGAATCTATCGATATCTATTGATGGACTATTGAAACTGCTACAGAGCAATTTATTCCTTTTACACATACATCGATTGTCTTGATAAATGTGTGACTTCCTCTCTATTATTAAACGTACTCGAAGTCTCCATAACTCTTAACTAAGAATGCCAAATGAAATCTACTTTGGTTTCTGATTTCATTTGGCTTTATGTCGTAAAGTCTGTTTTTTGTTAAGCTATATTCGTCAAGAGTTCTTGAAAGTTGAAATTCCTTGAACGTACCCGATTTTTAGCCGAATATATATAGAATATAGTCAAGAAATAAAAATGTTGGGTGCCACTGTCTTCTTGATGAACAATGCGTTCATTCTGACGTAAGAAAATGAATGAACGAATATTGTAGTACCTATATAGATATAATATTTAAGTCTTTGACAGTCTAAAAATTTAGCAGCCAGCTGATGATTAACTAATGATACGTAGTGATAAATTATCTTTGATGATACAGCCAACAGTGATTATAAGTCCTATCAACAATGTAGGCAGAGGGTCAGAAATGTTTTACCAAAAATTTTGTACATCGGAATCAAGTTAATTAAAGTAAAATACATTTTATCACACTGAAATATTAATTGAGAGTAGGTACTAAGCAAGTATATGCCTAACTAGATGAATTACCTATGTAAGTACTGATTATTTTCATTAAAGTTTTATATAAACTAAGTATGAAGAGAGTGTCTAATCTAAAACTGAATTCCACCCTCCACCTCTACTAAACCTTTGTAAAGTCAACGCTCCCTGCCTTGTCTTTACACAAGCACAGTGGGTGGAGGAGGGGCTTTTAGATTAGACAATCTCTACTTACATAATTCTAGGATAAATGTAAACAGTAGGTGGATTTATGTTTACCTACATTTCCTTTACAATTTTATAGTAATTTATAAAAATAATACATAACAACAAAATTAAATAAAAGTAGATTTGGTATGGTATAGGTTTATTATTTGATAATAATAATTATAAACTCCATGAAATGCAAGTTGAGGTAAAACACACACACAGAATAAATTGCAGAATATTTTGTTTCGTAGGTACGATCTTGTCTGTGACCTCGCCACATAAAACTACTGTACTATCTCAGTTTACGCGCAGAGCTCACCGGGCTGCAGTGCATGACGTACCTTTGCGATGGCTTCTAAATACGAAAAAATCCCAGCTGTTGCGAATTTCATCGAATATTTAAAAATACCGAGTGTGCAACCAAACATCAACTACGGTGAGTTTATTTTATATATTTTTTTGCAGGATAAACTGATAGGTAGGTATATCCTGCAATTATATGTTATACCTAATAGGTTTTTATAACGTGAAATTGCGGCCTTTGCAACGTGGAGCCGAATGTCTGTCCGAGTGTGGGTTCTATTCTCTTGATGGTGGTTTCTGGGTTGGGGGTAACAATGGTACTTAATTATGATATCGATGATACTGGGAAACATTTCACAACATTACTTTTACTTATAAATAGTTCATCGGTATCTACTTAGTTAAGTTGTCTTGAGCCTTCTGCATCCACCGCCTTCCCACAATCTTTACAATGTCCTCGGTCCATAGGATGGGAAGCCGTCCAACAATACGTCGTCCTCCGGTTCGTGATCGCCATTCCCTTTATTGCCCAACGGTTTTCGGTTCTGCGAGCTATTATGGTCTGCCCTCTGCCACTTCAAATTGCTAATTGCAAGAGCTATGTTGGTGACCTTGGTTCTTCTACGGATCTCCTCATGTGTCGTATTTTACCACATAGTGTAACTCCAATAGAATAGCTCTCTCGATAGCCCGTTTAGCTTGTGTATGGTATAATATGAGGGTGGCCAATTGTTAGCGACCAAGCCATCACTGGTGACTTGCACTGATTGTTGACTTTCATCTTGAGGCTCTGTGGTATCTGTGACAAGCAGATATGACGATGTTTCCCAAATGCTGCCCATTGATTCGCTGAGTTTGATTTCTTGGTCGACCTATTTGTTATTTGGACCTACCTAGTTAAATCGTCAGATACAATTAAACAGAAAAATAAGTATACTCAAGATAAGACAGTGGCATCGCCTTACTCTACCCACTCTGACTCTTCGATTATTTTTATTTAGTAACAAATATAAACTTATTATTTGTCAAGCGTAACCACAATATTATCTATTTGAAGAGCTAGCTAGGGCTATCAAGCCGGATATCTATGTACTTAGTCAGACCCTAACTAACAAACATTCCCTCTGACACTGATTGTCCTTGCCAGGATATAGCACTTTGTCGCAATTGAAACTAGGCACTAGGTTTTTATCAGATGCCCTACCTAGCCAATGAAATCTAATTGAATAGTTTGGTTACTGCTGCTATATAACGAGTGCACCTTGATTTAAAATAAATAGCTTTTCCAAAAAAAGGGTACATATGGTATAATATCCCAACGCAATGGGACATTATGTGAAGCCATTTAACGTAAAACTACATAGAGTTAGTTCCATCTACATTCAAATTATATTTTTGGCGTCATACTGAAACATAATTTGATTTTTCTAAATATAACTAACTATACATACAACTATACATTTCAGATGCCTGCGTTTTTTTTCTCAATAAACAAGCAAAGGAAATTGGCCTTTTAGTCAAAATATACGAGCTTGTACCCAGCAAACCTATTGTGGTATTGACATGGGAAGGCAAAGATCCATCCCTTCCATCCATTATGTTGAATTCTCACATGGATGTTGTTCCCGTATTCGAAGTAAGTACCTTTGTAATCAAAATCATACATTAAAACAACAAAAACGAATTTAAATTTGTAATTTGTTTTTAATATTCAAATATTATGAAAATAATATAATGGGTCTATCTTACTGAACTGAATATTACTAAAACTGATACTTAGTAAAGATATAAGAGGACGCGATAAAATTATATATTCCAAACTGTTGAGATAAGATAAATACTTAAATTAAATTCAGAACGGATAGGTATTACGTAAGGGATTCGACAGAATTATCTTTTGATCAGAGATCTATTAAAAATAATAATTACGATAATTTAATAAATCTTGTCTGTTCTTATAATTTATAGGTACTACTATTTTTCAAAATTTCTACACAAGAATCAGTTGAACTGTTGCAAACGATCTATAGATAGACTTTATTGCATTATTCAATAACATTTAAAATAAATTAATAGGTACATTAGTTATTATATTAATAAAGCTATTATATGTTTATTAACTAAGCGAAATAGAAGTTGCATTAACGTAACGTAGGTTTTATAAATAACTAGAAAAACAATGTATTCTCATGTGATTTCTTATGAATTTTACAGAACAGTTGGACCCATCCACCATTCAGTGGTCATATTGATGAAGATGGTAAAATATTCGCTCGTGGGTCCCAAGATATGAAATGCGTTGGCATTCAATACTTGGAAGCAATAAGGAAGTTAAAACAATCTGGTGTTCGGCTGAAGCGTACGCTACATATTTCTTTTGTTCCGGGTGAGACCTCTAGGCAATTTTTGCTTTATCATTTTACTGTAAAAACGAAGCGGCAAATATTTTATATGAAGATTTTATTATTTCTAGATGAAGAGATCGGTGGTCACGATGGCATGGAAAAATTTGTTCTAACCGAGGAATTCAAAGCACTCAACTTGGGTTTCGCACTTGATGAAGGAATGGCTAGTCCTACTGATGAATTCATCATATTCAACGGGGAACGAAGTATTTGGCGTAAGTTGATTCGTCTAAAAGATAGACACGTAAAAACATCTTTGTGCTTTTGATCTTACCAGATTCAATGAAAAAATGTATAGGTATACATTGATAGGTACCTATTAATAAAATTAAATGGATCTATCCTTTTTTCAGAAATACATGTACATTGTCCGGGGCAACCAGGTCATGGATCTTTACTAATACCTAATACTGCAGGAGAAAAGGTAATTGTGTGGCTTTAAGACTACCTATTTTTAGTGTTCCGTACCTTATTTGGAGAAAACGGAACCCTTATAGGATCACTGTGTTGTCCGTCTGTCTGTCAAGAACATTTTTCTCAGAAACGCAGACTAAAGGTATCAACTCGAAATGTATTCCAACTATTAGAGTCCGTAAGCTTATAGTGCCGCAAATTTCTAGCATTAAAAAGATGATAATGGCAATGAATGTCTTAATTTTGTATGGAAATGGCAAAAATTAAAAACCTCTAGGGTACCTACTTCCATTTACCTCACAATTCTGAAATTTAGAATGCTAAGAGCTTTTGTGACAAATAAGGAAAAAAGTCTAAAATTGAGGCATTTTGATGAGTAACCGCAAAATATAAGTTTGTCACTTCTCCTTCCTACACTTGGAATTTTTATTTTCTGACCCCGTGTAATGGTACGGAACCCTCAGGGCTTGAGTTCTCGCACATGACCACCTTTATTTTTAATATATATTTTAATGACTAAAGTGCTTTGTTTGCTCATAGCTAAGGACTATTATTGATAAATTCATGGATTTAAGGAATGAACAAAAGAAGATACTTGATAGTGATTCCAAGTTGACAATAGGTGATGTGACAACGATCAATCTGACTCAAATATACGTAAGTAATAATTAGTAGTATGTAAGGAACTATCGGACTTTATTAAATGAATAGCAAATCACAAAAGACAAAAATAATAAATTACATGGCACGAACGAACTCTATGCTAGCTAGCTAGCATTTTATTGCAGCTGACTTTTTTTTCGGTTAACTAAGTAGACAGTAGGCAAGGCACCATAAGTATATTAACTGAGTACCTATGTTTTGTGATGAATATAATTTTAGGCTGTTAGGTTTTTAATTGGAACCTGTTGTTTAATGTAAATTGATTGGTTGTAGGAACCCGTACAAATTTTTATATTTTTTTTAATTTTCGTTTCATTTCAAGCTCACATTTCATACAAGGGGTTTGGTTGGTGAGTGGGCTGGATTGATCTTTAATTTAATTGTAAACACAATACTTTTTTGAATTTACGTTTTACTCTTGATGTCAACGTAGTCTACATGTACAAAGTTTATTATCGTTTATTTCAGGGTGGTGTGCAATCTAATGTTGTACCCGAAAAATTGACTGCTGTATTTGATATAAGACTTGCTGTTACTGTTGACCATGTGCAATTTGAAAGTATGGTATGTATACACACCTTATTACTACAGCACACTAGTGTTAATCCTTTTAAATACGACTTATTTTGTAAACAAGTAATTATTTCATATCAGTTATTAATTTTTCAGATAAACCAGTGGTGCAAGGAAGCAGGCGATGGTATCACTATTGAGTTCGAGCAAAGAAACCCCTACGTGGAATGCACTAAAATTGACGATTCTAATCCATTCTGGGTTGCTTTTAAGGCGGCTGCTGATGACTTGTAAGTTTTACAGCAAAATTAATATTTTATGTAACTGATTTCGTAGGGTACTGCCAATTTAGAAAATATTTAAACAACTGACGGTGCAGGAGATATTATTGAATACAAAAATATAGTAGAAAATTATTACCTTTAAAAAAGTACAGAATTAATAAGTATCTTCTTTAAAAAATAGTGCCTAGTAAACGTAATCTTATCTTTACAGGAAGCTCAAATTGGATCCCAGGATATTTCCAGGAGGCACTGACAGCAGATACGTAAGGAAGGTCGGGATTCCAGCTATTGGATTCTCTCCCATGAACCATACCCCAGTTCTTCTTCACGACCACGATGAATTTCTTCACGCTGAAATGTACCTCAGGGGTATTGATATTTACACGAAGCTGTTATCCTCCATTGCTAATGTTTAAGTAATTAAATGGTTGTACTGTCTTCCAACTATATTTATCTAATGTTATCTTATTTAACATAGCTATGAACATAATATACGAAGATAAAGTGTTTTACTGTGTGAGGTAATAGGAAATAATTGGTACTTTTACACAAATATTATGTAAAAATAATATGCAAACAACAATTAATGATTATCATAGATTTATAAAATACTAGCTGGTGCCCTCGACTTCGTCTACGTTTGCAGGATTAATATTTCGAGTAGGTTATATTAGCGTGGCGTTACAATTCACACAATATCTTTATAAATTGTAGTCTATGTGTTATTCTGATGTATAAGCTATATTATTGTAAAGTTTCATTAAAATCCATTCAGTAGTTTTTACGTGAAAGAGTAACAAACATCCATCCATCAATCCATCTATGCATACTTACAAACTTTCGCGTTTTAATATTAGTAGAACTTATATGATATCGTTGACGAATTAATTTCAGTTACATATCTACAATTTATTTTATCTTCTCCATTTCGTAGGTACTGTAATCTTAGTATCAAATTAATACTTTCTCAAAATAAGTGAGGATATACGTTCGTATTTTAAAATGTAATTGAATTTAAGTGCTAAGATGTATCTTATTCATTACAATAATAATTGTATATCTTATATACCTGCATAACGTATGCAGGGCTATCTTCAGAATCAACCTATTTGTGCCTTATAAAAGAATAATTTATAGGTAATGTACAATAGTGAATTAGTATAGGATATAGTATAATTTAATTGATTGTGCTAAATTAATAATATTTTAATATCAAAAATACTAATAATAATATGCAATTATTTTAAAACCATTTACAATATTAAAGTATAATTTAACTAGTGTCTTTGGCACAATTTCGCATCTGAGTTCACCTAAGTAAGGGTAGAACTTTATGTTAAAAATAAACTTTGTAAAATTGGACTCAATAAGTAACGGTTCGACAAAATTTCGTAGGAATACGAATAAGCTTGTATTTAACGGGTGTCAATTGTAATTTGGTACCCTAAAAAGTTCAAGGTTTGTTTCAAAATTAATAGTTGTCCACTAAATTGAGCCTCAAAATACCTAACTCAATAATGGCAATAAAAACTTATTTAATAATGTTTTAATTTAGAATTTGCAAAAATTTATTTGAATGCCATCATTTTTTTTAGTTACTAATTTTGTCCATACAAAAACACATGTAACGTGCTTGTTTCCACGCACGAGTGAGAGTGAAAACGATTGTGCTAACTACCACTCACCCCCCGGTAGATATTTCGCTCCACTTAGCACACAAGTCTGGCAGGCGTTGTATAGACTTATCCAATTGAATGCCAAAATATTAAAACTTTGCCAGTTAAATTAACTAGTTGCCTACTGTTATGTCACCGTTATTTTCTTTTGCTTTACAAAAATTTAAGAACTACCTCTTGATTGACTTGTGCATACCAACCTTTGTGTTTTTTAGATATTTATAGCTAAAAATTGTGGGGAGATAGTTAAGTTAATTGGCATGGCATATCAAGGCCAAATTGTTTATTAAGATAATATATAATTTGTTATATTTAATAACTGAAATTATGTTTTGAAATATTAATAAAGTTTATAAAATTCAGTATTCGGTATTTACTTTTGGTACTTATGTATGAGTAGCTACTACGTACCTGTTTATAAAAATAGCTTCTAGTAGGTAGACTCACTGGGGACATTTTCCATTCACAGCTTCGGCTCGGTTATACACTGTTAAAAAACACTAAAATATATATAAAATATGTATGTAGTAGGTACCTAACAGATTATTAAAGAAATATAATAACATTTTGAATGTGTTGTTAGCCTAATGAGTGAAAAAACTCATCATGTAGGTAGGTAAGGTACCTACTACATACACTATCAATTCATTATTAAACTAATTTTACAAAGGACCTACCTACTTATTAGTAGTAGTAAGGCCTTATTACATCTGATTAGAAGATGTAATTAGAATGTAAAAAGATGAAGATTTATGCAGATTTATACAGCGGCGTTTGAAACTTTTTAATTAACTATGTACACAGTACTTTGTAGTGCCTGGGTGGGACATGTTTAAATGGAGTACACAGGTAGTTACCTACAAATGTTGCACATCAATGTTACAAGTTGTATCAAAATATTACAGATTGTATCATTCTCCCTCACTCACTGATGTAATGTAACGTTAGGCGAATGCTCTCGGTGCTCCCTGCACCTGAAAAGTTTGAGAATCGATTGATGACTGGAAAACAAATATAAATGGTTCATTCATTCATTCGTCTCATCTCTTGTCTATAGATAATTCTTTGTTTAAATTCATTCAATCTTTCATTCTTTGTGTTGTTGCGCGTGTTTTTGAGCGTAGTTTTTTCAATTTTTCTCAACTTATTTCGCTGAATTCTTTCTTTTTGAATAAAAACCATAAAATATAGACAATTCGTTCAATTATGGATATTTCAACTTTTCAATTATGACAGATAATAGGTAGGTAAGGTAACTTTTTCTTTTTATAATTTTGTGTTCATCTTTTTGCATTACCCCTTTCTTTCTGCAGGAAAAGACTTCGGGAAGACGACACATGTGAGTTTATGCCGCTATCGAAGAGGATCAATAACTTGCACATCAACAACCTCGCATCAGGGTCGCAAGTAGTAAACCAAGTGGTGCCGAATTCGGCTACCGATAGACCTAGCTACGACCCGGGAATCGACTCATCTCAAAGCAATTACTTCCTTAACAACAAATTACTGTTTGAACTGCACATGGAGAGAATGCGCAGACTAGGACAGCCTTATCCTTATTAAAAAGAAACCATACAACACGTCTCAAGTTGGACAGTTGAACATGGATAAAATATGTCGAATATGTTTAGAAGAAGGAGTACTCTCTTCTGTATTTACAAAGAATTACAATATATCTTTGTGTGATATGATAGAATATTGCTGTAAAGTCAGGGTAAGTAACCTGTCACCTAATATAAAAGTTCAGTTCGGCCAATGGATCTTGGAAAACACACAGCCATTTCAATGGTCAATTGATATACTAGAAACTAAAATCGCCTCTGTTCATACATCTTACTTAACCTATCTTACTTAAGCCGTGGTGGCCCCGGCTGAAGAATAGGCCCCTCCATATCTACCTATCCGTGGATGTCGTAAGAGGCGACTAAGGGAAAAAAGCTAGGGGATGGGCAGCAGCATCCCTCATTTTAACAACGATAGCTCTAACTGCGCTCGCCAACCCGCATGCCCAGCGTGATGAGTATGGGCAAATCCCCCCACATGATAAGGAATTTGCTCTGTCTGTGGGGGAGGCCATGTTCAGCAGTGGACGTCAAACGGTTGAAATGATGATGACTAAACCTATGTTTGCAAGATCCATCAGCTGAACTGTTATTAATTTTAAAAAGAATTCTATACTTGGGCTAAATCTTTAATTAGAAATGTTTATCAAACTACCCATACTTAACAGAATTGACAAATTGTATTGAAGACTCAGTCTCCTGAGTCAAATATTGTAAAAGTGTATGTTTTGGAATAACTAGCTTAAATTTATTTTTTCTTATTCAGTGTTATTGTATTCTGTGCCAAATAATAGTGTTTTGTTGCCAGATCACTCGGAATGATGGCTTGCCAGAACTGATGTGTAGCAACTGTATGTATAAGCTGGGAATTGCCTACCATTTCAAGCAGTCTTGTGAGAGTGCTGATTTACGTTTGAGGCAACACCTAGGGTTAACTTTAAGCAAGTAAGTAATGTTGCATTCTAATGAACTAATACCTATGTTGGATCCATCATGCCCAAAACAAAATCCTCCATGTTCTAGTCAGTTCACCATGGTTGCACCATCAAGGAAATCCATAAGAATGTGGATATCCCTATAGCATGGAAACGAGGAAACAAAAGTCAGAGGTGAAGGATACTTGGGCTATCTGGGACTGGCCTCATAGCTCAGTTGGTAGTAACTCTGCCTTCTGCGCTAGAGGTCGCGGGTTCGATTCCCGCACTGGACAAACATTTGTGACTAACACAGATGTTAGTTCTGTGTCTGGGTGTTAAATATATATCTATTATGTATATCAGTCTCTGGTACCCATAGTACAGGCTATGCCTAATTTGGGATCAGTTGACCGTGTGTGATATGTCCGGAATATTTATTTATATCTAAAAATCCAGTACACCAACTGAAACAGAATAAAAAAAACTTGCATCAATTTTACAGATTTACTGATGTTGCTGTCATGACTGATCCTATCATCCCAGCGCGTACAACAATTATTAAGAAATGGTTTGTTGAATTTGAACATGTTTTTCCCTACAAATTTTTGATTGAGCTGTAAATGCTAAATACAATAATCTGCTTCAGCAAATGCAAGTTATCTCAGCCAAGAAAGACAAGTTCAAATTACAAACGAAAACCTGAAACAGAGCAGTTGAAGAGGGGACCCAAACCCAAGCCAAAGCCAATCCATTCTTGTTATGAGTGCCACAAGCAGTTCCGATGCCAGACCCAGCTAGAAATGCATATTAGGTAAGCAAGTACCTAACTTAAGTGGCAATCACATTAGGCCACAAAACACTCCACAGCGGGAAGTCAGTGCAGGTCTAACCACCCCGATTAGAATAGGCCAGTTGTGGCCGCAGTGTCACCATAGTCACATAAAGGAAATAAAAATAAAGCAAGTAACTTGAGTTAGTGGCTAATTCTGATTATGAGTTTTTGGACTTTTCGGCCACTTGAAGACCTCCATCTTTTAAAAATCTGCAAGAATATTTGTTGTTGTATGTGACTGTCGAGAGTTTCTTTTGTTTATTAAATGTTTCAGGACCCATACTGGAGTAAAACCATTTATATGCAATAATTGCCCACGAAGATTCACTCAGAAGCACAACCTGACCATACATCTGAGAGTACATACTGGAGAGAAACCATTCCAATGTGAAGTCTGCAGGTAAATGAGATTCTTATTTCCTATTTATCTTGTTTAAATTAAGGGTTGTTTCACACATACCACAACCACACCATGTGGTCACCACACATTTTGCAGTTTTTATCTTAGGTCATAAGTAATGACCTAACCTAAGATTACCTTCTCTGCTTATAACCGTTAGGATAGGTTTGTCGACAGTAAATATTATTTTATGTTTTACAGTAAGCGTTTCTCAGCCCAAGGAAATCTGAATGCTCACCTTAAAATCCATACAGGACAAAAGGATCATGTAAGTATTTGAATAGGTCTTATTAAATTTCACTGTTAAATGTTGGATAACTTTTTCGGTTTATGAACATTATGTAGTTGATTCTATTTCAATCAAATTATAATTTAATTTTTAAATAATTATTATTTAACCAAACTCAATATTTTTACTTCAGGTTTGTACAATATGCAGCAAATCTTTCATAACTTCAAGTGAGCTGACGCGGCACATGGCTAATCATAGGGGGTTGAAGAACTTCAAGTGTGATATGTGCGAGTCTGCCTACAGACATGCTAGAGATCTTGTAAGTTGACTCCTCTTCTTGGCTTTAAAACATCGCTGTCATCTAAATATTACTGTACACTATTTGAATGTAACTTTATGTAAATCTTAAACTGACACAGTTTCACCTCCAAACTCCAAAGTAAAGCTTGTCAGAATCCTATAAGCCTGCAAGTCTATCAGTTTCTTTTTATTGTTGGAATGAAAATGGAATATTGGAATTCTTATCCTAAGCCATGAATATTTATGAGATTTATGTTTTGGTGCAATGCTGAAATCAAATTTTTACCTTACCATACTTCTAGCAAAATAAGTCATTATCTTTACAGAAACTACACAAAATGAAGAAACACCCAGTGGGACAGGCATCAAAAATACAAGAAAACTTTAACAACGCTGGCAACATTGATATCATCGGTGTAGATAGGAAAGATCTTGCCCCACCCATGAAAGATTCCACCCATCTCATCCCACATTTGATAAGTGAGAAACCAAGTATACCAGTTACAATACCAGAACATGGACTGTTGCCTTATGATCAGCGAAAAGATGTGTTTACTCACTATACAATGCCATCCAAGTCTTTGCACAGTTGTGCAATATGTGGGATAGGGTTTGATTATGTTACTGAGTTGTCTCAGCATTATGCATTGAGACATGAAGATCTGAATTCAGTCGCTAAGCATTTTATGGCCTAGCATGTATTGGTATGATTCTACATATTTATGTTATTATTAGGTGTGTGTGTGTCAACAAATGAGTTTTCATTGCTAAAGAAATTATTAGCTTTAGAGCGTTATTATAAGTGAGTGTCTGAACATTTTTGCTTTAGTTTGTTTAAATAAATAAAACATCAAATTAAATAAAACGTTTTTATCTCACTTTACAATATTAACTAGTTCTAAAACAAATAAATTATTTAACGAATTGGGATCCATGGCTCTAAGATTTCGCCGATCTTCTTGCGAGCTGAAAGAGAAAATAAAATTTATTTGGACAAAATTAAGTTTATTCCCCTAGGTTGCTTCTATTGTTAGATTATTTTAATGTAAACACTAGGTACCTGGTTCTGGGAAGTCGCATGGGTGCAACTCAACGTAATGTCTGTACACTGCATCTTTCTCAGCGAAATATTCGTTGCGTTTCTTCTGGACGTACATAAGAACCATGGTATATCCAATAGTAGCAAAAACATGTTTTTGGATGCCTGTAAAGAATAATAGATACGCGCCGTAAATAAAAATGGGTATTAAGGTGTAAATACACTGAGTTTGATAGAGCTTAGCTATTTGTTTTCAAGTTATTATGTAATGCGCACCGCTAAACACAGGTCGTCTGGTTTGGTAGTTTATGAATGAGCCCGTGGAGACCCCCATTGTAACACCTAATATTTGGGCCCAGTAATAATTAGCCCATGGCTTCGTTCTTCCGGCATCTCCCAATTTGAGGAGTTCTATCGCGGATAATTGGGAAGACATCCTCGAATAAATAAACGAGATTTCTTTTACGACGAGAAACAATCACACTCTCACACAGACTAATAGGGAGTACTACCACAGACTACTAAGAGTACAGTACTACGCACTCTCATTACTGACTGACTGACAAACTAAAGTGACAAAACAAACGAGATGTCATTCATGACAGCAGCGACACGCAAAAATTACTGAGCATTCATTTAGAACGAATTTTGAGGATTTATTGGACTAAAGATTTCGGAGCCGAGTTACGCTAGATAATTAATTTATTTTTAGAGCCAAGCTTTTACGCTTTTAAACATTCTTTTTCTAACGATTGTAAAATACTATATCCTGGGGTGAGCTACTGCCATTAAAAATCCAGATATGTTATAAACTATTGTATTATTGTTAAACTGCTAAAATACTCATTTACAATCCTTTTTCTTATCAAAATATCTCAATCAGTGTTTCGCTCCAAAACCCATCTGACATTTCCGCAACGTCAAACTACGGCCTGTCGAAACATACTTTTTAATCAACAAATTAGGCTATGGCGTTATGTGTGTATTCTACCAATGAGTTCACTTAGGGTGTTTAAATAGTACTACCTCTACATTAAATCATTACACGATTTTATCTGAAAAAGTGATTCAAAATCGTGTGCAACCCTCAACTCGTTATACTCTGTGGATTAAAACAGCTGACTTGATGAACGAACGAGTTATTATAGTCTGTTGGTGTGTGTGTGTCAATTTTCTGTCAGTCAATCGTACGTGCATGGTCGTCTCCGATTCTCGGTCTATCTATAATACCACAGACTACTAAGAGTATAATAATACCTGCATGGTACTTGTGTAATGTGTACGCTTTTTTGAGGTTATGTTAATGTTTTGGTTTTTCTCAATCTAAATACCTACCTTTCCGTGGTGTTTTTATTTTAAATATTCATTATGGTAAGCAAAACCTATTTCAAGAGTAAAACACATCATATGTGTGATCGTATTCAAACTTTATAATTTAATTTTCTAGGGAAAACAAAAAAAGACCCGCAAGATTGTTGAGAAGAGATTTGCAAAGATGAAGAAGGTTATAAGCCCCAGCGATTCAAGAATTAAACCTAGCGAGAGAGCCGAGCCTAAGAAGAAGAAAAAGGCAGATCCACATGAAATGAAAGTAAGAGAGGTCCAGCAAGCAAGTTCCGCATTATTCTTCCAGTACAACACACAACTAGGTCCACCATACCATGTCCTCATAGATACAAACTTCATAAACTTCTCAATAAAGAACAAACTAGACATAATACAGAACATGATGGACTGTTTGTATGCAAAGTGCATACCTTACATAACGGACTGCGTATTGGGAGAGTTAGAAAAGCTTGGTAGAAAGTACAGGGTTGCACTGCGAATAATAAAAGATCCTAGGTTTGAACGAGTTGCTTGTATGCATAAAGGAACTTACGCTGATGACTGTATAGTACAAAGAGTTACTCAACACAAGTGCTATATTGTAGCAACAAATGATAAAGACTTGAAGAGGAGAATACGCAAGATCCCTGGTGTTCCTATTATGTATGTAGCTGAGCATAAATACACTATTGAGAGGATGCCTGATGCATATGGTGCTCCCAAGGGAGCCATTTAGCTAACAATATTTGTAAGGTTTCTAATATATTTTTAAGTTAAGTCCTGTTGTTTTATATTATTTTAGCTGAAAAAGCTAGCCAATCCAACATTTCACATCAATTTATTTCATAACTTAACCACCCATTTGCATAAAGTCGCAAGAATGATGGAAGATCAACCCAGAAATGAAAAAAAAAAAATCTTTCTTAAAGGGCCATCTAGAAATTGTATGGGATGTTTGAAAAATAATAGACTCATTTTGTAAGGATTAAAATTTTATTCCTCAAATACTTAACTATCTTATGACTACTGACAATCTTCATATGCAATAATACTCTAGCATAAAAGTGTATCAGACAACATAATTAAGAACTTAGCAAACCCTTCAGGTAAAATAATAAATAGCTACATGGAAAAGTTCATTACACACACATAATCACTCAGATCAGGCATTGCATTTGGCACCTCGCTATATTGTTGTGTTGTGTGCACTTGGTGAGCCAACAACATCAATAATCTCTCCCATCGGTTTGGTTTCACTGTCAGTTGATGTGTTGCATATTGATGAAGGAATGGTTAGGGTCTGAAACAGAAAAATATTGTATTTATTTAGGTAAGTATTTACCTATTACTAAGAAGGAATGCTGGGGCCACATGATTCGATGTGGTAAGTTATCAAGTCTCTGTGAAAAAGTGGTTCATACAATCCACTCACAAAAGTCACCGCATATTTATTATGTTGTGTGGAAACACTCCGAATCCTATCCTACTTAACCTATTCTACTAACATTAAGAATGCAAAAATGTGTATATTTGTTACCACTAGCACTGTAACGGCGGAAAGGATTTTCATGAAAGTTACTTTGGGTCCTGGAATAGGGAATAGAGTACTTTCATGCTAGAAAAATGCTCCTTTTTATCTGGTTACTAAGCGATCGAAGTCGCTGGCGGAAGATAGTTAAGTAAAAACCAACCTTGCCAGGATTAAGTGCTTCATACTGATGCCTCAAAGCCTGAAGCTCAAATTCGCAGGAAGCGAGCGCGTTCTTCAAGTCGAGGACTAGCGCCAGATCGGAGCGTAGTTCGTTGAAGTGCTTACAAACCGCTTCGGTGGGCGTTGGCGCTATATCTGTAATACAGAAAGAAAAGTGAGAATCAACATCAGCTGTGAGGGATCCATAGCTGGGCATCATCTGTCTCATCTCAACTTATCCTCAATACAGTGTCCAGCCACATACACAGCCATGCTACATGGAGGACAAGTGCTCTAAATATTGAAGTTACGAAGTTTTACTTCTTTATATTAACTACTACTGCATTCAAAGATTTTAAAAATGTTGTTTGCCTAATCCAGTTCCTTTAATTTTTGATACTATGCTATAAAAGAAGGAATTGATACTTGTAATTCAGAGCTTTCCCGTGGTTCACCTATTTTGTCCACCTGGTGGACCACGGGTAAACATATTCTTCCGTGGTCCACCAGGTGAACTAAGGTGAACCATAGGAAATTATTATTTAACCGTGGTCCACCTTTGAGCACACAATCTTTTTGGTCTTTCGTTGACGTGCTTCACTGTAATTTAATCTTTTCAAGTGCACATTGATCCCGACAAATTAAAAAGTACACCGAATGGCATTTTTTTTTTAAATTCATTTATTGAAATAATTTACTTCAATTAAAATGATGATTACTTAAAACTAAAATTGCTCTATCAACGTAGTTTCTCCAATGCGAAATTGATTGGAATTTCACCATTTAGTAACTGTAATTGTATCCCCATAATATCATCGTCGTTATCTATATATATTTTTCTTCTCTTCGATGTTGTCTTGAAACTTGATGTTTCTAGTTTTGTTAAACCTTTTAATAGATTTATTACCGTTGCATTTCTTTTATTTACTTCTTTATTCAATTTCGAAAGATAAGACTCTGCAGTGTTATTGGTGCGGTGTTTTTCACCAAATACGCACAAAATTTCACTGAATTTATCAGACAGCCAAAAACTTTCAACGTACTTTAAGAAGAGTAACATTTTTTTGCTATCACTGCTTTCAGATTTAACATACTCCAATCCTTCTTTAATGCTTTCATGGGGTATCAAAGGTAGAGCAGCAATTAATGCAGCGATCCGCTTTTCTCCTTTCGATTTTAAGCCTAACTTTTTGGCCTTCTTCCAAATCGCCCTCTTCCAATGATAAAAACAACCGCGCAATGTTACATGTGGAAAAGCGCATAAAATAGCATTTATTGCGGCTTTCTCGAAATCAAGATGCATTGTTTTAGGATTGAAATTTGGTAACTGTGATTTAATTAAATCGAACACAATCGAATATGATTCCTGTTTTTTGTTCGGCATCAATACGTATATCAGCGGTACAACTTTTGTAGTCGTTATAGTACTCCCGATATCTCCATGTAATATGTACAATTGTTGGAATGTCATTTTTGTCATTTAAATTTATTTTTATTTAATGGTCGTTACGTCTCAAATACAAAAAATACAAAATGTTTTATTCAATTATAAAAGTTACAATAGTTTTAACCATAGTTGGAAACACCTTTTAAGTATATAAGTTATACTTGTGTTAGGCATTTCCGCTCTTCCACATCTTTAATTAAATAAATTTGAAGCGTAACATTTTATATAAAACATGGTAAAAAATACTAAAAATAAAATTAATTTAGGGTAGGACAAAGAGTTATTCTGTTTGATGTTTGTTCGTGGTGTATGGTACAAGTTAAAAAATGTAGGCGTTTAAATTTTCATAAAATATAAGTTATATAAAAGTAAAATCAAGTAGTATAAGGTAGAAATAAGTGTGTGTTGTATGTGTGTGTGCATGTGTGTATGTGTGTTGGTTTTTGTGTGTGCGTGTGTTATTCTCCTGAGGCACCAATCTCTTAAGAGTCTGGGCAACAGGGGAACAATGTGTTTGTCTGTGTGTGTGTGTGTGTATGTGTGTGTTACTCTCCTGAGGCACCAATCTCTAAAGAGTCTGGGCAACAGGAGAACAACATGTTTGGGTGTGTGTGTGTGTGTGTGTGTGTGTGTGTGTGTGAGAGTGGTGTTTGAGATTTGCCTTCGCTTTTGATTATTAATAATTATATTATAATTTTAAATACTATGTTAGTCTCTCCATAAGATCTTCAATCTCGTCGTACCCCAGATGTAATAGCCAATAAGATAGGGTTGTTTTACATTTATAGCTATTAAGGGGGTATATATTTAATATTTTATTTATCTTATTATAGAGGTGTATTGATTGGCTTGTGTATTGACGCCTCGCAAATACTGAGTTTACAAGTGGTTTATAAGTTACAATATCATTTCTTCTTTTTGTTAAAATAGTGGGGTCGAATCCAAGTTTTTTGTGTAATTTTAATATTGTATTTAGAACATATAGTTTTCTAACTGTTAGTATTTCAGTACTAGAGTAAAGCATGTCGGTAGGGTACCTGTAATGTTTAAAGTACATTAATTTTAGTAATGACCTTTGTGTTCTTTCGAGATCCAAAAATTTCATCTTCGTAGCACCTCCCCAAACAGGAATACAGTATGTTAACACTGATTGAGCTAACGCGATATAAATTTGCTTTAGAAGTTTAGGGGGTGCTACATGTCTCAAGTTTTTAAAGATATAAATTAGTTTTCTGGTTCTAGTCATAAGCATTTCAAGATGGGCGTGCCATGATAATCGTTGGTCTATGGTCACTCCTAGGTACTTCGTAGTTTCTACTTTTTCCAGGATAGGGCAATTACAAGAGGGGCTATAATTACATTCGTGTATTTTGATGTTGAAGTTAGTATCAGGTTGGGAGCTATTGTACATGGAGAAGCATATAAAATTAGTTTTTTGTACGTTGAGTGTAAGTAGATTTGATTTTAACCATTTAGCAATCTGTTGTAGTCCTTTTTCTGTTTTTTTCTTTACATCATTCCATGAGGTTCCATTGAAAACTATAGCCGTATCATCTGCGTAGGATATAATACGTCCATCGTCAATTTTTAAGTCGCAAAGGTCATTTATGTAGGTTAGAAATAAGGTAGGTCCCAACACGCTCCCCTGAGGCACTCCGTAATTTATAGGTATATCGTCACTTGCAACTTCGCCAATTTTAACCTGTTGCTTTCGATCATGGAGATAGTCTCTAAATAATTCCAGTGTAGTGCCTCGTATACCCAATTTATCTAGTTTTCGAATTAAAATGGGTACAGAGACGGTGTCGAAGGCCTTTTTGAGGTCCAAAAACACTGTTAGGCATTTTCTTCCCTTATCAACTTGTTCCACAACATGATTACTAAGCGTTGTAACGGCATCCTCAGTTGATAGACCTTTCCTGAAGCCAAATTGCTTTTTAGAGATTAAATTATAATTATCCAGGTAAGTTATCAGTCTAGAGTTAAGCAATTTTTCTAATATTTTTGAAATAGACGGCAAAACTGAAATAGGTCTATAGTTACTTATGTCTTCTCTATCTCCACTTTTGAATACAGGTGTAATTAAAGATTGTTTTAGTGCAAAGGGAAATATTCCTTGAGAAAAGCATAGATTTACTAGATGACAAATAATTGGAATTAGAGTATTTTTCGACTGTTTTAGAAAACTTGTGGGGATATTATCGTAACCAGGGGAGCTGTTTTGTTTTAAATTCATTAATACATTATTCACTTCATCAGGGTCCGTATCTAGTAGTACAAATGAAGAAACATGATGAATGAATGGAATGGTTTCGGACAACAAGAAAAAGTGGCATCACCGAAATATTCAGTAACATCAGCAATGATCTCTCTAGCTCTTTTTGAACAAAAGACAATGATTCGCGATCCTTCATAAAAATAGTTTGCCAAAACCAATTGTGCAAATTTGATGGGAACTTCCACTTCTTCAAAATCGCTATAAATAGTTTTTTTAACTCCTAAAGATTTATTTCTTATTGTATATAAGTTGTGTTGTATGCTCGAAAACGACGGTATTTGCGTAACCATGTTCAATCCTTTACTTTCTAAAATATCAACACTATCCTTATAAAGTTGTGTTAAAGGCAAATCAGTGTTTTTGACTTTGTTTTTTAAAGATTCAATTTCATTTGCAACCACAATTTTGGAAAAATCAGATGCACATGAATGATTTTTTTTTCTTGTCACCTTTCCATCCTGAAAGATTTTAAAAATGTTAATTTGTATTTGAAAAGTTCTAGGAGCGTGGAGGTTTACGAAACAGGACTTCCGTGAATGTTGACTTACCTTAACGATAATATTTCCGGTACATTTCTTTTTTTTGTACTCCGCACATCTCCATAAAACCGCTGAGGTTTTTTTAAAAGTTTTGACTCTAAAAAATATACATCATGCACCAATACAGTGCCCCCCTTTCTGGTAATATAGTGCAAATCGCTTTCTTCGTCTTGCGTATCTCCCATTTTAATAAGATTTAATTTTACTCACAAGCGATCAGGGACGGAGCACTATTTCATTAAACAGAACACATCTAATTCTGTTAGATGGTCAGGAAATACTAAAAGATTAATTGTCAAGAAATACTCAAAGATTAATTGTCAAACGATAAAGAAACAATACGTTGTAAGTTCTTGAAAAAGAGGTGCACTTGAAAAGATTCAATTACAGTGAAGCACGTCAACGAAAGACCAAAAAGATTGTGTGCTCAAAGGTGGACCACGGTTAAATAATAATTTCCTATGGTTCACCTTAGTTCACCTGGTGGACCACGGAAGAATATGTTTACCCGTGGTCCACCAGGTGGACAAAATAGGTGAACCACGGGAAAGCTCTGTTGTAATTTACCCTTTCAATTGGTATCTTAAACTACCGATTTTTTTTTCTCAATTAGCGGATTCGAGTCCCGCTTTAGGCAAGCGTTTTTTTTCTTTGAGTGCAGTATTAATGTCATTGAAAAATAAAGGAAAGCCTCGATTAAGTAAAACTTTCTAACATTAATATTTAAAGAACTTGTCCTTCCAACATGGCCGTGGGACACATTGTATATCTTACCAATATTCATAAGTTTGAGCTCCTGTTCGATAGCTTTTGTCTTTCTCTGTCCGACACCGGGCGGCAGCTTCATGCGTTGCGACCGTAGCCAAACGCCCGTGGATCGCGCCTCGGGGAACTTTATGCCCGACCACTCAACTGTCTGAAAATACACAATTTCATGAGAGTTTACTTCAAAAACTAACCCTATTGTATTAGTACCTCAGTTAACTGAAGAACTGAAGATTTTCATGAAGGTACAGAGATTAGCTTAAACCTTGAAAAAGGACATAGGCAAATTACAATTTATGTTCAGTGGTTAAGATGTGACTCAGTATCACATACATTTTTACAAACTCTTGCACTTATAATACTAGATGTTCGCCCCTAACTGAGATTTCACGATGCCCGGCAAAAGCTGGTGCTTTAATGAACTCGCAAATTGAGATAAACTTTGATATTCGTACCTTTAGCATGATCTAACTAGGTAATAGGTAACCAATCTTACCTAAACTAGGTGTGTGAAAGACGACATGAGTATGAAAGGAGTGAGCACTGATTTTTTTCTTTGCTCTTTTTTAGTTTTTGTATGTTTCTATCAGTTAAGACTTATTATTGGCCTTTTGTTTCTAAACTACTCATGTTAATTATGTAGTTATGTGCTGTTAGTCTTCCAATTAAATAAATATAAATAAATAAATAAATATGAAGGCTGATAGAGGGGAGTGGAAGAGAAAAACATGTTGTGCCGACCCCACATGAAGTGGGATAAGGGCAGGGAGATGATGACCTAAACAATGAAGTCAATGAAACTAGAATAAGCTCATCTTCTTCTTCTTCTCGAGTCAAAGACTCTTTCAAACTCTAGTCGACCAAAATGTAGCAACCTCAATGGCCCTATCTGTTGCAACGTTCAGATCCTCTCAAGTGCAGGTGGTCGTGCACAGTGGACAGGAAAGCAGTTGCCGCATGTCCTGTACGGGGGCTCCGCACTCGCACAGTACTCTGGACGAGTCGATTATTCCCCATTTAGCCAGGTTTTTTCTGCATCGGCGAACCTGGGACCGGAGTCGGTTTAGGGATCTCCATATTGGCCACTGCAAGTCATGTCCAGGCGGCAGGTGTTCTTTTGGGGTAATAAATTGTGAGGGGGAGGATGAGAATTCCTCCACAGCTCACATCTCGCGTCCTGAGCACTTTTTTCTTAAGCTCATTATATTAGGCCTCATAGCTCAGTTGGTAGTAACTCTGCCTTCTGCGCTAGAGGTCGCGGGTTCGATTCCCGCACAGGACAAACATTTGAGTGATGAACACTGAAGTTTGTTCTGTGTCTGGGTGTTAAATATATATCTATTATGTATATCAGTCTCCGGTACACATAGTACAGGCAATGCCTAGTTTGGGATCAGTTGACCGTGTGTGATATGTCCGGAATATTTATTATTATTAATTAACCGTAATATGGTCCGGAATAAAAACCTAAATCGTTTTAGAATGTATCAATATCGCTCTTGCATATGACACCCCAATCACGATTCGACTCATATTCATACCAGCAAATCTTGATAGTACAATTTGTAAATCTACCAAATTTCATGCAGTTTGGATTAACGATTCGAAAGTTATGCTCGAACAAACATAAACCGCCAAATTGTCCAAGTTGTTCGAGTGATCTTCGCTCGCTGTATCAATTATAGTACAACACGCAGAAATCAACATGGCACCTGCGTGGAATGTGCTTCACCCACCGCCTACCGCTCTCGCGAGTTAGAATGAGACAAAACATTACAGCGAGGTGCCTAGTTAACTTCTGCGGGTTATGCGGATGCAAGATAAGGAATAGCTTACCACAGCTTCAGGGGCTCTCACAGGCCGCTGTTGCGCGGGAATCTTTTTCTTATGCAATTTTTTGTCATGCCTCCTTGCTGCGTTTGCGTTGGAACTAGGAGTCACACTGCCACCTTCAGCATCAGTGTTGGTATTGTGAACTGGTTGGGCCGCGCCGCTGTCAGCTCTTGATATCAGCTTCTGCAGATCCTGAGTTTTACGTTCGCGTTCACGTTTTCTCGCCTCGATTTTCTTCAACTCTGTGAGCAGCATTTGTTCTTCTTCAATCTAGAAGAGGTCAATCATACAATCATATAATGTAAACAGGACGTATTTTAATCCCCAAAATAATGAAGGATACCTTAAATTCTAAATTACTTATATGCGTAGGGCACAGCGAGATTTTCTTGCTCTAAATTGGAGCAGCCCGCCTGGGAGGTACCTCCGCCTTACGTCGTTGCCAAATAACATTTTTTGTTACAAATAGTGTTGTGTTTCTGTGTTGAGTAAGGTTGCCAGAGCTCTTTAAGGGGATGGGAGGTTCGGGGTCGGCAACGCGTGCGTGATGCCTTTTATATTGCAAGCGTTCTTAGGCTATGGTAACCACTTACACACATGTGGGTCGGAAGATTGTAATTAAAATCTGATCAGCCGTTTGCACATAGCCAGTTTTAAAATTTTGCAATAATGTAAATGTTACGAAGGTCTGTAAAAGAGAACTTACCTGTTCTTGAGTCCTATCGAAGAGTCTTCTCAATTGTTCCTTCCTCTTTCTCTCATGCTCAGCATCATAATGGTATATCCTTTTCTCACCATTCACCACCGTCACTGAGTTCGACCATGGGTTTGTTTTCACCTTAAATATAATTACTTATTTTAGGCTAAGGCCTTTTTTTGTCTCTTGCTACTATTTTAAGGCCAATTTATGATGACTTTGATTATTGCTAATTCAGCAACACATCCTATCAACACTTATGTTGACCGGACAACTGAACCGGACCACTGGCAATGAGTCATTTTGCCAGTGGTTTTAAAGACTCTTATCTATCAAATATCATAACATCTTTCTTTAAAGGTTTTCCCTCTGCACTGTTTTTTGTCATTAATTGAAGAGAGTTAGAGATTTACCCTTAACGAAAACCATTCTAAGAAAATTTGGTCTTTTGTTATTCGAATCCTTTCACCACACTACCACTTTTTCTCTTTTAATAAGTAAAAAAAAACAGTCTAGTTGACCCACCTTGCTCAAAGTAGCACATATCCCATAATATCGTTCCTTCAAGTCCTCAACACTTCTGTCCCTAAATGCGGCCCGGTCCCAGCGGTCATGTATCACGATAAATCGCAGATCAAACCTCTGGCATAGGTCCATCAGATGGTCAGTCTCGGCTTGGCTCCAGTCTTCAGACTTCAGGTACTGGTTGTATTCTGACTCTGAGTATGAGGGTATTGATACTTGCTGGAATCGGAAAGTAATAACATAACCAAGACTTTTTTGTGGGAGAGAAGTGACTGATTTGCGAAACATTTGAAACTCAACTAAGGCTGCAATCGCAAAATCACACGCTTTTCCACAGCGCGTGCAAGGCGCGTTGAGCCTCAAAGTGCAATTTCAGGCATATCAAGTTAAAATAAATAACGAGGAGTTTCAATTGTTTAGTGAATCAGTCACTTCGCCAACTCCTAATCTCTGTATCGGAGGCGGGCGTTGGTGTCTGCGACACAGTTTTTATACTTCTGCAGATACCATCGTTTACATTTGTTATTATACTACTGTTTATTGTTCCACAAATATACATATATTTGATATTAGACTTCATCCATCAGCATTTACCCTTAGGCCGTGAATACACGTCAGATTATTTTTTCGAAAGTTGGATCGTATTCACTCGATATACGTCGGAGTTATTGTCTATCGTTTCTATAGTTATCAGCGCGTCGTTTGGTAAAAGCAAGAAAATCTAATCGTACAACGATTGACAATTGGATCGGACATGCACTGAGTGTTCGAACAAAATAAATGTATGGCGTGAATGCCTTCTGGTAGTTAGTTCAGAGAGACTAGCAGATCCAACTATTTATAAATAGACAGATAATATCTGATGTATTATCTCAAACTCACTGTGTTTATTTCAATAAAATCACTAGGATCACTTTGAAACGTCATAGAAACTAGGTGAAGAACAAGCCTAGAAGAATCAGGCAACAAACACAGCTTGGGGCCTATAATTTTTTTCTATTTTCTACTCCAAGTGCTGACTGTGGGAATATAAAGTTATTTGGATACTGTACCTTATTGAACTGTGCAAAAGGATATTCTTTAGCTTCATCAGAAGCTCGCTTCCAGTGATGGAAGACAGCATTATCCTTACGCGCCGGGTTAGTGAATGGAGCCCATACCCACTTCCTCACTTTACGCATACCAAGCTTAGCTTTGGTTTGTTTGTATGCTTTCCCTGGAAGACGAGAATACATTTAATTTTATATTAGTCTCAATTTTAGTCCTTGCACTACTAGGTGCATACTAAAATTTATAGGTGCATTCATAACAGTAATTTGAAGCATGGAAGACATCAAGTCAATTTTAAGTTTGACTTTTAAGGGCGCTTGCAATATCATACACCCTCAGTATTAATTTTGAAATACATTTTAGATGACATATTGTACGCCGTATGAACACGGCTTCAGACTTTTGTTCCAGGGCCATAGAAATTATAAATAAATAAATAAATATTCCGGACATATTCACACGGTCAACTGATCCCAAACTAGGCATAGCCTGTACTATGGGTACCAGAGACTGATATACATAATAGATATATATTTAACACCCAGACACAGAACAAACATCTGTGTTAGTCACAAATGTTTGTCTAGTGCGGGAATCGAACCCGCGACCTCTAGCGCAGAAGGCAGAGTTACTACCAACTGAGCTATGAGGCCAGTCACAATTATTAAGATAGATAGGTGTTGGACAACTAATTCCAGATTCTTAGACGATACAAGCTATGTTGTATATGAAGTTACTCTCCTTGTTATTTTATTGACATTGTTGGAGTAACGGGTGCATGCCCTTCTTAGATGCAAGGGGTGCGGGTTCGATTCCCGCATGTTAACAAATGTTTGCATGATCTGCAAATATTTGTTCTTGGTCTGGGTGATGTGGTACCATGTACTCGTAGTTTCTGATACCCACGATTGAGTACGACGACACGACGACAGGGAATCCTATTGTGGGTCAGGCAGGGCTATGTATTGTATGTAACTGTTGGGAGTTAATATATGCCTTTTTGCCTAAACACGAGATTCTTGGTCACAATACCTGTATCAGTCGGAAGCATCGGGGGTAATTCCTTGTTGTCATTGTAGAGCAGAGCGAAGACCTCTCTATGCATTCCCTCAGGCCTCTTCACAGCCTTCGTGGTTACATACTTCTTTTTGTTCCTGTCGCCATGGATTATACTATCCCGGCTGATCTCGGAGGCTCCAGGAATCTCGATGTCCAATATATCAAGAATATCAGCCATTTTCACGATTTACTAACGAAAGCAGGGTCTTTATTTCACCTAGGTACCACTAGTTTGTTTTCATGAAATTATGCATACATGGAATACAAATTGTAATTTTACAAATAAAAACAATAAATCTTTAGGCTGGATTGAAAAATACAAATAAAATTCGCCAACCAAACCACAGACAGCGTAAACAGCACAGACTATTATGGAATACTTAACTACGACAGACGGACTAATAAATAAACACAGACTAGGGAATACCTACCTAATAACACAGACGGAAAGCAACCAAAGAGAATAAAAAAATCACATAGCATCAATCAGTTCACTCATTCATTCATTCATTTTTACCCAAAGACGTTGACAGAGTATAACAGTCTACCGACGCCGTAGACCGAGAACTGTTTACAACCTCTGGCGTAAACAAAGAGAATTTATCGTAAACAGAGTTTATCTTTATCCACTACATAGATTCGAAGACTGTATAATACACAACGTGTAATACATAGATCTACATTATACAATTCATTGGCGAATGCTACACACTCGATATGTATCGCGATATTTATCGTGATATTTATTTAGTAATATTTTGGTATAAACACACTACACATACGATACGAATCGCGTCAGTACAGTACGACGGTAAATTTCATTGAGTACACTCGTACGTTTCGTATTACAATAAATAAAGCTATGAGTGACAATATAAATAAAGCTTGCGTTGCTATAATAATAGCGATAGCATTGAAAATACGTATAAAGCGAAAAAAATAGGCGAAATATTGGTTTCAAGTTAGAGAAAAATAAAAACATCTGAATTTATTAAATCAGATTCGGGAATACCAAGAAATGGATGACTATGAAAATTATTTTCGTGTGCCCGAGGCTCGTTTTGAACATCTGCTGGAGTTAATTACACCATACTTGATTCCTCTTCCATCGCTGACAGAATGAATACTGACGCGATAAATATCGATTATAGACTAGACGCTTGATACTTATTGACGATACTAGATACAGATCATGGATTTTGGATTTCTAGTAATCCAGCGATCCGTATCACGATCCGTGATAAGCTATACTACACACTCAATAAATATCGTGATCCTGGATTAGGTACGATCCAAATATCGCGATACATATCGAGCGTGTAGCATGCGCCATTGTGTAGTATCGTGACTTGCTTGCCTGACAGATTAAATATACCTAGAAGCAACAGGTATTCATAGAAATATAGAAAATATGTTTTATTTTTATTTAGATCGTACATAATATTATGTTAACTCTAAAAAAATTAAAATTAATGTCCAGTAACTAATTGTAAAAATCGCCTCATCCCTGTAGGGCTGTCAATCGGCACCTATAAAAAAAGTTTACATCATTGAGCATGCATGATTCATGCATGATCATTCATAAAGTACTACGTAATATTATGTGGGATGTGGGTGGGTAGATTGAAAAGGAGTAAATAGGTGCTTGCATGCATGTCGTGTCACTGATTCTTTCTTGGTCATCTTGTAAGTGTTAGGCCAGTGACCAAGTTGAGGTATGGGGCTAGAACAGGGCCTTTGACCGTCGATGAAAAAATCTGTGGAGCAGGCTCCTTTCGAGCAAATGCCACAATGTCCTAGATTGTTTTAGGTTTTCTCACGATGTTTCCTTCACCGTTTAAGAGCACTAATATAGCGCACATAAATTTTCCGAACGGAAAATCCATTGGTGCATAACCGGGACCCATGCCCTGTGGATCTGAAGGCGGCACTACAACCACTCCACCAGTGCCAGTACCAGTAGTTAGTTATGTAGTAAATACGTCGGTAGGTAGGTATGTCCAATATTATACATAGTACCCAAGTGCATCAGTATGTACATAATTTCTATTTTTTATTTATTTTTATTCCGGACATATCACACACGGTCAACTTTACTGATCCCAAACTAGGCATAGCCTGTACTATGGGTACCAGAGACTGATATACATAATAGATATATATTTAACACCCAGACACAGAACAAACATCTGTGTTAGTCACAAATGTTTGTCCAGTGCGGGAATCGAACCCGCGACCTCTAGCGCAGAAGGCAGAGTTACTACCAACTGAGCTATGAGGCCTGTCAAATCTTAGTAGGTACCTATGTAGGTACCTAGGTATCAATCAAACCGATACGCTTAGTAAAAAGTGCCCAAGCATGGCCGCCCGAAACCCAATTTTTTGCTATCACCCACCGATTGTCCAGCTGCATTCATCCAGTAAAACTTCAGCTGCTCCGTCTCTCGGAAGTAACCTTCGATGATCCTATTAACGACGAGCGTTTCCCGAGTGCTGTTTGAGAACTTTTCATGGTCACTCCATTGTAAGTTGTCTACCCACTCTAATTGGCCTGAAAAGTTGCTATTTATTTGTATTTTCTGAACAAGTATTTAACTAGATGAATCCGGAAGTAAATTCTTCGAGATCTTCTCGGAGAATTTACTTCTTTATGCATGCAACATACATGCAAACTTTCGACTCAGCATGTCAATATCAGCGAATTGTGAGATTATTGAAATTATAAATATTGTAGGTTTTTCTTTTTTTCCTTCCAATAAATAGGCACTCATTATTTAAAATTAACCTCGTCTTTCTATTGCATTGAGATAGACGCTTGAGATTTTTTTATGGAACTAAGCTCACCTACCTTGTGCTAAGTTGCCTTTTTTCCTGTGGGTTACGGAACATAAAAAAAATTATTTCCTCTTTAATAATAATGTGGGAACTGCGAGCTGTGTTGGTACAGCTACTGATTGATAGATGGCGTTTTATTCAGTCTTATGGTGACTTATAATAATATAGTTGTTATTTTTACCAGGTGTATTCGAAACTGCATCCAGATTGCCGTTGTAGATAATCACAGTCGTCTCCGTGTTCTCAAGAATATGTTCAACTGAAAACAGAGCAGGAAGTAGATGAGTGGAGGATCCTCACCTCTGTCAGTAGATAGGTACCTACCTACCAACCTAAACGATAGATTTTATTATTATTTATTTATTTTGCCATTGTGTGTACGATATTAGCTCAACAATATCGCAAGCCCATATAGGTCAAACTCAAAATACCTTTCCAGCTTTTTGCCTTACAGCCTTTGAGCTACAGCTCTAGTTTAGGTACCAGGATAGGTACCTTTATCAACAGCTGGAATCATGAACGTGTCCCTAACAGCTGCAAGAGCCGCATTTCTGTTGTTGTCGTAGGACACTTCGGGAATGCCCAGAGAGCTGGATACGGTGTCCATGAATGAGTAGGCATCTGACGTCAAACTTCTCAAGTAATCCACTTGCCCGAAGTAGTTTGGACCTGCAAAAGAAGAAACACCCACTCAAATGGTGGTTTCTATAGGTGCTAACCCCTGTGGGTTATATGTGCAAATATGAGAGAAGAGTTTTTTTTTGGTATATTGGGCCCTACCATGACGTCATATTGCCACTCAAGTGCAAGAGTGTCAGGATTATTGTACACGAATTTGTAAAACAGAATTCTTTGAGACATATATCATAGCTATCAAGTACATACTTTAAAATTTTGTCGAACAAATTAAAAAAAAAATTACACAAGCTATTTAAAAAAATATTTTTGAAAAAAGATCGAAGAAAAACAGGAAAATCTTTTTGTTTTATACCTACGAGTAGCATGGACATTAATATAATTTGAGCTCCCATTGGTTATTTCATTTGATATCAGTTACTTTTGTTATTATCCAGCTATATTAGCTATATCTATGTAAAAAGATCACGTCGATCTGAAGAAGGACAAACCAAGAAACACACTTTGCATATTTTTTAATACTTATTCGTTAAAAATTAATAGTTCCTATTGGGCCACTGAGCGGTTTCTGTAATCTAATGGTTATGTTGCGTATTTCGAAACCTACCTTAATTACTTACCTTAAAATATTACACATAGACGTGTTGGGCAGGTTGAGTTGGTCAATAAAATGACTTTACCTACCTACCTTCCGTTCTTCGTCCTCCAAAAATGAGGTTTCATATGATGCTGAGGTTGGAGTTTCGAGGTTACTGTAAGGTCAGATAACTTCCTAAAAATTAGCTCTCTACGAACCTCGGGTCGATGCAGTAGTATTTGTAAGCTTTTCGACTATGTATCCCAAATTGACTGCCACCGCTCCGGCAGCCTCATTAACAAACTCTCCCAAAGATAGAAACTTGTCCATGGCTTCTCCATAGTTTTCTTCTTGGACTAATAAGGAGGTTTCAGTAGACAGGTTCTCGATTTCAGTCCGGCCGTTGTTGTCAATGTAGCCCATCTCTTCGAGGTAGAAGCCGAGTTTGGTAAGCGCTAGAGCTGGTGATACGATCCCGTTCGCTAAAACAACGCCTTGCAAATTGTGGGCGAATCTGACCTGCAATATTTTAGTTTAGATATACCGTCAACGGCTCCATTTTGCCTGTCCATCAATTTAAAGAGCCCTATTTACGAAGCGCTGAACCGAACAAAATAATTATCCTCACGACAGAATTGTATGTTATGTCTAAGTGCGGTCTAAGTTTATTATAAGCTGTAACATTTTTGGCTAGTTTAGAATAGTATATAGAATTTTGCGGTTACCGTTTAATATACAATTAAATGGAAGAGGGGAAAGTCATCGGAAAGATGTCTTGTAGACGTCTTACAACACATCCGCCTCAAAAAAGTCCCTTAGTTTGCCACCCCTAAAATCTACCGCCCTAGGCTCAAGCCCACTCAGCCTACTGGTAAATTCGCCACTGATTATAAGACCAAGTAAATTGTTGGAGGTAATTTCGATTCGATGCGCATGCCAGTAGCCTTGTAACAAAACTTTCTCTTATCTTTTCATTCCAGTCCATTAAAAGGTTACCTGGTAGAGATCGCTCTTAGCGATAAGGCCACCCATTGTATTGCCTTGTAATTGTTACATTCATCATCATCATCATTTGAGTCGTTCGACGTCCACTGCTGAACATGGCCTCCCCACAGACAAAGATAGAAATAAAGAAAGAAAGAAAGAAAATCATTTATTCACCGAGCAAATTCCTTATCATGTGGTGGGATTTGCTCATACTCACCACGCTGGGCATGCGGGTTGGCGAGCGCAGTTAGAGCTATAGTTGTTAAAATGAGGGACGCTGCTGCCCATCCCCTTGTTTTTTTCCCTTAGTCGCCTCTTACGACATCCGCAGATGGGTAGATATGGAGGGGCCTATTCTTCAGCCGGGGCCGCCACGGCAAAAAATTGTTAATATAATATTTCTGTGTGGTAATCAATAAAGTGTTATCTATCTATCTATCTATCTCAAACAAATTTTTTTGTTTGACAACTTACATCAGGAAGGCGAGTGGCCAGAGCAAGTGCCAGCTGCGCTCCACTTCCTTGACCGAAGATGTACAGGGGGGCGTCTGTATAATCCCTGTGATTCTGATAGAACGATCTTAGAGTCGTCGCCAAATGATCAGCTAGACACAGAAAAGAAATGGTTATTACATGTTGTTTTGATATATATGTAAATATAAGAGAGTGAAAGATAGAGGATACACGTAGGTACCTTCTCAAAAATGCAAAGGCCTATCAATGACGAAAATTCACTGTAGGTAGGTCATGATCATCAGCCTGATAAGTCCACTGCTGAACATAGGCCACCTCCTAAGAGCGCCAGGACGAGCGGTCTTGAGCCTTCTCCTTCTACCGACTTCCGCAACCTTCTCAATGTCGTCGGTCCATCGGGTTGTCTTTCAACACTGCATCGTCTGTGGTTCGTGGTGACAATTCGGGAACCTTTACCAACGGCTATCGGTTCTGCAAGCTGTATGGCCGGCCCATTTCAACTTGCACATTCTGAATGCTATGTCAGTGACCTTTCCTCATTTCGGCAATAATTACTCAGGTACCTTAGGGCCTATAAGATTGATTATGTGACTTTAGGTAGGTAAGTTTGCTCTGTAGTCTATTTAAAACTCAATTCACCATTATCGTCAAGCGTTTTCGGTAGAGAGTCAGCGTTCAGGGGTGTGCTAAAACCAGTGCCAATAGGCGCATCCACAAACAGGAGGTTGTATTGGTCAATCTGAAATAACAATTGTTATTCCACTTAGAATGTATTCTAGCTAAGATTTCATAGATAAGATTTTACTAGAATAGTTCCTAAATTAGAACAATATTGAGACAGCAAAGTTCCGCTCGAGCATAGGCTTTTTAGGGGCTTAGCTCCTATCGAGCCATTCGTCCCTTACACATACATCGACTGTCGATTGTTAGAGGGTGAATTCCCATCTAAATATCTATATTACGTGCTCGAACACTCCCCGACTCGATAGAAAGCCAAATTATACTTTAAGTATAGGACGGCCAAGCTTATTTTTGTAAAGCTTTATAAGGCGATTCGTAATATTTTTTTTAATATTCCGGACATATCAGACACGGTCAACTGATCCCAAACTAGTCATAGCCTGTACTATGGATACCAGATACTGATATACATAATAGATATATATTTAACACCCAGATACAGAACAAACATCTGTGTTAGTCACAAATGCTTGGCCAGTGCGGGAATCAAACCCGCGACCTCTAGCGTACAAGGCAGAGTTACTACCAACTAAGCTGTGAGGCCAGTCGAATGACGAATAATGAATACTGAATCGAATAATGAATACCTACTAACCCGAAAGTGACATATTCTATCTGCAAAAACTTCCAATTCGGTGTAGAATAAGCCCCTTTCGGGCATACCGATCAAGGATCACCTTGTATTGGCAAGAGTTTATTACACTATTGTAGAAAAAGAGGTTATAGGTACCCAAGAGTTTTCCCGTCTGTTCATATTGAAGTCATACGGGCCAAACATTCCAAAGTTGGCCAGCATGCTCGGCGGTAGGCCTGTTACTCCATCCAACCAGAGTAGCAGAGGCTTGGAGGTGGCCGCGGCTGCCGTGGTGGGGTAGAACCACCAGAACACATCGCCTACGTCATTGATCCTGGTGAGCGCTGCTGAGTATGGCAAGCCGTCGCCGAATGCATTTTCTTCTAAGGCTGCAAATTAGTATATAGGCTACTTTTTATCTTACCTTTTATTTACGCGAGCAAAGTCGCGGGCGCGTGCTAGTGAATAATATCATTGAAATAAAGTGCGTTTGGTGGAGCGCGTTGAAGTCTTTTGTGTGGGATGCATGTTCCTCGTCATCATATTTTTGTTTGTATGTATATATAGGCAGGCATGTATAACTAATGTCATAGTGTAGTAAATAACTTTTTTTATTGTTGATGGTTAAGCGTTTGGCCACCATCTCACTTTTGCAAGTGATATGTGGCCTAAGATGGAGCACGCTTTCCCATATAGAACTTATTCACTCTAGATTTGAAGGCTCCGAGATTGTACTCTTCCGGGATAAAGAGACGCAAGTACAATCTGTTTTAAAGTAAAAAATAATAATCGTACCTATAACGGTAAAGTTTACAGGGTATCGCACCAGCCACCATATCAACACGGCCACCCCCGCAGCTACGAATATAGACACTAGCACAGACACTATTACAACGGTTTTACTCGCCATTTCGACGGCAAATTAAAACTGTTTGCATTAAAATTTGTGAAACTGGACTGAATTATGTTATCATATCAGTAATAATCGATATTTATTCAGGTACTTCTTAGTAACATCTACTGATAAGTCAGAATATTTATGAAAGTAATTAAACTGATAAGCATAGGTAAATCTACTCTATCTACGGCTCGTATCTTTAGATAGAGTAGATTTACCTATGCGAGGCTCGTATAGGTACCTCACGTAGGTATCATGGGCCTGCATTGAGAATATTTGTATTGACCACTCAAAAATGTATCGTATTACAAGATTATAAGTTTAAAAACCAAACCCTGACGTTTTTAGACTGATATGATTTATAGCTCAGTCATGAAGAAAGTTACAAATTTATATTTCGTCTTTTCATTTAATTCCAATCACAATAGGCGAACTACATTTTTTTCGTCAGAAATATACATTTATTTTCTGTCATAGTATTGTGACGTGACGACTTAAGAGTGACGTCATATAAGCTATGACACTCTGTGAAAGACGCTCATTCGCCAAACGCTAAATAATAGTTTAGAAGTAGCTTAGAAGCTACGAGGGCACATCTACTACCACTACTATAAATCCGAAAGTTTGTATGGATGGATTGATGGATGTTTGTTTCTCAAAGATACATTATAGTCTGGAATAGCACATATGCTACTTTTTATCTTCGTAGGTACCATGCGGGCGAAGCCGCGGGCGGAAGCTAGTCATCATCATCATCATCAGCCTGTAGAAGTCCACTGCTGGACATAGGCCTCCCCTAAAGAGTTCCACGACGAACGGTCTTGAGCCTTCTCCATCCACCGACTTCCCGCAACCTTCACAATGTCGTCGGTCCATCGGGTGGGGGGCCTTCCAACACTGCGTCGCCCGGTTCGTGGTCGCCATTCTAGAACCTTTACTCCCCAACGGTTATCGGTTCTGCGAGCTATATGGCCTGCCCACTGCCACTTCAACTTGCTAATTCTGAGAGCTATGTCGGTAACCTTGGTTCTTCTACGAATTTCCTCATTTCGGATCTTATCACGTAGTGAAACTCCTAGCATAGCTCTCTCCATAGCCCGGTGTGCAACTTTGAGCTTGTGTATGAGGCCAATAGTTAGCGACCAAGTCTCAGTGCCATATGTCATCACTGGCAACACGCACTGATTGTAGACGTTCGTCTTGAGGCTCTGCGGTATCTCCGACGAGAAGATATGACGAAGTTTCCCAAACGCTGCCGATTCGAGTTGGATTCGTCGGTTGACCTCTTTGTCGAAGTTGGACCTACCTAGTTGAATCGTCTGACGCGGAAGCTAGTATTAACATGATAAATGCATAGACATTTAAACACATCACCCTTCGTAGTCGGGTAAAAAATTCGCCAGACATTGATGATGTCATTACGATCATTAGTTTTCACTATGTATAAAATAATTGAAACTTCGATTTTATGAAAACACTTTATTTACATATATTACAAATGATCTGCATATACTTAAATTAAATAAACGTGGCTTTTACACCTAACTTCAACTACCCGAATGTAGTCATATCGCGAAGAAATGCGTTTGTTCCAGCTGGGTTGTCTCTGGGAACCTACAACAAAAGTTTTGTTATAAAAAAATGTATACTACTATGTGTACTAGCTTCCACCCGCGGCTTCGCTCGCGTGGTACCTACATAAAAAGTAGCCTTTATGTTATCCTAGGTACTCTTTATATTCTAAGGCTCGTATTCAGAGACACGACTCAAGCATAGATTTAATCACAGATCAGCTGAACTCTACTTAAGTATTGAATCTCTTCTCAAACATAGCTTTTATTCAAGAACGGTACTTAAACTATTCTCAGCTGAATCGAGTCTCAAATCTGTACTCAAATGTTCTCGTTTACATTTTGATTTATTTATAATTTTCGATCCGTTTTACGCAGAAATTCAAACAGCCAGGGTGGAAATAGAATAGAACAATAAAGTGAAGTATAAATATGCATCAAAGTACGTGTAACAGAACGAAAATTTCATTTGATTAATATCAAATCAAATCTAAACTCAAGCACCGATTCGTCTGATTGACGTTTCAGAATAAGCATTTACTCAGGTGAAATGTGATCATTGAATCTATACTTAAGTACTGTTCAAGAATTAGAATCTCGACTCAAATCGAGATTTAAGTACAGATCAATGCTTGAGTCTTGTCTCTGAATACGAGCCTAAGTTTCAACGAAATCGGTTGAGTCGTTAGGGCGTGATTAAATAACAAACATCCAAACATCCTCACAAAATGTTGCATTTATAATATTATAGTAGGATAGGATTAGGATAATTTGCTTTATAACTTTGTCCATACAACTTACACTATGTCCAGCCACGTTGATCCAGAAGAACCGGAAGTTTCCGTACGCCTTGTAGTACCCCTCCAGTTTCCCCTCCTCCCAGATAGGGAGTCGGGCCGCATTTCTGTATGCTTCAGCTCCCGGCCACTTCAATCGGTCCACCCAGAGGATCTGTCCTGATGCATTAAATATTATATCTACATGGGCGTTACTAGTCTTTAGTTAAATAAGTAATTGGTCCCTCCCCCGACCCGGCCAAGCCAGGTCAGGGGGGGGGGGGGGGGCTGACTCTCTCTGCCTCCCATATATAGGCCCACATTAGGCCCATACATAAAATATAGTATTCTATATATATATTTTTACGAGTTGCTGTATTTATTTTCTTATAAATGTCCGATCCGACTCTACCGACGTATATATGTATATATATAAATTTTCTACTGCTCTTCTGCGATCTTTTGCTAAAACTCACCAATACAAGAACTTTGATTGACAGGATATGGTAAAGATCAGTGGCCGTGGTGGCCCCGGCTGAAGAATAGGCCCCTCCATATCTACCTATCCGCGGATGTCGTAAAAGGCGACTAAGGGAAAAAAGCTAGGGGATGGGCAGCAGCGTCCCTCATTTTAACAAACATAGCTCTATCTGCGCTCGCCAACCCGCATGCCCAGCATGGTGAGTATGGGCAAATCCCCCCACATGATAAGCAGTTTGCTCTGTCTGTGGGGGAGGCCATGTTCAGCAGTGGACTGAAATGATGATGATGGTAATGATCAGTTTAGATGACAGCTAATGTATAGAAGAGACTGGAGTAGATGCACAGATGAACAGAGCTACATGATAACAAAGCTCTTAGCTGGTGGATTGGTAACAGATCGTTTACAAGACATTAATTCAGCATACCTGGTGTATCACAAATAAGGTCAAGATTTCCATTGTATTTGGTTAGTATAATGTCCGTTTCATTGAGTAGCTTTTCAACTGGAACAAAAGTAAGAGGTTTTGTTTTAGACAGTCACAAAACGCTGGATAATTCCTATAACATAATAGCACTCACTTCCATCAGTGACCGGCTTCATGAAGTCCCCTCTTAAGACGTCAAACACTGAATTGGACAAAGAGCCCCACACCACGTGCTCTGGTATTCCAAGAGCCTCTTTCACCACAGTGTTCATCAATACGCTTAGATTCCATTCACCGTCTCTCTCAGGACGAGAACCGTCTTGGATCATTGTACTCCTAGACAATTCTGAAATATATAGGTATACCATGTAATTTGCAGGTGCCAAATTCACACCAGTACTACGCAATGAAAAATATTATAGTGGGAAACAACAAACATTAAGTATAATTGGCGGGCTTATCGCTACAAACGATCTCTTCCAGACAACATATGGATGGACAATTAACAGTCATAAGTCTATTGACTTGGGGCATAAAACAAAGACTATAGCGACTTACAATACTGTAAGTTCAATATATATACTATTTCTAGATATTCACCATCGAATTACTATTATTTTTTGATATTATGATTAGTACCTACCCAAAGTCAACAGTTGGTCTATCAATATTTACCTAGGCTTAGATACCTATACCGAATTGAAATTCGCTACAGTACATAAAGTATGTTAATTTGTGCAAACAAAATAGGCAAACCTGATATTGTGATTATTTGTGATTCTGATACTAATTTTTCTTTGCGCATACCGCAGAACTTAGAATGTTACTTTTGATAATTACCTTCATCACTGAGCCTTGTATCGTTAACATTACTCGGAACCTGCATTTTTGTCAGAATATCATAAAAATCTACTCTAGTCGTTCCACGGAATACAGCCATCTGAGTGGCTCCCCATTGGAAGCTAGACTCTCTGTAGAGTCCTGCGTTGAACAGTCGCTCTGTTTCTCTGGCACTTGCTTGGATGTCGTCATGGCCTGCTTGGTCCACTAGCCCAGCAGCTAGTAACAAGGGCCCCCAGGTGAGTGTGGAGTCCACAGGAGAGATCCAGGCATTGCCCATAGCGATACCTTTAAGATTTGATTCAATTGTACCGGCGACTTCGGCCTGAAATAAAGACAATTCTACAACAGAACTTAAATGAAATAAAGCTGGCCCGCATTGAAACTGAACCATTTCCTACCTCGTGCATGCGGATGCCCATATCTATGGCCATCTTTCCACCATACGACTGACCATAAATGTACAGCGGCACTCCTTTGAATTCTGTGTTCTTGTCGTAAAATCCTCGCATCAGCTCAACAAAATCCAAAGCTGTGGAAAAATAAATTTATTAAGAACCAGAATGCTGATCCTGAGTGTAATTTGACGAATACATACCAATTTCATCATTGGTTGTTGTGAGAAAACTGTTATCATCAACATAGCTGTACCCAGTGCCAACTGGATTGTCCACAAAGAGCACGTTGAAGTTCTTTACCTTTAAACCATAAGATATTTACAGCATTATATTGAAATGAAACCCAAAATTTTAGAACCCGCATCTTTGCCTTGAATTGACAATACGATACCAAAAAAGGAGAGACCCTAGCAAAGTCTATAAAGGCAATCTAAGTTCATACAAACTTCACCATGAGACTAAGTTGTGTTTATTGCCTGATTCTTCTAGATTTGGTCGCGAGGAACAGGTTTCAAAGTGATCCTAGTGATTTTATTGAAATTAAAAACCTTTTGAATTTGAATTTGTTCTATCATACATACTGCACTAGATAGTAGGTTACTGTTGAATAAAGTTTACCCATGATGTGTTCCTTTCCTGCAATGACAAATCTAAAGGACCCAGGATTTCAAAGTTTCCAATTCCAGTGGAGGAGCCTCCTGGGCCTCCTTGCAGCCAGACGATCAGCGGCCTGTCAGTGTAGTTGGGCACATCAGCTGTTGTATAGAACAGCCAGTAGAACATGTGGGCTCCCTCTCTGACTGTCACGTAGCCATAGTCTTGTTCGAAGGGCCCGAAATTGCCTGGCAAATATTAGAGTCACTTGCTGAGTTAATCTTTTACTATTTTCTGCTGCATTTGCATTGAGTGAAACTAGGTAGGCCTTACCTTACTTCTTTTAATTATCTCTAGGTAGACTGCGCAAGGTAGAATTCCTAGTCTATTTAGTTGGGCTACTTCTCTCACTGTCACATATTCTGGTATTCTAAGGCGCGACACAAATTCGATAACTAAAAGAATAAGGTAAGGCCTTCTTATAAATATCGAATTCTTTCCTCAAAATTCCCCTTACGACTTAAAGATAAGCCTCAGCTTATTGAATGGGCCCGAATTTAAAGCCTTGATTGCGTGACAAAGAAGAGTTCTGACGCTATTTAGTGAAACGAGAATACTTACCTAAATACCTACTTATGTAAAAAAATCTATGTCCGATCTTTGGGTGTTCAATATAAAATTATGTTCAATAAGAATATTTTTTGAACGTTTATAATGAAGAACAAACACGCCCAAACCGGATACGAAAGTGATTTTGTTACATGCAGTAAAAAGAATTCCTCAAGATTCGTTGAAAGTTGAAGAGTTGTATGCAAGCAAGTACTTACCCACAACGAAAGAACTGAACAGTGCAAGCACCGTCAAAGATAATAGCAACATCTTTCGTCGCTCGTTAATGAAACACTGAAGTGGCTATCGCAGAATAATGTATAATCTGAATCAGTGATAACTTATCAAAACCGTTATTATTAGTACAGAGTTAAATGCTATTCGTATCTATAAGTATTAAGTCCCATGCATTTTGAACATTGGCCTCCCCCTATAGAATCCCGCTCTGGAAGTCAATTGTGGAGGCCAATGTTTCTACCACTTTGAAAAACATAGGACTGTTTATACGCAAGGCAAACATAATATGGCAATATGGCATGAAAAAACTTAACACCTTGACCCAAAATATTGTGCAAAATATTGGTTAAACAGACATATTGTGTAGGCAAATAACGGTAATCATCAGAAACGTAAATAATATTTTATTCACGATTAGGTCATAATTGAACTTGATGATCCACTTCAATTTTCACCTGATCTTCAAACAGATCACATGAATTTTAAAGGATGTGTTTTTGATTCACACTTCACGTGATGCTGGCCTTCGGCAAAAAGCTCAACAGCCTTCAGCACTTCTATTTACCCAGTTTACATAACACTTTTGGATACAGTACACCAATGTAAATCACCTTTGCTTATCAAAGTGAATTAAATTACGCTTAGCGTTGTCAAAATATTTGAACTAATGCAATTCTATGAAATAAAGTGGACTTCTACAGGTTCACATTATTTATAGCGTTTTATCTACCTGGTTATTTCGCTAGGAACACTTCTTACACAAGTACTACTTGAACTCTTTGTAGGGTTAAGCTCGCCTTTGTACATGCCTGTGTTATTTCTGTATGTTTTCTGTGTACAATAAAGAATTAAAGAAGAATCAAAGAACCTTGGCATATTTATTTATCACTAGTGGGAACCGCCAGGAATTCGTTCGCGTGATGTTAGTGTGTATTTTCATAAAAACATATTTTTCTCCTAAAAAATATTATTTGGAATGGGAACTACGAAAAATTAAAAATAATTACCTACCGTTCTCATATAAAAATAATAGGTATATGAAGATCATTATACTTTTTCGCGTTCTGGGTAACATTGAACAAACAATTTGGGACATGTTACTGAGGAACGACAAAAAAAAAATACTAAACAAAACAGTTTACAAATTATTGGCTTTTATTAATAATTGTTTGTGTGTAAAGGAGGAGTATGTGATTGATGGGTTTTATTTATTTATTAATTTATTGTATGTTAACCTGCACCAAACCATCAGTTATGTACTTTTCATATTATTATTTAGATATCGACTTACCCATCACATGACTGGGGTAGATCTCTGATGATTACTTGATCGTTGGATTATTGGATGCTGATCAATGTGCATTTGCATCGCAGTGGGGCTTAGAGGTTCATCGGTAGCGGTCGATAGAGCTCGCGCCGCGCTGGTACTCGAACTCACAATACTCACATAAACAATACGTGCCTATATACCTGCCCACTCATACATATACATATTATAAGATCAAGATTCCCATGTATCTTTATCAACAGTGGTGTTTGAAAAAACTTTAGTGAACTGTGCGCGATAAACATTTTTTTGTTTATTTTTTAAAGAAAAATAACTTGTTCAGTGATGACAAACATATCGCCGGCTCTCTTGAAACAGGTTAACTTTTTTGATTATTTTCCAAAAGAGTAACTGTGAATTTAAAGTCAAGCCGGCTGGCTTGTAGGTTTGATTTTTATTACAGTGTTTTTAATATTTAAGTTGCATTCATCAGCAAGAAATACCGTTCATACCTTATTATCATCAAAGTTTCCCATTTCCCAGTCAAAGAATTTTAAAAATAAATTCAAACTATTAATACTACTTTAAATAATACTATATAATAATAGACGATATTATATTTATAATTATTCAGGAAAACTAATACTTAGTTTTCGAAGTACACAATAAATTTCCCTTCTGCTTGTAATTTAGTTCTGATCTCTGAACTAAGAGTAGCCGCAGGAAAAATTCAAATGAAAATAAAAAATAATAGGATCACGACAGTTATCCCTAAACATAGTAGACGTCCTCTCAGATCTTCAAGCGATCAGACCTTTGAAGATGTCTAAGGGGACAATCAGAAGCGCGTCTAAGCATAGCATTTGTCATCGCGGCTAAAGGAGCCATTTCATTCTGGGCCTGGTCCATGTACACCACACAGAAAAATTAGGAAAAAATAGGATATTACAAGAAAAATACAATTTTATTAATTTGTAGACAAATGCGATGGTACAAGAATAGTTCTTCTGGTAAGTTTTTTACTATGTGAACACTATTTGAAGGCCGCCATGTTGGTTTATAATTGGCGTTTGACATGACATTGACATATTTTTTCATGTCATGTTGTTTGATTTGATGTTTTTGTTTTGTCAGATAAATGTAGGTTGTCAAAATGACATTTCACGCACGTCCATCCGCCATATTTTTGTAGCGCTGTGTGTTGCTCTCTTTGTCGAAGAAAATCTTAATAAAATATAAATATTCCGGACATATTACACACGGTCAACTGATCCCAAACTAGGCATAGCCTGTACGATGGGTACCAGAGACTGATATAAATAATAGATATATATTTAACACCCAGACACAGAACAAACATCTGTGTTAGTCACAAATGTTTGTCCAGTGCGGGAATCAAAATGACATTTCACCCACGTCCATCCGCCATATTTTTGTAGCGCTGTGTGTTGCTCTCTTTGTCGAAGAAAATCTTAATAAAATATAAATATTCCGGACATATTACACACGGTCAACTGATCCCAAACTAGGCATAGCCTGTACGATGGGTACCAGAGACTGATATAAATAATAGATATATATTTAACACCCAGACACAGAACAAACATCTGTGTTAGTCACAAATGTTTGTCCAGTGCGGGAATCGAACCCGCGCCCTCTAGCGCAGAAGGCAGAGTTACTACCAACTGAGCTATGAGGCCAGTCAGTTAATGTACCTTAGAACGAAGTCAATTTAAATAAAATGACCAATTAAATAAGTTTACTTTATTGCTTAGCCATATTTTAGAGTAGTGTACACAGTGCAGGCCCAGGCTCCATATATTGATGAAACGTCTCTTTTGATTGACATCCCTAATTAATTGGTAACGGAACCCTCGACGCCTGGGCTTAACTCGTACTTTTTATTTTAAGAGCAGGAATGCTCTTTGTGCAGATAATGTCCGAGGAAGTACGGCTTTCTCTTGCTCTGCCTACTCTTGCCTACAATGCTTGCAGTGCTGTGTTTAGGTTTAAATGTGTTTGTCTGTGTGTAATGTGCTAGGCGGTGAAATTATTATGCATAAGACTCGCATGTAATTAATATGAGACAGTTGGGTGTTATTAATTTATCCCTGTGACATATATTGATAAGTCTCATAACTTATGACACTTATACGAGCAGTCTCATAACTTATGAGACTTATCAATGTTTGTCGCAGAGATAAATAAATAACACCCAACAGTCAAATACATAGTCCTGACCCCTAACTAGGATTCCCTGTGTCGTGGGTATCAGAAACTACGAGTACCATGTGACCACATACAGGAGCTTCTAAAAGGCGCACCAACTCTAGTTAACAACGGTCATTGGCCCTTTTCAAAGCCACCATGAAGGATGACCAAGAAAGATCCAGTGACACAACAAGCAAGTAATGCATCGTGTGCCGCATCCTGTGTGTGGTGGTGTAGCTGTTTAGGGCAGTGGTTACCGCTGGTAACTGGCTGGTGGTGGATCATAAGCCAGTCTGTTACATAATTAGATAAAAAAATCTGGGGCCTTTTGCACAAATAGGGTGGCCTGTACATACTAACCCCGGTATCTTTAATGGAGTTTATTTCTCAACACTCATCACAATGAGTTGCCTAACTTCTCTATTTTTCAATGAAATTTCCACTTCGAATTTTCTTGTGATACGATCCTATTTTCCAAATTGCTCAGGGTCATGAAAGAGTGGGAAAGCTTGAGGAAATATTGTTTTTTTCCTTTTCCAAGCCCGTTTGGGTCGTATTTTTTAAACCCATATGTTTTGCAGAGAAACTTGAATTTTTGTTATATTTCCTTATCATTTGGAACGCGCGCTGGTGTGGCCGCAAACTTAATTTATTTTTAATGCAACCCGTTTGGTTTGGTTTTTGCGAGCAACGCCTATCGACCAGCCAGTGACAATTGAAATAACGCAGCTATTGTGGGGTTAGTTATACTATTATCTAAACGATATATCTGCGAGTACGCGGGACGCATTATCGTAATAACACATTGATAATGTTAAATCATATCGGTCGGATGTAAATAAGTTTTTATAAAGACTTCAAAGGATTTCGTACATACACTTCACAGTAAGGTATCACGAATTAATACGAAATAGAGCAGTGCAGTATAGCAGCTGGTGGAGTGGTGGTAGTGCTCCCGCATTCCGATCGTGGGTTTGAATCCGGAGTAACCAATAGATTTTCCATTCGAAAAAACTATGAGCCCTATACTTGTGCTCAAACGGTGAAGGAAAATATCGCGAGGAAACCGGCGTGTCCTAGAATCTATTTATTTATTTGTTGATAGTGCAATTACATTATGTATAATACCAATTATATAAAATATCTTCATAAAAACAGGGTCTGATATACATAAAAATAAAAGTGCACTATAGCGTTCTCTAAAAAAAACTCTTAAAATAAACATAAACTTAAATAGTGAATCAATGAAAGAAAAACAAAAAAAACTCTTGACTAAACTAAACTCTTGAAATATAAACTAAAATAATCTTTTATTATGATAAATTTGAACTAATAATAAAAGCTAACTTAGATAGGTAGGTATCACAAAATGTCATGAATTAATTAAATTGAATCGGAAGAGTCAAAAAGGCAAAGTAATTTGTTTTAAAATTTTCAAAAGGAGTCGTTAAATATATCAATAGATGGGTTGAATTTATTAATGTATTTGTACTCGTTGCATATTCGTGTAGGTCCTGTAGGTCTAAGTTAGTTTTCAATTTTTTAGATATAGAATCTAAAAAATCGAAGACATATTCTGACATCTGCACGAAAGGATCCTCTAAAAGGGACACTTTAATCCTCTAAGAGGCGCACATTAATCCTTTCACTACACTGATTCTTTCACCGACGGTCATAGGCCCTTATTAGGGCCACCATACCTCAACCTGGTCACTGACCTAATAAGGGATACCCAAGAAATAATCAGTGAGACGACAAGCAAGCACGCATTGCGATTTTGTAAGGATTGACTGCAGTGTGATGTTTTCATCGAGGTATCAACTAAAACTGTTGATAACTTTGATAAGATGTAACTAGGTAGGTACTCAAGATTTGTATTATTATGTCCGCAATAGGCAGATTTTTGCACGTAAATCTGTGAGTCCCGTGACAGATTTTATCTCTCGATAGTCTTTAATCGGATACTGACTGTAGAAAGGTGTCAGAAGGTACCTACGGAATAACGGATAGGTACTTATTATTGTCTTTACAAAAAACCCATATGATTTTGTGTTTGTTTATAAAGTTTGGGAGCGGACAGCAGCATGAGACCAACAGAATTATTTTTGAATCTTCTTTATCTATTGCTTAGACTATATTCGAACATATAAATAAAATAATTCGTTCCGTATGATGGCTAATTATTTCGTATATTGAAGTCAAAGGCATCCAGTTTGTAATAGATTTAAAAGAAGCGTCGTTCTGGTTGATGTTACGTCTCTCAAATGAATCCATAGTATTGTGTAGCATACATAAAAAAATACCTACACATAGCTTCTTTATTTACCTTATTTTTTTAGTCGGTTAAAAAGACAACTAGTTAGCATACCTACTCGCAGTTTGATTTATTGAGATGACCTTAGATGTAGCAATTTTAGTATTATCCACAATAGATGCGGCATGATCGCCGGAAGTGGGCTATCACAAGCGATTCACGTGACCACACTGAACATCACGGGTGCTGATGCCGTACTTGGGTCAGTTCATGACTTACTTGCCTTTTCACGACTGAACGGCTAAGCCCATTTTGATGAAATTTGAAAGAAAGAGAAACAGTTTTATTTGCAACGGCATTGAGATTGAACAATGATAAAAACCTAGAAAAAAGAATTTCAGTGTCTCTCGTGCCATGCACAATATGACGTCACAAAATGATGATGTTCCGCCGGTATGGAGATAGCTTATCAATGGACCGCGCGACCGGAGTCGCGGGTAGCCGATGGTCCAAAATAATGTTAAGCGTGTCTTTCTCCAAGTGTCGGTCTATTTATGTGTTGCTGAAGAGATGAATGAAAAAATACCCAAACTCTAGGTACTTCTTCATTCATCTCACACACTCTGACACTGCTTACAGTTAGATAATAGAAATTCTAAAAGTTCGATTGAATGAAATAAAACATTATTTTCATAGAATATAAAAATAATGTTAAAATAATAGCCATGGATGATCGTGGTGGTAACTTCATTCCTTCTCGAAAAGAAATAAAATTTTATTTATTCGAACACAAAATATGTAATACCTTAGAAAAACAAATGACTTATACTGAACGGTCATTCATAACCACAAAAATCGAGCTTAGATGTCGTGCCGAGATACTTTTGACTGCGTGAAGAATACTCTTCGATGAAGCGGGTAGTGAATTTTGCGAGCTAGACAATAGCTTCAGGGCTGCGCAATCTTGTTAACAATGTCCTGCAAAAAATTGCTCTACATTAGTCACCGGTAGAACATCACGGACATCACATCAATCACGCGAAGTGAACCGGTTCCGGTATCCTCGATTCAAATAGATGCATGAGAGATGCATGACTTTGAAACTTAAACGTAGCATGTGACGGGTTTGTTCTGCTCGTTACCTTAAGCTGGTTTTTTGCCTTATTTGATACTTAATTGTTGTGGTTTGTTTAGGAACATAATGTTTTATTTTTAGGTAAGTAGGTATATTAAGTACATGCCAGATATACACCAGCCAAATTTGCTTAAGTCTCTTGTGCTTTAAGAGTGTACAAGGTGATTCATAATATGTACGCTATTCCGAAAGGGGCTTATTCTACAGCCAATTGGAATTCCGAATTCGAATTTCCCAAAGTCGTAGAACAAACTTTATTGTTTCTCCTTCGACTTCCGGAAATTCTTTATTTTTCACAGAAAAAACTATACAATAATCATTTGTTTTTGGGTCAAATCAGTTCGAACGCAATGAATCTGCTGATTTAGGTAGAAATCTTGATACCAAACTCATCGGTCATTTAGAAATTAGTTATAAAATTGTGTATATGTGATGAGTAATTTGAGAAAGTTTGGTAGAAAAAAAGGTTTTTTTCTTGTTCTTTTATTTAATTATGTTTTTTCGCTAAGAGTCTATCTTTATGTTGACAGAATGATCTCCTTTCTGAATTGTATAGATGTTATGGAACAAAGTAAACCTCAACAGGGTTGGTAAAAAATCGTTTGACATTCAGGAAAAGCACGTGGCACGTGGCATTCTGCCTAGTTTAACTGCCTTCTGATCTATGTATAATCAGTAGTGGTATCAGTAGTGGTATCTATCCAGCCGAAGAGTTTGCATGCAAAAACTCATATTCTTTGGTTCCAGTTATGGCTAACGTTCGGCGCTTCGCTGTCGTTTCTGATCATCGGACTAGTACGAGGATACTCTGCCTCCGCCATCCCTTCTATAGAGGCGATCGACCCCCACATCATAACCAGCAGTGAACAGAAGTCTTGGATTGGTAAGAACCCTCAAACCCGTATTTTGTTATTTACTTTGAAGAATATGTATCATATGTTTACCCTTAGAAATAAAAATAATAATGTATCGAATAATGTGTGTATAACACACGCAAGATCAGTTTTATTATTTATATTTCTTAGTGTAAACGATGTATTAGGATGTATCAGTGAATATTGGAAAGGTTAAAAACTAGTATTATCGAAGGATTCCAATCCGCATCTTCACCAAGAAATACGGAAATCTTGGGCCGCTGATATACCTACTACTTATATTTGCTACTACCTACCAAAACAAAAAGAAAGAATATTAGCGAAAAAATCATCAATATTTAAAAAAACAAGAAAACACTTTATTCCCGAACTTTCTCAAATAGCTGTTTTTGTTATTTTTATCATCTTTATAACTTATTACTAAACGTACGAGAAGTTCGGCATCAAGATTGCGACCTAAAACAGTTGATTCATTGAGTTTGAACTGATTTGACTCCAAAACAGCTGATTTTTGCATAGAGTTTTATCAATGATAAAATTAAATGTCGAATTTACTAAAGTGGTAGGTAACTAGGTAACTTACTTAATTGACAATTTAATGAAAATACGCCCCATTCGGAATAGCATACCCACATATTATGAATCTCATATTATATACAAGTGTGGTTATTGGTTTATTTAATTCTTACTGTTAGAGATGAAACAAATAAATAAAAACTATAGAAAATCGGTTCCACATGGGTATTGTGTTCCGAGTTTGAGACCATTTATAATAAACAATGATTCGTACATCTTATAAACACACATCACGAGCGATTTACATGGTTTTAGCTTAATATAATTATGAATGAGTAGTATTAAGTAAACTCAATGAGGAGCCAGTGTCTGTGACCTGTCGCCCTTCAGATAATCCTAAGATAAACCTGCTACGTACTAATCTACCTCAAGGTAACCGTAATTTTAGCAAGACGGCTGGACCTGTCCACATTAGAGTTTTCTACATTGCGTTCTTGTTATGAACTGAACATTTCTTAGATGTAGTCTGTGGCTATACTTAGTCTGTAGTAGCCCAAATGTTTCTGGATTTGTTTTGATAATTGATTCGTCAGTTACCCCAAGAACTCCTTGGGATGACTGGCTGTTTTTTTCAACCAAGACATCGGGCTTTCCGTTGTACTTAACGTGAACATATGCCAAATGTTACGAGTGAAGGATAACATCGTGAGGAAACCGGCGTGTCCTAGAACCTACAAATTCGAAGACATGTAACTAGCATATGCACGAAAGGGGCACTTTAATGGAAAAAAGAGGCTTAAAGAAGCGCACTTTAATCCTATCTCTACACTGATTCTTTCACCAAAGGTCATATGTCCTTTCAGGGCTACCCTACCTCAACCTAGTCACTGATCTTATACAGAATGACCAAGAATGAATCAGTGACACGATAAGCTAGATACTTATTTTTCACCCATTCTCCTTTCCAGGTGCAATACCTCCGCTTGGAGCATTCCTCGGCAGCATGCTGTCCGGAGCTCTGATGCAGCGCGCCGGCCGTCGCCGCACGCTGCAGCTGACGGCTCCACTATGGGTAGCCAGCTGGTTGATCCTGGGGTTCGCAAAGTACTTCCCACTGGTTTTGGTCGGGAGGATGCTGTGCGGGGTCGGTGTGGGGTTCGTCCTAGCAACCGCTCAGGTTTATGTGAGTAGCCTTATCTTTAAGTATCTAGAATGTCTTTCTGATTTCAGCTGTTCATTCAAGATAGTATTATGATATCTTATATTATATTAACCTGAAAATTATAAACAGTGAGTTTTGCAAGCAGCAGCTCTATAACTCTCTTGAATGCAGAATGGGGTATTTAGAGCTATTTAAAACTTTTATAGAGAAAAATTTATAGAATCGGTAAATTTTTTCCAGAGATTACCCCTACATACAAACAAACAAATACCTCTTTATAATATTAATGAAGTGTGGTTAAAAACGGTATCTTAGTTTATCTAGGTACAATCTATCTTACATAGATATTCATTACAACTCTAGATAGGTAAAGTAGTCTATCTCAATGAAGACGGAACAACGAACAGTGTTCATTGTCCGAGTCCATTCATCTACAGTTTTAGAATGAGCAGGAACACTATGAGCTCTTTTGCTAAACACCTACTGAGGTCTGTATTCAAATCACCATGTGGGATTCACTTCCTGAGTTATTTAGAGATTCGTAAAGAACGCGTTCTTTTAGAGGAGCTAATGTTTTGGAAATAGTTTAACCTTGCATTTCAACTCATCAAATATAAAGGAACGGATTTTGATAATATATTTTGAACAGCAGACCAGGAAATCATATTTTGAACCAGGACTCTTTCTTAGATAGATAGATAGATAGAAAATGCTTTATTGCACACCATAAAAAGTACAAACATTAACAAAAAAACAATAAAAACTAAACTATGTGATGAACAATGGGCGGCCTTATCGCTGAAGTAGCGATCTCTACCAGACAACCTTTGGATGGAGTGGACTGGATATGATTAAATAGGGGTATATCAGATGTACTTATGTATAATAAATTTTGATATAATGTTGTACACACAACCTAAAAATTAAATTTTACCTACTAAATATTTTAACTACATATAATATATTAAATAATATGCCTACCATAAAAACAAATTATATATATATATATATTATACCTATATTAAAATTCACAATTATATAAACATTGATATATATACGTTATCAACAAAATAAAGAAATAAGCAAATGTCAGCGACAAGAGGACAAATAGTGATCTTTGACCATCGATTTAAAGATCGCAAGCGATTTAGCACGTCTGATAGCGACAGGCAGTGCGTTCCAAAGTCGGACAGCCTGCACTGTAAAGGAGTTTTCATAGTAGTTCATTCTTAGAGCTAACTGTGATCCTACTTATATTATAAATGCGAAAGTTTGTGAGGATTTTTGATTTCGTTGAAACTTGGAATAGATAAAGCTTTTTACCTAGAATAGCATAAAGGCAATTTTTATGTAGATACTAGCGAAGCCGCGGGCGTAGCTAGTATGTCATAAAAAATTGTTTCAAAATGGTCCTTACTTCTACTAAACAAGGTCAATTTTGAGTTTTGAAATTTGGTTCGATATAGCCCAACAATATCGCAAGCTCATAAAATTCTAACTAAAAATTACCTAATTTTATTTCAGAAGACGTAAGAATCATTCTAAATAAATTTTAGATGACTGCTCTACTATCGTCAACTCTCTTGTTGTCATAGGTAAGCGAATGCTGTGACCCTGAGATTCGGGGACGTCTGGGTTCACTCCCTACCCTATCGATGTCTCTAGGTATCCTGATCTCATACGTTGCGGGTAATTGGCTTACTTGGAGGTACCTCGCATTCTTCTCTGCTACATTTTGTGGTGAGTTCAACGAATATTTATCTTATCGAAAACCACCCGAGAGCCTTTGAATTTGCATTTTATGCCAGTAGATAAATAAGTACCTACATATATTTGTTTTATTATTATTTTCAGTGGCTCTATTTGTGATACTTCTACCTTTGCCGGAGTCTCCTGTGTGGTTAGAGAGCAAGGGTGCTGATGCCTCTCAAGCTATCAAATGGTTACACCTTTCTGCTCGCGCCACAGCGACTGTCAAGGATGATGATGATGATAATGAGTGAGTATTATGATGATCTAAAATATCTTGTGGCGATGGGCTTGCAACCTGTCATGCATGGAATACTCACTACTGCAATATGTGGCATGTGCCAAATGTTTTTAGGTACGTGCCTTTGGATATCTTCAAGGGTCTGATCGCCTGGAGATCTGGAGGATGTCTACCATTCTTGGGGATAAAAGTCGTGAACCTATATTTGTTCTTATTTGTCTAACATATAAATAATGACGGTCAAGTGTAAGAACTCGCGCCCTGAGGCTTCCGTACCATTACACGGGGTCAGAAAATCAATATTCCAGTTGTAGGAAGTAACAAACTTATACATATTTTGCGGTCGCTCATATTGTTCATTGTATGTTATTGACTGCAAATAATTTGTCTCCTAATAATTCCACACGGATTTAAAATTAATCTGCCAGATATATGTTTCTTGACCGCAAACAATACGTACATTATTTCGAAATCGTTAGAAACTCGTAAAACTGGAATGTCGTCACTAGTCATGGGCAGCGTCGAAACCATACGTACCTATGGTACCTACTTCATTTAAACAAATTCTAACTGTAATGTTGTATTTTCAGAAAAAAGGAAGATCCAGATAACCTTCCGAGCCTGTTCACGCGTAAGGTTTTCTTTTCATCAGCCGTGTTGAAGCCGCTCACTGTAGGATTTGCACTGCTGTTCTTCCAACAGTTCAGTGGTATCGATGCTGTCGTGTTCTTCACTGTGGAGATCTTTCAAAGCGCAGGTGAGTTAAACTAGGAACTAATCATCATCATCAGCCTGTAGAAGTCCACTGCTGGACATAGGCCTCCCCTAAAGAGTTCCACGACGAACGGTCTTGAGCCTTCTCCATCCACCGACTTCCCGCAACCTTCACAATGTCGTCGGTCCATCGGGTGGGGGGCCTTCCAACACTGCGTCGCCCGGTTCGTGGTCGCCATTCGAGAACCTTTACTCCCCAACGGTTATCGATTCTGCGAGCTATATGGCCTGCCCACTGCCACTTCAACTTGCTAATTCTGAGAGCTATGTCGGTAACCTTGGTTCTTCTACGAATTTCCTCATTTCGGATCTTATCACGTAGTGAAACTCCTAGCATAGCTCTCTCCATAGCCCGTTGTGCAACTTTGAGCTTGTGTATGAGGCCAATAGTTAACGACCAAGTCTCAGTGCCATATGTCATCACTGGCAACACGCACTGATTGTAGACTTTCGTCTTGAGGCTCTGCGGTATCTCCGACGAGAAGATATGACGAAGTTTCCCAAACGCTGCCCATCCGAGTTGGATTCGTCGGTTGACCTCTTTGTCGAAGTTGGACCTACCTAGTTGAATCGTCTGACCCAAATAGACATAGTGATCTACAACTTGAATGGTATCGTTCCCAACATTTACCGGTATAGGTGCGACATGAGCATTAGACATGATATTTGTCTTGCCCATGTTCATTTTAAGACCCACCTGTTGGGAGACGGTACTGAGGTCTCTGAGCATTGCACCAAGGTCCTCCAGCGATTCTGCCATTATGACTATATCATCGGCGAATCGAAGGTGAGTGATGTATTCGCCATTGATGTTGATCCCATGTCCGTCCCAGTGCAGAAGCTTGAAAACATCCTCCAATGCAGAGGTGAACAGTTTCGGAGAAATGACGTCTCCCTGTCTCACCCCTTTTTGCAATTGGATCGGATTTGTGCTCTGGTCCTGGAGTCGGATAGACATGGTGGCCTTACTGTACAAACACTTCAACACTTCGATATACCGGTAGTCGATCTGGCACCGCTGTAGTGACCGTAACACTGCCCAGGAACTAATACCGTGTTCAAATTATTCCTAATTTATTGGAAAATGATCCTTACATGAATAGAGACAATTTTTAGTTTGACTTTTAGGGGCTTCCGTAGAGCTGTATCGTACGCCCTAAAATGTCAAACTCAAAATTGACTGATAATAGACGTAAGGATGATTTTTAAAATATTTTGGTTTAACGCACGCTGTTTGAGCACGACTTGTTTTACACATGGTTGGAAAATAAAATACCTATATTCGTGTTTCGAATTTCAGTTGCTAAGTACAACAACTGTAGCTGAACAAACTCAGTACGCAATTTCAAAGGTTTCTCTAAGTAAGAACTAGGTCATCGGCATCGTACGGAAACACGAAATAAATACACCAATTTCATAGTACTGACATCACGGTCTCATGATTGTGAAATTATCCTCATTTGCAGTAAGTGAGGATCTACAGAAAATTTGTGGTGTTTTCAATCAAATGTGCTCAGCCCAGATCTCGCTACCTACGTTAGTTGTTTAGCAGTAAGTTTTACGACCTCGGTGGCGTAGCGGGCGATTGTCCGGCTGAGACGCAACTTGACGCAAGTGATGTTTGTTCGATCCCCGCAGCGGGGCAAATGTTTGCATGATCTAAAAATATTTGTTCTGGGTCTTGTGTTGTGGTACTATGGTAGGTTCTCGTTTCTGATACCCTCGACACAGGGAATCCTAGTGTAGGGTCATTATTATGTTTAACACAACATGCTCAAACTTTAACTCCACGAATATTAGGCATCCTCTCAGATCTCCAGGCGATCAGATGTTTAAGGGGGATACTCAGAGGCACGTCCGAACATTTGGCACATGCCCACTTTTTACAAGAGTGAGTATTAAATACGAGATGGGTCGCAAGCCCAGCGCCGCTTTTTTTTTAAAGAATACTTACTGGTTTCCTCACGATGTTTTCCTTCAGCGTTTTAAGCACGTGTTAATGCGCACGACCGTGTTCGAAAGTCAAAGAACCTCCCACTACCAACATGTTTGTACATCTTGAAGAAAAAATGCTCTAGATACCCGAACAATAAATGGCTCGCTATCTTCTTTTCAGGAAGCAAACTAGACGCAATGACAGCAACCATAGTGATCGGTGTGGTCCAGCTCCTGAGTAACGGCGTAAGCACTATGCTGGTGGACCGTCTCGGTAGACGGCCACTTCTGCTGGTGTCGGCCGCGATCATGTGCCTGTCTATGGCGTTGATGGGCTCGGCTTTCTACTTCCACTTCGCGCAGGAATCATTGCTTGGGTGAGTGAAGTCCCGGGCCGCTGGATTGTGTTGGATGGAACAAATAGTTGGCCAAGCCAACAGTTAGAATTCAACAAGACCTAAGACGTTTCAAAATGATCCATGAGATTTAAATGAATAAATGAAATTAATACTGAGTGGGTGACGTCAGGATGCGCTTTATGATAAATTTTTCACTTATGGTTGTATAGTGCAGCCAACACCGTAGATGCTTTTTTTACTTCGACTTCTATAATAATGATAAGCTACAGATTGTATTGTAAACAGATGGTAACTTATTATTATCTCTGAGAGCACCAATCAGACAGGATCAATTTTAGTAAAATATGTAGGCGTACTGTATCTAACACAAACTTAAGGCTTTACCTACAACTAGATATTAGGTATATAGTTAATTCAGCGTCAGAAATCAGAATTTGTAGTTCTTGGGATGGGACACGAGTAAGCTTGGCCAGCACCTATACGTCCACGTCATAGCCTAGAGGACCTTACTCACAGGAAATTCGTGGTAAACAGGTGCGGAGCTGACTATAGATATATATATGGGCTGCGGGTTTCCTCACGATGTTTTCCTCGAGAACTTAAAGCACGTGTTCGCGCCACCATTTAAATGTTGAAATTGAAATCGTTCGTGGTACAGTACTGGTAAGAGTACTGGTATACGGTGTTTTAGAGGGTCACAAGGTGAACACCCTTATTCTCAACACAACTTTGTTTTTTATAAATAAGTAACGATCACAACCGTAGTTCCGAGGACTAGTATTCTCTATGTCGTGGGTATCAGAAACTACGAATGGCTACCATTGGTAACCCAACACCCAGACCTGGAACAAGTATTTGCAGATCATGCAAATATTTGTCCCATGGAACTAGAACCCTCTTGTACTCCCCTTATTCCCAATGCCGCCATGCAATCGAGGTCGTCCTTTTCTTGAGAACCTGGAGAAGGGAGCTTTTCTAATGCGGCCACGATGTATGCAAGAATCTGCTAGAATCATTAGTAATACAAGCCTTCTGATTACAGATACTTACCGATCGTGAGTCTCGTGGTCTTCATGCTGGGTTTCTCGCTGGGTTTTGGCGGTCTGCCGTTCCTGCTCCTCGGAGAGCTGTTTCCTGCGCAGTATCGCTCCCAACTGTCAGCTATGGCCAGTGCTGTCAACTTACTCTCCATGTTCTCTGTTATCAAGTCGTATCATGCACTCGAGGTAAAATGCATTTCACTAAGTAACAGTAGCAAAGTTAACATCATACGAAATACGGGGTAAAGCGAGAATAACACGCATCTCTCTCTCGTGGGTTACCCCCCTATAACGCTTTATTAAACGTTGTGTTTTTTCTTAGATAATATATATTATCTAAGTGTTTTTTCAATGAAAAGATGACGCATATTGTTTGCTACTTTGCTTTGTAGCCACAATTTATCCTGGCTTCTAGTGATTTAGGAATGGACCTATTACTCTTAGGTGAAGGTGAAGGTGATGACGATGGCTAGGTCTATCTCAAACTGTTCGTTTTATTTACAGGCGGTACTAACATCTGCTGGAACATTCTGGATGTACTCATGCTTCTGCGCTCTGGCGTTTTTCTTCGTCCTGTTCATGGTCCCTGAGACCAAGGGCAAGTCCTTGGCTGAGATCGAACAACACTTCCGCGGAAAGAAATCCAAAGTCAATGCCGTACCGATGCATACGTCGCAAGTCCATAATCACATTTAAGTAGCATAATCTCGAACCAAGAATTAAGGAAGGAATTATTTCCACTGTCGCTTGTAGGTAGAATTTTTATTTTGTAATTACATACCTAAGTAGAGCAGTTTCCCACTGTTTCGTGATGATGACAGCCCACCGTAGCCTATGAACGCTTGCAATACCAGATGCTCAGAATACAGAATGTTTCTGTATTCTGAGACCAGACTACAGAAAATGCGGAAAACAGACAGACAGACGGACAACAAAGCGAACTAACGTAGGTAGCAAAGTTTTCCATATTTCCAATTTTTTCAAACGTCACGGCACAGTGGGAACCAGATCTAGGGTAAAACATCCGTAGAAAATAAATGTTAAATAATTTTTACCTACACATATGAGAACTCTTAATTACGTAGCATCTAAGTAACGACATACCCGGTGATTCGTTACATGTATGCTATTTAGAAAGGGACTTATTCTATGCAATAAAGTGTTTTCTACGACATTTGTAAATCCGACAAACACACGAAGTTAAAATGCTGCTGTTTTGGTGTCAAATCAGTTCAATTTGTTCGGCTGTTTTAGACAGCAATAATGATGTCGAAATTGTCGTAAATTGAATTAAGTATTAGTTATAAAAATGATAAAAAAAAACAAATAAGTACAGACAATTTTAAAAAGTTCAGAAAAATGTGGGTTATTATTATTAAATTCATTTTCGCCTAATTATTTCTTTTTGTTGATAAAATAAATAAGCCCCTCTCGGGATAATATAAATATTACGACCACTTTGTATAAATAAAATTAATTATCATCATCATCTCCTCTCTCCCTGCCCTTATCCCACTTCATTCAAAATTAATTATATTCCTCAGAAATCCTTAAAGCCTTACCAAAACACGTGTACGTAGTAGGTAACTACGTAATATAACGGACGGTTTAGTTACTAGGTAAATTGTGCAGGACTTTCTTGAAGCTTAAATAAGTTATCTTTAAGTAAGTGTTATGGCGTCTAAGGCGTTCGTTCGGCTACTTACAGAAACCACCGGAAGTTGATGACTTTTCGGAATTGTATTCAGTTATCTATGATTATTCATCACCATCAGTCTGTAGAAGTCCACTGGAAGAAGGCATCCTATGAGGAAGTGGACATAAGGCCACAAAGAGGCCTCAAAGAGTGCCACGGCGAAAGGTTTTGATCTAAGATAAGTAAAAAAAAAAATGCATACGTACTTCTTCTTCTTGTCGTGTCACTGATTCTTTCTTGGTCATCCTGTATAATGTCAGTGACCAGGTCGAGGTATGGTGGCCCTGAAAAGGGCCAATATCTATAAACAATGTTGATGTCGTGATTACTGTGATATTTCAGTTAAATCCTATTAGGTAAAATGAAGGTATAGAAGTAAGTAATGTACCTAAGTAGCGATAATATACAGGTGAGGCAAAATAATGGGTCAGGATGGGTAGTACCTCTTATTTTATAGTTAAAAGTTTTGTAACTTTCTAACTACAAAAGCAAAGACTAACACAGATGTTTGTTCTGTGTCTGGGTGTTAAATATATATCTATTATGTATATCAGTCTCTGGTACCCATAGTACAGGCTATGCCTAGTTTGGGATCAGTTGACCGTGTGTGATATGTCCGGAATATTTATTTATTTATTTATTTAAAGGTACCTAGTCAAACTACCCTTGATACAGTTTATTTTGCCCCATTATGCACATGGTGAATACATTAATTTAATTAAGTATCTATGTAACTGATGAAGGAATAAACTATAAGAAAATAGTAAATAGTTATTATTTTTACCCTGAGCAGAGACAGTAGTTTTAAAACTAGTGAGTAAATGCCTCCAGTATTCACCGATCCATTTGGTAATCGTACTGAACGTTGAGATATATAGAAACGTCATTCAGCGCAAAGAGGTCCAAACTCCATCAGCACATGCATAAATAGAGCGCCCGGAGCGGATGGCAGAACTGAAGGTTGTGACTAGGCCTTGAGCACATCATCGCGGCCAGATCGTGGCAGCGGATCCGCGGATAGCGGACACTTACGTCGCGATTCCCCTAGCGAAACGTCACGCAGGTGAAACTAGCGTATTCTAACATCCCTCCCTCATCTAATTAGGTAGAATAAAGGTAGATTCGACCCACATTCATTTCATACTGATAGCCCACTCAACACCCGCAAATGTTCACTCTTTCTTGATCCACACAGGAGTTGAAGAGACGTCGTCGGTGTCGGTTGTGAAGATGACATCCACGTGATAAATAAACAAGTGATTTGCTCGAATAAAGAACTGAATGGCGAAACAAATGCGAATCAGCGAAATACGGCGCATATGTGAACGGCTTCGATAATTGGTCATCACTTCTACGAAGTGAGTTCGGTCCTACCCAGAACTTGAAGAAACCAAAAAAAAAAGTATTGTAAAAAAATATACGTAAATATTGTTGATTCTGTGAGACCTCCATTAATGTGAATGAAATTCTATAGGTACCATAATCCGTTCTACTGAACTTGATAAATATTCAAAACATTTGTATCATGTCAACCACTTGATGGTAAATTATAAAACTCCAAACAAAAACTTGTTTCTCCGAATCTATCCTTAAATTTTTTATGGCAGCACCGCATCGAGCTTGCCTCTTTGTTTGTAAAGTTTTGTCTCCAATCGTGCTCAGATTTCCGAAGCAACTTCAAATTAGATCCGGTACACATTTCCCGAGTTCGGTTTCACATTCAGAAAATGGTTTCTATATTTGCGTTAGACGTTTGAATTAAATAATGTGATATGAAGAAGGTATAACAGCAAAATACCTGAATGTAACAAAGGTCGAACAGTAATTGAGTTTTTGATAACCTAATGTAACTTAATGAGATAATAATGATACCGCATTAACGTGGTTTTACCAATTCCTTTTAAAACATGCAACCTCTGACCTAATCAATTCCTTATTTTGAACGTTCTAATTTTTATAACTTTTGAGTAGCAGAACTCATAAAGAGCCCTCGCGCATTTTCTCCCGGTTGGTGTTACGGGATTGGGCTTTGACCAAGCTATGTCATGACTAATTTTGTGTATGGCACTTAGGCATTTTTCTGCATGGCTTAAAAGTGCATCTGATACCCGACACGAGCTGCGCTATCCGTTTAGGCAAAACCGGGAAGGTTCGTAAAATTCTTTACACTCAATTGGACGTTTAATAATTAGTTACAAAGATAAAAAGACAAAAACAAGCTAATATGAAAAAGAACGGAAAAAAACTGAAAAAATAATCTCTTATATTTTATATCTTTTTTATTGAATGAGCCCTTTTCAAAATAGTATACATCAATCACCTTGTATTAGGGTGAAGCCTAAAGGCGTGAAGGGAATACTTTCACAGTAGGTCCCGGAGTACCGACCGCCTCTGTTGCGCCACAGTCCACACGCGCGCACGACTTAAGCTAACTAGCTGCGGTGACACAGATCACATGGCACCGCATCACGGATTCCCCATTCGAACGTACACTGTTATTATAACAAAGCTCATAAAGAACTGATGAATGGAACTTCATCATCGAACATTGCAAATTGCAATAACTTTGGAATGGTGAATGCTCGTTACGATGAAGTTTCTAGGCTATCACTAGGTTCTGAAATAGACTACACATTTGTATAGTAGGTACTAGATTGTGCCCGCGGCTTCGATCGCGTGGTACCTAGATACAAATTAGCCTATATCTAGGTAAATAACTCTATCCAAGTTTCATCGAGCCGATAGCGTGATTGAACCACAAACAACCAAACATCGTCACAAACTTTGTGGATGTTTGTTACTCTTTCACGTAAAAACTACTGAATGGATTTTAATGAAACTTCACAATAATATAGCTTATACATGAGAATAACACATAGGCTACAATTTATAAAGATATTGTGTGAATTGTCCAAAATATGACTACTAGCTACTCGAAATACTAATCCTGCGCAGACGAAGTCGCGGGCACCAGCTAGTTTATAATAAAAGTACAGTTTTTACATTTACGAGTAAATTGAACTAGAAAAATAAATAAAAGACTGATATTGAGTTGAGCCTTGAAGATAATTAGACGAAAATTCTCGTTTTATAATTAAACTCATGAAAATCCAAGGACTACAAATACTTGTTTTACTTTGCTCCAGTTTGTGTCCATAACTGTCATAATTAACTTGATAACTTGTTACATCTAAGAACTGAATGATCAGTGTTAATCGTTTTAAATAAATGCTCTTTCTCTATTGTAAGAAAAATATCGATAAGTAATAAATAAAGTTTGTGTCGACAAGTGATGCACACCGTTTGACGGATTCCTGCCGGCCCTAGGCGTCACGATGAGCGTGAGCTATCTTTCTATACACTATTGATATCACGCTCGTAGCCGCGAGCACCACTATATAAACTCGTCCTCTTCACGTTTAATGTATTCAAAAGCCAAATCTAAATAAAGGAACACATCCCTTCAAATCACCCACTTTACCATTTCAGGCTTGGGTTTTATATAAGCCAAAGCTAAAATGATTTTGGTGAGTCGCGTACTTTTTGTCAATATCCACGAATTATTCATAAACTTTACGTGTTGTTTGTTATTTTGTAAACAATCTTAATTTAACATTTTCAGCAAATTTTTTGGGTGGTCGCACTGGCGTGGACTGTTACCAAGTGTGAACCTCCTGTTAACAGCTACCTACCTTCATCTTCAGGATCTGGTGGTAATGGTGGCAGACCCTCATCTCAGTATGGACCACCAGGCGTAGGCGGTGGTCCCCCATTAGGAGTTAGCAATCGACCGGGGAGCGGTTCACCGAATCAATTTTCGGACAATTTTTCACCCTCCGGGCAGTCTGGCTCAAACGGCCCAGATTCGCAATATGGACCACCTTCATCTCAAGAGTTTGGACAGTCCAGAGGCTCACAACGAGGTTTTGGTGCATCTACACAAGGTCAGAGAAATGGCGGTGGCAACTCACCTAGCTCGCAGTACGGAGCACCTAATCGTGACAGACCAGGTTCTTCTGGATCTTCAGGGGGTCGATCGCAATTTGGAAGTAATGGAAGTGGAGACAGAGACTCATTGCAATCTACATATGGTCCGCCAGGCAGGGGCTCAGGCCAAAACAGTCCATCTGGAAATGGATTAGACGAGAATGGCGGTTCTGGATTGGATTCGGGCTTCGGACAGAGTCCAAGCAGTTCTTATGGTCCCCCAGCTACAGGGCCTGTCGGTGATTTTGGTTCCAGTGGCAGACCAGGAGGTCGAGGATCACCTAGTTCAAGTTATTCAGCTCCAAACTCTGGATCTCAGGAGAGGGGTGGTGGACGAGGTTCCAGTGGCGGTCCACCTTCAGCGTCGTATGGTGCACCTGGTTTTGGAGGGTCCGGTGGTTCTGGTGGGATAGGATCCGGTTCCAGAGGCTCTGGGAGTCAAGGAGGCTTTGATGGAAGCGATAACGATGTAAATTAGTTTCACTTTTTTAATTAATTTATGGCTAGAGAATGATACGTTGCAGAGCAATAATTGTGTTTGTATGATTTGCAGGAGCCTGCGAAATACGAGTTTAGCTATGACGTGGACGACGAGCAGACAGGTACTAAATTTGGTCATTCAGAACAACGCGATGGCGACCTGGCCACTGGCGAGTATAACGTGGTGCTGCCCGATGGCAGAAAACAGGTCGTGGAGTACGAGGCGGGCCCGGATGGATACAAGCCTCAGATACGATACGAGGGTTTGTTCTTCCGTTAATGGTAGGAGCACCATCTGCTGCTTATTGAAGAGGTGTTCTAAGAAAATATGATTGGTTAATGGTTGCTGCTTTTTCACGATCTGCCAGTGTCTATACTTAGCGTGCTGCATTTAACTGATGTATAATAATGATTACTCTATTTTAGGTGGTGGAGGAGGATCCGGCTCATCTGGTGGTTCAGGTAAATATATTAATTAACTAACTACATTATACGGTAGTTAGTTATATTAAGTATAAGATTTAAATAAAACAACTATATTTTGTTTCTTGCAGGAGGTAACCAACGCGGAGGCCAAGGATATGCTCAAGGAGGACCTGGTCGTAATTCTGGCAGCGGCTACCCTGGGTCTCAAGGCAATCAACCTGATAGGTTCCAGCAAGGAGACAGCTTCGGCCAGAATGGTGAAAACGGCCAAGGTGGCGGCTCTAATGGATACCCTAGTGGCCGGCCCGGTGCTGAAGGTGCTCAAGGAGGCCAGGGCTATCCAAGTGGCGGACCTGGTAATCAAGGAAGTGACGGATCTCAGGGGTATCCTAGTGGACGACCTGGTCAAGGCGGCTTTGGCTCATCAGGGCAGGGAAATAATGGTAACGGAAATCAGCAAGGAGGTTCTGGATACCCTAGAGAAGGTCCTCAAGGCAGAGGTTTGCAAGGCGGTGGCAGGGGTAATCAAGGTGGTGGCAGGGGTGCTCAAGGCGGCGGGAGGGGTGCTCAAGGAGGTGGCAGAGGATATCCTGGAGGTTCTCAAACTGGCGGTGGAAATGGCGATGAAGGTTATCCTAGTGGAGGCCCTGATGGGCCAAAAGGCTCTGGGTACTAAACTGAACTATTTAACACCTACGATGATAATTAAAAACGACTGGACTGTTTAATTGATGCCGCGATATTCATTTTGTGGTCAACAGATGTAAATAAATAAATACTTAAATGAATTGTAATCATAGTTACTTTTTATTTCTAAAGCTTCCTTCCTTCTCAGTCACACTGAACAATCACATTGATAGTGAATAAAATAATCTAGTAAAAGCAAAATATTTCAGTAAGCGCTAAAGCTTTGGTTTATGTATAAGGCAGTGACCGTTTTAAAACGACAGTTTTGAGTACTAGCTTTTAACTTAATACTTACAAAATAAATATGCAAATAAAATAAATACTACCCGATAATTTGTTAACTACAAATTAGTAGATAAGTACTACAAGTACTGGTTATGCAAATCGTATTTTAGAAGCTGAACTCTAAATTCGGCATAATACCAAAGCCCATTGAATTAATACTGATCGAATGACTGGGCAGTCTAATGAACTAATAACGTTTGAGTTCCTCGAATATTCATCCGTGGCTAAAGCGGACCACATCGTATTTGCCACGTTTTGCCTACAAAATAGTTAGCAAACGATCCGCTTGAAATTGCAAAACAATGCAGTGTTCTTTAGAGGACTCGAACATAAATATTCCAAGAAAATATTACTAACGTTTGCGTCCTTGCTGCGTTTGTACGCAGCGTATACAGCCACCCGAAAACGCACTGCATTTCATTTTATTTCATGAACTTATAAGATACGCGTACCTTTATGCAGAAATAATAAGTACGCATAGGTACGTATTCTTACGAATTTAAATATTATTATCACAATAAACGCTAGTATTTAAACATATTTTAGTAGATAAAGACATACGCTATGTCCTAAAAGTTAATGTTCCAAGTTTCTTGTATTTATCTTATAAAATAAAAATTAATGCAAACCACGAGAATGAAATCAATGTCGAATGTATTGAAGTAAATGATGCGTGATCTGAAAAAAAAAAACATAAAAAAATAAAGAACAATACCAGAAATGGGGAACTGTTGGGGAACAAAGGTTCTCGAGTGGCGACCACGAACCAGATGACGCAGTGTTGGAAGGCCCCCCACCCGATGGACCGACGACATTGTTAAGGTTGCGGGAAGTCGGTGGATGGAAAAGGCTCAAGACCGTTCGTCATGGAACTCTTTGGGGGAGGCCTATGTTAAGCAGTGGACTTCATCAGGCTGATGATGATGACCAGAAATGAGGGGAGGTTTTAAAACACTTTACAAAATTTACAGCATTTTTCTATGAAACTAACATCAGTCTGATGACTAGAAATACCAGTTAGTCATCGTGAAAGACTTTTTAAATGAAATTAAAAAAAAATAACCAAACAATTGCAATGGCAATAACATAGGCCTAGGTGAAAGATTGAACAAATATACTCCTGCATTATATTAATTGTATAGGTAGGTAGGTACCGATTGTAAGCATTTGTTGCCTCTGGTGTCATTGGCTTTGCTTTTTAGAAACACGGTGAGAAAAATACTATACACAAAATCAGGAATGGCAAATCGAAAATATTTTAAGCATCCTTACTGTATGGTTCCCCAACTAGGCCATTTTCAGATATGAGTACAGGCAGCCGTATGTGCCGGGTTGAAGCTATTTCCCGCTGGTACAAAGGCGCTATCGTGGCTTGGCACTGAAAATCAAGACGTCATGTTTTAATAGTTTCTTCTCCGGCTCTGCTCCAGTTCAACCGTTACAGCGAGAGCCACAAACATCCAAACATCCCCACATTCCTTTGCATATTTTTTAAATAAATAAATAACACCCTGTGTTACATACATAATCCTGACCCCTCACCAAGATTCCCTGTGTAGTGGGTATCAGAAACTACCACTACAACCAGACCCGGAACAAATGTTTGCAGATCATGCAAACATCCCGCACCCTTTGCGTCTCAGACGGCCACTCGCCCGCTACGCCAGCAAGAAGAAGAATAATTGAATTAGTGTATCCACTAATTCAATTATTCGGCTATTATATAAGTCGGCAGTTGTTTTTTTTTTTTTGTTATTAATATTTAATCAAACTATCGTTCGATTAGGGTACGCGTTCCTTGCTGAATATGGACGCAGCGCAACGTACAAACGCATAGATGCATGCAACATCAAATCAAGGTGATTCATAATATTAAACTATCCCGATAGGCGTTTATTCTACACCCAATTGGTATTAAAGTTAGTTCTACGAGTTCTGGTAATTCTTAGTATTTTTGAAGTAAAGACAAAGAAAAAAGAAGATAAAGTAGAAAAGATTTGAAGTCTACGTGCATGCGTTGCGTTCGCACGCAGCAAGTAACGCGTACTCATAGTTGCATACCTACGCTTTCAAATTTTCAGGTAACGTACTTACATAAGTTGGGAAGTTATTTCTACTCAATATTGGGTCCCAATACCCAATGTGTAAAAATAATCAAATATGAGCTTTTGAGACATTCTATACAATATTGAAGGAGTAAATTCTCTTGCTCTATGTAAGTTTATATTTTATAAGAGCCTACCCCAAAACTAAAATAAACAAATATGTATCCTTTTATATTTATTAAATACCTTTAGCTCCATAGCTCCATTTACGAAATGGTGCGGTGCCACACGAAAGCTCAGCTGAAGGATTGTCTCAGTGGCATCAGGTCTCTCTGCTGACACCCTGTGCCACGGGCCCTGCTGGTAGCTCGCTGGGACCGGCTGGCCGTTCAGCATCCATTTGAGGTGGGTAATCGGACGGGACCTTGATGATGAACAGTTTATGGCAACCGTTTCGTCGAAGAAGTACGACTCTTTGATGCCAGTCATGTAGGGACCACTTTCCGGAAGAACTGTTGCAAGGAAAAAAACGAGGGCTACATTTGTCACACGTGGGCCACGTACACGTTTTATGGGCATTGGATCCTAAAAATTTGAATGGCGACTAGCTGTTTAAAGCTAGGTTAGATCTGCGCTACTCGATGTTCTGCTACGAGCACAATGCTGAACCAGATCCATTTCAGTTTTAGTTGAAAAGGGGGTAATCCGTGAGAGAGAGAGAGACGCGTATCCGATTAGTGTCTTGTCCGTGTGAGACGTCTGAGACGTGTGTGTATTTCTCGCTTTATTTTTGTTTCTAATGTTGGCGCACGGGCTTACTTTGATGCTAGTAGTGGAGTAGGTATTTAAGTAATATAACCTATCCACCTTACTTATAATCACTCGTATGTCTTTCTTTTGTTTACTTTCGGAAAAGGGCAGGGTGAGAATTTTTGAGCCGATAAAGTGAGTGACTGATTATGGATAAAAGTATAAGTAGGTGCCTAATTTACGTGTAAAAATACTTAAGATGTCATCCCTGTCGTATCTTTATATCGTACCTATTCTTATCTTTCTTACTGACTGCACATTTACATGAATTTAGAGATAGTACTTTCCATCTCTCTTATATAGTGATTTACTTACGATGTATCATAATGCTCTTATAGCTCCTGGCTGTGTTGAAGTTAGGACTTTCCCCAGAGACCTCGCAGCTGTACCGGCCTTCGGATTCACGCGTCAGATTCACCAAGGCCACCGCTGTGCTTGAAGATCGCATCATCTGAAATAGTAAATGAAAGTATAAGTAATATTTTTTCTAAGTATAAAGAAATATTTGAAACTTTCCTTATTTTTCTGCAAATATTGCACCGACGGATATTTGCATGAAAATAAAGGAAGTTCGTACGTTCGTGTCACAACCATATGTTTTGGCAATTTTTCAAGCAATAAATATTCCGATTGCTTTATGATTCCCATCAATCAATTTCCCGCAAATCGCTTTGCGTGGTACACGTGCCTTACGTGCAGGTCCTGCCCTTCCTTAGTACAACCACGCATTGGCATGCGGCAGCGAAATTACGAAAATATTGCGGTACCCACCTAGCGAAACAAGTGCGGAACGTTGGTACAATGGATGTTTTCGCAATGTTCAATTCAAACGTGACTAGCGGTTTCAGTTTTTCGTAATTATGGGCCCATACTAGTGTTGCCTTTCATACGGCTAATTGCCGTATGAATGGCAACACTAATATACGTAATATACGCTAATCCTTTATTTTTTTTATACACCAATGGATTTTCTACTCGGAAAATTTATATGCGTTATATAAGTGCTCACAAACGATGCATGAAAACATCGTGAGGAAACCGGAAGGTATGTCCAAGAACCTAAAAATGAAAAAACATGTGACATGTGCACGAAAGGAGTCTCTAAGAGGTGCACTTTAATCTTTCACCCCTGATTTTTTCACCGACGAGCATACGCCCCTTTTCAGGGCCACCGTTCCTCAACCTGGTCACTGAACTAATGCAGGATAACCAAGAAAGTATCAGTGACACGACATGCTTGTCGTGTCACTTGTCGTGTCTTGGTTAGCAAGCATAATATATAAATCTGAATTTTTCCTCTTTGGTGGTCGAGATAATGCGATTTTATTTCTAATGGTTTTATGGTAATTTTTAATACAGAGAAACCTTTTCTGATTTGTGATTCAAATCAGATTATAATGTCAAATGCTAGTCAGGGGTGTGTACAGCGGGGTTGCAGATTATGTACTAGTACGTACCACTGGGGTGCATAATACCATGACCAAAATGTAGATTGTCTTGGTCCGGAGTGATAGATTGAAATTGTACAGATAAATTTATTGATAGTGAATTATCCCCTTGGGAGAAAATTGAGTACAATGTATAAATTCGACCAGCAGGGCTATTCTAAAACATCGTAAAGGTTTCCGAACGGAAATATCAGCTCTTCTCAACCCGTTTTGGAATAAACATCACCGATGTTTATTCTGTTGATTTATTTATTTATTTAGAATACAGTATAACATCATAACAGGTATTTAGAGATGGGTTGAAAAAAATGACGTTTCCGATCGGTAATCTAATCGATGTCTTAAAATAGCCCTACAGAAATTACATTTTATACATGGCAACTAACTTTGGTATTCTTAGTAGTTAATATTTTTCTCTCGACTCACACTGATATTATTTTCAAAGTAATTACTGTCAAATATACATATAACGGAGGACGAGCTTCAGGGTTGTATTTAAAAAGGGTGACGTCAGCTAATGGTCTGTATTTATGCAAAACTCAGACCAACGCAGGCAATGTTTGCGACAGAGCTAAAATTACTACAAGTGTCTGAAGTTCAGACTCTGAACCTTACATTTTACAATCAGTAATTATCAAATGATTTTTTGACCATTAAAAATAATCAAATTAACAACCTACCTAATTATGTTAACAATGTGTTCACCTTATTTTATGATTAAACAGCTACATTTATGATTTTTGATAATCAAAGCATAAATTTAATTAAAACGTGATTTCGCAAGGCGAGGTATTTTGAAGCTTGTGATAAATGTAGTAATTGTGTTTGCGACGATATATATATATATATTTGTCAATTCCACTAATGACGGTTTAAGATACGAGCTAAGTTTAGCTTTTAACGATATGAGCAGTACACAGATAAGTCATAATTCATAAGCATTTATTGGTAAAGATCATTTACAGGTCTAGAGTTGGCAATATAAACCTACCTAGCTTAGAAACAAATTTTATCTCGAAGATACAAGGTAGAATAATTAACCACATAAAATAATAATAATTTTCAAATTAATAAATAATACAAGTCAGAAATATTCAAAATTGAAACTACGATAACAAATTAAATATAATCCGAAATAAAACCAATCAGCAATAAAAGGGGCTTATCTACTCGTCGTTACACACTCCCGGGGAAAAATAGGCTCACGACGCGACGTTAATCCCCAAGAATAGATAGTATTTAAAATTTCTTCAGGAGAGCCTTGCCTATATTATTATATTCAGCCGCCAAGCAGCAGCAGCAAAGCTTTATTTTGGTTTGAAGGGTGAGGTAGCCGGTGAAATTACAGGCGCATGAGACTTACCAATGTATGACTTGGACTAGAGATCAGCAACACGTACGTGATGCCTCTAGTATTGCAAACGTCCATAGCTTACGGTACCCACTTTCCATCAGGTGGCCCATACGATTATTTGCCACTTTAGTTACATGAAAAAAATATTATTATGTTAAAGTTAAGGTGGAATAGCGAGGGTTAGATTGTACACACGTATACGATCCACAGGCGTGTCGGAACTTATACATTTTGTATGGCGATGAGCTGTTTAGAGCTACATCAGATCCACGCTACGCGCTGCTACGAATCGACGATCACCGCACGCGCCGAGGCAGCTATCTCAGTTTGGACTTTAGAGAGGGTAATCCACATGAGAACACGTGTCTGTTTGATGATTCATCTGTTTCAGACGTCTACGTTGGTCTAATGTAGCTCGCATAAATGTGAAAGTGTATTGGTAGTTACATACATCAACATGAACACCAGGCCGTCCGAAGAAGCTCATCTGTGGGATGTTCTTCGGTACAAAGCGGAAGAACTCCCGGTCATCTTTGTACCACTTCACGGAGTACATCGCTTCGCCCTCCATGTCGTACTGACAGCCCAGGAGAGCCTGGCCCCCTTCTCGCTCGTGAGCTGGCACGCGGAGTTCTATCAATCGAACACTCCATACTGAGTCTAAACAAAAGAAAACAGAAAAAATATATACGGAAGCGCTAATTTCACTAAGCAACCTTAGTGGAAAAGTTTGGTCCAATCCAGAATTGGACTCTCTCGAAAAAGTAGTTGGCCCCGAACTGAGATCTCGCGATGTCTCTTAAAAGTTGGTGCTTCGCTTATTGTAGTGGTAGATAGAACTACGAAGAGTCAAAGTCAAAGTATTTTTATTTGGAACAGTAAAACACAGGTATACATAAACAAATGAAAACGTTGACAACTGCAAAAGTAAAAACTGCGTAGCAGGGTCAACGCCCTCCTCCATGACAAAACAAGAGGAATGTTCCACAATGAATTTAAGACATAAAAAAGACATTGAAACTTTACCAAGATTTTTTTTGTACCTCAAAAACTGTGTGGCTAGAAAAAAAATAGTTTTGTATTGTATGAACAAAGTCTTACTTCATGTATTTATATAAATTTTTTTCAACCCCCCCTTTTGTACCCCCATATCTTAGCAACCCGTCGATCGTTACCAGCAAATTTTGATAGTGCATCCTATTGATCTACCAAATTCAACGCAGATCGGATTGATGGTTCGAAAATTACGCTCTTACAAATAAACATACCTACAAACAAACATACATTCCACAATGCCGATTCCCCCAAGTTGTTTGATAAAGCTTCGCTCGCTCGATCAAATATAAAAATAAATAAATTGGACCTTTTGGACCACGCTCAGTAAAGGGTTCAGAAACCAGTGCCATATAACCTATGTCACTCTCGTGATCAAGACGAATCCCATGATACCTCATTTATGAAAACCTATCAAGACGTTTATACTAGGTAAAGGTCAGCCAAAGGAATATTACGGATCCCTAAAATTGACGTGTCAATGGCGCTGAACAAATGGGCTCCACATATTTTTCAAACTTGTCCTGAGCCCATATAGGTAGGTAAGGATTTCGTAAGCCTTAGCGTTAAAACGATTTTAATCATACCCTAAACATCAAAATATAGCCATCCATCCATTTGGGTACAACACGGCAATAATAAATTTGCCCTCTTACATTTTTAATTTCAAAGCCTTGCTACACATACATATGTGTTGTTATATAAATACTATTCCTATTCTACTAATTTGTTGAGCGTGTCTATGACACAAACGCCTCCTCCAGCCTTTTCCATTCTTCCCTATCTCCTGCCAGTCTTGTCTAAAGTGGGCCAGTGATTTTCTTTCTCTGCCCTCTTACATAGATATATACAAAGATGCGTACGATAAACATAACCGGGTCAGCCGGGTAATATAGGGTTACATACATTTAATTATTTGACAAGTAGTAGTAGCGGGATTGAATGAATACCAACTAACAATAACAAAACATGTGACTAAAACTAACTAATGAATTAATTGGGTTGGATCAAATAAAACCCAAGGGGTACTAGCGCGCACATGTTCAACAAATTACCTTGTCCCCACAGCAGAAAAAACATCAAAAAAGAACTTCTTAACATCTTCACTGTTATTTACGGGTTTACTTTAAAGCTCGAATGCATAAATGCAGCTACTACACATTTAATTCACTGCACCACACTTCGGGATACTACCCACGCACTTTTACATCGCGGCTCCGATTTGACAGTTTCACACTGAATTCCGTAGAATTCTAAATCACTGACGGTACGGTGACACAGCTCGATCAGTTTAGCAATTAGTGAATCCTTTGCATTGTGTGAAATACGGCGATTGCGGTAGCATCGAAATAGGCCACTGAAATACCGGCGACGATTCTAAATTTAAACAGTCGCGGTTGTCTCACGCATGCGCGGACGCTACTCACTGCCAATGTCAAAAATGTTGCGTGTTGACCGTAATGAATGCAATTTTTGTATAAACAATGTTAATTATTCGTTTACCGGGAACTTTTATGAATTGAAGGCTTAGGTGGTGACTGTCTGGGGTGCTTACGTGGCCTAAATGTTGATGAACATTCAGATAATAGACACACGCCATAGGTGACACGCGAATGACTCAAAGCTAAAAAAATATTTTATGGTAAAACACTCGACGTGGTAATCATACGATCAAAAATGCCCATTAGTGTTTTAAATACCTACGAGACTAAGAATGCCTTAATCTTAAGGTATTATTTATCTACATTAATATACATAACCTAATTTTATGTTCTCGCTCCACTCATAGTCTCATACTGACAGTAACCTGACGTTAATGTCAGATATTTTTTTTCTATGACTAATTTCCGTAAACAGTTCTCGGTCTACGTTAATTTAGTTAATTTCTGATTAAAATTGCACTCAAGGCGATTAAAGATACGAACCAAGTTGACCATAAGCGAACAAATGGAACAAAAACTTAGTATTCTCCACTGACACTGACAGAAGTCTGTTAACTGCGTACAAAATTCAGAAAATTTGAATCTTTTTTTTAATTTCCCTAAAAATTCCACTCACGCTGAATCCATTGCCTAGGTTTTTTAACAACGTCTAGCAATTTTTGAGTTTTGCAAACAAAGCACGATTATTTAGTGAAAAAGCTACACGAAGGTTTTTAGTTCGGTCTAGGTTCGTAGTTTGCGTACCTACCGCGAGATGTCTCTGTAGGTACGAGTACTCAATAAAGGTAAGGTGGAGTAGGTAGCTACCTATATCTGGACAGCGAGTCTAATATTGTTACGCTAAAAGCGTATAGTAAAATGCATTTTACATATTTATCACGGTGTGATGATACCATGGTACGTTGGCTTTTTATTTTAGGGAACTAAATCACCGGTATCCTTATTATAAGTGTCATAATCATCATCAGCCTGTAGAAGTCAACTGCTGGATATAGCACTCCCCCTTAGAGTTCCACGACGAATGGTCTTGAGCATTTTCCATCCACCGACTTCCCGTCGCCTTCACCGTGACGGGGCCTTCCAACACTGCGTTCGTCTGGTTCGTGGTCGCCTTTCGAGTATTTGTTGTCGGTTCTGCAAGCTATATGGCTTTCCTACTGCCAATTCAACTATTCTGAGGCCTATGTCGGATCTCGGATTTTATCACGTACAAACGAACTAAAAAGATACAACAGTCTGTTTAAGAGACTTGGACGCGTATAACTTTGAATCCTGAAATTTTTAGGTAAACCTTGGTAGAGGTGCACTACAATCCTATCTGTATCTTTAGATTACATATCTGAAATTCAAACCCTAAGGAATGAAGCCGGTGGTTATACTCGAACAAAATTGTGGTCATTCCACTAGTACCTAAGACTTATAAACAGCTGCCAGTTTGCTTGCATATTAATATCATTTCGTTTCAATTTAATCTATAGCTACCCAACTCCTGTCTAGCCGAGTAACGTCGAACAGATGCGGATATTTCGGTTCCTTTATTGAATTCGGCGACACAGAGCTGTGCGAATGTCCAGCTCACTCTAGCCGAGTGGCCTTTTGGTTTTGAATACACACGAATATTTAGATACAACAGTAACCTCTGTCGGTCTGTTTGTAACGTTTTCGATCATATCATATCGTTAACCGATCTAACCTAAGCCCTGACTGAGAACTTTTTATTCGGGTATTGCGAGAGTGAAGGCGCGGGTAGTCACTTGTCTAAAATAATGTATGGATTTCTTGTAGTATACAGGGTGTAAGAGTACACCAAAAAACGTAAGCAGTGCAGTCAGACCATGATTGCTGGCTGAAAAAATCTTTAATAACCCATTTTAGGGTTCCTCAATGCGGAAAGACGGAACCCTTAAAGGATCAGTTTGTTGTCCGTCGGTCCACGTCAAGGCCTTTTTATGAGAAACGGCTCGAGGAAAATGAAACGACTATCTATTCGGGTACTGCCTTCAAACTGTATTTTTTTGATAATTCACGTGAATTACGCAGTACCTACGCATTTCATTAGTGACATGATTCAAAGAAACACTAGAAACCAGGATAGGTTCAAAAAGTTCCAGGACGTCTAATGTACCTACTCGAATAGTAATTCAAATTCAAAAGTATTTATTTCAATAAAATTACTAAGATTTCTTTGAAACGTCTTAGAAACTAGGTGAAGCAGATAGTTAGGTATGTGTGGGAAAATTTGTAACTTCTACTACCAATTTCATCTACCTATTTCTATTATTGTCCATAAATTAATGTTGGTAACACAGAGACTCTGGTTAAATTGACTGGCCTCATAGCTCAGTTAGTAGTAACTCTGCCTTCTGCGCTAGAGGTCGCGGGTTCGATCCCCGCGCTGGACAAACATTTGTGTGATAAACACAGATGTTTGTTCTGTGTCTGGGTGTTAAAATATTTATCTATTATATATATCAGTCTCTGGTACCCATAGTACAGGCTATGCCTAGTTTGGGATCAGTTGACCGTGTGTGATATGTCCGGAATATTTATTTTAAATAAGCGGCATCTAACTCTATACCAACCCACGCTGAGAATAAATAAAAATAATGAATACCTAATGGAGTGAATCAGCTGCCTTTTGTTTCTTGGCTCCTATCGTATAGGTACAGGGTGCACATTCGGTCCCTACAAGCAACTTAATTAGAGCACCCCGAAGCGAATATTAAATGTTGGCAAATAGACTTATTTGTCCGAAAGCCTTACACGCCGCGACTCGACAATAATGAGATTGCCACGGCTTTGTACATAATAGAGTAAGAATTGCTTGCTAACTGAAGAGTTTGCATTGGTTTTGTAAGTCTAGCTCACTTACTTTTTTTTTCACTAAGTTGCATTTGTACTTCCTTAAGTTACCTAAAATATAGTTTGAGTAACAAACCTTCACCGTTTGAGACACATCAGAGAAAATAAAAATTTAAATCAACTTAGCAAGCGCTTGAAAAAAAATCTAATAAAGAAGACCGTGGGTTTATACCTAATTGCTGGAAGCGTTCGTACAAAGAAACCTTTTCGATTAAGGTCTTTTACAGATTCCGTAATACTGTTCTTCTGAAACACATCTTCTTGGAAGTTATTGTAGGCTACCTCTAAATAAATACGTACACTGATTATGAACGTTTGATCCGTTCGTGTTGACGTGAAGAGTGTAGACCCAACTTTTCTCAACCAGAAATCCAATATTCATGACAAGGAAATTCCTTGACAACACAGCAGCCTTGTGTTTGATTAATGTAGATAAATAATAAATTTCACCTACTAATCTCTACAAAGGTCCAACATCCGAGGCGCATAAAACATTCTTACGTCCAGCGCTTGACCGATAAAAGGTAAGATAAATCTCAATGACGGTGATCACTGTGGCGCGCGAATGAATGATTAAACGGAGGCGTTCCTTCATTTGTTTTCACTTTAGGTCGGGATACGGCATGTAGTGTGCCTTACTAAAGGAAAATTACACCGCCCGTGGGAACTTACACGAGTAAATCATCATTAGGACCGCGGGAGCGGCGCGGCGGCGCGGGCAGAGGACACGCCTTGTCTTTATAAAACATTCAACTTAATTCAAACTAGACGGACGAGTAATGGCTCTCCTACTTTCTTACAGTTTCTTCCACAAAATAGCCCGTGGTTTGTTAAAACTTCATCAGTTTTGATCGAAAACAATGATGATGTTGTGGAGGATTTATTTCAAAGACAATTAGACTTCATGAATATCGAAACGAAGCGATAAAATATTTGTTGGAATTGTTTGAATATTGTTTGGCAGTTTTGATATTAAACTTTCTGATACTATATCGGGTATCTTAAAATTTCTATAGGCAATGAAATTATCGTGAGCAAGTTTGTTAGAATTTAAAAGTTAATTTTAAAAATGGCTTTTAATTTTATGATATAAATTTTCTGATACTATATCGGGTATCTTAAAATTTCTGTAGGCAATGAAATTATCGTGAAAATGTTTTTATAATTGAAAAGTTAATTTTAAAAATGGTTTTTAAGAAAGCAGTCAAAATTTAAATCACTGATTTGAGTTCGAACCCATTGAATCTCAACGTGCGGTGTAGTTTTGTTAGGTTGTTCTTACATAAGTTTTCCAATAAATATTTGCTTTACACACAGAAAGTCACCCTAATCCCCAAGGAAGCAAATAAAGCCTCATCACTCTGGATGTGGCTTGATGTAGCATGCCCAATCTACGTCGACGACAACATTTGCGTCGGGGTTTGTGGTATCTTTTGTTACAAACAGTATAAGCCCATGTAATTTATACAGTTTTCTATTTTGGTTTCGGGGGCTTAGCTTGACTAATTATCCACACTATCCACACATAATATTATAAATGCGAAAGTAGCTCTGTCTCTCTGTCAGTTTGAAACGTTTTCACGTGTATATCTTCGTTAAAAATCTTTGTAACATTAAAACTAAGAACAATGTATGCGGTTCGTCGGCAAAAAAAATATTATAATTCCTGAAATGGAGAAAACTGAAAAATCTTATCACTGATCTTCGTTTCCAAACTGCCACGGTACTGTGGCTAAATGAAGATTAATCGGTAAACTCTTGTATATCCTATATCCCCTTAGTTTATAGGGTATTCCCCATTATTTGTAGCGCTTAATTTTCACTTGTTTCTAATTAACTCCAGCTCGGCTTTTAAGTTATATAACGGGAGTTCAGAGTTCGATAAACAAAACTTGGGACTAGTTTATGAAATGAAACTTCGGAGTAGAATTAGGGTCAAACTACATAATAATCGCATGCTTTAGCATCGCGACCATACTAACGCGTATTCTGAAATTGTGCTCAAACTATTTTCGCAAACACAATTCCAGTGTTATCATGTCAAAGTCAAAAATATATAAAAATATTTCGACGATCTCGGCGGCGCGGCGTGGAGGGCGAGTGCTCGTATAAGGCGCACCGGGTTCGTTTTCCGCTGCGGGACAAATGTTTGCATGATCTGAAAATATTTGTTCCGGGTCTGGGTATTGTGGTACCATAAATAAATATTAATAAATATAAATAAATATTCCGCACATATTCACACGGTCTACTGATCCCAAACTAGGCATAGTCTGTACTATGGGTACCAGAGACTGATATACATAATAGATATATATTTAACACCCAGACACAGAACAAACATCTGTGTTCATCACACAAATGTTTGTCCAGTGCGGGGATCGAACCCGCGACCTCTAGCGCAGAAGGCAGAGTTACTACCAACTGAGCTATGAGGCCAGACCATAGTACCTACTCGTAGTTTCTGATACCCACGACACAGGGAATCCTAGTCTGGGATCAGGACATCTATATGTGACTGTTCGGTGTTATTTATTTATTATTAGAGCGAACGGGTTTTGTTCGTTTTCCACCAATTTTAGAAAGATAAATTCGTACACTCCGTGTTAAGAAGAATGACAGAAATGAGTATGTAGCGAAGCAGGCAGCCACTAGTTATTTTCATAAAAGTACCTATAGCTATGTAGTTCAAGCCAAAAAGTTTTGTTAATCAGGACGCCTGATGCCGGTGGCACCACTACGCGGGTACCTATAGTACAGTTTTCAGTTTTCACCTCGGTTATCCCTCGGCACGTGGGCCTAAAAGGGGATATTAAAATTATTCAATTTGCATAGGTTAATTGACCGTTTATTTTACGAAACTACGTGGGCTAGATGCCTCGCTGTGACACAATTTGATTATGTTCAAATGCGCTGTAGGATTAAATCTGCTTTATCCGGTCAAGTTTTGTTTTAACGACATCGACATAATAAGCCACCAGAAGATTTCTTTTAAAGTTTTCAGTACCTATATTTTTAAACTTTGAATTTGCGTTTTATAAAAATTGGCTTTCGGATGTGATTCTCAATAATGGTAGATAGGTATCCTTTGCCATCAGATGCTTGGAGGCATATCCGAACATTGGCACATGCCCACATTTTGCAGTACCTAGTAATTATTCCATACGTGACAGGTAGCAAACCCATCGCCTTTTTAAGAATATCGTCTGGTTTCCTTATGATGTTTTCCTTCACTGTCCCACTAGGCCAACGCGGCATTATTTATTCTGAAATAATATAATATTCTTCATTTACCTAACTTTAACTAGATGGGTAAGGTACTTAGTAACAAATGTATAAATTACCGTTTTTTTTTCGATACACACACTACGACGAACCCTTATAACCGACATTAGTATTTTATAAGGGGGCATCGATAATGGCAAAGGGACCACGTATTCGCCACTCACGCGCCGTTACTGCAACAGCTCGCGCGAGCCTCTTTACGAACAGAAAGCATTAAAAAATGATGTTGCAGTAGCAGCGCACGAGCGGTGCATTTGTGGACGCACCCTTACGAATACTTACCTACTGAAAATGCGATGTTTCAGATCCTCATTTTTTCTTAAATAGCACCTATCATTTGGAAAGGTAGGTACTAAAGGTACACAGTAACCGATTACACCGCTGTAATTATGTAGATTAGCCACGTTAAATAAAGAAATGTGACACTAAATTAGTCCCGAAGGATTAGACTTTCGCGCACACAGCCATTACACAAATTAGGCGTCGCAATGTAAGCTCGTGTATGAACACTCCCTACTATTATTTACTATTCTAATTATCGCTGCGAATATAGTTACTACTATACATACCTGAACTAGACTTATTATGCGCATGTTTTATTGAACCAATAATCTTAATTTATAAACCTGTGGTCTACTCTTCAGCCGTATGGCCCCGGCTGAGGAAAAGGCCTCTTCATTAATACCCGTGGAGGTTGTAAGAGGGGAAAGAGGACTAAGGCAAAAAGCTAGGGTATGGGCAACAGCGTCCCCTATTTTAACAGCGATAGCTGAAACTGCGCTCGCTTACCCGCGTGCCTAGCGTGGTGAGTATGGGCACAGATAATTTCACTATACGTATGGGCAATATCCTCCCACACGATAGGAAGTCGCTCTGGAAAAATGTGGCGGAGGCCTGTGATCAACAGTGGTCATCCTACTGCTGAAATGATGATGAAATATAAAAGCGTATTAGAAAAATCTAATTTTGAAAAGCTACCAATGAAACTTTGTGTTTTATTGGTAATTTCATTGGTAATTCGACCAATGTTTTATGAGTTAACCTTCAATATATCCTGAAATTTTGAGCTTTCGTGTATTATCCAGACCGAACTTATGAGGGTTCGAATATACGCCGAAACGGCATGTTATGGTATAGTGCCTGCTTTATTTGGCTTGTGTTGACACATATTATCTAACTAATATTATAAATCCGACATTATGTCAGTTTATATGTTTGTGGTTCAATCACGCCCCAACGGTCGTACAGATTGGAATGAAATTCGGCATATTGTGTGCAGCAAATAGCCTGGAATAACATATAGGCTACTTTCTAGCTGGGTAAAGCCGTGTTCAAACGGAATGCGATATATCATATGAAATTTATTTCAAAATGATTCTTATCTCTACTCAATAAAGTCGAGCGACGCAGCGAGCGCAAGCTAGTATTTAGTATGACTGGCCTCATAGCTCAGTTAGTAGTAACTCTGCCTTCTGCGCTAGAGGTCGCGGGTTCGATCCCCGCACTGGACAGACATTTGTGACTAACACAGATGTTTGTTCTGTGTCTGGGTGTTAAATATATATCTATTATGTATATAAGTCTCTGCTACCCATAGTACAGGCTATGCCTAGTTTGGGATCAGTTGACCGTGTGAATATGTCCGGAATATTTATTTATTTATTTAATAAAAATTGAGGAAAATGTTATGAGTCAAAGTTAGCACTCGTTTTGTTCTTTAATAGGGAAAACTCACGGCGCTATAGTTGAACCAAAAACGACGCGGTTTCAATTGCGTTGTTACTAAACTTGTTGGTAACGTGGCACGTTTTGAACACAGTCCAAGTGGTTATTAGCGAGTTACCTATGCTGCTATTTTAAACTGAAACTGTACCTACCTACTATTTTTTTTTTTTTATGATATACGGAGGCAAACAGGCTCACGGCCCACCTGATGGTAAGCGGTTACCGTCGCCTATTGACATCTGCAACACCTGGAGCATTGCTAATGCGTTGCCTGCCCTGGAGAATTTTTTTTGTATTTTTCTTAAAGCTCTTCATGTTGTACTAGCACTAATTTCACAATTAAATACATCCTACTCAGATTATAAATAGCTAATAAGTAACTTATACTGACTGGCCTCATAGCTCAGTTGGTAGTAACTCTGCCTTCTGCGCTAGAGGGCGCGGGCTCGATTCCCGCACTGGACAAACATTTGTGACTAACACAGATGTTTGTTCTGAGTCTGGGTGTTAAATATATACCTATTATTTATATCAGTCTCTGGTACCCATAGTACAGGCTATGCCTAGTTTGGGATCAGTTGACCGTGTGTAATATGTCCGGAATATTTATCTTTTTTTTTTATTACATACTAGCTTCTGCCTGCGGTGCACAGCACCTAGCGCTCGCGTAGCACCTACATAAAAAGTAGCCCATATGCTATTCTAGGTAAAGAACTATAACTATTCAAAGGTTTATTCAAGGCGCGATTAAACAACAAACATCCAAGAATCCAAACATCCTCACAAACTGCCGCATTTCTAATATTAGTAGGAAGTAGGATTCAGGGTACTTCACCTAGAACTGATCATTATAATATCACGGTTTCAGACTTTTCATAGAGGAGTCTGACTAAGGACTACTATCTTATCAGGGTAAAATGTTTTTTTGTAAAAAATTTATTCAGACTGATTACTCATTTTTTGTTAATTATTGTATTTTTGAAAAATCTAAAAATGCAGTCCTTATTTCTGAAATGAACACATGTTTTCTTTAAAAATAAAACTTTTAAACGAACCCTCCCTTTACATCCTATTATTTTGCCCCACCCTGTATAAGACGAAGACGAATATTATGCCGTGAATTCCTAGCTCGTCTTCTCAGGTTGGAAACAAAAGCTTCAAGCACCCATTGAAGTGTACAAAACAACGAAGTTCAGGGCAAGTAACATAAACCTCATACCCACGAAGCATTTTATTAATTACTAGCTGTACCCGTGCGGTTTCACTCGCGTAGAGTCTCAGTATAGAGAAAAGAGATACACGTCTTCAAATTTTGTTCTAACTCAAACTTCAATCATTTTTAGGGTTCCATATCTCATTTGAAAAAACGGAACCCTTATAGGATCACTTTGTTGTCCGTCTGTCTGTCTGTCAGTCTGTCAAGACCCTTTTTCTCAGAAACGGCTGAAGGTATCGACTTAAATTTATACCACCTATTAAGGTCTGCGGGCTTATGGTGCCGTATAAAAATCAAAGCTCTAGCTTAATGCATTAAAAAGATATGGCAATTAATATATAATTTTTGTACGGAAATGGCAAATATCTTATTAATAATTCTATCATCAAAAACTTGGATCCCCTCTATATCTCTATGTAACAATTTAGACCATAATCAATAACTGTGTAAAGTTTCATAAAGATCCTTGAAGTAGTTTCTGAGATTTGCCCGGACAAATAAACAGACAGACAAAGTCTTCTACTACTGATACTAGGCCGTTATTTATGACCTCCATAACGCGTTTTGAAGATAATATTATGTACGTTTAGATTATATTGCGGTTAATATACAGCAATATTTGGTTTAGGACGGTAAGTAAACGACGGCGGCGACGTATAGGTATCGGTGTAAGTTCCTATGAGCTCGTGAACAACTGTGGTGCGGAGTTTTTAGGCCGCCTAAAGACCTCCGTCGTGGCTTAACAACTACCATAACCGGAACCGCTTCGTGTCACCCATACATTTTATGACCACGCTGAACTTAGGTATTTTATCATAATGTGTAAACTTAGTAAAATCTGGAAGAGATAGATATTATTTAATTTGATTCATAACATATACCATCCCGAAATGTATGTATCTATCAACGAAAAGAAATAATACTAGCGAAAAAATACATCAACATTTTTATATTAGTTTTTTAATTTTTTTTGACAAAATTCTTAAATTATCTGTTTAAGGTACATATTTTTATCATCTTTAGAGCTAATAACTAAACGTAGAAGAAGTCCGGAATAAAGATTGCTATCTAAAATAGCTGATTCATTGAGTTTGACCTGATTTGACCCCAAAACAGCTGATATTCGCATAGAGTTTTTTCAATGAAAAATATCGAATTTCCAAAAGCCGTAGAACAAGCTTTATTGCCAATTGGGTGTAGGATTGGATTAGCCCCTTTCGGGATGCCATACATATTATTTTATTTTATTTATCAGAAGAACAACAGCGGTTACAGAGTTAAATAATAGGTAGGTTATAATGTTAAGCTGTATACAGGCCAGTAATAGTTCTTCCTAATTTAGATTATTTTTTGTAATGCTTCACTGCTCTCTAGCTTATAGTATTTTGAAGTAAAGTAAATTAAAGTAAATTGCGCTTTTTATAGAAGTAGTGTGTCTGTGAGGGTGCGTATGTGAGTCGTGGGTGTTTGTGTGGATGTGTATTGTGTGCGTATGTATGTGGGTCGTGGGTGTTTGTGAGTGTGTGTCTACGTGTATGTGCGAGTATTGGAGGCAAATGGGGGGGGGGGGGGGAGTTTATCAATGTATCATGTTGATTAATTAGGATTTTAGAGACTTGGCGTTTGAAGGATGGTTTGGAAGAGGAGAAGAGGTCGACTTCGGAGAAGTTATCGTTGTAAGTTTTGCATAGTCCATCAGTTAGAAATTATGAATCACCTTGTAGATAAAATCTGAACGAGATATTCTTTGTCGATATAAACCGTTTACTCGCAAAGAATCCGTGTCTGCACAGTAGATAAACAGTATTGAGGGGTGAGCTGTTCTAAATCACTACTTACTCGTACCTTGCATGAAAGAGCATCCTCACTGGGGGCGCTACCTTTGAATCCTTTCACACTACCTATCTCAACTCATGCTGACATCAAAATGATGTTATTTTCATCGCAATTGCTTGCTTATTTGATTCAGAGATCCTCTGCTTGAGAAATAACTTAAATGCTAAGAAGGTATACCTAGTCAACATCGGAAGGTGTTTTTTTTTTTGCAGTTTCGAAATTGTTTAATATTGGGCATCATTATTTCATCATAGTACCTACAAATTTTTATTAACAGCGTCTACTTTTCTCTATCATAGTCTGTTGCTTGCTTGTCGTGTCACTTATTCCTTCTTGGTCATCCTGTATTAGGTCAGTGACCAGATTGAGGTATGGTGGCCCTGAAAAGGGCCTATGACCGTCGGTGAAAGAATCAGTGTAGTGAAAGGAAAATCTAAAGTGCGCCTCTTAAGAGACTCCTTAATTGTATGTTAAAGAATATCAAAGCATGCTAGTTTTCTTTATTAGAACTGTTTTTTGTCCAAGATGTTGATTGTACTTGTTCTTATGACTTTCAGGGTTTCTTTGTTACTATGTGGTTCAAATTATGTAAAACTAAATTCTGTAATATGGGCCTAAAGTAAAGCCTGATGGGATGGCCTGCATCACGCACAAAAGCATGCTAGATACTGGCGAGTGCCAGATACTAGCATGTGTAACTAGATTTAGCTAATAACTCGTATCTTAGTAGGTACTTCGTATGCTAAGTTTAAAATATTTCGACTTGATTTGATTCGACCAAGGAATAGCTTTTTATAAGTAACATAGCTGCAAAATGTCTGCAGTAAATAACTACGGACCATATTTTGTTGCCCCATAAAGAACATATGAAAAAAATGTATTTCAGTCCACAATTCTCACCAGAAAAAAATAGAATCGGAGTATTTTGTTGTAAGTAATTACAGATAAAGTCTATATAACTTACGTTGCATTGCATAATAAATGGTGTTCCAAGTGGCATTATCCAGATTAATTTATAATTACAAAAGTTTTATCTTCAACTTATCTGCGAACTCTGAAATCTATGCAGAATATGCAGTTCTATTTTATAAAGTTCAGAATTCAGTCTGACAAGAAATATTTTCGCACGCCGAGAAGCAATAAAACAATACAACAAGAGTCGTAGATATCCATTAATCTGTGCAGATGGTCAACTTTGCTGGGGAACTTACGTTTCTATGAAGTTTGGGGTATGAGATGACTTAGGACGCTTCTATACTCTGGGCATCCGGCCAATGGCCTTATCCCCGGCAGTTAAATTAAGTATTACCAAAAAGCTCTTCTAAAAGGAGACCTAAAGATTTGGAAGGTTAAGGTTTGGCTCATTGAGTTAGTAGTTAGTAAGTTAAGTAGTTTGCCAAGTGACGACTTGGATTCCAACCAACGGTCAAATATTGTGTAAATAAGGGTAAAATGCAATAATATTTATTAATAAACTCTTAATAATATAATAAATGCATAAGCTTTTTTATTTCTTTTTTTTTACTATTTCTTGAAGAAAACCTTATGTAGCCAGGAAGAGAGAGAGAGGGAGGAAGACAGCCCTTTGTGCATCAGTTTTTTTGAAGAAATACTAACGCGATTTCTGACATCACGAGATGATTCTAAATTAAAGAGCCCATGCTCCTGCCGGTAAAACTATAACCACACGAGGCTTTTAAATTGAATTTTATATCTCAGAGAGACAGGTGCAATGCCGCGGTGGACACGTCCTAGGTGAACGTGACTTACGAGGTATTGCAGTTGTAATAAATAGAATATTAAAACCTAGATGAGCATATCGTGTTGTTCAAATTTCTGATTACCTTTTTGTCACGTCAAACACTAATGTTTGAAAAAACTGAACTGAATTTAAGGTCATATTTTCCCTATGGTGAAAGATGAACGAGTGGCGTTAAAGTTTATACACATTTTTAGTCACTAACAACTTCTCAGTGAACACCCTGGAAATAAACGAATATTATATTTTTTTGTAGTAACACTTATAACATAATAACTCTTGGGGACGCTTCCGACTGGTAGTGATCTGTATCAGTTGAGCTATCTATAGATCGTTTGTAACGGTCTTTAGATGGCTCAACTGTTTCTTGTGTATTTTGTAAATATTAACTTGTATTCGTTATCAGTTTCTTTCTGTAAATAACGTTTATGCATAAAAAAAAACAAAAAAAAATAAAAAATTGTATATGTAAATGAATAACAATCTAAATTTTGAATATTTATATTGCGTCTTCGAATAGGAGATAGCGAGACAGATATGAAACCTAATCGAATAGTGTCGTTCTCAAACTACACCATCTATCTGCCAGTTATTTACCTCTTTGAGTGTTATGATAAATGCAACTTACTTTAAAAATATGTTTTTGGGTGTCTAATTTCATTTTATGACAAGGAAAGTTATGGGAAAAGTAAAAATTATTTTGAAATGAGGTTAGCCACATATTCTAATGGTATGGTGTGCAACCCGTCACTTTCGCTTTTTGGTCTCATTACTCGATTCACTTTACTATCTAGATTTCCACAGCTATGCAGGTTCTTAGCTAGTCTTCAGCCCAAATTCATATTTTTTCCGACCAGTCAGCTACAAAATTGTTATCTCAATGAGGGCTTTACACGGCCATGTTTTTCAAGTTGAAACCAGATGGTGCTGTGAGCACTGATTTGTACAGCAAGCGTTTCCTTAAAAAAATTCTTCATAAAGTGGACGGTGCCACAGTAGGTACTAAGTTAAATTATAAACTTCCTACTTACCGCTGCGTTTTAATAAAACTTCTACGTGCATTCATACCGTGTCTGGGGAGTTAACAGGCGAGCAATAGTAACTTTTCACAATGAGACGCGAATAAAATTACAATCCTGCGCTCTACATTTTCGGGTCAAAAAGAAGTAGTTTAATACTTAATAATACCAAATTTTCAAACGATATATTATTTTAAATTAATCTCACTAAGACAAGGTTATAGCATGAGTAAAACGGTCTCCTCTACCCAGTATCATACTATGACGTACATATACGTTCTATAAACGTATCAGGCACGAAAAATACTACTATGCCCACTAGAACATATCATTATAAGTAATCTTGTCGTGAATTCGCTGTCGGTCTGGCCACGGTCTCCTGTGGACCTTCGGATCGAAAGTCAGGACAACTCGCACTAGGCCACATGGCTTATCAACGAATAAATAAATAAAAAATAAAATAAAATAAAAAGAGCTTTATTTCCTATACACTATTACAGATAGAACAATATATTTACTTAATCTAAATTCTATTAAAATTAAAAGTTTCACGTAAAAAAAAAAGTTTAAATTTTCTGTGTATAAATACAATATTAGTTACCTATATACTAAACACAAGCACAATGTCGCTCAACGGGCTATGGAGAGAGCTATGCTCGGAGTTTCGCTGCGTGATAGAATCCGGAATGAGGAAATCCGTAGAAGAACCAAGGTCACCGATATAGCTTTCAGAATTAGCAGGTTGAAGTGGCATTGTGCTGGCCATATAGCTCGCAGAACCGATAACCGTTGGGGAGTAAAGGTTCTCGAGTGGCGACCACGAACCGGACGACGCAGTGTTGGAAGGCCCCCCACCCGATGGACCGACGACATTGTGAGGGTTGCGGGAAGTCGGTGGATGGAGAAGGCTCAAGACCGTTCGTCGTGGCACTCTTTGGGGGAGGCCTATGTTCAGCAGTGGACTTCATCAGGCTGATGATGATGATGATGATGATATACTAAACAAATTTATTCCTAAGCTAGTGTATGGGACCACCAATCGTGGTAAAAGCCTCCTCCAAGTTTTTCCAAGGCTTATCAACGAAGGAGATATTTTATTATCTTTATACAATTATACAGAACAACCAAGTGCACGAAAGGAGCCTCTAAGAGGCGCACTTGAATCCTTTCACTACACTAATTCTTTCATAGATGGTCATAGGCCCTTTTCAGGGCCTCCATACCAATCTAGTCACTGACCTAATACAGGATGACCAAGAAAGAATAAGTGACACGACAAGCAAACAAGCAAGGAAAACCTCAGCAGGGTTCTTAAACTTTGTGCAGCCATGGACCACTTTCAGAATTTTTAATGTGCCACGGACCCCCCCAAATAATATTGTGGAAAAAAAACTTATTTAAAATATTACTTTTCTTGTTATTTATTCACACTAGGTACCTACCTACTAATGCTTATTTCGCCAAGATCTTTTGCATGAAATTCAGCTCTTAACACTTCCTTAGATCTCATGTCAGTTAAGAATTAATTTGAGCTACTGCGGACCCCGTGGACCCCCCTTTAAGAAACCCTGCTCTATGGCGTAGCAAACATCTACGACGACGTAGCAGCATTATTCAAACGCTAAAATCAATTGAATATATTGTTGATAGCACTTTTGGGTTTCTAAATTATAGCAAGGGTAGCGGTTGTAATCAAACGACAGGAAATTTATCAGTCGGCAACAACTCCCTCGTTTATTCAACTTTAAGGACAGACCGGCGGTTGTTTTGAATTCTCACACAAAATAAATATCGGCTAATCGTTGAAAAGATATTGGGGACTCGATATCTCCCCTTCGGATATTGGGACAATAGCGTGAGCCATTTCCACGCATTTCCCATTTAAATTTGTTCCCTTGGCTTCCTTATCGGCAGGGGTTGGTGAATGCACCGAGCTGTGTGCATAGGGTTCGGATGACTCATGTCGATCGGGACGGAACAAATCCGGTAAACTGTGTTTACAACACGGACATACATTCTTACGTAAAATATTGGGTTGGTATATCGATATTCATGGAATAGAATGATTGAAATGTTGCATCATGTTTTCTTACAGAAAAGAGTGCGAGTAACTGTTTCGCTTGCGATTGCGTTAAGATAGCTTCCAACCGCGTTTTCGCTCGCATGGTACTTACAAAAAAATATGCTATTCTAGGTAAAGAACCGGCGTGATTAAAAACATCTAAACATACAAACATCCTTACGAACTTTCGCATTTATAATATTATTTATTTATATTATATTACGAAAAATGTTTTTATATTAACTAAAGCATTCAAAGAAAAGCGACCAAAACTAAAGAATTTAAAAAATAAACGGTTAACATTAGTTTACTGCATTGAAAAACAGAGCAAATGACAATCATACTCTACTGAAAATATTGCACAATTGATCTAAGGCAAAGCATTTTATTTCAACTCTGCTAGTAACATACAGTTTTATTACCTACAGGCAAGTAAGAATGTAGGTACAATTTTATTCTTTGGAAATCTGTGCATAGGGATAATATTGTTCTTGGATTACGATAATTACCGTTACCTAGAAAAGTGCTGTCTCTGGAATGAAAAATATAAATATCTAAAATTTGCTATTCAATTTTGTGCCTTATATACGGTAGTTATATGGTTGAAACTATAATTTTAGCGTTGCAAGCTAATAAAAGCAACAGCCTCCTAAGGGACCAGCAGGCGAATGGCTTTAAATGTAGCATTGCAAAACTTATAAAGACACCATATTTTTACCATAAAAAATAGCGTTTTAGAGATTTTCTATCGAAAAGCGATGTTCAATATGCGTTTTTCTGATTCGATACAATTATTAGATGATTCTGAGACAAAATCGTAGTTTTTAATGTCCTTAGTGTTTATGGCTTATAAATTGTCCAATCAGGTCTTTAGTTTTTCTGGCTCCAATATGAGTCAAGAAAATACTAATTGCAATTTTGGGCAAATTTAAAATAACACCAGGATTGGCACAGTTGAAGTGGTGGTAGTGGCCCTTTACCACCTTCCAATCGACAGGTCGTGGGTTCGAATCCCGGTCGTGCACCAAAGGATTTGCAATTTCGAAAATGATGTGCGCTATACTTGTGCTTTCATCGTGAGGAAACCGGCATGTCCTAAAACCTAAAAATTAGGAGGGAAATGTACCTAGCATTTGCATAAAAGGAGCCTTTAAGAGGCGCACTTTAATCCTTTCACTACACTGATTCTTTCACCGGTCATAGGCACTTTTCCGAGACACCATACCTCAACCTAGTCACTGACCTAATACAGGTGACCAAGAAAGAATCAGTGACACGAAAAGAAACTTAATACTTTTAAAAAAAGCTCAAACACTCGTCTAACAAATCCGTTTTTTGTCTACAGTGCGTGTTAACTTGCAAATAAATTGAATGACGTACTGACGTGGATATACGCTAAAAGTGTTAAAAGTAGATAAACTACATAGTAACAGCCGGCCTACGTTAGCTTCTCGATTCCGCAACATCACAGTATTGAGGCGTAAACTTTCAGCAAAGGCCGTTCGCACAATGTGCGCAAAACATCTATTTATCATAATTCCGGACTGTTAAACAACATTGTTTTATTCATAATAAGGCGAATACAAAAGATAATTAAAATTTCCAATAGCACGGCCCGCCGCGCCGATAACGTGATTCATCATAATCGTTGTTAATACTGTTTTGTAAATTGTACGACAAACAATTAAGAATAATGAATATGTTTGCCCTATTTGGGATAATGCGATTGGGGTGCATGGTGGGCAAATGGAGGGAAGGGTGGGGTAAGAGGGGGGTGCTGCCGAGCGTCCGTCAGTAAGTGCATTATGTAAACTGAATGCAGGCAGCAAAACGGCTGTGGGGCACGCCATGTGATGAACCCTCTGATTCAAGCGTTTTTGCAACTGCTAGTTGTATTCTTGTAATACTTTTTTATTTCCGACCGGCTATACAGCTTTCAAAGCGCTCTTTAATTGCTTAGTTTTTAGTTTTGTAGCAGTTTTCTTTTTAGAAAAGCATACATTCAAAAGAAGCAACGGATTGCTGGGGAAGCACGTTATTACAATTTTTCCTTGTCCATACCTTTGCTCCCGCAAAGTAGTGTCACATAATGCATTTGAGAAATCAGGTTGTGGATCCTTTGAGGTTTTATCGTATCATCATCATTATAACCGTAACTCGTCTACTGCTGAACATAGGCTTCCACCAAAGACTTCCAGGGGCGATCATGTGTCGCCTGCACTCAGCGCCTCTCAGCAATTGCATATTGGTTGTTAATAGTATACCTACTTAATCAACTCGAACAATATGAATGAAAATATATTTGTCATGTAACAAAATTGTGGAATCAGTAACAGATAACCGCAATAATTCTTTCAAAATGATACTTTACTTAACCACTTCTTATTTACAGGTCTATTTCGGGAATTCACAATTAACTGAAAATGGCAGCTCAAACCCAAAAGGCCAACATTTTCTTTGTACTCTGATGCCTTTGCAGTCGAGTTACAACCGCAATGCCTCCAAGCCGGAAGCTCACGGATGTACACGGGAATGACACATTGCAATGTTCCGGTGAAATTACAGACACGTCATGAGACTTTCCACATTTGTCTGCATGACCCTTACGTGATAGGATAAAAAATTACTCTGATCACGATTTTGATAACCGTCAATCTGTTTTTATGAAGTACTAGCTTCCGCCCGCGGCTTTGTCCGCGTGGTACCTACATAGTAGCCTATAAGCTGTTCATCTTGCAATAGGTCAGTGACCAGTTTGAGGCAAAGTAGCCCTGAAAAAGACCAGGTGAAAGAACCAGTGTGGTAAAAGGATTAATGTGCGCCTCGTAGCGTATTGGCTCCTTTTGTGCACCTATGTCCCTCCTAGGACATGCCGGTTTAGTAGCACCACTCCATCATTGCTCTCACTAATATTAATAAAGAATAATACAAAAAATATATACGGCCTGCGATACCGGAATAATAATAAATAATAAATATTCCGGACATATCACACACGGTCAACTGATCCCAAACTAGGCATAGCCTGTACTATGGGTACCAGAGACTGATATACATAATAGATATATATTTAACACCCAGACACAGAACAAACATCTGTGCTAGTCACAAATGTTTGTCCAGTGCGGGAATCGAACCCGCGACCTCTAGCGCAGAAGGCAGAGTTACTACCAACTGAGCTATGAGGCCAGTCAAAAATAAATGAATGAATAGAATGCTCGTGAAAAATATTTTCTCGAAGCTGGAGGGCGCCAATAAAACAACACAACATTTTAGGAACGGTGAGCGGTGATATAATCCCGGTTATTTTACTACGAGCACGTTCCCGGTACACTATGACCAGGGAGTTTACAAATTTGCGGGAATTATTAATTAAATTAAGTTTAGTAATATGTGAGTGCAATTGTTTGTTGTCCTGAATAAATAAAAATAAAATAAATTACCTAGCTAATTGGTTTTTAAAACGGTGGATAAGTAGGTACACAAGGTGGTTCCTAATATGTATACAATCCTGAAAGGGGCTTATTCTACGCTAAATTGGCGGTAATGTCTATTCACGACTTTTGTATTTTCCGAAATTTTAATTGAAAAAACATTATGCAAAATCAGCTGATTTGGGGACAAATTAGGCCAAACTCAATTATTCAACTGTTTTAGGTAGCAATCTTGACGTCAAACTTCTGGTAGTTTTAATATTTAGTTAAAAATATAGTTAAAAGACAAAATAGGCAAAGCAAAAACAAATCATTTCATTTTAAATTTTTATTGACACATTTCGGGGTAGTATACTAGTTATGGACCACCTTGTATAGATTGCGACATGACCACACAAAGAAAATTTCAGAAGCCTGCCTTATTTAACGAGGAAATTCTAGTGTGCGGTTAGAATGTACATTATGACTGTGTGTAGTATTTAAAGGTAAAGATTAAACAATAAAACAACAGCTGTCGATCTTGTAGGTTTTTGTTTATTAATTGAATTTTGAGCTACATATTCTCATTATGTACAAATTTATTTATCTAAAATTTATTAACTTAACTATAACAGCAACAATATTCTTAGCGAACACAAACCACCCTAATTATTTCGGATAATTGGCTTAAACATTACGTTGGTAGTTCCTTATACATACAAGTTATTGGAAAACCGTAGTTTTTATTGTACACATCAAAATAGAGACAAAATATACCTACTATCTACCCTCTAGCTGTAAACTATGAGCATAGGTGTATTTAACGGGTGTATATTATGTATAAAATTATTAAAAATAATAATTTTAGCAACGTTTTACCTGCACATTTACACATGATAGGTATTTTCAACTCGGAAACAAAAGACAGAAAATACTTTTTACCAACCCTTGCCGGATATACAGTGTCTTTATATCCTCTTTTGGATATAAATCCAGTTTCTATCAATGAAGTATTGCAGTGAATCGTGAGTGAAGGCTCTGGTTTGGGGTTTTCTCGGTAACTGGTCATTTTGAGTCTCAAGAAAAAAAAAATGCTTGTAGGTAACGTTGCTCACATCATTGTTATAAAATGTTAATTGCTACAGCTTTGGCTTCCAAAAATACTCAAGAAAACTATTTAAATACAACGGTGGTGAAGTTTGGACATGGAATAATTACAGCTGGGAGATTAGTGTTCGGACTACTTACAACCATCCGAACTTGTTCGCTTCTAGTTTTGTAGGTTGTCTGTTGATCCCGTTAAATAAATTGCATTATCCATAGAGTTAATTTTACTACGTAGTAGAGAGTACAACTCAGTCGCATCAAGCAGTATAACTTGGTATCAAACCAAAAATTATAGATGATAGGCCATTTTATAAGTAGTTATAGGTTTACAGGCATGTCTGATGAAGCCCGAAAACTAAATAAACCTGTCTATTTTTCTCTCTTTTTTTTCATTTATAGCGTCTTTTTATTACATATGTCTATGTTATAACAATCGCATCAGGAGAATATGGAGAACCTATGTATTTGGAGTTACCGTCGAGAAATAAAAATAAATAAGAATATAATTTATATAATACTATATTTAATAAACCATAATATTAAATATAATATATTTTCGGTCATGGTAGTTTCTTTCAGTGACTAGGGAAATACTTTAAAGTTAGTTTATAATATTTAAGTACCTATAATAATATTTTATATGTTACAAAATTAATACAGTTGCGTGTCATTTTTATAACGTTTTACGGAGCGCTCAGATCTGCAAATGCTGCTCCAAATGCTGTAGATTCTGTGGCGGTAGATTCGGTGGCGTAGATACCGTGGCGGTAGATTCGTGGCGCATTGCAGATCTGAACGTAATATAGTAGGTAGGTAAACATGAAAAACTAAAAGATCCACTTTCTTCTAGTTCTTGTATAATATTACAACTGATACTGATATACTTACATAGTTAGAGACGCGCGCTATTAGAATTTGATAAAAAAATCCCGAAGGCTGATAATTTAATTCATTTTTTACATAGTTAAAATGCAATAGTAGGTACTACTTTATAAAGGAATACGTAAAAACTGTAAACACGCTCTTAGTACACCATTTACACTTGTAATGATATGTAGAACTTGCTGATCATTAATTAAGTATTCACTCCAGGTGCTCCAGGTGATAGCTACAAGAAATTACATTTACTTACTAAGCTCTTATGATATTGATGGTTTCTTATGTACAGTAGTAGTTCCCTACCAAGTTCAATAAGGGATCTTCTTCTTGTCGTCTCACTGATTCTTTCTTGGTCATCCCGTATTAGGTCGGTGACCAGGTTGAGGTATGGTGGCCCTGAAAAGGGCCTATGACCGTCGGTGAAAGAATCAGTGTAGTGCAAGGATTAAAGTGCGCCTCTTAGAGGCTCCTTTCGTGCACATATAAGGGATAATTATAAAGGTCGAAGCTACGAATATCTTTAAAAAGCGATAATACGTATACTATCCTGAAATGGGGTTATTCTATCCACCAAACAAAAGAATATTATCGAAAAAAATATATTATATTTCTATATTTTTTCAGTTCTCTTTCCGCTAAGTTTCGCAAATCTGTTTCTAATATCTTTATCACTATTTATTAAATGTGTAACAACATCAAGATTGCCATCTTTCAGTTTAATGGTGAATTGATTTTACCCAAAACAGATTTCTTCATTTCTGCGGTTTTTTTCAATGACACATGTCTTATATCCAAAATTCGTGGAACAAACTTTATTGGCAATTGGGTGAAGAATACGTCCCTTTCAGGATAGGATACATATAATGAATCACCTTGTATAACGCATGATTCAGCACGGTGCGTCATGAGGAGCTTTTTTTGTTAGGTGCGAAAATGCCCCGCCCGAGCTGCCTAAATAATTTTTTTGGACATGTTGCTGACGCATGCGTGTATATGTAGTCTGATCCTAAAACAGTGGCATTGTTATCACTCAACAGTATAAAGCTAAATATGCCTTACTTTGGTCGAAGAATCGATCTTTGGAGGTGTATAAATAAATGGCACTTTAGTCTAGCGTACGTATGTAAAAGCTAATATTTCGAGATTGCAAGCCTTAGGTAGGTACTTATTCCTATATTTTCCCTAGTCAACAACGTTGCTTTGGCTGCAAGTTGTTTGCCTTATCCTAATACCAATCTATACCTCGTTTCTATCTCACATTTGGCTTTACGAACAATAAAATTAATTACAACTGACTTTGAAAGCCTCTCCATTTCCTTAATCTCCGAACCGCATTTTGAAAAGGTGCCACTTTGTGAGTTTCAAGCACTAAGTACCTCATACTTTCCAGGTATGTTAGACGGAATAACACTGGTTCGGCCATAACTCACAAATTATACAGGGCTATTTGTAAAATGTGCAAAATCTAAAACACTAACCGGTTTCAATTACAATAAAATGTTTAAAGACAAAACAAATTGTTTTCGTTGATTAAATTATGCGTTAAGTGAAGTGCCAATTTCAGTCGCAAATGAGGTAAAAATGCATAGTTTTGGCCAAAACATTGATGCAATTGGTTCAAACGCACTTTTTTTGAGCTTATACTGACAACATTTTATGAAGGAGGCATTTTTAGACAAAGACGTTAGATTAAATTAAATATTTTTTTTTATATTGCAAAAAAAAATAATCCCCGCTTGTTCGATTCTACTATCGATTCTTATAAAATCAAGTTCAGTGTTTGCGCATTTTGAAAATAACCCTGTATAATATCTTTATAACGAATAGCTAATACTTACCATACGTACACATACATAAATCTTTCACAGCTCTTAAACAATCACGTAAGCGTCCAATTTACAGTAAGTTCGTCGCAAGAAGGAGGGTAGTGACATATAATAATATAACAGTTGGCGTGTGGTAGCCCGCACTGGGTTTGTTGGCAGCTTGCACTCGGTCCGCACGGGAGCCCTCTCCGAACTCTCGGGACCGGGAGTAGCCTTTCAGCCGCTCGCCCTGAACGCTCTCTTCATTGCTCCGCCAATACACAGTGGCAATTGTTGCTAAACACTGTAACAAAAGAATTCATTTTTTTTTATACCCAATTAAATCCAAATCAATCGCCGAAGCTCCGCAGTTGACGGAAAATTAATAACTTTAAAGTTAGTTAAAGTAAGATTTCTGATAATCTTAAGCTGGTCATCATCAGAACATGTGGAATTAACTCTAGTTCGATGCGGAACTGAATATTTGATATAACCCATAAGCAGGAAGCTATAGCTTTAGAAGCGTTCTCGATCCTGTACATTGTACGCTGGTTATCAGACGCTGGAGTAGATTCCAATTCGTCGAATTTTAATGTATCTTAAAATTTTCAAAATCAGATTTCTTAGAAAAAAAACTGCAATACGCACCTTTAGCTTCAAATCGCCTTTCCTAAAATGCTTTGGCTTAACTTTGAAGTCGAGCGCTAAGCTCGTGGTTTCGAGACCGTCGTCCGTCACCTCCTGCGTTGGAGTGAGGACTGCTGCTGCTGGCGCCGCCTCTCCGTTTATATACCAGGCAAGGCGTGTGGCTGGTCGCGACCTTCCAGATGTGCAGGTCACCTGGACCCGGTCTCCGATCTGGTACCGGAGCCTCGAGCCGGTAATCGTGGGCCCCTGATCTGGTAGTGCTGCGAAATAGCAATATGTTTAGTTTTAGGTAACAGAATCATTAGCCGGGTCCAGACTGATTGAGCACGGTCGAGAATGGCTCACGAGCCACTCACACAGTATTTTGGATCGGAAGACTTTATCTATCTTTCTGTGTATCTGTCTGTTTATTTGTTCGGGTTAATCCAAGAAAATACTAAACTCATCTTTGTGAAAATTTACAAAGTTATAGATTATGGCCTAAATCATTACACTCTTGTAGTCTATGTAACATCACGCTACTCCCCCATGAGGTAGTAGAAAGTACCTACGTTTTTTCATTTTATATTGCTGATGCTGTTTTTTTTTTTTTTTATACTAGTTAGGTGGCAAACCGGCATACGGCCTCCTGTTGGTAAGCGGTTACCGTAGCCTATGAGCGCTTGCAATACCAGAGGCATCACGCACGGGTTTGCTGACCCCGAACCCCCCTCCCCCTAAAGAGCTCTGGCAACCTTACTCATCGCAGGAACACAACACTATTTGAAAACAAATAATGTTATTTGGCTGCGATCTTCTGTAAGGTGGAGGTACCTCCCCAGGCGGGCTGCTCCAATTCAGAACGAGAAAATCTCGCTGTGCCCTTCCTCCTCTCAAAATTCTGCATAGAATTTTTTCAGTAGATAAAAAATATATGCAAAATTTAGCTGGTTTGGGGTAAAATCTGACTGATTGCTACTTATTAGTAGTAATCTTGATTCCGAACTTCTCTTACGTTTAGTATTCAGTTAAAAAGACGATAAAAATACCAAAAACCGCTAATTTGAGAAAGTTGCAAAAAAAATATGCAAATATTGATGTTTTTTTTCGCTAATATTATTTATTTCTGTTGATAAAATAACCCCCGGATCGATTCGGGATGGAATACATTTTATGAATCACCTTGTAAATGAAATACCAAGGTAGATACGGAGACGGTTAAAAAGTGTGATTACTTAACAGCGCGTGTTCAAACGTTGTTCCGCAGCAATATAGTAATGCACTATCCAGAGATGTAACTTACAGGTAAACTCAATTAAGTGCAGCAATGTTTCAAGTTTAAAACTGCAGAGTAATAAATGGAAACGAGAAACCGAAAAATAATGATCGAAGTGCTCATATATACGAGGCTTGCAATGCAGGCATTAAAGAACTCAAAATCAAATTGTTCATCAAAAAAGGGACAAAGTTACAAGCTACGATAGCTTATTAAATAATAAAGCTATTGTAGGTAACTTTCCTACACATTATATTTATTTAGTTGCACAAGTATATTTACACATATCTATTTACACACCATTATTTACAATTAAACATATTTACACTAAGGTCTACTTATCCTAATTTAATATCATGCGATACCTACCAGTTTGTTAGTGTCGATAATCATCCGTACTTATCGATAAATATTATAACCAGAATATCGACCTTACCCCATCACTAGTGCCGTGGCAGATACATAAGGCTTACGTACTTGTCTGCCGGCCGGTGGTGCAGCGCGCGGCGCGCGCGCAGAGGTCAAACCAGTCATAGCCTAGTCACGACGCGGAGCGCACGCTACTCGCTCCCGCGACAGAACCGACGCGAACTGTTGTGCTTATATACTTTGCTTGTTTCTATTCGCTTCACTTCATATGCTATTTCTATTGACTGTCTATCGCTTCTGAACTTACTACTAGTGCCTGTGCTTGTGCGTTCTATCCTTTTGTGCCTTCTGAACCTTATGTGTAATTGTATTTGTGTACTCGAACAATATACGGGATACATTCGTGAGTTGGTGTTTTTTCATTTATATACCCCAGCGGCATTCGCCTACACGCAGAACAATCACTACACTATACTGGTGACCCTATAAACGAGCATGGAAAAGGAATTTAAAGACGCAGTTGGTCCGGCAACTTCGCCCGGAACTAGTGCTGGGACAGAGTCGATGAATCAGAACCATGTTTTCTAAGTCGGCGTAAGAGTGCCACCGTTCTGGGCTGAAGAACCAGAAATATGGTTTGCACAGGTAGAGGGCCAATTTGCCATATCCGGAATTACTAGCGACGCCACGAAGTTCAATTACGTGATCGCCCATCTGGACAATCAGCACTCTAGAGAAGTCAAGGACATTATAGTCAAACCTCCCGCTACGCAGAAGTATGAAAAGCTCAAGACCGAGCTTATTCGGAGGCTCAGCGCGTCAAACGAAAAGAAGATAAAGCAACTGCTGATGCACGAGGAACTCGGAGACCGCAAACCCTCTCAGTTTCTACGTCACCTCAAAGGGCTCGCAGGCACTGAAGTTCCAGACGATTTTTTGAAAACTATATGGACTAGTCGCCTCCCACACGGTGTTCAAGCCGTGCTCGCTGGTCAGCCAATAACATCCACTCCTGAGGACTTAGCTGACCTAGCAGATAGAGTGAACGACCTCGCATCTCCATCGCCGAAAGTGGCCGCCGTGAGTAACGACGTTCCGGCATCCCTCTTGAGCGACCTAACCAAGGAAGTAGCTGAACTCCGTAAACAGTTCCAGAAGCTAGCCTCTAACAGGAACAGCAGGTCCCAATCTCGTTCATCCCAAGGCAAGAGAGGCGCGTCGAGGCAGCGATCTCAATCCAACTATCGCAAGTTCCCGCTGTGTTGGTACCATAGCACCTACGCAGAGAAGGCCAGCAAGTGCATCAAGCCATGCGACTTCAAGTCGGAAAACTCAAAGGGCAGTCGGTAATGGCGGCTGACGATTGCCCCTCACCATCTACTGGTCGCCTGTTTGTTACTGACCGATCTACGAAGACGCAATTCCTGGTCGATACTGGAAGCGACCTCTGTGTCTACCCGCGGTCGGCGCTACCCGTTCGTCGTTCCCGAACTGACTATACTTTGTGTGCTGCAAACGGCTCTAATATCGCTACTTACGGTTATGTTAATTTAGATTTAGATCTTGGTCTACGTAGGTCATTTATATGGCGTTTTGTAGTAGCCGATGTAACCAAGCCAATAATAGGCGTGGACTTCCTAAATTTTTATAACCTTGTTGTAGACTGTCGCAATAAGCGCCTAATAGATAATTTAACATCTGTAACAGCTATTGCTACCGTAGTTAAATGTGAAAGTGTATCATCGGTTAAGGTTGTGACTGGTGAGACCCGATATCATAAAATCCTTGACGAGTTTCCCGAGATAACACGACCAGCTGGTAGACACAAAACCACACCACACAATACAGTTCATCATATATGCACGACACCAGGCCCCCCAGTTTCCCTCCCACCTCGTCGTTTAGCTCCGGACAAACTGAAAATTGCTCAAAAAGAATTTCAGTCTATGCTGGCCAACGGTACAGCTAGACCTTCAGAAAGTCCGTGGTCTTCGCCCTTGCACCTAGCTCCGAAGAAAATAGTGGATGGCGTCCTTGCGGTGACTATCGTAGTTTAAATGCCCGTACTGTACCTGACAGATATCCGATTAAACACATTCATGATTGTACACATAATATTACCGGCTGTAAATTTTTCAGTACATTAGATTTAGAAAAAGCCTATAATCAGATACCTGTCAGCCCAGAGGACATTCCGAAAACCGCCATCACTACGCCCTTCGGGCTATTCGAGTTCCCGTACATGACGTTTGGGCTTCGAAATGCTGGTCAATCGTTCCAACGCTTTGTGGACGAGTTGACCAGAGGGCTCGATTTTGTCTACTCATATCTCGACGATTTTCTAATATATTCCCGTAGCGAAGCAGAACATGAGGAGCACTTACGCGAGGTATTTAAAAGGCTGAAGGAGTACGGTATGTTGGTCAACACGTCTAAATGTGTCCTTGGGGCACAAGAGGTAACCTTCCTTGGGTATCTCATCTCAGAAAGCGGATGCAGACCCCTAGATTCGAAGGTACAGGCTATTAAGGATTTTCCCCCTCCCTCGAACGTTCGACAGTTACGAGGCTTCTTAGGCATGATAAATTTTTACAGGAGATTCCTTCCACGAGCTGCACAGGTCCAAGCCCCGCTGCACGCGTTGTTAACAGGTTCTGTCAAAGGTTCACAGCCAATCAACCTCACGGAAGACACTCTTACAGCTTTCGAAGCTTGTAAGGAGAGTTTATTAAACGCAGCATTGTTGGCTCACCCTGACTGTTCCGCAAAACTTGCATTAGTCACAGACGCGTCCGATAAAGGCATCGGAGCAGTTCTGCAGCAATGCAAGGACAATCAGTGGGAGCCTTTAGCGTTTTTCTCCCGCAAACTAAGCACCTCACAGATTAAGTACTCTACCTACGATAGAGAGCTGCTGGCCATTTATGAGGCAATTAAATATTTTAGGCACATGCTCGAGGCTCGTCATTTTATAGTCTATACTGACCATAAGCCAATCAGTTTTGCCTTCCACGACAGGAAGAATAACTGTACGCCCAGGCAGTATAGACACCTTGACTTTATATCACAGTTTACGACCGATATCCGGCACATATCCGGCAAGGATAATGTGGTTGCCGACACGTTGTCACGGGTCGAAGAACTGGGAGCACCTGTCAGCCTCGAGACTTTAGCCCAAAACCAAGCCTCTGACCCTGAACTTGAAGAGCTTTTAAAGAAAGGCTCATCACTGCAGCTAGAAAAACTTAATGTTCCTGGAAGCCAGGTCCCCTTGTATTGCGACGTCAGTACATCAACCTCCAGGCCATATGTTCCGAAGTTTCTTCGAAAACAAGTTTTTGACAGTCTGCATTCATTAAGCCACCCTGGATCAAACGCTTCGGCTAAATTAGTATCCGAGCGATTTGTCTGGCCAGGGGTCAGGAAAGACTGTAGGGACTGGGCGCGTTCATGTTTACCGTGCCAGCGGGCGAAAGTCAACCGTCATGTATCTTCCCCGCTTGGTACTTATCACCTTCCACGCGCCAGATTTAAGCAAATCCATATCGATCTGGTTGGACCGCTTCCCCTGTCGCACGGTTATCGATATTGCTTAACGGCTGTGGATCGATTCACGCGCTGGCCAGAGGCAATACCGATAGAAGATATCACGGCTGAGACCGTTGCAAAAGCCTTGCTGTCGACCTGGATCGCTCGGTTTGGTTGTCCGACAGACATAACAACAGACCGGGGCCGACAGTTTGAGTCGGCCTTATTTCAATGCCTGTCAAAGATAGCGGGATTCGTCCATAAGTGGACTACAGCTTACCACCCGGCTTGCAACGGTTTAGTTGAACGGTTCCATCGACAACTTAAAGCCGCTATTGTATGCCATGCGAATGACAGGTGGACCGAGTCACTTCCATGGGTCTTATTAGGTATACGCTCCGCCTTTAAGGAGGATATACAAGCCTCCTCAGCGGAACTTGTTTACGGAGAGCCACTAAGGCTACCCGGCGAGTTTTTTGAGCCGACTATTAGCGGTACAAGTGATATGTCCGAATTTTCTGCTCGGCTCAGGAACTATGCAGAGAAGTTGCGACCTATACCCGCTTCGCGCCATGGTAAAACAAGAGTATTTGTTTACAAGGAACTCGAAACCTGCGATTACGTCTTCCTTCGAGATGACACATCGAGAGGTTCCCTTACTCCAGCTTACTCCGGTCCACATAAGGTTCTCACTAGAGGGCATAAAGTTTTTAAAATTCGGTTTAACAATAAGGAGATGACAGTTTCCATAGATAGGTTAAAGCCAGCATTCACACTGTCTGTGCAGACCGAAGAACCTCCACCCGTAGCTCCACGGAATTACGTAACTCGTTCTGGCCGTCAAGTCAGATTTCCTGATTTTTATCGCCCTTGACGGGCTTTGGTGGGGGGTGGTGTAGGTAACTTTCCTACACATTATATTTATTTAGTTGCACAAGTATATTTACACATATCTATTTACACACCATTATTTACAATTAAACATATTTACACTAAGGTCTACTTATCCTAATTTAATATCATGCGATACCTACCAGTTTGTTAGTGTCGATAATCATCCGTACTTATCGATAAATATTATAACCAGAATATCGACCTTACCCCATCACTAGTGCCGTGGCAGATACATAAGGCTTACGTACTTGTCTGCCGGCCGGTGGTGCAGCGCGCGGCGCGCGCGCAGAGGTCAAACCAGTCATAGCCTAGTCACGACGCGGAGCGCACGCTACTCGCTCCCGCGACAGAACCGACGCGAACTGTTGTGCTTATATACTTTGCTTGTTTCTATTCGCTTCACTTCATATGCTATTTCTATTGACTGTCTATCGCTTCTGAACTTACTACTAGTGCCTGTGCTTGTGCGTTCTATCATTTTGTGCCTTCAGAACCTTATGTGTAATTGTATTTGTGTACTCGAACAATATACGGGATACATTCGTGAGTTGGTGTTTATTCATTTATATACCCCAGCGGCATTCGCCTACACGCAGAACAATCACTACACTATACTATGATAACATAAACCTGCTTAGCTAAAACTAGAGTTCTAAATGGAGGGACAACCTTACTGCATGAATTAATTTTTCTTTATTTTATTTAACAGAAATAATGAAATCCTCAGGCATACCAATTTGAGAACCTGTTTAATTTTTAAGAAATTATTATAATACGTAAAATAATCTATTAGGAAACAAACACACCATGATCGTGATTCAAATATTTTATTTTATTATAATATAGCTGGTATAGTATGAATTTGTAATAACTATGTAATTAGAATAAATTAAGGTCAGAGCAAAGTTTTAGCCATTCATAATTTCTTTAAATTAGCCTCTGAAGTAGAAAGATAAGCCTAGCTCGAGTGTCTTTTGGCTTTGCGAAAACCCCTTAAATGTCGACTCACCACAAACCAATACCAACTTGATGTAAAAGGTGCTCTCTCACCGAGAGCATTCGCCTGTAATGTAACGTTACATCACCTCAGTGAAAAGAACCGAGCATTATAGTGCGCAACCTGTAATGATACAATCTGTAATATTTTCATACAACTTGTAACATCAATGTGCAACACTTGTGGTTACTACCGGTAGGTATCGCGGACGCCGAGCGAGCGAATCTAAATGTTACCAAGGATAATTTGATGTTACATTACAGGTGAATACTCGTCAGTCAAGGCAGTATTGTAAAGAAATGCTCAAAATCGAATCTAAAATGTTACATTACAGGCGAATGCTCCGCTGCAGTATCTGGTACGATGTGCCTATTTCACCATCTCTAATTACCGCTATTTGACAGATAATAGTACATTATGGTATAACTGTGTAACGTTGGTGATTACCGCCGAGGCGTCATCGAGACCCGAGCCGATGGGCGAGGGTCTTAAGAGAGCCGAGGACGGTATGATACACGTGTGTATTGAGCACACGTGTATCATACGACGTTTTTCAACACACTTGAGAATAAAATAATACTCAAAATAACTGTAAAAAAGAGGTGTGAATTTTTTTTCGCAATGGCGAAAAAAATTTCACAACTAAGAAGACAACTAAGAACAACTAAGAATTAAGTTATCTCCCTTTTTGTCAATGAGAGAAATGGATATATATTTTTTAACACACTTGCTCATAAAGTGGCTCTAATTTCACCGCAATTAGGCACATAATGATACCTGTAATCAAACTGTGACTTTTTCATTGCCCATATTCACAAACGTGAGTTATTTTATTTTATTGGTTGAGTTGCTTTGTTCTAAAAAAGTTTCGATACAAAAAAGATCTTGCGCAAAAGTAAAAAAAAACTCATTCTTTTAGTCTATGGCCGATCGCCATTGTAAGATGCGCGCGCATAGGAAAACTGACTAGCTTTTACCGCCATTGCGAAAAAAAATTCACAACTCGTTTTTACAGTTATTTTGAGTATTATTTTATTCTCAAGTGTGTTGAAAAACGTCGTATGATACACGTGTGCTCAATACACACGTGTATCATACCGTCCTCGGCTCTCTTAAGACCCTCGCCCATCGGCTCGGGTCTCGATGACGCCTCGGCGGTAATCACCAACGTTACACAGTTACACAGTTATTTCTCGAATGGCGACCACGAACCGGCGACGCAGTTTTGGAAGGCCCCCCACCCGATGGACCGGACATTGTGAAAGTTGCGGAAACTAGGGCAACACGGCTTTTAGTTACTCCCCAAAGGTATTCCATTCTGCGAGCTATATGGCCAGCCCGCTGCCACTTCAACTTGCTACTTTGAGAGCTACGTCGGTGACCTTGGTTCTTCTACGGAATTCCTCATTTCAGAAGAAATTTTAAAGTAAGAACTTACCTACAATAACCATATCGGCATGGTCGGACACGGTGGGGAACAAAGGCCGCTCCCCGGATACCTCGCAGCGGTACCGCCCCCCCGTTTCCAGTATCGCCGGGTATAACGTGATGTTGGCACCGTTCGGACTCGATTTCTAAAATAATAAAAATAACACTTTATCGGATATAGCAGCGCTTGTAAAATCCACTAGAAAAGTGTCTACACGACTGAGGCCATCGTTTACCAACACAAAGGCACGGTCACTGGTTCAACACAGCTTATTTGAGAAAGCATCTGTAAGTACTTTCACATCTATTTAATTAGAATATTTTAAGCGTACTATTTGAATGGTCACTTTGTTGGTGAGGTAGGTAAAGCTGTCATTTCTATATCTAAGTAATCCATGCTCTATCAGCTCTACTGACCTACTCTGTTTTGCTCTAGATGTTCCATGCCGCTCTAGCATATATCCTTTATTACCGTGTCTTTCTGTACCAGTTTTTCTCATTAAAGGCGGTTTAATAAATAGCTAGCGAAATGTAGCACTCGTTACGTGCTTAGCCGCAGTAGCCTCAGATCAAATCAGAGAAAGTGGAAATGAGTCCATACACGAGAGGCGGTTCTGTATACACCTGCGCCTCTTCACAGCGTAATATCCGGTCCAGTTTTATATTGTTTTCACTCGGGAGAGCTAAGCAAACTCGTCTCACAACCGGATTAATCCAATTATACCTATATACTCTAAAAGTTTATTCCAGTTATCTGCTTTGCCTTTTATGTGAGTAGAAATGTTTTAAAACAATTACTTTTCAGGCTTGGTGTTTTTGATCATTAACTGTGAAGGTTAGGTACCTATGTAAATAGAACTAATACAAAACTCATTCACCGCGGGTATACATAATGAATGATGCTCTTTGGATTCCATTTAAATGAGCAGCGAAGTGGCAGTCGCGGCGATTTATTTTATGCAAGAACTTACTTGGTCATTGTAGATTTAGTTTGCACCTAAAGGAATAACTTTGATCAATTTTCTTTTTACTCAGGTAAGTATTTACGTTTTAATTAGGATCCTGGGTTACCTGGTCAATCAATAAATTGAATTCATCAGGAATTAAGGGTTAATTTTTGGGGCCACGAGGGCAATGCAAGCCACACCTCTACATCAACTCCTGGCAGCGGGAACTTCCTCCGTGGCTCGACGTCTCGGGGCACGTGTCGAAAGAACTCCTTGCCGTCCTTGTACCACTTGACGGAGTAGAGCACGTCAGCAGGGCCCAGCTGCCAGCGACAGGAGAGTGACGCGCGCGTGCCCAGAGGCACGTGTGCCGGCACGCGCAGCTCGAGCAATTCCAAAGGTGTTACTCCATGATCTGTAATAAAGTATGCAAAAGTCAATAATAGGAAATGAAATGTTTTTATTACGCCAACCCAAAATAACAAAGGCAAAGGCGAAAACCGTTTAAAGCTTATAAAAATATCGAGGGTGCGACACAAAATACGCTTACGACCCACAATTTCTTCGGAATTATCATAAACGGTACCGTGTATCTACAAATTAAAACATTTCAAACGCTCCACATGAACGTATGTAGTTTTAGGTAGATAGGTACAGAATGTTTTTATTTGGCCGTTGGTACCGTGTTATGAAGGCAAAAATCCATTAAACGCCACGTCAAATAATTTCCCATGTGACGCTCGCTCGCGGCCCGTAAAAGAGGCACTATTGCCCTCGCCCAGCGGTGGATAACATTACTTTACGACCCGCGGGGTGGAGCTCAAATGTAAGTAAATTGGTGAATAAAGACAACGAGCACAAACAGCTACCATACCGATGTGAGGAACCTCTAGAAAAATGTTGATAGAGTTTGGAGATCAGAAAGTACCTAAATAATAATATTCATTTCATGCCATCGCATTAATGAAGCATCGGAAGTGGGGTGAAAACAAACCACTAAAGCCCTGACGGTACGGGTGCTACCACGTTCAAATTATAAACATTTAGAGCGTGTGTGAATTTGGTTATTCCGTTGCGAGTGGAAACCGCAGGCTGGGGTGAGCGAGCTCTCTTGTCAAGACGGAAATGGAGCTAAGTGAGGTGTCAGCATGCGGGGCGTCTGCCGCAGCCGACCGACGAGTGTCATCGAGATTGTGCACGTACTAGCCAGTTCTATTGCTCTTCTCAGTTCAAATGGCACTGCCAACCGCTTTGCCAGTTTTTAGGACCTATCCAAGGATTATGGTACTTCAAATGAGACGGTTCAAGAAAATTTATTATTACAAAACAAATACATAAACCAGATCAGAGAGCACTTGAATAGGTAGGCATTGGATGAAGTTTCTTAACTTTTGAGTATGGTTTTAAGGACTTTACTTTATGCCAATATCGCAAAACGTGGGTACTCTTATTCGGTTCTATTCGTAGGTATTTCAAATCCAATAGCGCGCTTCAATAAATCCTGCTATCCTGCTCAATCTTATTCAATTCCAGTCGGAAAGTTGCTTATCCAATAAAAAACTGAAACATCAAACTATGGTTGCATGATCATCCCGTTTCAAACATAATAATTTGGCTTGTGACTAGGAGCTCCTTACGATAAACAAAAATCATTACCGAAACGTTGCGCTGCATTAAATTTGAATGAAAGTCAGTTTACATACACAAGATATAGATTTATTAATTGATCTCAAACATAGATATTTATTTACACAAAGAAACTTAAAACTAATACAAGTTAATATTTACAAAATACACAAGAAACAGTTGAGCCATCTATCTCTAGATTTATTTGGTTATCTATATAAAAAAAAATACAGTATGTGTGAGTAACTATATAATAATATCAAAAAGTCGGGTATTTCGAGTGAAAATATTGTAAAACTTAGATATATTCGCTCATATTTATCTCATTTTAAGTGAACCCTGTGTTTATATGAGAATAAAGTTCTTTAAACCTAAAACGGTTGTTCCATTTTAACTCTAAATTCCCCACATTTCTTCTTAATCTTATCCCTTCTAATAGAGAGGGCGGAGAAAGCGGGATTAGATAGTTCTAAAATTTCGTTTCTTATGATATTTTGCACAGCTCTGGATGCTATCGGCGTTTACTTTCAATCTGTTGCGTGCCGTGCTTGCAGTGCGGGTCAATATACGCGTACCCTTAATAGCCACTTTCCACTTATTGACTACAGAATTTTCAATAGCGAATGACCAATTTTATGAATGGAAACTGCGGCTGGCATGCTTGCTAAGTAATCAAAACTACAGCAGTACTGCAACTTTGAAATTACTGTAGGTATTTCATTTCTACTATATTATCTTTGGTATTATTATTTGGTATCTTACAATAGAAAACCATTGCTATTAGGTATCTTTACGTGTTTTTTTTTCGCGCTTGGCGGCATTTGTACTGGGACCTGTGATTTTTGCGCTGACATTATTTTCTGAAATTGCTCTCTATGATTCTATATCATTGCCCTTCTACTCCCCTCGCGATCTGAAGATTTCAACATTTAATTGTGTCCGGCAATAGACATTTATGAATGCAAGAATGGATAAAATGATGATGATGTCTTTTTATTTACTTAAAAGCCTGCCTAAGTCTTCACAATTTTTTTGTGGCAGCGTAGGTTGCGGTACTGTTTTAATTTCACTATGTTGTAGGTGAGAGGTAAAATGCAACGTTTATCCAGAATACGTTATGAGGAGCAATCCCGACATCAGGTGTACCGCACACAACCGCCATTCCAAATTGGTAATGTTTTGCTTCAATATTTTTTTGCTCAAAATATTGCGCGCCCGTTTCGAATGCCGATTTGGGAAATTCCGGCATGAGTTACGGAAGGATGGTGGGACAAGGGCATTTTATATAATTCCTTGGACATTGGAGTCGAAAATTGCGTCTAAGTATTACAGTCTGAGCGATTACAGTGCCCCAAGCACAAATAATAATTCACGATATCGTTAGGCCTACGAACATCGACGATACTTGAAATCTTCAAATTATGTTTGGTTAATATTTGACAATTGCTATCGTATCGCAAGGCCGTATTCAAACGGCTTCAAATATGCCAACTAACATTAGCTTTAAAATGATCCTTACGTCCTTACCTACGATCCTGAAAAATGACAACTTTGAGTTTGACTTTTAGGGGCTTGCGCCCCATATCATCCCATACCATATGCCCTAAAATTTTACTCTAAATTGACTTTATTCAGTAGACGTAAAGCGATGTTCAAGCGGCGGAGGATATGCCATCTAAACTTCATTTAAAAATGATCCTTACGACTGCTGAATAGAGTTATAACCAGAATGAGGTAATAGGGGCAAATAGGGAGAATAATAGTACATTATGGTATAAGTGTGTAACGTTGGTGATTACCGCTGAGGCGTCATTGAGACCCGAGGCGTCAGGTCTCAATCAGGCGAGGGTCTTAAGAGTGCCGAGGACGGTAATCATCAATACACACGTAATATCATACGACGTTTTTCAACACATTTGTGAATAAAATAATACTAAAAATAACTGTAATTTCAACTAAACTAAGAACCCTATAATATTAGTGTGCCTAAACCAAACTAGATGTCGCTAGTAAATCCGGGCAAATCCTAGATCGCGCTGACGAAAACACACGGCTCGGAATGACTAGCGCAACAGTACTATATCAAATTGATTGTAATATATTTACTTATACCTTGATATTCGTTTGTTTTTGTTTGCTTCCAACGTGGCATTCAACCAAAATACTCTAGGTATAACTCACTTATGTGGATAATTGCAATGAAAAAGTCACAGTTTGATTACAGGTATCATTATGTGCCTAATTGCGGGGAAATTAGAGCCACTTCATGAGCAAGTGTGTTGAAAAAAAAATTATTACACAAATAAATGAAGAGCTCATATGAAAGAGCTTTGTTCATACATTCCAAAATTATTTATTTTTATGCTAGGCCCTGTGGTTTTTGCGAGACAACGAGAATAAAAACATTAGGTTGTAGTTGTTGGATAAAGTATTTTTTTTTTAATTCAGATTTTAATTTGGTAAATAATGTGGTAAAAAACAAAGGTACTGAAGTTTATTAAAAAAAAAGCTTAGTGAATTTTCGTTATTTCCCTGGAAATGGAACCAGTGTAACCAGACCAGAGGCAGGCCACATAGTAAATCCATAATCAATAAACACAAAAAATAGAAATATAATAACCCGAAACCAGGAGCTTGTACCGCAAAACTGTTTACTCGATTTCGCATATACATTGATCAATAACATGGAGTCATTGAAGTACAAAATATTGCACTGTTTCAAGGGTCCGAGCCATCTGTTTTATGTCGGACACGAGTGCTCAACATATTGGTATCGGCACTGTTCGCACATGCTCCTCTATCGAGTCACTTTTAATCGCACTCCATCCACTTAGTACGATCACATTTGATTAAAGTAACCCTGGTATCTATAGTCAAGAATATTTTTTGCCTTGCACTCATATCCGTTCTCATTGCAAATGCGAACTTTGAAATAAATACAAAAAAAAATTAATTTGACAGCATTTCCTTTGCATGCTTCTCACTGATTATTTCTTGGTCATCCAAGAAATAATCAGTGGTCAGAAATAATATTTAGGTTAGTGACCAAGTTAAGGTATGATGGTCAAGAATGGGGCCTATGATCGTCGGTGAAAGAAACAGTGTAGTGAAAGAGAGGCTCTTTTCATGCACATGTCTTCAATTTTTAGGTTCTAGGACATGCCAGTTTCCTCGCGACATTTTCTTCACCGTTCGAGAGCACTAACTTAACCTCACATTAATTTATTTCCTTTAAATTAATGCTAGGCTGCTAGCAGTGTGATTGGAGTGAAAGTAATAATACTTATTTAAGAATAACAGTAGGTAATACCGGGGTAAGAATAGGTTCGAGCCTAAAAATGTGGGGTTTTGTGTGTTTTCTCATCTCATTCAGTGGCGGCCCAAGCACGCATATATCAGCGTAGTTTTTTCATATTATTTAAGTGGATACCTTTTACTGGCTCTGTTAAATAAAAGGCCTAATTTAAATCCATATATCGCTGGTTCATATCCGGCTCGAAGGACCACTTTAGCCTGTTAAATAAAATGCTAAGGAAAATGATTAATTTAAAAAGGTTTATTGAATTAATGTGACACTGTTCATAGCTCAGTTACAAAGTTGGAAGAGAACGAATATGACCACGGGAAGTGGTCAAAACAAAAAAAATAATATTAGTGTTGCAATTTAAATAACTACAATGACTACTACTACGAAGTTTTAATGTTCTGTATTGAACAGGCTCCGTACCATGAACTTGCGATTTTGTTTAGGTGGTGACGTAAGTGGACAGTCTGAAGATTTATGATTCAAATTCGTGTAAAATAGTGCTGACTTGCTCATATTTTTATCGCAATAAGACGCCATGGTATGGTTACAATATTGGACTTCGCGTCGATAACGGCAGCAAGGAATAGACTTTGTGAAAAAGCTTCGCGCATTCCACTGGAATGATGACCTCACTGGAATAATTCCAGTGAGGTCATCATCTTCCAGTCCTAAAAGTATATGCCACGAGGTCTCAGTTTTGTGGGGGGGCTTTATTCATCAGAGAATAAACATAGCATACTTTTTCGTAGGCACACTATATTAAAGTTTATGAAATTCTTTTAAAAACATCTATATTCCTTGCATTAACAGGGTTAGTTCACAGTGCATTTACATGAATCCAAGCCAGTCCATACAAGCAAAACTTAATTTACCATACTGTGGTGAAATATTTCAATTCAATGTTAATAAAGTGCTCGTAGAGCGAGGGTTCTTTGATTTCGTTTCAAGAATTACATTGAAAATCTTGAGTTGCACTCGGTTCATAAAAGGGATTTTTTTATAAATAAAAATGGGCACTTAATTTAGTACAGACTCATTTTAATTACTCTAATTAAAAAGTAAACCACAGACGATATTCTTTTAAAGAACGATTAACTCATTATTAAAGAATATAATATTCTGTGTGAGTAAAAAATAAAGGTAGGGTAAAATAATGCTCATTACCAAATACCTTGCAATTAAGTTTAATATTATATTACTTTGGTAAAATGAAAGGGTTTGAGGTTGAAAGTTGAGGTTTCGACAACCTTGTTCTATAATGAAGTATTATGTCGAAATAAAATTGCTAATATTGAGCTGAAACATCAAAGTAATTATAAAGTTAGTTTTGCCTAACGAGGAGGTTTCTTCCTAGCAAAATATTCTATCACGATCAGCGCCTAATATCCCGTATTCGCTGTAACATTAATTTCATTGGATTGCAACAGGGACCTAGATGCAGGCCCTTCCCTACTGGAACCAGTCAAAATAGAAATATATTCAGCCATGCCTCGTTATTGGTGAATATTTGATTTCGGTTATCGACTCGCTGTCGATTTAAAAATAAGTTTCTAGACAAAGGTCAGAGATTTTAGCAATTAACTAAATTTGTTACTGCTCTTCTGTTACTGCACCGCGTGGCATCGCTCTAACGATACATTCCTGCCTACGCCATTCCACCGAAGACCGCTAAGTAATGACTGTGCTACGGTAGTATGCTTATAAGGTGTAACGCAAACTACACAGTTCGAGTGGTTGTTAAACCATATAAAAGGGCTGTTGGTTATTAGTTTTTTAAAGTAACAGCTCAAGGTTTACATATTTACCAATTTTTTTATGAACATATTGAAGAATACCAATATTGGAGCTAGCCTAAACACCTACACAATTTTGTTTCTTACCGGTGGGTAAGAACCGCACAATTTGACATACCCATTACGTCAGCTTCAAAATTTTTGGCGCAGGGAATATACATATAGAGTATACATTCATCTCATAGTCAGCCGCTGTTATTAGGAATAAGTCGTCACTCAACCAACTTTTATTTTCACTCAGTCAAGTCGAAGATCAGATCTAACCCACATTAATTTTAATAATACACATTTGCTGTAATATTTGTTTGAGTGAAACTGAAAATTGGTTGAGTGAAGTCATGTTTGAAGTGAAGTTTGTTGCCTGATTCTTCTAGGCTTGGTCGCGAGGAACAGGCATAGCTTCTCCTAGTTTCTAAGACGTTTCAAAGTGATCCTAGTGATATTATTGAAATAAACACCTTTTGACTTTGACTTTGACTTGGATCACCAGAGATAGTCTCAGATTCAAAGAACCCTAACCTAAGCCCTCCGGGAAACAGGCGTGCGTTATGTAAGTATATGTAGATAGGTTCGGTGTTTCTATTTTGTCACATCAACGTTTAATCAAAGGCTTAGATCTTAGTTGTGTTTGCCTACCGCAAACTGTATCTATTATTTATACTACAGTACACATGAATAACTTGGATAACTATGGTCGTACTTTCGGCGCCTAGAAATCAACACAGGCGAGCTAAGAAAGTCGAAAACATTTGGTGTTAAAACAGTACATAGAAGCCCCTTTGAAATTGGCCAGAACCGGCGAGCTTCTTCTTCTTCTTCTTCTCTCTACTAAACTGTGTTATATTTCCTTTGTTCCTTGTAATTTCAGAATGTATGCTACCCTTTGGATTATTTTTCAGGTATTACCAAAAAGTGGTTTAGCCAGTAAAGACTGTAATTGATAATACGAGCAAAACGTCTGACTACGGGTTGTGCGATAGACAGGCGGACAGATGGACATGGTGAAACCATAAGGGTTCCTAGTCCGACTTCAGAACTCCAAAAACATAACTTTATAGGGTTGACACACGTAGGTCCAGAAAGTCAGCGGCCCCCCTGGGTACGCCAATGATGCCACTTACACTACACTCACACAAATAATGCTTCTAATACAAATTGGCAGCCCTGAGGCAATTGAATGTGTCAATAAAGTTCTTGTTACTGCTCGATAAGTGTCTCGGATAGTAAACAAACACTTGGGCATTTTATGTGTAATTAAACGACTGGCAGACAGACATACGCTGAGAAAATGTTGTGTACCAATGCCGTGTGTTTATTCACTCAGTGCTCAATAGTCGTAACTGGGACGTACTCAGGGTTTGACAGGGGACATCGGCACACGTCTTAAAATCAAAAAGTTTTATTTAACGCAGACAAATAAATAAACAATTTGGGAAAATTTCAAGTAAGACGGTGAGATCATATTGTGGGGTGTCATATAAAAGAAATATAATGGTACATTCTCAAAACATATTTTATATTATTTTGGTAACTTTTACAAAAAGCTAAACTTTTTTGAAAAAATCGATCGCGCTGTGCGTGGCGAGGTCTCAGTTCTGACGAACTACTATATATTTTAAACCATCTTCAAAAAAAGGGAGGCTATCAATTCGGTGGCTCTTGTATTTTATTTTCTATGTATGTTCGATTACTCTGTAACGGCTTGTCCAATTTGGATGGTTTTCAAGTTTTAGTCCCAGAGAACTAAAAGAAGAGAGAGAAGTGGGTCCTTAGAAATTAAAAAAATAAATTAAATCGCCACTTTGAAAAAAAAAAACCTCAACGGCCATTGTCACCCCGACCGACAAAATCGTGACGTGAGTTCGCGCATACGTCGAAATGCCAACTACTGTTAAGTGCTATATAGGCCCCAAGAAGCTTAAAATGTTTGGTCGCCCGTTCGTACGAACAAAATTCGGATGGTCTTGCGATGGTCGTGTAGTCACTGCATTTGAAGAGGCCTATTCCGAGTTGAATAATGAATTTACAGCCTTGCCCCAATTTCTCCCATAACGTAATAAAAAGTCTGAGTATGACACTGCCCTCCTCATAGCAACGACAGTGTTTATTTTAGCACGTTTCGTCATGAGAAAAAGATGGAAATGCCAGTGAATATTCCTGTTATATACGTACAGTCACCTCTAATAAAATGTATACGTATCATAATTTTCAAAATTATGCCACAATACTAAACACAAAGTTGTACACAGTAAAATCTAAAAACATCACCTTGTGTTATTTTCAACTTTACTGTGAACCTCTCATCTTCAAGGGTATCTATTGTGACATATTTTTTACCTCATTAAAGGTGACTGTACCATTGAGGACACTGACTGTGGTCTATTTGACTATATTCGATTCGTACAGTGTATGTACATGAAATTGCATAATCAATATTCATGAAAGCTGTTTTTCAACATCCAATTTACAAAGATAAAGAGCGGCAATAGGCTTAGAATCTGTCACATAATCTACCTAGTCGTACTATGCAAAATGTGGGCATGTGCCAAATGTAACGTTTGGACTTGCTTCACACATGTTCAAGGAGTTTTTCTTCTAAGATTGCGGATTTATTCCGGCAACACAATTATGGTGAGGCCATATTAGCATAGTGCGGCAATTCAAACGTTTTAAATCGTATTTTCGGTATTATCAAGTTGTCAGGAATTCTTCTTATTTGGTATATATTTCCGAATCAGTAGCTTAAAAAACATGAAGGTCCGAGCTTCGGACAACCTAAAAAGATGATAACCACTCAGGCTACGTGTATTTATTTATCCTCGCTTGGTAATACTCGAATTAACAACGATAATAAATCCATTTCAACTTTGTGGGTATAAATAACAGAAAAATCGAAATCACCGAGCCAGCCAACTGATTGCAAAATGTAAATTGTTTTTTGTGCGGGGCTTTGTTTATTTATATAGATCTTTCTGCTGTCCAATAAATGGCTAATTTGGTGGCGTGGCTCATTCGTCATTTGTTATTCGAGTGATGCTAAGAGTTAGGTAATCCGTTTAAGTTTTAGGTATTAAAAATACGAGTCTCTAGAATAAGTTTACAATGATAACATCTCTACGCCGTAGCTGGCGCTTCGCGACTTGTGTATGTAGGTGCCAGTAGTATCGTATCATTAGATATGGTTCGATAGATAGATCTGTTAAACACAGACAAACGAAGAATAAAGCCGAACGCTTATCCTTTCGCACACATTGATAAAGTTTTAGCGCGTTTGAATGGCAATGGCTGGCATTATCGTAAAAGTCGAAACTTTGTGTTGAAATAGCTCCGGCGAAACATAAGGGGTTCACATACAATTGCTAAAGTTTCTAATATACTAGGATATACGCCTCTATTGTTCCTATAATATCTCATAAAAATGTCGTACGGCATAAAGTGTCTCATCGGAAGTTTCGATAGGGCAAGTTGGGCGTTTGCGCGCAAGATATACGGATGTCTGCGCGAATAAATTAAGGAACAAATTCCTTAATCCTGCAAGTGAAGCCGGCGGCACTGCGGGTCTTCCAGGCTACTGTTACATCGGGATTAGGACTCACTACTACCACATCCCAAAAAAACAACGTAGGAATAGTTGAGTTTTAAACGTTTTGTTTATTTTAACTTGTGTTGCGCACAAAAATGATAACAGTGTGATAGATTTTCAATGAAAAGTGACATTATATTATCTAAACTTGAGTCACGATTCATGCTCACGACTGTTCATGATATTTTTATCATCTTTTTAACAAACTAGCTTCCGCCCGTGGCTTTGCTCGCGTAGTACCTACATAAAAAGTAGCCTTTATGCTATTCTAACTACAGAACTTTATATATTCCAAGTTTCAACGAAATCGGTTCAGCCGTTACGGCGTGATTGAAAAACAAACATCCAAACATCCTCACAAACTTTCGCATTTATAATATTAGTAGGATTATTAAACGTACGAGAAGTTGAACTTCAAGATTGCTGAAAACAGCTGCGAAATGTAGTTTAAACTGATTTGACCCCAAAACAGCAGATTTCTGCATAGAGTGAGAAGATTCATGAGTAGATTCAGTGAAAGGTGTCGAATTTTTTAAAATCGTTTAACAAATATATTTGCCAATTGGGTGTAGAATTTTCCCTCTTCGGGATAGTACCTATACATATTATACCATGAATCACCTTGTATTTTAGTTTTGCAATAAAAACCGACAATCTTGATTCGCGAGGAACAGGCATAGCTTCACCTAGTTTCTAAGACGTTTCAAAGTGATCCTAGTGATTTTATTGAAATAAATGCCTTTTGACTTTGACTTTGATTCAGTTTGGTATATACCAAATACGGACCTGAGTTTGTGACATGAGCATAGTGGCAACGCTGAACATCTGAAACGTAAGTTCAATAATGATGCAATATTTTCATTTATAATTGCTAAGCTATTGAAAACAGCGCCACAACGCGCGTTTAGTGTTAGTAGCGAACGTTAACAAATTCGGGGTTAAGAGATCATTAACTGCATCAAACCAATTTTTTTGAATGATACTCTAGACAGACATGCAATGCTAATTTGGGTTATAACTACCACATAAGCCAAAATGGTAGACTGCTTATTTTCCGCACACTGCTTTGCTTTTCCTACTAATATAAATGCAAAAGTTTGTGAGGAAGTTTGGATGTTTGAGTTTTAAATCATGTCGTAACGGCTCAACCAATTTCCATGAAACTTGGAATAAATAGAGTTTTTAACATAGAATAGCATATAGACTACTTTTATATAGGCACCACGGAAGCAACGCCGCGGGCGCTAGCTAGTATAAAATATGAATACCTATTCATAATCATCTCATTTAGTTTTTTTTCAAATAAGATTAAGGCGATCTTTGTACAAGAACTTTGATTTATAGAGCAAGCCAACGTGTAGCAAGATTCTTAGAACCAACATGTAGCAACGTAGGTGTCTGGAATAAACTTTACTGCCTGCCTCTGATTGTTACTGGGAGCTGGAGGCCGATGTTAGCAGCCTCAACCGCTCACGTGGTATAATTATGTGTATCACTTAGGATGACGGCTGAGAACCGAGCAGGGTGCCACTCAATTATTCGTAATGTTGCCTACTATAATATCCGAAAAGCCGCTGCGGTTTAAAAAAGTACTTACTTTGGGGAAAAACTTTATAAAATAGGTAGAACTATTAGCATGTCCAACACATGCATGTTTTTTTTTCGGAAAGAGGGTTCCCGTTAGTAACTTAAGTATATGCCTTTGATAATCTAATTTATATTAGAAATGCCACCTTTTTTGTACCTATATACATGGTATGTATATGCATGCTTGTTTTCATTCAGCTCCGTAACGGCTGAACGGACTTTCGTATTTGGTATGGATATAGCTTAAACCCTGGGAAAGGACATGGGCTATTAGTCTATGGCCGCGGGCAGCCACTACTCTAAAAACAAATTTTCTTATGTATTATAAATGTTGTTGTTCACTTTTGCAGGCACCTAGTTTCAAAATATTCCACTGTAGAGTGAACGCAAAATTTTCCGTTAATTCATAAATTCGTATAAGGTTGCTGGTGTCTTAAGAGATTAACAAAGCTTAAAGTCCTTATTAGCTTCTCTACCTTGATTATTTGTAGAATGTTGATGCCTAATCTGGCAGGAAACGCGCTAAGTTGGCAGCTTTGATTATTCGTAGCTTGATGCAGGATCACGCCACGTTCTTTGGCTGTTTACCTTCTATCGCTATTTCAAATTATCCTGCTGCGCATACGAATCACAAGTATATACCTCAACTCACGCCGAAAATACCGAAAAGCAACTGGTGTTACTCAAAATACATGCACTAAGAATTAATTTTTCGGGTTTATCTGTACCTTAAACTTTATTAGGTATAAAATAGAAGAAGCAATTGTTAAAGAGGTTTTGTTCTATAAATGGATACAAAAGAAATTGATTCGCTCTTTCCCTAAATATAGGCATCTCCGGTATTGGTCCTCCTGCAATATACGTGAACTACCTATTGTTTTTTCCGCAATTTTATTTTAACGCTTATTGCAACAACATAGTGTCGGTATTTATGTTGCTTTTATGAAGTTCGCTTATGAAAGCCATATCATGAAAAACGGCGTATCATGACCATTAGATACTCTCCGTGTTTTATCAACCTCAATAGTTCCAAAATCATGATTTAAATGCACTCTTTCAGTTTTCAGGAGTAGTCTAATTACACCCATTGTTGGCAATGAGCTGTAATATTTCGTGTGGCGTCTCACGACAGCCGCCATATGTGTGACGTATGGCAAATTCTACCCCACAATTATGTGGGATACGACACTGAAATGGATTATGTGAAATTAAGCGGGCGAGTAGTAACTAAGTGAGTGTAATTTACGCTGCGACACCGCAATGCTTGTGTTACATTATAGAGCTCAAATTATAATACTCTTCATTAATATTCTTGCGATTATGTCTGAGGTAATAATATCAAGGCTTGAGTTTCAAAGATTATCTAATATGATTTACCTGCGTACCTCGTAGCTGTAGCTCAAAAGTGCCTTCCTAGCTAATCATTGATAGAGCCAGATTTATTGTATAGCCTTTTAGCTGATTTTTATAGTAATTTCCCTCCGTGAAAAATATCGTATAAAAATTCTAACAAGACTCTTACGATCTAAAATTTTATGGAACCTACACGCTTACGTCTGATAAAGCGTTTAATTTATCCTCGTCTAGTTAAGATTTGAGCAGAATAGCATTTTAAGTAACTTAGTTGGAGCCTAACTAAATAGACCGACTGCTGCCTTTGAGCACTTATGGGGAAACGATGCCGCACCAAGTCGCTATCTTCAAACCGCGCTTTCCTGTACGTACGAGTATTTCGACATAAAAGTTTTTATTGATACAGTTACTTCAGAACACAGGGTAATTTGTTGAATTTGCAAAACCGGAAACAGTTCGTTGAGAATCGAAAGTTGCTTTTATACATATGTCATTAAAGTTAGATAATGTAAGTAGGTTACTTTATTTTTGGCCTAAACATGCCTCCATCATAAAATGTTGCTAATCTTTAGCCCATAAAAAGAGCGATTGAAACGATCGCATCATAATTTGGCAAAAACTAACGCTTAGTTTTTCCCCTAATTTTTGGTTGAAAACGACAACTACCCGAGACATTAATAAAACATTTTTTTTGTGTGTTAAATCAATTTATTGCAATTTAAATCAGGAGACTAAGGTTTTGCGAATTTTGAAAATAGCCCTGAATAATGTTCTATTCTTCGTAATAAGGCGCAGTTTGAAAGCGAAGCCATTGTCTACAAACCACATTTATGTTTATTTATTTACGAAAAGTTACACTATTTTTACAGGAGCACCTAATGCAATAGTGTACCATTATCCTTTAAATTATTATTATTATACATTATGTTCTATTATTGAAAGATCCCGCGACTTCGTTCGCTTGATTATTTTTCATACAAACTTCAATTCAATCCGCACCCCCTTATAGGTTGAATTTAGAGAAGTCCTTTCTTAGTACACCCCTATACACTAGAAGGGGCACACCCTCCCTCCCAATTTAAAGTCTCTAGGACCAACGGTTTTGGCTCTTCGTTGTCTGTCAGTCAGTCAGTTACTGTTTTATCATGTATCTAGTTTATTATAACATAAACCAAAGAAGATCTACACACAACAAAAACTTTTTAATTTCATCGGAGCACCTGAGGGCTTAATATCTCGACCTACAAACTCAACGAGCGTTTCAGTTCAAAATTAGATAAACACGAACTGTTTTCATGGAAGTTTAACTCGTTATATACTAATATGTTGGTACACCTAATGATAGGTAATTCAGTGTATGTAAGGCCCGAAAGTTTAACAGTTAAAAGTCGTTCAAGAGTTGTGGTACTCTAATTGAGTAATTATAATTATTCCATATCCAAATATTACTACCTCCTTCAATAACCATTTCAATCAACAAAGCACATACATTTAAATTCAAATTGGGTACGGTAAATATTTATTTTAAATCATTCATCTTTGCAAATACTTTTACTTGGCATACTGAGCTGTATGAATGGTAAATAACGTTCATTTTCGAGTGGCAGGAAATCTTCGGCAGTACACCATTGCGAGATTACAGTCGTCTTGTGTCGTTACGATGCTCGTTTAGATAGAGCGCATGAAGAATTGCATACTCCGACAACTCGCTGCTGACTGCTGAGGATCGTATTCTTCATCATCATCATTTCAGCCGTACGACAGCGAATTCCTATCATGTGGGGGGATTTGCCTACATACTCACCACGCTGGGCATGCGGGTTGGCGAGCGCAGTTAGAGCTATAGTTGTTAAAATGAGGGACGCTGCTGCCCATCCCCTAGCTTTTTTCCCTTAGTCGCCTCTTACGACATCCGCGGATAGTATGGAGGGGCCTATTCTTTAGCCGGGGCCACCACGGCAAATCGATCTAATTCTAGAATTCGAATTCTAGAATTCGACAACTCCCGTATTTTTGAAAGAGTATATTTTTTTATTCCCATTAGTAACGTTAACCTCAACCAGGTCACTGACCTAATACAGGATAACCAAGAATGAATCAGTGACACGACAAGCAAGCAAGCAACGTAAAAACACATCGATTCTTTATTTTTGATTTCATTCCTCTTTTGCCCTTACGACTACTACTAATAGCCTGGTATCTTTAGTGGAGTGAATTTTTTATTCTCTCTTGATTGATGAAAATACATTATTTTCGTTAATTGGTTGCCTCTGATACTTTTTTAAAGGTTAGAATGTTTAGAGATGAATTTCACTGTCTTCTGTTTCAACTTTCAAGGGTAAGATATTTTTATCTCATATTATGGTTTGTAAACTTAGTATTACCTAACTACTTACTTACGTATTACCACAGATAACATAATACTATACTTAGTGTATTAACTTAGTGTGTCCCGCGGACTTGCTACATGACCGACCTAGTACTTTAAATACTGAAGTGAGGAAGTTCTACTTAATCAAGACTTTCCTTTATTTTTTAAAGTCAGTAATTGCAATCAAATACATTCAGAGAAAGCAATTATAAATCATTCAAAGATTTTTAAAAAGTCGTTTGCCTAACCGCAACTTGAACCCGCTAAATGAGAAAAATCGGTATCATAAAAATTTTTCTGTATATTTTCGATACCGATCGAAAGATTTAAAACTTAAATCACAAGGATAAATTCCTTCTCATTAACATAGTATCTCAAATTAAAGAAAAACCGTGCAAATCATGCAATTTAACATTATTTTTTTTCTGTTTTTGATTCTGTTTAGGAAACCTTTACGCATCTCCTTTGACAGCTCAAGGACTAAAGGCGATAAATTAAAAATAAAGACGGTCAAGTGCGAGAACTCGCGCCCTGAGGGTTCCGTACCATTGGTCGTGGGTTCGAATCCCGGTCGTGCACCAGTGGTCATGGTCAGAAAATAAAAATTCTAAGTGTAGGAATTGACAAACTTATATTTGCGGTCGCTCACCTAGTAATTGTATGACATTGACCACAAATATTACTTGACGAAATTCCTCAATTTCAGACTTTTCCCTTTAATTTTGTTACACAAGCTCCTAGCATTCCAAATTTCAGAATTGTGAGGTAAGTGGAAGTACCCTAGAGGTTTTTCATTTCAGCCATTTCCACACAAAAATTATACATTCATTGGATTTTTTTTAAATAATAAATAAATGAATATATTCCGGACATATTCACGCTAATGCATTAAGCTTTGATTTTTATATGGCACCATAAGCCCACAGACCATAATAGGTGGTATAAATTTCAAGTTGATACCTTTAGCAGTTTCTGAGAAAAAGGGTCTTGACAGACGGACAGACAGACAGACAGACGGACAACAAAGTGATCCTATAATATAAGGGTTCCGTTTTTCCAAATGAGGTACGGAACCCTAAAAACGCGTATTGCTTTAACGTATCGTAGTAACCTACTTTAAGTTAGCCTACCGATATAAATCGGTATAAAATAGTAATCAGGCATACCTACTTGATATAAAAACAACAGTATCTTAAAACTCTTTAGTCGTGTAACCCCTTTTAAAGTTTGCGGAATGCGCTGAGCTCGCTTTACTTAGTTATTTGTACATGTAACAGGACAGTGCTTGCTTACTTTATCTTAGTTTAATAAAGCTAAAGAGGAAGTACATGTAAACAGCAACGTTCTGAAAACTAACGATATTTGCATAGAGCCAGATAAATGAGGTTAGATAATCAAAACATACACATACATAAACATACACTACACGTACAGTTATGTAGCTAATAAACATCAACTTCTGCCATTTTTAACTTTAACTACCTGCAATTTTCATATGTATTGTGTAATCATTTTGAAAACTATGAAATGTATAGGTTCATACCTACATCAGGTGACTGTACCTCTACTTATCTATACTTACTGCCAAAAATAGTTTTCATTAATATATTATTGGTTGGTATAAACACACGATCAATGCCTTTTTTAAATAACCGTTGCTAAAAAAATATTATCTATTAAAAGATTCTTAACTAAAGCCCTACTACGCAAAAGCTTAATTTTTTAAACCAAAATTATTTATTATTCCTTTATTAGGTACTCATGACGGGGTACTCATACGTAGTACGCAGTCGATGGCACAACGGGCGAGTGCCCGTCTGAAACGCAAGGGGTGCGAGTTCGATTCCCGTTGCGAGACAAATGTTTGCATGATCAGATTTATTTATTTATTTTTCAAAGTATGACCAGTAGTTTAGCTGCTACGAGGGCATAGATACATACCTACGTACACAGACTGTTAAAGACAACGCTTTCCATGAACCAAATGAGATCTTTTTTGGTAGGTATCGATTTATCTGAAATAGGAGGAAACAGTAAAGATTCCATATGAGTCAAGTTTGGTTCCGCATATCTCTTGACTAGCTAACATTTCAAACGAACATAGTAAGCTACGGTCAAGCTGTCAGCTCGTGATGGCCTCAAACGGCCTGATCGTAAGCCATTGCCTTTTTAGGATTTTGCTATCAAACAAAATGCAATACCGAGTCAGCTGTGAGCTAACAAACAAGCAGCCACCTTTTCTGTTTGAGGTTTGTTATATAAGGGCATGAACATGCTTTGTGCAAACACAAAGCAGTTTTAACATGCTTAAATCACTAGCAAGTCACCCGTAATATCAAAAGTCAACCAGTCAGGGCCTGACTAAATGCAGGCCTTTCAGCACTATTTAAGCCTTGTTCAAACAGCGTGCGATATCTCATCTAATCTTAGAATAAAGTTAATTTCTAGTTTGTCTTTTTAAGAGCTTGCGACATCGTTGAGCTATAACCCTCAAATGCTAAACTCAATATTGACTTTATTAAGTAGAGATAAGGATTATTTTGAAACGAATTGTATATGATATATCAAGGACATATCGCAGGCCGTTTGAATATGGCTTCAAAGTGTTCCTAGTGATTTTAGTGACAACAGTAAGCTTCATGCGTGGCACAGTATTGAGAAGCCATGGAAATAAGTTTAAAATACGGCCTTTGATCTTTATTAGAATAATAAAGTTCATTTCGCTCCAGTAATGCATATTAATGTTCTCGCTTAAGTCATAAAATAAACTTTATCTGAACAACGAACGCGTCGTCGTTGCTGGCACCTCGTCTCAAGTGATAATTCATAAGAATAACCCCGTAAAGAATAACTCGGTCCGTTTTCAATTACCTATTTTAACCAAAATTCGTGTTTTGCACTTCCCAACTTCGATATCATGAATAATTTACGCGGCAACGTTAATAACAACACGATTTTGTTGTATTTAACATTGTTTAGCGAAACTTGCCCCATCTGTGCCCTTCGTGTTGAATTAATATTTACATTACAAGCTCAAAATTTGATCTATGAGATGCGATTTCTCTGACTCTCTAGTTTGCCAATTCCTTCTTAATTGGATCAGCTAAGTTCAGCGCGGTGACCAAATGGATGGGTGACCAGCTTAATGCTTATGTCAAGATGAAAACCTTCGGGCGGCCTAAAACTTCGTCGCTAGGGAATAAATAAATAGTCGCCACTATAACTGATACGAACTTGCTTACTAGCCTGGTAAAAATGTTAGGCTGTCCGCACACCATCAGAAATTTCTGTCAGAAAAATTAAATCATACAATCAGTAAGGATGTACGGTCCGACGACATTCTTAATCACCAATCAGTAAGGATCGTAAGTTCTCTACAGTTCTCTACAGTACAGTTCAGACAGCATAAGTGCTTATTAGCTATTTTACTTTATTTATTTATTTATTTGTTGAAAGTGCACAAACATTATGTATATTACCAATTACATAAAATATCTTCATAAAAACAGGGTCTGATATACATAAAAATAAAAGTGCACTATAGCATTCTCAAAAAAAAAAATCTTAAAAATTCTTACTTTCACTTAATGGTTGCTAATCAATTCAACCGCTATGTTTTTTTTAATAAACTAGTGGTCCGAGATCAAGCTATGTCTGGTAAAAGTTTTTACTTTGATGATCGTTGAGGCAAGAAGCTGAGATAAACTTGGAAAATCGCATATTAAACAATATCCAATTTTACCTGAACTACATAGTAATTGAACTCAAACAAATGGGAGCTCTCGTTATATTCGTTTTCAAATTATTGCTATTTTCGTCTAGAATAAAAATAAAAATCTTCTTTCATTACGACAAAATTTAAGATACTAGTATTATTCCCTCTAGCCTCATAGCTGAGGCCTCATAGCTCAGTTGGTAGTAACTCTGCCTTCTGCGCTAGAGGTCGCGGGTTCGATTCCCGCACTGGAAAAACATTTGTGTGATAAAAACTGATGTTTGTTCTGTGTCTGGGTGTTAAATATTTATCGAATATGTATATCAGTCTCTGGTACCCATAGTACAGGCTATGCCTAGTTTGGGATCAGTTGACCATGTGTGATATGTCCGGAATATTTATTTTTATTATTATTTTTACCCCCTTTTGGAACCTGATATCTAATCACCCTTGGGCTGAATAGCAACATAAGTATTCACCAGCAAATCTTATCCTATATAAAAGCGCATATCCAATGTTCACAAACAGAACGCTCAAGTTATGTCATGACAAAGTTTGATAAACCTTTTTTTTTTTATACGTAGTCAAACAGGCTTACGGCCCTCCTGATGGTAAGTGGTTACCGTCGCCTATTGACATCAGCGACACCTGGAGCATTGCTAATGCGTTGCCTGCCGAACCGCTCCCCCCTAAAGAGCTCTGGCAACCTTACTCACCGCAGAAACAAAACACTATTTGAAACAAATAATGTTATTTGGCTGCGATCTTCTGTAAGGCTCTGTAAGGTGGAGCGCCTGGGGAGGCGGGCTGCTCCATTTTAGAGCGAGAAAATCTCGCTGTGCCCTACCTCCTCCTATGTGGTATTATGGCTTACATTTACTCAATTTGCCGACTAACTAAGCACAATATTAGTTATATTGTTTGCACACCTATTTATCGGCATGCTCGAAGAACCCCCTTGTTACAGATCAAAGTGTTGTAATCTAAACTAGCTACGAGTGAAGGCGGCTACAGTAATGAGTGTAAACACGCGCTAATCTAGTTCGTTCCCGTTACGTTTGCTCAACAAACATGCAGCAGTGTTTGTGCAGACAATAGCTAAGTACAATAATTGTACCTGAAGTGGACGTGCCTTGTTGGTACAGCCAGCTCGCTCTCTAAGCCTTTCCGATGTGTGAGTTGTGTGACTAATGTTTGTGTATGCTAATGAGATGGTAATGACGCTCGCCGCGCGCTGCCCGAGAGTTAGCTCTACTTACCTCGAACTGGATCATTGGGCGTTGCCCGCTGCATCGCCCCTGTTGGTCATCGGAGCACTATATCATTCAGTGGTTTACCAAGACAAGGCTTGCTTGCACAAGCTTTCTGAATAAACAGTGCGCTTGAGTGGGAGCGTGATGTTGGAAAGACTGCATGTGCTTTGAATATCTTGTTGAATATTTGGTTTTACAATATCAACATTTTAAAAGTAAGTAATTTCAAATTATAAGTTAATGATTGAATCATGAATCCTCCAGTTATTTAACTCACTAATGTACTACGGAATGTACTACATTGTAATAAAGGAGGATCTCCAAAATTAGTGTTCGTTTGATCGATTTGGCGCTCTTTATCCTTTGATCTTTTTTTCATATTTGGTTTGAAAAGGAGGTGTCTAAATTAGAAAAACATTTATACCAAGTGATTTGGCAAAAAATTCTATATGTCTTTTTTGAGATCAGCGCGATTGAGCGCCAGAATAAGATAAGAAGAAAGTTTGAAGAAGGTCTAGACGAGTCATAGTACCACGTGCCAATACTTTCTGAATTCAAGACACTACAATCTTATTATACAGTAAACGTTTTGTGAATGGCTGTGGTCTATTAACTCTTTGAACTTCAAGATTTTTTAAATACTTTTTTATAATGAAGTTACATAAATAATTATAACTGAATGTAATAGTCTAAGCGGGACATCCAGCCCGGCATCGATTCTTTGTTTAGAAATAGTCCTAAATATGCTCATTCAATCAAATATTAAGGGGTGATTTATACTAGCCATGAAATAACAAGAAAGGCGTACATAACAATAAGTCTTCAAGAATAATGAAATTCATAGCGGCTGCATTCGGAGGCGCGAGGGGCGCGGGCACGTGCACTGACGTACAGTCCAATTTTAGCACACAATTTACCTGCAGATGCAACAAACACAAAGAGGCCATATTTTCCCCAGTGGCCCTCGGAGGCAGAGGCAGTGCGGGTTGGATTACACGGCCATCTGCCGACGGCCGGCGCGAACAATCACCCTAACGAGCCGCGTCGCGAGCGCGACACCGGATTAAAGCCTAATGCCTTCGAACAATGGCGTTGATGTCCTTTATTAGTTACACTTTAGATGCTAACAGATCACTCCGTATGACGTCAAAGGCACTCCTTGTTTGGACTAATCCTAAGTGGATTATTCGGGTCACAGTTAGCCGATGAGATACGTGGATAGATGACTGATCACATGTTTATTTAATTGGATTCGAAATTAAGTAAGGAATAAGTGCTCTGATGGTCGGGTCGCTTATTACATTTTACCTTTACTTGATAGATACATAAATAACATTAGTCAGTAGTAATTTGTTACAAACAGTTTTTATACAAATCAATCGAGACACCACACCACTGTAGTGTTCTAAGCTTCGTCAAAAAGGACACATTGAAAAATCCGGTATCATTTAGGCTTTCCAAAAATATTCTAAAATCAAAATGAAGTTAATTTATCTAAAAATAGATCGAAGAAAAATACAATGCTGCAAAACAGGAGACATACGTTATTGCCACGTCGTATAAAACATTAAACCTGATTCATATGGCTACGAGAGCATCCGTCTCATTTCAAGACTAGAAAGAGGCTTAACGTGGCGTAATCTTAGAAAAGATTGGTCACTTACTTCGGCCGCGAAGCTTTTCATTGAATTCTTCTCCATTCATGCCGTGTCAGGCGTAATCAGACCTGAATCTCCAACCTTCTGTATTAACTCATTACAAAGCTTTTCATGAACTAGGCATTTCTATTCGATTATCGGATGATTGAGCAGAACCTAGTATTTTAGTCCTTGTAATGTAAAGAGCGTAACTCAAACCAAAAGCAAAATGGCCAGATCTTATCAACAGGAGGAAAACATTTCACGTTGCAGCAGAAAGCAAAGCGCTGGCAAAGGCTACTTGTCAACACAACGTCGGAGCCGACGCGGCGCAGGGAGGCTGGTGGGTGGAGCAACGGGAAACTAAGCGATCTGCCAAATCTACGTGACCTTAATGTATATCAATCCGGGCGTGATTTATACTCGAGGGATCTGTAAAATATGATATAAAATAAACATTGACAACCAAACGATGAAATACGACGTACCGTTGTGATTTAAGGACGCGTTTCACGAGATTTTATGGCGCTATAAAATCAGTTCGCGGGCGTGTGTCCCGGCCCGCTCGCTGGCGGAGGCACGTACTGCACAGATTTGACAAAACAGACGACGGACATTTATTTGCCCACTAGATTTTTTGTAAGTTTTATGAAGTGGTGCCAAGTTTATGGTCCACGGACGGCGAACGTTGAGCTTCACACTGTAAAATTGGGTGCTTGATTTGTCTGTAACGTTTATGTGGACCAGTTCACGAAAGGTTATCATGATATTGTGTGTTCGCTAAAATTTACTCACAAAATTATGAGAAAATTTATTAAGGAAAATATACATTTGATTTGCTAATTTTGGTAACTTACTTTTCTCGAATAAATCACAATTTTGTTTAAAATGAACAGATCTCTTTATTATACATACAATGTAACGATATATTATATTATAGGTTTTAAACAATGGTCGGCAAGATTCCTGAGAATCTCACATTCCAGCATAACATTGGTTATGAATGACCTTTCGATATATAACGAATTACCTCACATAATAATACCGCATTGTAGGACAGATGATACGTAGGTATCCAATACGCAACTTTTGAAGGCTCCTGTGTTGCAATCCTCCGGATGTTCTCGGTGCAATTTTTAACTAATGCGTCTACATGTTCTTTCTATATTTGTTAATGGAAAGCCAAGGTCTATGAGCTTTCTCATATAATTAATTGTATTCATAATAAGTGTTAAGTTTATAAGATATTGTCATTTAGGTCCCAAATTGTAAATTTATTAGAACACAAAATACAAGCGGGGTGGGAGCATCGGCTTACGGCAAGCTTGTAAATCTGTCCATGTAGGTTCCTACCTAGTATGGTGAAACCAACTCTCAACCAAACAAAGAGGCTCTGGCGAAGTGAATCATAAAGAGCATTGTCTCCAAATTACTGTCGGATTATAAAACTGTAATGGATTATTGTTTAGTGTGCACCAAGTACGACGGGACACGGTCGGGACACTTTCAATTACTTGCATTGTTTGACATGGCGCCGGCAGACGCACTCTCACTTAACGAGATGCCATCAGATAAACAATTAAAGAGGAATCCATTTGTCAGTTGTTAGTTCAGTTGACGAATATCCTACGTCTACTTCTAACTTCGACAATTTACGCAGGTTACCATCTGAAAACCAGCGCCGCTACACTACGCTTGCGGCATCAAAGCTGAGATGGTACCTTTTTTGGCTTAATGAGTAACTACTTATTTCTGTAGTGTATTCTCTGATAAGTTTGTACTGTTTTTGTGTGTCCAAAATAAATGTAGTTTCCTTCATTGTTTCTTCTTTCTTTACTTAAAAAAAAAGCGAATCATATGGCTCGAAATTCCATTATGATATTATTAAAGATCACTGAATTTAACCACTGTACTATGTCTACTAGATACTCGTACTAGGATAGAACGAACACTACAGAACCTACTGGAAAGACAAATTATTGCGATACTGAGTTGTCAATTAAAGCTAAAGGATCCGGGTTCTTTAGTCCAAAGGAGCAGAGTAAAGAAACAATTTAATGACTCTAACTTTAATTATCGACTGTTACTGTGACCTTAAGAGTTATATAAGACTCTAATTACGGTAATTTTTCAATTTAAACAAGGGGCAACAATGCAACTCCATTATTTCACAAACACTGTAGTTATAATACCTTTCTCAATATTTCGCTCGAACCAATATTTACGTTGACAAAATTTTGCAATAAGTAGGTACTAATCAGAATTAGAAAATAAATTGGGCGCGATCCAGAAATTACATTTTAAAGGTTATTGTTTCACTTGGAAAGGTTTAGGCTTTCAACCCTCTTGCAGAAGCCTTGCTATAGGTGAACTAAGCCTGGTAAAACGAAAATGGAAATTCAAAATATTTAAGTGGTTAAGTTATTTATTTTCGTGTTTGTTTTTGTTTATATCTGGAAATACACAGTATCTTTGTATTCAAAGTACGTGCCTTTAGAAAACGGAACTCTGTTTTGATCGCTTACTTATCAAAATTCCGTAGATGCCAATATTCATCAAATAAATTTGCTGAAAAATAACCTAATATTCTCAGTAGGTAATTATATTTTACGAGAAAACTTGTTCAATTATCATTCGTCACTATTTACAATGTGCCTACAAAAACGTTCAATTTTTATTAGTCTGGGTACGTTCTGCTTTAATTAGCCTCAAGTCTCAGCCAGAGTAATGATCAGCTATAAAAATAATGATCTGAAGTAATTGCCCTATCAATGTCCCATCGACGAACAAAGGTTTTCTTATTCGTGTCATCGGTTGATATAATAGGTATTCCGTGAATAAAACTTTTACAGAAGCTTTTCCTTCAGAGTGTCTTGGAAAGATAAAGGACTAATTAATGAACAAGTACATAGTACAACGTGTTCCGTAACTAGTCGTCTGCGAGTCCTACTCGTACTAGACCTCTTTTTTTATATTTTGAAGTACATTATAAACGAACATCATGCAAAAAATTGAAGGAAGATTTCTAGTTATATCCAGAGTCGGTTAAGCATTAGGCTGGCTCTATGCCAGTCCTCACTAACTGCCTACTCAAAATATTCCTTTTTATACTGCCTGTTTTATTTTTCACTCTCATTCCAAATGTTAATTCAATCGATAAGGCTGTAAAGTTTTAATTTAAGTGTATAAAAGCGGACTTGTTTTGTAATTTTCCAAGGCTTCCTTTGTTTTGTAGTGAAGGGAGTTTTGAGGGGCTTCAAAAAAAAAAACAAATGTCAGCTATTGTGATTAGAATAATATCGTCTGGTGTCAGTGTAAGCAAAGTAATAAATTATAATAATTGTTATATACTTAGTTGACATGGCACAGGTCTGGAGAGAATGGGGGACAGTCACATACATAGTCCTGACCCCACACTAGGATTCCCTGTGTGGTGGGTATCAGAAACTACGAGTACCATGGCACCACAACACCCAGACCCGGAACAAATATTCGCAGATCATGCAAACATTTCTCCCGCAGCGGGAATCGAACCCACTCACCTGCTACGCCACCGAATATACCCTTATAATGCCAGGGTAGGTATCTGGTGTGTCTCTGCCTTATATAATTATGTATATTTGTAAACAAATAAAGGTATCTAATTTCTGGCTTAATTATTCCGATCATGTTAATACATGTCCTTGATAACTCCCAACATTACGTGGCTCTAAATGGTATAATCAAGGCATGCACATAAACTTCTCGGCTGCATATTTAGAAATTGTGTTGATTAATCTGACTTCGGCGAATCAATGAGCCATTTAATTACGCGGCTCCTATTGGCCGACTACAAAATATTTATCACAATTGGCTATTAGGCGGGATAACGAGGGGTTTTCGACGTGATTACATGAAACTATTAGGTAACTCTCTTGTTGAAGTATATACATTGATTTATGACGATGAACCAATCGATGCTCATGATGCTGAGCTTGTAAGTCCTACTATCCTACTAATATTATAAATGCGAAAGTTTTTGAGGACGTTTGGATGTTTGTTATTCAATCACGCCGTAACGGCTCAACCAGTTTTGTTGAAACTTGGAATATACAGAGTTCTTTACCTAGAATAGCATAAAGGCTACTTTTTACGTAGGTACAACGCGAGCGAAGCCGGCGGAAGCTAGTATGATATACATCGGTTAGCTGTGGAAGTGGTGACCATTGGAAATTTTAGTGAGTCAGTTTAGTCCAATCAAACTGTATTATTTAGCTGTTTTTGTTAGCAATCTTGATGTCAAACTTGTCGTGCATTTATAAATTAATTATAAACTTGATTACAAGAGCAAAACCAGCTGATTTGAAATAGTGCGACAAAAAAACTGAAAAAAAAACCTTCATTTTATTCATAAAGTCCTTTCGTGATAGTACGCTAGTTACGGAACACGATGTACATAGGTAAACCTTTAATGGGATACTGTACACCAGATACACCAGATACTGGTTAATCTGGGCTCTGATTTACAATTATTTCCAACTTAGATCCCGTATTCCATTTCTATAAATTGCATAACTTGGCGCAGCAACTTTGTGTCAAATTAGCATAATATTAATGTACTTCGGTACAGACTGTGAAGACGACCGTCCGCCACGTAATAATTTAGCAACAGGGTATCGAGCTATAGAACTTAACCCTGGAATTATTTTTCACTGACTGCCATTATTTAAAAAAAAAAAATGGCAAAAAATTTTGCAGTTATAGTTTCATTTTTTGATTATCCTCCTCAAATTTCCCTCGCCGTGGGCGAGTACCCTTTTGAGACGCAAGGGGAGGTGGTTCGATTCTCGCTGCGGGACAAATGGTTGCATGATCTGCAAATATTATTTCCGGGTCTGGGTGTTGTGGAACCATGGTCGTTGTAGTTTCTGATACTCACGACACAGGGAATCCTAGGAATCCAGGAAAGTGTCAGGACTATGTATGTGACTATTGGTTGTTGTTATTATTATTTATTGAAGTACCTGCATGAATATTTTTAAGGTGCGTAATTTCCAATTCATCAGTAAAATTACCTAAATTAACGTCTCTACCACCCCCTCATATTTCGGAGCTTACTGATAAATAAATAAAAAATTCAAAAAACTGTAATAATAATAATATGTTTTTTTTTATCAATAGCCGGCTCCACACCGGATGATCCAACGCGCGCCAATCCCGCGCGGCAAGAGCGCGATCCAAAGACGCGGTCATGTGACGAATTATATGTTTATTTGAATAAACATTTTACTACTAGATGTCGCCATTGAAAACATTGGAATGTGCATGATGTTATTATTTTTATATTCCGTAACGAAGCTTCGGTTACAGAACCCTCAGCGTGTGAGGTTAAATCACACTTGGCACTTATTTAGTTCTTCAAAGGTAAGTAAGTTTACTTTTGTAATTGAGTTAATTATGTCATGTTGTCTAATTATGTAGAATCTCTTTCTCCGATTTATTTTTAGAGCGGTAATTAACGTTGTTAACGTTTTTCAGTTGATGCTTTTACTAAAATAAGTATTACCTATGTTATAAGGAAAGTTATTCATCAAAAGTTCAATTGAATTTAATTAATAAGCAGCTACTTACGAGATTTTTTTAAACTTTGTTGAAAGATTTTATTTATATTTGGAACACTAATTTGATGCGTGGTAGAATAAAACAGCTATCATTGGCCATATTAGGGGCAAAAGATGTCATGAAGACGTCAGCACTGGCGCGGCGCTGAAGCAGAGTAAATGCATAAATGCAGAAATCATTTAAATTGAAAAGATTAGAATCCTTATATATAATAAAGACGGTCAAGTGCGAGAACTCGCACCCTGAGGCTTCCGTACCATTGGTCGCAGGTTTGAATCCCGTCGCGCACCAATGGATTTACCAGTCGGAAAATCCGTATACGTGGTCAGAAAATCAAAATTCCAAGTGTAGGAATTGACAAACTTATATTTGCGGTTGCTCACGTAGTCATTGTATGACATTGACCGCAATTATTACTTTGTTTCCTAAAAAACTTCGAAATTCCTCAATTTCAGACTTTTCCCTTTAACTGTATCACAAAGAAAGAAAGAAAGAAACAAACAAAAGCTCCTAGTATTCTAAATTTCAGAATTGTGAGGTATCTGGAAGTACCCTAGAGGTTTTTGATTTTTGCCATTTCCATACAAAAATAATACATTCATTGCCATATCTTTTTAATGCATTAAGCTAGAGCTTTGATTTTTATACGGCACCATAAGCCCACAGACCTTAATAGTTGGTATACATTTCAAGTTGATACCTTTAGCCGTTTCTGAAAAAAGGGTCTTGACAGACGGACAGACAGACTGACAGATAGACAGACAGACGGACAACAAAGTGATCCTATAAGGGTTCCGTTTTTCCAAATGAGGTACGGAACCGTAAAAATGTAGGTACTTCAATCCTTTCATCACACTAGTACCAATGGATTTCCCATTCGGAAAATGTATGTGCGTAGCATAGTGCTCTCAAACGGTGAAGGAAAACATCGTGAGGAAACCGGCAAGTCATAGAACCAAAAAATTCGAAGACATGTGATATGTGCACGAAAGGAGCCTCTAGGAGGCGCACTATACTTTCACTACACTGATTCTTTCATCGACAGTCATAGGCCCTTTTCAGGGCCACCATACCTCAACCTGGTCACTGACCTAATACAGGATGACCAAGAAACAATCAGTGACACGACAAGAAGAAGACCACACTAGTTTTTTTCACTACCAATCATTAGACTATTCCGGGCCACCAAGCCTCAAATGGACGACCAAGAAAGACCCTTTTGAGACGAAAAGCAAACAACTCTTAGAGGTCGTGTTAGGATTTTTACAAAAGCTGTGTGTAGAGCTCTAGAAGGTATTACATAAAAGTGAAAAAATCGAGTAGATATGAGGTATTCTCTCTATGAAATGGGGAAATATACGGGCAGCATGCGCTGCCGCCACTTTTGCGAAGCGCCTAATGCATCTGCTATTAGACCCTACTCCAGGATCAGTGCTCTCTGTACCGTTAGCACCACTTACGAGTAGCACGTTCTTTTAGTATCGATTTTAAAATCTTCCTAAATGAAGACTTGGCCTTGGTTTTACTTATCATACCATGACCGTGCTCTGAACGTATCAGACATGTAGGACTCTGTCCCTTTAGGACTCTGTCAGACACTATACTGTGCCCATTAGAACGTAGTATATTCTAGTCGTGAATTCGCTTGGCACGCTACGCTACGGTGTTGGTCGCTGATGGAACGTTCTAGTGGGCTTTTTTTCATATTAATTTATACAAAGATTTTTTTGCCGATAGGTTCACGTTCATAGTATGATCCGTTGTCGTGAGCAAATTCTCTACATATTGACAATTATGTTAGCATCGACTTCATAAATTCATAATAAGTCCGTTCAATGGCCATCTGATGTTTTCATGTTAAAAGTTAAAGTCTTTTATTTCAATAAAATCACTAGGATCACTTTGAAACGTCCTAAAAACTAGGTGAAGCTATGCCTGTTCCTCGCGACCAAGCCTAGAAGAATCAGGCAAAAAAAATATCATAGCTAACGCCGACTGCTCGGTCGTTATTGAATAAAACAAAACTGTTTTCCGTTTTAGCACATGGGAGGTTAAAACGATTACGTGATGTGATTTCGCGATATTTGCTTAGATAAAATCTTCTCTGCAAGCCGCGAGCCGTGAAGATTTCAGAACATACCTAGCTACGGTTTTCTAAGTAATATATGAGCATCCATTGTACCTACCTAATCAAAATCAAATCAAAGGTTTTTTATTCGGACAACTAAAACAATTCATTTTTTCGTAATTACTTAGAACTATTGTTAGTAAGTGTTCTAAAGTTTACATTAGGAAATCTGAGTCATTAAATAATAAATATTCCGGACATATCACACACGGTCAACTGATCCCAAACTAGGCATAGCCTGTACTATGGGTACCAGAGACTGATATACCCACATATACATAATAGATAAATATTTAACACCCAGACACAGAACAAACATCTGTATTCATCACACAAATGTTTGTCCTTTGCGGGAATCGAACCCGCAACCTCTAGCGCAGAAGGCAGAGTTACTACTAAATGAGCTATGAGGCCAGTCAATGTGCGCTAGAAGGTGACTAAAATAATATCGGCCTTTAGTAGTTGATCCTATTATCAACGAAATGCAACAAAATATGTCTAAATAGGAGAGGAACATCTCACCGCAACTGTTTTTAGGATACCTACTGTAGTCACTGCTACATAACCTTTACCTACTGACAAGTTTTTTTAACTATTGATACAAACGGTGACTTTCCATAGACATAGTGATCACACTCAAAATTAACTTTATTCAGTATAAACCTAACTGAATAAACCTAATTTTGAGTGTGCGATTTGTAAGGACATACCCTAGGTATGAAAAAATCCTCAAATTCTCACATCCTTACAAACTTTCTCATTTATAATATTAGTGGGATGAGCTACCTAAAACATAACGTATGCGTAATGTTGCGGTACGCAATCTGAGAATATGAGGATTTTTTCATAGCTACGGTATGTCCTTACAAATCGCACACTGAAAATTAGGTTTATTCAGTTAGGTTTATACCACAGATAACATAATACTATACTAGTACATGGTTTATACTGAATAAACTTAATTTTGAGTGTGATCTCTATGTCTATGGAAAGTCACTGTATGTATAAATAGTTAAAAAAACTACTGATAGGATTGGAATGAAATTTGGCATGTATGTAGAAAAAGCCCAAAATAACATATACCTAGTCTACTTTTTATTAGAGTACCTTGCAAGGGAAGCCGCGGTTGGAAGCTAGTCGTTTATGGGTAGAGTTCTGTAAATTACTACGTTCAAAAAAGATAACACGATAATCAATCATGATATACAAAACATTATGGGAAACAATTTTTTTTAATTGCCGTTCAGTGGAAGCATCAACTTTATAGATTGTATCGGAAAATGCGTAAATAATATTCTGATGAAAATGTTCAAGTAAGTTATTACAATACCATTAAATTAGTCCCAAAGAGCCTTCATTTAGGAGTCCCGTAGACCACATAGTCACTTACCTATTTTGTATAAAAATATATATATATATAATTGACTGGCCTCATAGCTCAGTTGGTAGTAACTCTGCCTTCTGCGCTAGAGGTCGCGGGTTCGATCCCCGCACTGGACAAACATTTGTGTGATGAACACAGATGTTTGTTCTGTGTCTGGGTGTTTAATATATATCTATTATGTATATCAGTCTCTGGTACTCATAGTACAGGCTATGCCTAGTTTGGGATCAGTTGACCGTTTGAATATGTAAGTAATATAAAAAAAAAAATTAAAACCAGCACCCCCTGCATCACAACAATAAAATTTTAATTAAGGCCCATTTCGTGTCAGTAGGTATACCTACAAAAAAAGCAAAGCCAATGTTTGACGACATTACTGGCTGATAAATACGTTACGTTTTTCTTTGGCGCAATGTGAATCGAGTCTTATTCAGAGGATATTATGTATACAATGTTTTAGGTAGCTTTACCTTAGCTGCACTTTTAGTATTCGGGAGCTGTCTTATAACAATTTGTAAAATGGCATTTTAGCCACAGGAAGTTTTGAAAGCATAGTTACTATTAATTTATTATTCGTCATTGTTTACACTAAGTACCAGGTGTACGTAGGTACTTATTATAAACAATGATCCTAATCGCTGCAATAGGTATGGTATACAAAATGCTCCAATGCATTATTGATGAGAGTCCAAATAAGCAGAACAAAAGCGCAATGCCTACCCTTTAGTACCTATGTACCGAGTTAACACCGTGCTTACTTTAATATGCAACTATAATTACCTACATACGAATAGTAGTGCCAAGTAGTAGAAGAATCATTTTGCCCCAAATTCAACTTTTTATTGATCTTTCGATAACATAACCCACAAGTTTTCTATTGCTCACAAACCAAACTAAGCATTATAGAAAGCAGGAAAAACAACAGTCATTGCAATGGGCTGCTTACATTAAAAGTAAGTCCTTACACCCCACATATTTGTTTTTAACCGACTCCAAAATAAAGGAGGAGGCTATCAATTCGGTGACTATTATGTTCTTTGTATATTTGCATAGCGGTTTTTTTCACCATCATATAGGGCATAGTCTCGATTTGGCCCCGTTTAAATTGTATAGTTATCGTTTGATTAGCAGTTTAAAAAAAATTCTACAAATGTTATGGAATGATAACATACCTACCGACTGTACTATCTGTAGTACCCTGCGCATATGTGATTCTAGTACATATGTGATTTAGTAGAAAAACAGTGGTAAATTAGTGATTGCTGATGCGGCAAGAATAACTCAATGTGCTCCGTGCAAATCAGGACCAAGCAATGTGATGTCTTTGGAATATAATATATGTGGACAGGAGGAACATGTTCAAATCAAAAACAAAGTTAGCTCTGCTACTCTGCCTTATTTTCTTTATAGTACCTACGACGTAACCCGATAAAATAATATTTGCAGAACTTTTTAAAATATTCATACATCTTTAATAACTGCGGAATTTATACTATAGAATCTGATGGTATCGAACACAAAGGATATTATTATGCAAATAAGCGACTAGGTATCGAACCCACATCAACAGTTCTTATTGGATGCGATTGCATTACAGATAGTACAGGAGTGGCGCCTCAGAGTTTCATTATCATTATAGGATTCCGCAGTTTTATCAAAGAAGGTAGAGCCAATTTTCAAAGGCACGCGGGATTCTGTGAGTCAGAAGAAAAATCTTTCGAGTGATTAACACAGATGTTTTTTCTATGTCTGGGTGTGAAATATGTATCTATCATGTATATCCGTCTCTGGTACCCATATAGTACAGGCCATGCCTAGTTTGGGATCAGTTGACCTTATGTGATATGTCCGAATATTTATATAAATAATTAGTAGCTCTGTCTGGAAATCAGTGGGGGAGGCCAATGTTCAGCAGTGTACTTCCGACGGCTGGAATGATGATGATGTTAGGTAATTAGGAGTGACTTTAGTACGAGAACCTATCAACGGCAACGGCGTAGCGTTACCTGCAGCTCCCACCACGCTAGCTAGGTATCAAAGAATACCTATCTGAATATAGTTAAGGTAATCTCAGCGTCACTGCAATCGCTGACTGAATATTGATGCCGCGTCTTGCTGTAGCCAATCTATACTCTATGCATAAGTAATGAAGAAAATATGGAACCTAGCTAGATTCGAGGGCACGATAAATATTGATGTAGAGCGTCGTTTACACGCTCTATTGTTAGATGAATTTGGATTTGGGCTAAGGACTTTGCTGGTTGCTTGCTTGTCGTGTCACCGGTTCTTTCTTGGTCATCCTGGTCAGTGAGCAGGTTGCAGTACACTTAGAGGCTCCTTTGTGCACATGTCTCATATCTTAAAATTTTTTAAGTTCTCGGTCACGCCGTTTCCTTGTGATGTTTTCCTTTACCGTATCAATTTTAAATTTTAATGGTGAAAAATAAAAACAAAGAATTAAAAAAAAACGCCTCCAAAAAAGGACTAGAGTGCAAGCTTTGTTTTGAAAATCCTCGTGATAAAATCCAAAGTCAAAGTCCAACAAAGCTTTTTTAACTATTTTCAGTATTATTTTGCAGTCGGATTATTGTTATTTTTATTAGCTCATTTTTATTTTTCACCATTAAAAGTGCTGCTTTACAGTAATCTCATTTTGTTTAAAAAGCTTTGCGAATAAATCTGAAACATTTGCGGATACCACTCGAGTGAAACCGTAAACGAAAGCTAGTTCGTTATACAAGTTCAGCGCAACGAGGATGTGTGGTCTAGGCCTAGACTCTAGGGTACTTGGACCATGTACGTTGAGGCTTGAGTGTAGAGCTTAACTCTATTAGCTGGCTAACCCATTTAAAAGTTTAATTAAAATAGTCCTAAGATAATATTGTACAACGTTTTATAAAGTGATTGCGTAGACCCCTAAAACGACTTTTTATTGAGTTAAATGAGAGGTAAAGCGAGCTTTTCACCTATTGTATTTTAAGTCAGAGCAAGTAGGTTACGCAAATGTGGGCAATTTTAAAGTTCAAGTGCTTGTTTGACCTAATCGTACCTACGAAAGAGAAGGTTTAAAAAAACAGGATTTTTAGCTACATGATTTTGTTTTTTGTAGCCGTATTCGTGTTTGCCTAGTGGGAGATTCCCCGACTTTCAATCCGAAGGTCGTGAGTTTGAACCCAGTCGTCGAACTAATAAGTTTTTCTATTCACGTGCTTGACACGGTCAAGGATAACAGCGTGAGGAAACCAGTAAGTATTATTAAAGCGGCGATGGGCTTGCCACCTGTCACGTATGGAATACTCACTACTGCAAAACGTAGGCATGTGCCAAATGTTCGGACACGACTCTGACTACACCTCTCAGACATCTTTAAGGATCTGATCGCCTGGAGATGAATGTCAACCATTCTTGGGGATGAAAAAGCTTATAATAATAATACATAATAATAATTTTATTTTTCAGTTGAAAAGGTGTGCATCATCCCTGCGAATAAATAAAAGCCTACAAAACCTTAGGCGCGTATAAAGGACTCGATTGCTGAAGGTAAACTTAAGTTCTCGGGATGTCGTTTGAAATTACCCTTTTACGGAGTCTATATGAAAAGTGAATGTCTGCACATATGACGCCATTACTGGAGACGGCCCACCGTAATGGAAATTTGCATACGCACCTTAAAATTTTATTCATAAGGGGAAAATTGTTTCACTGTTCACCATTCCTGCGCCTTCGTCACCCGTCGCGCCCTAAACTGAACTGCTAGCAGTTCAGAGTAAATAGCTAGTGCACTCTTGACCTAGCAAGAGACACGTGGCCCTATCTACCTATAAGATCTTCCAGGCTTAAATTCAGTAGCTTGCTTGTCTTGTCACTGATTCTTTCTTGGTATTAGGTCAGTGTCTCGACCCAGATTTTGACCGTCGGTGAAAGGATCAGTGTAGTGAAAGGATTAAAATGCGCCTCCTTTTGTTAAATTCATTATGAATCATACTTTACAAAATACCGTGAATGCGGTATGGCATATTTGTAGTCTGAAAAGTCTCTATGATATTTTTAACAGACTTCAAAAATAGGAGGTGGTTCTCAATTCATGCGCTCCCGAAACGTGGTACAACTGTGATGTCCAACTGGTTGTACCACGGAGAAGTAAAGTTACCCATAGTTCAACTCTGTAGTATTTTTACCAATCAGTTTCTATGAACATTGCTATTATTGATGTTGTGAACGCAGTCATTGTCATGTTTCTAGGTTTGTGCATTAGGTTAATCAATTTTCAGTTGCGATTGGTAAAAGATACCAACAGGTACCAACAGAATGTGTGGAGGCTAGCTGTACTCCGGCTATGGAGGAATCCCGGCTGGGATCTACCGCGCGTACCATGCACTCAAGTAAAAAAATCGAATTATTGCCAAGCATTACACACACGGGGTTACTTACGAGCTGAGCTGATTATAGCCTGAAATTTGCAATACCATCGCTGTGAAGAGAATGAGATTTTTATCAAATTGAGTTTGATTTAATCTAAAACAGACTAGATACATCATACCTTCACTGAAAGAAAATAATATGTTTTCGTTCTATACCTACATATAATAAGTTTTTAGATCATTGTAGGGCGAGCTGTTATAGTTACGTGAGTGTATATTGAGTTTCATTCAATCAAATTGAGGCTTAGTTTAACGACCAAGGATCATCAGCTATAGCCAATATTCGAGATCTTCTGGTCCAAAAGATTTACTTTTACCAGAATAAGGTACTCGTAAATTGCACTACACTGAATTAATTATACTTAATTATGTTAATCAATCATTGCACTGCTGTGCAAAAGCGGGCAGTGAGCCCACAATTTTTAAAAGTAAAGTACTATGATGCAATTACTTGCATTGCAATAAGTAACTTTTTCATTTTAGCATTTTCACTGTTTAATCTATTCTTCTTTTGATTGTGGACAAACTGTTTTGAAAGTTAGCGCTTTTTATAAATAACCCTGTATACCTACCAGATAATATGTCACCTTAGTGTTCGGCGAAGTCATTTACTTTTATATTAAACATTTAATTAACATAACAAATATAGCATCGTCTCTGATTTCAATTAATTTATGAGAAACTTCGCCTCAAAAGACAATACCAAAATTATTACCAATAGCAATTTGGGAGCGAAAGTGTTTTATCCTTGCTTTGGCCTTTATTACAAAGGTTATTATGGCATAATTCATAAATTATTTCAGACAGCGATTACCCGGGCAACAGAGGGGCGGCGAACGACTTTCGGGTACGAGCACCAAACTACCCAATACTAATATAAAATCAATCAGTAACATACATGTACCTACAGCGATAGCTGGAAATGAATCTATTCCTGATTTTTTGTTTTTGTCGAAACTCGCCAATCAAAATAAGTATTTCAAGATGAATAGTTTGTATGTGTTTTTGGGCTGCCTAGAAAAATCGTGATTATATCTTACGATGAATAATAAATACCTATATGTGAGTAATAATAATAATCTATAATATTATTAGTATATGGAATGGATCAAAGCATTGACAGATATTCGAACAATTTTCCATTTTATATAGTGTAGGCGTACCAAGAACGGATTTTACGAAAACAACGAGATTGAGATAACTAAGTAAAAGGGATGAAAAAGTTTACATGAAAAATCTTATTTCTTGCCTGGCCTCATAGATCAGTTAGTAGTAACTCTGCCTTCTGCGCTAGAGGTCGCGGGTTCGATCCCCGCACTGGACAAACATTTGTGTGATAAACACAGATGTTTGTTCAGTGTCTGGGTGTTTTATATATATCAGTATTATATATGTATATCAGTCTCTGGTCACCATAGTACAGGCTATGCCTAGTTTGGGATCAGTTGACCGTGTGTGATATGTCCGGAATATTTATTTATTTAAATAAACACTGTATCATTGATTTTTCACTGTGTTGTGACTGAGAAGTTGAAGAGCAAAAGGTTAGCGTGGTATGGTCATGTCATGCGGAGGGAAGAATGTCATGTTACTAGAAGAGCGTTAAATATGAATGTGGAAGGATATAAGGAAAGAGGTTGACCAAAGAAAAGATGGATAGACTGTGTGAAAGATGACATGAGTAAGAAAGGAGTGAATGATATGATGGCTGATAGAGGAGAGTGGAAGAGAAAAACATGTTGTGCCGACCCCACATGAAGTGGGATAAGGGCAGGGAGATGATGATGATCATTGATTTTTCAACTAACAACTACCCCCTCTAGAATGGGTGTAATGGGTTGTCAAAGTTTGTATGTCGTGAAGAGATTTATCTGAAACTTTGTACAAATATTCATTAAATTAAATAAAGAAATACTATAAACCCATAATGTTTATGGGTTTTCTAAATTAGTACCCCTAAAACGGGTTTAAATAAGGTGTGTACATTACGGATATTGTTAGTATAGGATTTTTTTAACATTGGGTGCTATTAACTCGAAGCATAGTACGAATATACACTAAAATCAGTTTCAAAAGATGTTATTATAGGTGCTTCAAAACAACCTCCTGAAAAGATAGAAACTTTGTATGGGAATGTCTTATGAGACTTACTCCAAATTTGGTTTAAATACTATCTATGACTAATAACGAGAAAGTACGTGTCTCGTTCATAGTTTTTCCCAAATAACCCCTCAAAGGGTCGAATGAGGTGCCAAAATTTGTATGGGAGCATGTCAAAAAACGAGATATGTGTTTCAGGGATTTCCAAAATTACCGCTAAACGGGAGCTAAAACGCTAACGCTAAGGGGTGTCAAAATTTGTGTGAAAAGAGACGTTTCATCAATATATGGAGCCTGGGCCTGCACTGTGTACACTACTCTAAAATATGGCTAAGCAATAAAGTAAACGTATTTAATTGGTTATTTTATTTAAATTGACTTCGTTCTAAGGTACATTAAGATTTTCTTCGACAAAGAGAGCAACACACAGCGCTACAAAAATATGGCGGATGGACGTGCTTGAAATGTCATTTTGACAACCTACATATAACTGACAAAACAAAAACATCAAATCAAACAACATGACACGAAAAATATGTCAATGTCATGTCAATCGCCAATTATAAACCAACATGGCGGCCTTCAAATAGTGTTCACATAGTAAAAAACTTAACAGAAGAACTATTATTGTACCATCGCATTTGTCTTCAAATTAATGAAATTGTATTTATCTTGGTATCTCCTATTTTTTCCTAATTTTTCTATGTAGTGTACATGGACCAGGCCCAGAATGAAATGGCTCCTTTATCCGAAACTTGATACAAATACTGACGTTAGCAAATAAATAAATACGTTCTTCAGAGTTTTTCAAAACTACTTTTGTAATGGGGTTTAAAAGATTGTGCGGGAGGATATTAACTCCAACATGTAGGTACACCCTATTTGAAGAATTAAAATATCTTTTTTTTTTAATTCCCTTTGAATTCCTATATTTTAGCAACCCCTTAGCTGATTAAACGCATATTCTTATTAGAAAATCCTGATAGTACCTACAAACTGTTGACCTACTTAATTCCATGCAGATGAGATCGACGGCGACGCGACGGCGACGCGACGGTCTGAAAGCTATGCTCTAACAAATAAATATCCAAACGTATACATCGCCAATTTGCCCAAGTTCTTTGAGTGATCTTCACTCACTCGATCAGCAAAGTAGAGTGTGCTTTGACTTCGTTGAGGCACTGTCATGGGTTTTTGTAAGAAAACAAAACATTGGAATCAAATATTCAAACGTGCAAGATGCCCACTTTATAAAACTCCGCGGCAGCAACTGCGTACTAAGAACAAATAACTGATGTAGTTACCATAAAAATATGCGGTGATATTTTAGAGGAGCGAGTATTTCGCTTCCGAGCCGCATCGCCATACTTTTCATATTACTTATGCATAGAGTACAGATTGAAACGGGTCGTAGTTGCGCCGTCATCGGTATTCAAAGCCACCTCGTCCGGCTTAACCGCAACATGTCTTCCACCCTGCCTGATTGTCTACAAACAAACAATAACAAAAAATAAATTCGCCTCGCCTCGTCTACAAACAATTTCCGTTATAGTTTTAACGATTCTATCGACATTTGCATATTAGTTGCTTGTCAAAGGCTTTAGTTTGGAAAAGTCGCTTTAAAATTCGGAGCATAGACAGCTACGCAAATATTTGATCAATCAGATACCTGCGTAGTTATCTAGCTGCTGTAGTATTATAAATACAGGTTTGGGCAAAATGCTCACTTTGAACTAGAGATATCCGCGGGTGGCCTTAAATTCTGAATTCAAATAAATACTTCTGTAGAATGGATTTGCCATTTTTTTTAAGTAGGATATCTATGTGAATTTTCCCTTTACTAATAAAATAATAATGTAACAAAGTATAATTAAAGCTCGAGAGATTTTTTATAGATTTGTGACGTGGAAAAACTAGCAAAATTGTAGACTCACTACCAACTAACAACCAGTGCGTTATTGGTTCAACCGCTTTTGATCATAAGGTAAGCAACTGTGTTCTGATGAGTAACTTATATGCAGCAGGTAATTTGCAAATGCTACATAGCCTACAACAACACATCTATTGGGAGTAACAACACAGCCAAACCCTTTTAAATGAATTGTCAGTTAAATGCGTCATAAATATAGTTTCCGTTGCCCCCACGACCTCACGAATTTCATGTTTGACACATGCCTGGCTGTGACTAGACTCGACCTTTGAAGGGAAACGGACATGAATATATTCATCAATCGGAACAGCATGTGGCAAGCATCTATCACGCGTGCCTAGTAAGACATTTCCACATAAACGAGTTATACCATGGATTATGGCACGTAAATAAACGAGCGGTTGGCGTGGCTAGTGTCTATTCAGACACAGGCAATAACTACGCGATTATCCTATTTGGGTGAGCAACAGCGAACAGGCGTGACTCCGATTCTCATTTTTTATACGCTTTATCCAAGTTAGTCGAATTACCTAAATAGACCCTTATTCCTGCAAGTCAGTTGTGGTTGTGGATGATGAAAACGACGTTGTTTGATTGCTAAGATTTATTTTATTGAACATTTTACCGACGCGACGTCGACAAATCGTGCATCGGACTGCATTATTCTACAGGAAATAAGCATGAAATGACAAGGATTTGATTATACCTAAAGCTACGGTTCGGAATCCGGTAAAAACGAAGAACTTTAACCTTACATTATTACATTGTGGCGAGCTACGCCACCACCATCACTCCGTCGCCGCCAAATTCAAATACCTCTCAGTTGGCATAGCGACGAAGAATAGAACGAATTGTTGATTCGGACGACGGTCTGTCAGACTACTTTTACTTTTACTTTTACTCTGGTCGTGTGCGGTATCGTGTTTCCTAAAATCTTCTATTCTTTTGTAAATACCTTGTACTTATTGTAAATATTATACTCCCTGTAAATAACAAATCTGCACTCTCTCTCTACACGTCCTGTAGGATCTCCACCAACCATAACTGGTGACCACCGACGTGATTATGTCGAAGGCTGGTGAAGATTTTCAGGACGCCGAGTTCTGGAGTCCCGAGTTCAGCGGGTCTGAAGAACTGCGAGATGCGGTCAAGGTACCATTTTTTTTGCAAGAAGAAGAAGATGGTTTGCTAACCCAAGTCCGAGAACTAACGAAGCAGGTAGCTATGCTCACGGAACAGGTAGCTAAAGGAGCACGGTCACGCTCACGCTCACGAACACCAAGAAGAGGAAACAACCGATTTCGTTCTCGCTCTCGCTCACGACCGAAACAACCACCTCCGGACCATCCACACTGTTTCTACCACTTCACCTACGGATCAGAGGCAATAAAGTGCAAGCAGCCCTGTACTTTCAAGGCGGAAAACTCTCAGGGCGGTCGCATGTAGCGGCCAACGACTGCCCTTCTTCATCATCAGGCCGTCTATTTGTAACCGACTACGCGTCGAAAATGCAGTTCCTAGTGGACACTGGTTCTGACTTGTGTGTTTTCCCGCGATCAGTTATCAAGACGTCCTGCCCTAAATCGAAGTTTGACCTACTAGCTGCAAACAACACAGTGATTCATACTTACGGACCTATCAACCTACTGCTCAACCTAGGCCTCCGACGAGATTTTCGATGGAGTTTTACAATCGCTGACGTTAGTAAACCTATAATCGGCGTAGACTTTTTGAGTTTATATGGTTTGCTCGTCGACTGTAAACATCAACGATTGATTGACAACGTCACTTCACTCTCTGTAAAAGCCATTCACTGCAATTCATATATCGATTGTTTATCCGTAAAAACAATAACAGGCGAGTCTGAATTTCACAAAATTTTATCGGAATATCCTGAAATCACGCGACCGGCTGGTGTGAGATCCACTCCTAAACATAACACTCTTCATTTCATCAGAACCACACCAGGCCCTCCAGTTTCTTGTAAGCCAAGACGTCTCGACCCAGCTCGTTTCAACGCTGCAAAAAAAGTGTTCGACGAAATGCAAGCAAACGGCACAGCCAAGCGATCGGAAAGTCCTTGGTCGTCTGCACTTCACATGGTGAAAAAGAAGGACGACAGCTGGAGACCCTGCGGTGATTATCGCGCTCTCAACGCCAGGACTATTCCCGACAGGTATCCCATCCGTCACATACAAGATTTTGCTTACCAACTGTCCGGATGTTGCGTATTTTCGACAATAGACCTCGTGAAAGCCTACAACCAGATCAGCATGAATCCCGACGACATACCAAAAAGTGCAATTACTACACCTTTCGGGCTTTTTGACTTTCCTTTCATGAGCTTCGGGCTTCGCAATGCTGCCCAGACCTTCCAGAGGTTCATCGATGAGGTACTCTTTGGCATGGATTTTTGTTACGGGTATATTGACGACATTTTGGTATTTTCATCTTCACTGGAAGAGCACAAGAAACATCTGCGTTTATTATTCGAGCGTTTAAAACAGTACGGAATACTAGTAAATACCTCGAAGTGCGTGCTTGGACAATCTCAGGTTACCTTCTTAGGTTATCAAGTTTCTGCCAAAGGAACCCGCCCGCTCGATGCCAAAGTTCAAGCCATCAAAGAATATACCACTCCCAAGACTGTGAAAGAACTGAGACGTTTCCTTGGAGTATTGAATTTCTACCGTCGATTCATACCGAACGCAGCTCACCTTCAAGCGCCATTGAACTCCTTACTATCTGGCCCAAAAGTCAAAGGTTCTCATCCAATAGAGATGACGCCAGATCTAATGAGAGCATTTGAAGACTGCAAAACATCCCTCTCTGAAGCTACCCTACTCGTTCACCCAGACGTGGAAGCAGAACTATCCATAGTAACAGACGCTTCTGATATAGCACTCGGTGCTGTTCTCCAGCAACGCAAAGATGCAGACTGGCAACCCCTTGCTTTCTTCTCTCACAAATTAAACAGCGCTCAGAAGAAATATAGCCCCTATGATAGAGAACTTTTAGCAATCTATGAAGCTATCAAATACTTTAGACACATGGTGGAAGGCCGTAACTTCACAATATTTACCGACCACAAGCCGCTTACTTACGCGTTCTCTACGAATAAAGAGAAATGTTCCCCAAGACAATATCGACACTTAGACTTCATTGCTCAATTTACCACCGATATACGCTACATACCTGGGAAGGACAACGTGGTCGCTGACGCCTTTTCTCGAGTGGAGGAGATTTCTACAATCGACTACACAGCTCTTGCACGATTTCAGAATTCAGACTCAGAACTGCAAGATCTGATACTCCACGGCTCCGCCCTTAAACTCAGAAAGATTAAAGCTATGGATAGCGACATAAAAATCTACTGCGATATTTCTGTTAAACCACCTCGACCTTACATCTCACCTGAACTCCGAAAACAAGTTTTCCACATGCTTCATGGACTTCATCACCCTGGATGTTCAGCTACAGTGCGACTGGTTACACAAAAATTTGTATGGCCAGGGATCCGCAAAGATTGTAGAGAGTGGTCTAGACAATGCTTACAATGCCAGTCAAGCAAAGTCACTCGACACACCAAATCACCATTTTTATCATTTCTCACCCCTTCATCGAGGTTCTCTCACATACACCTCGACCTCATCGGTCCGTTACCCTTATCCTCTGATTACAGGTACTGTCTCACCGTCATCGATAGATTCACGCGATGGCCTGAGGCTATTCCACTGAAGGATATAACAGCCGAAACATGCGCTGCTGCCCTTGTATCCGGTTGGATAGCACGATTCGGATGCCCAGATCGTGTGACTACCGATCAAGGACGCCAGTTTGAGAGCCACCTTTTCCAGTCTCTCACTGCTCTCATCGGTGCGCGCCACTTCCGCACCACTGCTTACCATCCTGCTGCGAACGGCATCGTCGAGCGTCTCCACCGACAGCTGAAGGCAGCAATCATGTGTCACACTTCATCAACATGGACCGAAGCCCTTCCACTCGTCTTGCTTGGCATCCGCAGCGCATGGAAGGACGATCTCAAGACGTCGGCAGCCGAGCTGGTGTACGGCGAACCCTTGCGCTTACCTGGTCAGTTTCTTTCTCCATCCGATGACTGCACCACAGCGGACGTCACTCAATATGCAGCCCGTCTTCGTTCGCATATTCAGAAACTTACACCAAGACCTACTTCGTGGCACTCTACGTCACCCTTCTACTACCCGCGTGATCTGAACAACTCATCTCATGTATTCCTACGTCGAGATCACGTGCGTCGCTCACTCGAACCACCTTACGCTGGACCTTACAAGGTTATTGAAAGGCAACCTAAGTTCTTCACCCTTGACGTCAATGGCAAGATAGTCAACGTCAGTGTCGACAGGTTGAAACCAGCATACATGTCGAAAGAAGCACATCTACTGAAACCACAGACGACCACAGATCCTACCTCACTAAGTCCACCGACAACGAAGCCTGCAGCTCCTCCTACTACTACAGCCTCTGAAGAGAAGAGAACTCGGAGCGGCAGGAGAGTTCACTTTCCCGACTTCTATCGACCGTAGTCACGGTCTGGCCAGGGGGAATATGTGGCGAGCTACGCCACCACCATCACTCCGTCGCCGCCAAATTCAAATACCTCTCAGTTGGCATAGCGACGAAGAATAGAACGAATTGTTGATTCGGACGACGGTCTGTCAGACTACTTTTACTTTTACTTTTACTCTGGTCGTGTGCGGTATCGTGTTTCCTAAAATCTTCTATTCTTTTGTAAATACCTTGTACTTATTGTAAATATTATACTCCCTGTAAATAACAAATCTGCACTCTCTCTCTACACGTCCTGTAGGATCTCCACCAACCATAACATCATCATAAAGAGCTTTCCTCAAATTAGCGTTTTGTATGACTTCGTGTAAGATTTTTAAAGGTTTTCTGACAGTAACTGCCACAGGAAGTGCTACGATGAATTTTCTTAAAATCTCATTTGATAGACTTATTTTATGGGTTGCTTAAAATAATTATTCAGTAATACGACATTGATAGAGATGCGGGAAGCCAAACATGGAAAAGGCTCTAGAACCTTTTCCATCCTCCGACTTCCCGCATTTCGCATTTCTCACGGAACTATTTTAGGGAGGCCTATGTCCAGTAATGGACTTCTACAGGCTGGTTGTGGTGATAATGATGAAAATAATATAAGTAGACTACTAAAAACATTAACTACAATTATAGTTCGGAGAAGCGGTTCGCTTGAGGGACAGTACATAGGTAAGCTTATTTTTCAAAAACGACGCAACATATTTTTCTCTCTCAACTTCGTAAAAAGTTTTATTTTCAAGTGACAGGAATGTAAAATTAAGCACGAAAACATTAAATATTCAGTAAGTCTGTATAAATAAACGAAGTTTGTGCCATTTATTCCGATACACCCGGACTTTGTGCACAGACTGGAAAAGTTAAGCGAGAACGGGATTTCCTAATGCGATTTTAATTCGTTCTTCCGCGACGAAGTGGGTAATTTCAATAAAGCAAAGTCAATAGATATTTTGTCCTCGACCGAAAAAACAGAACACTGAAACGTGTGGAAGCCACTTGAATATCAAATTAGAAAGTAAAGTGCGATTTTATGTAGGCAGTATAAAGGCGGGCATTTTTGGACTGACTGCGCCGAGCCGGCACTAATTTATGTAATTTACTGTACCTACGTATCTGTTTATAGACTCAATAATTTAATAGAAGTGGACACTTTTAGAGCAAGAGCTTTCTAAAAACAGTGCAATGAAGCAAAAGCAACACGGAATAAGCGACTATCGATGCCACAGCTTTGGCTGATCCAGCCCCATCTTATTCTAATCGGAACACACGTAGAACAGTTTAGATCACCAACCACAGGCATGGTTGGTTATCGCTACCGCCGCAAGATTTGAGGTTTCTTTTAATTTGTGTACACTCACACTACAACATTATAAGAGAGCGATAATTGACGTTCCCTTCCCGCATCACCTGTGGTCGCGCCCACACATCTCTGAAGTTAGAGATCTGCTGATTTGGTTAGATCATCTAAGTAGGTACCTACTTTGCTCAAAGAAAATATTTCGCTGCCTAAACACGGGCACGAAATATTTTCTAGACTCGGACATCCTAGTTCCTACTAATATTATAAATGCGAAAGTTTGTGAGGATGTTTGGATGTTTGTTGTTCAATTACACGGTTCAACGGATTTCTTTGAAACTTAGAATAGATAAAGTTCATTACCTAGAATAGCATAAAGGCTAGCTAGGCTTTTTATGTAGGTACCTCGCGAGCGAAGCCGAGGACGGAAGCTAGTTAGAATATAAATCTAATAGATATGATTTTGTAACTGAGACGTTTCTGCCGGAAACGTAATCGGTAGTAATAATATATTACAACATCAATTCCACCCCTTGGCTGAGGTTGCATGCTCCGGCGTCAATGTCAGCTAAGGCAACGACTCAATATACCTAACTACGGTTGTTTGATTGCAAAGCAAACTAATTTAAACTAGAAAGGCTATTATGTGTAATAAATTGGATTATTTAGCTGTCCGAGCTTTTGTTTGCCCGGAATTACCATTAGGTACGATTCACTGATTATAATAATTAAGTATACCTAGTGCAAACGTTATACCAGTTGCCTAAGCAACTGCCCTGAAGGATGGTAAAGTTTTTCGAGGATATAAATGTATGTGTATTTCAAGTATTATGTATGTATTTATATTCCTTTGTGCATTTTCACAGCCTAAACGGCTTGATGTATTTTGATAAATATGGTGTGTATTGAATAAGGACATTGTTAACATGGGATAAAATAGTGTCAAAAAATCCAATGGTGGCTTCAATTTCCGATTTACAAAAAAATATCAAAACCGTTTTTTTTTGTGTGTCTGTACTTTTTAGATGCTGTTCTACGTATATTCAAAATTAACTTTTTTCTATAATAGAAATACCTACCCATGTCCCATTATTTTGCTCAACCTGTATTATAACTTCAATAAGTAAATAAATACCTTAAATCAAAATACCTATTGGTTAAATAAATGAGCATAAAAGCAGTGAGCCTATAGTTTTTTCAATATATTCCAGTGCCACTGTATCTGCTGCCGTAGTGCCAGTGATTTGATATCCATGTAGGATACAGAAAGTAATTTCAATTTTCTACAGTGTTTTCGACTTTATTGTAATTGGTATTAGCTATAGATCATAAGGTATTAGCTCACGACGATGACGCGCGTTGACGCGAATTAGCACATAAACATATTTTTTTCATGCTACTTTCTTACTTTTTTGAGACTTCGTAGTGGAATGTGAGACGACTCGGGCTGATATCGTAGACCTATGTTATAAAGCTTACCCCTCAACAGCAGCAAAGCCATAAAGACCAGTAACCGTGACTGCATAGGTGCTAACGCCATGTTGCTCGAAGCTTACTGCGTGCTCGCCCGGTCCCGACACGTGTTACGAGGCTCGCTACTCATTGTACTTGATAATCTGAAACAAACAATTAATATATATATATAGCTGATAAAAATTGCTTCATGTTTCTTTATGAAAAGAAACCAACTTTCTAAAATTCTTAGAATTAAACTAATTGCCAAATGTATGAAGAATACCTAACGGTAAAGTTTTTGTTCTAAATTCTTAAAGCCTTCACAATATAAAGTTAAACTTTAAATTTATTCTAAGGTCTTGTAAAAGCAGAAAAGACCACTCTGCCAGGCCAGTATTTAATTATGAACCAGCGGTAAATTTATTATTATTTGATTCATGTACCTACTCATATTTCATTTTGCAGAATATATAGGTTAATTAGGTACTTATTATAACATTTGCGTAGGTATATTCAAAACTAAATCTGATTGAAAAATACGCGTATAAGAATGTAATGTACCTACGATTTAGCGAACCACCTCAAGACTATTCCCTATGTGATGGTGAAAATTCTATTTATAACGGACCATTCGTTGCGGAGTAATAGGAGTATTAACAATAAAAAAACATACATAGGTAACATAGTCGCCAAATAGATACCTCCAACTTTTTTTTGGCGTCGTCGGTTAAAAATAACTAAGCAGCGTTGAGTCGTTGCCACAAATGCTTCGATGAAGTATTAACTACTCTATTTTAATTAGTAAAAAAAACAATTACTTAACCTGTTTTGCATTCATACTCGTAAAACACTTTTGTAATCATAATAGATACCTACCTACCCACTATTTATAATAATGGACTGCGACATTTATTTTGTTGAATAACAATTAGTGTTCCCAAATGTTTTTTTTTTGTTATTGTTACGCCTAACCACCGTATTTTACTGAAGTTATTTTTAACTCCCCTCCACTGAAATAATTATGATTTAACTTATATTCTTGCAATTGCTGTCATATTCTTTACTGGCTTTGTTTTTGATTTCCCCTCACGAAGTTTTATTCATTTACATATTATCAATAAGGCGGTACCGAGCAAAACGCTGTTATTTGAAAGCTAGTAAGTATTTTTATAAGCGGCGATGGGCTTGCAACCTGTCATGTATGGTATACTCACTACTGAAAAATGAAGGAATGTGCCTAAATATTCTTGGAGATATAAGACGTGAGCCTATTTAAAAAATTATACGGCTTGTATTGTTAAGATATTTTATTACCCAAGTTATAATTACAATGCACTTAAGTGGCATATTTATGCTACTTTCAAGAACATTACAATTATATATACGCTGAATACATGATACTTTAGTAAAAAACCACCTGCCATGCCTTGAGGATATTCCTACTAATCCATATAATAAAATAGTCTACTCTAGGTTCGACTATGCTGTAGATACGTAACTACGAAACCAGCAAGGTAACCAGATCGTCAAAACCATAAATAACAATTAGAGCCTAACCAGTAGGATTATCCTAATCAATACCCAATGAGTAACCGACAGTCATCTGCGGGCATAAAGTCCCAGTTGGGTTAATTGGGCTTTTTTGAAACATTAATCAAGAGCAGTGTCGCGGCAGTCGCCTGAGGGAGAATTTTTATGTCGGAAAGACGGATACCCGTGACAGATGACAAGAGGCGTAGGGTCGAGAGACGAGTGCATTCATCACTGGGCTTAACAAGTAGTGGCCAGCTGAAACTAGCTCAGTCGACTCATATTTACCTAAATGTCTGATTTTATCAAGGTGAACAAAATATTGAGATTTTATTATTTTACCTTAAAATTCCTTTTTTTTATAGAATAAGCCCCTGCCCGTTTTGGTATGGTATACATATTATAGACCACTTTAGATAGAGCACTTGTTGCTATACAAGTAAAAGGTATTTTTCATCTCCTTATGTAAGTTTGTTTATTCTGTCACATAGTGCACCGCCTTTCGGGTGGTCCACAAAAATCTGAGCTGACGTATGCCTCGCGCATAAAAATAAACAATAATAACGGCGCGTGCGCGTGTGTTGCGGTTCTCTATGTAAACAGCGCGCCCGTACGACTTCCGACGATATCAGATGATCATAAACGTACTGGGTCGTGTGCTGTTTCATATCATTTATAATTTAGAATGCCCAATACTCATAATATTTTTTTGTGCACGAATGGAGCCTCTACGACGACTAAACTGACTCTTTCACCGACGGCGACGCTACCGAACGGTCATAGGTCCTTTCCAGGGCCACAACTGATCATGCAAACATTTGTATCAAATTTCAAATGTTTTTTTATTGTAAGCTTATGTATCTTATAATGAATTACGAAAGCATCAAGGTGTAGGTAGGTATTTTCTCCTTTAACTTATAAATCAGAATGCCGGAAGGATGGATATTCATCTTCATGATAAATCGAATGGAGGGTGAGTACTGATGGGAACAAACTCTGAAGTCTGAAGCCGTGTTCAAACGGCTACGATATATCATCTAAAATTTATTTTAAAATGTTCCTTACATCCTCTGAATAAAGTTTATGTTGAGTTCGACTTTTTGAAGCTTGCGATATCGTTGAGCTATATAATTATTGCATACCCCAAAGTTAACTGTGTGAGTCGGATAAGCACTCTGAAGATAAAGACCAAGAAACACACATTCTTTATTACCGCGCTGCACCTAAATGCCTGGATAGATTTTGATGTTGAATGATATCATTTGAAAATCATCTTGACCTGGACAGTGAAAGGCTACTTATTGAATAATATCAATTAATTAACTCAAGAGTTTTTTATATTTTATTAAATAGGACAACAACAACAGCTCCTGTGTTCAGGAGGCGCTTGGTGTGATGCACGGGACAAGAGGGAAGAAACTAGGTGGTATCTACTATACTAGCATTACCTTTATAACCGACTTCCAAATTTTTAATGATTCTTTCGCTGGAGTATAGAGTATGATCCCGGGTGGTCCCATATTAATTTTATTCCTGAGGGATTGCTACTTGTCCCGTAAAACTTAAAAAAAACGTCATCATCTCTTGAAATCACGACTTGGCGAAATTTTTTTTGTCGACGGTTGTATTGTATAGTAATATCCGCGACTTCGTTCGGTTGCTGCTATTTTTACATAAACTTTAACCTCAGGGGTTGTGTGTCGGGAATTCCCTTCTGTGCACCCATACGTTACACTACCCTGCAAATTTCATACTCTTAGGATTTTGGTTAGGCTCTGCGTTGATTTTCAAAGAATAAAACCACTACGTTTGATTGTCAGTCAGTACCGTCTGAGTTATTATTGATGATGAATGGATGTCATACTTACTTTTGTTTTTTTACTCGAAAGTGTAGGTGGCCAGTGTCATCCTCAGTAGGTAAGCAAAAAGCATAGAGATTGATAACAAAAAAAAAGAGGTAGAAATTAATGTTGTAAATATTCAGGAATTTGAAGTCGGTTTTTAGTTTTTGTAAAAAATATCTTATTAAATATATTTTTCTAAAATGTTTGCCAGTACAATGTCACCAAAGCAACACTTATTACTCGTCCGCTTTAATAAAGCCGCGAAACATCAACACTGGCAAAATGAGGATAAATGTTTGCATCAAAGGATTTGCTTGCAGGTAATATCGTCTTAAACATCAGGGAAAAGTCTGCCGGATATCTGATGAAAAATAATTTAGGTGTCGACAGCGTGCATTAATATTAATAAATAATAAAGTGACGGTTCGCACGGTAGTAGATAGTAGATAAATCCAGCACGCGGCGAGAAGTCACAATAGTAATATATTAGGACAAATGTTATTACAAGCTCGACTCGTTATGTTATTTTTGTTCGTTCCCCTGAGTTAAGCTGTGTCTACGTATAAAAACATTAGCGGCGATCGTCCGTCCGTAACGCATGCACGGTCTGATGTAGGAAACACTTCTCTTATTCCCATCAAAATTCATTCATGTTTGTAGCCAACATCTATGATGGAGTATTACTTTTTAAATTTAACTGAACTTCTGTTATTTTGTCACAATTTTTGTATAGTCGCAAATTTACTCTGGTATTCATAATCACTAGTTCAATTTATCGGCTCAATAAAAGTATAACCTTCTCTATCTTTTATTTACTGTTACAAAATGACGGGGCGAGAGTTATCGAGTCGATAAAGTTATTGAGTGATTATGAATAAAAGAGGGTCGTTACCTATGTTTTTTAACCGACTCGGACAAAATGGAGGAGGTTCACAAGTCGGCTGTTTTTTTTTTTGTGTGTATGTTACTCGATATCTCCGCCAATACTAAACCGATTTTGATAATGCTTTCGCTGGTGTATAGAAAATGATCCCGGGGTGGTCCCATATTAATTTAATTCCTGAGAGATTGCTGCTTGTCCCGTAAAACTTAAAAAAACGTCGTCATCTCTTGAAATCACTACTTGCCGATTTTTTTTTGTCGACGATGATATGGTATGGTTATCCCCGCGACTTCGTTCGGTTGCTGCTATTTTTACAAGAACTTTAACCTTAGGGGTTGTCAGTCGGGAATTCCTTTCTGTACATCCATCCATACGTTACAACAGGAAGCTACCCTGCAAATTTCATACTCTTAGGATTTTGGTTAGTCTCTGCGTTGATTTTCAAAGAGAATAAAACTACTACGTTCGATTGTCAGTCAGTCAGTCAGTACCGTAAGCCCCTTCGTCCACGGAGGGACTCAAAAGGAACGCGACTGAAACTGTAGTCACTTAGCCCCTTCGTCCATGACGCTACGCAAAAGTGACGGAACTCATTAGAAACTAGAGTTGCGGACTGATTGGAAACTCTGACTCGTCCACGACGCTACTGGAATTTCCTGAAACTTAGTCACTCAGTACACGACTTTATGTAAACAAAGTTTTGAAAACGAAAATAATTAACATGACTAGTGATAATTCGAACGATGACATGGAATTATTACTTCTCCAGTCACATAGACGTCAGAATCACTTATAATTACTGTTTATTCGTTCATTTTTCACACAGTTTCTCGAAACCAGTCGCCTGGCGACCAGCATGTCGAGTCGCCAGGAGACTAGTTACAAACGCGTTGCTTTTGAGTAGCGTCGTGGACGGACGCGCATTGAAATACTAGTGCTATCGCAGTCAGGCTACTCATAAGTGACTACAGTTTCAGTCGCGTTCCTTTTGAGTCCCTCCTTGGACGAAGGGGCTTATGAGTAGCCTGACTGCGATAGCACTAGTATTTCAATGCGCGTCGTCCACGGCGCTACTCAAAAGGAACGCGTTTGTCACCTAAACTAGTCACCTGGCGACTCGACATGCTGGTCGCCAGGCGACTGGTTTCGAGAAGCTGTGTGAAAAATGAACGACTAAACGGTAATTTTAAGTGATCCTGACGTCTATGTGACTGGATAAGTAATAATTCCATGTCATCACTCGAATTATCACTATCATGTTAATTATTTTCGTTTTCAAAACTTTGTTTACATAAAATCGTGTACTGAGTGACTGAGTTTCAGAAAATTCCAGTAGCGTCGTGGACGAGTCAGAGTTTACAATCAGTCCGCAACTCTAGTTTCTAATGAGTTCCGTTACTTTTGCGTAGCGTCATGGACAAGGGGCTAGGAGTTATGATGATGAATGGATGTCATACTTACTTTTGTTTTTTATTCGAAAGTATAGGTGGCCAGTGTCATCCTCAGTAGGTAATCAAAACGCAAAGAGGTAGATAACAAAAATAAAGGTTGATTTTAATCTTGTAAATAATCAGAAATTTGAAGTCGGTTTAAAGTGTTTGTAAAAAATATCTTATTACTAAATTCACACTGGCATTAGATGAATTGCTGTCAAATTTGGTTCGTCTTATGAAATTTCCTATTCACAGTATTTAAAGATACAGCCTTACTCTCTAGGCAACAGCTGAATGCCGCAAGGCCGGAACCATCTGGACCTGATGCCGGCAGCTTTGAACTGGAAACGGACTATATTTACCGTAAACAACTCAATATTCGACTTGAAATTAATTCTGTCTGTAATTTTCTTTTGAAAATTGAAATTTTAAATGAACCTATTCATCATCATCATTTCAGCCACAGTATGTCTACTGAATATAGACCCATATATTACCAGAACGACCGATCTTGTGCAGCCTATACCCAATGGTTTCCAGCAACCTTTATTGATGGGGGGGGGGCTCACCGTCTCAACTCTTAGGACCTTTCTGTCTCAACGGCCGTCGGTTTTTTGATACCCCGCCCACTGCCTCTTCAACTTGCTAATCCCCGGGGCAATATCGGTGACTTAAAACTACGGATCTCTTTATTTCGATTCGAATTGTAGAGAAATACCAAGCACAGCCCTCTCCATAGCTCGCTGATCGACCTTGAGTTTTCTTATAAGGCCCACAGTGAGAGACGTCTCCGTGGCGTATGTCATCACTGGTATTGGTTTGAACCTATTGTCACTGTGAAACTATTTATAGGATATTCCATGTAAAGACCTATTCAGACGTAAAGGTACGCGAAAAAAATGATACTGCCTACCCAGGCAATATTAGCAGCCCTTAGCCAAAACGTCACAAATTGCGTGATGTGGTTGTGACGTAATTCAACACACGTACCCGTGTAGGATACAGACCATGCCTCACTAAGGTAGGTAGGAACGTACTGTTCAGCCCGCAGTGTACTACCATACTCGTACCACATGCACTATGCACGATTGTATTTAAGAATACTGAAATGGCCAATATCGGCGAGAAAAACATTATGAGACCAAAAGAGAAACCTTCAACCTATATGAAGAAAAAAAAGCTATATTTAAATAATTCCAGGAGCTCCTGTTCGATGCTTTATCTAGGAGGCTGGTGGATGAGACCAATGACCGAAGGGCTGGTGCTTACCTCAGACAAAAGATCAGTATAGCGATCCAACGAGGTAACGTCGCCAGCCTTTTGGGCACGCTGCCTGTGGTTGGTGATCTGAACTCTGTTTTCTACTTGTAGTCGTAGTCGTAGAAAACAGAGTTAATTTCTAGTATAATAGTATTTTAGTTTAATTTACAACTGTTATTATAATTATTTTTCTGTTACCAAATAAATACATCTAATTTAAAAAAAAACACATTTCAAAAATAAACGTGTGAACCAAGTATTTCCCGTCTTTCGATCGTAAATTTAACGTTTATCTTTTGACAAACTATACATGGTGATGCGATCAAGAATATGGTTTAATTACCAACACGAAACTTCAAGGCAAATTGAACGAGTTACGAACGGAGTATGGTGAAGTCATTATTTTTTGTAGGGGTGTAGAATTTAATGGGGCGCCGACATGTGGCCGCGAGCCGCTGGGCTTCACCCACTGTAGAGCTGAATGAAACCAAGTAACGCAACTCAATAAGTTTCATTCATTCGAACTTGTATTGTGAACCGAATGGATGAATTTTATAATAGACCGGTCATCATCATCATCATCCACAGCCTGACTTCACCCACTGCAGGGTATAGGCCTCCTTTTGTATGTGCCATTCTCCTCTATCCTGTGCAAGCCTCACCCAGTTGCGGCCCGCGATGCTTGCGATATCGTCTGCCCATCTCGCTGCTGGACGACCAACGTTCCGATATCCAGTTCTTGGACGCCATTCAGTTAACGCCTTACTCCACCTGTCATCACCACGCCTTGCCAGGTGTCCTGCCCAACTCCATTTGAGTTCCGCTATGCGGTTGCCAACGTCTTTGACATTCGTACGACTTCGGATCTCGACGTTGGCAACACGTCAAATAGACAAATAGACCGGTATCCAGAACTTATTAAGAAAAACTTATTCTAGTTCCACTGACAATCATTGACGATAGGTATGCGTGTTTTGCAGGACTCTCTAGAATCGACGGGTGTAGTTTATACCGTACTACCGTACACCGGAACTAGAATACGTTTTTCTTAATAAGTTCTGGAAGCATGTCTATTACTGTTGAACAGTATTTCATCTACGGTGTAGATGAAATACTGTTCAACATTCTGGTACTGTGCCACGGGTGGCCGACGTTGGGGCCGAAGGATTAACTGCTACAACACCGCTCGAACATATGGAAACTTGACCACGTGACCTTTGTTTCGACGCTGTAGGCTGTAGTCGAACAACCAGCTCTATTTAACAAGAAGAACTAGTACCTATGTCTATACAATTGTTTCGATATATTTCAATTTTGTATAGTTTGTATGAAATATACATATAAATATACATATAATGAAACCATAGGTTCGCCGTTTGCTATAATCGAATGTTATACCAAAGCCTATAATTTGAATGCCTGCCATTAGCATAACAAATCTAGACTATTTCAATCATTGCTATCTTGAGCCCGCGGTTTCGCTCGCGTGGGACATAGATAAAAAGTAGCATATATGGTATTCTAGGTAAAGAACTCTATCTATTCTAAGATTCATCGAGATCGGTTGAGTGTTTGAGACAGACATCTTAACATACAAACATCCTTACTAACTTTTGCATTTATAATATTACTAAGCTAAGTATGCATACACTTCGATTATTCATATATTATGATGTTTACAAACCAAACAAACCAGCTCGTAAGCGCTTTTACTAAGCTCCTTGAAAGCACAATTTCTATATCTTAAGGCTTACCTAATACCACAACGTGTTCCGTAACTAGTATACTATCCGGAAAGGGACTTATTCTAATAACAACAAAAAAACATATCCATTAGTGCAAAAATAATTGAATATTTATTTTTCTAAGACCTTTTTAAATCAGCTGATTTTTGCATTTCACTATCTTTATATCTAGTTATTAAAAGTACCTACGAGAAGCTCGACATCAAGATTAAATAATTAAGTTTTAATTGACCGAAACAAGCCGATTTTTCATTGCGTTTTATCAAACTATTCCTGAAAAAGGCTTATTCTTTATCTATTTGGAAGTAACTTTTTTTGTAATTTTTATTGATAAAACGCTATGAAAAATTGGCTTGTTTTGGTCAATTTAAACTTTACGTGTTATGAAGGTGATTACCTTGTAGTTAAATACAGTTGTAACAAGCGTAGCATTTGCAGCGAACCGCAAAGCTTAGATCTATAGCCAAACTGTGTTGACTGAAACAAGCCGTGTACTACGAATGCACTCGCCGACGCATTTAGCTGCTCTCTTATCGATGCCGGATCAATCTCAATTATACAATATGGCGAGCTCGTTCTAAGCTAACAGGGATGTCCCAGTCGGTTTGCGATTTGCTAACAATTAAGGTTGCACCATTTAAGCAGTAGTGAATACGTTGCTTCCAAATATTAGTTTTCAAGCCACTCTTTACTTTATCTTGATATATATTATTATTAGAAATGCGAAAGTTTATAAAAACGTGAGGACGTGAAGATATTTGTTACTCTTTCAAGCCGCTACCAGTGAAAGGTTTGGAATACAATTTGGCATGTAAATAGCTTGGAATAACATATAAGCTAGGTACTCTTTATTCCGGTACTACGTAAGCGAAGCCACGGATGGAAGCTATTTTGACTTATAATTGCAATAGATTCGCTCGAAGCGAAGAATTTCAACTAAAAAAACAAATTCGATTACTGTAGGTACCAACCTATTCTATGGTTCATCATTTCAGCCATAGGATGTGCATCCACTACTGAACATATAAAATCTATCTCTAGTTTGACCGATCTTGTGGAGACCTATATTAGGTCATCTTTCCATGTAGTGCCGTCCTACGCTATTTCATTTTATTCAAAGTAATCCTACGAGATATGTGCACGGAAGAGCCTTTAGAGGCGCACTTTAATCCTTTCACCACACTGAATCTTTTACCAACGATCATCGGCCTTTTTCAGGGCTACCGTACTCAACCTGCTCACTGATCTCAATAAAGGATGATCATGACAGAACCAGTGACATGACAAGATAGCAACCGGGTATTGTATAATGCACATAGTAAATATCGCTTGCATTGTCATTCATTTAAGTCACGCAACTAACTCAATATAATTCCACGTAGGTGGCATGGCAATGTGTTCGTGGATTTACATTTTAAACGCTAATCAAGCGGTTTGCCATCTGTCGGTTCCGAAAAAGTCATATGGTCAGACCTCCGTTTGTTAGCTTTTGACGGAACCCCGCTGCGAAGGCAAAGCTATTAAAGTTTTGATTATGTGTCACTATGTGAGGAACTCGTCAAATTGTGGGTAAATTGTCGTCTATTGGGCTCTACAATTTAGAACAAACAGCACTGGTATCTACATAATAGCAACTAATGATTGCCAAGGACCATGGGCGCCGGGAGGGGGGTACAAGGTGGGTGCAGTTTCACCTATTGGTTTAAAAAAAACAAAGAAAATATTGATTTAATATATTTTTTATTATCACTGCTGAATAAAGCTAGATGCAGAATGCACCCCCTTTCCCTTCCGGCGCCCATGCCGAGGACTTCAGCAGACTCTATCAACTGAAAAAGAAGTTAAAGCATTTGCAAAGTATTCGCTAGCCATTCCTAAGCATTAAAAACATTATTTTTTTATTGGATAATTTCGCAAAAAAACATAGTTCAGGAGGAATTAATGCTAAAGCATTAACTACGAATCATCCTGGGCATGCAAAAAGTATCCTCAGATATAACTAAAACTTATTTGTTTCAAATAGATAGACTCATTGTACGAGTACATACTTACTTAGTGTCTTATCCATATAATTATCAGTCACAAACTATATCGACTCATAACGCTCGCCATGTCTTTTTCTAAAAGTACCTAAACAAAAGAAAAAGCCTGACATAGGGACATTATCGAGCCCATAAAGTAAGTGATTTTGAATAAGGAAGGAGTTAGTGTCTTTTCATCATTTGTGACTGAAAATGTTTCAAAATATTTGCGAACCTGCTATCTTAAAAAACACACAGATCAAACACCGTTTTTTAACAACAGATTTTATTTTACGAAATTCCTCATTGAATTGGCAACCCTAATAAAGGGCATAAAGCGACGGCTGGACTCGTCAACGATCGTTCTCGATCACTTTGATCGGCCCGGATGTCGCAGTCGTTTGGAAGCTTCACCAGTGTTGCCACCAATAAAATATAGTTTAATTTTAGAATAATTCGCAACAGATATGCCAGCAGGGACCTCGATTCATGGCTCAATAAAGTTATCCAGTGGCTTGTTTATTGCATCCACAATGTAATGTGAACGCTATAAGCCATAAAGGGATGTTTTCGACTAAAATAAAACATTATTAGATCGAAATTGCGTTCGGCGTCACGGGTATCGTAACTTTGTTCACTGTCGATTATTATCAAGTGGAATGTAAATTAAAAGTTACTAAAATGTCAAACCGAATTCATATTAATCACGAACACGTTATTTTGCTGACTCAGGATAAACTAGCCAACCGAACTTCAAGAAAAAAAAACAAAGTATAATCAAATCGTGCACAGAAAATACATAGGTACAAAAAACACTAAATAATTTTTGAAGTCGGTAAAATTACCGCCTTTTGATTAGAAAAGATAATTGCTGAATATAATTTTAACAAATATCATACATGGCGAATTGCCGTCGGCATTTCAGGAATGAAACGGAGCACCGGTCAAATCGGTCATGTGGGATGAGAGAGCATTCTGCCAACTCGTCAACTCAACAGTAAAAACAAATTGTTTATCTGCTAAACGCCGCGGGCACAGGGGCTTACGCTAACGACTTACATCTAGAGCTGGTAAAGAGGCCGGAGTATCTATAAGAAATCGGAAAAATCCGACAAAAGTGAAGTTTAGATGTGGCTCTGTTTATTTTTAATCTGAGTCAGAGTTCGTGTTTCCAAGTCCACAAGTCCCAAGTCTCCAATCTTACTACTATTATAAATATGAAAGTAATAATGGATGGAAGTTTGTTAGCCAATCACACCAGAACAACGTCTTAATGGGCACATAGATAGACTGTAGTCTGGAAAAGCACATAGGCTACTTTTTATCAGCGTAGGTAACACGCGAGCGAAGCTGCGGGCGGAAGCTAGTAAAATTTTATAAAAAAATATTTTTTTTAAATTTTTGAAACCGGTTTTTTTACTTTTAAATTTGCACCCGCCAGGAAAGCGACCCTCTCTAAAGTCTGTTTTCCTTATGAAGTAGCGTGTTGGCCGGACAGAGCTCCAATAAGCCGGATTACTTGTTCAGCTAAGCCCTACTAGCAGATGTCGAACCCGCACTCATTTGCGACAATGCCCGCCGCCATTGAGGACTGATTGCTTAATTGCTTCGTTTAATCAATTGACCGCTTGAGAAACGTGCGCCCCACTGACGCAACTGAGTTATTGGTAAACTAGACGATAAATCCTCCGCTTAGAGGACAATTCCATTAAACAATCTTTTGGGAGTGAACAAGCGGAGTACCTACCCTATAATTTATGAGAACTACACCCGAACTATTCTTAGCTGACAATCAAGCAATTTTGAGGATCACTCGACTTAAGATAGCGTGCGGTTATGATGAAAATTTGATTAGATGATGATTTCAGTGTGATTTGAGGAATAAAGTATTAACAACTACAATACCAGGATTAAATGCAATGTAATCAAGGTTGATGGGTATGGCCGCCAAAAATTGTACTATAACAATCGTGAATTGGTAACACACGGTAACATTCGTGAATAAATGTAACGCACGTGATTTTTGTAAGCCGTACATGTGAGAGAAATTCAATTGTATATTTTACCTTTATCTATCTTATGTTTGATTTTGACCATTTAGATACCTATTAATTGACACAATAAAACGAAAGATAAATAAAAAAAGTGTTTTTTATTTATCTATTTTTTTTATTTTTTGTTTATGCATTCATGATTATTTTTCCTTTGTTTTAATTCCGCTTTTATGGCTTCCGTGTACTCAGCATAACAACAGATCATGAATATTACGTAACACACTAGTAACACACGGTATCATTCGTGAATTAAAATCTCTGTGGACATAACTTCTAACATTTGTATCTATGTCAGTTTTGAAGTCAGAAGGCGCTACATAGGTTTATTTGACAAAACAATAGTCAATCTACAAGTACAATATAAACCAATACAACAATTTGAGTTCTTACCTACCATACTCACTCACAAAAAATTTATTAAAACTCCGTGACAAAAACGGAGACCAACTTTATTTTCACTTATTTTAGAAACCAAGACGAGGATTTTTTCTATAGGTTGACCAACGTGTAGAGTGGGTATTGCCGTACTCAATTTTACAAAAATTTTACAGGGCGGTATACTTATTAGTTCCCTCGTTCTAAGGTAACATACGTGAGGTAAAAGGGGACACACGGGAACGAAAAGCGAGACACATTTTTGAAATTAGTTTTCGTTTACTTTTATTGCTTACTTTAAATAACAGAAATCACTAGAGCAAAAGCAAAAAAATACAAAAGCTTAGAAATACCAAAATTTAAGAGGTATTTAACCTATTGTGTATGATTTTCGGGCTCCAAAGTGCGCTAGGTCGTAGAGGGACACACGGTTTTTGTACTGGACACGAAAGTTAACTTTATCATAAAATAAATTTTACGCTCTGAAAATGAAATAAAATAAAATTTAAATCATACAAATGAATGAACAAAAACCAGCGCATCAGGAATATGCTTATAACTTATCATAAAATGAAATGGAACTTGAAAATTTCATCAATTGAAGTTGAGGGACACCGAATTTTTTCCAAAAGTAAAATTTTTGGCGGTCTTATACCCTGATATAAAAATATGGCAGTTTCATCTTAATGACATACTATAATGCTTAGATCAACCTCTGACCTGCCCCTTTTATTCTCCTAAACATGGGGGAGGTGTGCAATCTTCCCTGAAATCCTGCCTAATTGGCTATTTACCACTTTGTCCCTTTTTAGGGCCAGTTAACAAAAATATTTTACATGAAACTCTAACATTTTGGTTGGGTTACAGCGACTGATTAAATTTAGAAGGGTACCTACTCCCGTGAACCCAGAGCCGTTTAAATCAAATAAACCGCATTTACAGTATGAAAACTTTATTCCCTCCTAGCCACGTAAAATAATACCACAAAACTCGGAAAAGTCTACATAACTTGCCTACGGGCTTAGAATTCAAATTTGGATAGCATTATATTAAAAGCAGCTTAGCTTCATCATATTAAGTACGGCTAATATTAAACTACGTAAGTTTAAAACAACCTGGGACTTATTTCGTTTCATAAAATTAGTAAAAATCGGATAGTTAAAGTATTCATAGTCAAATTTCAGATTGAATGTCGAGTAACTTCCCACCCAATAGGCCAGCACGGGCACGTGAGAGCACTGGTGTAGGAGTGGTAGTGACCCCGCCTTCCGATCCACAGGTCGTGAGTTCGATACCTGTCGTGCACCATTGGATTTTCCATTCGGAAAATTTATGTATGCTAGTGATCTCAAACGATGAAGGAAAACATCTTGAGGAAACCGGCATGTCCTAGAACCAAAAAATTAAAAGACGTGACATGTGCACGAAAGGAGCCTCTAAGAGGCGCACTTTAATCCTTTCACTACACTGATTCTTTCATCAACGGTCATAGGTCCTTTTCAGGGCCGCCCTACCTCAACTTGCTCAGACAGTACAGGATGACCAAGAAGGAATCAGTGACACGACAAGAAGAAGAAGGGGTAGGTAAACCTTAATAAATGTTATTATGAACAGAAAGTAGATCTCACGTCAAGGCGGATAAGATCCCTTGTAATACAAGGATTCCTAGAGAGGTATCTAATATAATAAAATAAATAAGATCACGACTGTATTCCTAAGCACGGTAGACGTCCTTTCAGATCTCCATGCAGGCGCTCATCTCAAAGAGTGCTACGATGAACAGTCTTGAGCTTTCTTCACGCACCGACTTCCCGCAACCTCTATAATGTCGTCGGTTCATTGATCAGCCAGGCTATTGTGTAAGCAAAATGGTAATGAAGGTCGCAATTTTAAGGATGATTTTATCAACTTTAGCGACATCTGAAGTTTGTCAAGCTAAGATCTTGATGTTTTCGCTTGTCAAGTTTGGAACGTTTTGAATGTTGCTAAGATTGTTAAAATTACCCGTTAATCAAAGTTGCGATTTCCATTCCCATTTCGCTTACGCAATAGCACCCCAGGTGGGAAGCCTTCCTACACTGCGTCGTCCGGTTCGCGATCGCTATTCGAGAACCTTTACTCCCCAAAGGTTTTCAGTTGTGCGTCCTTGCCCACTGCAACTTCAACTTGCTCATTCTGAGGGCTATGTCTATGACCTTGGTTCTTCTACGGATTTTCTTTTCCGAAAAACTCCAACCATAGCTCTCTCCTTAGCCGTCGGTTGACTTTGGGCGCTCTGAGAGGCACTCAGATGGTTGAAGATAGGGAAGAGGCAAGTCCAAACATTATTTTATATGGCACATGCCCATATTTTGTAGTAGTACTTAATACTATTAGGCATTCCATACGTGATAGGTTGCAAGCGCATCGCTGCTTATAAAAATACTTGTCTCATGTTAGGTATATAATTGAGTTTAGCGTAATTTTACCAAAACAGCAGATTTTTGCATAGTGTTGTTTATTCATGGAAATAAGCCCAACTTCCAAAAGTCGTTCAAAATGTTTGCCAATTGTTTGTAGAATTCATCATTCATTCCATTTCGGCTTACTATACATATTCCGAAACACAGTAAGTAGGTATAATAAAGTCCTAATACAAGAAACAAAAGCGGTGGACCAGATGTTGAGGCATCAACGACTCTCTCCGGTTATTGCACAGGTGTCTATCCGGGTGCTGGATAAACATAATAAACATAGGCCCGGGTTTATTGTGATCTTGAACGAAATCTAGATTAGCAGAGAGGAGAATTCGATTTCGTGGTTCTGGTATTCAGTGGTTCATTTTCTTCCTAGCTCCACACTGACTTATAATTACAGTTTATTGTCAAATTTTCAACAAAATTAAGCCTGGTATTATTAATCGTAATTTTTTTCACCCTACTTACACTGACATGAGACATATTTGCATATAAATATATAAAAATCAATTGCTGTTCGTTTGTCTAGCTAAAACTCGAGAACGGCTGGGCCGATTCAGCTGAGTTTGGTTTTGTAATGTTTGTCGTAGTCCAGGGAAGGTTTAAGCGGTCAGAAAATAATTATGGAATGCTGATACGAAGTACACCGGTTCATCTAGTTTGCATAAACATTGCTGTCAAATTCGTTTTTTTTAAATTATCCTCAAAATTCCATTCAGTATGACTATGAACACGAGGCTTTACAATAGTCTGCGGGGGGCCCGTATCCATAAAATGTGATCAAGCGTTTTTTGACAACTTTCCAATGAAAGTGAAAAAATACAACTGCGAACGCCGAGGTAAGAATCCGAGCTAGGTCTATTGCAAAAACTATAAACCTTAGCTAGACTGGATCCATAAAACCCGTCATAAATCATCTTTCGGGTTGAGGCTGTTTTGCTTTGACCTTAGGCCCTCAAAAGGGCAGGTTGAAGTAAGTACCTGTGTTTTTCCTTTCGATTGTAATTTCTACACCAAAATTGTGCTACCTGAAGTTATATGTAACTACTAGGGTAACTATATCTGAAACAACTACTAGTACAACGTTAGTCCCACGAGCGAGAGGTAGGGCACAGCGAGATTTTCTCGCTCTAAATTGGAGCAGCCCGCCTGGGAGGTACCTCCGCCTTACAGAAGATCGCAGCCAAAGGACATTATTTGTTTCAAATAGTGTTGTGTTCCTGCCGTGAGTAAGGTTGCCAGAGCTCTTTAGGGGAGGAGGCGTTCGGCAGGCAACGCATTAGCAATGCTCCACGTGTTGCCGATGTCAATAGGCACGGTAACCACTTACCATCATCAGTTTGCCTCCGTATAACATAAAAAAGAGCTTTAGTGGCATCACATAAGTATTAAGTGATGTTTGCATCGAATAAAGTTCCTACATAGACTACACACGAGGATTTCATGTTACGTGATTATCAAAAACTTCATAGATAGATAGATAGATAGATAAATTGTTTATTTGACACACACACAAATACAGCACAGACAGAGATAATAGCAAACAGAAGAAACAACAGCAGATAACAATCACAGGTAGGTAGGTTAACAGTAAAAAAAAGACGAATACAAGTAGCAATACAACATACACAAGAGAGACAGCTGAGCCATCTAAATACCGTTTCAAGCGATCTATAGATAGCTCAACTGGTCCAGATCACTAACAGTAGACAAGAGAGAAAAGCAGGCGCCTACCTCACCCATCAAGTGGGTGCCAACTGGTGGGTGATATGTACATGTTCATGTTCATATGTACCTACATGAACCATGGTAGGTATCCCAAACGACAAATTCTGCAGGTTAAACATAACATTTTATTAAAATTTAACGTAAATACCAACTGTAGGGCGAGCCATCGTAACTTTCCTAACAAAACTTATAACTTTATCGTTTTAACAAACAGTTAATTAAACTGGGTGTAAGCACAAGTTTTTGAATAGCTAGCGGGCCGAACGCCCTGTCGAATGACCAATAACTTCGAGACCTAATGGTGTAGGGCGTAGCTTGAAATCTTTACTAATTTTATGCTATGGTAGAATGGCATGAAATAAACTGCTAGTGAGGTAGGTTAGCAACAAAGCCTATAACACCATCCATAACGAGGAAGCTTAGTTTTACTATCAAACAGTTAATTAGTTTGTTAATTTGCACACCAATGCAATGGCCTAAATAATTCGTGTATCTAAGGTGCGAATCTAATTCTGGATCCTTCTGTTAGTTACTTTTGCATTATTATTTGACTTTGCACGCAAGAGCAACGACGCCCTGCCGTCATACAGTGAAAACTAGTACGGAGGGCAGTCACTTGAATGCAGCTTTATCATAGTTTGCAAATTTGCCTCGCGATAGGAGACTTGTTTGAATTATATAGAAAAGGCGTACGGCGACGGTAAGGCGAAGGCGCGGCGCAGGCGTGGGAAAGGTAAGGCACGGATGCGATTTGAATTATATCAAAGAGGCGAAGAAACGGAAAAACTCTGCATTAAATTCACAATCGTCGAGCTTTTTTCTAGTCGTCGTATAAGAAAAAAACGTGCCGCTTGCGCGCCGCTCCAGTCGCGCCTGCTTGCGGCGAGGAACAGGTGACGAAACGGCATGCCTTCTCCACGCCGTTTGTGTATAATTCACAACGTGTCGCCTACATACATTTTGCATGGAAACGTTTTGAAGCGGCACGATGTCTGCGCCGCGCCGTCACCTTACCTTCGCCGTACGCCGTTTCTGTATAATTCGCCCCTTACTGTCAATTGATAATATCAATAACTAATATTAGGTATCTTCTTGGAGTTATATATTTCAGTAACCACTCTATCTTTCCGTAACCACTTTCTAGTTTTAAGTAAAATAATACGAAAATTGATGTAAGTTTGTATAAAGACCTATTCTCGTGCTTGCCCACGTTAAATAGTTAGCATGAATTATACATATAACATCATACAGATTTTAAGTTTAATAATTTTAAGTTTATTAATTTGAATATTTATAAGTACCTACTAATAAACTGGGAGTAAGCACAAGTTTTGGATAGCAAGCGGGTCGAACGCCTTGCCGAATGATCAATAACTTCGGGAACTAATGGTGAAAGGCGTAGTTGAAATCTTTCCTAATTTTATGCAATGGCCAGAGCTTCAACGATTCCGACAATTGAAATTAAAAAAAAACTCCTATTGAGTTATGTTAGTAAGGAAGCTTATATGGGGGGTGGTAAGGAAGCTTAGTACATAAATATCAGTTGCAAACTACAGCAAACAGGAAAACGTTCCTATGACGTCTATCTTTTGCATTTAATTCAATTTGAATCACAGATAAAACAAATATATAGAGCATGTAATAAAAACCTAGCATTATAAAGCGAAGACCTCGTTAGCGTGGTGGGCGAGGTACCCATCTGAAGCGCAAGAGTTATGGGTTCGCGGCAGGACAAAATGTTTACAATGACCTGCAATTAGTGTTGTGTTAAGTTGATCTTCGTACTTGTAGTAGTTTCTGAAACGACACAAGCAATCTTTACGTGATCAGGAGTAGTTAGGTATGTGATAATTTGGTATTTATTATACAGAGAGTTCGGTAGGTATTTATTATACCCATCCATGAGATAGGGGAATTTATTCGAAAGAACCGAGATCTAAAAATATTAATTTTACAGCATTATAAATCAAATGAAGACAGAGTTCCAAAGCAACATTTACTTCTAAAAAAATCACGAATTATTTTCATAATAAAATAACGTTTTTTATTCGTAAACTTAACTGGTTTTGTTTCCTAGGTAAGCCGTAATTTATTTATTTTGTGAGTCTGTGAACACAGTTTTTTTTAATAAAAGGTGATCGTTGACTGAATATTATTTCTCCCTTTCTTTTAAACCATTATTAGAACGGTAATATATACTTGAAAATCAAAAAACGAAAGCATTTTGTAATGCGTGAGTAAGTTCCTACTCACGCATTAATAAAGTACTTAAGGAGTAACAATTATAATCATTTAATTTAATGGACCCACTTCTTCATTGTACGAACTTTGAAAGAGTAAGTTATCTGATCGCAAATCATGATACGGGTATTTAACGATACGCCATACTCGTACGTCGATACGCGTCATAAAGTTGCATAAGGCATGAACTGTTACTGAACTTTTTGTATCTACTTACAAGGGCCGACCCAGAATCGACACGGATTTTGAAGTTTAAGGTTTGTACACAGAGATTTTGTTTGTAACAGAACATCGTTTGACGGATCGGACATATAAATCCCGGCCGAGATTTAGCTTATACAGTGTCTCTCACGGCCACATGGATAAGCAACACAGCAATTATAAGATTAGCGCATAAAAATTAATTGATGCACGACCGTGTTCGAACCCACGACAATGACGCGACGAGACGAAAGTCCGGGTACCTACCACTAGTCCAACGCGGCTTATCAATTCAATAATTAATGCCCATTATCGATGTTTGCTTCAATAAGTGTAGTACAGTGCCTTTGAAGAGAGCTTTCTCGAGACCCCTAGAGGCTTCCTTGAGGCGTCCTTAGTTCATTACCTACAACTCTGGCTTCTACCACCGAACTTCACGTCTGCTTGAGTAGGTAGGTACAATTTTTTTGCATACAATAATTTGGTTTCTCTTACATTTAGGAAATAAAATGAGTTGTAAGCCTCATTTTATTTCCTAAATGTAGGAGAATTGAAATGTTTGTTTTTTTTGTAATTTGACCCTTTCAATTGAGTTATTTTTTCATCTTTGGCCATGCGTTTAGCGACGATTAAATATAAACGCGTAAATATACAAGCGTAAGAGCATGGCTAAGTGAGCCACTACGAGCTACGGTGGGAGGCATTTTGAGGGAAAATTTCATATCAATCCTATTAATGTCAGTCTGATGTTATTGTGGGTAGAGTCAATTAATAAATACTAAGAATATGTAACAGGGAATACCCTAACAAACCAATATCCCACCATACATTACGTCGAGCCAAGAGGCTGCTGTAAAAATATATTCCATTCAAAAGTACCTACCTAAGTACCTTTTACAGTTTTTTTGTCATGGCTACATGAATTAACCATCGCAACGCGTTACTAATCAATCTACACCCTTAGTAGTTTAAAAAAGGCTATGTCCCATTTCAAATAGCGTATGGGTGATATTATCAGTCTCTTCATATCCAATCATTGGTCTACACAAGGTTCAAATAATAAAAAATACACAGTAATATGCAGCATCAGCATGCACACAAAAATAATACCAACCAACTTATTCAGGGCATTTTCCGTCAATCCAACGTAAAGTTCCGGTGCAAGTAGCGCACAATTTACTACACAGCACTGCACAATTGCAAGTTCCGACTTCCGAACTACACAACACAAGTTAAGTCACTCGGTTCGCGACTACGGGAAAGTTAGTAAGTAAAGAGGAGCGCACGGCACACGTGCACACTCCTCGAACGACTGGCCGGTAATGGGAGGAACGCAGTCGATTGGACGAAGGAAGAAGCGATCCGCCCTCTTTGAAATACAGCATAACATACATTTTTGTCTTATTTTTACTGCTAATTTTACCTAAAATAATTTGGAATAAAAAGCTCATAAAGCTGTGAATCTTTGTGTTAAATGAGCACTGGCAAATTTTATAGCGTTATTTTGAATAGAAAGCTCTCTAAAAAGCTTTCATGGTCCAACTTTTAACGCTTTCATAACAGAAGATCTTGCGAAGTTTTATGAGTAGGGAACCCCAAATTAATATCTTGAACGGAATAATAACTTACGGAAACCCAGTAATTATACAAGGCTATTATTAAAAAACCTCAGAAACCACAAACAACAAATTGCAATAAAAAATAGTTAATATAAATGTGGAAGATGTAGGAAGTAGAGTGTCAATTCCAGCCGAAAATAAGGTAAAAACGCTTATTTTCTGCAAACCTACGATGCAATCACAGTTGTTACAACATTTTAAGATGGAGACATTTTTAAACAAAAGAAGGAACTTGCAAAAGAGTTATGTTAAGTTCCTTGATTTTTTTATTGTTTGCTTATTGTTTATAAAAACAACTTTAGGTTTTGACAAACTGTTTTCAGGGTTTGCGTATTTTACAAATAGCTTCCAACCGCGGCTTTGCTCGCGTGGTACCTAAATAAAAAGTAGCCTGTATGCTATTCTAGGTAAATATATTATATACCTACTCCAAGTTTCAACGAAATCATTGAAAATCTGATGAACACGTTGGTCTTTGTTTAGTAGGAAAAACTCCAATTCCTGATACTGGAAAAACTCCGATATAAAATACTAGTTCATTTTGACACAGCCTTACAATCAGGTAGGTATTCAAAAAATATTATTTAATACATCAGGATAGGTTCGTTACGCAACTTCATTCAACAAGATAAACAATTTCAATTTATGCATGTTTCGCTGCACCGTGCTGAGTTCACTAAACATTTTTAGGAAACTGTTTCGTTATTTTCGTCCGAAAATCAAATATAATCTATCCAGAGATATAGATTGTAGATGATTTGTGCATCTTTCTTGACTCATACAAAATGTTTTCGATGAAAGGAAATCTACACTTGCAAAATAATTTTGCAAATTGTTGTAGGTATTTCGTAATAAAAATATTTTACCCACCCGACGAGTGGGCGATAGCTTTTAGTATTGCTTGAGTAGGTACCTTTTGAGAACATAAAATGATTTGATTACTTATTATTCCGAAGGAAACGAAGCACTCAAGCAGACCGAATGCGTGTAGACAAATTACCATTATGGCGAACTTTGAAATAAGTAAAAGTAGGATAAGCAGGTTGAAATGGCAGTGGTTGGGGCGCATAGCTCGAAGAACCGAAGACGGCCACTGTGGCAGAAAGCTTCTTGACTGGATAAAGAGTGGAGGCCACGCAGCGAAAAGCGTAGCGAAGTAGGTACGGCGCCGCATTACATGGAGACACGACTTAATAGAATTAGAATTATTTTGCTTACTATCCTGAAAGGGGCTTTATACACCTAATTGGGAATAATGTTTGTTTTACGACGTTTGGAAATTCAAAATTTTTCATTGAAAAATATTTATGCAATTGTTTTGGGATCAAATCAGTTCAGACTCAGTTATTACCTGTTTTAGGTAGTAATCTTGATGTTGAACTTCTCGTACGTTTAATAATTACTTATAAATATGACAAAAATGCCAAAAACAGCAAATCTGAAATAATTCGGTAAAATTCTGAAATAAATATTTTATTATTTGGATCCCCGCTAATATTCTTTGTTTTGGTTGATAGTATAAGATATTACATCATGAATCACCTTGATACCAAAAAATACCCTTTCATAGGATTCGCCCCATTCCATCTGGTTGCTTCATTTCGAAAAACAATACACCGTTGGACTCCAATTTTGATAGAATAAATCATTTATTATTACACTTACTATTCAGTTAGTTACTTAAGTTCAGTTTATGAAACACTAAAACGGAACAATGTTATGTGAACGGAACAAACATTAGATTTTTTCAACCAATAAATTATCCTTAAGCTGGGTACATGTGAAAGGACTCTCTGGAACAATCAATAATTTCTTTTAAATATTCAGAGATACCTACTTTCAACTATGTAGGTAGGTAAGTACTAATTTCGATACGTAAATTAAATACAGACTTGTCCATAGCAATTTAAAATTTATGAGAGCTTCGTTACCTACAAGAACCTACTTGTTTCACGCAGTATAAAGAAGGGTTCTTTTTATGGCCATGAAACTGTAATAAATGCAAACCGCCCATCAAAAACACTAATATTCAAAGGATGACGTTACAGATTGAATATGCGATTTAGAACATAATATACGCTTATTTAAATGATTGGACCATAGTTATTGCCAAGCGTAGAAATGACTAGAAAGACGGAAGAAGGTAACCACAGTCTGCCAATCAACATCATCATAATCATCTCATAGTTAACTAATTACACTCGCTCTGAGTGTTATATCAAACATAAATTCAGCATTATTGATTACTAGCTTGCCACTTGCGCCCACGGCTTCCTATTGACATTAGCCGAATTGTGACAATAGCAACAGTAGCCAAAAATAAGAAGTTGAAGAACTAATAATTGACATTTGTAAGAAATCACCACCGAATCAAAATTGTTTTGAACTGGTGATAGGCTCTAGCCTATTAGGTCTGCCTAAGTTTCCTGACTATGCCAAACCAACATATTGCCAATTAGTTAGTTACAATTTGTTAACCGGCCATTAGCATTCGTAAACGAAGCTTTAGTTTATTTGGGACCTCTGACAGTTCGGGCCCGAGGGACCAAAACTTTATTTTAAGCTTATTTGTATGCGAACCTGTATGTAAAAGTTCAAGTAGTGGAAATTTTTTCAATCTGGCGGCGGAAAAGGAAAATATATTGTGATACAACGCACCAGCATTGACGTTTACCGACAAGTTGATAAATTTGCCTACTCGTTGTCGTGTTGTTAGGTACCTTACATGTTGTGTCATCGATGTGAGCCTTTAAGAAAGAATGTGAATTATAATATGTTTTACTTTCAAAACTATTTTAGTTGTATTATGTATAATTATGTACTATGTACCTAGGTGCGTTAAAAAAAACGTGTTTTACTCACGGTTCCATAATGTCAGTGAAACAATGTCCATGCTCTCATCGACGATACAATTCTCACGAAAAATGTGAGTAAAACTTTTTTTTTTCAAAATCTACACTAATATTAAAATTTGGTTGTTTGTAGGTATGTAGAGTGTAATCTGTGAAAATACTGAACCGATTCTAATTATTCGTTCACTAAAAGCACTATCTCTGTGTTACATAGGCTATATTTTATGTTTATAAAATTAAATAATAAAAATATATTTTAATATTTAATTTTATCTTACTTCTCAAGAACTCCATATTTGACACTTAAATCTGGGTCAGAAAATCAAGATCTCAAGTGTACGAAGTGTCAAGAGTCAAGGTAGAAACATAAAGCCTATGTTACACAGGGATAGTAATAGCTTTCTGCTAGTGAAAGATTTTTCGAATCCGTTTAATAGTTCCAGATATTACCACCTACATACAAAGAAACAAATACCTCTTTATAATATTATTATTTAAATATAGTGTAGATGATCTTTTGTATGTAGGTATATCCGTTTTTTGTTGGTTAAATACAATGCAAAAACCCGATCATGCGTTATTTTACCGAGAACCCAAAATACGACCCCGAATTCAGTTCGAATGCGGATCAAAAAACACATTATTTATTTCCTATGAAACGGGCAATAAATCTCTCTCATTTGCCGCCAGTATTGTCATAAAATGGAATCAAACAAAATCGATTGTCGAAATAAAGTGTATGAAGTAATTTCCGAGCGCGCTCCCGTCCGGTCGGCCGGTTTTGTGATCACAAAAGTATTGCCCATCAAAATGCACGGATTGCTCGCTCCGAGCTGTGCTTTGAGGGTTAAGCCACAGCTTTCATTGAGAAAACTGGTCCAAAACATAATGAAGCGAAATATAAAAATAATTATACCTACATCGTTACAGCACGAGTAATATGTGCGATATTCAGTCAGAGAGGATTAGTTTTGTGATTATTTATTTTTTATCATTATTATTGATTTATTTAATCTTTATTACACACAAAAAACAATGTACAAAAGGTGGGCTTAATGCCAAGGCATTATCTACCAGCCAGCCTGATTGGGTAGAAACAGGAGGTTGGCGTGCGACAGATTGTTACTATTACTACTATTACTATTACTTGTTGATTGTTACTATGTTCGGGAGTGGCATAAGCTGGACAGACAGACCTGGTGTTGCCGCTCTCGGACAGTTGCACTAGAAAAGATAGTAGGTAGGTAGGTACTTACTTACTCTATGACTAATCTCCTCTACTCTATGGCTTGGTCTCGAGGAACAGGCGTAGTTTCACCTAGTTTCTAAGACGTTTCAAAGTGATCCTAGTCATTTTATTAAAATAAACGTCTTTTGACTTTGACTTTGACCTCATTGCTTGTACTTATGTATGCTGTTTTGTCTTTTTGTTTGTTATTTTTAGCATTTTTGTACTGTTGTCAAATAAACAAACTATTATTCTTATTCATATCTAAGAAGTCCCAATAGCAACTTATCAAGCTGTCCAGTAAAAACTTTGGAGAGCCAACAGGGATTATAGTAGGTACTTCCTTTTAGTACTCTTTATCAGCCATCCTTTTTGTCTATGACAATACTTAGATAAAATGATTTTCTCTAGAAACTTCCATCTTCAATTTATTCATTAATATTTTGATAAGATTACCTACCAATTCCACGACGGTACCCTCCACCTCATCATCATCTTCCTGCCCTTGTCCCAAATTATGTTAAATTATGGGTCGGCACGGCACACCAGTGTGCAGTGTGCAGTCAGTGGAGGTGCAACCTACACCAACTTTCAAAAAATGGCTAGATTCAAGGTCTTTAAATATAAATAATATTACCTATCGGAGGAACAGTAATAATGATTTGGTAGAATAAACACCTCTTTGCTCGTAGGTTATCAAATCAGAGAGGCTTTATTTACGAAATAAGGGACAGATGTTATAACCTCCAGGTGAGCTCATTGATGCTCGACCCGCTCTACCTATCTGTAGGTAGTAGGCTATAACTGAGGGTCCATTGTGTTAGGTTCCGTTGATAATTATATAAAACTATAAGCTCAAACAAGGCTTATTGAGGCATATTGAGGCCCCCACCCGGTGTGGACCGACAACATTGTGAAGGTTGCGGTATGGATAAGGCTCAAGACCGTTTATTGTAGCACTAGGGGGAGGCCTATATCTAACAGTGGCCTTCTTCAGGCTGATAGTGATGGTGATAAAAAATAACTTACAAATTCGCATGGTGATAAGACCTTATAGCCTCTTCAAATTCTTTCGACTATCAATATCAGAAACGATATCAATTATCATGTAATGTCAGACGTTACGTGTAAACACTGATAAACATATTGATTTGTATGGCTTGCGAGGGTGCCATGGAGTCGCGTGCGCACGCGCAGCCAGCCAGGTGATATGGATCGCATCTGTCGTGGCGAGCGCCAGCCGTGACCGTGGCACATTGTTGGGTTTTATTTTTATTTGGTTTCATTATCATCAGCTGGTACACTATCTCATGGCTAAAAACTAATCAAACGTCTAAAAACTAATTTATTTTTTAAAGCCTGCTTATCAGGCTGGAATTAGAAAACTTAAATGGCATCACGCCGCCAATGTTTGGCTATATAAGAAATAAAGACGGTCAAGTAGGAGAACTCACCCCCCGAGGCTTCCGTACCATTGGTCGTGGGTTTGAATCCCGGTCGTGCACCAATGGATTTACCAGTCAGAAAATTCAAAATTCTAAGTGTAAGAGTTGACAAACTTATATTTGCAGTCGCTCACGTAGTAATTGTATGACATTGACCGCAAATATAACTTTGTTTCCTAAAAAACTTCGAAATTCCTCATTTTCAGACTTTTCCCTTTAATTGTGTTACCGAAGCTCCTATTATTCCAAATTTCAGAATTGTGAGGTAACTGGAAGTACCCTAGAGGTTTTTAATTTTTGCCATTTCCATACAAAAATTATACATTAATTGCCATATCTTTTTAATGCATGCTAGAGCTTTGATTTTTATACGGCACCATAAGCCCACATACCTTAATAGGTGGTATAAATTGATACCTTTAGCCGTTTCTGAGAAAAAGGGTCTTGACAGACGGACAGACAGACAGACAGACAATTGGAAAGCTGAAAGGCTGTTGGTACTTAAGTAGTTACAATTAATTAGTTTTTTAGTTAGGGTTCCGTTTTTCCAAATGAAGTACGGAACCCTAAAAAGGAACTAGCAGCACTAAAAAACTAATTAATTGTAACTACTTAACGTAGTACCAACAGCATTTCAGCTTTCCAATTCCCCTCAGCAAAAAATAACTCTGAAAGCAAGCATGTTTTATGTAAAAGTTCCGGCGATTCAAACGACTAATAAACGCAAATAGATAGAAAGGTTGAGCGAAATTGAAATGGTAAAGTTTTTAATGTATCGCGGGCCGCTTCTATTTGTTCCTCTTTGGGGGTTACGACAAAAATTCAATTTACATCTCCTTGCTTCGCAGTTACTTAATTCTTTCTCGCAGTGAAAATAAATCTCCCGTAATTGATTCCGCTTTAGTTCAATTTGTCTTCGTTAAAACTCAATTTTCCTGGTCTATTTGTGAATAATAAATTGAGGGCTTCAACAATGTGTTGGAGTGGTTGTTTTGTATGCTCCGAAGCAACCTGGAAACAATTTCGCGAGCCTCCGAACAAGTCAATCTAAATTACGAAGGTGTCAGCGTCATGTAGAGCCTCGGTAGAGCACACTCCGCCTCGCTTTTACTTTCAGATTCTGGTACTCCAGAGGAGGTGCTAAAGTCAAACATAAATCCTTATAAATAATATTTTATTCATCATCATCATCATCAACAACCTGTAGAAGTCCACTGCTGGACATAGGCCTCCCCCAAAGAGTTCCACGACGAACGGTCTTGAGCCCTTTCCATCCACCGACTTCCCGCAACCTTTAGAATGTCATCGGTCCATCGGGTGGGGGGCCTTCCAACACTGCGTCGCCCGGTTCGTGGTCGCCATTCGAGAACCTTTACTCCCCAACGGTTATCGGTTCTGCGAGCTATATGGCCTGCCCACTGCCACTTCAACTTGCTAATTCTGAGAGCTATGTCGGTGACCTTCGTTCTTCTACGGATTTCCTCATTTCGGATCTTATCACGTAGTGAAACTCCGAGCATAGCTCTCTCCATAGCACGCTGCGCGACTTTGAGCTTGTTATATGAATATTTTATTACATAGTGATAACCCGATTTTATAATATCCCAAATTTTTGGAATAAAATTCAGTAGAAATTTTTGGGACACTATAAAATATCATAGTTTGTAAGCATGCTTAGATGTTTGTGGTTCAATCACAACGTACGTAACGACTCTACCAATTTCGATGATTGGAATAGATACAGTTATTTACCTAGAATAGCATTTGGGCTACTTTTAAAATAAGACACTATCGACACTTCCAAGTCTATTACTTTAATTTGTGTGCATTGTTTGGTTCGTTGCTTACATTCATGGCTTAAATTTTTCAATAAGTAGGTATGAAGTTAAGTAAATTTAAAAATTTCATTTCATTATTTAGTATTTTGATTTATATAGGTACTAAAGATAAATAATAAAGCAGTAACCAAATAAGTGGATAAAGATAAGGCGTGTGGCAATGGAGTCGTCAATGTAACGGCCAACATTCGGTCCCAAACGGCACGTCTCGACCCCGCGTTATCGCCGGGACATCGCAGCTCGGGGTGAACATCTAATCTGCCGCACAAACAAGCTTTCCCAATTGCCTATAAGGTTATCGAGTACCAAATTAAATTGGTTACACGTTACTGTAGCCGAAGGTCGTACCCAAAAAACTTGACCCGATACATCCCCAATCACACCTAAATTAAACTAACTTGAATTATGAGCGTGATGAATTTATTGCAAGTATGTGGCGATAGTTATTTATGAATCTTTGAAATTGCGAGTACTTACAAGCACAAACAAGATCATTTTTCAATTCAGTTTCCGACACGAACTTTATGAACGGAAACTTGGGAGAAGCGTGGTTGGGATGTAAACAATAACGTATCTTCTTACGCCACATGATCCCAGGAATATTAGATTATTTTTAATAAAAACTTTAACATAGGCTTTAATGTCCGTTAATGTTTAGCAGTATGAAAATCCTGTGAATAAAGTGGAACTCATTTCAGTGATGCAGAGCTCTCGTAAGTCCGAAGTGCGCGCACGAACGGGATCCTGAAGCACCATAGTAAAGTTTGTTACAAAACAGTACTGCGGCTCATTCGCAGTACCTTCCCGACCCACTGAAACTTCACGCAAAGTATAAATTAATGTTCACTATAGCGGATTTTAATAAGCAAACGGTTTACTTGCTGCGAATAGCAATTAGTTCCATCTTATGTCACGCGTGGACTTAACGTGTCTGCTTTGAAAAGTCAGATCGCGTCGCTGTTTTAATGAGTTTTCGTCTAATGCCTTCCTTGCCGAGAAAATTTATGTCATGAATAATAATAGACGTTAACGGAACAACGTTTAAATCCTGAGCAAACACGTCTACAAGTAATCTGACAGAGAAATAACTATACAAAATTAAATCTGGTGGTCCGACGAAACAAGTCTGCGCCGATTATGAAAAATGTAAGAGAGTTGCCAAACTTGCCAAGACATCCACTAAAGACGAGGGACGAGGTACTTAGAAACTACAGTGCTAGGTTTATTTCATTCCTAAAAATAGAAAACCCATAACATTTTGATCTGTTCAAAGTCGAATGACATACTGTACAAAGTTATTGAATTTTTATATTACGGTTTTTTTATTCCTTAGTTAATTCCCGACGAACGAAGTTGAGGGTAACAGATAGTTTGAATATTATACATTATAATTATAGGATAGCTGAGGCTTTGAATTGACGTCAGGAATTTAATAATAAAACATAATTAATGATAAAACGAACTTACCAGTATGTGAAGTTCTATCATAATTATGTGAGCTGCTCAATTTGAAGCGATTAATTTTTACATGTAGTACTGTTTCGTATTTCCCGGCCATCATCACGAATATTTTAAAGAAATCTAGACAATCTGAAAGAAAAGAAGAATAAAAAACCATTCTTTTACTAGGTACGCGGTTCTCCTGCCAGCCCCACCCCGCGCGCGCGCGCCGGTAGGCCGTCATTTAGTTCAAAGTATTTTCTGAAACACTGATATGATTAACTATGTATAGATTAGTCTACCTAATCTATGAATAGGTAGGTAGGAATTTATTGACATTATGGGCTAATACAGATTTTGACCAATACGCGGGATGGGTACTTGGGAGGGTTATTATTATTAATCGCTTCAAATTGAGCAGCTCACATAATTATGATAGAACTTCACATACTGGTAAGTTCGTTTTATCATTAATTATGTTTTCGCTGCTCAATTTTCGCGATTAATTTTTACATGTAGATGTTCAAAGTGGTGCAAAATCTGTACTTCACCCATTTGTCATCTTTTTAGAGTTTTCTGGTAATAAAACTTCTAAGTATTACATAATTGATTGTTGTATTTAGCAAATAATATATTTTAGCAAATATATTAGCAAACACGATATAAAAGATAACAAAATAGGATTCCTCAAAAATAATTATAACAAAATCGAACGGGCAAAAGAATCATCTAGGTTATGTAAAATATCCCGATTGTAAAACCTTGCAAATACGGATGAAGACGTGCTCCACCCTGCAGTTTTTCTAATTGTTTCCACATTTACGCCAACAGCTTTTGCCTTTGATGTTGATGCGTGACGCGTGCTATGCGAACTATACACACTTGTATCAATTCCGCTCTTGTGGAGCACGTCTTTTATCCAGTGACTCAAGGTTTGACTGGTCACTTTTGCATGAGGTTTCTTGTAACTGATAAACAGATGATCAGAACCTCTAAATAAATCAGTCTTATTTTTATAACACATCAAGGCCCTTGCAGGGCAAATTTGAGGTTTTTCATTATAATACGGTAACTTTAACAATGGTTGGTAAGAATTTGGTCTTGAAGTTTTAATCAATTCGGATATTTTTATTGATATACACTTAGAATCAAATAATATATTTTTCAATTTTTGATAAAGTCTGAACCCTGTGAGCTGTGACAATAGCCAATAACGCAATTAGTTTCTTTGATAATAATTCAAGGCTTAAATCTTCATTAGGGAACAAATTAGATAAGTAGTTTAATACAATATCTACATTCCAAGTAAATTCATACTTTGGTTGTGGTGGGCAGGTTCTGAAGACACCTTTCATAAACCTCGCAATTCTTTCATCGTTCATGATGGTTCGACCCAGGATGCAAGACAAAGCAGATTTACAACAATTTATACTCCCATATTTAAAGCCCGAGTTATACAGCTTAGTTAGAAAAAAAAGAATATTCGGTACCGATGCAGCTAAATAGTCAGAATTATGAATTTCACAGAAATTAAACCATTCTTTATAGTAACAATCATATTGCTTTTGAGTGTTAGGGGCTAACGAATTTATCATAATTTCTATCGAAGATGGAGGTACACTTCTTTTCAAGAGGGCTTCCCGGATAATATTGCTGCAGCCAGGGTAAGGCTTTTGTGTAGCTTGTGTTGTAACCTGGAATCACCAGAAATCAACAAATTACTACTTGGTCCAAAGTATAAAATATTAGACACTACCAATCTTTTGAACACCGGGTACCATGGTTGGGTAGGCCAATTTGGTACAACAACTATGCCTACAGCTTTGTCCGCGATTATTTTATTTAGAGTTTTAAGAATGATCGCGAAAGGAGGGAATGCATAGAAAAAATAACTAGTCCATTTCATCGTAAAAGCATCAATGCAATATGCATATGGATCCGCTTTCCATGAAACGAATTTTTCACATTTAGTGTTGGATCTGCTTGCAAACAAATCAATTTTAGGAGCTCCAAATGTCTTCGTTATCTCTAAAAAAGCATAGTCTGCTAATTCCCATTCAGTTTCGCTCTGTGATTTTCGGGACTCAAAATCTGCAATACTGTTATCACATGATTTTATATACGAAGCATAAATGAACAAATCTCTTTGTTCGCAAAATTCCCAAATGTTTCGAGTTATTTTGTTCAAATGGGGAAATTGAACACTTCCCATACGATTAATACATGATATGGCTGTTGTATTATCTACTCGAAGTAAAATTTGTGTATTACTAACATCTTTGGCAAAAATCTTTAAGGCAAATAATGCTGCTAACAGTTCTAATATATTTATATGATAATCCTTTTCTTCGTCTGTCCAAAACCCGTGCGCTTTTTTGTTCGAACAAGAAGCACCCCATCCTGTCAATGACGCGTCTGAGAATATCTCAAGATCGTAATTTGGGTAACGAATAAGACATGATGATTTATTTATGTTTTTAGACCACCAATCAAAATCCTCCTTTAGTAAACACTGATCTAGTTTCATGATTTTTTCATAATTTTGAGTATCGTCCAAATTTAGAAACTTTTGCCTCTCGAATATTTTTGTGTGCAACCAACCATATTCGATTCCTGGACAAATAGATATCAACAAGCCTATGAACTTTGCAAATTCTCGAATTTTGCATTCATCTTTAATATGAAATTTTTCTAATTCCTTCATAACTTTATTGCGTTTTTCTTGTGGCGGTCTAACACAAAAAACTTTCATGTCCAATTCGAAACCTAAAAATTTACAAGAAGTTTTTGGTATTATAGAGCTTTTCTCATCATTTATGACAAAGCCTAAATTTTTTAGAAGTCGTATTGTATCATTTACATTTTGCTTGCATTTAATGAACGAGCTGTCAATACAAAGAATATCATCCAAATATATGGTAGACAGCCATCCATGCAATCTTAGGTGCTCCATGACAGGTTTCATGATTTTTGTAAAAATTAGTGGACAGGTGTTCAACCCAAATGGTAAGCAATTAAACTGATAACAATTTTGTTGAAATTCGAATCGTAGATATTTTCTATGTTCTAAATGTACCGGAATCAAAAAATACGCATCCTTTAAATCAACTGAGGCTAGATAACAATTTGGGCTAACTAGTTTTAGAGCAGTCCTTAGATCTTCCATCTTGAAATGTGGGGGCTTAATAAACTTATTCAGATTTTTTAAATTTAAGATAAATCTTTTGTCACCATTTGGTTTGTCTACAAGAAATATGCTAGACAAAAAATCGCCTTTTATTCTATTGCATGGAGAGATAGCACCTTTATCTAAAAGTTTATTGATTTCAATATGAAAATCTAATAAATCGCTTTTACTATTGGGTTTGTTCTTAGGATAGTCATTTTGCACAGGCAATGACATAAAAGGTATTTTATAACCTTGAACCCAAGAAAGTATATGTGGGTCATTTGTAAGTTTTTTCCAGACATTGGAAAAGTATTGCAATCTGCCTGCTGGCTTAGTTACCTCAGCATCTAATATCTCCTCTGGTTCTTGTAGTGGGCATGTGGGCGACTGGCACGGAATGACGTTGGCTTGCGTGTCATCTCGTTCCGATGAGCAGTTGATGATGAGCCCGCAGTCCGATGCATTGTCGCTGTCCCCTTCTGATTCGCATTCTGTTGGTTCGGCTGCGGTTGCTTCCAGTTTAAATGGTTCGTAGTATTTGCAGGTTTATTATTTTTGTAGGTAGGTTTAGGCTTTGCGACATAAGATTTCAAATCTTGGCTCGATCTTGTTATAGCTTTGGTTGCTTTCAAACTTTCAGACAATGATTCCCCAAACAGGTGCTTGTCTCGTTTGGATTCTTTTAATGTGTCTTTCAATTTATTATTGAGCGTTGAAATTAAGAAATTTCGTCTTAATTTCGTATCAATGTAGTGAGAGTCGCATAACAACCTACAAGCGTTGCTCACATGTTTTAGTAAGAGTTGGTTCGTATCTGACTTTTCCGCAACCAAAATATCCATTGCAGTGGTTAGAGCTGATAAAGCTACACCAACCTGTCCTTGCCGTGCAGCTAAAGAAGCATCTTTTTTCTGCAGGACCTCTGATGTCGCAGCTTTCACCTCAGGGTTTAGTAACGGTGCCTTAAAAAACTGGCAGTTGCCCGGAATAGGATAAGTGTCTACTATTTTATCCTTATGTTCTTTTTTCAAACCATTCTGGAGAACATCTTTGAGTCGCGCTGCAATATCAGCGTGGATATCTTTTCCTACTGGAGTTTCTTCCTTTGGAGCATCGCCGAGTATTGAAAGTATCTCATCGTCCAAATGCTCAGAGACTACCGCAGCTTCTTGAACATTTTTATCACAATCCACCTCAGCTGCAGTTGACGTTGATGGTTGCAGTGTAATCTCCTCCACGGGTGTGACTGGTATTGAAGCGTCGTTGTCGGTGAGGAATACGTCAGGAGTTGTCTCAATATCGCTTTCATCGCATTGGTAATATGGTACATATTCTTCAATAACAGAATCTGAAATAATTATGACATGACGTCAACAACCGTGAAGGAAATGATCCCAAAAACCATTCGCATCACTTTACAACCATAATACCTATGTATTTTGTAGTATCGAACGTTGTATACTACCAATAAAAAATATCTGAGAAGGTAACAGTCCCTGTACGTACTGTTCGCATCTCTGTTTTATTTTAATTTTGCGATGTAGGTATTTTCTATTGTAATAACACAAAACCAAAAAAGGTGTAAATAGACAATAGTAGAACAGTAATTTTGTGAAGGTAACAGTCCCAATATGTACTGTTCGCATCACATCATTGAGTCTCGATGTATCTATAGCCGACGGCAAAATAGTAACACAGTGTCGAACGCTGTACACTGCCTATGACAATTATATTGTTGCGAAAACATCCGGTTAGATAGATACCTAGGTACCTAAACGATTATTAGCATAACGTCTCAAAAAAAAAAATATTATAAAATTGAGGTTAGCATCATCAACCGACCATTTTATAACCCTGTAAAATGTCAATAATAACTCACCAGTTTCTGATTCGGAACTAGTGGGACTATAAGATCTTCGACGACGTTTATGTAGTTCATGTTTGAGCTTTTTTAGAATACGCTCACAACTATCCCGATCCCGGCGTTTCCTCTTTCTTCCCATCTTTAAAGACACTTTTCAAAACCTAAAAACACTTCCTGTAAAACTTAAAACAAACAACAAACAGTGTAAAAGGTATAAATAACAAACAAACTATTTTACGTGTAACAGCCGGTACCGCACGAAAACAGATAATGACGGCCTACCGGCGCGCGCGCGCGGGGTGGGGCTGGCAGGAGAACCGCGTACCTAGTAAAAGAATGGTTTTTTATTCTTCTTTTCTTTCAGATTGTCTAGATTTCTTTAAAATATTCGTGATGATGGCCGGGAAATACGAAACAGTACTACATGTAAAAATTAATCGCGAAAATTGAGCAGCGAAAACATAACTGGGGATAAATAGCTTTAGTAAGACAATCGGTTGAATGAATGAAAATCATTTAAACAGACATATTGTTTAGAGGTAATTTTGATGTGCTATGATGCAGTTTAATTGCAAAAAAGATGTTTGGCTTCAAAGGGACACTTTATATTTATATTTATACATAAATAGTTTGTACAGAATCGAATTTAGGCCTTATTACATTCATTCTATATGATTATGATATATGTTTGTTCAGAATCGTTTAAAAAATTAAACATATTATTTTGTCAAATATCCTTATTTTTATCTTAATAGGTAAGGGTACCCTCATAAAATGTCTCCAGTCATTAGATCAAAAAATGCAATGAAATCAATTAAATTTTGTAAAAGTTAAATGGTTTATTAATTCATATTTATCAAACGAATTACCAATGTAATTAACAAAGATCCCCTGTGACCCAAACATGAGAAATAGTGTATCATTTCCCATTTTCATAGAAATGGTCTGGTAAGTCAAATCTGTCCTATTTAGCATCAGAATTTTAAGTACCCACGTTTTATTTACTCTCCTTGAATGCAATTTAGGTTAGGTATATCAAGAAAATAAAAGTAAAATAACTATATTTATGGTAATAATCAACTAAAGAATACAATTGATCCCTGTTACCTACTCTCCCCTACATGTAACTATCACTGCTGAAAATACAGTATCGCAAAGCCTGAATCATAACAAATTATTCATCTTCTGAGCTAATACCTTCAGTCAAATCTTATTTTCATTGTGCAAATAATTTTGGCCTTTCAGTAAAAATGTTAGATGGCTTCTTTCTATAAACAAAATAAAAAGCAGAGTAGGTATACGTAGACTAATTGTGAATCACAAAATGCACTCACTACCTATCTATTCTCTACAATGGATTTTGATTCTATTAGTCTGCTGATGCTGATGTTGGTTCGTTCATTGTGCCTCCTAGTTTCTTTTTTATTTGGCCAGACTGGTAGTGATCTGGATCAATTGAGCTATCAAAAGATCGTTTGCGGTCTCTAGATAGCTCAACAGTTTCTTGTGTATTTGGTAGGTAAAATAGTTGCATACATTTACATGTATTAGTTTTAATGTTATTTTTGTAACTAAATACAAAACTAGCTATAGGTTACTCAAGAAGCACTCCTACGAAGCAGAAGCCCCAACATTTACATACTGACGTGGGAATGAATGACTGAATAATCAGTTTTCGATTTCCCTGGTATTCGGTGGCTATCGACGCAGTCCGGCCAAACCCTCCGAAGTTATCCCTAGGAGTGTTTCAGCGACATAAATTGCCACAGCCTATTTACATTAGGTACGCCTCAGCCGTGAATTAACATACCGGATGTATCTACCCATACTGGGTGTATCTACCGATCCTGAGTGTATTCCCTAGCCGGCAACCTAAATACCCGCATGAAGCTGAAGAGCGATGCGAAAGTTGTACGCACGAATAAAAAATTGGCAAACCCTTTTATAATTGTTAATTTGTTACTTGTTTTGCCATTTCGATGCGAGATCGCTGGAAAAGTGGATGATTGAATTTTGAATTATTTGCTACCGTGCTCCCTAAGCCGAGTTCAAACGATTTGCGATTTGTCATATAAAGTTTGTTTCAAAATGATTCTTACGTCTATGGAATGGAGATCATTTTGAGCACCTTTTGAGTGCAGCTTTACCCAGAGCACAGATAACATAATAATATACTAGTAGTCCGTAATTGTGACAGGGGTCCGCAGTAGCTCAAATTCATTCTAAATTGACATGAGATCTAAGGAAGTGTTGCGAGCTGAATTTTATGCGAAAGATCTTGGCGAATTAAGCATTAGTAAGTACATAAGTGTGAGTAAATTACGAATAAAAGTGATTTTTAAATTAGTTTTTTTTTCACAGTATTATTTGCAAGGGGCACAGATAACATAATACTATACAGAGGCACTAGTGTGAGTTTACGACGAATAAAAATACGAGCCCATGTTCCTAGCTTAGATTTCTAAACTGACCACCCAAATTATGGTTATTTATATTCGTTACTAGCATAGGTATCTACCTACACTACTACTATCATGACATACTATATCCGAAGATTTTTACTTTCTATCAAACAACAAACAGGATTTTTTTCTTAACCTTAGTTATAGGTAATCCTATTGATATTGACTTCAATAGTTCAAATAACTAATCGAGCCTTCTCATTCCAAGCTTTGCATAATTACCTCTCAGTGTTGATATTAAATTTGAATTTACACTGGCAACTTCAATACCTTATAGTCTATGAGAAGGTATTCAATTAATATACATTGAATACCTTCTCATAGACATATTTAAATGTACCTACTTACCTAATAACCTAGATACCTACCAGAAAAATATTTAAAAGTACTAAGTAGTATGTTTGTACCTACTTTTAAAAAGGTAGTTGTTTTTTTTATGATTAGGAGAGTGGACTCCAAATAAAAATGGGAAAAACAGGAAGAAGAAGAGTGTTTTTTTTTAAATTCATTTTTATCCATCCTACGGTCTCGTGAATTCTGAAGTGGTTTAGTATTCGCAATCACTTTGAAAAGATATTTGCCACACAAGGAATCGTGTAAGGTTAATTTCAAATACCCAGGCCCCCAATTCTACTAATTCAATGACTTGAAAATGATAATGATTGCATTGCACCATTATCATTCAGCTTAGATTGTAGCCACCTTCGTTTCTTTGATTTCATTGGTCAATTGGTGTCACAATGACCGCCATTGATAAACGACTGTTATAGCAGAATACCAAAAGTGTCCAAAGTGGTCATTTTGCCATTGAACCATTGCCATTTTGAAGCCATTGAATTAGAAGAATTGGGCCCCAGGCCTGGCTCACAGTTCAATGACGAATAAAAGTTCAGCATAGCCGAACTAAAAGAGAGGAGACGCCATATAAGTACCTACTTAGTCCAATTTAAAGTAATGGCGAAGCCTGTGACAAATTCCGAGACATCAAAGCCAAAAGACCGCTACAATTGATCATCATTAGGCAATTTAGTTTTCTCAGAACCTATCGAAAATAATTCAGGGACATTTTAAAAAGACAATATTTTTAACCAACGACGCAAAAAAAGGGGAAGGTTGTATTCGGTGTCTATGTATGTTTTTTATGTTTGTACACCGATTACTCCGTAACGATTTAATTGGTTTCGTTCACCATCATATTAAATGTTTTATTAATTAGTTTTATCAGTTATGTAACACATTAACATGTTGTTTTTTTTTTAAACCTATGTACTAGTAAAATCTGTTCTGATTCGTAGTTAATACGCAATGCAAAACGGCAGAAGAATCGTTATTAAAGCGGCAGCAGCAAGCTACGAGTAAAAGCGGCTCAAAAACAATAGACTCATATTGCAAACCAACCGATCTGGCTTATCAGTAACATACGATTTATAAAGTCTTTTTTTTTATTAATAAACCGCTCTCAAACTTGAGACGCTAAAAGCATATCGTAATGTGCATCACCATGGCAACTACGCTACTTTTCTCTTTACGAATTTTGCATAGGTAATACAGACTCAGCCTTATGATGTGTTTAGACCAGCTCCTTAACTTCTCACTTTGCCAGTTAACTGGCTATGCTAAATATGAACTTCGACAAAAGCTCAAAGTAAATTTCGACACACTTCAATAATGTACCTTTCTAGGTATTCTAGAATTTGCCTCAGGTCAGAACTCTAACATGAACGAATTTATACAGCATATCATTATGCATTACATTACAGCCCACTATTAGGTAACTAAGAGTTTTCAAGGTGGGAATTATCTCATAATAATAAGGATTCAGAACAATAAGTACCTCTGGGTTGTTCTACTAGAGTGGCATGTTGAAACGAGTAGTTCTGCGGACCTGCGGAGCAGATTCTTGAGAGGGTCATCTGCGTCGCAGACCCTGAACAATTCTTTCTGTTTTCAAAAGAGACGTTTCATCAATATATGGAGCCTGGGCCTGAACTGTGTACACTACTCTAAAATATGGCTAAGCAATAAAGTAAACGTATTTAATTGGTTATTTTATTTAAATTGACTTCATTCTAAGGTACATTAAGATTTTTTTCGACAAAGAGAGCAACACACAGCGCTACAAAAATATGGCGGATGGATGTGCGTGAAATGTCATTTTGACAACCTACATTTATCTGACAAAACAAAAACATCAAATCAAACAACATGACATTAAAAATATGTCAATGTCATGTCAAACGCCAATTATAAACCAACATGGCGGCCTTCAAATAGTGTTCACATAGTAAAAAACTTACCAGAAGAACTATTCTTGTATCATCGCATTTGTCTTCAAATTAATGAAATTGTATTTTTCTTGTAATCTCCTATTCTTTTCTAATTTTTCTATGTAGTGTACATGGACCAGGCCCAGAATGAAATGGCTCCTTTAAATACTTTTACTCAAAGAACAATGAAAGTTACTCTCCTGTCTAAGTTTACAGAATTATCTCTTTTTGGAAAACCATGGTAGAAATATGCGGTTCCAAAGTGCAGACACTCAAATCTGCATAAGTATTACCCACGACTCCCGCGAGAGTGCGAAGGTCGACTGCGCGATAAATCTAAAGCTTCACGTTTCAACATGCCACTCTAGTACAACAACCCAGAGATACTGACTGTTTCAAGAGATAATCTTGACCTTGCACCTTGAATCTCTTTACACTGGAGGAGGTAGGGCACAGCGAGATTTTCTCGCGCTACATTGGAGCAGCCCGCCTAGGAGGTACCTCCGCCTTACAGAAGATCGCAGCCAAATAACATTATTTGTTTCAAATAGTGTTTGAGGGGTTCGGCAGGCAACGCATTAGCAATGCTGCTGATGTCAATAGGCGACGGTAACCACTTACCATCAGGAGGGCCGTAAGCCGTTTGCCATCGTATAATATAGAAAAAAAACCTATTAGTTGGTTGTAATACATGATGGATGACATACTGATTAAGTCGTCTCGAGACACGTTCATGTTGGGGTATGTAAATATAAAATGTTTTTATAATCTTTTGTCCAAGTCCATATTGAGCATAAATCCGGTAGTTTCTATGAAAATCAGCCAATCTTAAAAATATGGTCGTCGTGAGGGGCCAAAATCATCCATAACAACGCCCTAAATAGAGAAACTTTTGTTCTATCCCATCTAAACGTCCCCGCAAAAGGGTGTAACTGCGAATTTTGCTGTCCCGTTTTAATAAATCTCTATTTACAATTCCGCGCTCGCCGAGTGGAAGGCTTAAGCAAAGACATTTTTCTTCATTCGCAAGTGTGTGCTAACAAAGTCGGTGTCGTGGCAACGACGCTTGGGACGTTTACCCTTCTCAATCTCGAACAATTCGGTACAATCATAATGCTGGGAGCTATGGCTGGATCGCATTGTGTAGCTAAAGTTTTATTTTAATCTTGGCTTATTTAATCACCTCGTTAATTTAAGCAGAGAAGATAAGGAGTTGCCAACTCAAGGAGCAACAAAGCAACCTAGCTTCTAAAACTGAGTTGTCTAGATGAAGGTGCGATATTGTATGAGTAAACGTTTATTGTAGTTTATTCAGGCAATCATATAAATGTATAATTTTGAAATGAATAAAATGACTCTGACTAAGCTATTCTATTAACGCAACCAGGGGTAAAGAGCTATAAAATAATAGAATGTAACAAGCTCACTAAATCGCCTTAGCGTAAGAACTGTGAAATTGGAGTTTCGCCGTTGTCTCCCACGTATTCAACCACATAATCTAGATTAAATAGGCAATTATTTTCACGCCAGGTGGAGTAAGTAAATGGACTCGCCGAGAAACATGTACGTACGTAGGTACCTACCATTTTTTTTCTGCATGAAGCTCGTTTATGAAAGCTTGCTGAAATAGCACAAAACAGTTGTAGTAGATGGGTAGGGAAGTCTTGTAATCCCCACTAATCAATTCCATCGTGTATGACTTATGGGAACTTTTTTCCCACTAGTCCTACTATTGGATCAAGGTTGTCAACCTGTGACATAACCTTTGAGTAACCCTTGAATAATTATTGGAGTAACAGGAGAGGCGCTAGATAAGGATTGTATTTGAATGCAGAAGAAGTTCATCATGATGCGAGATTAGGTATTTATGCATTCAGTGAATTATGTTCCACAATAACTTTCGCACTTATGTTTAGATAAGATAAGATAAGATAATTTATTCATAAGATTGATAAGGTACACAAAAATTTACAGGTTAATGGTCATTTTTACATATAGGTAGATATTACATAGGAGCCTGAACTAGGTAATCCTGTGTTTCAGGCGAGAAGAACACATTTAATTATAAAATTATCAAAAAATCACTAATTGAACAGCTTATAGTTACTAGGTAGGTATAAAAACATTTATAATTAGAGTTATATTAGGTGATACCAACTCATATCACCTACCAAACTTACTTATCAAACTATATTTTAAACTAATCCTAAAATTGAAACTAAGCTTATAAGATAAATAAATCTGAAATATCTACAGAGGTACTAACAGTTTATGTAAAGGTAACTAATAATCGGTTCTTGTTTATATGTAAGTATTGTAGTCTACTAACTACTACTAGTCACTGACTGATACTTTCTGATTTACAATGTTGAAATTTGGGATCTTTTGACACAAGTGAAGGCAGAAAATCCGAAACCATTAATTTCAAAACCTGTATGGAACTTTGACATGGCAAAATTATCATCATCATCATCATTTCAGCCGTTCGACGTCCACTGCTGAACATGGCCTCCCCCACAGACAGAGCAAATTCCTTATCATGTGGGGGGATTTGCCCATACTCACCACGCTGGGCATGCGGGTTGGCAAGCGCAAAATTATAATTTCGGTTAATATCATACAGTGTACAACGCGAGCACGGCATAATAAAACTTTATCCTTTCGTACACTTGGGAATCTTTATTTTCCGATCCCGTGTAATGGTACGGAGCCCTCAGGGCTCGAGGCCAACTCGCACTTGATCGACTGTATTTGCAACCTTAAACAATTTTTTTCAATTGTTTTTACGAAAATTATAATCTAACTTTTTTTTTTTTTTATACTACTGAGGTGGCAAACAGGCATACGGCCCACCTGTTGGTAAGCGGTTACCGTAGCCTATGAGCGCTTGCAATACCAGAGGCATCACGCACGCGTTGCTGACCCCGAACCCCCCTCCCCCTAAAGAGCTCTGGCAACCTTACTCATCGCAGGAACACAACACTATTTGAAAACAAATAATGTTATTTGGCTGCGATCTTCTGTAAGGCGGAGGTACCTCCCCAGGCGGGCTGCTCCAATTCAGAACGATAGATAACTTCTTGGATACTGTCTTTTGAAATCACAGTCGCCGAGTATGGCGACCATGAACCGGACGAAGTAGGAAAGGCCCCAACCAATGGACCGATGACAGAAGGTTGCGCGAAACCGGTGGATAGAGAACGCTCAAGACCGTTTCTTGTGGCACTAGTCCAGCAATGTACCTACATCATGTTGTAGCGATTGGGAAGTATTCAATTTTACCTAATTGTCGAAGAACAAGCCTGTAATAAAAAAATATATCCTTTCCCAATAAATTTTAAAAGCTATAAACGGAGCATCCTATATGTCGTAAGCGCACTCACACACGCGTAGCGATAGTAATGCATACTAACACCACTGCATTGGCTATTATGCTTCCACTCAACTGACTTGACGGGTTTTATTTTTCTGCTGTGCCTATGCACTAGGTACATACTGTTAGCTATTCTGTGACGGTGTTATCTTTACATGCACTCGCTCTTCATAGAAAATAAGTAAAGATTGTTTACAATTTTTCTTACATTCAATATCGAGAACCTAATGTCTAGACAAACCTAACATAGGTTTTAAGACATTTACTACCATTCATTTGTATTCGTTTTGTGTAATAAATAAATATAAATATATAAATATTCAATGCTACCTATCTAGCTCTCTGAATATCCTACCTCCTACAGCAAAGAAATAATCCTAATGCATTTTATATTCTCAGCACTCGTATTCAAGAGCGTATACTCATACGTTGTCCGCCGGGGTCACTCATAAATTTCAATCCTACTATTCTGGCTAGCGCACTTTAAGTGAAATATCTGCTCCATTTGGGAATCCTAACACCCAAACAACTAGATGAATTCCAATACATTTATATGCCCTTCAAAATAAAACGTGGCTGTATTTTTTTCATCAGTGGTAATTCTTTTGATATAGGTAACATTAACTTAAAAATTTAATTTGAAGAAAAGAGACGTTTCATCAATATATGGAGCCTGGGCCTGCACTGTGTACATTACTCTAAAATATGGCTAAGCAATAAAGTAAACGTATTTAATTGGTTGTTTTATTTAAATTGACTTCGTTATAAGGTACATTAAGATTTTCTTCGACAAAGAGAGCAACACACAGCGCTACAAAATATGGCGGATGGACTTGCGTGAAATGTCATTTTGACAACCTACATTTATCTGACAAAACAAAAACATCAAATCAAACAACATGACATGAAAAATATGTCAATGTCATGTCAAACGCCAATTATAAACCAACGGCGGCCTTCAAATAGTGTTCAGATAGTAAAAAACTTACCAGAAGAACTATTCTTGTACCATCACATTTGTCTTCAAATTAATGAAATTGTATTTTTCTTGTAATCTCTTATTTTTCCCAATTTTTTTGATTATTACGAACCAAAGTTCAATTTGCGGTTTATCATACATTGAACTACGTGAGCTGCCGCAAAATATAAGTTTTCCTACACTTGGAATTTTGAAATGGTAATGGTACGGAACCCTCAGGGCGCGAGTTCTTGGACATGATCGTCTTAATATTTGGTTATTTATCCGTCTAGGTCCAGGCTATCTTTATTTATTAAGGTACTTAAAAAATGAAAAACTAGTAATGCCAAATGTACAGGTGTTTAACCTTTAGTTTTCTGACTAATTCGTCTACAGATAAGGGTCCAAATTCATGAAACAAAATCATTTCACAAAGTGCTTTTACGGCAGAAAATATTTAAGTGGATAAGTAATCTTTTATCTTGGAACATAATATATTTTTTGTTTTGCAGAAAGCACCTACTCATTGAAAGGATTTGTTCAAATGAGCTCTTTTCGGTTTACGTGCTTCTAGACGCCTTCCGCTTTCTGGAGGCCATATACCTACTAGTCTTCTAGTGGTGTCTAGTCTTACACTATCTATAAATACTACGGCCTCTTCATGAGTTTGGTAGTTCTCAATCGTAGAGATGTTCTAGGCATTCATTTTGCAGAAAACGTACTTATTATATCTACGTGATAAAGACACGTGTGAAATTATCAAAATAGTGTACGAAGGTTTGTTACCGTAAATGCTCCACAATTTTAGACAGATAAAAGTTATTTTTATTTGTTTGTTTATATTTAGTGGGTAATAAAATAGGTGGGTAATTTTCACAGAAGAATGCTACCCACCACACCGCACGTATAACATAATAGGCTTTATTTTATTTTGATATTAATAATTGTTCATTTCTAAATATGTAAATCAAGTCGGATTAAAAATCACCGCTTTGCTTAACTATTGTAACTATTTTCCAATATATGATAACTGCGCGCTAATTTAGTCTGTGGCTTTACCATAGAATAATTAGAAGTGCCTATTTTAGAATATTTTTTAGGAGAATGATGAATGAAATAAAGACGGTCAAGTGCGAGTTTGGTTCCCGCCCTGAGGCTTCCGTTCACACGTAACACGGGGTTGGAAAATCAAGATCTCAAGTGTACGAACGAAGTGACAAGATTCAAGTCAGGCACATACTTGAACACGCAGAAGCACGTGAAGTTGCTGGCGGGTTAGCTAGTCCTCTTTAATAACAGAATAACTTGTACCTAGAGTCTTTTTCTCGAAAGAAGTCCCTCCGGGGGAGGCCGGTAGGTAGTCTTCGTCAAACGGAATTTTACCTACCATTGTATCTTTTTAGTTCCGGCGATTTCCGCGGGACTTCTTTCAAGAAAAGGACTCTACATACTAGGTTCGGTGTCTAACAACGATAGGTTTTCTTTCTTTGGATCCTAATATACCTAAGTGCCTACCCCGAATGCCCCGGCTGCTTAGGTAAGCAGTATAGTTGAGATCCCTCGAAAATGTAGGTATAGAATTAACGTATACAACATAATCAGCGGTAAAGGCTAAAACATTCTAAACACAAGCTATATAAGCGAGAAATTAGTTTTCGCGGTAAACAATAAACGTTTTTAAGAGGCGAGGAGTAATGAAAACAAGTGCTTTATTTAAATGGCTGGCCCCTTATTTGAGTTAGGGCTATCTCGCACCTGAGCGCGGGGCTTAAGGAAAGGATGCTAAATAAATATTTTCCAAATGGAAAGGATGGAGGGCACGCTCCAGCGATAAGTTTCTACAACGTGAGCAAGCCAACTAGTTTGCGTAGGTTCCGACAACGCTCTAATTAAGCGATTGCTGTGTTTGTGTAGGTTATGTAAGGCTTATGAAGCAGTATTCGCGATTGGCATGTTACCAGGTAGGTAACTGTTATTTACTTGCGAAAACAATTTTTCGTTGATTCGACATAAAAAATATGGGCAATTAATTAGGAGAGTTTTTTATTACCTGTTGTGCTCAGCTCTAAAATTTTTTTTGGAAAACGAGTTACCTGTCCCTTACTACCTACATAGTAAGCAGATATATCAACCTACTAACTTTCTGTAAGAAAATGTGAAATCTTTGGGCAGAGTTTGTCCGGGGAAGTGCCAAACTAGCCGCCAAGCAATAATATTTGTAATGCAATGTTCCGGTTTAAATAATGACGAAGGTGGTGTAATTACAGGCACATGAAATCAGGCTCCCAATTCTACTAATTCAATGGCTTCAAAATGACAATGGTAAAATGGCAAAATGACCACTTTTGACACTTTTGGTATTCTGCTATCACAGTCGTATTTCAATGGCAGTCATTGTAGAACCAATGGACCAATGAAATCAAAGAAACGAAGGTGGCGACAATCGTAACTGAATGATAATGGTGCGATCGTTATCATGCGTTTATCATTTTCAAGTCATTGAATTAGTAGAATTGGGGGCCAGGCCTCGGTAGGCAACGCGTGCGATAAGCCTCTGTCTGAGTGTCTAACATACTCTTGTCTACAAAACTTAATTTTCCCTAGGGAACATAGCATTCTTCATAAAAACGTAAGTTTAACACAATCATCAGAACACAAAACACAATTTTATAATAAAAACCAAGTTGTAGCGGAGCCAGCGATCCCCTAGCCGTAATCCACAGCGCCTATCTCCCGGCTCATCTTGTGAGCAATAATTCTACTTCAGAGATTATTTTTCACTCTTGACAGCAAGTTTTAATGTCTTTTAAAATATAATTAAGTAACATTCAACGCTTCCACTCTTATTCAATTGTAGGGCTCTTTGAAACGTTATGAAAAAATTACAAAGAGTTTTAAATCAGCAGCCTTATTTATTAAGCCTGAAGAAAGCTTATTTAACAACCTTCTAGGTACTTTGGTCATTAGAGGAATCGGATAGAATTTATTTGATTACTGTTGATGTAAATAAAAAAACGCAAAGAAGACAATGCAGGCTTGATTGATTGATTGATTAACGCTTTATTATACACGAGGATTACATATTAAATATACAAAAAACTTAATGTAGTACAATGGGCGGCCTTATCGCTGAAAGCGATTTCTTCCAGGCAACCTTAACTACGCCTTACTTTTGTGTTGGATAATCAGTTCAAATTTCACGAGTTTTTATTCATGAATGGCTTTGAATATTGATTCAACCTAACTACAACAATTACAATTTCAAAGCATTACAAGTTCCACAGTTTCGCCGCCCTAGGTAAACTTCCCGGAATTAGCATAAAAATTAAATCAACATTTCGTGAACGAAATGACAAGTAATTATGTCGAAACTGAGTTTTAGGCCTGTGGTAATGTACAGTTCTTGGCAGTTACGGGCAACTACAATGGCACATTGATGAAAAAAAGCTTTGTAAGCGACCCTTCTTCTTATTATGTAACTTTACTTAACTTGAATGAAAATTTTACACACAACTTAAATTTTGTCTATGTGCCATTGTAATAGGCGATATTTGTACAAGATTAAGTGGTTCTATTAATGGTGGTCATGTTCGACACCGTCTTGTTCGTGACCTAATTAAGTTCGGCTCCTTCTTATATTGTTCCAACTTAGTTGACTTCATGATTTCACCGAGTTAGTCTGAATCAGTTTTCTTTCAACACTGATTTTAGGTTCCCTTCGTGTTCATTATTTATTTAAATAGCTTTTATAGCTTTTATTTAAATTGTCTTATTTATTTAATTTCCTTTTTAACGTACCTACAGCGTAATAATAATTTGGATAAGAATAAAACCTGTATGGGAAATAACTATATTGTTCTTAATTCAACATTTTGTTTTAGTTTTTAAAATCTTAAGTCCTCTTTTTGCTACTCTGGGAAAACCTAAGAAAGAGAGTAGATAATAGGCTAATAATATGGTTTTAGGCTGACTGTCCTTTTTCAACAACCAAAAGATGCAATTGTTTGGTTGTTGTAACTTGTTCATATTTTTTTTTTTTTGGACATAATTACACGTAATACTTTGCATACTTGCACTTCCGTGAGTTTACAGTAAGCTGCCCGTAATGTAGAGCTACGAGTTATCCAGTAGAGGCCCATCTCATCGTAATAGGCTCAGGCTGTGGCGCGCCTACTCCGCCCACTCAGCCTTTCTAACTAGTACTAGATTCGGCTATTCTGTAATTCTAACAGTAGGACCGAAAGGGAATACAAGGTGATTCATAATATGTATTCCATCCCGAAAGGGGCTTAATCTACGACCAATTGCCAATAAAGTTTGTTCTACGACTTTTGGAAATTCGACATTTTTCATTGAAAAAACTCTATGCGAAAATCAGCTGTTTTGGGGTCAAATTAGGTCAAACTCAATGAATCAGCTGTTTTAGGTAGCAATCTTGATTTCGAACTTCTTGTACGTTTATATAAAAAACAGCTATTTTGATAAAGTTGGTAAAAATAAAATAAAAAAACATATTCTTAAAATTGATGTTTTACTTCGCGAATATTATTTCTTTTCGTTTATAGAATAACCCCCTTCCGGGATGGTATACATGTTATGAATCACCTTGTATATTCCCTTTCATTCCTACTGTTCGAATCTGCAACTCAATTTAATTTGGTGAAAATCTGATGGAGACACTTAATGAACAAAATTCCTCATAGGTTCTTGAAATTGGCTATGTTTTAGTTTTTAAAAAGTTATTATAAATTTAAGTATGTACCTATAGTATAGGCAGGCATATCAAGTTGAAGTTAGTAGGTTAGTATCTAAAGCCATATAAAAATCTATCGAAAGATAAACAATCCTTAAAATATTGCTATATATTACAGTGACTGAGATAATTTAAAACAATGCTTACGTTTACGTAAGGAAGTAAGTACCTATAATTTACATGAAAAATTCTATAAAATACGCCAATGTCCACCATAACCGTATTTCTTCTTATAACAACGAAAAAACGATACGATATTTTTTAAGGGTAGCTTCACACCTACGTGGTGTCTCACTGACAGGGGGTTTTCGATACAAATCTCAGATGCGCCTTTTCTTTCCCTCATTCCAGCGGAAAACTGAACTAAAGGAAAACTGGCGTGACAGTCAGGATATATAATAGCATAATATGTTCAACGGTTCGCTTGTAAAATCTGATTTTACTTTGGCCAATTCTCTAAGCGTCTAGTCTAAGGTAGGTAGGTACATCTCTGAGCGTAAGACTTTCATATAATTATGAATGTGTTTACGGTCTGAAAATGACTAGGACATTTAAAATCAATGTTTAGCCGGTGACGTAAGTAGGCAGTCTCAGATATTTATGGTTCAAATTTGTGCTGATTCGCTTGCATTTGAACGGCAATAAGACGCCCCATATCTGAGAAAGGTGTAGACACTTTTCCTTTAACCTGTACAAAGGTGCATAGAACCAAAATACAGAGTTACCTACCAAACAATTAGATTATAATACAATATTACAATAAGGCCTTTGTGGCAGTAGTACATAAGTACCATTTTTAAGGAAGTCAGGTCACAGCCTCTGACAGAAGATGATGACTATTTAATTTTCCTCTATTTCGGAAATTGAGAGAAAGAAAGAAAATACATTTATTTTGATTTTGAAAATTAATTGTTTATCACTGCGTCTAGTAAAAATATTTTCTTGTTTGCAACCTTTTTGGGTGTTTCTAACTAAACAAAAATGTCTACCGGCCTGTACAAAAATGAAAATTTCCCCCCTCAAACAAGACAAGGTTCAACCCAAACAAGCTATTTTCAAGTGAATCATTCTTTTGATTCGAAGAGGTAGCAAAAACCGTTTGAACAGACGCATCTCAAGCACCTCTCTCAGAAAGCCCAATTCGCTCGAGCGTCAAAATGATGGACCATTCTTGTCTGCGTTTAATTAAGTCACGAACGTCACATAGTCCGGCGTGTGTCACTTCGAATTAGCATGCAATGTAAAATGAGCTTGAATCACGCTGTATATAGTAGAATGTGACGCTCGATGCGAGCATTTTCAAACTTGAGAATTAAACTTTGGTGCGGAAGAAAACGAAACAGTGTTTAACAAACAAATTGAACTGTACTGCGCTTACTTTAAAATTGAATATAGCTCTATTCGCGTAGTTGTAAATCCATACTTGGACGCCGTTCAATTTTCCACGTGTTTCGTGGTTTTTTTATAGTTCGGGTCTTTTCGCGATTGTGTTCTGTAGGCATTCAAGAAAATAACTTTCATTCATACATGTGGATAACATCATCTTGACGACGATGACGCGACGAACACGTAACGTCCATTGCGCAACTCGTGAGATTCTTTCACGGTGAAGTTTGAAAACGCTAGCGCTCACGTGCTGTTCCGCTACGCGAATTGCGACGAAAGGGACGGCTTTTCGTTATCCGGAACATGTTACGGATTCGCAGTGTTACAGGCCACTGTGCCAGTGTCGTGTTGTTGCAGTGAAACAGTTGTTATACTTAGTTCTCGTCTATTCTGTGTCACAGTGGCTTCTTGCCCGTTTCTTTAGCACAGGTAATCACGATCGGAAAGGAATTTCAAAACTGGAGTAGGACTTTAGGCCGGATTGCTAACGACCTCACTTGAGCACGTCCCAATTGAAGGTTCCAACTATGCTTTACCGAGGACTGAATAAAAAATAAATTTTAATCATTTCATTTGCGAGATGATTTGTAAGCTTTTTGAACTGATATCTACACAATCATTCTAAGGTTAGGTTAGTCCTCAGTTGCATCGTGGCTGCAACTGAGGACGATGGCGACTCTTACGAGGAAAAACCGAAATTATTTTCTCTATTTATTTCACCTTGGAATTTTGCAATACCTACATTAGAACTCAGAAGTAAATGGTTTGAAATGCTTATTATTAAATTATTTTTAAATGACTGAGGCACCAGTATTATGATATTAAAAATGTGGCAAAAAATGTTGCACCATACCGCCAACTTTGAGTAATTCTGTGGACATAAGTAGGCATTGCGAACTCATTCTAAGTACTTGGCAATATGGATATATATACAAGGTGCCTCATATTTATGTATACTTACTATCCCGAATAGGACTTATTCTAACTTAACTGGCAATAAAGTTTGTTCTACGGTTTTTGGAAATTGGTTACTTTTCATTGAATAAACATAAATTAGCTGTTTTTAGTTAGCAATGTTGATATCGAAATTCTTGTATCTACGTTTAATTAATAAAAAAAAATTTAAAAAAACTATTTTTTCGTTAATATTCTTTGTTTTTGTTGTTAGAATAAGCACCTTTCGGGATAGTATACATGTTATGAATCACGTTGTATATGATTTCACTATACCTATTGGGTAGGTAGGTTCCGGTGTATTCATGGGCTTCTCGGAGCTCAATTCAGTCTATAAATTTACTTTAAACGTCGTCTGCCTCTGTTTTAGAATGATTAGCGGAAATCTGCTTTGGACGTTCCGAATTATTCGAGTTAACTATGGTTTCAGGGGATTTTGATAATTATACGTTTGAGGAAATTCGAGTTCTTAATTAGGGTAAATGAACTTGACATTATTGTTTTATGACACGCATTGAAACTAATATAAATTGATCAAGTGCGTGGCGGACCACGCATTGTGAAGGCTTCCGAAGTCAGTTCGATTTAATAAGGTAAAGATTTATATATTTTAACGACACAGTTGTGATTGCAACATACAAATTTTTTCTTATATTTTTTTTTTTATAAATAATTAGTATGGGCTTTTGTGAACTGATTACGGACACAACTACTACTCGTAAACTAGTACCTACCTATAGCCTTCTTAGCTGTGATATTATTCCTTGTAGTTCAGTTTATGTGGTACTACTAAGATCACCTTTCAGGTTGGTAGGTACCATTTATAGCGGTTAGCCGGGTAGGCGGTGGGGACACTTGAATCTATCAAAAATTACCACCTCATACGGATGTACTGAAAAGGTGTTCATAATACCTCGATATATTTTTGAAAGACCTATCCAAATATAAGTAACACGATGACGTAAGCAATTAAAAAAACTAAGTATTTACGTTATATCATGTTATATCATGACGTTATATCATGGGAGGTACGCCGAAAAATATTTTTCTCTATGTTATCTGCGAGGAGAATGGCTGCCAAAATCGGACAGACGGACGGACGGTTGTACAGATGGACATGGCGCAACTTTAAAGGTTCCTAGTCTCGCACTTCGGAACACTGATAAAGGTAACTTTCAATAATTACATACGTTTTAAAAACTAAACAAAACCATTTAAGTTTGAGGAATTTTGTTCTCTACGTCCATCAGCTCTTCAAACAAAACGAAAAACATATGATGGTCATGGTAGGGCTCAAAGTCATAGTAGAGCATAAGCAATCTCGTAGAGCCTCTACGGCGTAGCGCGTACGTAGCAGTCGCAATCGAGATTTAGTCGAAAATAAATGGTAATTTCGCGTCATGACTTCTGCGATAATCAATGACACAAAAAAAATATGAGGCAATTGATTGAGACTTCATTATTATTAAACACTTTTGACCAAATCTAGGGCACTTTATTGGCACCCTCATAGTTTCGGTCTGGATAATCTAATTGTTGGTAAATTTTCTTTAAACCTTTGAAAGTTCAAACTGAAAAACCAGGTTTTCTTACACAGGAAGCTTTCAAAGATTAATAACGTAATTTCTCTTATCAAAGAATCCGTCTTGATACGTTTGAATAATTAGTCGTTGTTGGCAAAGGAAATACCGAAGCTAAGTCTTAACTTAGCTTAACTTAGGTATTTCCTTTGCCAACAACGACTAAAAAAATGTTTCATCCAAATGAAAAGCTTTACCGAGAACATGGGGTGACATACTAAGATAAATTCTCGATAAATACTCGATTTTTGCTGTGTATGAAATAATAAGTATGTACCTTTACCTATATTATTTGCAATCGTTCTACTTAGAGAAAACACTTATTTATTAAAGAATGTGATGTATACCATCAGTTTATCTTCCTACTACGTAATTTTATAAATGCAAAAGTTTGCGAGGGAGGATGTGTGGATGTTGGTAGTTCAATTACGCCTTAACGGCTCAACCGATTTAGATGAAACTTGGAATAGCATACAGGCTATTATTTATCTAAGTACCATGCGAGCGAATCCACGGGCGCAAGCTAGTATTAAATAAAAGTTAAGCTACAGCCATAATCATAGCATTTATTGGTAAACGAATGGGTTACAGGGTTATGAAATTAGTATTCAAAAACATTATTATAATTTCAATAAATCTTCGTATTTTAGGCACCTAGATACCTCTTAATCGTAAAAAGCTCTGACAAAAGGTTGCGCGGTACATCACCTCTGCCTCACCACGGGGTCAGACCAAAGAACTTAATTTCATTAATTATGCCGCTTATTCCATAACATTAGACGCGAAGGCTTTTACTGTCAGTTACTGCTCGGATAGAAATAATGCTTAGAAATAACTTCGATTCTCGAAAGGGGATACAAAAGTCGAATCGTGTAACTGTACCTACCTAGCATGGGCTTAGCCACGGTGGAGCCGGGATGGGCACTTGTCCCTTCCTGGCTTAGGAAATCCTACTAATATTATAAATGAAAAAGTTTGTGATGATGTTTGTTGTTCAATCACGCCGTAACGGCTAAACCGATTTCGATGAAACTTGAAATAGATAGTTATTTAGAGAAAAAAACTTTAACATATTCAATTTTCAGTAGAACTCGTTTCAGCGGCGCCTCCGGCGGCGTAGGCATCCCTTTTATCCTCATATTCAATTTTCAGTAGAAGTCGTTTCAGCGGCGGCTCCGGCGGCGTAGGCATCCCCTAAATCCCTCCACTGGTCGCTTCACGCATCAAATCTGGCCCACACTTTGAAGAAACAACTTTTTAATCAGGATATTGCGTTTTTCCAGACTGGCTTCCCTGCATTTTTCTGTATTGTAGTGTAGATAGGTAATTTTTCATGATCCCCTGAAAATCTACTGAAATTCTTCAGGCCAGTCCAAATAAACATTCGTCTTTGTTATGGTACACAGAAAAGAACAATCTTAGAATGCGCACAACAAGAAATATGCATAACAACTCTACGCTACAGTAGGTACATACATAATAGATAGGTAGGTTGCCGCTGCAATTTTTCGCTCAGCTGCCTTTAGCTCAGAGTACATATGCATCTCCACGACCGACTGGTAGCGAATATTTATTAAGTTTTCATATAAATATAACAAGCTCCTTAACGCAGGTTAGTAGACTTTATTTTATAAACTGCGTTTGTGAAATGAATAAAAACTTCGTAAGCAAACGATGATGAATCAAACTGAAAGTTTAATACGTGAACTACGTTGACTAGCTAACTAGGTTTGTAGCTAAGCTACCTACCTATACACTATAGGAGTGCATCTATGTCAACTTTTCAATAGGAAGGCGAGACAATAGCTCAGACATGGCTATTGATGTAGACCTCTTCGGAAACCGGACCTTGTGTGCATAGTTTAGAGCTTACATTCACTTGCATGTGACACTGTAAGGTTTTGATAAGCCTATGAAGGCGAATGAAGGGGCTCTCGGCCGGTCAGCGATCCAGTCGCTCGACCTAATGAATCGATGATTTAGTTCGGTTTAGTCTTCACTTTGTATTCATGCGCCCATTTTCCAGGTTACTCTATGTATTAGAATATTTTTTTTTAAACCTGGGTTCATTCATAGGGTCATAGGTAACGTGTCACGCTACACAAGTAAGCCCAGCCTGCTTGCTCGTCATGTCACTGGTTCTTCCTTGGTCATCCTGCATTAGGTCAGTGAGCAGATTAAAATGAAATGAGATTGAAGTATGGTGGCCCTACAATGGGCTGATGGCCGTTGATGAAAGAACCAGTGTGGTGAAAGGACTACAGTGCACCTCTTATCTGCGCAGTTCACATGTCATATCTTCGAATTTTTTAGTCTAGGATAACAGTAAGCCTACGCTTGCACCTCCAAAATCGTTGAGTAAGCCTATATTTGGAACCAATTTCGTAAATGCTTATGTAGTGTCTACCTAGCATGTGTTTGATTGAACACACTTATGTTACAATGGGATGGGATAAATAAAACAGGAATAACTTTCTTCGTTGTTTAATGCATCATAATGTTGATCATTACATCTTTCTACTGACTGACGATAACTGTATGACTCTACAAAAAACTAGGATACCTACTAAGGATCACAAAAACACAAAAACCGTTAAGGAAAGGGATTGTGCACTCTTCACTATATGCCGAACTGTTCCTTATTATATACAATTATAAGTATACCACTATAGCACTATAGCAGCAATATGACAGCAGGGACTGAATAACCGGAATATAAAGGTACCTTTAAATAACGATATGACGTCATACCGATAAATTCGGTTACCCGAATATTTCTCTACCGATAAATATAACGGTACCGGAAAATCTGGCTTCACAGTTCATTTCGGTTTATTTCGCTACCGGTACCTATAACCGAAATAAATAAAGGTTTATAAAGGTTTTCTTTGATGAAACGAAGCCACCCCGCCCGCCACCGCGGCGCGACTGTCCTAGCGAACTAGCCGCGGCTCAAAATTTCTGTATCGAAATCTACCGGTATAAAATAACGGTACCGTAATGCCCTACCGGTATAGCATAATGGTACCGAAATGTTTTAACGGCACCAGTACCTATAACCTCTACCGCTTTCAGTCCCTGTATGACAGACTCGAAATTTGTGAGAATGTTCTTATCCAGAGGCCGCACTCTGCAATGTCAGTGTGTTCTCGAACTTAAAAGCGAGAACTCACTGACACTGCAGAGTAACATGTAAAAGAGAACACAATCCTATTCCTTAAGTTTACCTAATCCTGTGTTCTGACCATTGCTACAAGAATTATTAAGTTGGATTCTATGGAATCTTTGGGGCGAGTTTAGATTTCGAAAATTCGTACATACTGTATGTATTATTTCTTTGTGTTGTCCTCACAGATAAGTGTATGTATTTTACTAAGGACATAATGTGTCTGGAGGTGAACTTAGAAATACATTGAGATAAAATTCACTAGTCTCATATTTCGGAGTATTGTAATAAGCGTGAATGAGACTCTAACATTGAGTTTATGACGTTTTCCGAAGAAAATCTGATAGAAGTCTATGCTTGAGCACATTACCAGAATACGATAGTTAAGTGTATAATTTTCCAATTCGATTCCTCTGTTCGATTTTCTTACTTTTCGATGCCTTTGTCCAGTTCAACAGAGCTATTGCAAAACATCAGAAACATCAGTTTTTCTCAACCCAGCTCTAAAACAATAGATCAAATCATCGGTGATGTTCATTCCGAAATGGGTTAGAGCTGGGTTGAGGAAAGGTGACGTTTCCGATCGGAAATTATTCCGATGTTTTAAAATAGCCCTGCAGTCATGTAGGTAATATTTACCGAAATGGAAGCATGGTTGAAATATAATTTAATGTTATATAGTCATCACCTGTCCTTACCCCACTTGTGCACGTGATTAGGTTAGGTTAGGTTAGTTACTAGCCTAGTATTCAGAAATCAGACGATGGCATGACAAAAAATATTCACGAAAAAAAAATGTTTCATAGCAACGACTCCAAAAGTTTTTTTGTCTATTGTTAGCGTCGGCATTCTACTTGTAAAAATAAATTATTATTTCAATATAATATAAAATGGTATCAGACATTGGAATGTATAAGGTATCTTCACTAATGACGTTAGGTTTTCTACATTTTGTCATCGATGAACTCATGCTGTTCTGGGTTCAAATCCGACCAAACTCAATAATCCATGGTGCAATTACGTAACTTTGAAGCAATCAGTTTTATTTGAAAACTACAAAAATCAATGAAGGCTTGGTCGTTGATTATGATGATGACGATTGTATTGTTGATAGATCAAATTAAGTGAAAGTGAGGGCTAATCGACAAAAAATGCAGAAAACCTTACAAATACACTACTAAATGGTTGAATCTAAAGTTGACAAATGTTTACAATTTCAATGATTAAACTTTCAACTATCCATAAATATGAGTATTAACTACGTCTTAGATTCGAGAAAAGTATGTAAAAATGTTAGTATTTAGTACTTATAACTGATCGATATAAAAGAATATAGTCATCAGTATAAATTCTAAGAGATTACAGAGATATATGCCTTAGATTTAGTCTTACAATGTATAGATATGGCAACCTTTCAAGTTCAAGAGTAGATAAGTTCCACGAATGAGTTGCAGAGAGCAAAAACTTCAAAACTTTATTTCAGATTCAAAAAGAGGTATCTAAAGAATATCAAAATACGAAACACTGGTGAAATTGAAGAAAATACATAATAACTTTGTGTTCGTAGAGCAAGTGCTATTAAACTAATATTAGATATAGTATATTGAGTGGTAAGTATTCAGTCATTGGTATGTCAAAAGATATGAATAAGAATACGTCCTCTACACCAAGTATAAACATGGAATCTACAAAGTTGTATGAAATCGGTATTAAAATAAATATTTTACTGTAAAATTGATATCACTTTGCATATTGCCACTCTTTACCACTAAAGCTACGTAATATACACCGTATTAAGGGAAACTTACCATCTATTTTAGTTTAGTTCGACGCTACAAATATTAAAGCAAAATATTACTTAATCTACATTCTGAGAATGTCTTTACAAATATTAAATTATCTGAACAGTCGATATTCTTCATTATAAACTGTTAGCTTACTTGTTTTTGTCTCATTCTGTAATAGCAATTGCAAATATGAGAGAAAGGGCCAGCAATAATATTTTAGTTACGAGTAAAACACGTTTAGTGAGACTGCTACGATAACAAGAGTTTATAAATGAAGATGTACCATCAAGGAAACAGATTGACCCTTTTGATTATCGCTGGAACGACAGATAAATAATTCATTAACGTATGCGCTTCTTCAAGTTTACCTATCATTTATACAATCTACGGTGACACGTAAAAGGGTACACAATTCGGTTCCTTGAATGTACCTACTGTATTATGCTAAATAATTCATTATAATGATATTCAAATTGTGATTGATTTCAATAAATTATACATATTAACACTATTCTAACATACATAATAAAGCTAGTATATCTATCAACTTGTTAAAATAGCCGAGATTCTTTGGAAGATCGTTGACACTTTTACACTACATAGAAAACGACTATACAATTAAATATAAACCGTAAAACGTGCCTGTCTTGAACGAATTCTTATGTACCGAATAAACATACACAGAATTAACTTTTTAGAACACACTAAGTGCATCCTAGAGAGATTAGATTGGATCAACTATTTAGTTAGTTGATGTGAAAGTAAAACTCCTTTTGGTACAACCAGTTCGACGATTCAGTTGGACCATGAGAAAAATCCTAATTCCATACATGGAATATCGAAAAGTGGTCAAGAAAAGCTGTCATAAACAACATGCGCCGTGAAGCTAAGCAAACTGCAGGGTACAATTATAGCTTGGTTACTTAAAGTTTGCATTTCGGGGGAATGTAACCTTGACGACCTCGGTGGCGTGGTGAGCAAGTGCCCTACCACGACGCAAGAGGTGCGGGTTAGATCTCCGCGGCGGGACAAATGTCTGCAAATATTTGTTCCTGATCTGGGTGTTCTGTTACCATGGTACATGGTACTAATTTCTGATAGCAACGACACAGGGAATCCTAGTGTCGGGTCAGGACTATGTATGTGACTTTTGGGTGTTTAATTAGTTACCCCCTTATCGTCGTCGTCATAATCACTAACTAGCTTTATCGACTCGATAAAAGTATGTCCGCCTATTTAAAGTCGTCAAAGTATAATTTCCTTTAGCATCATCGACGCGAGGTGCAAACTTATATTAAACGGGTAATAGATACGTTGGCGCCCAACCAAATATTATCAAACCACTTTTTTCATTTCTCTAAATTCAGTTTGGAATGTACAAGTAGATTATAAAGTGAAGCTAAATTCATTTGATTCGTTAATTGATATTGCTTTTTGAGCTCGATATGGTTTTCGTTGAGAAATGAGAATCGCCACTAACCAACGACAAATTCGAGTTCTAGTGCTTGGGAAGGTTTTTTTTAATGTTGTTTTTCTTATAATTTGCGGCCCGTATTCCGCGACGGATCTTGAATTCAATTTAGATTTTTGATGATTGATGTTTTGATATTTACGTAAGAAAAACTTTGAAAAGAGCACTTAATTTAGTCATACAAGATTGCGGGCTTTATTATCACTGTATATTTGAATTTTCTTATATTCCCAACTAAGCTAATGTTTTACAGATTTTATGAATAATTAATGTTGCCTCGATGGGCGTTTATTCATGTCGACACTGCTATAGGTACTTAAATATTTAGGCCATGAAAACTTCTTCTAACTTTATCCAAGTACGGAGAAATTATATTTTAAATTATGCACCTACTTATAGTTTAATTGATAGGTGTGAATAACACACATTTCGATTCGAAAATTTGATTAGAATTTAAAAAGTTCGGATTCACCGGTATGTTACTTACGAATGTATTGTTCAATTTAAACTTACTTAGAAAGTACCATTCAAAAAAGCTGCTTCCACAACCAGAATACATAATGAACTCTATCGTGAAAATCATAAGGGTCTAAATACAACCTCGGCGTCCGATGTTTCGGCGTTTCATACCTTTCATTGTCAATAGATTATCTTCTAGCTTTGCAGCAACATCGACAAAAGCAATTTTCACCACATTAACAATACGAGCAGCTGCCCTTTACTAAAACAATACGTTTTTGCGATTCGTTTAGTACCTCTACCTTGTAACTAGCGATTCTCGTCTATTCTAATGGTTATAGGGGATGTGTGACCGCCTCTCCCGGGAGTGAATGAACTCGCGCTGAGAGCAGGTTATGGAGAATGAAAACCGCTGGCTTCGGGCTGCCTTCCATATCCAGCTCCTGTCAAAGAAAATCCATATTAACACCAAGAAATTATTGCAAAGGTTTTTCTTTTAATGGCTGCGCCATGTTCGGTAATTCAGATCCCACTGGCTGCGCCGGAGTATATATACATTCAGTTAAAGTCTATGTGATATGTTTGTAAACAAACCACCATTAACTTAAAGATGATTTTAAGTTAAGTATGGGCGGTTTGTCTATAATTTGCGGCGGATATAATTTGCATTTTTTGTCGGTTTGTGATCTCTACTTTAATATAAATTAATATCTATTCTTAAATGAGGCAACAAAGTTTGTTCTACGACTGTAGGAAATTAGTAAATTTTCTTTGAAAAAACACAAAGACAGTTGTTTTGGGGTCAAAACAGTTCAAACTCAATTATTCAGCTGTTTTATATAGTAAACTGGATGTCGTACTTTTCTTACGTTTAATAATCCTATGTTTGGATGTTTGTTGTTTAATCACGCCGTAACTGATTTCGTTGAAACTTGGAATAGATAAAGTTCTATACCTGGAATAGCATATAGGCTACTTTATTTATGTAGGTACCACGCGAGCGAAGCCGCGGGCGGAAGCTAGTAACTTAATAAAAATACCAAAAACAGCTAATTTGAAAAAGTAACTAGCGTTATAATAAAGGGTAACTCACGACAGTGTCGTCGTCCGCGAAGTGCAGCCACAGGCTGGAGGTGTCGTCGTCGGCGGAGGCGCGCAGCGCGTGCAGCGGGCGGCGGTAGAGCGCGCGCGCGCCGCCGCGGCCCAGCGAGCCGGCCGCCTCCCACACGCACACGCCGCCCGCGCCCAGCGCCAGCCGCGCGCACCCGCCGCGGAAACGGCACCCTGAACACAGAACCACAGCATCAACACAAGCCTTTTCTATACCACAATCAACACGAGGAAGAGTGGAACGATCTGCCTGTCTCTGTTTTCCCGAAAGAGTACAATCCGGAAGTCTTCAAATTTAGGGTCAATAAGTTGTTTAATTTATTTGGTATAAATTTCAAGTTTTTTTTTTATATTTGTAAATTTTATTTACAGAATCTAATACAAGTTAATATTTACAAAATACACAAGAAACAGTTGAGCCATCTAAAGACCGTTCATCATCATCATCATCAGCCTGATGAAGTCCACTGCTGAACATAGGCCAAAGAGTTCCATGACGAACGGTCTTGAGCCTTTTCCATCCACCGACTTCCCGCAACCTTAACAATGTCGTCGGTCCATCGGGTGGGGGGCCTTCCAACACTGCGTCGTCCGGTTCGTGGTCGCCACTCGAGAACCTTTGTTCCCCAACGGTTGTCGGTTCTGCGAGCTATATGGCCGGCCCACAAAGACCGTTACAAACGATCTATAGATAGCTCAACTGATCCAGATCACTACCCGGAAGCGTCCCCAAGACGCTGGCGGAATTGCCACGCTGGATGGCAATGCTAATTTCAAGTTAATACCTTTAACCATTCCTGAGGAAACTAATTCAATTCATTTATTTATTCATTTGGGTAGATTTCTAAACAATATTAAATAATATATTGTATTGTAATGTATTGTAAAAAAAGTAAAAAGTGTCTTGACAGACAGACGGAAAGACAGACATCGGAATGATACTTAAGTTATGATGGGACACTAAAAAACGTAAAGGAATTTTAAAAGATAAAAAAGAGGTCCATAATAGTAGCCCAGTAGTAGGTGATACCAGGAACACTTACTGAATGTGAACTCTGGCTGCGAGCGTACAGCATGATGCGCCCCGTCGACCAACGCGCCCGCGACCGCGGCCAGGTCATGCGGGGTGTCCGCGCGCAACGCCCGCACCGCCAGCCCGGCCGGCGTCCCGGCCCGCACGCCCAACGCCGCCGCGCCGCCGCCGCCGCCCGCGCGCCGCCACCACGCCAGCCGCGTCGCCGCCAGGCTGAAGCATTCTGATGCAGCGCACCATGCCTCGCCTGACCATGGAGCTGCCTCGTATAATCTGAAAAAAAAAAAACAGTCATGTAAATAAACCTTGAATGATCTTCTTCTTGTCGTGTTACTTATTCTTTCTTGGTTATCCTGTATTAGGTCAGTGACCAGGTTGAGGTAGGGTGGCCCTGAAAAGGGCCTATGACCGTCGATGAAAGAATCAGTGTAGTGAAAGGATTAAAGTGCGCCTCTTGTGTAGAGGCTCCTTTTGTGCACTTTGAACTCTCAACACCTTGAATTATGAAACCCGCACACCCACTACACATTACTCTAATATAAAGGTGGATACTGCTATGTTGCTGTACAAAATAAGAATTATTATTCACCTAAGTTCGCGATCCGTGATAGCGACGAAAGTCGGCTGCCATCCTTCGCTGTCATCTGAACTGTCGGATCCCCCTGAAGCGCTAATCTGTAAATAATAATGAACATGACTTAAAACTGGTTTGAACTGGCAGTTGCATTGATCCAGTGACTAGATCTTGTCCAGAGTCAGGGGCGAACGCGGTTGGAACGCCGACGGCGCGGGCTCGACTGTCAAAATATGAGTACGCGCCACAGAGGAATACTAGTTCTTTAGCAGCTGAACCCTCAAGCCACTAACTCAGGTTAGATTGGGCAGTTTGTTTACAAACATTTCACATCGAATTGGGCTGAGGTATAGTTGAGGCCATGTAGTTACTCACATGGTCCTGCGGCGGACGACGCGCGAGCCAGCCGGCGAAACGGACGTCGCCCAGTAGCGGACGCAATCTCGGACGGGCGCGGGCCAAGGCGGCCCTAGCGGCACGCCTAGCGGCCGCGTGGAGCGCTCGGTGCCAGCCCGCGGCGGCGCCGGCCGTGCCAGCGCGGAGTGCCAGCGCGTGTACCCCGTCCGGCGAGTAGATCTCGATAGTGCGCTCCTCTGGAAACACGACCGCACTATATTACGCAATTAAAATCGACTTTTGGATAGTAGCGCTGGAATCGAAGCTAGGGAAAAAATTTACGAGGCCCTTCCTAGGTAGTTTTTTTTAATTTATTATCATAGAATCTACAGCACTTTAGAATAATTATGATATCTATTATATTCTAAGCATACTGCCAATTACAGATTCTTTCTTTGTAACATAGAACTTTTTAGTATAGTCGCAAAAACAACAGAAACAACCACAGTAAGTACATATAAAACAAAAGAAATATTAAAGAAAGAAAAAAGGATACTGTTATGATATTAGTTGAAGTAAAAAGGTTTCCAAAATCTATACAGACTATTAGAATAAGTATAGGCACAAATCGAAAGGATTGACAGCCTTGGTCGTAATGGCGCAGGCTCTTAGCTAGGTACGCATGACATCAGCAGCGGCACGTAACGCAACGTGAAACGCGACAACGTGTGAACGCGGCGACTGCGTTACCTCTGCCATGTAACCTCGCTGCAACTCCCACCTCGCTGTGATGATAAGTTACCTGGGTCGTGATGGCGCAGGTTCTTAGCGACGCACGCCATCAGCAGCGGCACGTAGCGCGTGTCGGCGCGGCGGCGGCGCGGAGAAGGCGGCGACGGCGGTGCCTCTGCCATGTAACCTCGTTGCAATTCCCACCCCACCTCGCTGATGATCGACGCCTTGCGGAAGTATGGCGTCACTTCGCGCAGATACTTTACTGCAAATGGGTACATAATTCATGCTTGATGAGTAAAATTATTCGTGTCTCCTCAAACATAGTTTTTTTTTACACAGCATCTTTCATCTGGGTCTGGTATCTGGTAACTGCTGGACAAAGCTCTCTCGGAATTTCATAACCTTGTAATAAGTAGTAGTTATTTATCAATGTTGCCCAATCTATGCTAGAAAAAAACTGCATACAAGCTAAAAAACTGTAGAAAATTTTAACTAGCGGCTGCCTGCTGATAGGTACATTTCCTGCCATTTGTTATTTCAAAATATTGTGCACACAAATGTTGCAATGGAGTTAAATATGGTAACTATTAACACCAGGGAGTTCAATAACCACAATTAGGGTCAATTAGGAGTACTGACGTCCTCAACTAATTGAACTGAATATGTTCTATGCCTATAAATAACCTGCTGTACAAAACCTAGGCTTGTTACATTCTTTAAGACAAAATAACAGTGAATGGAATGAAGTGCTGTTTTGATGGAAACATACCTTCCAACTGCACCATTTTTCCTGCTCGTTTCAAAGCCTTGACTGCCTCTTCATGTGTTGCATCTTTCAAGTCTTCCCCGTTCACAGACAGAATAGCATCACCTACATACAACTGTTCAGTGAGGTCGGCAGCCATACCCTTGAATATTTTCGATATCAATATCGGCATATTGTTCTCTATTCCACCTTTGATAGATATACCTAAGCCATTATTGTCTGATTTCACCACTTGCACTAAACGTTTCTGATTTGCAATAGCTTCTGGTACTTCTGTAAAGTCACTGTTGGGGGTCTCAACATTGTTGTTGTTGAGCGACCCGTTCAGGGTCGTAGTAGCATCGTAACCATCGTCGAGGCACACACTCATGTAATCATCTTCGAGGGTACAATGAACCCTGTACCAAACACCACGCACTAACGTCTCTAGTAGACCGGAACGTGAGCATGTTGCGTTAGGGCTATCGCTGCCCCCGCTAGATGCACCGTTTTCCACCATTTCACTTTATTTTCACTAGGATTTGCTTTGAATGAGAATTTAATTGGATCAGATAAAACTAACGATGGCTAAACCACGTATTGAATTTAGGGGCGTCTTTTACCCAATTGTATATTTATTTATCGGCAGCTTTACAGTTAGGTTTACAGTCATCATAGTTGAATTAGAATGAAGGCAATTCAATTCAATGAACAAGAACAACTCGTAAAGTAGCAAGCAACCACAATTGAATCGATTTCGATTTATTTTGACATTCATTTGACGTTATTGCGGAGTGTCAAAAACTAAGTAAGTAATGTCACCATCAGTGCTGCCAGGTCCGGCATTAACTCTTTCGGACGGAAGGTTGTGTGAAAAGGGACGGTTTTCAAGATCAGCGGACGCTTTTCAATAAAAGCGACGTTTCATCAATATATGGAGCCTGGGCCTGCACTGTGTACACTACTCTAAAATATGGCTAAGCAATTAAGTAAACGTATTTAATTGGTTATTTTATTTAAATTGACTTCGTTCTAAGGTACATTAAGATTTCCTTCGACAAAGAGAGCAACACACAGCGCTACAAAAATATGGCGGATGGACGTGCGTGAAATGTCATTTTGACAACCTACATTTATCTGACAAAACAAAAACATCAAATGAAACAACATGACATGAAAAATATGTCAATGTCATGTCAAACGCCAATTATAAACCAACATGGCGGCCTTCAAATAGTGTTCACATAGTAAAAAACTTACCAGAAGAACTATTCTTGTACCATCGCATTTGTCTTCAAATTAATGAAATTGTATTTTTCTTGTAATCTCCTATTTTTTCCTAATTTTTCTATGTAGCGTACATGGACCAGGCCCAGAATGAAATGGCTCCTTTACTTCTTGTGTTACTGATTTTTTATCGACTTGGCTAGGCCTTGAAAAAGGGCCTTTTTTTCCAAGAGGATTAAAGTAAGACTCCTTTTGTGCACACTGCCACTGAGAGGCAGTGAGAGGCTGGCACTCACAGGGCAGCACCCAGTGACTCGCGGAAGTAGTTCCCGAGAGCAAAGAGCACGACGACGACGGCGACGTTCGATTCTTACCCGCATATCCTAAACCAAGAAGGTAGAGTCGAGCGAGGTGTAGTCTGTAGATGAAGTGATATGATGATGGAGGGTAATCCACCACAGACTAATATGGCTGATCAATAGTACAAATATAAACAAAAGTACTCTGTTGTTCTGACTAAGTATTCCCCGTAGACCGTGTTATTCCCTCTTCCTATTAGCCTGTGGTAGACAGACATAGGAAAATACAGGAAAATAGCTAATTCGTGCAAATAGCCATCATATTCTCTTGGGTAGGCAGGCACAGGCAGTATTTATTTCTGCCGCAGTAAACAAACTAAACAAAGTAGCATTTGCTCGACTCCGCTCCGGTAAAATACTATTCATTTGATTCAACATTTTAATCTACTACTTCAACATGGAGATGTGCAGAGCTTGCCTAACCACTGAAAACGGAATGGTTCGTATGGACGAGAATTTCAGACACGATTACAATACTTTGACCAGTTTGAATGTAAGTTTTTCTTTATTCTTGTTTTGTACTTACCTCACACACAGTATAAACATTCAACATAACACTCTTTAGTGATATTCCTATTTCTTGTCAAAATACCAAGTTTCGACCATTCATGGGCTCCAGTTTTGGTGTTATGACAATTATTAGCAGATGGATTGCACTAACGTGTCAAATTACTGTCGATGTCGCAACCAATAGCTCTCGATAGCATAGCCAGAAATTAGTGTAATCGGCCCGCTGGTCATGGACCTTATGCCTGATTTACATGATCTAAGATAATCTTACTACGCAACTAATTAACTCCGGTGAAGGAGTTCTAAGAGTGCCTTAAGGCTAAAAAAAGCATTGCTAGGAGCAAAAATCACAACATACCCTATGCCCATACTGATAGCACCCTGAAAAGGGGCAATGACCACTGGAAACTACATTCTGCATTAAAATTGTCTTAATAACTTGTAACATAACAACTTTTTCTATGTATTAAAATGTTGCAATTAAAATGTGTATTGTTTTATGCAATTTATATTTTCAGTTATCATTGGCAGAAGATATGCCTCTATATACTTGCAAAGTATGTTTTGATGGAGCAAAATTCTGCATAGAGTTCCGCAAGAAATGCATTGAATCTGACCAGTATTTCAAAGAAACATTAAGAACGGTAATGCAGTCTCTAAGGTACAGTCAGAAGCATTCATAAGTCATAAAGGAAGAAAATTAATTTTATTCTGCATATTTAAAGAAAACTTAAAATTAAGGTTTTGTTTTTTTGACGGCATCCGCTGAACTCAACTTGAGATATCTTTTAGGGCCGACAGTGATCAAAGGAATGCAACGCGATGCGAACTCTCTTAATCCTCTAGCATACATCACATCGCAGATTATCTCTTTGCATTTGGTTTTCTTTATTTGACATCGGTGATATTTGCTGTGCGATGTCGCATCGCTTGGATGTGTGCCGTAAATTAATTTTAAATTATTTAAAAGTTTAAATAATTTTGCTAATGACTGTACCAATAAACAAAAATATTAATGAGACTACAATCAGCTTCATGCTTGTGTTAGGTACAGTCGCCTGCAATAAGATGTGATTAAAATTTATACATTTCATAATTTTGAAAACAATCCCACAATACAGATGAAGATGGTAAGTTAGGATGGCTATTAGCATATTTTTTGCAGTGTACATCTTAATAATTAGTATGTACTATGGCATCATTTTGAAATTATAAAATTAATACATTTTAATGCAGTCGACTGTACATAGGTACCTGTTGAAAGACATATCATAAATTTTATTGTATGATATCCAAATATTTCAGGAAATTCAAGAAGAAAAGTATATACTAAAAGAATATAGAAATGAAAACATAACAATAAAGAAAGAGGTGAAATTAGAGTATGATGATGAATCTGATGATAGTTATGCAGACCTAAGCAAAAAATTTGATGATAATGATGATGAGGTTTATCTAGTAGAGCTTTCACCAAAAATTAAAATGAAGAAAACCAAAAATAATAAGCCATTGCTCAAATTAAAAATAAAAGAAGAAAAACTTATTGATTCCAAATTATATTGCAGTGAGTATTTACGTTTTTTTGAATATGGTGAAATTGTTTGAAAAAAAGTTCTGATTTATTTAACGGTAAATAATTTTTAATAAACGATTTTACTTTACGTTTATTTATCAATGTAATAAAACATAATGTTGCTGGAAGGGCTTGGCGCGGAATGCACTCTAGGGCCCAAATAGGGTTTAAATGACAGCCAGCACGACAGGTAATTTCATATAATAAGCGAATAATCATCGTTTTATAAAATGAATATAAATCTTTATATTTCTTTAACAGTTTTAAAAAATATACAGGTATATGCCCAGAAAGTTTTAAAGATGAAAAAGGCCTAACAAAGCATTTGGATAACCACAAATTGAGCGAGCCTTGCGTCCAATGTGGCGAGTGCTTTGTGAACTTGCCACATTTGCTTGGCCACCGAATAGAACACCTTCCAGATAGAAAAAAGCGGTGTCATATATGCTCTAAGAAATTCCTCACAGCTGCAAGTTTGGAATTCCACTACATGAGAATCCACGAGTTAGCTGAAAAGGTATGAAAATGCAAACTGCTTTTGATATTTTTCTGTGCTTACGAAGACTGTACCTTCATCTACACTTTTATTATTAATGATAGGTATTCAATATGAATTAACGAATAATTAACTAACTAATTTTAATTAATGAATACAACATTTTTATCATATGTATAATCCTGACTTATTATGGTAGAAATGTCTACTATATTATCTTGTACATAATATTGGCTACCTTTTAATCCTGTTACCACGTGATCGAAGCCATGAGCAAAGGCTGGTCAAGATTATGTTTGCTTAGTTGTTCGTAATAAATCGGCTAATTAGGGACCTTCAGCGCGGTCACCAAATGGATGGTTGACCGCTAGTGGTACTATTTACAACAGAGCGCTTTCTTCCTTCGGAGATATCGGGCGGCCTATAAAAATACAACAAAACAACATAAAAATTTATATATTTTTTTTGTTTCTTTCAGGATTTACCTATTCAGTGCAAGAAATGCCTCGCATCGTTTGAAAGTGGAAAACGTTTACATAGACATAATGAAAACTATCATTCTGAAATCAAGTTCAAATGTGAACATTGTGACCTTGGGTAATAATTACTTATTATATGCAATTTCTTACTGTACTAGCATTTGTGTGTATATTCGAGCTATATGATTCAACCACAAAAAATCCAAACATCCTCACAATCTTTCCCATTTTTATATTAGTAGGATTATTATTATAATCAGTACCTAGTTCTACCTACCAATAGACAACGTCATTTTCTTTTTGTTACAGTTTTGGAAGGAAAATTCAACTAAAGATTCACATGCGTAAACATGAACAGATAAAACGCTATGAGTGTGACTTGTGCGACTATACTTCAAAATACCCTGGTGGAGTCAGGGTCAGTTGATTTACCTGAGCTACATTTTCTTTTTAAATTTTTATTTCTTATAAATTTTGTACAAAAAATAATTTTAATACATCTAAAAATCCTTAATAGGTTTGTCTAAGATGCAATTCGAAGAAAACTCAATAATACAAATATGATAAAAAGTGCTTTAAAATACAGTAGGTACCTAACAACAAATGTGTGATAATAAGTTGGATAACTCCTGCCAGGCTATTGCGTAAGCGAAATGGTAATGAAGATCGCAATTTAAAGGATGATTTTATCAATTTTAGCGACATCTGAAGCTTTTAGTTTTGGTTGAAGCTCACATTTGTCTTCTTTTTTTTCACATTTTTATAAGCTCTTATTTATTTTATTTATTAGGGATTATAATTAATTACTTTTCTTTTGAGCCTCACCCTGTTCGATCGGCACCACACCGAAGCTTTAAATTCCATTTTGTGAAAAAGGATCATCGAAAAAAATGATAGGCACCAAGCCGTGTTTGTTGCCTGATTCTTCTAGGCTTGGTAGCGAGGAACAGGCATAGCTTCACCTAGTTTCTAAGACGTTTCAAAGTGATCCTAGTGATTTTATTGAAATAAATGCCTTTTGACTTTGACTTTTCAAACATAAAAAGGAAGAAGCTAAGGTCTTGAAGTTTTCCCTTGTCAAGTTTGGAAAGTTTTGAATGTGGCTAAGATTGTTAAAATTACCCTCAAAGTTACGAACTTCATTGCCATTACGCTTAGGCAATTGCACCACTGGTGGGCTTAATCAGGGAAAAATATGAATGTTTTCTTTCAGGCTCACAAGCTAAGGAAACACACAGAGGGTAGAGTGTACTGCAAAACTTGTACGTGCGCGTTTTCGTCTCAAGCGCGGCTCGATAAGCACGATTGTAAGGACGCTTTTGGTATCATCTGCCCTGTGTGTGGAATATCTATAACAAGGAAGTGTGGAAGTGCGGTAAGTCAATGATTTATTACCGTACCTACCTCATCATCATCACCATTTCCCTGCCCTTATCCCACTTCATGTGGGGTCGGCACAACATGTTTTTCTCTTCCACTCTCCTCTATCAGCCGTCATACCAGTATTCACTCCTTTCTTACTCATGTCGTCATTCACACAATCATGGACCGACGATATTGTGAAGGTTGCGGGAAGTTGGTGGATGGAGAATGCTCAAGACCGTTCGTCGTGGAACTCTTTAGGGGAGGCCTATGTCCAGCAGTGGACTTCTACAGGCTGATGATGATGATGATGATGTCTAAGAAAAACTTCAATGCAAGGTGATTCATATCATAACATGTATACCATTCCGAAAGGGGGTTAGACTACACCCAATTGGCGATAAAGTTTGTTCTACTACTTTTAGAAATTCCACATTTTTCATTGAATTTTCATTTTTTTTTTTTTTTTCAGTTAAGTCGACACATGATGACGCACGATGAAGTATTCCGTTATAAATGCGATAAATGTCCAGCCAAATTTAAGTCACGCGGCTCCTATAAAACGCACATGGATAAACACGCGGGCACGCCAAAACATCAATGCGAACATTGTCTACGCTGCTTTTATTCGCCAACTGTGTTGATAAAACATCGGCGTACCCACACAGGTAAGTTTCATTCTTGCTTGTCGTGTCAATGGATCTTTCTTTGTCATCCTGAATTCAAGTCTGTGAACGGGTATGGTGGCCCGGAAAGGGTCAATGACCAATAACTAGTGTGACTGTTAAAGTTGGCCGCTATAAATAGGTAGGGCCAATTAGTCCAACTAAACTCGAAGATCTCGTTGAATCAACAAAAATACCTACAAAATAACATTTTTTTTATTTCAGGTGAAAAACCGTATGTTTGTACCGTCTGCAATCGAGGCTTCACCGGAAAACACAATCTGAAAGTGCATATGAAAGTGCATGGGATAACTAATTTGATAAACAAGAAAGATGCCGAATAAAGTATATATGTTAAAATAATGAACTTATCATTGAAGAATTCTACAGCTGGACGAGGCCTCCTCCACAAGTTTGCCACGACGAACGGTCTTGAGCCTTTTCCATTCACCGACTTCCCACAACCTATCGCAGTGATTTTGTAAGAAATACCTCCTAAACTTTGACCTTCTTATTCACGCTCACCTGTCCTGTTTTTAACACTGAACAAAAGATGGCGGTCATGCTTTTATCGAGTCGATAAAGTTAGTGAGTAATTATGAATTAAGTAGTGTTCAAACTAAGTGCGAAATGTCCTTGATATGTCATAAAATACGTTTCAAAATGATCCTTAACTCTACTGAACAAAGTCAACTTTGACTTACTACCAAAGATAATATAGTAGAAAATTGCCTTACTTATAAAAATCTGTTTAAAATTACACAATGCTTAAAGTGTTGCCATCTCTTACTATTACATAATAATAAACAGTGACAGTAAGTTTAACTATTCTAACCCTCGCTGGGTTAGAATTAAAATTTCCAATAAATCTGTTGCCTCTTTTAGACAAGAATGTTTTAAAAAAGCCTCCATAATATGATATTTATCCCAAGAATAATATAAACGCTCAAGTTTGTGAGAATGTTTGCATGTTTGTGGTTCAATCACTCCGTAACTTCTCACCGATTACGATAAAACTTGGAATAGGTAGAGTTCTTTACCTAGAATACCATATAGGCTTTTTATCTAGGTACAACGCGAGCTAAGCCACGGGCGCTAGGATATGGATAAGATGCCACATAAAACTTTTCAAAAAACATTTATTTTACAAATACAATTACTCACTAGGTAAAAAAACTAAATTTATCACATACAAAAAAAGTCTTTGGCAAGTACAGAAAGGTACAATTTCAGTAAAGTGGTAAAAGTAAGAAATATAAATTGTACAAACATAAATAATTCTAAAAATGTAGGCAGTTAGTGTTATGTGTTAGAATCTAGATTTATAGAGACAAAATAATAGATAATTTAGGCTTAGGTTTACACATACAGATAGTATGCACAAACGGATAGTATACACTATACAGATAGTATGCATATACAGATTGTATACACATAGAGATTGTATACACATACAGATTGTATACACATAGAGATTGTATACACATACAGATTGTATACACATGCAGAAAGTATGCACACATACAGATTATTTCATGCTTGTTTTGTATACACCAATTTTATGGATTTAGCTAAGTACTTAAGTTATCTAAGACGTAATATCTGGAATGATCTATTTTCAAATGAACACATTATTTACAATTATGAAAATAAAATCATGATACCTAGTTTCAAAAGAATGTCAATCAATACGATTTATTTTACCTACTCTTATATTAAACGAATGATTGGTTCGATTGAAAAAATAAATAATTTATCTTTAACTTAAATATTTACGATGTGTTATTAAATAAAAACTTTTATGGGTATCTACACTAGCTAATTAAATACAAGCTTAAAATAAATACTGATAAGGTACAAAATAAATCGAAATGAAGCAACCATTACATGACCGAGCGAGCGACACCGATACCTTACACAAAGGTAGGTAATATTATGATCGCTTTTAGTAAGTACATTACATTTCTTTTGGAAGAAAATAAGTTTTACACAACAATAAAATTATTATTAAACGTACCTAAAGGCGATTAGTCGACATAGTTAACGAAAAAAATCCATGATAAATGAACCAAAAATGGAATAACAGTGAATTAAATATGAATTTAAAGCTAAAGGGCAAGCATTGATCAATAAACCTTATTCTATATAATATATAAGTCATAGAGTGTGCTGTGTTCTCAATTTGGCTTTCGGCCTACAGCACACATACAAAACGAACGTGCAAACAGATGCGTTCATTTCTCAGCAATAGGTTTACATAAGTAAACAATAATTATAGCAGCTTTACGGTCAAGCTACAACGAATCGCACCCTTCAGCGTTCCCATGCTGAAAACCATTATCTCTGTGTTGAACCTTCGCAGTGCTGAAGGGTGCGATAATTGTAAGTTTAGCCATAATGACAGACTGATCCCACGTACGCAACGTATGCAACGCATTATGACAGCTCACGCCCCATTGCGCATTTTCGTAGTCGTACAAATTAGTGCAGGAAGGCTTTTTTTAAAACAACGGAAACGTTAGCTTTTCTCGAACCAGCTCTAAAACCATTCCGGAATGAGCATTACCGATGTTTTGATCTCTTGGTTTAGAGGTAGTTGGAGACAAGCTGACGTTTCCGATCGGGAATATTTCCTATATTTTAAAATAGCCCTGTAGATTTCTTATTGCTTGTATACATACATGGGATCAGTCTGTCCTTACCTTTATTCATTTATCTAAATGTGCAGGCTGCCTTACTGGACAAATCGTCCATGCTTAAGTTTGCTTGAGACGATCTCGATGACAGTAATCTCTACACTCTGATTATCGCTTTGAGTGACTTATCGCAGGGTGTCTAGGTGCTCTGTCCAAGCTGCTATATCTCATTACCATACTGTGTGTTGGGTATTCTGACTACGGTTTCCCTCGTGCCAATCCTCTCATCAATCAACGACGCTGAGCTGTGTTTCTTAGATTTCGGCGCGAGAGGTGGCACCTCGCTGCACGTGGAACGATTATCATCCAGTACCTTTGAACTACCGGCTACGCTGAATTTCTTTAAGCTGCCTGTGGTTAGCGATCCGTTGGACGATGAGCAGTGCGGAGGTAGGAGGGGGGCTCTTTCTTGCAAGTCCCTGCTGGAGCCGGTGGGTCGGTGCATGCAACCGCTACTGCTGGATTCTGACGGCGCCGTCATGTCTGGACACCCGCCGTTTTGTATCCAGTCTGAGATCCTGTAAGCAATTTATTCATGAAATAAGCAATAGGTACCTAGTGTGTTCGATTCATATCAATGGAAGCCGCAGCAAACAAGCATATGCCCATCTGTTGGTAAGTGGTTTATCCTCCGGACGCTTGCTGCTTGGTGGCGAAATGATATTAATTTAGGATTCTGTCCTATGGTGCCAAATAAAGCTTATCGTAGGAAAGTATAAATAAATAAATATATATTCCGGACAGATCACACACGGTCAACTGATCCCAAACTAGGCATAGCCTGTACTATGCGACTATACCAGCGACTTATATATATAATAGATATATATTAAACACCCAGACACAGAACAAACATCTGTGTTAGTCACAAATGTTTGTCCAGTGCGGGAATCGAACCCGCTACCTCTAGCGCAGAAGGCAGAGTATTAAGTAATCATGGGTTTTACATTTAGTTGACCCTGGTATACCGTGAATGTGGCATGTATGGAAGATCTGAGGACATCGGACAGAAAATCGGGACGGGAGTTATAGAAAAGTTCTTCCAAAGGCACTATTGAACTATTTTTCCTTTTTTCAAGTACTAGGTACATTCACCTGCAATAAGATGTATACATTCCACAATTTTAAAAATGATGCCACAGTTTTAAATTTAATGATGTGCACAGCAAAAACTAGAAAATTGTTTACCTACCTTGTGCCATTTTCAACATAACCGTGTACCTACCATCTTCATCTGTAATTGTGGTGTCATTTTGAAAATTATGAAGTGTATACTTCTTATTGCAAGCGACTGTACCTGTTAACGATGGCCTCGAAGTTGGGCCTCCGCTGCGGTGTGTGCTTCCAGCAGTCTCGCATCAGCGTGTACATGGAGGCGGGGCAGCCGGCCGGGCACGCCAGCAGCTCGCCACCGCGCACCATCGATATCACCTCCTGGTTGCTGAACCTGCAACACAGACCCATTAGTCTGTTAGGTTCAATCAGCTGCTGACGGAACATAATGAACGTGAAGTGCCGCTTGAGAGTGCAATATATTTTTTTGAACTAAAATCGACTCTGTGTATCCGGCCGAAATGCCATCATCTCAGCCGTCTGATGTCCACTGCTGAACATAGGCCTCCTCATACGAATTTACTTTCTTTTTAGAGTTACCTACTAGGACTGATTTCTAATTGAAGGTTCCTCAAATCTGAGAATCTTATCTATATATCTTATATAGGTTATGATTTGTGGTTTGACCTAGGTAACTAGATACCTACCAGTATTTCTTTGCGTGGTCGCGTCTCGCGCGTGTGCATCGGGCGGTAAAATGTACACCACGAGAAATGATAATTATCAACTTATCTACGTTAATAGCTCGCGTGTATGGAATGCAGACAGTCTAATGAGCGAAAGTCTAGCACGTTCCCTATGCGGCTAGGAATATACCACTTACATGCAAAGACATTTTGTCGATATATTCATTGTACACACGTGTATGTCGACAAAAATGGTTTATGTCACACAAGCCTATAAACTGTTTTTGACTCGTGCCCCATATACATATGGAGCACGCAGTATTGTAAGTATTTATTTCAAAGATACATGCTAGCATAGGTGCTCTACTATGTTCAAATAAATAGGTAATAAGGAAAACAATATGGAGGTACCAGAACACCAGAAGGAAAAAAAAAGATCTTACCCATAATATGGTTGCAATCCATAACTATAAATTTCCCATAGCACTACTCCATAAGACCAAATATCACTCTCAGTGGTGAATTTTCCATACAGAATCGATTCTGGGGGCATCCATCTCACTGGAAGTAAACTTTTGGATTGTACCTGAAACACACACAGATCATGAAGTATAAAGTTTTTTATAAAACAAATTGATTAAAAATTCGTGATCGTACTTACTCTATAGTAATCTGAACTGTAAATATCTCTGGAAAGCCCAAAATCTGATATTTTAACAACAAAATCATCCGATACCAAGCAATTCCTAGCTGCCAAATCTCTATGCACATAATGATGTGATGACAAATACTGCATGCCAGCTGCAATGTTCTGTGCTATGTTCAGCAGCCTCATTGGAGGTAGTCCTTTCCCTGAAGGTGGAGCTCTTCCCATCAAAAACTCGTGGAGATCTCCCCGCGCCATGAACTCAAACAACATACACAGGGGCTCTTCCCTAAGAGCCACTCCAACAATACAAACTATATTATCATGAGTCAGCTCTGATATCAAGTCTATTTCCCTTCTAAAATCAGCCTGGGTTTTAGCAGAAGCATTCTCCTTCAGAGCTTTCACAGCTACAAACAGTGTCTCTCCATTCTTTTTTAAAGCCCCTTTATACACCTTCCCAAATGCCCCTTCACCCAGCTCCTCCAAGAACTTAATTTGAGATAAGGAGTACTGGGGTATGCGGATTATTCCATTTCCACGGTTGCTCTTTTGTTGAACTAAATGTGGCTGGTTAGCCATGTTAGAATTTAGCAGCTCACTCATTTCTATGGGTGAGTTCAATCTTGAATTCCCATAGATATTCTTATCAGCATTAGGGAGGTTGATATCTCTTATTGTTGCTGCATTATTCTTCTTTCTATGTTTATAGCAGAGGCAAATAGTGAACCCTACAATGATAATTGTGATCAATAGAAACACAATGACAATGTAGATCCAAATCTTGTGAGCACATTTTGGTATGTCACACAATTGTTTCTCAGTTTTGCCATCTTTCTCTATGACACACCAAGGCTGGGATTTGAGGCCTCCCGGGTTCCTGCAGTAGCTGTGCCTCCCGGCTAGCTCAGGGAAGTCAAACACTTTAACATGCCATTGCTTTGACCATTCCACACATGGCGTTCCAGTTTCTGCCACATTGACCCTGCCAAGGTAACCACTGCCATTTTCCCAGAAGCATTCATCATCAGACACCATCATAGCACCTATATCTATCTTGAGGCAGTCGGGGTCATCTTCTGGCAGATCTTGGCAGTCTTCCAGGATCAACTGCTGTCCAATTTGAGGATGTCTCTTAGCGATGGCATACTCTTTTTGGCACAGTTCATTTTCAAGTATCTCACAATCTTGCTTACAGACCCTTCTCAACACAGTAGAGTTGTGTCTGTAATCAAACAGCTTTGCTGTGTTGTTTTTCCAATAAATTGGTGGGAGAACACCGTTGGGTAAATTTTCAAATACAATTTCAGGCAATTCCTCATTGTAATCAATGCTTTTGTCTGCTGAAAACATTTTCCTAGCTTCTTTGAGGAAATGGCTGTTGGTCTCAAAAGGTTTTCTGCATATCGGGAAAGTTGAGTAGCACAGACTTGGTATAGCATACCCTTCACAGTGAGAACTGATGTCATTGGAATACTTGGTGACTTGAATGGCTTGCATCAGTTTCTCTTCTAGTGCAGCCTGTGATGAATCATAAGGAATATAAACAAAATGGGCCTTCAGATGTGAGGAGCACACTCTACCAACATATTCCTGGCAGATAGGCTCCAATTTCTTTGGTGTGGCCAAGCTTTTATTCTTTTCTACCTCTTGAGTCTTTATATTCTCAGATATGAGGTCAGGGGTGGTTTTTACACTAATTTCAAGCTCATTATTGATATCAGAATTAGGGAATAATGATGTGAATGTAGGAATTTCAAAGTTTTGAATAACTTCATCATTTTCTACTATCAGTCTTGCTGTTTGTTTCTTTTCATAGTTCTGTTTTATTGTACATGTGTAGTTTCCTTCATCAGTTGGATCTAGGTCTTTTAGCTTCAGGTTGGTACCTATTGTACCATTTGTCTTATCTATTTTAGTTGTTATCTTCACTTTTTGCGATTCTGATAATGTTCTATTGTTTTTAGACCAGTAAACCTTGACGTTTTTTAGGAGTGCCTCTTGAATATGTTCCGGCGGTGATTCATTGAGGGAGGTCTCTATTCCTTCCTTATTTTTTGTATATTTCTCTACTTTTGTGTAGTTCATGATAGCTTCGCATTTGAAGCGGACATCTTCTCCGCAAGATTTGGTGATGACTGGCGGTAGTGTTTTAGAAAAATAAATATTTAGATTTATATTCCATCTCTTCTGTTCCGATGTCGAATTTGCTTTCAAAAGGGACAAAGAGTCCTTTTTAGCAACATTCAAAGATAAACTCTCACAAAAACAGAGGCACAAAACGATTACACAGGTGTGTTTCATGACTAACACTTTCCATAACACCTTCACTTCACTAACTGCATTGTATGATTTAGTATTGATGCTTCATTAGATCGTGTTTTATTTAAAATATCCAATAAATTAAAGTCAATGAACATGAACAAACAGCCAGCAAAACCAAACAATAAATTCGCCCACAGACAGAATTCCGAATCCAGCGAAATCTCCGAAATATCGATACTACGAATGTGACACTGACATCGACAATGGAACCGATTTGACATTGGCATTTGACATTCTATAGATCAAGCAGTACGATTTTGCAGTAAATAAACAAGAATGACAATTTTGCTACTCGACGCTAGATGTCACTATAATAAGCCTTTCAAAAAAATTCAAGTTCAAAATTCAAAAAGTGTATATTCAATCAATCATGTAGGATCCCTTTGAAACGTCTAAAAACTAGGTGAAGCTACCCCTGCTCCTCGCGATCAAGCCTAGAAGAATCAAGCAAGCACGGCTTGGTGCCTATCATTTATCATGGTAGGGCCTCAATCTTAGAAATGGGTCCCCTAGAAAGATTGAGAACACTTAGTTGTTAGAAGAAATCTGTGAAGTGAAAGTGTAACTTGTAAAATATTTTAGCCTTAAGTTATGCGTAGCACTTTGGTGGATTCTTCTTGTCTTTTACTCCAACTCTTCTTCCAATTCTTCCCTTAGGATCAGCCCTCCTAGCAGAGAAGTGTCTGGAGGAAGCCACTCGCAGCTAGTATCTTCGGACGAGCAGACCTGTTGAGATTAAATTTTATGAATTCTATCGTACTTACTTATTTATACGTATTGTTACAACCAGGTATAAGAAAAGCCGCGGCTTCTGGAGGAACTAACCAAATTATTGTCTACCTACGATATGGCTACAGCCAGCGCTACGTCTTTGCATCGATCAAATCTATTATGTTCTATTGTTTGTGGACTTTCTTTCATAGCGCCCGCTTCGAGCTCAACCTCATTTTTGGTGATCCACGAGTTTATTAGGTGGGTATGGATGGACCCAGTGCGTAGGTACCATCGACTTCTCGGTTTTGTTTAGGCGGTGACGTCAGATTTAAGGTTCAAATTCGTGTAAAATAGTGCTGATACGCTCGCATTTGAATGGCAATAAGACGTAATGGTAGGGCCCCAAAGAAATGTAATGTCGCACTGCTGTCCAATGAACAAAATGTCTTGACGTACTTAGGTAAGGTCCGCTAAGAGCACTGTTTGTTTAGATTTGAATGCTCGTAGGTACCATAAACTTTGCGATTTCGTTAGGCGGTGACTTAAGTTGACAGTCTCAAAGATTTAACGTTCAAATTCGTGTAAAATAGTGCTGTTGCGCGTCATGGTAGGGCATAGCATAGCATAGCATTCAAAATGTGTAGGTAAGTATCTACCTAATTACTACACGAAAAAGTTAATAGGCATTTACCTGGCAATTGCAAGACGCGGCTTCGACGTAGTGGTAGACGTCAGTGCCGGGCTGCACATTAGGATCGCAATTGCTCAGCTTCACAGAGGCGTGGCGACGCTCGCCGTGCACACAGACCGGGTGGTGGGACTCCTTGTAGGGGAACTGCCAGTCTGATATCTAGTGAAAATGATGGGTTGGAAAGATTTTCTATAAATTCTTAGTACACTTACCTACCTTAGCACGTGAAAAGTGGTATTTACATCGTGTTCCGTAGGTAGTAGGTATAATATATTGTTCTTAAAGGGGCTTATATGATCGAGAAAAAGAAAGAAAATTAAATATTATAGAAACAAAAATAATTTAATTTTGTTTTCTAGACTTTTCCACGAACTTTTTCGAATCATCTGTTCTTGGTATTTTAACCATCTTAACAACGTGTTCCGTAACTAGTAAATATGTAAGCTGCACGAATGGGGGTTACCTAATCTATAAACAGCTGAATAAATGAGTCTTAGCTGATTTGACCCCAAAACAGGTAATTAGTGTTTTTTGCAATAAAAATTAATAGATTCCAACAGTTGTAAAATAGAGTTTATTGCCAATTGGGTGTAGAATAATCGCTTTTTGGAATATAATACTTTATTATGAATCCCCTTGTAGAGAAAGAGCGAGAGTTTTCTTAGATTACAGACGGGTATTATTCCAAAACAAGTTTTTCTTGCAAAATCTCAAATGAAAACGGTACCTTCTCATAAAAAATCTGACGGCAGAAATATATTTGTTTCTATAGGTATTGGTTGCTAGTAGTAGAGCTTGTAAAAGTCTCTATTTCTTACCTCGTAAGAGTGGCAGTATCCCCAGCAGGTCATGATCTTCACCTCATCCCAGCACCGTCTCCCGTTGAGGTCCGTCTGCATCGCTTTATGCGATTGTCGTTTCAGCTTGCAGCGGCCGCCGTTCGAGGCGCTAGCGCATAACGCACTCCACAATATCACTAAAGCCACTGACACCGTTATTTTATTCAGTTTCCACATTGTTGAAGACTGGAAAATAGGTTAAATCATCAGAAAAACTATCTCCACCCAAGTAGGTATCACTAAGGTCTCTACCATACAATTCTGAAATTACAAGAGTGTGGTGATTTTTAAGGTTCTCACCTTGTTGGAAACGTATCTCAAACTTCTCTGGTGATTTGAAATGAAAAACTGTTTTTATAAAGGGGATAAAAAGGACGTCAAGACATTTCTTTCAGTCGATTTCACTTCATTATGGCACACAAACCATTACCTTCGTGAATGCGTCATTAAAACTCGGACGAAAATAGAAAAACATGCCTTCTAGATTAAGATTTAATTAAAACATTGTCCGCCTTGTTCAAACGGCGTGCGATAAGTCTAATAATAATTAAGTATGGTAGGCTGTGGTGGCCCCGGCTGAAGAATAGGCCCCTCCATATCATCTACCTATCCGTGGATGTCGTAAGAGGCTAAGGGAAAAAAGCTAGGGGATGGGCAGCAGCGTGCCTCATTTTAACAACGATAGCTCTTACTGCGCTCGCCAACCCGCATGCCCAGCACGGTGAGTATGGGCAAATTTCCCCACACATGATAAGGAATTCGCTCTGTCTGTGGGGGAGGCCATGTTCAGCAGTGGACGTCGTAAGGCTGAAATGATGATGATGGCATTTGATGGCGTACGACATAGCTCAACGATACCGCATGCCCCTAAAAGTCAAACCCAAAGTTGACTTCAGTGGAAGTTAGGATTCTTTTGAAATAAATTTCAGATGACATATCGCGCGCACGAGGTCGGCAGGCTCTGTGTTGGTCTTAGCGGACAAACGGTAACTTTCTCTTTTTATGCCTATTTTGGGAGTACTGTTTATTCCGTCTGACGAAAAATTTAAAATAAGGCAGTTACAACTTACAGCATAACAAGATTGTGAATCGCCGAAAAAAGTAATTAATAGCGGTGTCCCGGAACAAATCACCTCGTTTAGGGAGATCGCTCTCGATAAATTTATATCTTTCCATGGAAGCGAGCGAGACGCCGCGGTGTGACCTAACACAAAGTATGGCTAATTACAACGAATTCGTCGGTCCAATCTTCGTCAATCTCAGTAAATCACGTGCTTTAGTTGTACAAGGTGTAAAAAGGCCTACCTACTTCCAAAAATTAATGGTACCATTCTGTTGGGTACCTTAGCCCAAAACAAATACGATACTTTGTTGTTAAATATCTGTTACCTATACGGTTTTTTTTAATTTACAGTCATGCTAATCGTATTCTAGATTTTCCTTGACTTTCGGACTACAAGAGGTATTAATTTTATAAAGATTGTGACTCATTTTACTACCGCTTTAGGCAGGGCCATTCGTCAGTGCTGCGGCTCTGCAGTAAAAGGCATTGTGAACGACCATATTCGCACTGCCCTATCTGGTATTACTTGTAACTTATTGCTGACAACAGTAATGCAAGCCCTTTCGTAAACATGGACAAGTGTGAGTCGAGATTTGCTAAACAAATTAAGAACAAAAAAGCCGAACCTAAGTACGCTTCAGCGATTGCTATATCCGTAAGTCAAATTCAATCAATAGATATGCATATGAATCCTAACTGACTGACAATAGACAACGTACAGATTAAATTAAACCGCTTTAATTATATAAAACAAATCCTAATTTTAAGTCTCTAGGTTCGTGGTAGGATTTGTTTTGATGCTTAGAAAAGAAAGTACCTATCTATACTAAAAATTCGCATTCTAAGGAGCCCAAAATGAAAATGTTCTTTAATTCAGAAACCGTTTGTTAGTAAAATGAACACATCCCCCCCCCGCCCTTTAAACCCCTTGATTTAACATTCATCTAATGACTAAGCTCGTGTGTAAGCATTTAACAATATATTTTTTGAATTTTTCTTATTAATTGTCACTTAGGTAATTTGAAAAGTTGTGTTTATATGTAGTATTTTTAAAGGCCTTTAAAAATCAATTTTCTGTGATGCTTAGCGAACTCTAATGATGTAGTCGAAAAAGATAACTTCTCAACGATTTTGAATAGAAAAGTCGTGTTTGGTCTGATGATGGTCGGAAGGCGTGTAACGGTTCTCAACGAAAAACAATAGGCCGTGTAAGCAAATCTAGTATAGGTACCTTTTTTTAGTAACAATGTAAGTAGGTGCCATAACTCCAGAGCACATCAAAATCACGCGTTGATGTCTTTTATATGGGTAAACGATTATGTAAGTAAATTAGTTATGAAAAACTTTTCTTTCTTCATAGGGTAAAACATCGGTTTCATGTTTAAAACCAAATTGTCAATCACAATTCAGGCAGATAGTGCTAATAAATAGTGCACAATATTTGTAACTAGGAATCTGTTAGTTACAAGGGCCACCGACAAGCTCTCAGAATTAGCATGATACAGTGGCAGTGGGCAGGCCATATAGCTCGCAGAACTGACAACCGTTGAATACAGGTTCTCGAATGGTGACCACGAACCTGCTGGAAGGCCCCCACCTGATGGACCAACATTGTTAAAGTTGTGGGAAGTCGTTGAATGGAAAAATCTCAAGACCATTCGTCATGAAACTCTTTGGTGGAGGCCTATGTCCAGCAGTGAACTTCTACAGGGAATGATGATGATCTGTTAAAGAAATAGGCAACCGTAGCCGGGCTAAGTAAGCTCATTGTGTCTAAATCAATTTGCTACAGCTCCACTCAAAAGGTAATGAATTGTACCTTGCTAATGCCTTCTGCGGAGAACAATCATTGGTTTAAAGCGTGGTCTATATAGGTTGTAGCACTTAAATACTAGATTAGTTACCTATACAGTATCATCATCAGCCTGCAGAAGTCCACTGCTGGATATCAACCTCCCCAAAGAGAGCTATGAGGAACGGTCTTGAGCCTTTTCCATCCACCGACTTCCTACCTTCTTCCTGCAACTGAGTTGGCAAACATGCATACGGCCCACCTGTTGGTAAGCGGTTACCGTAGCCTATGAGCGCTTGCAATACCAGAGGCATCAAGCACGCGTTGCCGACCCCGAACCCCCTTCCCCTAAAGAGCTCTGGCAACCTTACTCACCGCAGGAACACAACACTATTTGAAACAAATAATGTTATTTAGCTGCGATCTTCTTTAAGGCGGAGGTACCAGGTGGGCTGCTCCAATGCAGTATGTCGTCGATCCATCAGCTACACGTATTCATCATTTCAGCCGTACAACGTCCACTGCTGAACATGGCCTCCCCCACAGACAGAACAAATTCCTTATCATGTGAGGGGATTTGCCCATACTCACCACGCTGGGCATGCGGTTTGGCGAGCGCAGTTAGAGCTATCGTTGTTAAAATGAGGGACGCTGCTGCCCATCCCCTAGCTTTTTTCCCTTAGTCGCCTCTTACGACATCCGCGGATAGGTAGATATGGAGGGGCCTATTCTTCAGCCGGGGCCACCACGGCTCACAGTATTCAGTAGCTTAAAAGTATGTTATAGTAGGCACCTACTATTGTTAGGAGATTGCTAGACTCCTCAGACAAAAGATATCGTAAATTCGTAACTTACGCCATGTTTTTGAGATCTAAGTTTAAAACCCTACGTGACCACTTACTTAATTTTTCTATCATCATCATCAGCATTGGGGCATTCCACTACGACGCAACGTTCGTTATCGCTAATCGAGATTTTTTATACCAATAAGAATTTATTCACTGGAAATACCAGTATGGGGATGCCTCCAAAATTAATAAAGTACTTATTTGTCAAAAGTGATATCCCTGTTTATTTATCGTTCCCTGTTAGTCATTTGAAGAAACCAGATCTTCCTATGAAGCTACATATACACAAATACAACACTAGAAATAAAGAAAAATTGTTTGTGCCAAGAAAAAGACTTGTGAAAACCTATAACCATGGTCTCTGCCTTAAGCTTGCGATGTATAACAAACTACCCTTAGAAGTAACCCGGCTTCCCTTTAATCAGTTTAAAATAAAAATTAAATCATTTTTTGAAAATTTTACCATGTCGCGGAATATTTAAATGTTTCATTTTCTGATTTGCATGTGGAGTAGAAACTATAAATTACCTATTAAAATCTAAAATCTTTGTAAAATTATATGAACGTTACTTGTAACGAACTGTAATTACTGTAAACCTGACATGCCTATGTTATGTTATAACGAAATGGTTAATAAATGAATTGAATAAAAATTCAATCGTTGATCGAACAATCTATACATACTGCCAAATGAATAACGATTCGTCTTTCACTATTTTTCCTTCACCCCAACTGAATTTATGAAACAAACTTAAATTACACCTATTACCTATCCTAATGCGACTCAGGAGAGTTTTTTGTGTAATTGACTGTAATGATATAAAATTTCGTTTGCCAAGTAGTTGATAAGTAATTCTTGAACGGTAAATTAGGCAAGGAATGCGTCATTAAGTTCAGAAAATTCGGAGCTCCAAGGAGACATTCAAAATCCAACGCTATTTTGTCGTAAGCTCGCGGCAGAGCTGCACGCTACACTTTTTTATTAAAAAAAACATTTGCATTTATTTAGTATTTAGAAAAAGTTTCAGTTTATTGCTATACAAATCGTTGTGAAGAAACTCTGAAACCAAATTCCGATGTAGGAAGTAATCCTATTGTCTATTGGGTGTTCGCCCTGTACACAAATGTTTTTGTTAGTTTTTGGCATCGTGATAATAATTGGTGAGTTGAAAAGCGTAACCCAAGTAACTAATTAGGTACCTAGTGTATGTAATGTCTTCTTTATTTTTCTGTATTCTCGTTCTGTAATTTCTTTATTGCGTATGTTTTATATCGTGTTTACTTAATTACCTAGCTACTAACATACTGTTCATTATGTGCTGTGGTAGGCTCTCCTCTGTGGTCGTTCTCTTATATTAACTTATCTGCATGGTGTTTACATACAGTTATAATATTAAGGAAGATTTAACACCTTCCTTTTTCTCAAAGTATCACATCTACTTCACCCTAATTGCTCTCAAGTTTATTTGAAACGCAGCATGTTTCCTATGCTAAAGAGCGTGGAAGCCAATTTGTTTTCTGTTACAATCGGAAAAGCTTGTTCTAATTTTTCTTGTTTTAAGAACGTACATTATATTGGAAGATAATCTGATAATCGCCTAAAGCCATGTTCAAACTGCATGCGATATATCCTTGATATGTAATTTAATTTTTTTTAAAGATCTCTACCTGATAAAATTAATTTTTGAGATTGAAATTTGAGGGTGTGCGATCAACCATAAATAACGCAAGCTCCTAAAAGTCAAACTCAAAATTAATTTTATATTTATAAAAAAGAAAAACATTATATTAAATTAATATTAAATTAAATTAAGATTATATTAAATTAATAATTATAATAATAATTATAATAAAACTCGAGTAGAAAAATTTTTCACAAAAAAATTATAAGATAAATTTTAGATGACATATCGCATGCCGTTTGAACACTGCTTGATTCTTATAATTTAAATAAAACTAAGATCTGACAAATCACATAATAGGTATTAGTTTTATGTAAGTTCAAGAAATCAAGGCAAATTGTCACAAAAGCCTCCACATAAACAAACTTGCACTCAACAGAATGCACAATTTGTCTGAAACTCCAAGAGTTGCGCGTGCCGGCACAGGTGCCCCGGGGCACGCGCGCGTCACTGTCGTGTCGCTGGCAGCTGGGCCCGGCCGACGTGCTCTACTCCGTCAAGTGGTACAAGGACGGCAAAGAGTTCTTCCGACACGTTCCCCGAGACGTCGAGCCGCGGAGGAAGTTCCCGCTACCGGGAGTTGATGTAAAGGTAAGGCTGCTGAGGCCTGCGAGGTAAACGCTTGAAAGTGTTTCTCAGGAGTTTGTGTACAGGTGCAGCCTTAAGGAAACTATGGATCTGCACAAAATAGGTCACGGAATGTAAAATAAGTCATACAGATTCCATGTTTTATTGTATTAGAAACTAAGAGTACCATGGCACAACAACACCCAGACCCGTACCAAATATTGGCAGGTCATGCAAACATTTGTTCCGCAGCGGGAATCGAACCTGCTCCCTTTGTGTCTCAGACGGGCACTCACCCGCCCTCCTAGGTCATACAATATTGCATGTTTCGTAATTTTCACCTGTTTTCCTTATTCTGTCTATTTGAATTGAAACGTGATTGTTTTCTTTGGGCAGGAATTCGATGCCTCAGGATCACAGATAGTTCTGATGCCAGCTGTTTTAGAGACGGGTGGGAGATACCGATGTGAAGTTTCTGGTGAGGGTCCACTGTTCCCCACTGTGTCGGAACACGCTGACATGACTGTTGTTAGTGAGTATTATTGAAACCTCTGATAGTAAAAAAGTTGTCCACAGCTGTAAATACCTATACCTACCACTTCTACCTGTTCCGTAACTTGTATACTATCTTATAAGGGCTTATTCTATCAACAAAGAGAAATGGCCCATTGAGTATAGAATAAGGCCCAACTCTTTATGGGAGGCCTATGCCCAGCAGTGGACTTCTACAGGCTGATGATGCTGATGATGATGATGAGGTACAATGACACGACGAACCTATATCTATGGAGCGACTGGAGTTTTTTCTTCGGTCTATCAAGTCCCTACTTGAGAGATAACTAGTCATAAAAATATTTTTCCCTGAAAAACACAGGCTAGGACAGGCCCCTGGCTGTCTCTTCCAGGGAAAAATAGAAATGTGACTAGTAATATCTTCTTCATACTCGAAGAAAATGACAATATTTTTCTTCTCAATTTCAGTACTTCCTGAACACGGCCCATCACTGTCAGGACTCAGGTCCAAGTACCGTCCTGGAAAGCGAATTAGAGTGAACTGCACGAGTGGCCAGTCTCGACCAGCGACCTTACTAGCATGGTACATAAACGGAGAACCACTCCCAGGTCTTCCGCCAACTCACTGCTCCGAAAATGGATTGGTCACTACAAGTATCATTCTGGATTTTGTGGTTGATGCGATGCATTTCAAGAATAATATAATAAAAGTTAAGGTAAGTTGAATTAAGATAATGTGAAATGCAATGCAAAATAAGATTGCGAAACTTAGAAGACGCAGTGCATGCAACGATGATAATTTCACTGGTTCTGGCGAACGATTTTTTAAACTTTATTTACTACTAGATCAATATGACATAATTTTTGAATCCTAATAATTAAATACTCTTTAATTAAACTGATTGTGTTGATGATAGATTATATTGTTTTGTGCGTCGGTGCAATTTGAAGCAGTTCTTGTGCTACCGCATTTGCAAACAAAACAATTGCATGGCTAAGATATATAACATCTCTTTTAACACGACAATTTTCAAAAGCCCAAGGTGTTAAAAAGTGTTAATGAAACCTCGTAATATCTTTGAAACGATCTTGTAGGATACAAGATTTTCATCCCGCTCATACTCCAATATTTGTAGCTCATTATGCAATGTGGATAACCGATTGACCTTTCGTCATGGAACTCTTTGGGGGAGGCCTATGTTCAGCAGTGGACTTCATCAGGCTGATAAATAAATATAAATAAATATTCCGGACATATCACACACGGTCAACTGATCCCAAACTAGGCATAGCCTGTACTATGGGTACCAGAGACTGATATACATAATATATACATATTTAACACCCAGACACAGAACAAACATCTATGTTTATCACACAAATGTTTGTCCAGTGCGGGGATCGAACCCGCGACCTCTAGCGCAGAAGGTAGAGTTACTACTAACTGAGCTATGATGATGATGATGATGCATTGTGGATTGGAGCACGCAATTTAAGTAGGTACTTAAACCTATACAGTAGAGGTATATTTGTCCATGTAAGTAGAGGCTCTACTGCACCTTTTTGTAATTTCTCCCATTTGCAGTGCCTCGCTACGATGGCCCCCAACTACTGGAAGAGCAACGAAGAGAGCGCTGGCCTGGACAGAAGTAGAGCTCATGAAAATCTGGATAAAAAAAATATAATAGTTACGAGAGCAAATAGAGTTCTCTCCAACTCTTCAAATTTAGGGAAGCCAATGGTGTTTTTAGTGTATTTTTTTATCTGTGTTGTGATTTAGTGATGATGAATTTTTTTTATTTTTTTTTTATTATTAGCCGTATTTCCCTAGTGTACATTTTTATTTTCTTTTCTATTTATTTTGGGGCTATCCATTGCTGGATAAAGGCCTCCTCCATCTCGTGCCATCCTCCTCTGTCTCTTGCCCTTTGTATCCATATTTTTTCTTATAGGATATTTTATTTATGGCATGTTAAGTAAAAGTAGAGCAAAATAATACTTTTCAAAAATTATGTTATATTTTTGTAACCTTTTGTTAGTTATGCGGTTCATTAGCAGCTTTTACAAAATTTGATATTATCTAGTGCAAATAATTTTCTCCGAGCGAACATTTATCAAAACAGGAAATTATTTGTTATCAGTGTTTGTGTACTGTTTAGTGGGCGTTAATTTGAAATAATAGAAATAAGTAAACATATATTGTTATTTGTAAAATGTGTCAAGCCTCATACACCGTTTTCACGCTAATCTATCCACTATCGATTCTATACAAACTGAATTTAGGGATTGCGCATTTAAAAAATAACCCTATTATGCACATTAGAGTATATTTTATCTAAGCATGCAAATTATTGATAAAAAAATTAATTGTAATCAGCTGAGTGCTTATTATTCACCTGATTAGTGACTTTTATTTAATTTATCTTATAATAGGTATAAAGTATTTGTTTGCATTAAAATGATAATAGGTAACCCGACACGGATGGGACTAGAGCAATTGTACATGTTTTGTTCATAATAATAGCATAAGTTTCGTTTATTATCAGTTATGTATTTTTGTGACTTCATGACGGCCTGGATACGCCTGGATACGCTGGAACTAAGGAGAAAATTACAGCTAGCTATACACTATTGTCTTATTCTGCGAAACAAAGTGAATAATCCGACCGCTTTGAGCATGATGAATAGAATAGAATATGATTTTATTTGCAACAACTTAAATTATAACAGGTATATATATTATTTAAAAGAATACTAAAAGACAAAAGACAAAAACAATAAAAGAATAATAATAACATAAACATTAAACAATCACAGATACATGTTGCTGCAAAATGATCCCTAACTCAGCATGAAGCGGGTTGATAACAACCCGCGCTGGTCTTCCGTTAGGGCCGATTTTGAATTGCGGACGTGTATAAAAGCGCAAAAAATGCATGTGTGCCTGACAATCACGTGCGCTGTGGCAGCCGTCGACATCAACTGTTCGCCTGCCACACACCGCGAACTTGTCACGCTCATAATGCGCCAACGCTAAGAGCTCTCACTATTTTAAATGCCTATGTACACGAGGTCCAACATGTCGACATCTTTAATGATAAAATTTGTATAATATTTAATTCGCTAAGAGTATTTTTAAGTTTTAATTTTAGACAGTAGGCACTTTGGTATATACTGTAAGCTTGCTGTTTTAACTGAAATAAATAATTCTAATTCTAATTCTAATAATTCTAATTCTAATTCTAATGACTGATGCGAACTGAAAAAATGTTTTAGTCACAAGTTTATTAACTTGCTTGCTTCTCGTGTCACTGATTGTTTCTTGGTCATCCCGTATTAGGTCAGTGACCAGATTGAGGTATGGTGGGCCTGTAAAGGGCCTATGACCGTCGGTGAAAGAATCAACGTAGAGAAAGGATTAAAGTGCACCTCTATGATCCTTTCGTGCACATACAAAAATGTCTTGGAATTTTTAGGTTATGGGACATGCCGGTTCCCTCACGATGTTTTTCTACACCGTTTGAGAGCAATAGTATAGCGCATATCAATTTTCTGAATGGAAAATCCATTGGTGCACGGCCGGGATTTGAGCCCACGACCTCTGACCTCCACTACCACCAATAATCCATCAGTGCTCTATCACCTTAAATTACGTATTACGTTTGCGCCGGGCCTGTGGATTTCTTCTATGGGCCGTGACCCTTCCTTGATAGCATTTAAATAAATAAATATTCCGGACATATCACACACGGTCAACTGATCCCAAACTAGGCAACAATATAATATAGGTACCAGAGACTGTTATACATAATAGATAAATATATAACACCCAGACACGGATCAAACATCTGTGTTAATCCCACAAATCTTTGTCCAGTGCGGGAATCGAACCCGCGACCTCCAGCGCAGAAGGCAGAGTTACTACCAACTGAGCTAAGAGGCCAGCTAAATTTGAAAAAAAAAAATTGTGATGTTAGTCATATCAGTCTGATGCCAGTGTGAGGGAAGTACCTAAATATTCCGGACATTTTTTTTTTTAATATTCCGGACATATCACACACGGTCAACTGATCCCAAATTAGGCATAGCCTGTACTATGGGTACCAGAGACTGATATACTTAATAGATAAATATTTAACACCCAGAAACAGAACAAACATCTGTGTTAGTCACAAATGATTGTACAGTGCGGGAATCGAACCCGCGACCTCTAGCGCAGAAGGCAGAGTTACTACCAACTGAGCTATGAGGCCTGTCTGTGAAGTGAAAAATAAACTCTGACCTTGTTTTTTTTTGACTCCACTGACATCCGGCCGACATTATTATCATAGAAAGTGAATTACTCGTAATTACTGTGTTCATAAGACTCGAATAATATTTTACAAATAAATCAATAAACTCACTATCTCAGAAGCGATAAAGCATCATACGATTGTACTGTAGTGGCAAATGTGCTCCATTATTTCGAATAACTTAGATAATTGTCAGCTGTGGGAGAGTCGAAACGAATGGTGTTCAGTGATAAAATTGTATGGAAATAAGTGACAAATAAATTAAAATGTTACATAAATCAGCGGCTCTGCGGCCGAAGAGCCACCTTTTGAAAAACTTGGCTTTTTATTCAAGCACAAAGGTGAGATGACCAAAATAATATTTTTATTAATAAATTATATAGCACTACTTCATAGTTAACACAGTTTCCTCAAAACAATTCTTTGGAAAAAAAAATTATTATATGTATAAAATTTATAATTTTTTTATACAAATATACTGAGATTGTAGTTTCGGGCGACGCAGTGTTGGAAGGCCCCCCACCCGATGGACCGATGACATTGTAAAGGTTGCGGGAATTCGGTGGATCGAAAAGGCTCAAGACCGTTCGCCGTGGAACTCTTTGGGGGAGGCCTATGTCCAGCAGTGGACTTCTACGGGTTGTTGATGATGATGATGTGGTTTCGCAATCCCATTTTGATATTTGAACTTTAACTGAATTGGTGATGAAATCAGTTTTTGGCCTACCTAGGTTCCGCTAAAATCACCAGCACTGCAATTTAACATGATGAGAGAAATATTTAGAACAGTTGTATTTAAAGCATCAAAAGCTCTACGTTTGAAAAAAATCATCAACAAGAAAAATATTAAGCTTAACGCACATAATGATGATAATGTAAGTATTTACAATACCTAGTAGACTGTCGGTAGGTAAGCTTTCAGGTAGAGCACGTGGGTAATTTTAAACTCCAATTTCCTTGTGATTGATATTATTATTATTATTTTTTTTATTTTTTTTTTGTGGCTATTGTGTCACTGCGGCCACATCTGGCCTATTGTGATCGCCACTTTATTTGTGGAGCCCCTTTATTGTGTGATTTTTAGTGATTGATATTAACAATATTATGTATACTGTCCTGAAAGGGGCTTCACCCAACTGAACATAAAAATTGCTTTACGACTTTTGGAAATTCAAAACTTTCAATTGAAAAAAAATAACGTTTGAATATAATCATCAGTGTGGAATAAAATCAGTTCAAATACAGTTATTCAGCTGTTTTATGTAGCAATCTGGATGTCGAACTTCTCGTAATAGGTACTATCCTATCCTACTAATATTATAAATGCGAAAGTTTGTGAGGATGTTTGGATGTTTGTTGTTCAATCACGCCCATACGGCTGAACGGATTTGGATGAATTTTGGTAAAGAGATAGATTATAGTCTGGAATATAAAATTATAAGCTCCTTTTTATGTAGGTACCACGCGAGCGAAGCCGCGAGCGCAAGCTAGTGAATTATAAAGATAAAGAATAAAAAGAGCAAAAACATCTGACTTAATAAGAAATTATAATAAAAAGTATGTATAAAAAAATAGAAAATTTAGTTTTTTTCTGTAATACTTTTTTGTTGTTGATAGAATACGTCCTTTTCGGGATAGCCAACCAGTTATGGAACAAGTTGTATAGGCAAAGCAAAGCAGGATTGTGTACCCATGTTTTAAAATTATCCCAAAAAATCTAGAACTATCCTTGAAACGGGTCATAACCACATTATTACGTAGCTTATCGCCCCGGTCATGGCATGTCGGTTGATAGTTGAACCCTTCAATGATATTTAGTTTATTTTTGTTTTTATCAGAAACGTAATGATGCAAAGATTGAACAGTGAACCTCATAATATCATGTAATGTGGCCGGTCACTAGACTCCTTAAGCACCTTGCCTAGGTACTCTACATCTTCAAAGATGTTACCTATATAGAGGTCAAATTTGATGTTTGTTTGTAAGTAGGGGATAATCTTTGAAACTACTGAACGGATTCTAGAAAATATTTTACATAAAAAAGCTGCTCTATAATTGTGTGGCTAATTAAAAAATGCAGTACCCTTTTTTATATATTTTTTGCCAAGGTACTTTTATCGTCAATAAGTTATACTACGGTAACCGCTTACCAACAGGTGGGCCGTATGCTTGTTTGCAACCTCAGTAGTATAAAAAAAAAAAAAAAAAAAAAAGTAGGTAGGTACTAGCCCTTACCAAATCCTCATCAGTAATTTTGAATTAAGAACACTTTTTTTTTATTTTTTAAATACGTGTCTAGGTAGTATCATCACATAACGGCTTATCTAGTTGTAACTATGAAAAATTGTATAATAATATAATTGGTTGTGCCTATGTAGGTTACTCTTCTCTTTCATAAAACATGTCGGTTATGACAACAATAATTTTCTTGTAGAAAATCTAATATTTGTTACTCGAATATTTCCGTTGACTAAGCTTCCATTATATGTTTGAAAACAACTGTTATTTCATTTATTTTGACTACCTAGATAAGCGGCAGGGCATTTTATATTATTTACCTACTTGGGTCCGCTGCTTGACTCATTATACTGTTTGGCTAGGTCAATTACTGAACCAAATGTCCAAAATCTTTTAAATATAGGTGAACATTGGAAAATACCCCCTCTGGAAACTTATCAGTTGTTATCAGCGTAATAAATGGGCCCAAGTTATAATGATTTCGATACGATATCTTGTTTCGATGCAAACTTGCCTCTCCATAATTATGTACATACATATGTAGTAGGTACTTATCCATTAAATATTTACCTGGGTACAGTAGGTACTTATCAATGATTTGTTTTGTCACCACAGGCTTATCTCCAAGATGTGAATGAATCAAGTGTTGAAAGCGTTGCAATTGCATTTGATTTGCTATATTAGGGTTCCGTTTTTAAACACCTAGGATCCTTTATATCTTACAACTAGGTCTGGAATTTTCGTTGAATAACATAAGATCTTCAAAATGTATCACCTAAATCTTTGACGTTCAAGCTCCTTTTTAGTAAGGAAATATTTTTCTAGAGATAATAATTAAAGTAGTGGTTTACCGCGAACTGACGTCCGGTAAAACTCCGTTTATTATAATGTTAATCGAACTCAACGATGATCGTTGAGGCACATCCTACTTATATTAAATGCAAAAGTTTGTAAGGATGCTTGGATGTTTGTGGTTCAATCACGCCCAAACGGCCGAACGGATTTGGATGAAAACTAAAGTTGTAGATTGTACCCTGGAATAGGCTACTTTTTATCCTGAAAAATATCCAGAAAACCCAGTAGGATGTAAGAGGATTACAGGAATACTCATCAAACCTATTTTGAATTAAACTGTGACAACAACAAACATTTGTTAGCGTCATTCTAAATTTTGTAAACAAAGTATTTGAACCAATTTGGGTCTTTTGGCGGGAACTTGAGAAAGTGATGTTGTGCTCTCAAATTATTTTACAAAACTAGTGTTAAATTGAATAATATTATGTGATTATGGTGGTGTTTTGCGTAATATTGTTTGAGTAAACCGCATAAGTGAAGTGAAATGCATGTATCGTCATTTTTCGAGTTGGTGCCAAGAGGTCCCTTGAGGTTTTGGTAAAATTGCCACCATCATATCTTACTAAAACTGAATTTTACTTGACTGGACGGTGACTTGACCATGACTAAGAAGTAAAATGAAGAAGAAAGATAAAAATAACTTCGAAGAAATATGAAAGTAAGAATTGGCGGTAAGGCCTAGATGCCATAGCCAGCAAAAAAGGGAAAAAAGTTCAAAAAAAATTTTGAACCAATTTGAACATTGTTTTACGATAAAATCATCAAATCTAATTTAAATGAACCAACAACTGTGGCAATGTAGGTACCACACGAGCGTAGCCGCGGGCGGAAGCTAGTACATGATAAACTTTGAAAATCGCACCTTTAAAATGCTGTAACTAATAAACAATCTTACCTGAACCACGGAGTCTTATAAACTTTACCAATTGGGAGCTCACGATATATTAGTTATCATGTTATTATTTTCGTTGTATCTCAAAAATAAAATAAAGGGCATAGAATAAAAATATATATAATGTTGGTTTGGAATTTATACACGCAGTTTTTTCATATATACGCTTCATGTATAGAATAAAATAGATGAGAATAGAATATAACTTGTATATTGTACACCAAAAGAAAAATACACAATCCAGGAAAAAAGCTTCAAAATAGTGTGACAATGGGCGGCCTTATCGCTAAAGTGATCCCTACCAGGCAACGTTTGGGAAAAAACCCTTTATCTTAGCAACCACTAGGCCAATATAACTCATATTTTTACCAACAAATCTTGATAGTACAACCTGTTGACCTACTTAATTCCATGCATACCGGTGGTTCGAAAGTTATGCTCTAACAAAGAGTATACATACAACGTCGATTTGTCCAAGTTGCTTGAGAGATCTTCGCTCGCTTCACTCGCTCAATCGAATAATACTGACGAACATTACTTAGTATATTTTGTATACTTTTAAACCTACCGAACCTACATATTATTATATAAACTGCAGGCAAGGTATGAACAATGTTAACTAACATATAGGCACAATCATAAAAACATAAAGACGGTCAAGTGACGCCCTGAGGGTTCCGTACTATTGGTCGTGGGTTCGAATCCCGGTCGTGCACCAATGGATTTATAAAAATTCTAAGTCATTGACAAACTTATATTTGCGGTCGCTCACGTCCTCATTGTATGACATTGACCGCAAATATAACTTTGTTTCCTAAAAAACTTCGAAATTCCTCAATTTCAGACTTTTCTCTTTACTTGTGTTACAAAAGCTCCTAGCATTCCAGATTTCAGAATTGTGAGGTAACTGGAAGTAACCTAGAGATTTTAGATTTTTGCCATTTCCATACAACAATTATACATTCATTGCCATATCTTTTTAATGCATTAAGCTAGAGCTTTGATTTTTATACGGCACCATAAGCCCCATAGACCTTAATAGGTGGTTTGTATAAATTTAAGCTGATACCTTTAGCCGTTTCCGAGAAAAAGGGTCTTGACAGACGGACAGACAGACAGACGGACAACAAAGTGATCCTATAAGGGTTCCGTTTTCCAAATGAGGTACGGAACCCTAAAAACAATAATAAGGTTAAATTAGCTGAAGGTTATACATTTATGATAAGATATGTAATTGGCTGTTTGTTATCTCATAGTTTCGCATTATTATAATTATGATAAGATCACTTACCTACCTTTATTCGCTACAGACACATAAAGCGTTGAGAAAATAATACTGTTTTACTTCACAAAACAACTGATGCTTTATATTTATCAATACCAATATATTCATTCTGTTCAATGGTGTGTGTTTGAAAACAAAATATCTGAGCTAGCATAAAATATTGGGACAGCCTTCACAATAAATTAGTGTTGAAAAATATTACTGCTTGCTTCAAAACGCTTTTTGAACAAAAAACCCTCCTTGTATCTAAACGATTGTCCCAAAACACAGAACCTTTGTATTTTGGGACAATCGACCTTTGTATTTTGCCTGCAGGCAAAACAGGTCAGCCTAGACGATATTATCCATTCCAGTCTCGAAGAGTGATTGCCATCCGAAGAGAGGACCAGTCAGTATGGGAGAGACGGGCGCCATTCTCTCCTTCAAATGTGAAAAGCTTCGTGAGGCAAGGAGTCAAGGTCATAGTGCAGCCTTCGAACCGTCGCGCCTATCCAATGCAGGTAACTGAAAGCATTCGTTTGTTGTGTCACTTGTTCTTGTTTGGCCACACTGGTATAGTAACCTTGAAAAGGGTTTTGTGACCAAAATACTGAAGGAATTGCTGTGGTGATAAGGTTTATTGTGATCTTCTCATTTCTGATTAGATCTGAGCGACTTTATTGTTAATTTATAGTTAGGTACAAGTCAGGCATTGATCATGAATTAATTTTCTAGTCTTACGTGAGCGCGGGAGCTATAATTCAAGAAGACATCAGCGAGGCCAACGTTATCTTCGGTGTGAAGCAGACCCCGGTGGATCTGCTCATTCCCAACAAGACGTATTGCTTCTTCTCACACACCATCAAGGCGCAGGAGGCTAACATGCCCATGCTGGACGCTATATTGGCCAAGGTAATTAGATCTTTAGAGGTGTTTTCTGGGCCAATTCGTTAACCTGAGTTGTAGACTTTGAACAGGAATGGTGCTAATAGACATCCCTGAAGCAGTGCTGTTTTATTTGTGTTTGGCGCAAAGGAAATTCTTATTTTGCGAGCCATTTTACGAATCTCCATAGAAAGCATGAAACATGATTCCCATACAAACCCAAAAGCTACAATTTTCGACCCCTAGAGCATCGTACAAGATTTTTGAAAGTGGCACAGCTCACAACAACACTGGCATTTTTATATTTGAACTGCTATCAATATATGTTTTTTAATTTCCTTTCGAAATTCCTTCCTCTATGATTAAAGATGCATAAAGGATAATTGGCAAACGCAGCACTGATTCACAGCAAACGGGTGCTAGTTTGAGTACCGCTTTTATAACAAGTTTTACCAAAATCAACATATTGAACTACCTATGTTTGGATAGCGTGGGATATGTCTACCAATGAGATAAACAGTTTAACTTTGCTAATCTAGCACTTTTTTTTCATGCTGCTATTCAGTCAACTGTAACTTTTGTACCTCTTGGACGAATTATCCAACGCCTCTAACCAGCTGTTAGCCTAAACAACCCTTAAGTAAGTTAGCCTGAACGAGTGGCCACTTCCAGAACATTCGCCTGATCGACTACGAGAAGCTGATGGACGGGAAGGGCAACAGGGTGGTCGCGTTTGGGAAGTACGCCGGCGTCGCTGGCATGGTCAACATCCTCCATGGACTGGGACTGCGATTGTTGGCGCTTGGTCATCATACTCCTTTTATGGTAAGAAAAGTTACTACTATTTACGAACATATAATTTAATAGAACGTTGCTTGATTGATTAACCCGTGTTCAAACGGCGTGCGGACATTGGGGGTGTGTGATATAGCTCAATGATATCGCAAGTTCCTGAAATCCAAACTCAAAATTTACTTTATTCAGTAGGTAGAGCCTCTACCTAGGTAGAGCCAAACACTATATAATACGGTAGTAGAGCCTAGGTAGAGCCTCTACCATAGAGGATAATTTTTTAAATGAATTTTGTATCAAGTACATATCGCATGCCGTTTGAACACGGCTTTAGACAAGTGATGGACGGTAGCATCTAGCGCGATGAACAGGCGTAGCTTCAACTAGTTTCTAAGACGTTTCAAAGTGATGGTAGTGATTTTATTATAAATCCTTTTTTCTCTACTTTTTAGCTTTTAATTTTACAGAATTATAGTTGGAGTTTTACTAGGTAAGAAGTAGAGCGTCTTTATTACATCTAAAAGCAATGGAACTAAGTTTCTGTTCTATAAATCTACTCTGCCGTAGTTGATTTGAATCAAATCTTGGCGACTTCTAGCAAAATCTAGCAACTGACTACAAGACATTTTCAGCACTAACTTAAGTTGAAGACAGTTTTAAAACAGGTACTGAAAGACCTTTTACAATCTGTTTTCACAGCATATCGGCCCAGCACACAACTATCGTAACTCGAGCATGGCGCGGCAAGCCATCCGCGACGCGGGCTACGAGGTGGCTCTGGGCATGATGCCCAAGTCCCTAGGACCCCTCACCTTCGTGTTCACTGGATCAGGGAATGTATCACAGGTACTAACTACTAATTACTAAAACTAGGTACTCAACCTGCTCATTGACCTTATTAAAGGATGAACAAGAAATAAGCGAACAAGTGCGAGTAGGTACCTACTAATCCTAATATGACCACCAACGAATAATACAAATCTACCTATGTGATGCCTACCTCTCAGATTACCAGGTGATCAGACCCTTGAAGATGCCTAAGATTATGTTTATTGTTTCAGGGAAGCCAGGAGATATTCCAAGAGCTACCTCATGAATACGTGCCACCAGAAATGCTGAGAAAAGTAGCTGAACATGGAAGTAAGCTAACTTACATAGCACACGAACAATTTAGAGTTTTGGATAATATGGCATGCGTGCAAGGAGACTCGTAGAGATGTTATGTAGAGATGATATCGTAGACTATGTCTTATTCTTTCACATCGGTCAAAATGCCCTTTTTAGGGCTCCATGCTTTACCATGCTTCACCATGCTTCACCATGCTTTAACCAGGCTATTGACCTAATGCCCTACCATGAAAGAACCAGTAACACTACTTGCAAGCTTGAAAAGCCTGAATATATAGTAATAAGTTTTTAGTATTTTCTAAGAACCTAACTTTTATGAATAGGTCATGATAAATAAATAAATATACAGAATATAAATTCAATAGCGATCCGATCTTACATAAACCGGAAGACGCATTGTAGGAACGCCCCCAAAACGATGAACCGATGATATTTTGAAGGTTAAGGGAACTTAGTGGATGGAGAAGGCTTAAGACTCGTTCGTCGTGGCACTCTTTGAAGGAAGCCTTTGTCCAGTAATAGACTTTTCCAGGCTGATAATGCTCATGCTTTTACGCAGGTCCAAACAAAATCTACGGGTGCGAGGTCCGCCGCCGCCATCACCTCGAGAGGAAGAACGGCGGAGGGTACGACCACCAGGAGTACGAGGAACACCCTGAAAGATACATCTCCACGTTTGCTCAAAAGGTAACTTCACAATATGGTGGGTTATAATATTTATACTAAGCCGTAAGGGACTTATTCTATCAACAGAAAGAAAGATTTGATTTGAAATTAGCTCTTTATTTACAGCAAGAAACTTCATAGTGCAAGTGGCCTGATTGAAGCATTGACGTTCCGAGTATTATTTGTTTACATACATACATACATAAAATCACGCCCAGATTTTTCCCAGAGGGATAGGCAGAGACCACGGCCTTCCACTTGCTACGATCCGGACATAACTCTTTCGCTTCATTCACTCTCATCACATTCCTCATACATGCTCGTCGGTTTAGGGTACTCTTGACCTGGCCTTTGACCAAAACGTCACCGATTTGGTCGCTAAACGTACGCCTAGGTCTTCCCCTATTATTTGTTTGTACCCAGAGAATCTCCTCTCATGATACGTGATTTAACGCGTGAGCTCTCATAGTGGTCGTGGACCCTGGTAGCGCACTAGCGTCCATAGCGATGCAAAAAACACACACTTTCTGTGAAATCACGCACCGTGGAAAGCCACATAAGTAGTAGTGAATTTCTCTCTCCACTTCTTTCTTCAATTAATAATCCCTCTTCTTTAGATTGCGCCCTACACATCAGTTCTCATCAATGGCATCTACTGGGCGGTGGATAGCCCAAAGCTCCTGACTTTACCTGACGCGAAACATCTTCTTCTGCCTTCACACACGCCTTGGCTGCCCAAGAGTGTTGGTGCTCCAGCCCTACCACACAGGTATTATTTTCGAATCCTGATTCTGAGTTGAAAATGTCCTTGTGTCTTTTAAAAGCTTGTCCCTATTCCGGTATACCCCAGTGGTGATTTTAGTGTCCCGCATGATATGATCCAAAAAAAATTGAACTTTACAAAATGCATACAAAATAAATTATGCTTTGGAAACAACCCATGCCTAGGCTTACAGAAATTAATCTGTCTTTTCAACCAGGATGCTGGCCCTCTGCGATATTTCTGCAGACCCCGGCGGCTCCATCGAGTTCATGAACGAATGCACTACCATCGACACACCCTTCTGCCTCTACGATGCGGATAGGAACAAGGATACCAAGAGGTGATATAAAGTTGATATAATTTTGCCTCAAAATTCCGTTGACGACGTTAAGGTAGAGTAGGTAGCGCAGACAGACGGAGTAGCGGCGAAGCCTCAAGGTGCTTGCGTCGCCTTCAATCCGTCCGTTCTGGTATTCTTAAACTTAAATATTTTTCACTCCACTCGCACTACCATCAGTCTGACAAGTCAGTCGTATTGTGTCTTATAAAAGGGCTTCGTTCTAAAATAGTTCATTTTTAATTCTAGCCCTTTTTCTTTTTGAGTAAAAATAGAGATCTCGAAAATAGCGAAAGTTATAATATTTATTTCTGTAACATTAAGTACAACTTTATTATGTAACATCAAGTTCAAGCATCACCGGCCTTGTGATTGCAACATTGCAACACTGTCATCAACAATCAACAACATTGTCATTGGTTTGTATTTGTATCCAGCTCAGATAAATGGGTACTTACAGAAGGTTATTGACATATTCATTGCGATCAATATGGCATAAAAAGTATAATAATAAACTCGGGCTCATAATCTCAGTGCCTGTAATTTTACCGGCTATACCTCACCCTTTACTACCTCAACTAAAACACAAACAGCATTGAAGAGATGGTTGTCAGATTTGAGCTTGTTGGTTTTTCAGTTTCAAAGGCCCGGGAGTACTGGTGTGCTCCATCGACAACATGCCCACGCAGCTGCCCAGGGAATCTACCGACTTCTTCGGAGACCTGCTGTTCCCTTACGCAGAAGACATCATCAAGTCGGATGCTAGCAAACCTTTGGAGCAGCATGACTTCTCGCCAGTTGTCAAAGGGGTTTGTTTGATTGATCTATCTGATTTAATATACTGTTTCCTAAGAGATACAAGATACGAGAGTATCGTCTAAATCAAATTTTTTAAGCTTCGTAGCTTAACTAGCCTTGTAACGCGTAACCCATCCATCTTCATCATTTGGAGGGCCCAGCGAGATTTTCTTGCTCTACATTGGAGCAGCCCATCTGGGAGGTACCTCCGCCTTACAGCAGATCGCAGTCAATAAACATATTTTTTTAAAATAGTGTTGTGTTCCTTCGGTGAGTAAGGTTACCAGTGCTCTTTTAAGGGGGGGGGTGCATCACGCATGCGTTGCCGACCCCCGGCAACGCATGCGTGATGCCTCTGGTATTGAAAGCGTTCATAGGCTACGGTAACCACTTTTAACAGGAGGGTCGTATGCTTGTTAGCCACCTTAGTAGAATAAAAAACTGGTGACTGTGCTTAACTTAGCTGATCTAGGTATAGGTACGCTTCAAGGGCACTGGTATGCAATGATAGCTTTTTAAACCTTTTTTCCGTTTCAGGCAATCATCACTAGCAACGGGAAACTAACGCCATCCTTCGAGTACATCAACGAACTGCGCCAGACAAATACGTGGGTATTATTTAAACACTTATTTATTACACACTATTTACTTACAATGTATGACCTCGGCGGCGTAGCGGGCGAGTAAATTAATTTAATTCCTGAGGGATTGCTACTTGTCCCGTAAAACTTAAAAAAACGTCATCATCTCTTGAAATCACGACTTGCCGAATTTTTTTGTCGACGTTGGTATGGTTTGGTTATCCCCGCGACTTCTTTCGGTTGCTGCTATTTTTCATAAACTTGAACCTTGTGTGTCGGGAATTTCTTTCTTTGCACCCATACGTTACAACAGGATCTTAGGATTTTGGTTAGGCTTTGCGTTGATTTTCAAAGAGAATAAAACCACTACGTTTGATTGTCAGTCAGTACCATAAGAGTTATTGATGATGAATGGATGTCATACTTACTTTTGTTTTTTAATTCGAAAGTGTAGGTGGCCTGTGTCATCCTCAGTAGGTAAGCAAAACGCATAGAGGTTGATAACAAAAAAAGAGGTTGATATTAATCTTGTAAATATTCAGGAAATTGAAGTCGGTTTTTAGTTTTTGTAAAAAATATCTTATTTTAATTCCTGCAGCGTCTGTCCGCGCGTTATGACAGTAGTGAATGTTCCAAATTCAAATCTCATTCCGTCCGCTTTAAAAGTATAGAGAAAAGTGCGCGCACTTATTGAGGAGTCTTTTGTTTTTCGAAGAAGGGCTGAAAAAATGATTTTGTTTATAGGCGTTCACGTCACAAGGTCGAAGGCAACGATCAGCAGAGGCAAGTGGTGATTTTGGGAAGTGGATTGGTGTGCGCTCCTGTGGTCGAGTACTTATCCAGAGATAAGAATATTGCCGTTACTGTCGGTAAGTTATGACAGTTAATTTATTTTTTAATTTTATTTATTTAGACTGCTAAGGTATTTTACATAGCCCTGATCACAGTAACTCTCTCCGTTGAGACAGTTAGACTTTGGGATAAACTACCTACAATACCTACGATATCAAAAAATCTCGTTCAAAACAATCGGTGCTTTATAAGAATGTAATTTTGGAGGAGGTAGGGCACAGCGAGATTTTCTCGCTCTTAATTGGAGCAGCCCGCCTGGGGAGGTACCTCCGCCTTACAGAAGATCGCAGCCAAATAACATTATTTGTTTCAAATAGTGTTGTGTTCCTGCGGTGAGTAAGGTTGCCAGAGCTCTTTAGAGGGGGAGGGGTTCGGCAGACAATGCATTAGCAATGCTCCAGGTGTTGCTGATGTCAATAGGCGACGGTAACCACTTAGCATCAGGTGGGCCGTAAGCCTGTTTGCCTCCGTATAACATTAAAAAAATATATATATATATATATATATACAGGGTTAGGTATTCATCATATGTGTACTACCTACTAGAGCTTTTCTGCGCTCGCCAACCCGCATGCCCGGCGTGGCGAGTATGGGCAAATCCTCCCAAATGATTGTTTTTGGTAATCTGTGGGGGAGGCTTATGTTCAGCAGTGAACGTCCTACGGTTAAAAAATGATAATGATGTTGACTGGCGAGGTGCAGTCATTTTATTATCTTTAAAGTTTTTACGAAGTGATTCTCCGCTCAAGAGGCCATTTTCAAGGCTACCTAACTAAACCTGGTCATCGACCTCATCATCATCATCATCATTTCAGCCGTACGACATCCACTGCTGAACATGGCTTCCCCAACAGACAGAGCAAATTCCTTATCATGTGGGGGATTTGCCCATACTCACCACGCTGGGCATGCGGGTTGGCGAGCGGTTAGAGCTATTTTTGTTAAAATGAGGGACGCTGCTGCCCATCCCCTAGCTTTCTTCCCTTAGCCGCCTCTTACGACATCCGCGGATAGGTAGATATGGAGGGGCGTATTCTTCAGCCGGGGCCACGGTCATCGACCTATCCACTAAGAAAGAACCGTTTTGGAACTGGTTCTTTTTACAGCATCAGCATCAAAGGAGGAAGCAGACGCATTGGCAGAGAAATACGGAGTGAACGCAGAGTACTTCGAAGCCAACGACGAGGCTGCCCTCCGCTCTTTGGCTTCGAAAGCGCGTCTAGTAGTCTCCTTGCTGCCGTATGACTTGCATGGAACGGTGGCCAGAGCGTGTCTGCAGACTGGCACCCATATGGTCACAGCTTCATATGTGAGGCCTGAAGTACAGGAGTTGCATCAAGCGTAAGTTATTTCATTTCTATCACGTCTTTCACACTTTGCCACTGCAACTTGCTAATTCTGGGAGCGGTATATCGGTTCTTCTACGGATTTGCTCGTTTCGGATTTTATCACTAAGTTAAATTATCTTATTAATATGGAAGTGTGTTGGTTTGTCATTTTTTCGCGCAGCAGAGCAACGGAAAGACGTGACTTTTTATTGCTTTGCTTCGTTGAAGGGCGGAAGTTTTACATGGTAGGCTACGTATATGAGGTAAGCTAGTAAATACAAGTATAAACTCAAATCTCAATCAGTTTTAAATTCAGTTACAATACAAGTGCCATGGTGCTAGACCTGGAGTCTCACGGACTGAAGTAGATTGAATATGAATAAACTAGAAATTTCTTCCTTCGCCGTTCTTAATCTGTTGAACTTTTCATGTTTCAGAGCGAAAGATGCTGGCATAACATTCTTGAACGAAGTAGGACTTGATCCAGGAATCGATCACCTCCTCGCTTTGGAGTGCATTCACAACATCCAGAATCATGGCGGCCGGATCGATTCATTCGTCTCATATTGTGGAGGTGAGCTTGAGGACCATTGAATTATAATACAAATACAAATATTTATTTCAAACTAACTTCCATCCGTGGCTTCGCTCGCGGGTACATACATAAAAAGTGCTATATGCTATTCTGGGTAAAGAATTCTCTATATTCCAAGTTTCATCGAAATCGGTTGAGCCATTACGGCGTGATTGAATGACAAACATCCAAGCAACCTCACAAACTTTCACATTTATAATATTAATAGGATAAAAACATGCTTACAAGTACAGGGGTAATTCTGCCTTCTGTTTTAGTTTATGCATAAACTGTATTACAGAAACTGTGCTTTTCCTGAGAATATTTTACTTGATTCAGGGCAATCTCTATGAAATTTTGACATAATAAGGGATGATGCACATAAATGTATGGACACTCGTATCAAGTTTTATTTGTTTCGTTATAAAACTTGTTTTGAAAACAGAATCTTTCTGGAAAGAGGCTTATTCCATAAACAAAAAAGAAAAAAAAAATGAATAAATAAAGTTCAATTGATTTAAGAACAGTTTCATAAATTTCTACAGAAGGGATTTCTAAGGTCATCCTCCGGGTCATATGAGCTGATCTTCGCTTTTGAAGCGGAACTCAGACACATTATTTTACGTACTGGTTATTTTCAGGTCTACCAGCGCCAGAATTCAGTGACAACGCTCTCCGATACAAGTTCTCATGGAATCCTCGCGGGGTTCTACTCAACACCATTTCAGCAGCCAAATATCTAAGTAGAGGACAGGTAAATAATATGGATTTATAAAAAAATAAATCTACAGAGATCTGACAAAATGAAAAATATAAAATTAGTTTATTACTGTGAAACAAGGTTTTACAGAACATTAAGTATAAAATTACAAACTAACTACAGTTGGTAGTAACTTATTTCACAGACCAATTTTAAACAAGCAGAAATATCTGTCAGTTTCCTCACTAGGCTTAGCCTGTATCGAGGAAACTTGAATAGGTAAATAATCAAGAGATTAACGCTCGCAGGGAGGAATATATTAATGGGAGGAAATATATGTGATTAACATATCTAATGCCTTAGATGTAAACATCTAAGGCATTAGATATGTTAATCACATTCATCATCATTATCCTGAGAAAGTCCACTCCTGGGCATAGAACACCCCCCAAAGAGTGCCACCATGAACCTTGAACCTTCTCCATTCACCAACATTTTTTCTTTGTTCCCCAACGCTTGTTGGTTCTGTGAGCGTTTGATGGTTTTGATTTTATTTTATATAGATTGTCGAAGTATTGAGTGGTGGAGAGCTGATGTCGGTGGCACGTGACCTAGACTTCCTACCTGGCTTCGCATTCGAAGGATTCCCCAACCGAGACAGTACCATATACTCCTCACTGTACGGCATTGAAGACGCACATACTATGTTCAGAGGCACTTTGAGATATAAAGGTAAACTCACTGAACAACCAAACCTTCTTCTATTTCGAAAAGTAAGTGATAGGGAAGACTTGTCACCGATAATATGAGCAGGTGCCCGCAAGTGGATAACATATAGCTTTACATTGCGAGCATATAAGCTTAGCCTAGTAAACGCACGGCAGTGCAAGTACGCAATGTATTACTTGACAGTCAATGTTTCATTGTGAAATTTGTTTTGCACTAAACAAACGCTAGGGTTACCGGGTCATTGTCACCGGTAACCCTAGCGTTTGTTTAGTGCAACCGCAACCTGCACTTCCCAACCGCCCCGGCACCGGGGAGCAGCGGGGTGGATAAGACTATTTCATCGGTTGCTCTAGAGAACCGCGTTATCTGCGCTAAAATTATCATATATCACTCTAATTTAAAGATTAAATTGATCTATGGTAATCAATCAAAGCAATTTTTTGCAGGTTTTGCGGAAGCCATGAAATCTATGCAACTGTACGGTTTGGTAGACCCTAATCCCCACCCTTCACTACACCCAGATGGACCTAACATCACTTGGGTAATACACCATTTATTGTATTATTATTTAAAATAAAATTTACTTTCTTATTAGTTGTTACTAATAAGAAAGTAAGTTTTATTCATTACATAAAAATAAAACCTTTTACTCGATTCATCATCATCATCATCATCAGCCTGATGAAGTCCACTGCTGAACATAGGCCTCCCCCAAAGAGTGCCACGACGAACGGTCTTGAGCCTTCTCCATCCACCGACTTCCCGCAACCCTCACAATGTCGTCGGTCCATCGGGTGGGGGGCCTTCCAACACTGCGTTTACTCGATTATACTGATTGAATTTCCCTGAGCTGAAGGTACAAATAATTATACGTTTTACACGCGCCTTCACCATTCACCACACATAAACTCCTATCAAATCGTTGAATGTTTTCTTCTGTTATAAAAAAGTATGTCCTACTTTTTACAGGCAATTTGGTCCAGACACAAGTTTAGCCTAACACCCAATCACTTTGATTTTGGTCAATCTCCTTTAGGTTGTAGTTAAAAAAAGATTATGTAAAAAAAACAATAGAAAACGCATATTAACTTAGGTTGGATTCGAACAAACTAGTATAAGCCTTATCCATAGAATAAAATGACTAATTACTCTAGAGTAAGAATGTTTTCCAGGGAGTTATCCCAGGGATTGTTACTCTGGCATAACATAGCGTTTGGTCGAATCCACACTTAGACCTGTCACTCATATTAACTTGGAATAACATGTCAAAGTTTTATTCCAGCGTCAATTCGCGTGCGAACTACTCGGTCTAATGGACTCCACAATCTTCTACGAGAATCTCAGGACCAGACTAGCGGAGCGCATCGGCACCGCGGGCGCACAATCACTAGAATCCCTCGGCCTGCTCGACGAAAGTGAAATAGTCAAGTGCAACACGCCACTTGATACTATAAGCCACTATTTGAGCAACCGTCTGCAACTAGGTAAGTGACCTTGTGACCTTGTTATTGTACTTTTAATTTGATGTGTAATATGGGTGTACGTACTTGTACCTACTGTGTCTGAAATTAACGACTTTTATATTATTTATTTTATATTATTTGGCCGTGGTGGCCCCGGCTGAAGAATAGGCCCCCTCCATATCTACCTATCCGCGGATGTCGTAAGAGGCGACTAAGGGAAAAAAGCTAGGGGATGGGCAGCAGCGTCCCTCATTTTAACATCGATAGCTCTAACTGCGCTCGCCAACCCGCATGCCCAGCGTGGTGAGAATGGGCAAATCCCCCCACATGATAAGGAATTTGTTCTGTCTGTGGGGGTGGCCATGTTCAGCAGTGGACGTCGAACGGCTGAAATGATGAAATTAATGATATTATTTATTTAAGTAGCGCTTGTAGCCTAACTTGTCTAGAATTGACAATTGAATTGTCTAAATTGTCTAGAATTTTTTGGGTAATTTAGTTATTAATCTTGCAACACAGTAAATCGTGTCATGTTCGCATAATTGATTACGAACCTGGATCTGAACTAAGCAATGTTTGTACTAGAATAAGCTTTATCGGTTGTAATCTGATTTGTGAATTCATTAAATAAAAATAAAATATGTTTAAGACTAGACAAGCATTTGGGAGCCGTTAACAAGGTGAACAAAGCAAGATGAGCAGAAGCTAGTCGAACAATTTTTAGAAGTTTATTCACTTTTATTAAACTAACACGAGTGATCCAATTGTTGGTTGATAATAATGAATAATAAAAATCAATTAACGGATGCCCGCTGCCAAATGTTCATGCATGCCCCTGACTACCCCCCTTAGACATCTTCAAGGATCTTCATCCACTCTTGGTGATCAAAGTAAGCCTATGCCCACAACTTTGCTCGCGCGATACCCGGATAACAAGTACCTTATACTTCTTCGGGATTCGAGTTACCTCGAAACTCTCATGAAAATCCGTTCAACCTGTTAAAGGCTGAGCGACTCCAACACACGCACAGAAAAAGTCTCGTTTAGGATTTCACACGGTAAATTCGAACAAAAAATGTGCAGGCTTACTAGTTTAAACAATCGGAGTCTTTTGTATTGCGTAGGCATGGCGTAGCAACTGCTACGAAGTTTTTAAGAACAATGATTTATCTCATTTAAAAAAAAACTGTCTTGGGTTTTTTTATAACCGCATCATTATCATCAGCCTGATGAAGTCCACTGAACATAGGCCTCCCCGACCCAACCAATTTTATATTTTTTATAGTATACCCAATTTTATAACCTACCAGAAGTATAATGAAAAAGTGTAGACAAAACCCAAGTCTAAAAAATCTTTCGCTAGAGTGGACCACTTTTCTAATATGTTAACTGATTACTTGATTCTTTTTTGGTTACAGAAAGTGGTGAAACTGACTTCGTAGTGCTACGTCACGAGCTAGGAGTGACGTGGAGCGACGGCAAGAAGGAGAGACGGGAGGTGACAATGGCGGTCCGAGGCGACCCCGCCTCGCACACCGCTATGGCCAGGACAGTGGGTCTGCCCACTGCTATCGCCGCTAAAATGGTCTTGGATGGTAAATATTTCAAATACTATAAAGCCTTGTTCAAACAGCGTGCGATATATCACCTGATATGTAATACTGAGACAGAACCACCGGGGTGGATGGGAGTCGAGAAACGGTCATGACCCTGGTAATGTTATGTGAAAAATATGCTTTCACACGATCTTATTCCTTAGCCACACACGAATCTAAAGCTCTTTATAACGTAATATTATAATTTTCACTAAAAACGGGAGATTTAACATGATTTATCAGTTTATTTGTTCCCCGATATTTCGGCACAGTTACATGCGCCATGATCACGGAGGAAACTGAAGTCATTGCGAGTAGATCTTAATGTTATTGGCAAACGAATCTGACTACCCTCACTCTCACTCTTTTATTGCGAACGATACCACTAGTACCACCAGTCTCATTCTCACTCGCGAATCGATCTCGTTATACCACACTAACGGTGTCAGGACGTGACAAATAAACTCATAAATCATGGTAAATATCCCGTTTTTAATGAAAATTATGTTCATAACCATGATAGTTTCAAAAATTATATAACGTAAGATCATTTGAATTCCAGGCGAAATCCAGGAGCGCGGTGTGGTGCTGCCTTTCTCGCCTGTCGTCTACAAATCTCTGCTCTCGAGGCTCAGGGCAGACGGCATTACGGCCAGGGAGACCACAAGACCTCTCAACTAAATGTCATGTGAGAACAAGGCTGGAGTGGGGGTAGTGCCTTCCTAGCCACAGGTCGTGGGCTCAATTCCCGGGCGTGCACCGCAAACGGCTCGCAAACGGCGAAATAAAACATCGAGAGGAAACCGACATGACCTAGAACCTAAAAATTCGAAGACATGTGCGCGAAAGGAGCCTGTAAGAGGCGCACTTTATTCCTTTCACTACACTGATTCTTTCACCAACGGTCATATGCCCTTTTCAGGGCCTGTATACCTCAACCTGGTCACTGCCCTAATACAGGATGATCAAGAAAGAATCAGTGACACGACAAGCAAGCCACTAAATGTAAATCATGGTTGAAGTATGTTTGTGTGATACTTCGTAGCATAAAAAGCGCTTTGTAAATACTGCCTTGTATGTGTGGGAAAGTGATTGAACAAATGAATAAATAACTAATGTATGTATCTACTTATTTAAGACTCATTTTAAGTTATGAACACTGTTAAAATAAAAATATGAACGAAACGAATGCATTTTTATTTCTGATTTTGTTTAGTCCGCTTCCGGACTTTTTATTTCATAGCAACCTCTTTATAATGCTACTTTTTTTTCTCAGAAAATAAACTTATTGACAGATAAAAAGTAATAATGATTTTGATTCAAGGCAACCACCAATGATGAAAATACTGCTATCTGGAAATGTCAACTGGAAAAAAAAGGTGTGACATGTTTTGTCATTCTTATATCATTTTTTTGCTAACCTAAAATGTTTTATCAAATGACTTGATTTTGATATTTTGAGATTATTTTTTACCGTATTTTTATATAAATTTATTGAGCTAAATCTCGATTGTTATCGTGACATCGTGCGTTTTGAAAATACGTTTTTTTTTGATGCGCGTCAATTTTGGTAATGATGAATTGGCGTTAAAGTCGCGCTGAAATGGAAAACGACCCTAACAGCACAGTAAGTACTGCTTCCAAGGCTCTGAGGATGCAGCCGACTCACATGTGGAAGTGTTAAAACGTCGAGGAATTCAGTGAGTTCCTGACGTTCCATGATTGTGTACAAAACTACATGCTTTGTTGACTTCCTGAAAACAAAAGGTGGTACTGACCTGCCTCATGACAAGGAGACTTTTTAGGCTTGTAGTCTTAAAGTATTATGATCCGTCTAGCGTACCTTAAAGAAACGAGCAAAACATCGTCGCTTAGTTATAACCTAGTAATTTACAAATTAATAGTAAGTAGTTTAATAAACAAAATATAGCCTGGTCATTACCTGTAGGCACAGATAACTTGTAATTCTCACACATGGTATAATGTAGCGCCGACCCTAAATTGTCTGTTATTATAACACAATTTCGGGTCGGCGCTGAGGATGGAGTGGCGGCGAAGTTATTTATTCGCTTAGCAATTTAAACTCAAACCTATTTACTTTTGAATACGGCTGAAAATCGCGCGCCTATACAACGTATTCTCCAGGCGCTTCGAAACTCGCAGTTTGATTATGTTTACCATACTGTCGACCTCTACTATACCTACATCTAGGTATACGTATTTTGTGTGCAGACGGCGGGTCGCGAGACGGGTCGGTGCATGTCGGTGGCGGCGATGCAGGCGCTGCACCGGCTGCGCGAGTGCCGCTTGCTGTGCGACGCCATCGTGCGTTCGGACGACGGCGCCTCCTTCCCCGTGCATCGCGCCATCCTCTCCGCCTGCAGTCCCTACTTCTTGTATGTATTGTACAATGGGTGGTGATCTGCTGAAATGTTTAGCAGTAGGTTACTAGCTGAGCCCTGCAGCTTTGTTTTACACTAAAGCCACCTTGGGATGCACGCTACAGTCAGTCAAGACGTTGATCCTTAACTAAGTACCTATTAATAATTGATTGATGATGATATTGACCGTGGTGGCCCCGGCTGAAGAATAGGCCCCTCCATATCTACCTATCCGCGGATGTCGTAAGAGGCGACTAAGGGAAAAAAGCTAGGGGATGGGCAGCAGCGTCCCTCATTTTAACAACGATAGTTCTATCTGCGCTCGCCGACCCGCATGCCCAGCGTGGTGAGTATGGGCAAATCCCCCCACATGATAAGCAGTTTGTCTGTGGGGGAGGCCATGTTCAGCAGTGGACGTCGAACGGCTGAAATGATGATGATGATGATGATATTGTATTGCAGGGCATTATTCACAACAACATTGCACTCACGGGAACAGAGTGACGTGCAAATATCAGGGGTTCGTTCTGAAATCTTGCTGCTCCTGATAGAGTATGCATACCTTCGGCGCATAGACGTGACTGATACCAACGTGCACGAGTTGCTGATGACGGCCGACTACCTGGCCTTCCTCGGCGTGCTGCAACTGTGCTGTGATCATCTCAGAGTATCGCTCAACCCTAAGAACTGTCTCGGGATTATGATGTTTGCCAGGTGACACACTGATTTGTCTTGTAGGTAATGAGAAATGAACATTTTTATTGTTCATATCGGGTGTGTACTGTAAAAGAACTGTAATTTTGATTAATTATACGGAGAGAGTAATTTTATAGTAGACATGGGAATTACAGACGCGTATTTTGCTACAAACTGGAGGCAAACTCGCGAAGATACTTGCTCCGATACTTCGTGACCGTGGCGACGCAAAGCGACGAGTTTCTACATTTGCCGCTCGATGAACTGAATTCCATAATTCTTGAGGACGAGCTGAATGTAAAGAGCGAGGAAGTTGTGTGGGAAGCTGTTCTGCGCTGGGTCAACTACGACCCTGATTTGCGCTGGCAGCATACCGTGAAACTAATGGGCAGCATACGACTTGGTCTACTCGACACACAAGTAAGGAATGCTGCATTTTGTGGCAAATGCTCCTACTGCTACATTGATCCAATCCCTATTATTTCTTATTTAGTTTTTCCTAGAAAACGTTAAAGATCATCCGTACGTTACTGGCAACGAGGGCTCCCGTCCAATCATAATAGAAACCCTGAAGTTCCTTTACGACCTGGAAATGATTGCTCAACGTGACGGAGAAGTGGCTACACCAGAGATAGCTAGACCACGGGTCCCACATGAGGTAATACGATACAACTTATTTATGCATCTTTGAAGTATGGGCCCAATAAGTATTTAAGGAAGATTACTTTTGTAGGTCCTCTTTGCTATTGGAGGCTGGAGTGGTGGTTCACCAACGGCTTTTATTGAGACGTATGACACTAGAGCCGACCGATGGATCAAAGTACGTTTTATTCCATTTGCCTTTTTTCACTGTGGCTATCAAAAGCTAAGTTAGCTTTCCACCAGGTAGAAGAAGTCGACCCAGCTGGGCCTCGCGCATATCACGGAACAGCTGTGCTTGGGAACTGTATCTATGTCATAGGCGGCTTCGATGGCATGGATTATTTCAACTCCTGTCGCTGCTTTGATGCTGTTACCAAATGCTGGCGAGAGGTAAGGCAAATTAGTTGTCGAGATCATTTTTGTGTCAAATCTTTGTAGGTTCTTTGTGCAGATTTTGAATGTCTTATCACTTTGAAGGTGGCCCCAATGAATGCGAGGCGTTGCTATGTATCGGTTGCGGTCCTTGGTGAGACGATATACGCGATGGGAGGATACGATGGGCATCATCGTCAAAACACCGCGGAGAGATTCAACCATCGCACCAACCAGTGGTCTCTCGTCGCCCCGATGAACGCTCAGAGGTCTGATGCTAGTGCAGCTGCTCTAGAAAGTAAGTCAAATAAAGTCAAAATACACATCTTACATATTTTCACTTTAAGTAAACCTTGAATTTATGATAGGTATATGATTATATATGATTTATTACATGAATAAATTAGAAATAAATAACACACAACAGACACATACATAGTCCTGACCCCACACTAGGATTCCCTGTGTCGTGGGTATCAGAAACTACGAGTATCATGGTACCATCCGCACCCCTTGTGTCAAATGTATTATGTATGTTTTTATTAACTTATTTTACACCATAGCGCCTAATCCATTCGCTTCCGTTTTTGATGAATAAGTCGTTTTGTTATCATTTTCCGGGTGACATCATCTCAATCTCAAGCGTTGTCGGGTTTTAGTTTTTAAAGTTTTTATGTTGTTACTCCAAATATTATGTTGTATTCCTTAGATAAGATTTACATAACCGGTGGCTTCAACGGCCAAGAGTGCATGAACAGCGTAGAAGTGTACGACCCGGACTCGAACGCGTGGACCACGCTCGCCCCGATGCGCTCTCGCCGCTCCGGCGTTTCCTGCATTGCCTACCACAACAAGGTATCTAGGTAAATCTAGGTAAAAATCGTTTATTTTGGTTAATTACTTTTTACATACGAGTCGAGAAAGGCGCAATTCTATTCCGCGGCGATACTTACTCGTACAATGTTGCTTGATTGTTTGTCGCATCATTGATACTTAATTGGTCATCCTGTATTAGGTCAGTAACCAGGTTGATGTATGTTGGCCCTGAAAAGGGCCTATGAACGTTGATGAAAGGATCAGTGTAGTAAACCATCCTTGGACTGACATTTGGCACGTTTGCGTGTAGCACGTTTTCCTAGAAAACACTCAAATTATACTCGTTTGGAAACAGAAACGTTGATTAACTTAGTAATTATTTAGATAATTAGGTATCTAAATAAAGTACAGAATTAGAACGCAGGGGGCAATAAGACCAAGCATCAAAATGATAGTGATAATAGTGACATTAGTGTCACGTCAACAATCCCTTCATATCGAACATGTGTGATTTCTAATCATTGCTAAACGTTAGTTACTGTGAGCTAATGATAATATTTACCTAAAACATTTTCTTTCAAATGAACTTGGCCGGCAGAAATCTACGATCTCTAGGTATAATGATATAAAATTTTCCAGAGCAGGAAGTAGTTTTCTTATCAGTTGTAAAAGAAAATAATATAGCTATTACCGTTGCAATTACAGGCTTATTATAATGATATTGTGATATTAGTTTATGAATATTATTAATCCTACGTAAATATTATAGATACTATCACCAAAATTTCCGTCTTACCAATTTTGAAACTGTTTCGCTAGTACACGGCTACGTAAGCCAGTCCGGCCCATTTCTTTGTTCACTGTGATCCTTTGAGTGTGAACCATTCATTTTATGACTTTGATTACCCAGTCTGTTGTTCACTTGCAACCAAAATAATACGAACATATTGCTTAATTAAAAAGGTAGGTACATACTTTTTTATTATTAGTACGCATTAACGCAAGCCAGACACAGATCCCTGCACGCAAATTACACCCTTAGGGTGGTAAGGCGGAATTTTTGGTGATGGTATGTACATTACGAAAGCTTGGATGTTTGTGTTTCAACCAAAGCAAAAAAACTAAACTGTTTTAAAATTCAGATTAATGTAGATATATCTACAAATTATGTGATTTATTATAATTATGTATTAATACGTGTACTATTCCGAAAGGAGCTTATTCTCTATCAACAAAACGAAGAGGGGTATAAACTTATATGAAAACAGTCCGCGCTACGAAAGAAGCCTTTTATGAGAAGAATGAACGAATGAAGCTAGATGCGACGAAATTTTGCCAGATTCATTTTCCTGAAGTTAAATATCTAAGTCTAATCTAAGTTGAATTGCAGCTAAGCTGACATTCCCCGCAGATATACGTGATCGGCGGCTTCAACGGAATCTCCAGGATGTGCAGCGGTGAGGTGTACGACCCCATGGCCAACACCTGGTCCCCTGTCCCCGACATGTACAACCCGCGGAGCAACTTCGCCATAGAAGTTATCGACGACATGATCTTCGCGATCGGCGGCTTCAACGGCGTCACTACCATCTACCATGTGGAGTGCTACGATGAGAGGACCAACGAATGGTGAAAGTTATAGCTTAACCGGAATAAATCATCAATGAGATGACTGTGCTTAAAACAAAATATTCTCATTTCGCATACCTACATTAGGTTGGTGTTTGTGCCTCATGATTGGCTTTAACCTGTCACGTCTGGAATACTCACTATTGCAAAATATGTACATCTGCTAATTGCCAAATGTTCGGAGATGCCTCTGACTACAACCCTTAGGCATCTTCAAGGATCTGATCGCTTAGGGATTTGAAAGGATGTCAGTATGTTTGAGCCCTTTTTTTCTTATTTCTTAAAGGTAGTGTTATCTGATAAAGATAATGAAGACGATAAAGGATTCATAATCTCCATCTCCAAATAAAAGTTATGCCGATCCCACATGAAGTGGGATCGGCATAACATTTATTTATTTAGAATATAACATATATAACATCATAACAGGTTTTTTTTTTATCTTTAAGGCGATGCCATACATAACATGTTTCTCTCTTCCACTCACCTCTATCAGCCGTCATGTCAGATTCACTCCTTTCTTACTTATGTCGTCTTTCACACAATCCATCCCCCTTTCCTTTGATCCATATCTTCCCTACACATTTATATAAACGACAATAAAGGATTATGCATGAAAAAATGCCTTACTGTCACAATACTTATATTTTACCGGTTTGATCCGCTTTTCTTTTGCCTATCAATAATAGACTAGATATTACTTGCGTCGTGTGTTAGGCGCTGGGAGAGGGAGATATGACGCAAATAGTTTATCAATAATAATTATTGTACTCTTCATAATATTTTTAAAATGTAAAATAGGCAAACAAAAGGTAAATGCCCTATTAACGCAAGTGGCTTACTTGCTTTAAAAGGGCGTTAACTATGTTATTTAATTCATATATGTCATAAAAAACGGCTTATTTAAAAAAGAGTGGGGAGGGGAAAACTGTATTTTTTTATTTTCGCTAATATTCTTCCCTTTTATTGATATTTCGGGATAGTATACATATTATGAATCGCCTTGTACAAAACCTCGTGGAGGCGACAGACCCGCAAAGGAAGGCCAATATCATAAAAACTGCAGGTGTATTCGCCAACCCTGAAACCCGTGTCTTTAGTATTTTATTTCCCCATGTTGAAGGTACGAAGCTACTGACATGAACATTTACCGGTCAGCGCTCTCGGCCTGCGTGATCATGGGCCTCCCCAATGTGTATGACTACATCCACAAGCACCGGGAGAGACTGATGGAAGAAAAGAGACAAAAAATCCTGTTGTCGGAGACGGCGCGGCACGGCCAGCATCGCACAGCATTGCCTGACGTTAGTACACAGTTTATGCTCATGTAAATGTTTAATGAAACAGTGCTAGAGGCGTCTACGGTACTTCACCTACAAACAAATGCGATTTTCGTATGTATGCTATCCCGGAAGGCTTATTAATATAAAATATGTTCTACGGCTTTTTGAAATTTGTCATTTTTCTTTGAAAAATCACTATGCAAATAATCAGCTGTTTTGAAGTCTAATCAGTTCAAACTCAATTATTCAGCGATTTTAGGTGGCAGCCCTTGATGTCGAACTTCTCGTACGTTGAATAATTAGTTATAAAGATGATAAAAAAACTAAAATCTGATGATTTGAAAAAGCTCTGGATCACAATGTTTGTTTCTTTGATTTTTTTTCTCGCTAATATTCTTTCTTTTTGCTAATACAATAAACCCCTAATGGGATTCAATATTATGAATCACCTTGTACATTTTGTTTCTGTTAGTCGTCAATTACATCAAGTAATTTCAGCAAAGGTTACGCCTTTAATAATTATTTTTCAAACCCAGCCCCCGCTACGCTCGTAGAAGCGTAGACAGCGTGTAGGCCTAGGCACCTTTCGTAGGTATTTTTTTTTACCCAAGTTTCCCATTTTTAGGCAATCACAAATTACTGCCTGGTATTGACTACTATATCGGATATAGTAGTCATTATACCAGGCAGGACTTTGTGATATATCCCAGGTACCAGAAACTACAGGGAGTACCACTGAACCAAAGCAGTTATCCGCGGCGGGAATCAAACGTGCACCTCTCGCGTGAAAAATAATTTACCATGGAGAACGTCTTCATTAATACCTCATGAATCAGCAAATTATTAATCATTATTATTACTTCGTAGTTGTCTTGTATTATCATTTATCACGAACCTGTTATCTCTAAAAGTAAAACAAAAATATTAAGATACAGAGGTCGAAGGTTGATGAAACAGAGGGGACAAACTCATTTATCCTTAGCCATGACACGTCTCCCATCTGCTTTATTGTAGGTAACCATTAGTTATAATTCTTTAGGCGTTGGATAGGCTATGCTGAAAAATAGACAGACTTTTTCAGAGACAAACCATTGAAACGAGATTGTAAATGGCCGAGAAGGCAGCCCAACCAAAATGTATCTACCACTAGCTTCCGCCCGTGGCGTTGCTTGCGTGGTATCCATACAAAATTGGCATTTAAGTATGCCATAAGTATAATAAGTATTTGTTTCAAGTTTTATCCAATTCGGTTCAGTCTTTCATGGCGTGATTGAGTTACAAACAAACACCCTAACAGCCTCAAAAACATTCGCATTTATAATCGGTATTAAGGTTGGGGGCAAAGTTATCGCATACCGGGCGGCGGCGCCGCCGTATCGGCGCGGCTACAGCGCTGATTAGGGTGCTAAGTTTGCGCCAACCATAGCACACGCCCCTTTGGAACCTGCATAACCACGGACAGGACAGCTAACGTTTTTAAATGGCCAACGAATAGAAATACCAGTTTATCGTGAAGAAATATTACTCACGGTGGTCTAAAGAACCACAAAATAAATACTAGTTATCACAAGCTTTTATAATGAAGTAGATTCAAGTCTGTGAGAATGTTATTGACTGCGAGTCGCGCAACCTTAAAAACCTTTGGGCAATGAAAAATGTGCTTGTTTGTCTGCATAACTAAATTAGTTTAGGTACCTACTAACTTTATTATTTAATATCTAAAATAAGCAGTTGGAAAATAAATAAACTTAGTATTATAAAAAAAAAATTCTAGGGATCGTCGATGTCTATTAAAAAAAAAATATTTTAATCTATAAAACGCTGATCTAACGTGTAGATATATTCCAATCTGAACTTTATGACGGGTCTATAAAGTAAGAATCTCATAGTTGGGGCAGGTCCACCTGATGGAGGACAATGACGACATGCTTGAGCAGCTTGGTCTGGTTGAGAACCAGGGCGCCAACGAGGTGCCCCCACCGCCCCCGCCGCCGCCGCCGCCGCCTCTGCCCCCGCAGCCAATGGAGCAAGATTAGATCCGCTGTTGGTATGTTACTCCAGTATTTACTCCAAGCTTGCTTTGTTTCTTTGTTTAATAGAAATCGCGCAAGCAGATTTTGACGCAGTTTCTGTTGTACGATTGAGTTTGAAACTTTGGATTTCTATACCTAACTGTCCAGTATTGATGACGTACCTACCTACAGCGAGCTGTTCTGATGATGAAGGCGGAAAGTGGACAACTCGATAGTGTAGTGTTTGAGCTCGGTTACTGTTTACATATTATCTTATAAGAACTTAGGTACTATACGAGGAATCCACTACGAAAAAATCTAGCCTCGCGACTCATGCAATAAAATGTGAGTAAGAATTCAATGCCTCACGGATAAATACGCGAAATGTTTATTGTGATTGAATTTCTTATCTTTTTCAGGTAACAAAACTTTACATGATATGCCTTCAAAAAAAACCTTTCTGAGAATTTACTAGAACTAATCATTAAGAAACGAAAGGAAAGAATATTGTTACTATGTTGTAAAATTATTATGTTACTGTACTTTATTTTTAAAATATTTACTTGCATTTATGATAGCGCGCTTTTGGTATATTTATAATGTTGTAATATTTCATATAATGTGAATGATACTGTTTTTTGGATTAATTTTGGTAGTATAAAATCTTTCAGACAAGTATACGATGCTTACTACGAAACGCATTATTTTGTTTTATTCCGCTCCGTCACCTCATAAAATAAATCAGAAAACTTTCAACTTTTACTTCTTTAAATACATTGATCCAGCAATTGTTAACTATTTTACAAACATTAATAGGTAATAATAACAACGCATAGTGCTCACAATAATAAGTAGACAACCCTATAGCAGCACCAACCAAACTTATTTTATGCTTTAGGCTACGAGTAGATGGTCGGATTCGTTTTATTCGAGAGAGTCCAGCTTTCAGTGCTTTATCGGATCACAAATCAAAGTGCAGATCGGGGCTATCATGCCTCACAACCTCTGTGATCCCTGCCGCCTGCGCCAGGCTCATCACTGCATTGTCAGAGGTCAACTGACGCCACGCTCGCTCCGTCCACACAACAGCCGTGAAGCACGCTCCGTTGCTTATGAAGGCGCGCAGAGTGACTGCTCCAAGCCCTCGGCCCATGCATCGCCAGCCCTCAGACCTTATCGACTGTCTGAAACAGTCCCACGCTCCCGAGTACCGACCCACCGCATCTCCCTGTAGGCGAGACTTCACCACGTCGATGGGGTATAACATTATCCAAGACAAGCAGCCCGCTGCACCTCCCGCCATAAAGACCTTCATCATCGACTGATGGCCGCGGGTCATTGCTTCGTACGACGTAAAGTATATAGCGAATGCAGGACTATCTCTGGCTATCGTTATTCCTAAGCCACGATACAAAGCTCTGACACCTCCCGTCCGTAGGATGTGTCTCGCGCCCGACCACGCTCCAGAGGGCATTCCGTCCCCAGGGCGGCAGAGTTGCTGTCTCGTCTTTACCAACTCGACGGGTGAACATGCGAAGCTCTGCAGTAGCCCGGCCGATGCTCCTGCGGCCGCATGAGTGGTCAATGAGTCTGGATTTGGTAGCGCTCGTCTGGTGTTACCGTATGCGCCGAAAACTATGGTATTTACTGCAGCTATACCTCCTAGGGGTGCCCCGATGCCTCGATACGCAGCCGATAATGTGCCTCCTTTCAATAGAGCCCTCGTACATTCTAAAGCACTGCCTCTCCCTGATTGCACATGCACTTTCAAAGTATCCAACGGATGTCCAGCTATGATCCCAGCACAACCTGAAAATAGAGCACGTTAAAACTTGTGTGCCATTTTAAATTATCACACCTCTTAAATTTCAAGTTTCAGCTGATATTTACCTCCAATGCATCCTGCTATGAAATCCAGTGCCATTTTTGTTAATGGAAAGATATATCCTAGGTAAAAGCTGATTCCTGAAAAGTAATTAAGTTGTAAGAGATTTAACCTGGCACAAGGGCCTACGACATATTACGAAAGACCATTTTGACGAGTTGCCGTTTCTAACTCCGTGAGAAAGAAACAACCAGTAACTTAAAGGTCTAACGGGCTACTATCAATAATTGCTTTATTTGTTTCAACGAAGACCGGCCGGGTAAGGTCACAAGATAAGTAAAATTTGAAAACAAAACTCACCTCCCGGTCCTTCAAATCAGGTAATCGTAGTGGGAATTGACGTTGTCTCCACTGGAGGTGATGCCAATGAACATGGTGAAGAGTATAGCGAAGGTAGCTAGCAGGCTGGTCCAGCTTCTAGAAAGAGTAGCTCGGGTATGACATGACCGGCCGAGTGGCGCGCCCGCACCGCTTCTACACATAGGTACCTAACATTATCTATTCTCCTCGGGTCACTCTTATCACCGGGGGCAAAATACGTCTTCATTAACTTATTAACTAAATACATTTGCTTACCTACTTATTTGACAATTCACCGTCTCGCTAAGGTTTAATCGATCCTAAACTCAAACCTGGGCGTGATGATAAGGTACCTACTTAGTGCTTACCAAAACAAATGCCTAATTTTCCGTTTTTCTTGCTTGATGGGATGGTAAGAACCTACCTATCAAGCAAGGAAAAGGCAAAGGAATAGTAGGTAAGTAACCTAAACCTCACATCGATTAAAATGTTCTAGTTAAGTAGAGTTGATTGATCCTTCACTAAATGAAGTGAGTTGATGAATTACTCAGATTGAACAAAGATTGAACAAATCTGAGACGCGGGCAAAGTCACAGACGAACGCATTAAGTTGAAAGTGTCACCTATCAGTGATGCTGAGATGCGAAATTGAGGTCAATCTACACTGGCACAATATCTTTCAGCATTGCGCGGCTTTCTGTCGAATAGAGGTGTACCTTACTACCTATAACATGCTTTAGGACTTGGAGCATAGGTATCTACTAGGAGCACCTATGTAAGTTTTTAACGAATGACCAAGAAGGTAACTTCTTAGTTCTTAGTAGGTACAAAAGGCACTAGGTATGTACCTTCGATGCGATTACATGGGATCAATAGTGAAAGTAATAGTAAAAAAAGCCTTCATTTCCACTACATACAAATACCTATTAATTACCTATTTATATTTTATGCGTCTGTAGCAGTCGCCTCTTTGGCGTAGGCCTCCCCTAAATCTGTCCACATGTCCCTATTTCTTGCTTTTCTCATCCAATATTTTCCACCTCTTTGTATAAATACGTCTCTCCACCTCTTTTTCTGTCGCCCTCGTTTTCTTTTGCCTTGTCGTGGGATCCACTCCGTTACTTTTCTGTTCCATCTGTTGCATTTGAGCCTACAAACGTGTCCAGCCCATTTCCATTTCAGCAGGCGCATCGTATCTGAACTGTTACTTCTTTGAATTTAGTTTTCTTACGTAGGTATTACTTTGTTTCTTATTTTATCTCAAATCTTTACTCCTATGATGCTCCTCTCCATTCTTCAATGACAGATGGCAATCCTTTCTTCATCTTCTTTCCGCAATGTCTGGCATCCGTACGTCAAGCATGGTAATATTGCCGATTCATACACTTTTTTCTTTATGTGCATGTGGATTTCCCTGTTTTTCATAATTTTCTTCAACGCCCAGTACTTTTTCCATGCTAACGCAACTCTTCTTTGTGTTGATTTCTCAGTACAGTTCTCAAACGACACCAACTGAACCAAGTAAACATAGTCCTTTACATACTCTATCTCGTTTCTATCAACGACTACAGCATGTTGCTCTCCGTTACAGCATTTTGCAGTCTTAGTCCCACTTTTTGACTTGCGGTTGCAATTTCGTTGACCATTTTTTCCAGTTCCAATCCATTCTCCGCAAATACTACGATATCGTCCGCGAAGCGTAAGTGGCTCAGGTATTCTCCATCCACCTTTACTCCTTTATTTTCCCACTCCAGGATGAGTGACCTCCAGATGTATTGAGCTCTTTATAGAACTCCGTCGCTACTTTTATTATGCATGGGAGCAACAGACATAGGTACCTAAATGCTTTTCGACGACTAGGTAGGTGAAGTCGTTACGTTATATGGTTAGTTGGTTTGTAGGTTTCATAAAAATAGATAAAAATTATTAAGATTTTAGGATAATCCCGAAAAACGACTTGGGCGGTAACCGAACCAGCAACTCTGTAGAAAACTATCTAGCTAGCTCTGGATACGGGGATGCGTTAGCCTACAGCGAACCCCGTAGACCCCGTGTAAGTATCTTGGGATGATCGCAAGGCTGTCATCGCGGGTTCGATTACTGCCTGAGGCGAATTTTTTTTTGGATTGTTAGATACTACTTATTAAAAACTTAGTAGGTAGTTATGTACAAATTATAATTTCTAACCGAAAGCCGTACATACATACATAGTTTACTCGTAGTTTAAAGACATTAACGCCATCTCATATCGGTGGAAGTAAGTAAATATAGCTTCTACTGAACGGTAGATGGCGCTGTATCCTATGTAATTTAGAATGTTTTAAATGTCAGTGTCAAGATAACAAACAGTCAGTAAGTCACGTAGTCAGCAATTTAATTGCAATCAATGTCATGGCTGAAAAACGCAGCAGAAAAAAAAGAAGCAGCAGTGTCCACAACTTAGGGTATTTTCCCCTAAATTTAGGGTATTTTTTAGGGTAAAGAATTTCAAAGGGTATTTTTTGAGGGGAAAAAAACAATATGAGGGAAAAATCCACTAGAATTAAGCAATTTAAGTTTACGGTAAAAAGTATGATATTGCAAAAAAGTTAAACTTTTTTGTTCTTTACTCTTTTAAGGGGAATACTGTGCAAAACAATCAATCCACTGAGTCTGGGGGAAAGGAGCCATTTCATTCTGGGCCTGGTCCATGTACACTACATAGAAAAATTAGGAAAAAATAGGAGATTATAAGAAAAATACAATTTCATTAATTTGAAGACAAATGCGATGGTACAAGAATAGTTCTTCTGGTAAGTTTTTTACTATGTGAACACTATTTGAAGGCCGCCATGTTGGTTTATGATTGGCGTTTGACATGACATTGACATATTTTTCATGTCATGTTGTTTGATTTGATGTTTTTGTTTTGTCTGATAAATGTAGGTTGTCAAAATGACATTTCACGCACGTCCATCCGCCATATTTTTGTAGCGCTGTGTGTTGCTCTCTTTGTCGAAGAAAATCTTAATGTACCTTAGAACGAAGTCAATTTAAATAAAATAACCAATTAAATACGTTTACTTTATTGCTTAGCCATATTTTAGAGTAGTGTACATAGTGCAGGCCCAGGCTCCATATATTGATGAACCGTCTCTTTTCAGGGTTGGCAAATGGCAACACTAAGAAGCAGAATCTTCTCGTTTTCTTTGTTTGTTTTGTTTTGTCTGTTTATTTTATTTGTTCTGCGGAAATATATTTGCTGTGATGCTTTTTCATGTAGTATCATCTTCCTGCCCATATTCCTCGTTATGAGCAGTCAGCACATCATGTAGATAAACCTAATCCCGCAAAAACCAGATTCCTTCTTCCTACTTATAAAGATGGAAACCAAAGCAGAAATAAATCTTGAAGAAGCTAAGGAGGATCACATAGAATTTGAGATTCCTCTAACACTGCTCCAATATTTAGGCTCAGAAGAATGTAATTTACAAAACATTTGCCGAATCTGCCTTTCAACTACCAATGAAGTTCTGTATCCACTTGCTTCCAACAAGGATTACAATGTTTTGGCTGAGATGTTTGAAGCTATGACATCTATTCATGTAAGTATCAATAATTTAACCTATATAATCATCTTTATAGCTTTCTGGTGTTGAGAGTTTTCTTCTATTTCAATAATTGAAGGGGATTTTGACACTAACCCTTTTTCTTGGAGAGCTAATGTGAAACGACACTTGAGAAAGCTCCATAAAAATCGCACGGAGTTAGATCAGGCTATAGAGGCCAGGGTATGTCACTAAACCTACTGATAACTTTTCTACGACAAATGCTCCGCTCATGATTACAAATAAATACGATAAACGCATGCATCAAATAGTATGTTTTCCGCCACACTGCTTCGTTTCGTTAATGCACTAGTAGATGAGTTCAAAGTTGAAAATCTGATGTCAGACACCTTTTATTATAGCAGGATAGGATATGTACTTTTACCTTTTTACTTTTATTTATGTTTTTAGGTCAATTCAGAAGATGATCTTCCAAGCAGAATATGTTCAAACTGCCAAACAGAAGTGGTTCATTACTTCAAGTTCAGAACTAAATGTGAAAAATCTGATTATATGCTGAAATCCATTTTGAAAGGGGAATTCTCTATTAAAGATGAGCCAAAATCGGACAATGCGTGAGTATTTTTTTTAAGCGTCTCCTACAGCTTGATATTGAATTTGAAGTTAATAAGTATTGGGAAAAGGCCATGTCAAGAGTACCCTAAGCCGATGAGGAATGTGATGAGAGTGAATGAAGCAAAAGAGGTATGTCAGGATCGTAGCAAGTGGAAAGCCGTGGTCTCTGCCTACCCCTCTAAAGTAAACTTAGATAATTTAGTTACAAGTAGAAAACTACTAAATTATCACTGGTAGTAGTCAGCTGCGCTGCGAGTTGTATAAATTTGACATAAGCTTACTTACACGTTATAATAATAATTATACTTTTCAGTAGAAAGTTAGTAAATTATTAATAAATTTTCAGTGAAATTAATATTGACGATCAAGGTGTTACAAGTGAAGAAAATAAGCACAATCTAGGTAAATAATGATATCTAACAATACCTATAGAATTGGTATCTCTCTCTATTCTGCTAGCTTAATTACCTGACTTATGTTTTTTTAGTTGCAGTTGATTATCCAGAAGACCTGAAGAGTATTTTAAGTGAAGATGAAGCATTATGCATTGTCCAGAACACAATCAGAAATGAGAAGTATGTTTTGATTTAACTTTATTCATTCTCTCCTTTCCCAAGCTCGAACCAGTAACCAGAAAAAAGTCTAAACGGCTAGCTGGAATAAAAGTTTTTGATAAAAATTTAACCAAAGTTGTTTTTTAAAATTTCAGGAAAATCACCATTATTGATAGAGGTCGGTATTGTTCAGCAATATAATTATCATTTTATAAATGATTTCATAATATAAGTACACGGTCAGCATACATACATTTACATGACTTTATTGTATGTTTCAGACGATAGTTCTTTAGTTACAGAGATGATTGTTTCAAGAACTAAAAAGAAGAAACATTCTAAATTTGTTTGCCCTTATTGTTCAAAGGTACCTACTTACTTCCTTACATACCTACCTGCTAAGCACTTACTTTTTTATCGTAATAATTAAGCTACAAATTATCGTAGTAAAAGAAAATATGATTTATTGTTCCACAATAAATCAGCGAGACATAATTATCACAATTTGCATAATAACACAATTATTTCTGAAAATAGTATCATCAGATGTTTGTTTCGTATTAACTCCATATCAATTATAGTTGTAATTATGAAATATTCCTACAATTAATGTTCATTCATAATTTCTGATAACAACTTTACATTTAGCCTCTCATTTAGCGTCCACGGCGCGACTCAAAAGGAACGCGACTGAAACTGTAGTCACTTATGAGTAGCCTGACTGCGATAGCACTAGTATTTCAATGCGCGTCGTCCACGGCGCTACTCAAAAGGAACGCGTTTGTAACTAGTCTCCTGGCGACTCGACATGCTGGTCGCCAGGCGACTGGTTTCGAGGAACTGTTGAAAAAAGAACGAATAAAAAGTAATTATATGTGATTCTGACGTCGACGACGTATGTGACTGGAGAAGTAATAATTCCATGTCATCGCTCGAATTATCACTAGTCATGTTAATTATTTTCGTTTTCAAAACTTTGTTTACATAAAATCGTGTACTGAGTGACTGAGTTTCAGGAAATTCCAGTAGCGTCGTGGACGAGTCAGAGTTTCCAATCAGTCCGCAACTCTAGTTTCTAATGAGTTCCGTCACTTTTGCGTAGCGTCATGGACGAAGGGGCTTACTTTATTAGGTACAGTCGCCTGCACTAAAATACATTTCATGATTTTCAAAATGGTGCCACAATACAGATGAAGATGGTATTTAGTGAACTTGAAAATGGTACAAGTAGTTGTTAGATACATAATTTTTTAGGGTTTTCTGTTTACATCATAATTTTTAGTAATATGGCAACATTTTGAATATTTTGAATTGTATAGATCTGACTTTTTGGCGGGAACTTGAGAAAGTGATGTTGTGCTCTCAATTTATTTTACATAACTAGTGTTAAATTGAATAATATTATGTGATTATGGTGGTGTTTTGCGTAATATTGTTTGAGTAAACCGCACAAGTGAAGTGAAATGAAATGATTGCGTGTATCGTCATTTTTCGAGTTGGCGCCAAGAGGTCCCTTGAGGTTTTAGTAAAATAGCCACCATCATATCTTACTAAAACTGAATTTGACTTGACTTGACGATGACTTGCCCATGACTAAGAAGTAAAATGAAGAAGAAATATCAACGTAAGACTTGGCGGTGAGGCCTAGATGCCATAGCCAGCCCGAAAGGGAAAAAACTTAAAAAAAAAAAATTATAGATCTTAGTGCAGGCGACTTTACTTATAGCTTATTAAATTAACTATGTATTTAGTAAATATTAAAAGCTTTTTGACCACTATAAGATTTTTCTTTGCACCAACTTGACGAATCAGGTAGGTATAGCTTGCGCCCGCGGCTTCACTCGCGTGGTACCTAGAGAAAACGTCTATATGCTATTCTAGGTAAAGAACTGTATTTATTCCACGTTTCATACAAATTGGTTGAGCCGTACTGGTGTGATTGAGTAACAAACATCCATCCATCAAAACTTTTGCATTTATAATAGTAGTCAGATAAAATATAGGCGCAGTTTTGAAACATGGGTTTTATATTATGATTACAGATATTTAACCAATTAAAGCTGCTACAAGCCCATCAGAACAAACATCATGGCACCACAGCTGACCCATTTCCTTGCAATGAATGCAATGAAACATTTATCTCTGAAAATGATCTCAAACTGCACTGCATTGTACACAACACGGGTCCATGGAAATGCATTATCTGTGATAAAGATTTCAGAGGTGTGTATAGAAATCATTGATATTACGTTCATGACGATCTAGACCGAAGTGAGGAGGGTTCGAAAATTCATGAAAGACATGCTTCTAAATAAAATACAAACTTCATTATTGTTATTGATAATAAACCTTACTTCTCTATAAGACAAATCACAAAACCTCGCCCTTTCACCGCGTGCGCAGGTAATTCACAAAATCACTGTTTTGCTAAACAACTGAAACTAAACCTCATATACTTTTTACTGCTAAAATTAAATAAATCACTGCTCGTTACATCGGGCGCGCGTTATAGTGACGCGTGTTTTTGTGATTTCAGCCTTATAGTGAAGTATATACGGTTCAGTTTAGATTGTTTAGCGAATCAGTAGCATCGCTGCCACTCCGTCCGTCGGCGCTGACCAATATTTACATCGCTCTCTCGAGATTCACTCGAGTATACTTTTTAAGCGACACTGTTTTTCATTTGTTCAGTAAGAACAACGCTTCGCCGCCACATCCAACGGCACATGGATTCGAAGCGGTTCACATGTGATGCCTGTGGGAAGACGTTTGTTGAGAAATACGCGCTGAAACGTCACTCCCGCGTGCACACCGGGGAACAGGCGGAGAAGAAACACGCCTGTCCTGACTGCGGCAAGAGGTACGAGTACGAAGTCTAGCCTCTCGAAAGGTCGTGAGGCCATCCACAGACATCCCGCAACCTTCACAGTATCGTCGGTCCATATCGGGTGGGGGGCTTCATAGGGACTATGAATGAGACTGTTAGGTTTTTTATTAGTTACTAGCGTTCGGTGATAAGATCCGAAATGAGGAAATCCGTAGAAGAACTAAGGTCACCGACATAGCTCTCAGAATTAGCAAGTTGAACTAATGTTGTCCCGGCTGAAGAATAGGCCCCTCCATATCTAGGTACCTATCCGCGGATGTCGTAAGAGGCGACTTAGGGAAAAAAGCTAGGGGATGGGCAGCAGCGTCCTTCATTTTAACAACGATAGCTCTAACTGCGCTTGCCAACCCGCATGCCCATCGTGGTGAGTATGGGCAAATCCCCCCACATGATAAGGAATTTGCTCTGTCTGTGGGGAACGCCATGTTCAGCAGTGGACGTCGAACGGTTGAAATGATGATGATGATGTGTGATATTTTGGATTGAATATTGAATTAATAATTCACTTAATTCCTCAGATTCATTGACAGCGCTCAGCTCATGTCGCACATGTCGCATCACAGCGGCGACAAGCCCTTCCAATGCGTGGTCTGCGGCAAAGCCTTCCCCTCACCGCGTCTTCTATCATCTCACCGCCTGGTTCATTCGGATCTCAAGCGGCATGCGTGCGAATACTGTGATAAGCGGTAAGCGAACCTACAGTCATACAAATAAGGTCCGTTTTAGGAATTGTAATGAGAAACGCCCATCACCGGAGTTTTAGCCTGGTTCACCCATCTCTAACTGTATGCGCGCGATTAATGTGACAAGCGGTAACGGAACTTAGATCATACAAACAAGATCCATTTTGCTATAAGAAATGGTTCTTCGCCGTGGTTTAACATCTCAACGCCTGTTCACTCGGATCTCAAGCCTTACGCCTGAGAGTACCTACTGTTATAAACAGTAAGGGTTTTTTTCTGTTTTTTTTTGGAGCTTTTGTCGGTGGTTCCGACTATGTCAGCGCCATTGTAGCTTCTTTATCGACTCCATCATCCGTCTACCAGCCTAGATGTGGCCTGGTAGAGCATGGTGGCTGCGTCCGAGTTCGGTGCCGCCAAGTGAGGGATTTAATACGCTTAGGTATAAGATTATTAAAATAAGAACTATTTTTGCAATGTAAAACGGGTGTATATATTTTATCTGTGGACCTGGTAAATCTTTGCTAACGTTCTTGACGACACGGTAGAGTCGAAGTAGAAGAAAATGCTTGTACATCTAGATATTTTAAACGATTTCGTCTTAACGGTAAAAACTATCGAAATTCAACGTTTGAAAGCTTTATCAGCAAATAAGTAGTATATTCGCATAATAGGGCATACTAGGGTCGCACAGGGGTGTACGCTTGGCCTTATTTTATTCCTGATGTACCTACTTGCTAGACCGGCTTACAGTAATATAAACCGGTGCTGTATTATTTGACACAGGCTTCCTATGAACTCATTTTGAACCGTATAACTATTTATATAGGTGTCAATAAAATGGTGCATTTTTTATCAAGTTTCCGGCACGAGTCGACGCGGAACACTCATCACCGGACTCACACGGGAGAGAAGCCTTATGTGTGCTCCATTTGCGGCAAAACCTTCATTCAGAGCTCAAATATGAGGTTGCATATGCGGACACATACAGGTACTTTTTTGATAGTTACTACAGGCGGTTTGCTTACAAACATTTCACATCTAATTTGGTTAATGTTTACATACAGATATGCGCTATCTGTATTTCGACTCCAAATAATTTCGACTGGCGCAATAATTTTGTAACATTGTGTTAACTGTCAATTCATTATTGCTAACAGATTCACTTGAAAAAAAATTGGCTGTGCAAAATAAGAAAAGTGTCTGTATTTTAAGAATATTATGGTCTTAACTGTATTACAAATTGTCTCCTGTTTCAGGAGAGAAACCATATGCATGTTCCCGCTGCGACAGCAAATTCTCATCGGGCTCGTCTCTGAAAAGCCACGAACGCACCCACACTGGCGAACGTCCTTACAAATGCAAAGTTTGTGGGAAGAGGTAAATTCAACTTAAGAATTCTAACCCGTCTTTTCTTAGATGAAAACAACAAATTTTAGCCATATCGGTCATAGCTTCAGGGCCCACTATACCTCAACCTGGTCACTGACCTAATACAGGATGACCAAGAAAGAATCAGTGACACGACAACAAGGAGCCGTATCGAAAATTAAATAAGGTCCCAATTTCCTGCCTTGATCCCAAATTCCAAAGTATGCATTACTAGCTTCCGCTGGCGGCTTCGTTTGCGTGGTACCTATGAAGATAAATGCCTTATGCTATTCCAGACTATGATCTATCTCTGTGCCAATTTTCATCCAAATCCGTTCAGCCGTTTGGGCGTGATTGAACTACAAACATCCTCACAAACTTTCGCATTTATAATATTAAGTAGGAAGGAGTCTGCACAAAATGTTATGTCAGCACTCCTTTCCTACACTATTTCATACCGGCTTTTCATCAAAAAGTCGCATTGGCCCAGTGGAAGGACCCCGACTTTCGATCCGAAAGTTGTGCGGGTTCGATTCCTGTTCGTACACCAATAAGTTTTTCAATTAGAAAAAAGTGCCCAACCGGTCAAGCCCCCGTAGAGAGGACGGCTGACAAAAATGAGAGTGGAAAAAGAATAAAGTTGTGTTGATTATGTCCTCCATGCTTGAGGATAAACGTGAACCTATTTTTTACCAAAAAAGTTGTTTCAGCTTTGCTCGTCTCAACCTAAAGCTGCACATGCGGCTGCATTCAGGCGAGAGGCCGTTCGCGTGCAGCGCCTGTCCCAAGAAGTACGTCAGCGCTTCGCTACTACGCGACCACTGCCGCGCGCACACCGGTAAACAACTTACTCACTAGACAAACCCGTAAATGTACTTTGCGTACTGAAGACGACTCGATATCGCGTCCTACGACCGAATTATACCTGTACGTCGTACCACGCACAGCGAAGACTTCCGAAGTCCGTTCGTTTTAGTTAGGTATATCTTTACCGATATGAAATGATGTAGTTGTGAATAGAAAGGGGCTTTTTTAGTTAGTGCCTAGTCTGACTTTGGAACCCTAAAATCTATCTTCTCATTTGTGTACAAAAGTCATTACTGATTGGTACACATTTGTTATAATCCGTAGTCAGATGCCCTCGGGATTTTATGGAACGCCGACATTATTATTTTAAAGTAGTTTTTTATTTCAGGTGAGAAACCGTTCGAATGTGCCAAGTGTGAATCCAAGTTCGCTTCAAAAGCTCTTCTCATAAAACATTTGAAAAACTTTGAAAACAGCAAATCGAAGAGAAAACACTCCAAAGACATTATCACTATACGGTCACCTACTCCAAATAACACGCCAGCTGAAGATGTTCAAAGCGAAGTAGTAACGGTGCCGATGCAACAGATCGAGAGCGACATACCGAACGCGATTATGGAGCTAACACTCGGTACACATGAGACCTTCGATGTGAGCCAAGAATTAGTGTTCCAAGACAGTAACGTTAAAACCCATGTGATTGTGCTGGGGAGCAGCAATACAGTCAGTTTTGTGAGCAATGAAGTCGCTGGGACAAGCGGCGTGAATATAGTCACTGTTGGCGAGATTTGAGTCGGCATGACAGCGACTAATAGTTGAATGTGGATTGGAACTCCCAAATTATAAGACCAAAGATATTATTTGTACGAAATAAGGATGATACACTTAATTATTATTTATTTCTAACAACTTATGTTGTGAATAAACCGTATTAATACTATGTCGCAAAATGATAAAAATACACAACAATTACATACTATAAAATAACTTTTAATTGTTTAACATAGCAAAAAATATGTTTAAATAGCTAATCTACGGAAATGCTTCTGTGCTTAAAACCAAGATCCCTTTTTCGCTGCGTTGTATTTCTGGATATTGATCAACATTGAGTCGTATATTTCCTTGGCGTTTCTATTCTGGCCATAATAATCCACAAACTCACCATCGGGGTTTACAAGGTAGATGATAATGGTGTGGTCCACCTAAAAACAGCAAAAGAGGTATTATAAAAATATTATTGTGCTACAGTTTAGCTCAAAAAATTGTGCTACAGTTAAGGAAATCTCAGCTTGAAGCTGCTACTTATAAGTGAGCAAAGATCTATCTTAAACATTTTTTTTTTATATATTCCAGACTGTTGATGTTCCGGATCAGTTGACCATGTGTGATACACATGGTCAATTGATCCCAAACTAGGCATAGCCTGTACTATGGGTAACAGAGACTGATATACATAATAGATAAATAACCAGACACAGAACAAACATCTGTATGCATCACACAAATGTTTGTCCTGTGCGGGAATCGAACCCGCAACCTCTCGTGCAGAAGGCAGAGTTACTACCAACTGAGCTATGAGGCTAGTCCGTACTTGTATACATAGAGGGATTTGGCCATTCACCTTTTTACATGCACCTTTGTATGACAAACAAAATACTTACAATGTAGTCATTGTCAACATCCTGTGGGCCTGCACTGAAGTACACTCGGTAAGACCTGCAAGCCTGCTGGACTTGCTCTTTGGTGCCTGTCAGACCCAGGAATCTCGGTGAGAACTCTTTGCAATATCTGAAAAGTATATTATAATATGTTGAGTTACATGCAGTATGTATGTACATATATCACACTAATATTATAACTGTGAAAGAAAAGAAACTGTCTGTTTGTAACATTTTAAACAGCCGAACAGAATATGCACTTTGATATATAGAGATAGATAGATAGAAAATGCTATATTGCACATCATATAAGTACAAACATTAAAAAAAAACAATAAAACTAAACTATGTGATACCATGGGCGGTCTTATCGCTGAATAGCCCTGATGAAGGACATAGGACATACTTTTTATCCCTGTAACGTGCGAGCCAATCCATACATTATACAGATAAATAGTACAAGTTAAGAGATATTCACAAGAATGTACTTACTTTCCAACAATTTCTGGTGTATCCCTTTGAGGATCAACAGATATGAAAAGTGGCTGCAGTTCTGGTGCTTTATCTGTCTGAGTTTTGTCTGTAAGCAATAAAAATGATATTAATTTATAAAAATGATTTATTATAATACTTTAATCCTAAAGAAATCGAACGTAACGATGTACGGGTACACTGAACATTGAAAGTTGTGCCTCGGAAATCTCATCTTTTATGTCGGGATCTCATTCTCCCAAATGCATAAAGACCAAAATGAAGGATAATACGTAGATTGCAGTGACAATAGTAATAGTGCTTCTTTCTTACCATGTAAATTCACCACATCTGCTAGTTTCTCTAGTTCATCAGGACATATATCTGGACAGTGAGTGAATCCAAAGTATATAAGGAGCCATTTTCCTAATAAGTCTGTGCTTTTGACTAATTTTCCCTGTAAATTAGTTATTATTCAATATCCTATCAAAGAATTGCATTCTGCATTAATCAAGTAAGTACCTACCTACCTTAACTTGAAAGACCAAGAATATATTTTTTCTTAGAACATTGGGAGACTCATTTAGGTGATAATTATTATCTTTTTGAGCCGATTAAAAATACCGAAATAACCAATAAAGTAGGTATTGCATTGTTAAGGTTGACCATGACATTGAAGAACTCACCTCTGAATCTACAAGCTCAAAGTTTCCACCAATCTTTGCTTTTCCAAGCTGCCTCTTTCTCTCGCGGTCTACAGCCTCTTGCTTTTCTTTCCTCACGTATAGCATGAACCCGGTGAGTCCGCCGCCGACGAGTGCGGTTGCTGCCATCGACTTCCATGTTATAGGGCCTATGTACTTCTTTGTAGCCTTTTTGGGTGGCTGGGCACATTGTCGCACAGCCGAGGTACTGAACGCACGGCACAGAAGCCTACCTCTCAGCAAAGAATTCATTTTTATTGTAGATATCACTCGAATTTATCAGTGTCTGCTTATCTCAAAGTTCATACCTTGTCTCTAGCAATTTTAATTGTTTTCTCAGTTATCTGATTGCATTAGTTATTATAGTTTTCGGATAAATAACGAAAATCTAAATGCTGAAACAAATCCAACCTCCCAGCGATCAGCTGAAAAATTGTTGATCCGATCGAACCATAGAGTAATTTTGGATCGAACTCGAACGAAAGTGACAATCTAGTTGTCATCTGATTTGTCAAAATTGTGACAGACAGTCACTAGTGTGACAGTCGTGTCATTTGGTTTGACCGTCGTAATTGTTTTAAATATTGCCATTCTCTGTGGCATCAGTCGGTGTGGTGGAAAGTAGGCTTTCTGAAGGTTGTGGGTTCGATTTCAAAAGTACAATGTATTTTAATCGAAAATTATGCCTTTCGCATTGTGTTTGTCTTATCTGCAAAGGCCTCTACGGCGCCTAAGGAAAACTGGCCCATGAAAATTCGGGTAAAGAAACTGTCTGGTGATTTCAGGATCTCTGAATTGTTTTCACAGCCCCATAACTTCTCTAATAAGATACTTATGTAGGTAAAAGAAAAGGTTAGGATAAGTACAATCTCATCATCCTCAGCATAAGGAAGTCCTCTGCTGGACATAGGCCACACCCAAAAAGTGCCACGACGAACGGTCTTGAGCTTTCTCCATCCACCGACTCCCACAAATTTCACAATTTCGTCGGTCCATCGGGTGGGGGACCTTTCTAAACTGCGGTGTCTGGTTTGTAGTCGCCAATCGAGAACCTTTGTTAACTGCCACTTCAATTTACTTATTTGATTCTAAAAGCTACATATTTATCTGCGACATTGATTCGTCTACGGATGTCCTTGTTTCGATTTTTTCACATACCTACCTAGTGGAACTCCAAGGAGGCTGGAGAATTATCTCAACTACCGGTAACTTTAAAAATGTTCATATCTAGAGTCATCCAAGTACCTACTTACCAATTACCGAAACAGTTGAAATAATTGAATAGTTTCGAAATTTTCGTGGATCGTGCGTCTTGGTAATGAAGAATGCCAGGGGGCGGTACCACAACCGCAGCCCTGCGGGTTTATAAGCCTCGCGTTTTTATACAAGTGCCCTAAATCCGCCGGAGTGCCCTTTGTAGACGGACCACTAGGCAAAATGTGGAAAATTGTTTGTGTAAGTTTTGTCTTATTTCCGTTGAGCTTGAAAGGGACCAATGCTCGTCTTTTTCATGGGACCATGATATCCCCATAGAAATTGACGTGTCCGCGCCACAAAAGAAGTCCCGTGGAAATAAGCGGAATTTGGAACTTTTCTGGCAACATTCCGATTTCCCGAGCACGAAACGCCCTTCCCTGCGGGAGTGGTTTTTGGCGCGGACTCTTACTGTATCACACACACGACTTTTGATTTACCTATAATGCTACCATGCATTTTGCAGATTACGTTACTGACGTTAACATCGATATGGATCACGTCAGCCCAAGAGTATCTGCCCCCGAAAATAGGGGGAGGAAAGAAACCAGCCGTGCCTGAACCAACCGTAAGTACCTACCTACATAAGTCCATAGTAGACGTTTGAGGGCGAGCTAGAAAGCCGATTGCGATCACGACATTGGGTAATATCGTAGATACCTATTGTAATTTTCAGATTATGAATGAAACGTAGGACTTAACCTAGGGTATTATGTTATCTGTGACCTAGGTATGAAACGATCGTAGGTATACCTACCTACCTATACATTATTGTCGATGCGATCGTTTTATTACATTGTTCGAGTTGCAATAGTCTTTCTTCCTGCAGTTACCAGCCAACTACGACTTCTCATACGACGTGCAAGACAACGGCGTGAGCCTGGACTTCGGGCACAACGAGAAGCGGAAGGATGACCACGCGACTGGCTCCTACCACGTGCTGCTGCCCGATGGCCGCATGCAGCTCGTCGAGTACGAGGCCGGCCCTGAGGGGTACAAACCGCAGGTACCTTACCTTACCTACACCCAACGAGTACCTATTCAACTTCTATAAACAGTAAAAAATTACAGAAACAAAAACACAAAAAGCAGTATAGTCTTCTTCTTGTCTTGTCACTGATTCTTTGTTGGTCATTCTGTCTGTATAAGATCAGTGACCAGGTTGAGATATGGTGGCCCTGAAAATGGCCTATGATCGTCGATGAAAGAATCAGTGTAGTGAAAGGACTAAAGTGCGCCTCTTAGAGGCTCCTTTCGTGCAAAATGTAGGTATTAATGTCCGTGATCCTTTGACAATTTCAGTGGCTGGCCGAGTAGAGAGCAGTAGTGAAGTAGTGGTAGTGATCTTGCCTTCCGATCCAAGGGTTGTGGGTTCGAATCCCGGTCGTGCACCAATGAATTTTCCATTCGGAGAATTTGATTCTTCTACTTTGTGCTCTCAAACGGTAAATGTAAACATGTCTTAGAACCTAAGATGCGCACTTAAATCTTTTCACCACACTGGTTCTTTAACCTTTGACCCTTTTCAGGGCCACCATATTGCGACCTGCCACTGACCTTAATGCAGGGTGGCAAGCACTTTTTCAGCGACCTACCTACCCACTTCTGGCGTTAGGACGGTTACTACTCTACTCATTTTCTTCTAATCCTCAATGAAACCTATCATAACTTTCAGATAATGTACATGGGCACAGCAACATTCCCCACCCCAGGCACAGGGTCGGACAAGTTCGACGGCTACCACTACAACGCGGCCTCGAACCGGCAGAGCGTGAGGCAGGTGGCCCCGAGGGCTTCGCGCCTGGCGCCCGCGTCGTCGTCCCCCGCGCCCGCGCCGCCCATCGCCCACGCTGCCAATACCACGCAATAATACCAACACTTGGGAATCGCCAGCAACTACGTGTAACCTGCTGGCAACACTGAGCATCCATAGAGTTCGCGCCATAACGACCCACGGCGTCTGTAGGAACTACTACACGCAGAAATCAACTTGGCACCTGCGTGGAATGTGCTACACCCCACGGCCTACCGCTCTCGCGAGTGAGAATGAGAAAAAACATTACAGCGAGGTGCCTAGTTAACTTCTGCGTGTTGTAAGTACTATAAATCCTATAAGCCTCAGATACACCAGCAACACTCAATCTACGTGACGCTGCAACGTCACACAGTGTCCCTCAATATACCTAGCCACATTTAACGTAACATGTTGCTTGCGCTCGCACTGAGTAGTGTGGCCTCTAAAAAGTTCCGCAACATTGTCCCAGCTGAGAGTAAGCAGCTTCTGAAAACTGAAGGCAGGTGACATTTTGTCTTCAAAATATACAAGGTATTCCATAACATGTATTCCACCCCGAAAGGGGGATATTCTATAAACAAAAAGAAATCATCAATATTTTAATATTAGAGTTTTTTCAATGAAAAATTTCGAATTTCCAAAAGTCGTAGAACAAACTTTATTGCGAATTGTTTGTAGAAGCCCCTTTCGGGATGGCAAACATATTATGAATCACCTTGTATATCAAAACAACTGTAATTTATTTAACAAAAAACATAATTTTCTTCCTAATATGCTCTTGAATTAATAAGTAAATAAATTGTTGCAGTTGTTTAAACGTTTATTTTATCGAACCTACATTTAGAAACAATAAAACACAGTCATATTCGGACGGAATCAATAAGTTCTAAACATTTATTAATACGCCTTCCATCTAAGTACATACATAGTAGCCAGAATACAATCATTTTTGACTAAGTAAACAAATTACTTCAACTAATATAATATAATCATATACCTATAACTACATAACACAAACAGGAATGATCAACACAGCATTCCTTATAGTTCAGAATTGTTAAAGCTAGCTTTTTACAACGTAAAAATCTTTAAATATGTTTTAACTAGTAGCAAAGACTAAGATAAAAAAAAGACTTATTATTAAAGACAATATTGTAGTAGAAACGTTAGCGGCAAGCAGTTGGAAGTATTTTACCTACCTATTTATTATCTACTAGTTTATTTCTAATATTTTTTATCAAAACAACTCAGTATTCGGAAGGAATTTGGTTTGATACAGTCGACATCAGAAGTTGATGACTTTTTGGATTGTGTTACGGCTGCGTGCTTAAAACGGTGAAAGAAAACATCGTGAGGAACCCAGTTAATCTATTAATATAAAGGAGTAGTAGTCCACTTATAAGCGGCGATAGGCTTGCAACCTGTCACGTTCTAAATTGGAGCAGCCCGCCTGGGGAGGTACCTCCGCCTTACAGAAGATCGCAGCCAAATAACATTATTTGTTTCAAATAGTGTTGTGTTCCTGCGGTGTGTAAGGTTGCCAGAGCTCTTTAGGGGGGGGGAGGGGTTCGGCAGGCAACGCATTAGCAATGCTCCAGGTGTTGCTAATGTCAATAGGCGACGGTAACCACTTACCATCAGGAGGGCCGTAAGCCTGATTGCCTCCGTATAACATAAAAAAAAAACGTATTACTGCAAAATGTGGGCATGTGCCCGTGTTCGGACGTTCCTCTGACTACCCCATTAGACATCTTCAAGGATCTGATCACCTGGATATCTGTGAAGTTGTCTACCACGCTCGGGGATAAGTCGTGAGACTTATTTTTCAAGATCTGATAATAGTTTTAGAATAATTTTATTGCTAATCATTACTACATATTTTTATTTGTATCTTAATATAATTTTTGAAACTTTGTTTTTGTCATCTACTTTATAAATAAATAAATATTCCAGACATATTCACACGGTCAACTGATCCCAAACTAGGCATAGCCTGTACTATGGGTACCAGAAACTGATATATATAATAGATAAATTAATATTTAACACCCAGACACAGAACAAACATCTGTGTTTATCACACAAATGTTTGTCCAGTGCGGAGATCGAACCCGCGACCTGTAGTGCAGAAGGCAGAGTTAATACTAACTGAGCTATGAGGCCTGTGTTTGATGTTGATATTTTGATGTTGATTATTAAAGTTACCTATGAAGTATATCAATAGTCTGGTCGGGCCAGTGAACTCGCCGCTGCGTTGATCCGGTTTCAAAGCCGACGTTGTCGAACGAATGGTAGTCTTTCTGCATACTAAGCTCAGCTAGGTTGCGATACCTGTAACAGGAATATGGTTTGAGATAATTTATTTTCTCAAAAAGAAATTTACATTTCACTTAGATGAGAAACTTAATATTAGGTACATTTAGAGTGCTTCGAACAAAATGTAGGCTTAAAAAATATAGTAAAGGTAGTTTTAAAAAAGTTTTGGTAATGCCAATCCCGGATTACCCGCAACAACTCGCATAATAACATCGAGTTTCGAACCGTCGAAGTGAACATTGCAAGTTTTCGAGTGTGTATGTCTACAGCTTACACATAACGAATTTCTGAATTCTGAGTATGCAAAATTTTAGTGCATAATTGGTGCAATCTGAAAATCCAATTCAAAATTTAGGTGCCAAAGAGGTTTCTGAGATATGAGCCAAAAACTATGTGTCAGCTGGAGACCCGGGTCTACAGCTTGCACATCCAGTTCTGCCAAACGGCTGACGCGAGAGCTATAAAAACTAGCCAGATATTTAGTGCCAAATTAGTGCCAAAGGTACTAAAAATTTCAGGCCTGTAGCTTAAAAGGTTTCAGAGTTATAAGCAAAATACTATGTGTCAGCTGGGGACCCGGGTCTACAGCTTGCACATGCAGTTCTGCCAAACGGCTGACGAGAGAGCTATGAAATATAGCCAGATATTTAGTGCCAAATTAGTGACTAAGGTACCAAAATTTTCAGGCCTGTAGCTAAAAAGGTTTCAGAGATATAAGCAAAAAACTATGTGTAAGCTGTAGACCCGGGTCCCCAGCTTACACATTTCGTTACGCCAAACCGCTGATCACAGGGCAATAAACTTTAAGCAGGATTTTAGCTCATAATTAGTGCCTAAGGTACCAAAAACTTCAGGCCTGTAGCTGAAAAGGTTTCAGAGATATAAGCAAAAACAGTTTTCCCGCCAAAAAATTCAAATAAAGTTATTGAAAATCGGCTCATTGTGGCGTTGCCACTCCGCTTCAACATGATTGTCAAACGACTTTAAACTTTATTTACATATCGCGAAGATTGATTTTGGTATTTGATCATTAAAAAAGTTCATTTGTTTTGTTGAGCTTAGTCTAGGAGCTCGGAGGATAAAATAGTTTTCAGCCAAAACATACCGTGTTGCCATCGATGTAATCGTATCTCGTCTTGATTGATGATAGAAGTCAGAGGCAATCACGACGACATCATCGCCCTGAGTCAAATTCTTTGTCAGTGTCGGCAAGTTATTTACAATCTCTCTGATAGGAGCACCTGGCTTACAAATGGATAGAACAGATTGGTAGTCATTATTATGTAGGTGTATAAATTCTCCAAGAGATTTTCCATATGTATCGCACAATATTAGCATTTTCTTATCTCTATTTTGTGAAATTACGGCGGTATCCTCAGCTATAAGTCTGGGTTCATGGATTTGGGTACTGTTATTCGTTTGGTTTCCAGTGTTCTCCTCTGTCGTTAGCTTCTCTACGGATCGAAGTCCTATTCTCGTAGTAATCCCGTTGCCTTCTTTATTCTTTGTTGTCACGGCCTGTTTTGTTGCTATTGATTCACTCGTCTTGTTTTTGTCTTCCCTTTTTTCGCTACTAATTTTTTTTGTATTTTTCTTTCTATTCTGTGAGTCTTTATCATTTTTCACTTGTTTATTCAATGTTATTCTATTTTTACTTAAGTTCTTGGTCTTTGCTGCAGTTTTAATATCTACGGTGTGTCTAGATTTTTTTAATTTCATGTTTTCACTTTGGAGCTCAATTATTTGGCTTTTTAAATTGTCCAATTCTTCATTAAGTATTTGGGTGTTCTCATTGGTTTCCAACTGGAGCGTTTTTTGTAGTTGTTCGAACAGCGCTGCATTATTTTCGTGCATACGTATTACGTTTAATGCTTCTTCATATTCATTGAGATCTGCAGTTCGTCGCTCAATCATCTCTTTTAGCTTATTTCTTTCCGTTTCAGTCTCTTGTAATTTTATTTCTTGTTCTGGAAATGCTACTTTGACCCATTTTGCGCCAAGAGATTTTTATAATCTTTAGCGCAGTCGTCTTGTTCCTTTAGAAGCTTCAAATTCAAGTTTTGTGCTTTACAAAAAGCATCTTTCAGCGGTCAATTTTATAATTCTACGGCAGCCTGGTTTCTTGTTTGGGGCATTCTGTTACAGTCACTGGAACGATCAAAAAACGCAAAAAGTCGATTCGGATGAAGAGATTCGATCCAGGGCTCGTCGTTAACGATGATTATTGAGTCCACCGCCTCAACCGCTACGCCGGCGGTACTATACTTACAGCGACGAAATAAGTGTAGAGGTTGAGAGAACTATTTCTTAGAGTCGCAGATCGTTGTAATAAAAAAATCGACCGACATTACACTTTTTTGCACACCCTCAATAGATTTTTAGTTCAATATATATTGATAAAAACTTTTATTTAGTCATTGTAACGAGGCACTTACGTATAATATTGTGACGCGTTCGTTATTTTGGTTTTTATAATTTTTGGTGAGCTTCCAATAACTTTAGTTTTTCGCTTGGTATTATTTACCTATATGTTTTCACTTTTTTGTAATTTTGGATGTTCTATTTCACAACCTGATAAAAAAACTTGGATAACACTGTTACATACGAGTTGGAGAATATATTTCACGTTGTCGATGTGGGTTTATACAAACGGAGCCTACGTTACTTGGTCGCAGCCGCGGCCATTTTTGAGAGTAGATCGCCAAAATGGTTTAAGGTAAACATCATGAAGAAACCAGAGGTTTAGTCAGCTCGCACGTTACGAGTACTTACGTGTTAATAGGAAACAATACAATGCCACAAATCTGGGCCCCGATCTTGTGGCACTCTGCGGTATATTTTAAGGGATGAAGATGAAGTTTTCCAAACGCTGGCCATAAGATAAAACAGAATCGAAACCATTATGTAAGTATCATCATCATCACCTATTTGAGTCCACTGCTGGACATAGTGTACCTACCACTAATTCGAGGTGGGTAACTCGAGTCAGTAACCGTGGCGGCCCGGGCTGAAGAGTAGGCCCCTACTAACCTCCTACCCTTGGATGTCGTACTAGGCAGGCGAGTAAGGGAAAAAAAGCTAGGGGATGGGCAGCAGCTTCTCCTATTTTCACAAAGATTTTCAAATTCCTCCCACCCCCCATGATAGGAAGTCACTCCGGAAATCTGTGGGGGAGGCCGGTGTTCAGCAGTGGACTTCAAACGGCTGGAATGATGATGATGATGATGAACTCGAGTGAGAACACGCATCCAGATCGAATCACAGGGTACTGAGCCGCAGGTAAATGGATCACACCGCTCCCAAGCAGCTGAAGCAGCTCAACGGCTCAAAGTAGTTCTACTTCATCTGCGAGTCATGCGACCCGCGACACCCAGTAAAATTGTTTTGCTGATTAGAAACGATTTCATACGACAACAATTTGTATTATTTTCAACACTATAAAGTTCTTATTAGAAAAGCTGACCCGTTTGATGAAATGAGCTAGTACCCTATTGCATTGTTTGCTTCACTTTACCTGATTCATCTGAAATCATTCATAGATCTACTTGCGCGGTTCAAGAGCGAGAGATGCGAGCTGATTTGCAGCTCAGGTATTTTGAGTGAGTTAGCCACCGCTACCACTTAGAAACTTTGATGTACCAAATAAAAGCTATAGTAGGTATTATTATAATATTATAACTACAAATTTTTTGTTTATTTTTAGATTTTGACGCCATTCCTTTTTTAGTTATCAGCATAATTTTAGTGATACTCATAATCTTATCCTATCTAAGCTTCTGAATTCTTTAACCTACATGATATATACTTTAAACATACATAAGCCTCTCGATTTGAGAGCAAAAGACTTGGCGGCAGGAATAAGATGCCATAGCCAGCCCGAAAGGGAAAAGCATAAAAACTTGCAAACTTTAAGAACGAAAGAATGACACGATAATGTTACGCGCCTGTACAATATTGGGCAGCCTGTAAGTACGTGGACACTCTGATAATGTACAGCCAGCCATATTCACAGCATTTTATTGCAATAATTTTTCCAATAATACGAAGCCACCTAGCTTTAGACGGCGGAGTCACATATCTCATCATGTCACATAGGAAACCTACTCATCTATTACTTTCGTGACGTGGTTTATAAATAGTTCATATCTACCTACCTTATGTGAGGTACCTACCTACTTCCCTAAGTTTTGTAGGTCTAGGTACAAAGTGTAGGTACGTAGTAGGTATAATAAATACTTGGTACCTATACCTAGCTAGACCTACATAAGTAAGTATCTCACATAAAGTACGTAGGATTGTATAATATTATGCAAACACGTCACGAATGTAATAGATGGCTTCCTAGTACCTAGAGCTAACCAAACTTAGGTAGAACTAAATAGCCTAAATGCGTAATAAAACACGTCAAAAAACTATAGATAGGTAAATAACTAGTACCTAGGTACTAGGTAACTACCATCTATAATTTACTAGCCAACTTAGATATATAAATGAGGAAATACGTCACGGTAGTACCTAATAAATACCTGTATATCCAACTTTCATATGTACCTACCTACCTACCAAGGTATCTTGATTAACCTAAATACCTTACCTGTCTTCTTCTGACAGACATTTATTTTTGTTTTAGTGTGTGGCTAGGTGGAGCAATGACCTATGAAATGCGGGGCGGTGGCGCAGGCAGAAAGTGTATGAGAATGGCCGGACATAGGGCTCAGTGGCGCGTATTAGGGTTGACCTATGTCCAGCAGTGGACTAGTGTGGGCTGATGATGATGATGGCTACAATGGAGGCCAATTTCATACGTCAGTTTCGAAAATGTAAATCTATGGAACTTCAACCGAAGTAACAAATTATAGGTAGGTAGTAACCAATTACTTACAATATATTTTTATTTTATCTAGATCGATCGACACCTATCTTACATATGAGATAACGGCTAGGTTAGGTTAGAGAAGTCAAGAAGATGTGTAGGTATCACAAAAATTATGCTAGTAACTAACAAATGGTAGTAACTTACCTACATTAGAGGTAGGTACAGTTTGTCCAGTGGACTTCAATAGGTTAAAGATACCTCCTACGTAATAGTTTCGATTCTGTTTTTTCTATATCCAGCCAATTCTATCCATAGCCAGCGTTTGGAAAACTTCGTCGCATATAATATACCTACCACAGAGAGCCTCAAGACGAAAGCCTACAGTCAGTGCGCGTTGCCAGCTTGAACTAAAAAGTAACGAACGGCGACCACACACCGAATGACGCAGTGTTGAAAGGCCTCGCACCCTATGGACCGACGACATTGCGAAGGTTACTGTAATTCACTGAATGGAAATGGCTCAAGACCGTTCGTCGTGGCACTCTTTATGGGAGGCCTATGTTCAGCAGTGGACTTCTGCAAAATGATAAAATATTTTTGTGATACATGTCCTCTAATAGGTAAGTATCCAAAAGGGAGGTCATTCAACTTATCGTTGATGTGTATATACTAATTCCGGAACATTTTGTATACATACACTAGTTCACTGAAGTAAAAGATAAAGCTTTTTTTTTCGTGTACGACACACGAGGTTCTTCGATGGCAGCACTGGGTATGTTTTGGCTAAAAACTATTTTATCCTCCGAGCTCCTAGACTAAGCTCAACAAAACAAATGAACTTTTTTAATGATCAAATACCAAAATCAATCTTCGCGATATGTAAATAAAGTTTAAAGTCGTTTGACAATCATGTTGAAGCGGAGTGGCAACGCCACAATGAGCCGATTTTCAATAACTTTATTTGAATTTTTTGGCGGGAAAACTGTTTTTGCTTATATCTCTGAAACCTTTTCAGCTACAGGCCTGAAGTTTTTGGTACCTTAGGCACTAATTATGAGCTAAAATCCTGCTTAAAGTTTATTGCCCTGTGATCAGCGGTTTGGCGTAACGAAATGTGTAAGCTGGGGACCCGGGTCTACAGCTTACACATAGTTTTTTGCTTATATCTCTGAAACCTTTTTAGCTACAGGCCTGAAAATTTTGGTACCTTAGTCACTAATTTGGCACTAAATATCTGGCTATATTTCATAGCTCTCTCGTCAGCCGTTTGGCAGAACTGCATGTGCAAGCTGTAGACCCGGGTCCCCAGCTGACACATAGTATTTTGCTTATAACTCTGAAACCTTTTAAGCTACAGGCCTGAAATTTTTAGTACCTTTGGCACTAATTTGGCACTAAATATCTGGCTAGTTTTCATAGCTCTCGCGTCAGTCGTTTGGCAGAACTGGATGTGCAAGCTGTAGACCCGGGTCTCCAGCTGACACATAGTTTTTGGCTCATATCTCAGAAACCTCTTTGGCACCTAAATTTTGAATTGGATTTTCAGATTGCACCAATCATGCACTAAATATTTGCATACTTAGAATTCAGAAATTCGTTATGTGTAAGCTGTAGACATACACACGTTTTCGATGCGTCACATGTCACAGCGCAGTTAGGTCAGTAGGACTTTATTGCTTAAGCATAACATTGCATTTGCTGTCATTTATTATATGATTTTTAAGTTTATTTCTAAAGACGCCGAATGATCCCGCATTTTTCACCTCCTTAGGCAGTTTATCTTAGAATCCTTCATCATACTTGTGAAAACGCAACCCGCATTCTGACTTGAGGGCAAAAATACCTTTGATAGCTTGAACTCTAGGCTAGTATTATGTTTTTATTTTTTTTATTTTTTTATTTATTCAGGACAACAAACAATTACACTTAAAAATTACATAACAAATCTTATAGAATAGGTGGTTCTTAAAGTATAATCAGTCCCGTTGTCCACAAATTAGGGTATACTTAAAAAGGGCGTTGTGTAAGAGTGTGACATATTTGTAGGTAGGTATTTAAAAGACTACAATGTTTGAAGATAGGCTAACAAAAATATAGTGAGTGATGTGAACACATCATTCACATTATTTTAAGTTTAGGCTTAAGTTGAAATAACAATATACCAAGAGTACACTTGGTTATCTGTGCTTTAGGGAAGAACATGCCCCTGTTCCACCAACTTTGCGATTTGGTTTATGCCTTATGTAGTGACAATAAGTTCTCAAAGATTTATGGTTCAAATTCGTGTAAAATATACTGCTGGCCGCTTGTTGAATGGCAATAAGACGTCATGGCAGGGACCATGGGCTACTTTTTATCCGGTTACCACGAGAGCGGAGATGTTTTTTAGATGGAGTACCTACTCTCGCCTAGCACCTATACCATCCTCTTTCATCATCATCAGCCTACAGAAGTCCACTGCTTTTAGAGCTGTCAAATTATCACCGCCTTATACACAATAGTTTTTTTTAACCTCCATAGCTCAAATGGCTAGTAAATCTATTGCCGTCTCTTTTCATTGATATGAAAGTGACAGAGAACAGAATCCTACTATCCTACTAATATTATAAATGCGAAAGTTTGAACTGATCTTAAATTAATTTGGTACGGAGATACCCTAAACTCTGGGGAAAGACACAGGCTTATTTTTATCTAGGTACCGAGCCAGCGAAGCCGCGGGCAGCCACTAGTTATGAATTAGGCTCTAGTATATGATTTTACCTTTTGACGAGGATACAACAGCCGAGGAGTAGTAACACCTGCACAGCGAGCCAAGCCAGGGCCAACGCGACCAGCAGTAGTTCATGCACACACACCACTGCTCCGTCGATATCACTCCTCGCTTCCGCTAAAACAGGATATCGACTGGTGAGATACTATATATAGATAGGCACCAAGCCGTGTTTGTTGCCTGCCTGTTCCTCGCGACCAAGCCTAGAAGAATTTCTAGGCTTGGTCGCGAGGAACAGGCATAGCTTCACCTAGTTTCTAAGACGTTTCAAAGTGATCCTAGTGATTTTATTGAAATAAACGCCTTTTGACTTTGAATTGACTTCAGTGGCGGATATGCCCTAAGGCCCAGTAGGCCCGGGCCTAGGGCTGCCAGATATAAGGAGCGGCAAATCGTGACCACAAAAATCGTGAAAAAAAATAAAGTTGGCAATAAAGTAAATTCATTATGTAAGTACCTAATCTCTAAGATGGGTGCTGCGAAAGGGGCGGCACATGGCCTGGGGCCTAGAGCGGCCAAGACTGCAAATCCGCCACTGCTTGACTTTGACTATTAAGAAAGCACTACTGAGGGATTATTAGTTGTATCTACTGTTTGTTCGAAAGGTAGGCAAATAGAGAAAGCCAGAGTTGCGTTTGTCGTGACTGATTGAAAACTAACACACAGTAAACAGTCCTAGTATGTGGAGGGTAGCTTATTAGAGCTACTTCTTACTAAGAGAGGAATTTGAGAGCTTCCCATTGTAGTGTAGTGGTAGGGGTGTACTAAAAGAGGAATCCCGAAACTCAAAACCCCCTAAGTGGATGCAGCGTGGGTAGAAGTTTGTATGAAAATGAAGAACGAATCGCGCGGTTTAGCAAGTGACGATAAAGCAACGAAGACATAAACCCCGGGGTTTATGTCTTCGTTGCTCTTACGACTTTTGTTTTGAATAAAGTTAATTAGCTGTATAAAAAAACCCCTTGAGCGTCCCCACTTAAGGCGCTATGAGAATCATAACAAACTGTCGAGTGGGCGGAGTGAAGAAAGTGACAGCGCTACGTACTATGATAGAATGCGGAAAGAGATAAAGTATTTTTTTTAAAGTGTCTTGGGTTTTAGGTACCCAATGCTATTGTCTAACACAATATTTAAAAAAAAGTTATTTATGATTGATAGTTTCTGAATATTGTCGAAAAAACTGTTGCAGAGGACCGAATTTTAAAAAATAAATCTATCGAGAATAGTTTTACCAATCGCGTTTCTGTCTTGGATTTAGGTAAGTAAAATGCTCAAGTTAGTTTTGTCATAAAAATCAAAACTGTGCGTTTTGCGGTTATTGAGAAAAAACAGAAAAAATTAAACAATTTAACTCTCACGTGTAAAGTAACGTTAGTAACTTACGGAGCGTTGAGCGATGGTCGGCCCGGATCATTGTATCAGCGGACAGTATATCCTTGGAATCCACCAGCATTTCCAGCAAAAGGGGGACACTGTTCCCTTCAGTCAAGCCCCCGCAGTCCGTCATGCCCCCTTGACCGACCACGTTGCCCCCACGACGCGCCCCCGCCGTTTGTATTGAGGCTGGTACGGGCTCTTCTAGTTGGTAGTATGTGTCGTTGGTTTGACGAGCGGCCCGGGCTTGAGGTTGGCCGCAGTTTGACTGGTGGTAAGTGATAAGTATAAAAAGTCTACATTACAGCTGTTTCAGTGCTAGGGCTTGAGGTTGGCCGCAGTTTGACTGGTGGTAAGTGACTAGTATAAAAAGTCGTTCATAGAAAGCTAAAACGTGCTACATTACATCCAGTTGTTTATGTGCTAATAACAGAGTTTTTTTCGTAAAACTGTTCACAGAATAATAAAATTAAAAACAGTCTTGTTAAAAACAGCTTATTTATATTATGAGAGCGGTTTTGGCCTAGAGAGATTCCACGACTTTCGATTCGAAGGTCGTGAGTTCGAACCCGGTCGTGCACCAAAATTTTTGTGCAAGTGTTCATCACAAGTGCTTTAAACGGTGAAGGTAAACATGACTCCATCAGGCTGATAACGATTGTTGGTGAATGTTGTGATAAACGCCGTCGCTCAAACATACCTGATGACATTTATTTTCACAGAAGCGAACCATCAGAGCGAACCGGACCACGTGCGAAGTCGGGAAACGAAATGCCTTGAACCTCGCGGACAGACGCTGCGTGCCGCCTAGCCAGCTGCGAGTGAACGATGGAAAATCTACCTGGAAAATTTATAAAAAATGCTAATATAAAGTTTATGAGGGTGTTTGAATGTTTGTGGTTCAATGACGCCGCCGGCGCCGTAACGTCTTTTTTTTTTTTTTTTTTGGCATCACGCACGCGTTGCCGACCCCGAACCCCCTCCCCCCCTAAAGAGCTCTGGCAACCTTACTCATCGCAGGAACACAACACTATTTGAAACAAATAATGTTATTTGGCTGCGATTTTCTGTAAGGCGGAGGTACCTCCCCAGGCGGGCTGCTCCAATTCAGAACGAGAAAATCTCGCTGTGCCCTACCTCCTCCTAAATCAGCCGATTTCGATGAAAGTTGGGATAGATATGAGTTATTTACTTAGAATAGCATATATAGACTACTTTTTATCTAGGTACCACACGAGCGAAACCGCTGGCGCAAGCCAGTTTACATTAACACGTAACAACAACGTTACTAACTGACTGACAAAACCTTTCTACTATAATTATCATTGCTGACAATCAACGCACTACCTAAACCATAAGCCCTAGTATGAAATTTGGAGAGTAGCTTCCTGTTGTAGTAAAGAGGTGCACTAAAAAATAAATTCCTGGAACTCGTCCGCTAATGGGGAGCAGCGGAGGTTGAAGATTGTATGAAAATAATATTACACGAACGAAGTCGCGGCGGTTTCCACTAGTACCCAATATAACCACTACGTACAGTCACAAACAATGTACACGTGTTGAGTATTATTAAGTCTATCATAGATGATTTATCGTCAGGTGGAAATATGACTCTGTTGCCTATCATCAAAAACCGTATTACCTATTACATAACAAAGATAGAAGATAATTATATACTAGTTAAATTTAATTTTGGTGTAGACCTGCTGGCGTTTTTTTTTTGTTTTCAAAATGTAATTATGGATTTTTGAAAATCATCAAGCTGAATTCCAACGTTAGACTAAAAGACAGCGTAGCGGAATCAAATACGCACCTGTCCAGTGGGGCAGCCTCTGCTATCGAGAAGCAGAACAGAGCTATCGCCGAGCCGAGAAGATGCCACCAAATGGTACGCTTCGATGTCTGCCGCTTCTGTAATTAATTGTCAATAAAAATAGATTCATCATCATCATCATTTCAGCCGTTCGACGTCCACTGCTGAACATGGCCTCCCCCACAGACAGAGCAAATTTCTTATCATGTGGGGGGATTTGCCCATACTCACCACGCTGGGCATGAGGGTTGGCGAGCGAGGGAAAAATAGATTAAGGCGATATATTCCTACTTTTGAACATTTTTATTGACAGTTACTTATCAAGATGTTGTCAAATTTTAATTTAATATTTTATGATGTTACTATATTTTAATACACACATACATAGTCCTGACCCCACACTAGGATACACTGTGTCGTGCTAGTGGGTCAGAGACTACGAGTACCACAACACCCAGACCCGGTACAAATATTTGCAGATGCAAACATTTGTCCCGAAGCTCGCAGCGGGAATCGACCCCGCAACCCTTGCGTCTCAGACGGGCATTCGCCCACTATGCCACCGATTTCGTCAATTAGTACATATAAGGCATTCGTGTGAATGCTTAGTTACACAAGTTTACGGAAATCAGATACGTTTGTATGCCTTGTTAATTAGACGTATCTTTGCATATGATTGAAATGCAAATTTGTTTTTTGCTCGAACTCTTATGCGATATAGATCATTAATGGCAATTATTGGTCCGACTTCATCATTAATTTATTTCACATAGTAAAAATAAGTCCAAGTTTACAGTACAAATTGCATTTTCGTAAATAATGATTATTAATAGGTAAATTGATAGTTTGAATAACACGCATCAGTTTTCACTCTTCAGTGACTTGTCTAATACAGCGGCTTAGGGGCCGGCGACCTCTTTCCTAAGCTAGGCTCGCTTCGCTCCCTCCACCTCGAACAACGTACATGGTGAAAGGCGTTGAACTAGCTCCATAGATGGCTTTATACCAGTAGCCCTCAGTTCTAATGGTTAACCCAATGCGATAGCTCCGTCGGCCTCTGCCCTCGCTAGGCTCGCCTCGGTCTCCCACCTGATCCACATACAGTACATTAAGCGATTAAATAGTTCCAAAGAGACGCTATTACTTGCCATTAGAAGTCTCCACCCTTAGTTCTAATGGCTCGCCTAATGCGACGGCCCCGGCAGCCTCCGACCTCGCTAGGCTCGCTTCGCTCTCCCCGCCGCGAACCACGTACATAGTGAGAGGTGCTGAACTAGCTCCATAGATGGCGCTAGCGGCGCCTGGACCGGTAGCGCTTGATAGTTCACTACTTGCAGATGGTTTTCTGTGACAAATAGATCACTTTTCACACACTTATTAAAGATATAAATATTAATACAGGTTTGCGTGGTACAACTTTGTAACCAATATAACTTCATCAACCAACAAACTGCTAGCATAGATATCTTCAATGATAGTATCAGTATATTTAAACGTAAGGTGCTGGAACATTTCCAGCTCGAACTTGATTCATAGCATCTAAGTAACTGCTTCCATTATAGTTATAGGAAGTTATGACTCTATTATAGTAAGTTTTAGTTAAAATTTACTTAGCTTTACCTAGGTACCTAGGTTAGAATAACTTTGATCTCATAAAATGTTACAACACTTCTACAGATAGTCTTTAAGTACACAGTTTATCTTGTATAAATTTAGTTTATTGTAACGTGATTATCCTAGCTGTAAGATTAATCTCCATAACCTTATTTTCTATTTTAAAGTTTGTAAACTCTTTATAGGTTAAAATTGTCCCTACCAATGCTGTGTTCGCCTGTTATTGGCTATTGTATCAGTCCTTAGTCTACATAGCTTAATATTGTTGAATGTTTGATACATGTGCTGTTGGCGATCCTATTTAATAAATAAATAAATAAATAAATAGATACCAATGTATATCAAAAGCAATTTTGTAACAATGACGTAAGTAGGTATCATCTTATTCTTCATGCATGGCCATTCAAAACAAACGAGAAATATTTTTTTTTACTCATATAGGTACAGACTAAAATACAGAAACACAGTAAAAGAACTGATCCCACACTTTGGTTTCTCATTGATATCAGAAACTATGCATCACACTACACTACACAAGGCGTAGCTTCACCTAGTTTCTAAGACATTTCAAAGTGATTCTAGTGATTTGATTTAAATAAACACTTTTTTTACTTTGACCACACCCAGACTCGGAACAAACATTTGCAATCTTATAAAAATTTACGCCACTATAGGAATCGAATAACTTGAATGTCTTAGCTGAACCATAATCACAGAATTCATCAATCAATACTAACAAGGAATAATGGTACAATGCTCAAAAAAGATAGCAGCACTAATTTAGCACACTAACCCAGTATCCATAACGGAGACGGTGGCGTCAACTTGCGTGGAGGCTTGCGCCCCGGGAGAGCAACCCACTCGAACCCATCTGTCGCCAGCTGTTTGGATGATGGGGTTGTTTTGGATCATAACCATCACGTACGCCATAGTCCTAGAAAAAAAAACATCGAGTAGGTAAGACTTGAGTCTATAACAATGTTGCAAGGTTTTATGTAAGGGTGAATTGTTAATATTTTTAACCATTATGACATTTTTGATTTTATTTTATTTTGTTTTTTTTTTATGTTATACGGAGGCAAACAGGCTTACGGCCCACCTGATGGTAAGTGGTTACCGTGGCCTATTGACATCAGCAACACCTGGAGCATTGCTAATGCGTTGCCTGCCGAACCCCTCCCCCCCTAAAGAGCTCTGGCAACCTTACTCACCGCAGGAACACAACACTATTTGAAACAAATAATGTTATTTGGCTGCGATCTTCTGTAAGGCGGAGGTACCTCCCCAGGCGGGCTGCTCCAATTTAGAGCGAGAAAATCTCGCTGTGCCCTACCTCTCGTGATTTATTGCCAATGTACCAATTTTTATTTTTATCTTATTTATTCCCTGTCTTAATTATTTTTTATTGTAACATTTGGGCGCTATGGATCGTTCTGTAAGCCCATGTGTGTTTTTATAAATAAATAATAATAATAACAAATCTTACGATTCTATAGCGTTTTTGCAGCTCCCTATATAATTCACAAGTTCAAGATTGGATATCGGCTAAGATAACATCACACGTCCGAATGGTAAATAAGTTCTAGAGCCAAATTCTAATGCAAGTGGGTGTAAGTAATTCTTAGCCTAATGGTAAAAACAAATTATCAAGTTATTTATCAGCTTTATAAACTGTTCTTCGCCTTGAATCAGCAATGCGATACCAACTACGCGATGGAACGAATGACGTCATCATATCATTTAAACGACGATTTCATTTAATTTAAATGTTATCCTTAAGTGCTTTCACTTTAAAATGAAGAGAGAAAAAAATTGTTTCATTAACTGTTATTTAAAAGAAATGTGCACAAAGGTCATATTTATTTCCTTCCAAGCTCAGTTTAATCGTTAAACACTCTTATTCATAATAAGTCACGAACTTTATTTCTATACACTACTAACTCGATAACTCTCGCCCCGTCCTTTTCTAAACAGTAAACAAAGGAAAGAGATAAACATAGTTTTATCGACATACTTTTACCGATAAAGTTACCAGAGCGTTTATGAATAAGGGGGTAAGTTTTTAGCCGTTTGACATAAATTATGCTATTCTAAATACCTGTTAATAACACCATTCGGGCCATTCGATATCCCATAAGCGAAATTGACGTCACAATCTCCGTGCATGGGCAGCGACAGTGTGACAACGCCATTTACCGAGCGCGCGTTGCAATTCTCGCCATGTCCCGGAACATACATGCGGCCTCTGAACAAACCACGCGGTCGGTATGTTACAACCAGGTTTGATGCTTCGCAGTCTACCGTCACTGGAATGAGAAAACTGGTATTATAATAATAATAAATTTTTATTGCAGACAACTTAGTCCATAGCGTATCAGAAAAATAGGTAGGTAAGGTACATAACACAATATATAATGAAAAATATTGAAGCGATGACCAACAGTTTGACAGCGCCATGTCTGTCGCGCGCATTACATCTCTCGCCGTGTCCCGAAACATACACGAGTACGCGAAACAAACTGCGCGATCGATACGTTACGAGGTTTGATGCTTCTGAGTTTAGATACTGTCATTGGTAATGAGAAGTGTTTTATTGTGTCACTGCTATTTTCTATACAGCGACAGAACCTATGACAACGCCATGTCTTGTGCTATGTCGCGCGCATTACATCTCTGGCCGTGCCCCGTAAAGTTCCTGTAATTCCGGAACAAACCGAGCCGTCTCCGTTTAGACCGAGAGCATAAAACACAGTTGTAAAACCCACTGGCGGTCGCCCATCCATATGTCATCCGTTCTGAACCTAGTTGATGTGATAACGAACGAACGAGCACTAAACGCTAAAAGTTTCCTTACTGTTGAGACAGATGACCCGTCTATAGTAGGTAGCCAGGGAAGTCCGTCGTAGAAGCCAAGAGCCAGTGGTGACCAAGTCCTCACTATGCAAGTCGCAAACGCCGCGCCCCCGCCCCGCTCGCCACGTGAAGCCTCTGCATATGAACCGAACTTCTGTTTCGCACGCTTGTTTGCACTGTGGAAAACATTTCAAGTTATTTTTTTATATGATATAGGTTATTACTTAGTATGCTTACTTGCCGTGTTGTGTTTCTTTCTTGATGATAATTTAGTATGATGACGATGACCGTTGTGGAAGAACCAGTGCGGTGAAAGGATTAAGATGCTCATTTCGTGTACATGGAACATGTCTTCAAATTTTTTGGTTTTAGAGCACTAGTAAAAGATAAAAAGCAGGAAAAACCATATTGGCCTAGTGGGAGGTACTTCCGATCCGAAAGTTGTAAGTCGCGGGTTCGATCGAACCCGATCGTGTACCAATGTGTTTTTCTGTAACCAGTAAGTAAGTATTCTTTCTTATAAGCGGCGATGGGTAACCTGTTGCGTAATACTCACTACTGCAAAAGCTGCAACGTGGGCTTGTGCTAAGATGTTTGGATGTGCCTCCGACCACCCCCTTTAGACATCTTCAAGAATCTGATCGCGTTTTAAAGTACTAGTATGTTATTATGCTGAATCCCTTCAATCCACAAAACTGGGTGTTCCATGTCTTCGATTTATGGTGAATTGCTGTTGAAATGTTTTCATACAATTCGGAATGAATGAAACTGCAGAAAATGTTTTAATGACTCATTTGGTACGTAGAACAAAAACATAATTATTTGCACGACAAACCGTAGCTTCCATTGACCTGGATATTTTCTTTCATTCAATAGAATTATGAGAACATTGCATTCGTCAAACTTACAACAGCTGAGTGAACCATTTAAGCATTATACCTAACTAATATTGTAAATGCGAAAGTGTGTTTTTTTGTTGGTTGGTTTGTCCTTCTTTTACGCAGCTACGGAGCAATGATCGGATCGGCATTATGTTTTTGAACAACCGTAAGTGACATGAAAAAAAACCCACTAACTTATTAAAATCAGCTGTTTTTGGCTTTTTTACTATTTTCCTATCTAATAATTAAATGTAGAAAAGTTCATCAAGATTGCTACCAAAAACAGCTAATTGATTTGTATTGAGTTTGAACTGTTAAACCCAGAACAGCTGATTTTGCATAATGTTTTTTCAATGAAACATGACGAATTTCCAAAAGTCGTTGAACAAACGTGTATTGGGTGTAGAATAAGCCCAATCACCTTGTACAAATAAGTCCCTAGGTACATGTTTACTGTTGACGTTTGTATCCACTGCCTAGTAACTTCACAGATAATCAAACGTTTACCACGGTAATCGGTTACAGCACAGCCTAACAATAGGTTTATCTTTTTAACTGAATGCCTGTCCTACAGAAATGCATTCTCAGATAATGGATGTGTTACTTTACGATTCAACGTAAAGCCGCGTTCAAATTGCGTGCGATATGTCAAATATAATTTACTAGCTTCCACCCGCGGCTTCGCGCGGTAGTCCAAGTGAAAACGAAATCGGTTGAGCCGTGATTGAACAACAAACATCCAAACATCCTCACAAACTTCCGCATTTATAATATTAGTAGGATTCATTTATTCATTTTTATATAGAGATTTGTAAAATGGCTTAAAAATAGCACAGATAACATAATACTATACTAGTAAAAATTGCATACGCGTCAAGCAGCCAACAAAACTCATTCTTTATGACATAAATCGTACGCTAATCACATAATGAATCTTCAATGGTGTCCGTTTTAGCCCCCTGATCAATAGCACTTATTACAACACTGGTGCTACATTATAATAAACAGTTTTTATGCATCGCTGAAGTAGAGAAAAAACAGAAAATTACAAGGAAAATTGTTATAATTATGACGGTGAACTCGACTCACCTTGTCTTTAGTATAGTTCTTTAGAGTAAACTCAACGTGCTTCAGAGTTTGATTATAATATTCTTCGTAGGAGCATCTATCTATCTTCTTTAGATCTGAGAAAGAAAGTAAAAAATGATAAATAACACCCAACATTCACATACATAGTCCCTGGGTCTTGGGTATCAGAAACAATAATAACCATGTTAACACAACACCCAGACCCGGAACAAATATTTGCAGATCATGCTAACATTTGTCCCGCAGCGGGAATCGAATCCGTACTCCTTGCGTCTCTGACGGGCACTCGCCCTCTACGCCACCGAGGTTGTCAGTTCATGTTTCCTTGTCGGGTCATAAGGTCAATTAGCAGGTTGAGGTACGGTAGCCCTGAAAATGGGCTAATCACCTTGGTGACAGAACCAATGCGGTGAAAGGATTAAAGTGCACCTAGAGGCTCCTTCCGTGCACTTGTCGCATGCCTTCAAATTTTTATATTCTGGTTTTCTCAAGATGCTTATAGCAAGTGTTAATGCGAACTTTAATTTCAGAACTTAGTATTTATAGAACACTACCTTCCGCCCACGGCTTCGCTCGCATGGTATCTAAGAAGATACAAAGTAGCCTATATGCTATTCCAGACTATAATATATTTCGTGTCAAGTTTCATCCAGATCCGTTCAGCCGTTCTGGCGTGATTGAGTAACAAACATCCAGCCGTCCATCCATCCAAACTTTCGCATTTATAATATTATAGTAGGATAATGTTAGCTTACAGTCATGCCTGCATTGATTCTCTAAATAAAAGGTGTAGTAGTTTGATACTCTGTAGGATTCCGGTTCAGTGAATTTGTCTTCTTGGTGTAATACACAGTTGCCGATATCTGAAGCCGACGTCTTTATCAGCTCTGCCTCGAAGTTACCGTCTGGACCAATCCATTGAGCAGATCTGGCACAAACAAAACAATTTATGGCAAATACGAAGGGATTACGGCTACTCTACCTTATAAAATAAATAAATAATAAGGTTTTATTTCAGACACTGATAGTCCATATGTTATAGGTCGCTTGTTTGGTTATTGCATATTACTATACGTTGGGAAAGAAAGCGTGGCCTCCTCGATGGCATAAAACGAGTTCCGTAACTAATAAGGTTTATTAGCCCCGAAAGGGGCTTATTTGTGATACAAAAAACCAATTTACCCAATAAAAAATTGATCCGGCTACCAAGCCTTCAAGTGACTGGCCTCATAGCTCAGTTGGTAGTAACTCTGCTTTCTGCGCTAGAGGTCGCGGGTTCGATTCCCGCACTGGACAAACATTTGTGACTAACACAGATGTTTGTTCTGTGTCTGGGTGTTTAATATATATCTATTATGTATATCAGTCTCTGGTACCCATAGTACAGGCTATGCCTAGTTTGGGATCAGTTGACCGTGTGTGATATGTCCGGAATATTTATTTATTTATTTTAAGTACGAGAGATTTGACGTCAAGATGAATAATTGAGTTTGAACGATTTGACTGCAAAGCAAATTTTTTCCATCGTGTTTATTCAGTGAAAAATTACAAATTTCCAAAAGTTGTGAAAAAACAACAACATAGTGTTTAATATGTATAGTACTTTTGGTGTACTATAGTGCACGAAAGGAGCTTCTAAGAGGCGCAGTTAGGAATATAATATTGTCAAAATTGGTAAGCGGTATGGAAAATCATGACCACCTCCTTACTGAAACATGTCTTCTACCCGGTACATCACGAAGATTACAACCTTATTTACTTTCAAATTATACATTTGTCGCTAATGATACAAATCATATTTGACGTTCTTTATTATTTGAAGACTATTACCGCACCGGTGTTTGTGTTATACCTACTTAATACTTATGTAAGTTATACTAACTACCGTTAGTACTACGAGGAAAATATTGAGCCATACAATACTGGCCTCATAGTTCAGTTGGTAGTAACTCTGCCTTCTGCGCTAGAGGTCGCGGGTTCGATTCCCGCACTGGACAAACATTTGTGTGATTCACAGATGTTTGTTCTGTGTCTGGTTGTTAAATATATATATATTATGTATATCAGTCTCTGGTACCCATAGTACAGGCTATGCCTAGTTTGGGATCAGTTGACCGCGTGTAATATGTCCGGAATATTTATTTATTATTTATTATACTGCTTACGTTAAATTTATAGAGAAACAGAGAAACTTTTTTCTTATACAATATATACCTTTACAATATATATTTTTTCTTATTCATAACATGTATACCATTCCGAAAGGGGATTATTCTATCAACAAACAGAAACAATATGAGCGAAAAAAAACATTACAATTTTTACACAAACTTTCTCAAATAAGCTGTTTTTGGTATTTTTATCATCTTTATAACGAATAACTAAACGTACCAGAAGTTCGGAATCAAGTTTGCTATCTAAAACAGCTGATTCATTGAGTTTGGACTGATTTGACCCCAAAACAGCTGATTTCCGCATAGAGTTTAATAAAAAATGTCGAATTTCCAAAAGTCGTAGAGTTTGTTCTACCAATTGTTATTGCCAATTGGTTGTAGAATAAACCCCTTTCGGGATGTAATACATTAATGAATACAATGTATGAATCACCTTGTATGCGTTTTCAGCATTGCAAATGCCTAAATAAAGGGAATGATATGGGGTGCGTAATCTAAAACCGACCGTAATCTAAAACATGACCCAAGTACCTATGATGCTATTACTAAAGAATCTTAGTACAGCTTCAATTTCAAGAACAATAGGATCGAACTTTTTAATGTTATAATGAGTAATTGGAAAACTTATTGTCTTGTCTTGCGATCGCAGGGGAAAGTAATAGGTTTTTATATCTGCCTGCCATTCTGGTTAATCTCATTGGGATCCCCCTTTCAATGGCACAGAAGAGTTAATCTAACTCACGATACTTACTAATAAGATCGATTCGTAATGACATGACGACTGAAAATTTTACACTCACTAAACTAAATTTTTGTGTAGGGATAAGCTTTAAAATAATGGGAAGAAGCATCGATTTCATAAAGCAAATAATTTCTGAGTACCGAATAGAGTAAATTCAGGAAAAACACGAGAAAAAACGAGATACAAGGGGTGGGGGATCGATTCCCGCTGCGGGATAATGTTTGCATGGTCTGCAAGTATTTTGTTTCGGGTCTTGGTGTTGTGGTACTCGTAGTTTCTGATACCTACGACACAGGGAATTTAAGTGCGGAGTCAGGACTACGTATGTGTTTGTTTTATTTATTATTATTGTAATTTCGGCAAAATTACTGATAAATTGGGTAGTACTTAAGTTTATCTTGTTTCTTGAGTAGGTAGAATCTATCGTTGCCTAAATGGGCTACATTAAAATAAGTTTTTTTAAACAAACATTCAATAAATAAATCTATATTCCGGACTTAACACACACGGTCAACTGATCCCAAACTAGGCATAGCCTGTACTACGGGTAACAGAGACCAAATAATTGTAAATGGCACACTCACCGATACAACTTCTCCCTATTAGGCACCAGTAAAGCTTCGTAGCACTCTTGCACAGTGGTGTTGTAGACCACCTTCGATGTGGGCCCGTCTGCGTGTAGATGGTACCCAGGGGTACTCTCTAGCGCCCACCAACGTTGGCTGCATTCATCTGGCACTAAATAAACATCTTTGTTTACAACGAAATATCTATAATACCTTCACGACGACTAACGCATTTCTCGCTGTCCGATGTAAAGCTTCATGATCGATACTTCTAAGTAGCAAAACGTCTAACTAGCAATACATCCTATTAGCAAAGCGTCCAATCGATGACAACAAATTATTACGGTATCAGCGAGTTGTAATTCATGAAGACGTAAAGCGGTTTCTTTTATGAATAGACTGACAGTTTTGAGCTTACTTTAATCAGCATAAAGCCGTGTTTAAACGGCGTGCTATATGTCACCTGACATTCAGAATGATTCTTAGGTAAAATTAATAAAGTAAATTTTGACATTGAATTTTAGGGGCTTAAAATATGGCGATATCTTCTATTTGTCTTCTTTTTTTTCACATTTTTATAAGCACTTATTTATTAGGGATCATAATTAGATTACTTTTCTTTTGAGCCTCACCTAGTTCGATCGGCACCACACTGAAGCTTTAAATTCCATTTTGTGAAAAAGGATCATCGAAAAAAATTATAGGCACCAAGCCGTGTTTGTTGCCTGATTCTTCTAGGCTTGGTCGCGAGGAACAGGCATAGCTTCACCTTGTTTCTAAGACCTTTCAAAGTGATCCTAGTGATTTTATTGAAATTCGGAAAAAAAATAAAATAAATATATTGAAAAAAAAAAACAAGATATCGTACGAGCATAGGAAATATATCGAGCTAGCAAAAAATGATTCGTACCTGGAAGACAGATCTTCTTGAAGTAAGCCACATCATTGTCCACCTTCAGCTGCGCATCACGCATAGCCGCCACCCCTTGGCAATTGCCCCGGCTATACATAACAACGACCGCCGCGCAGTCTTCTAGCTCCCTGCATCTAGAGAGGCAGGCCCCAGTGAGGGAATCCTCTTCACCACTTGCGGAGTACACGAACACGGGTATTGCTTTGTCCGGGGACACTCCCGACCACCGGGCGAAGGTAGCCGAACGACCTCGCTCGCATTGCGCGCCTATGTCTGACAAAGGGACATTACTGATGAAAAGCGATGGGACCACAACGGAATAATCAGGCAAATTTGTTTGGATAAATCAACGATGTTGAATTAAAAGGTCATACGTTTATAAATAACACAGTTTTTAGTTTGATTACTACAGTCATTATCTTCATCATCTCTCTACCCTTATCCTACTTCATGTGGGGTCGACACAACATGTTTTTATCACTCACCTTTATCATTCGTCATGTCAGTCAGTATGCACTCCTTTCCTACCTTATAAAAGCTAAAGTTAGTGATGATTAAAAAATGATACCCAAAATTTTCAAGCCAGCAGGATTCGAATCCGCATCTTCACCTTGAATTGGCCATCCTATACCTACTACGCCATGGAACGATAACGCTGGCGCCATGAATCTTGGGCAGATGAAATATTTTTTTATACTACCTGCTCGTCAATGGCATATTATGTGTCATGCAAACCTTTCCTAAAGTAAGTCATTACAGCCCTACAGTCTAGCCGGGTCATAATGTTGTACTGAATTTCATTATTTCCAATGGGACATAATGTGATTTGAATTTGGAATGCAACCTATGTAGTCGTGCTTGATCGAGGTTAGTTTCAAAAATGTTTGGGTGCAATGAGATTTTATTCTAATTAGGCTGTATGTTATAATTTTCTTTGCACTGCCTACAAATTAAAAAAAAAGCAAAACATGAAAACTTTTTAGGAAATTCATTTTCACCCGCTCACGAAGAAGGATTTATTCGAATGTCGAACTGACCACTACAGAATAGACTACAAAAAAAGAAAAAAAGGCGCCAAGCTCTCAAACTGCTGTGCTGTTATCTACACCGAAATTCAGTTTCGATTCGAATAAACTTCGAAACGTCAGTGATTTTGATTCGACTCCAGAATGCATACAATCTGAAGCCTCTGGTATAGTTGGAAACTAAGTACCAGAAAAATCATTACTTTCTACTTAACAGTCATTGTTTTCAATTGCCTCGCAGAAAGTATAAAAAGTAGAGTATGCATCGCAGGCTTAAATGTGTATTTGTCTTGGGCGATCTTGAAACCCTAGTACTCAGGATTCTTGCCTTAACTCCCTCGCTCCGCTCGGGAGTTAACCATAGAATCCCTCGTTCTCGGGGTTCAATATAGCGCCCAGGACATAATACACTTCTTTAAGCCCTTGTTGCATAATCTACTATTATCGGTTAAACACCGCTAGCTCCACCTACAGAAGTTTTAATCAGAAACATTCAGTTAGTTTGGTTGGATGTTCAATCACGCCGTAGCCGTTCCGATTTCGAAGAAACTAGAGAGGAAAAGAGTTATTTACCTAGAGCATAGTATCCTTTACTACCTTTTATCTAGATACCAGGCGAGCTTGTTTATAATAATGAAATATCTTATGCTTTTAATTGTCACGAAAAGTTCAATCGAGAATGTGTTAGGATTTAGTCTCTTCTCTACAGTATTGTCAGGACAAGAATGACATGAATATATTTATCTGCTAAAGGCAAACACTATCCTAGATATGGTACGGACTAATAAAATTGGCAAAGGTTTTTGAAGGTGAATCACTTACCATGAATAAACATAAGAAACGCTAACACAATAGAGATTCCATACGACTTCATATTAGCTTCTTTACAACTATTGTTCTTCAATATTCAACACTATTTTCACTGAACTATCACAGTCATGCATATCGATGCCATATTTTGGGAGGAATTCCGTTATTTTCGAAATTCATCAAGCTATCAAGAAACCACCAGCACTCAGGAAGAACTTAGAACAATTCGCTACAGAGCGCTCTGCTTATACTAACTCCGGAACAACTGAACAAACAAACCGCAACATATCTTCACGATTTTTAAAGTATTCTTTACACTCCGTTTCTATTCAAAATAGATAGCTGTGCGTCATACGTTACCTACACCCCGTTTTATTATTTAATATTTAATCATATGGTATTTGAATCGCAGATTCGATGAATGGATCAAGTCGGTCGACAGTCAACACGCGCCGGCTACTGAAACTGAATGGTAAAATGCAGTCATGTGCCCCCACTATACGTAGTTACCTACTCTGTACGACCTTGCAGTTTATTATGGGTTTACAGACTACAATTTACAATAGAGTGACGACTCGACCAACGATAGCGAAACCGAATGATAATAGTAACGTTAGACTCCCAAAAACGACGCGTTTCGTAACAACCAGGACATACGGGTAAATACCACTACGGGTGCTTAGCTAGTATGTCATTTGGTATCTATGCATGTATTTTGCAAGCATCCGCGGCGTTCTATAATTTGCATAGAGCCTCAGCGGAAAATCCGTTTCCAGGAGATGCCTCTATAGCATAATGTTATTTACCAACATTTTTTCAAAAGCACAACACACTAATGCCCAACAATGTAGGCTACATTGTTGGGCATTAGTGTGGCGCTTAAGTTCTCAACCTGTTGATAAAACCGGTGCTATATAGAAACCTCTGAACCTATATGTACTAATTGCGTTTGTTATAACTCCAGTAGATATAATCTAAGTTTGCCGTAACGCTTTGTTATCATAAACTACTTTTAATAATTGTTATGGCACTCGCCGGCTTCTGCACAGTTTCAACCATACTCGTCGCTGGTAACTAACTATATAATAAATGATACTTTATAATGATTAGGTAACCTGAAATATATCCTACTAATTTATAAATGTAAACGTTTGTGTGGATGTTTTGATGTTTGTGGTTCAATCATACAGTAACGGCTCAACCGATTTCTATGAAACATGGAATAGAGTTCTTAGCATATAAGACTACTTTTTATCCCCACCCTGTGTACAACTTTGCTAGTTCTTAGTACTGAACTTTTTACAAAATAAGAGTCATCAAAACAGCCTTTACAATTGCATGTAATTCACCCATCGCACAGTGACCTAAAAAAACGATGTGTTATGTTAATTATCAACATTGGTTCCACTGTTGTGTTAATTTGGTTTCTAGTATTACTGTTTAGAGCCAAGATCACATTTTGTTGTCATAGATATTTATAATATGTTCTAGTAGATTTTTTTGAGTTTTAGAATTTTTTTACACCAGGCCGTGTTTGTTGCCTGATTCTTCTAGGCCTGGTCGCGAGGAACAGGCATAGCTTCATCTAGTTTCTAATTAATTCTAATTACGTTTCAAAGTAATCCTAGTGATTTTATTGAAATAAACGCCTTTTGACTTTGACTTTAGACTTTTTTTGTCGAAAACGATTCATGCCTCTAGTTAGACTCGCTCATCTAGTATTTTTTTTTATACTTTGTGTGGCTATGGTACTCTACTAGTAAGACTACTAAGCTAATAATACCTACTACGAGGTCAAAATCCCATTCCTCAATATGCGCGTGCGCAGTGTTAAGCATTATACCGCACTCTCTTGCTTACATTTGGATAATTTTGATTATAAAAGTTGTTTTTGTGATTTTGTTAATTAACGTGATCAGTGTTATGCTGATAAGATAAACCTGTTTTTATCTGGCGCATTAAATAAACGGTGTAAACGCATTTGGTACATGTACAAATATTTTAAATCCAATACACTTTAAAAATTAAACTAAATTTATTATCAAACAATTAATTTATTTCTGCAATCACCTAATCGTACATACTCATAACACATTGTGCAATTGTAAAAGGTAAATAAATTGTGTATTTAAAATCACGGAAAAGCTGTGACTCATTATACTTCATCAACTTGTATGTAATTTTAACAATCTTCAGGTACATAGAACAATACTTTGGTTGATTTTCATTAGCCATATGAATAAGTTTTAATACGTATTGTTATTTTTGGTTATGTTGTACCTAAAAGCGATGCATTTTAAGCTAGACCAATTTAAGTTTAGTTTCAAATTCTTACACGTAATAAGTAAATACTGTAATATTATCATCTTGTTATTCATGTCACAGTTAAGACGTGTTCAAACGGCGTGCGATATATCATACGCAATACTCAATACATTCATCTAAAATTCACTCTTTATTTATTTATTAAAAATGATCCTAACGTCTTTTGAATAAAGTTAATTTTACTTTGAGCTTAAGAAGCTTGCGATATCGTTGTTCGCTCACCCTCAAATTTGGTAAGGAACTTTTTGAAACGAATTTTATAAGACATATAGCATGCCGTTTGAACACTGCTTCAAAATTGGAATGTAGACATCAATGTAAGGCAATAAATATAGCCCGAACAATTGCTTATCTATTTTTATTGTTTCTACTCGCAATTTTACTGTGACTACATTCTTACAACGAATAATATCTTTAAAAAATTAAAAGCTTGTAAATACATCGTTTTTCTATGTTATATAAGACAAGTCAAAAAATAGCATGCATCTTATATCATTTGGCAATAACAATTTTTGCGTCGGCGTTTTTATTATTAATTTTTATAATAAATTATTTATTAATATTTTAATCTCTTTAAATTTTTAAGACGCGTTTCACAACCTAAACTAAAATAAATTAGAAAGATTAAGAATTCAATAAATAACAGCCTCCAAAACGATAACGTTTAACAAAATTTTAAATAAAAACGTAACAATAAATAATAACATGGTAAATCATAGCGTACGATTAAATAAAATGTTTTTGGCATAAGCAGGCTGTTTGTATGGCAATACAAAATATTTGCGCATGGCCACAACGAAATTTAACAAGAGTTGACTGCACTCAGTAATATTAATAAATAAACTTTCATTTCATCTGCAGTATATGCAAGATTTTTAAACGATTTTGACGAGCTTAGACTAGCTTCAATTCATTCAGTGTAGAGCGAACTGCACTAATACCCATTACGTTTGCAATCAAAAATTTAACTCTTAAAAAATAACCGCAAATTAAGTTTTTTTTGTAATTAACCCACATCGTCTCATAGCTGGGCAATGCCCCCCCCCACCCTCCAAATCCGCCTAACCACCCTTTTTTGTTTAACCTGTATTGCTGCATAATAGCTCATTGGTTTTGCAGTAATTTAGCGAGTAAATATATGACAATGTTTATGGTGGCGGTTTGATTGGTAGGTTCCAAATCTGTGCCGCAATTATGTAACTTTCTTGCAATCAGTTCTATATGAAACCGGTGAATAAGGCAGGTATTGCGATTACCTTTATTAAGCAACTCTCAAAGCCACCAAAGGATGGATTGACCAGTGGTGCAATTTTTAAGATATATTAATCCAAAGCCCTTACGCACTTACCGGTTTAAATAAAAAAGATTTAAAATGATTGCAACAAATCTATTTTTGTAATAGGTCATTGCAAAGCCGCCATATTTAACAAATCGTTAAATATGTAAAATAAAAAAGTGATTGAAACTGATTGCAACAAAGTTACGTAGTTGACCACTGCCTTTGGCGGCAGATTAAAATTCCATAGAACTAGTGCAATTCTCCCTACACTCAAATTATTAAAAGAATCGGGCAAGGCTTACGACTAGTTGGTGGGAATGCGGTCGCGCAAGTACGACAGAATGCTGGCGGTCCCTTTAGCGAGGATCGCGTGTCGCGGCTGCCGGAAACAGTTGCCCATGATCTCCAGGGTTCTGCAAACAAATAGTACCATGCAATTTTTTATTTTATTTTGACTAGCTTCCGCCCGCGGCTTTGATCGTGTGGTACCTACATAAAAAATAGCCTATTATGTTATTCTAGGTAAAGAACTCTTTAACTCCCAAGTTACAACGAAATCGGTTGAGCTGTTACGGCGTGATTGAATAACAAACATCCAAACATCCTCACAAACTTTCGCATTAATATTAGTAGGATATGATGGTGTTAACCCACACTAAAGGAATACTATGATTTTTAACGGCGCTTCAAGCCGATTAGAAGTCCCAAAGATTTTCGCACGGACGGGAAGTGACTCCGTACCTTAGTTGGTTAGATCATCCCCGTATCAAAGGGGAAGGTTGCAGGTTGAAATACCCGTCTGAGTCGATTTTTTTTTATATTATAAGAAAAACATAGTATCATCAACCTATATCAGTTTAAGTTACTCACTAGTCACCAGTGAGCGGTGAAAAGTGAACATATTACCTTTTTGGGTCACATCAAGTGCCCCTACAAAAACCGGCAAGATATTCACTTTTCATCACCGGTGACAACATAACGGACTCAGGCTTCGTTGGTAATTGGGAATTAGGATTTCTCACCTCAAATTAGTGAAGTTTCCGAGTTCGGGCGGCACTGAGCTGATATTGTTGTTGGCGAGGTCCAGCACCGCCAGTTTCTTCAGCCGAGCGAGCGCGTTGGACGACACGTTGATCTCCTCCACCTGGTTGTCGGCTGCCAGAAGTATCTCCAGGTTTTCCAGGTCGTACACGCATCGAGGGATTTTCGTGAACCTACAACATCTTATTTTTGTACTCTCAAACAACTTAGAGTTGTTCGCTTGTCGTGTCACTTAATAATTTTTAATATTTTTAATATTCCGGACATATTCACACGGTCAACTGATCCCAAACTAGGCATAACCTGTACTATGGGTACCAGAGACTGATATACATAATAGATATATATTTAACACCCAGACACAGAACAAACATCTGTGTTAGTCATAAATGTTTGTCCAGTGCGGGAATCGAACCCGCGACCTCTAGCGCAGAAGGCAGAGTTACTACCAACTGAGCTATGAGGCCAGTCACTGATTCTTTTTTGGTCGTCCTGTATTAGATCAGTGACCAGGTTGAGGTATGGTGGCCTTGAAAAGGGCCTATGACCGTCGGTGAAAGATGAAAGGATTAAAGTGCGCCTCTCCTCTATAACGTGAACTGCCATTAGGTAAAAGTTTAATGACTTCGTAGTTCAGCTAAGATTGGATATTACTTAGAACATACTAAGGATGTGATTTTCAAAGTACGAGTATATGTTATTTGTGACTCAACGATCATTGAAGCACCAACTTTTACCAGACATCGCAAGATCTCAGTTCGGGGTGAACCACTAGTTTAATGGAATTGACTAGAAAGACGGATGGTATTATAAAGCAATTCATTCGTTATCAGTTGAAACTCAACCTTATAATCTTTCAGATGGAGAGAATTGCGATTTATTGATTCCAGCCTTATCCTAAGGAAAATAAGGTTTGGTGTCACTGATCGTTGGCGCTGATTCTTAAGTATAAAATTGACTCACTTATTATTAGAAATGACCAGTTCCCTCAGTTTCTTCAGATAGCCAAGTTCAGACGGTAGATCGGCGAGACAATTATTACCTAAATCTATGTATTGTAAATGAACACAGCTACTTATTTCTGGTGGGATACTCTCAACTGTGTTTGAAGATAATATTAGCTGCGAGAGGGTGTCCTTCGCGTACCAGATCCTGCAACAAAGTCAAACAGTTTTTTATTCTTATGAACAGGATAGTTTAATGTAGGTACTTCAATCTTCAATATGTGCATGAAAGGAACCTCTTAGAGGCGCACTTTAATCCTTTCACTACACTGATTCTTTCACCGACAGTCATAGGCCCTTTTTAGGGCCACCACACCTCAACCTGGTCACTGACCTAATACAGGATAACCAAGAAAGAATCAATGACACGACAAGAAGAAGAATCTTCCAACTTCAATTTATTGAACTCAAGGAAAATTCAGAAAAGTCTTAATTCTAGTTGAATTTTTGCCTGTTCCTTAGGAACAAGTCTAGAAGATAAGACAAAAGAAAAGGTTTTGGCCAAACATATTTTGTAAAATTGATTGTATGCCTCTAAAAAACCTGCTACAAATTGCTTGAAGTAAAGGCTTCTTTCTTCTACTTTTATAATAAACTAGCTTCTGCCCGCGGCTTCGCTCGCGTGGTACCTATATAAAAAGTAGCCTATATGCTATTCCAGACTATAATCTATCTCTGTACCAAATTTCATCCAAATCCGTTCGGCCGTTTAGCCGTGATTGAACCACAAACATCCAAACATCCTCACGAACTTTCGCATTTATAATATTAGTAGGATAGTAGTAGTCGTTCTTTCGCATACGAAAATATGCGACGATGCGTAGGTGAATCTGCATGATTTTTTTTATTCAATCACGCTGACTCACAAATGCCTTTTAGGATGAAACTCAGAATGGAAAGCTTATAAGTAATCTGTTATATCAATGCGGGCAGAAGATAGTTCTCATTTCTTTGTTATAAAGAGGGATTTCTCATATACGTACCCCATTGGTACGGCGGCGAACTTGTTCTTTGATATATCAATGATGTGCGCTTCTGCGTTGGCGGCCGCTTTAAATACCTCGTCGGGCACTGAAGACAACTCACGCCCTGGCAACATTAGGGCCTGGCTCTTTTTCAAAGTGTACCTGTTTATACAACAAGTTATTATGTTATTTTATAACATACTTTACTTAATTTTTTGATAATCACTACAGTCTGAAACATAATAAGTCCCACACTAGCATTAACTGTATCGCGTGTTCTACCACTCAATTAGTCTCAAACATAGTCAGCCCCACACTAGCATTCCCTTTATCCTGTGTTCTACAGATTACTCAGTCTCAAACATAGTGAGCCACACACTAGCATTCCCTTTATCCTGTGTTCTACAGATTACTCAGTCTCAAACATAGTCAGCCCCACACTAGCATTCCCTTTATCCTGTGTTCTACAGATTACTCAGTCTCAAACATAGTCAGCCCCACACTAGCATTCCCTTTATCCTGAGTTCTACTAATTACTCAGTCTCATTACACATTCAGCCCCACATTAGCATTTCATGTATCTTGTGTTCTACTATTTACTCAGTCTCAAACATAGTCAGCCCCACACTAGCATTCCCTGTATCCTGTGTTCTACAGATTACTCAGTCTCAAACATAGTCAGCCGCACACTAGCATCCCCTTTATCCTGTGTTCTACAGATTACTCAGTCTCAAACATAGTCAGCCCCATACTAGCATTCCCTTTATCCTGAGTTCTACTAATTACTCAGTCTCATTACACATTCAGCCCCACATTAGCATTTCATGTATCTTGTGTTCTACTATTTACTCAGTCTCAAACATAGTCAGCCCCACACTAGCATTCCCTGTATCCTGTGTTCTACAGATTACTCAGTCTCAAACATAGTGAGCCACACACTAGCATTCCTTTTATCCTGTGTTCTACAGATTACTCAGTCTCAAACATAGTCAGCCCCATACTAGCATTCCCTTTATCCTGAGTTCTACTAATTACTCAGTCTCATTACACATTCAGCCCCACATTAGCATTTCATGTATCTTGTGTTCTACTATTTACTCAGTCTCAAACATAGTCAGCCCCACACTAGCATTCCCTGTATCCTGTGTTCTACAGATTACTCAGTCTCAAACATAGTGAGCCACACACTAGCATTCCTTTTATCCTGTGTTCTACAGATTACTCAGTCTCAAACATAGTGAGCCACACACTAGCATTCCCTTTATCCTGTGTTCTACAGATTACTCAGTCTCAAACATAGTCAGCCCCACACTAGCATTCCCTTTATCCTGAGTTCTACAGATTACTCAGTCTCATTACACATTCAGCCCCACATTAGCATTTCATGTATCTTGTGTTCTACTATTTACTCAGTCTCAAACATAGTCAGCCCCACACTAGCATTCCCTGTATCCTGGGTTCTACTAATTACTCAGTCTCATTACACATTCAGCCCCACATTAGCATTTCATGTATCTTGTGTTCTACTATTTACTCAGTCTCAAAAGTAGTCAGTCCCACACTGGCATTCCCTGTATGATGTGTTCTACCACTTACTTATCAGGCCACTCGGTCTCGCTGCATCTGTCCCTAACGTCGTTGACCATATCCTCCGTGATTCGCTCGCGTAGGAACTTCATCATGCGGTCGGTGCCGCCTCTGATGATGTCCTGTCTTACAAACGACAGCTTGTTTCCTTCCATGCTGATGCTTTGCAGTTGGGTGAGGAGGCCCAGGTTTTTCGGTAGCCTAGAAATTTTGAAAATTTTTATCGAATAGGACGGAAAACTGCGACTGGATGGACTGTACCTATTATGTTATACGCTCCCCAGAGTTAGTCTGAAGCCACTTACTTATTGTTTTTTTGTTTTGTTAATTAAAAAGATCCAATGGGCAACAATATAATATTTAATGTCGACGATGATATCGTAGGGTATGCTTATTCGGTCTTTCTGACAGTTAATTAGTGTCATGCAGTGGCCAATTTGGAAATCCCTTAACCGACTCCGGACCAGGGTTGGCCGCTGCAAGGAAAACCTAATTAAATGGGGGTTCAGGGACCCAACCCTAAGCCATTGTGAATGTGGAACTCCTACTCAGAATATGGCCCACCTGACTTTATGCCCCCTGTGCCCTACCAGCTGCACCCAGGGGGACCTGATTCAAGCTACCGATGCCGGAATAAAAGTGGCCTCCTACGGTGCCAAACACATTTAACTTTAGTTAAAATTTTATAAGATAGAATATAGGTTGAGAAGAAACACTGATACCATAGAAGAAGAAGTGTCATATAATTTCAGTTTAATAATTATGTTTTTCGTTATGTTCTTATGTTATGGCTTGTGACTATACTTAGAACGTATTTCAATTAAAGTATGCATGATGAAACAAAATAATTAAGACTATATTCTATTTTATTACCTACATTTCTGTGTTGTTTAGCTATAAGAAAAAACAAAGATGCATCGCATCGGTTGATAGAAGCGATTAGCGACGATACTGTAGTGATTAGTTTTATATTGTTTTGCTTATCGTCAATTTACATGGTCTACTTAAAGTGGGCATATAAGTTCATTATACTAAACATAGGAGCTACAAAGAAAATGGAACATGCGTCCTTTTATGTATCTATCTCAGATCGCTTCTTAACTACTCAGCTACAAGTATTGTTAGCTAAAAAGGTCAGTATTCCTGTAACATCCGACCTGTTTCCGCCTGACACGCGGCTTAATTGTTTGTATTAGAGTGTTCCGGTTTATGGTAAATAGTGACGCAACGCAGGACGAGGGTAGTACGCCTATTTATTAAATTAATTGAACCTCGGAAAATCTCCAAGATTCAATGAAGGTGAATAAAACATTTGTGTTACTGACTACATTACAATTGCAGGAGCCTCGTATTTTTAGTCGCCGTAACTTAAGGTGTATGTTGAGAAGAAACTTCAATAAATAATATAATTGACAGTCATTGCGGTGAAAATAATATCAGAGTGAGGGGAGTGAAAAATGCTTGAATATGAATGCCAGAGACAGCAAACATTTATTCCCACCAGTCCTACTTATCAGTTCCACCGTAGGACAAGTAGTCAGTTCAATAAGAAGTCTGACTAGTCCTACTATTTGAAATATTCAAAATGAAAAGTCCTACAGTAATAATTAGTGGATCACAGAAAATTACTATAAATTACGCGTAGGAAGTCGTAGGCGTAAAACAAAGGTAAAACGTGCCAATAAAAATAATATAGCAAACTCTTCTTTTTGGAACTGTTAAAAATATCTTACTTATTCAAGCTGTTGTTGGTGAGGTCGAGTCGTTTCAGTTTCTGTAGCAATGATATGTTATCTGGAAGCACTTCAAGCGTGTTGTCTCTGATGTTCAACACATTCAAATGCTGCATTTGGTCGCAGAACTCTTCAGTTATTTCCTGAAACAGTATAACAATAATTATCCTTGCTTTATGCAGTAACTATCTGGGAAGTAGGAGCATTTATCCAAATTGGAAGCAGTGTTGGAAGGCCCCCCACCCGATGAACCGATGACATTGTAAAGGTTGCGGTGACATTGTTAAGTCGGTGGATGGAAAAGGCTCAAGACCGTTCGTCGTGGAACTCTTTGGGGGAGGCCTATGTCCAGCAGTGGACTTCTACAGGTTGTTGATGATGATCCAAATTGATTGAGCTCATAAGCTCAAGAGCTTTCGCATTCATAATATTCGTAAGTGGCCCTTACGAATATTATGTTATTATACTAAACTTCTACGTAGAAAACACATAAAAGCTACATTCATTTACTCTCTTTTTCATAATCAGTCACTAACTTTTCGGCTCAATAAATCTCGACCTGTCTTTTTCTAACAGTAAACAGAGGCTTAGTGAACATCCCCTCCCGAGGCAGGTCCGCCCTGTTGGTTTTTACGGACGTCGGTGGATGGGGCTGCGCGAGGTGTGAAAACGGACCTACGGCCCCATCTACTATCGTGGAAGAGGGACATCATGTGGTTTTAGTCGGTAGTGCCTTTTTTTTTGCGAGCCCGACATACCCTGCCCGTTTCCCCAGCGGGCGGGGATGCGTAAATGCATTTCCACACGGCTTAGCATGAACTGCTTTATCATCATCCGACTGCGCCTACTTTGTCCACCGCTTGGCATATGCCACGGTCCTGCGCTAACCCCATCCAAGTTCGACCTCTGACGTTTATTATGTCGTCGATCCATGTTGCTGATTACCTTAATGTAATTATTTGCCAAATATATTTCCTTCAATGCTGTGCATCCATAAAAGTCTGGTAACTTCTCGATATTGTTATGATTTGCGTCCATGTACTCCATTTTCCTCAGTTCGCCCAATGGAGGCAGAATCTTGAGATTGTTGTTGTTTATATTCAGCTTCTTTAGATCTTAAATAATAACAATAAGTTTCTAAGAAATGCTCTCTTATAACAGTGGAAATGGGCGATTTATAAATTCAACTTCTGTGTGTATCTGAACGATTTAACTCAGACTACTCCTTCTATTTATTTTATTTTATTAAATAGGACACCAACACAGGTTCCTATTGAACTGCTGTGACTCCTAAGCTTAGTGGTTTACCTTATAGGTAATCTTACTCAGGTAGTGGTACATTGGTATTATTAGTACATTGTTTGTCGGTAAGAAGGCCTAAGATAAAAACAAGGTGGCTCATCGGGCTATGGAGACTGAGAGGGCTTTGCTTGGTATTTCTTTACGAGAGAAATGAAGAGATATGTGTAAACAAACTAAAGTCAACGACATTGCCCTTAGGATTAGCAAGTTGAAGTGTCAGTGGGCGGGGCACATAGCTCGGAGAACTGACGGCCGCATAAGATAGGTCACTTTGGAAATAAGGGTGAGAGCAGTGGACATCCTGCAGAATGATAAGCCTGCCTTAGAATTATATTTAAGGTAAAGTAGATACCTCGTAAATTGACAATATCTGGTGGTAGTTCTTCAAGCTGGTTGTGTGATAAGTTGAGTTCCACCAATCGCACAAGGTACCCCATTCCAGGTGGTAATACTGATAATTTGTTGTGAGATAAGTCCTATAAAACAAAAAAGTCATGTCTCAGTCATAAAATTGTGGGCTTTGCCCAGTAGGATGATAAGCCCCTTTTTGTATAGTAAGTATAGGCACTTATGTCCATCCAAAGGTTGCCTGGTAGAGATCGCTTTTAGCGATAAGGCCGCCAATTGTCACACTATTTTTTAGTTATTTTTTCCTGGTTTGTGTATTTTTCTTTTGGTGTACAATAAAGCTATATTCTATTCTCTTTGTGTACCAATAAAATACCTAATATATTTTTTAGTATTATGGTACAGTAAATGTAACCAACTGGTTACCCCAGCATACATACATACATAAAATCGCGCCCATTTCCCAGAGGGGTAGGCAGAGACCATGGCTTTTCACTTGCTATGATCCTGACATACCTCTTTTGCTTCATTCACTTGCATGACATTCCTCATACATGCTCGTCGGTTTAGGGTAGGTACTCTTGACCTCGCCTTTTTCCAAATCATCTCCGATTTGGTCACACCCCCAACATGCTTATAAATAATTTATGATGGTGATGCTGTGACGGGTGATGCTTACCGTTCACACATAAAACTTACCAAAAAATTCAGCATAACCAAATCCCCAAAATCAGGTTCAATTTTTTGCAACTCATTATATGAAATACTGAGCCAACGAAGATCTGTGAGCTTGTAGAACTCTTTCGGAAGTTGAACAAGCTTATTGTGATCCAAACTTAGGTTCGATAGGTTCTTTAATTCACCAATCTCTGCTGGTAGTCTCGTTAATGCATTGTCGTGGAGCTGAAAATTTATAAGTGGTGATTACGGTCGTGGTGGGCTGCCGAATGTAATGAGATAGGTATGTAAGGAGATAGGGGTAGGTAGGGAGATAGATAGGTAGGTAAGGAGATATTACTATGTCAGCAGGTAGGGAGATAGGTAGATTGGTTATTACCTACTTATTTAGCCTCTATTTACCAGGCTTTTGCAGTGCTGGACTGAATTCCCGAAAGTTTACCAAATCCAAAATTGTAATACTTATTGTATTTTATCTAACACTTACACAAGATTGTAAAGTTTCAGAGTGACACATAAATAATTAGTACTTGTATTTAGTGAAAAAAAAAAATCCATGCAAACAAAGTCGCAGGTAAAAGTGGCATAGTAAGTCACATACTGCTGCTCACCTTGAGCGTGACCAGTTCTTGCAATAGCTTCACATTCGGTGATATTGTCTTTATGACATTGGAGCTGAGGTCAAGGGATTTCAGTGGCTCGCTGTTCCACCACCTGTTATTATCGGAGCGGGTGAAGTCAACCTCCTTGGTTTCATCTAGCACTAACTCATCAATCTTCCACACATTTTCAGGAACTGTGGAAATATTTGATATTGTAATGGAGTATAGGCTCCCTAATAACCAAATCGTTATTGTGTAAGGTCCAATATCCACCAAAGCAGAGGTGGGCGGACAGGAGATTTGTAATAATTAACATAGTTAAAGCAGAGAGGCCGTGGTGACCCCGGCTGAAGAATAGGCCCCTCCATATCTACCTATCCGCGGATTTCGTAAGAGGCGACTAAGGAAAAAAAGCTAGGGGATGGGCAGCAGCGTCCCTCATTTTAACAACGATAGCTCTAACTGCACTCGCCAACCCGCATGCCTAGCATGGTGAGTATGGGCAAATCCCCCCACATCTGTCTCTGGAGGATGATGATGAAGCAGAGAGGAGAGATGTCTAAAATTTGATCACTGTGATCAAAGTGGATATTATGTGAGTGATGATCAACAAATGGAGTTCCACTGTCAACCTCCCAGACTAGTTAAGATACCTACCTCCTCCCATCTCATACAAACATACAAGGCAAGTTATAGCTGCTACAAATGGCGACAATAAAACAAAATGATTAAAGGTACTAATTATGGGTACTGTGGTGGTATATATAACAACGAATCTTACCTGTGCCCAGGCCTTTATTGCACAAAGTCAATTGTCCAGTTCTTTTGGCTGATTTAATCAATCCATTGGATAATTCGCTCTGATCTGCCTTTTTATCTTGAAGGTGAAAAACAGACTTATTGGACACTCGAAATCTAGCTTTCGTTACAGTCGATCTTTGAGACATTTTGTTGTTTGTTTGATCTTAAGCTCTACTGTATAAACTATCTGATATTTGTTAACGTATTTAACGCTACTATTGTACATGTAGGTAGATACCTAATAAAAACAAACAACAGTCAACACAACAGCAAGCAAATAAAGCTTGAGTTTTTTTGATCTTTTTTTGATACGTCTGTCTAGGGATATTCGATATACATAACATAGATGCATCGAATGATCGAATCCACTCGATGTTTATAATACGATACATCGAAACGATCCGATGTTTTGAAAAGCTAGCTATTGATTTACTCGATGTATCGATGTAATTTCTTAAAACATCGAATCAATGATAACCATAGTCTTTCTGTTTCAGTAGCTCAGATTTAGAACAATAAATTAATTAAGAAGTAAAAATTGTCCATAAAAAAAAACTTTTAATTTGTTACTGGCCCTAGTTGAATTATATTGGCATTGGCAGCACTGGAGTCAGAAAAAAAAGTTCGTTTGTTTTGTTTCGGGTATTTATTTGAGCTTTGAAGAAAACATCGATGTTTCTAACCGATATGCATCGAAAAACATCGATGCACAGCCGCGATGTATTGCATCGAAAAAAAACATCGATGTATTTTCTAAATGGACACCCCGTCTGTCTGTCAGTCTGCCTCTCAGTCTGAGGTAGGTACAAAAGAGCGAGACAGACTCACAGGTACTCTGTGAGTCTGTCTCGCTCCAGCGTCAGACGATAGGTAATGTACGTACACGTGCCGCTGCCCTATTGCGTGCACGTGCACAGCTGAGTCCCCTATATTGTTTAACCCGATAATACATGCCAAGTGGCTTCCAAATATTGGATCGTAAATTATTAGGATGTACAGTCAACCAATTTAATTTGTAGGCCACTATAGAACCTTTCACGTCAATGATTGATTTAGTTTGAAAATATATTTTAGTGGCCTACAAATGTGGACTGTACATTTGTATTATCAACGCGTGTTGTATGACTGTTGGGTGTTAATTAATGATAGATAACAGATAACGGGTCGATAGTGTTATATGGTTATCAGACACTACGGACAGCCAAACAACGATATTTACGAAAACCACACACACGGGCGGACAGTGCAGTGTGTGACTAGTTCCGTTCAAATATTTCAGAAAATACCATCGCAGCTAAGGACTTTTTCAGTAGTTTGTTCACTCGAAAACCTTTTGGCCGCCAAGCCAATGAGAATTAAACCACTACGAAAGGCTGATGAGAGCGATTTTGTTTTGTATGGCTTACAAAGCAAAATCGCTCTCCTGGAGTCTGCGCGGACAACAACTGCATTTTTGAGCGCTAAAAAGTGTTATCATAGAGATGAACAAAAAGTCTATTGATACTTATTTCCGGCTCGGTATGCTAAGTTTTTCTAATTCAATTTAAAACCACAGAGTACTTTTGTATATAATATGTTTAAAATGAGATGATGTTTCTATTGCTTTTTAGATGCAAAAATATTTGTCTTCGAATAGGGACGTGGCACGAAAACTTTACTTCTGTTATGTACTTCTACAGAAGAATGTGGTGTGGCAAAAGGTTAAATAATTATAAATATTTCGGTTGGTGATCCATAAAATAAACAAATAAATAAAATCGACCGATAAACTAGGTATCGATCGTGCTGCTGTGAAGGGGAGTCAATAGCTTTTCATGTACAATAGTTTTTTTTATAATATCTTCGTACATACCTCTATATTCATTGGAATAATTTGATTTTTTTTCAGTTGTGCTAAAAGATTCTTCTGTATTTTTCTGAATACCAAACATTATTACTTACTAACAATTTCGTTTCGTACATAAAGCTATAAGCTAGCTTCAGTTTACCAAGCTTAATATTATTTTATTTTAAATCCATCAAGTATCGAACATAAATAGAGCATTTCCAAAATTTAGTTTTAATTCATAGAGTAATTTATGTTTTAATTCTAGATGGTTTTTTTTTTTAATTTTTCGTTTCGCGTAGCTTGGCTATCTTTATGTCTTGTCTTATATTTTACTCGGTACTGAGAGAGGTGAGGTGAAAGTGATATTGCCTGTGACGTGACCGGTGACAGTGACATAATTATTGTTCGAATCTGAAATGAAATTCCGAACGTTCCGAATAACTTACAAGTATTCCCTAAATTCCATATATTCTATTCCTTAATAGTCTGTGAACTTGTCTATAGCTACGTAGCAGTGCTTCCACTTTTAGGGATTTCGCCCTTTTCTAGGGCGAAACTAGTTATTTCATGTTCTACTTAGGGCTTTTCTAATTGCAATAGGGATTTAGGGAATTTTAGGACAAAAACCACTTAATGTTGTAATGCTGTTTATTCTATGCTCTATAGCACTACCTATTATGGGATTCCACAAATTAGTTACGTATCCCGCAAAAGTTGGTTTACCTTTTGTATAGTACCTTTGTTCTAAAGGACATCAGAAATAGTAACACGACAAAATGATTATTTTCTTTTTTTCTTTTTTTTACTTAGCTTAGCTTAGGAGTTAGCTGAAATACTATTTTAGCATTTTTTTCCATAGAAAACCTTGAAGTTGAAAAAGGTTGATAAAACTTGGGGTTCCATCTTCAAACACTGAAGTAAAGAAAGATTTCACAGCGTCCTAAAAATATTGACAAAAGAAACAGGCTGACTAATGAAACCCTCAACGGAGAAGGTTCTCCACAATAAGTTAGGAATGCTAGCAAACAACTACTCAATTTTGGAACATAGTACGTAGTTCTATGATTCATGATCAATGCCGCGAAAACCTGCAAAAACAATGATTCGGCGTCTGACTCTTGCAATAAATGATATATTATGTTACATTTTCGCATTTAAACTTGCAAAATAAGATATGCTCTTTTTCATACTTTATGCGCCCTAAATTAGGAAATTTCAAAAAATAAATAGGAATTTTTAGGGCTTTTTCCAAGGAAATTAGGGCATAACCAAAATCTTAAGTGGAAACACTGCTACGTAGTATTAATTTTATATTACAAGGCAAAGACGTATGTCTATTGTTTCACCATTTTATTTGCAGAGCACTGAACACAGATCATAAACAGTCACAGAGAGTTATACCAAGAAAACAGATTATCTCAACACAGCCCCTCAATTTGTAGAGGTTTATACCTATATATTTTATACAAATTGAATCTAAGATAATATGAAAATTGTTGACACAGAAATTGTAAGACTACATATTTTAATAAACTTATTAAGACTCTACCTAACTATTTCAATGTAGAATAGCATGTAGACATAGCTGCAGTTAACTCTAAGATAGAATAAAATGAATGTTTACAAACAAAATAAGTTTTTTCTACCTTTAAACATAAAAACATATAACAATAATAACGGATAGTGTTTCTATTTAGCCCTTCAAATAGCAACATCAAGTTAATAAACCACTAAATAAAAACATTACAATCATAATATATTAGCAAGAGAGATACCCATCTAAGGTAGTTAACCTAATACACATTTAATCTTTCACGGAAATATACATGCTTTCTTGCAGGCAATGCCTTTGTGAAAATATCAGATATATTTTCCTCTGTAGGTACATATGATACAGACACAATTCTCTTATTTATTACATCTTTTATGTAATGATATTTAATGTCTATGTGCTTTGAGGCTTTAGTATTTATTTGGTTTTGAATCAATTTAATTGTACTTTGGTTATCAATGTAGATGTGAGCTGACACTGTTTTACTATTAAGAAATTCAGAGAGTAGGCCCTTTATGTGTACGAGTTCACTTACTGCATGTGCTCCTGCTATGTACTCTGCCTCAGCTGTTGACAAAGCTGTACACGTCTGCTTTCTGGAAAACCATGATATCAAATTGTTACCTTGATAGATAGCACATCCACTGGTACTTTTCCTGTCAACCTTGTCAGCTGCCCAGTCTGCATCTGAATAAGCCTCTAATTGAGTATGATTACCTGTATTGTTATATAGCAGCCCCTGAAACTGAGTTTCCTTGAGGTATCGTAAGATCCTTTTACCTGCTGTCCATAATTCTTGTGTTGGTTTATCTAGAAATCTACTCAAGTATGATACTGCATAAGTTATATCCGGTCTAGTATTCATTGAGATGTAGAGTAGACATCCCACTAGTTCTTTAAATGGCACTTCAATTATGTTTGAGGATGTTTTTGCATATAAATTTGTTTCCATTGGAGTTTTATTTCCTTTACAGTCTTGCATTTGAAATCTTTCTAAAAGCTTTGTTATCATCTCTGTTTGTTTTATTTCCATTTCATTTTGATTTCTATTTACCTCCAATCCTAGATAGTTCTTAACTTCTCCCAGATCCTTCAGTTTAAATTCCTTTTCCAGCTTCTTTATTATTATATCTTCTTTTCCTAAATATAAAATGTCATCGACATACAATAGTAACCAATTTGGTCCTTTCCCATATAGGCATGAATCATGTTTTGATCGTGTAAATCCTTCTTTTATAATAAACTCATGAAATCGTTTATTCCAACATCTTGGTGCCTCTTTTAATCCATATAAAGCCTTTTTCAATTTAAGCACTTTTCCTTGACTGATGTTTAATCCTTTTGGGCATTTCAGAAAAACATCTACATCCAGATATCCATTCAAAAATGCAGTAGGCACATCAAACTGTTTCAATGGCAAATTTTGTTGTACTGCTAGACTTAGCATCAGCCTTATTGTAGATATTCTGGCTACTGGGGCATAGTTATTCACTGAACTGTTTTGCTGGAAACCTTTTGCAACTAAGCGTGCTTTCTTTGTACCATCTTGTTTTGTTCTAAAGATCCATTTAGTATCTATAGCTTTCATTCCTTTAGGTAAATCTGTTATTTCCCATGTTTCTAATTTTTCAAGGGCATTTAATTCCTTATTAATCTCATTACTCCAACCTTTGCTCATTGCCTCCTCATAATCTTGAGGATCTCCCGATATTAAACAATATGCTGTATATAGCTCATAATCCTCTTGAAATCTACTTGGCTTTTGTATGATTCTTCCTGATCTTGTCTTTTGTTCTGGTATTTCTTCTTCTGTATCCTCATAATCATCACTGTCATTTTCAATTTCTATATTTTCATTTGCTGGTTTCTTTCTGCTATTTTCATCTTCATAGTATATCTGATCACTTTCCTTAGTTTTCTTTTCTGTATATTGTATTTGACTTTCATCAAATCTCACATCTCTTGACACAATAATATTGTTGTTTTCAGGATCCCATAGGCGATATCCATTTTGTTGATATCCCACAAATCTCATTTCTTTTGCTCTTTCTTGAAATTTGTCTTGTTTTGGTAATATATGAACCCACACTTTAGATCCAAAAACTCGAAGTCTTGACAAATTCTTGTTTCCAAACATCTTCTCCGCTGGGGTTTGGAAGTTTATTGCTGAGGATGGGCAGCGGTTGATTTGATAGACTGCACATCTAACTGCTTCACCCCACAAAAATTTTGGCAAGCCTGTCTCTATTAACAATGTTCTTGCTCTGTTGTATATAGTTCTATTCATTCGTTCAGCTACACCGTTGGAGCTTGGACTGTATGGATTTGTATACTGTATTATTATTCCTTTTTCCTTGCAAAAATTCTGTATTTTTTCATTTTTGAATTCACCTCCATTATCTGATCTAATCTTCTTCACTTTATTACCTGTTTGCGTTTCTACCCTTTTTATGTATTCTATCAACCTATCAGTTGCTTCATATTTTCTCTTCAATAAGTAAACCTCACAAAAATGAGTAAAATCATCAATGATTGTATGATAGTAAATCTCGCCTGTAGAGTTGGGTGTGGACATTGGTCCAGATATATCAGTATGAATGAGTTCACCAATGCAATGAGAACGTGGTTTCTGAGTAGGATAAAATGGTAATCTAGTTGACTTACCTTTCATGCATGGTTCACACGGAATCTCACTGTACGGCAGTTGCAGTAACCTTAGCTGTTTCCTATTAGCATGACCCAATCTCTGATGCCACAAATCTTTTGAAATCAAACTTACTTCATTATTGAGTTTCATGTCTATAACATATAACCTGCCTTTCAACCTGCCAATAACTTCATTTACTGAGTTACTTATCGATACACTATCATTGTAAAATTGAACATGAAGTCCCTTCTCTAATAATTTTCTCACTGATAATAAATTGTGTGACAACTTAGGAACAATTAATCCCTCAATATCTATTGATAGACTACTATTATATTCTAATGTTAGTTTACCTCTTTTGTAACATGTTAGATATTGTCCGTTCGCTACATAAATCTTCATCTCTCTGTCCAGTTCTTCAACCTGAGTCATATAAGGTTCGTAATTAGCCATAATCAAATGTTCTGTGGCCCCTGAGTCCACTATTAGTTGAACATCACTATCACTAACACAACTGTTATTACATAATGCACTTGCACTACTCGCTGTAAATGACATTTCGTTTTTCCTTGAAGAAGAGGTCTCTTCATCTGCCTGCGCCGCTTGACCTGTCTGCCATGGTGACCTATAGGAGCTTGCACCTCGTCCTCTGTTTGAGTTGCTGTTGCCTCTGGATTGACCACGTTGTCCTCTCATTGAAGTCCGACCTCTGTAGTGGCCTCTCACTTGTTGTCCCGTTCTACACTGGAAGGATTTGTGCCCAAAATTTGTTCCATCTACCAGCTTTGGTAAATTTGTAACCGAAGTCATCGCCATCCTTAGAATTTTATATTGCTCTTGTTGTTTTCTTCTCTAGAAATACTCCATGTATTTTTTCTCATATTCTTCGGCTTATATTTTTCATGTTGGCGCAGTGGAAGCGTATTAATTTTATATTACAAGGCAAAGACGTATGTCTATTGTTTCACCATTTTATTTGCAGAGCACTGAACACAGATCATAAACAGTCACAGAGAGTTATACCAAGAAAACAGATTATCTCAACACGTAGTCTGTGCCTAGTTAGTGCCCATAGCCGATTTGCTGTGGGCGAGGGAGGTTGCTTGCTCTTTCGTGTAAAAATTCCTCATAAAATAAAAATTGATGCAAATATTTTTTTCTATAATTGTATAGTATCGTTGCTGTTGTAGTGAACTTTGAGTACCCGAAAATGATAAATTTCTAAAAAATCCAGTACCTGTACATACCTACAATGGCTTGTTTCCTGTCGGAGGATAAACTGAAAGGCTTTGAAAAATACAAGGTATGTTTTATAGTATGTCCCAACGATAAGTGGGTATATAATTCTGTATGCAACCTGCTGCACTAACTTAGGAGGAATTTGTTGTTGGTAGGTAAACACATAGTAAATTACCTACACTGTAGGTACTCCTTACTTATCTATTACTATAAACCTTACAATAAAGGCCCAACAGACTCTAACCTAATCCACCCCTCATTAGGATTCCCTGCATCAGAAAACCACAAGTACCATTGTACCAAAACACCCTGACCGAAACAAATATTTACATATCATGTCAACATTTTCCCGCTATAGGGATCGAACCTGCACCTCTTGGGTCTCATCCGGTCAACCGCCCGCTACGCCACCGAAGTTATCAATTTAGCTTGGCTTGGAAATTTTTTATATGAGAGATGAGGATCCAGCCTCAAGTTATTAGTAAACATGCATTGTGTTTGTTTCAGTACAACTGTGTGGATAACAGTGTCCTAAGCAATTATGTTATGCACCCGTTCTGGAACTGGTGTGTGCAGGTAAAGTAACCCAATCTATTCCTAGCAAATCCGTTGTAAAACTGAATATCAGACTCAGTTTATTTTTTGAATAAAAAGATATATATACCTTATTATTATTAGATGTCTCTTTTAATTCACAAAATGTTGTGCACGAATGGAACCACTAAGAAGCACACTTTAATCCTTTTAATGGGTCGCCCTTTTCAGGGCGACCATACCTCAACCTGGTCACCAACCTAATACAGGTGACAAAGAAAGAATCAGTGACACAACAAGCAAGCAAGCAATTTACAAAATGATGCCACAGTGCTAAGCATAAAGAGGTACACAGCAAACTCTTTAAAAGTATGTAGGTACCTAAACATCAACTTTATCATTTTCAACTTAGCTGTGTGTGTACCTATCATCTGTAAGAATATTGTGGCATCATTTTGTAAATTTCTAAAGGTATACATCTTAGTGGAGGTGACTGTACACCATGAATAAAATTATTACATATATGAATGTTTTGTAAAGTATTTTAATATCAATTGCCAATTTGAAACCTGTAATGAATTAATACCTGTTTTTAAAATGTATACATATATGTATAACCAATACTAATTTAGAAAATAATGCAGCAACATATTTGATGCCCTTTGAATGATTATTTTAACATTTCAGTTTTGCCCGGTGTGGGTGGCACCGAACCTGCTAACATTCACTGGTTTTTTACTCACAGTCCTTAATTTCCTGATGTTCTCCTACTATGATTTTGGATTCTATGCTTTAACTGAGGAGAACATAAACAATGATCACATACCTTCCTGGGTTTGGGCTGTCTCTGCTGTCAACTTATTTGTGGCATACACTTTAGGTGAGCATGATTTTACAATATTATAAGTAGAGCTCTGCTTTTTCGTGCGCGTAATGTTATTTTCATACAAAAAAAATAAAAATGCCCCATCCCCATAGGGGTTGAGTTTCAGTTATTCCATTCTTAGTACAACCCTAAACTACAATAGGAAGCTACCATCTAAGTTTCATAGTCTGAGGAATTCAGGTGTAGGCTGTACATTAATTTTATTATCAGTCAGACAGTAAATTAGAGTTGGGGTATTTCATCTCGTGCATTCTATTGTTATGCAAGTTTAAGCATTTATGTTCAGTTTGTACACCGGCTACCTGGACAGTCAATGTTAAAGGAGTTTTCTCACTTGGTACCTAAATAAAAAGCAGCTATTCTAGGTAAAAGCTCTATTCCAAGTTTTAATTAAATTGGTTGAACCGTGACGAATAACAAACATCCAAACATCCTCACAAACTTTCGCATTTATAATATTAGAAGGATAGATACTAGTAAAAGTACCTAGTTGTCTGATACAATAATTGGATCTTGATTTCTTAGATCATGCTAAGTCAATTTTATTAGCAGCATACAGTAGCTACCTTTTAGGTACCTACCTATAGCATTGTCATACTGTTTTGTTTAATCTTTGATTCTCTTACTCTTTTATTATCCCATAGCAATAATAAAGCTTGCTTGATAAAATTATAATGTACAGTAAGTATAACCAATGGTAAACCCCAGTTTAAAGATCAAAATAGAAACAAGTACATAGGTATAACCATTTTCCACGTTTAATTGTATTTTATTGATGCTAAAAATGGCAACTGCTTTCCTACGCCTTTATTTCTGGTCGTTGGTCTTTATCTTGGTTAACTCCTGGTACACGCAGGAGGTAACCAAGTAGGTAGTACGTAGGTACCTATCTACCTAGCTACGTATACTTACAAATCAGGCGTGGCTTTATTCATGATTCCCTATATTAATCATACGTACTACCATATTTAGCATCTTTTAAGCGCTTAAGTAGGTACTTAAATTTTCATTAAAAAAAAACTAAAGTTTTCTAAATGTAGCTGAAATTAGGCTTTATCGGAATTATGCCTACACGGTGGTAATTGTTTGAAACATAAACTCAAACAAAATGATTAAAACATTCCATCTTCTAATAAGACTCTAGTAAGTTAGAATCATAAAGGGAGATATTAATTTCAAAACACATGCATTACGTACCTATTTAGAAAACAAAGTCTTATAGGTAGGTACCTATTACGCTTTTGTAGATAAGTAAATCACGAGACCGTCGGCGTTGGTATCATTATTAGGTACTTTGTAGTGATGTTGATGAGTGAGGCAGGGATCTATTCCATTTGCTGACCTATGGCTCGCCTGATTGGAGTTCCTCAGCAGTATCTCATCAGAGAAACCTTAACGGGTGAACCTGCATCAAAATGCTGTGACAGGCAATTGAAACATTTATTTATTAGTTTTACTCAGAAAAGATTTTTGGGGTTAAGGTACCTTGAACCTTCTGTGTAAGTAGTAGACAGATATCAAGTAGGTACCTTAGTAACCTAATTCAAATTCTAATCGGGGGTGGTTAGACCTGCACTGACTTCCCGCTGTGGGGTGTTTTGTGCATTGTCCCCCTATGCTAACCCTACCCCAGCCAGCCCAGCTCCTTAAAATAGCGAAGCAGGACTTTGGGTCGTTGGTAACATTCTCTCAGTATCCCTGTATGCGGCGGTGTCTGGGAGCCGCTTCCGAGCATGGCCCGCAGACCCGATGTGGTCCTGGCCTCTTCCGTGGCTGTACAGTGCAAAATTACGTGCTCTACTGTTTCTTCTCCCTGTAGGCAGCCCCGAAATAATCCGCTGTCAGTAGCCCCCTTAGTAACCTAGCACCCTGGATCTATCATTTAGAGTTCCAAATGTTCGAATCCTGGGTTAATTAATAGGACCGACGACGTAGACGGGACTTTTATCATTATGAAGTAAGGCCACTTGACCAAATTGATTATATTAGTGCCCTTTGTTATCTCGTGTTATATTTGAAGTGTCGACATGATAATAGTAAACAGATATTTATTATTCCGACTCTGATCGCATCCTGGTTCCATTATCTGTCATGTTCTTTACAAATTACCGATACAGTGAACTGAACACATATGTCCCATTGCTAAGCAATACCGTGTTTTCTATGGGGAGATGGAGCTCGATAGCATTATGATTTATGAAAAACTAGGAGATAAAATCGTACCACACAGGTATACAAAGAGAAGACTTAAGTACCTGTGCTTCTCTTGCGTAGGATAGGTACCTTATTATAACTCTTAGAATAAAAAGACAATACCTTTTACCGCGTTTATTTTTCGTTCTACTATAATTTTTGCGAATTTTACAAATAACATACAAATCAAAACATTTATCTTTGCTGTATCTAACGGACCATTGATTTTCTATACACCGACCGTCATTGTGTGAAGATGTACACCTGCCAGTCCGTCAATATCACACATAAACAGTAATATCCTCTTCTTCCCCCTAAAACCAAACTTGTGTGTGTTACTGACTGTATCTAAATAAGGTAGGGTCCTAATTAAATAATACAGCCAATCCTAGCTTCCGCAGTCAAATTGAATTACGCACGTATTATCGGGTTTTATTTCTCTCAACTAACGTGACCTTATTATCTAGGTAAGTAGTTTTTTTTAAGAATCACATCACCTACATATGATTTGTATGCAATGTTTGTGTGATATTCAGCAACTTGGAAAATAAATAAACATGTAATTTTTTCGATCTTTGATCTGTCGACCTTGAGTACATGCATACACTTTACATAAATATACTGGTACATGGACCTAGTTAGTAATCGTAGTAATCGTCTAGTAATACCTGCGTAGCTATGTAGTGTTCCGAGTAAAACAACCGGCCTTCCGCAGAAGCGTTATAATAACGTTTAGTAAAAACCAGTATTTTGAATGACGTCACAGTTCAGGTTGGGCCGGTGGTCGAATATTGTTAGTTTTTATTTGAGTTCTTGAAATCGGTTAACTTTACAACGTTATATTTTTAGTTGCATAAAGCTATCATGCTACTCGGTACACGTTAAAAAACACAAAATTTGGATGAATACTTTATGAAAAAATCGTCAATCCAATTTTTGCAGTAAATATGTATTTTTTTCTTAAACAAATTTTTCAAAATAGAAAAACGAAATCTCATTTTCTCTTACTAGTATATTTTAGTACATTGTCATCTTGTTACCTATCAGTTGGGGGTAGAATAATATTAAACCATAACATTAGATCATAAGTCATAACAAGCTTTAACTATTCCAAAATTCAACTCTCTAACTTGTTTGGTTTAGTTCGGGAGGCGGTGACTGACTGACAAACCGACGGACGGACAGACACTTTGTGTGTGAGTGAGACTATAATAACTAGTCCGTTTACACTTAAAAAATTCTTGATGTTGGTTTTTTTTAATATTTTAATGTCAAGTTCTTTTTCTACAGAATAAGCCTCTTTCTCATACTACTCATGAACTCGTTTATTTCAGATGGCATCGACGGAAAGCAGGCGCGTCGCACCGGTACCAGCGGACCTCTGGGCGAGCTGTTCGACCACGGACTGGACTCTTACTCAGCAGTGCTCATTCCCACCTGCTTGTACAGCATATTCGGAAGGTAACAAACTAGATAGAAGGTGCATCGGAGGAGGCGATGATAGCTTTAGGGCCCAAATAGTCGGTAAGCGCTGACGTCGTCGGTCGAGAAAAGCTTTTTTCATGGTCGCTAACACGTTTACTGTTGGTAAGCGGTTAAAATATTTATTATCTGCTAAACATGTTATGTAGTGTACAGGTGTTTATATTTATATTGTTCATCATATTCAGCCATTTGTCATGACTTACAAATATTCAATAGTAATTACATGTCAATAAAAAATAAAAAAGTCAAATATACAGATTAATAAAATAATATTAAAAATTTTCATGTCAAAAATTCATTAATGGAATAAAAACTATGAACTATAAGCCAATTCTTTAAAACCCTAATAAACATAAAACCTTTGTTCTCTAATATTGATTGTTTATAAATTTCAAATGACATGAAAACGCAGTTCTGTTTAAAAAGTTCTCAAGTTTGGGCATCATTAAAGGTTTTTTTATGTCTCCCTTCTATTCGTATTATCTTGATGCTCAAACAGATCAAAGTGTTTTCTAACAAAAATAGCTACTTAAAATATACAAAGAAGGAAGTGTCAAAAGTTTATTCTCTTTGAAAATAGGCCTACATGACTCAATCCATCCATCCGTATATCAATGAAAATATACGGACGACTACAGACAACTTTTGTTCTACGACTTTTGGAAAATCTGCATTTTTCGTTGAAAACGTTTTTAGGTCAGTTCAGTTGATTGAAACTCAATTATTCAGCTGAATTCAATTATTCTTGACGTCGAACATAGCACCAAAAACACCAGAAATACGGGATAAAAATCTGAAAAAAATATATGGTCTTTTTTTCACTACTATTCTTTCTTATTGTTGATGAAATAAGGCCTTTCGGAATAGTAAACATTATGAATGACACTGTAGATGAAACTTCCTTTCATTCGCACTGGTCTCAAAGTTTAAGATAAAGCAATAAGTGCATTATTTTGTGTGTACCTATATTGGTTGTTGTCTTCCATTTAAATAGATTAAGTTGAATAATAATGTGCTCACTCTTTATGATGACTTCATTAATGTATATATTATGTAGAAGTTCTTAGAAATTATCATCTTTTTTGTAGGTTCTACGTAACAATATAGTTTTTTCAATTGAACAGGGATGAGTTAAGTCCACTGCGGTTTTTCTTCGTGGTGTGGAATATCTTCTTCAACTTCTACCTGACGCACTGGGAGAAATACAACACGGGCGTTATGTTCTTGCCTTGGGGATATGACTTCACAATGATTGTAAGTTACCTACATTAGCATCATCGTTATCATCATTATCAGCCTGGAAATAGTCGGCCACGATCAACAGTCTTAAGCCTTCTCCATTCAACAACTTCCCGCAACCTGCGTCCTCTGGTTCGTTGTCGCTATTCGAGAACCTTTATGCCCAACATAGTTTTCTTAGACCCTGAATAAATGTTAAATGGAACTCTTACTTTTTTTTTTGCCATATCGTCATTATGTGATGCATGCAGTCATACCCTCTTATTCATATTCTCTCACTAACTTTATTTTATTCATTATATTGAAATGAAAAAATATTTCAGGAACAGAACCCGGGTACCTTAAATATAAAATAATATACTGTGCCGGTCCCAGTAGGTATGTGCAGGGATATGCCAGGAATATGATGTAAATATAATAATATTTGTTATAGGGCTCGTGCATCCTACTCCTGATAACGTCAGTGATTGGTCCTGAGGCGTGGCACGTGACGCTTCCCGGCGGCGTGTCTCCCGGCTTCGTGTTTGAACTCACGCTATACTTCTCCGCTATGCTGACTAGCCAGACTGTCATTCTGTGGAACATTTACAAGTTAGTATACACTTGATAACGTCAGTCCTGATGATGATGATGATTCTTTCTTGCTCATCTGTATCAGGTCAGTGACCAGGTCGTGGTATGGTGGCCCTGAAAAGGGCCTATGACCGATTAAAGTGCGCCTCTTAGAGGCTCATTTCGTGCACATGTCTTCACATTTTAGGTTCTATGACTTGCCGGTTTCCTCATGATGTTTGCCTTCACCGTTTGAGAGCATCAGTATAGAGCACGTACATTTTTTGAATGGAAATTCCATTGGTGCACGACCGGGATTCGAGCCCATGACCTGTGGATCGAAAGGCTACCACTACCAACACTCCACCAGTACTCATTGACTGTGCTCAATAAATTCAATGACCGATTATTGAAGAATTATTATAACAGATACCGATAAAAAGTAGGCGGTAAAATGTCTTTCCCTAGTATTCTAGCTACTGAGCTGAGTAGTAACAAACATATTAATAAAATCTGAAATATAAATATGTTTATTAATATGTTATTGTAAATTTAGATTTATCATTTAAGCTAATATTCTTTCTATACTAGTAACAAAACACATTGTATACAATCCTGCTTCCTACTATCCGACAAATATTATAAATGCGAAAGTTTGTTGTTCAATCACGCCGTGATTGAACTCAACCAATTTCGATGAAACTTGAAACAGATCTTCAGCTCTTCAGCATCAGATCACTTTTAATCACGCGAGCGAAGCCGCGGGCGCAATCTATTATGATAATATGTCGCAGGTCGTACCGAAACCGCACCGGCAAGCTGCGCCCGCTGGCGGAGGCGGTGCGGCCGCTGGTGCCGCTGCTGATGTTCTTCCTGCTGAGCAGCACGTGGGCGCTCTACTCCCCCAACGACATCATCCACCGCGCGCCGCGCCTCTTCTACATCCTCACAGGGACCATCTTCTCTAACATTAACGTAAGTACGTGCTTGTTTTCAGGTGAATCCATGAAATTCTGTGTCAAGGTCAAAGTCAAAAGGTGTTTATTTCAATAAAATCACTACGATCACTTAGAAACGTCTTAGAAACTAGGTGAAGCTACGCCTGTTCCTCGCTACCAAGCCTAGAAGAATCAGGCTGCAAACATGGCTTGGTGCCTATCATTGTTTTAGATGATCCTTTTTCACAAAATGGAAGTTGAAGCTGTGCTTGGTGCGACATGCGCTTGACCAATTTATTTTAGTGTTCTCTTTAAGGTGAGGGTTTAATTATTTTATGATTTTTGAATTGTTTTTTCTCAATAACCGCAAAACGCACAGTTTTGATTTTTATGACAAAGATAACTTGAGCATTTTATTTACGTAAATCCAAGACAGAAACGCGATTGGTAAAACTTTTCTCGATAGATTTATTTTTTAAAGTTGGGTCCTCTGCAACAGTTTTTTCGAAATTACTCGGAGACTATCTAACAAAAATAACTTTTTTTTTAAATATTTTGTTAGACAATAGCATTGGGTAACTAAATCCAAGACACTTCTAAAAAAATATGATAGTTTTTGAGATAGTCGATATTTTATTATATTTCGCTTACGTTGATTACTTTCGAGCGCCTTCTAACGCTTGCTATCTCTTTCCGCATTCAATTACAGTACATAGCGCTGTCACTTTCTTCACTCCGCCCACTCGACAATTTATTATGATTTTTGTATCCTCTTAAGATAGGCGTTAGGATTCAGCTAATAGCACACATCATCATCATTTCATCCGAAGTACATCCACGGCTGAAAACCGACCTCCCCACAGATTTCCAGAGTGACTCCCTATCATGTGTGGGAAACCTTTCTATACTCACCACGCTGGGCGCGCGATATTTATGGGTGCATGTATGCACAATGAATGAATGAATGGCTTTATTTGCATGAAGTACCTAATATTAATGGTACTCATCAATTTCCAAATCCTCCAATCAATTATAATAGGTATAACTATAAAAAAATATATAATAAAAGGATGAGCAGTAACAATAGTATTATAAATTTGATCATCACCAATTAAAGAACCTTATAGTAATACACCCTAACTTTCGCATAAAATTTATAGTGTAATATAAAAATGTGGTTTACCTTCCAGTGCCGACTAATCGTCTCCCAGATGAGCGACACACAGTGCGAGTCGTTCAACGGACTCGTGTTCCCCTACTCCGTGGTACTGAGCGCAGTGTTTGTGTTGCGAGTGAGTCCGCTCACTGAAGTTCTGCTGCTCACTGCGCTCACTATATCCAGCTCCGTGGCGCACATTTACTACGGCACTAAAGTGGTTAGTACCAGAGAGGTTGTCACTACACACAGTGCGAGTCATTCAACGGACTCGTGTTCCCCTACTCCATGGTACTGAGCGCAGTGTTCGTGTTGCGAGAGAGTCCGCTCACTGAAGTTCTGCTGCTCACTGCGCTCACTATATCCAGCTCCGTGGCACTAAAGTGAACACTATCGGAGGTGTTAATAATAAATAAGATACTTTTTTCTCGCGTTCGTGAGTGTGACACAGTGTTTTCTATGGTATCCGAAATAACTCCTGTAGCGGACAGGTTTATTATCCGACTTGAAAGAAAACGAGAATATTTATATGCGGCTGTATTTTGGTAACTAATAATATAGCGGCCCGCTACTTACTCTAACACTTTCGTATTTTGTTCCCAGGTGCAGGAAATGTGTCACCATTTCGATATCGACTGTTTCCATATCAAGCAAAAAGTAAAATAAGTACCGACTAGGTTTATAAGATAGTGTTTAAAATGTTATAGATCTGAGGGAAGTTTTAAGAGTATTACGCTTTGGTGTTTATTACCTTCCATTTGTGGTTGTTAGCGGAATTGTACGTACTAGGAAATTAACTGCAATGTTCTAGTATTCCAATGAAATTCAGTAGATGTAATGCTTCGTAGCTATTGCGTTTATGGGTATATAAATTCTGTGCATGAAAGTCGTTTAAATTATTGTTTGTAAGTATGTACTTCATAATTATCGGTGTATTTTCGAGATTCAATTAGATGAGATGAAGTTTGGGTAATTGAGAATCTTGCTCTAAGTGTTTAGTGTAAAATGTTTCATGGACTTGGTAAATTAAAAAAAAAGTTATAGATGAATGTTTCTTTCATGTACTTGGAATATTCAAATGTTTTGTTTATTTATTTCTATGGTATACCTAATAATTGTATAGGATAATGAATAGTGTTTTAAATGTGTAATATCAATGGAATATTTAGTGTTTTGCCTTCTGTATATTAAAACTGCGTAGTCCCAGGCACAAGGGAAACAGTAAGAATCCAAGGATACTCCACTAGAGTGAAAGTAAACTTATTACTAGTAACACTAGTCATAGTAATTTTAAATAGGTTTTAATTTTCCATCTATGTTAATTTATGTGTAATCCCATACCAAATACTTTTTATATGAATTTGTAGGTTTTTAAAACCGATGTCGGGTATTTTTCTACAATCATTTTTCTAGTTATATCCTGAACAGTTTTTAAAATTCAAATTGTACAGAATTTGGAGACCTTTGTCATTTTGAATAAAACAGTATTTCTGAGCGCAAAATATTTTGTTCTATTTTGTACAGAACAGGTGTAACATTTCGTCTGAAAGGAATCATTAGAACCATTTATATTGTGTTGAGTTATGGGCTGGTTCACTGAATATAAACATTTAAGTGGTTTGGTTCATGTAGATACCTACATTCTTTTTGACCCATTGCTAAAATGACAAAATGGAAAAGATGGCTGTTGCCATTTATTATGATACAGGTAAGGGTAACAAAACATTTTTGGTTACTTCATAGTATTTGGAATAAGAGTATTTTACATGGTTTCCTAAAAACACTTGCCCTTTATGTATCTTAGAAGGCTTTATTGTTTAACAGTTATTTGGGTGTAATGTGTATATTGTCTAGCTAGTAGATATTGTGTCAGTTTCGAAGGTGTTATCCTAAGTTATTTTAATTGATCCTAGATCTAACACAAAACCAAAATGTGATAACTTTGATGACATTTCATAGATCTTGTAGTAGGTATACAATGCAAATGGCATTTTTATTTGTAAATCATATACAATCTATGTAACTAGTTCATATTGTTCTTTGCCATATAAACAACTTGCCCCAAAAACACAATGCTCAAGAATGTACTAGTTTTTATTAATCATTTTATCAGAAACTAGTGAACTGTAACCAATATTGCATTTTACTGCTGTTTTATTTATGTTAATAAATGAATATGGGGAACTTTGTTTTTTAATCACTTCACCTTGTTACCTCCCTAAAAAAATAATCTTATTTTGTATTATTCATCCAGACTTGAGGCCTGTTCATATAGGTATATGCAAATAACTGTCTACCCAGGCAAATATAGTGGAGTACCTACCTGCATAAAACGTTTTTCTGATGAAGTAGGTGTTGTTTATTTAAACAGCTTTTATTCCTAATCACATAATGTACTAGAAGACTACAACCAATATGTACCTAAAGAAAAAAAACATCAATGATTTGATAAGGTTTATTCAGAACATTACATACACATTAAGCCGATGCCAAACATTTCAACTAAGTAACAATTCAATGAAAATCACACGCAGTTTTAACACTTAGAGCTAAGAGTTTCAGTAATTTCATCACCCAGTGACATTATCATTCGCCACTGTTCTGGGGTTAAACTGATACCTTTCTTACCGGGCAACAATTCACCATTTTTTTCGTAATATTCTCTGATGTCCACATACATCTTGCCTTTGAATTCCCTCAGCTTTACAAACTTTCGATTTGGGAGTGACCATGTTGGCTCTTTGTCATCGGTCTTACTTCCTACTTTGGCTTTCTTCTCTGGTGGAGGGTTCCTCTGGAAAATACATTTATTATTTACAAGATGCTGCCTGTGACAGTGTTACATTCCCATCTACATTATTATTAGTGTTGCGATGACATTTTTTCTTTCATTGCTTGGGTTGGTCACAAACTGTTATGCATGAGTATAGAAATTAAAGTTTTAGATACTCTTTCAATTAAAAAAAATATATTTATTATTCCTTAAAAGCCATCTAACATGGAGAAAGTGGTCATAGATAAACAGTAATAATTACATCGACAGGTCCTTCATCACTGTCACTTGAGCTTTCTTGCTTCTTGTTTTTTGGCATGGTTTAACTGCAAGTAAAGAAAACAAAGTTTTACATTAAATGCATAACCTATAAATTTTATACCTATAAATAATGCAATATAGGTATAAAATTATATATTTATTTATAGTTTATAGGTATGCATTCATCAGCTGTGCCGCGCCGGCAAGAAATAGGGAGTGCCGTTTATAGCTCTAAAGCGAACCCCATTACAATACCTACCTAGTAATCTGTCCGAGATGCCGCGCCGCCACTGCTACAGTGGCTGTTGGCACTTGGCAACACTACTGCTATGGGGACAGCAGCATCCAGCTATGAGATTGAATGAAGTATACCTAGTATCTAAAAAACTAGGTAATTACCGGTTTTAGAAGAGCGAGTGAGATGTCGAAATGTTTCTATTCTATCGATTTCAGAATGGCTCAAGTGGTTGATTGATGCAGGCGGATAGAAATTGAAAATTCGAAAAGATAAAAACTAACTCGGCCGGCCTCCGGCGGAAAAGAAACAAACAATGACACACAGACAGACTAGGAAGCAATGCCAGTTGACAGAAAAACAAAAATCAAAGAGAAGACAGACTGACTCAAACTGTGTGTCACGGCATAGACACTGTCTACGGTCTACGGACTCAAAAGAACCGTTTCGGTATTAGTCTAAACACCAAAAAGTTTTTATTCTTTTATAATAATCTTGGCTTGGCTCCCAAATCATCATCATCATCAACCTACAAAAGTCCACTGTCTTGTCACGACGAACGGTCTTTAGCCTTTTCCATCCACGGAATTCCCACCACACCTCAACCACTGGTCACTGACTTAATCCTGTATTAAGTCAGAAAGAATCAGTGACACGACAAGCATGAAACCATCATAATTATATTGCGGTTATCAAATAAAAAACAGCTCGTATAGCGTAGGCTCGTATAAGGTAGGTTCATAGTTTATCTAAGTTTTACCAAAGCCCGGTATGGAATCCCAATTTATTTTGTTCATTCTTGGTACATAAGAAACGAAGATCTCCAGCGGGACCTTAACATAGACTTCGTCGATATAGTTATTAAAAAATACGCAGAAGCTCACGAGCATAGACTTCATCATCATGTGAACGTCGAGGCAATCCAGCTCCTCGACAACACAGACATAGTGAGACGGCTCAAAAGAACTAAGCCTTTTGAGTTAGTATGATGTAAAATAATAGTGAAATGTAGTGAAAGTGATAGTGCCTACCTATAAAGAACACAAGAACAAAGTGTCTTCCCCTTAACTAGAAACTGTAAGAAAAGTGCTATTGGACACATTCTTAGATTATAATTTACCTTATAAAACTATGTTAAACTAAAATTGCTCATTGGCCTACTTGGCTAGATTGCAATACAACTTAGTAAACGTACAATATTTTGTAAACTAGGAAAAAAAAACAAAAAAAAAAAAACATGGATTTGTGGGCCCAGCAGCTGCGGGCCGAAGCTAATGCCCATAAGAAAACAGGGTAAAATTTGTAAGATGTGGCAGCCCCGAAATTGCATGTACTTTATCGCCGTCTTGCTCGGGTATACCTACGCACTAGCGAGGTCTTAATATTCTCGGTCTTCGTTTTTAATACTATTCACTGGCACTAGTGAAATGAAAACAATATTTAGTCTGTGAATGAAAACTTTGACAAGAAGTAGTGAGGGAGCTGAGGGAGGACGCGTGAGGTACTCTTAGTAGTCTGTGCGTGAAATTTTCTTTTTGTTGGCAAACAAACTGCACGTTTTGTAATGAAATTGTATATTTATTGTCTAATTTGTGCAAATTCTAATTTTTGGAAACAAGAATATGTTGGAACCGTGGAAGATGATGTCTCTGCCACCACCACCTGTTCAAACGACACGATTGAATACGAGAATAGGTTAGTTTATTCTAAACCCTGATTTTATGCACATTATTGATTTTACTTTGTAGGTCTTCAATAATTACTAGCGCAATTACCCATGGTAAAACATAGTATATAATAATCTTTGTAAACACATCGAGTGACAGTGGATGTCACGGGCGGGAGATTTAAATTTTCTTGCATAAGAATTGTTTTTTTAAATGAATATCAGGGATCTTTGCCCTGACCATGATTATGGCCAAGATCTTTCTGGCGATTTATCAGGAAACAAAAATAAGTATGGGTCGAGCAGGGCGAGTTTGAAAAGCTGTGATAGTATTATGATGTCAGACATGGAAGGAATGGAAGAAAGAAGAGCAAATAAAAGGAACAGAGCAGAGGAGGATGATACCTGGACTACTGTCGGTAGATCTGGTAAACGTGTAGCACGAGTAGAGGTGGAAGTTTCGCATGAAATATATGAAGTTTGTATTACTTGTCCATTGAAATTGCCTAGACAATTCAGACTAGCTAGATATCTAAAGGAGGAGGGCATTCAGGATGTAACAAAGGTGAAATATATAAATGAATACAAAGTTTTAATACAATTTAGTAATAACAAGAGCGCAGAGAAATTGATGAACAATTCGTTTTTTAATGGGAATGGCCTCAAATGCCAAAAAGCGTTAGAAATAAATAAGTCATATGGAGTTATAAGAAATATTGATGATGACCTCAATGAGGAGGAGATAATGCAGAACCTGAACAGTGATATGGTAATATTGGAGGTAAAAAGACTAAAACGTAGGAATAGTTTCAATGGTGAATTGGAGGACTGTGAGTCAGTAAGAGTCTGTTTCCAAGGCTCAACATTGCCTACATATGTTTACATATTTGACCTAAAGGTTAGCATTAGCCCTTATATATACCCCGTGACGCAATGTTCCCAATGCTGGAGATATGGCCACACTATTAAGTTGTGCCCATCTAAAAAAGTAGTATGTCCAAAATGTGGAAAAAATCATGTCAACTGTGAAACAACTACCTTCACTTGCAACAACTGTGGGGGCAGGCATATGGCACTTGCCAAAATATGCCCTTTTTACAAGAGAGAAAGACATATTAGAGAACAGATGGCTACATCTAACTGCTCCTACAGGAGAGCACTTACCTTGCTTTCACCTACACCACCCCCTGCCCCACCCCTTGGTGAAAGAGAGTTTCCGGCATTACCTTCTAAAAAACGAGATTATGCAGCAGTAATATCTGAAAACGTGCAACAGGAAATAACAACGAATATTCAACATGATCAGATGCCCCCCAAAAAAAGAAAGAAAACAAGAAATAAAAAGAGGAATATCACGAATGATTTAAGAGTAGACGTCGATTCGGAGACGGCATCGGAATATAGTGTACCTGAGGAGAGGAAGAGAGAAAGACAAACCAATAGATCAACAACGGAAAGTTCTTCATGGGTTCTCCTGTTCTTGAAATTGAAAGAAAATTTTTTTGAAAACAATAACCTATCTTTAGGCGAAAAAATTCAACGTTGTTTAGATATTTTGATTAAAGAAATAATATCCATTGCTGTCAAATTTTGCGCTGAATTTCCCTTTTTAAGAATTTTTAATGGATCATAAGAAATATGTTAATATTCTTCAGTGGAATTGCCAAAGCGTTCGACCAAAATCGACAGAACTAGAAGCTCTACTAAATCAGGAGAAGATTCATGTTGCAATACTTAGTGAAACCTGGCTAGATACAGATAGCAAATTTCGCATAAGTGGTTACGAAATATTTAGGAGAGACCGCGGGGATGGTCATGGAGGAGTAGCGATATTGACACATCGGTCAATAAAAGCACAAAGATGTGATTTCCGAAATATTAACGATTATATAGAAATAATCTATGTTAAAATCCTAAATTGCAATAATTTGAAAAATATAATCTCTGTCTACTGCCCCCCCAACATTAGCACTTCAGGAGGAGACTGGGACAATATATTCTCTCAGCTTAATCAGAGAACACTCATTGCTGGAGATTTTAATGGACATCATACAAACTGGTCAACTAAGACAGATATGAGAGGTACTCTAATATATGACTCGGCTCTTGATAGTAACTTTGTCTCTTTGAATGATGGAAGTCCAACTCGGATCAAGTTAGTGAACGGAGCTGTTCAGAAGACAGCACCCGATGTGACATTTGCATCATCTGATATTGCACTTGATTTACAATGGAAAACATTGAATGAATCGCTCGGCAGTGACCACATCATGCTGAAGATTAATATCGGTACAACATCGTCTAATCATGATAAATCCCAGAGACAATATAAGAAGGCGGACTGGTCTAAGTATAAACATTTAATTGAATTAAACCTAGAAGGTTTAACTTTATCCCTCGAGAACCAAGCAGCTTATGACAACTTTATAAATATTATGGATTATGCTGCTATTGAATGTATACCAGTTAGTAAAATTAATACGAACCCCAGTAGACCATGTAAATTTAAACCGAAGCCCTATTGGACTCAAGAGTTGTCCAAACATGTTGCTGAAAGACGATTAGCTTTGACAAAATTCAGAAGAAACCCCACTCCTAATAATCATAATATTTTACAACAGAAAATTCGGGATGCGCAGGCAATGATCCGTAAAGCGAAGAATAAGTCCTGGCAAACTTTTTGTGAGAACATTGACAATGTGACCTCTTCGGGTGAGATGTGGGCTCGAATGCGATGGCTTAAAGGCTATAGATCATCTAAGATACATATAGATAAAGAAAAGGCGGAAGATTTTTTGTGTGGTTTGACGCCAGATTATGTGTCTCCAATCAGTCCTTGTTTTGTCTCATACAACAACCACCTAAGCTCCTCGATTTCGGTACAGGAACTTGATAATTGCACTAAACGCTCAGACACTGCGCCTGGAGCGGATAGTATCTCTTATTCCATGATCCGCAATCTCCCAGATATAGGTAAAATTGCTCTAGTTTCATTATTTAACAGATTTTTAACTCATAGCTTTGTCCCTAGTCAATGGAAAGTAGCAACTATTATTCCTGTGCCGAAACCGGGAAGCGAAAATCAACCGTCACCAGGTATTAGACCTATTGCGTTACTATCGTGTACTTGTAAAGTGTTTCATACAATAATAGCTCGTAGACTTGATTGGTTTCTGGAAAAGAATGATCTCTTTTCTACGGAAACAATTGGATTTAGAAGAGGTCGATCTTGTCTAGATAACCTAACTAGAATAGTATCCCGGGTTCAAGTTGGATTCACAAAAGGGCTTTCTACGGTTGGCTGTTTTGTGGACATTGAAGGTGCTTATAATAATGTTAATTTATCTAGTCTTCTCTGTATTTTGGACAGTCTAGGGGTCGGTGCTTCTTTATGTAATTACTTGTGGGAATTTTTGCATGAAAGAACTCTTACTCTCAATTACTATTCTGAAAATAGGGTGGAGTCTTTTAGTCGAACTACAGGAATGGGCATAGCACAGGGAGACCCTCTATCCCCTCTTTTATTTAATGTAGCAACAATTAAGATATGTCATAATATTAATTATCCAGTGTTTGTCTCTCAGTATGCGGATGATTTTGTTCTTTATAGCTCTAGTAAAACTGTTACAGTTGCTTTATGCGACGTACAAAGTGCATTTAATAGATTTTGCAAACTGATTGAAGATCTAGGATTAAACATCTCTTACAGAAAATCTAAGGTATGTGTGTTCAGTAGGGGCAGGCGAAGCACTAATATAAATCTAACTGTAAATAACAATAACCTCATTGAACAGGTAGAAAGTGTAAAATACCTTGGCATGTGGCTTGACAGAGGCTTAAAATGGGGGCGGCACATCAATGAAATCTGTTCTAAAGTACACAAATTTATGAATGTTTTTAAAGTTTTAGCAGGGGGGAAATGGGGTATCCATCCTTCACACCTTAGACGCTTGTATATTTCAATTATACGGAGCAGACTAGATTATTGCAGCTTTTTGTATGATAGTAGTGCTAAAAGTCATTTAAAGAAACTGGACATTTTACAGAATCAGGCCATGCGTGTTATAGGAGGATTTATTAAAAGCACTCCCATACATGTCATGGAAAGCGAGTTGAATCTCTCTCCCTTACAATTTCGCAGATATTACCTTGCTGGTAAATTCTGGTTAAGATCGAAATCTCTTGATAATAATGTTTCTGTTGAGGTAATAGAACAACTTAGTGAAATTTCTCATTTTATTTATTGGAGAAGAAAGAAATTGCCTATGCTGATTTCCCTTTATAAGGATTTCAAAGATTATTGTATTCAATCTACAGAAAAATTACATATTTTCACTATGGATTCGTGGATTTCTGGATGGGATATATCTAAGAATATTAGAACTGATGTAAAGGGAGTTAATATATCTAAAAGATCAGTTCATCCTCAAAACCTAAGACATATTTGTAGCCTGTTTATTGATCGGAAATATAATAATTTTTATAAAATTTTTACTGATGGTTCTAAAGATGAGTTGGGATCTGGAGCTGCATTCTTTGACCCCCAGATAGATATACATACAAAATTTAAAATTGATGCAAATATTTCTATCATGCATACTGAACTAATAGCTATTTCAGAGTGCCTTAGGTATGTTTTATCCGTGGATTATGATAAATTTGTAATATTAACTGACTCGAAGAGTGCACTCTTACACCTTTCCCGGTTGACCTCGCGCATTCAAGGACTCCCGATAGCCTACTCCATTTTAGAAACCATCAATAGAATATGTGACTCTGACAAAACCATTATTATTCAGTGGGTTCCGTCTCATATCGGTATCATGGGTAATGAGGAGGCAGACCGAGCTGCACGGCAAGCTATAGAAGACGGTATTCCGTACAACTGTTCCCCAACACATAGTGAAGTTGTTTTCAAGGTCAAGGAGATATGTCGAAAAAATTGGAATGAATATTTTGATAGACGGTCACTATCCAAAGGAATTTGGTACAAAACAATACAATGTGAACCTCCTAATTACCCATGGTTCGACAAGACTATTTTGAAACGGAAGATTATTGTATATATGCTCAGACTTCGTTCTGAACATATTCCGTCAAACAAATTTAGATTTTTAATGGGAATTTCGGATTCCCCCAATTGCCCGGCATGTGACGTTCAAGAGGATGTACATCATGTATTGACGGAGTGTGTTCGGAACGAGGTGCAGCGGCTTGATATGAAATGTGTTTATAAATGGATTGATTTTAATCTAGGTAGTTATAATAGTGTCTTGGCTTCGCCACTGTCCGAGGAGGCGAAAGTGCTGGTGAAGCTTTATTCACGAGTTGCCTAAGTAATTAAATATATGTATGTGACTTCGCCAGCATTATTGTTTCGGATAGTGGCGAAGCCAAGAAGACAGTCATAATGTTTAGTGGCCTTACGGGAGTGACATGTCAATACAACGACAATACGACAATCTTTATTTTCTTAACCCCCAATTTAAGAAAATAAAGATTAAAAAAAAAAAAAATTTTGTAAACTAGGAAAAAAAAACAAAAAAAAAAAACATGGATTTGTGGGCCCAGCAGCTGCGGGCCGAAGCTAATGCCCATAAGAAAACAGGGTAAAATTTGTAAGATGTGGCAGCCCCGAAATTGCATGTACTTTATCGCCGTCTTGCTCGGGTATACCTACGCACTAGCGAGGTCTTAATATTCTCGGTCTTCGTTTTTAATACTATTCACTGGCACTAGTGAAATGAAAACAATATTTAGTCTGTGAATGAAAACTTTGACAAGAAGTAGTGAGGGAGCTGAGGGAGGACGCGTGAGGTACTCTTAGTAGTCTGTGCGTGAAATTTTCTTTTTGTTGGCAAAAAACTGCACGTTTTGTAATGAAATTGTATATTTATTGTCTAATTTGTGCAAATTCTAATTTTTGGAAACAAGAATATGTTGGAACCGTGGAAGATGATGTCTCTGCCACCACCACCTGTTCAAACGACACGATTGAATACGAGAATAGGTTAGTTTATTCTAAACCCTGATTTTATGCACATTATTGATTTTACTTTGTAGGTCTTCAATAATTACTAGCGCAATTACCCATGGTAAAACATAGTATCATATCAACGTTGTCTCTTACCAACCCAGCAGTAGGCATTAGTGTCGCCATAACACAGAATATTAGTACCTACTCTCACCAATAGCCGCGCACTGGCTGAGCAAGAAAAGCAGCCATAAAATAAAATGCTCGGTCAGTAACTATGTGCTGCCTCGGCGGATCAGTCTGGTGTCGGTTTTTTGTTGTGCTAATCAAAATATTTGCCTAATGAGGATGGAGTTTATGTGCCTCACTCGCTTGTGATATGGACAAGGCTTTTCACGAGGATGCTCACTCAGTCAGTATGCGGCTACTTACCACCCTAAGGGGATATGATAAAAGTTCAACAAAAATCTACTTGTTCACAGATGTCAAGGAGCTGGAGCATGCATGCAACAACATCATTAGAATTCTATCAAAACAATCCCCACTTCACAAAGAAAGTGCATTGCTTTCAAGATTCCTTTACAAATACAATAAAAAATTTCGAAATGACATTGGATATAGAAATATACGTAAAATTAACTCAACTCTAAAGAGATATTTACAGCTGAATCTATACAAAGATATAGAACATTTTATGGCAGTATTGCCTCAAGATGATGAAGACTACTTTCCAACCCGCCAAATGTTGGAGTATGTGTTGGTGAGAATAATATCATTTTCCAAAATTATGCTGAGAATAACTGTGTGTTCGAAGCAAGCAGCTGTATTCTACTTTGATAGAGTAAAGAGAGGTGAGAGCCATTGGATGAGTTTGATGCCGTATGCCTTGCTCAGTCGGGTGTGCTCACTGTGCTCCGTGCTCCTCCAACATTCCACATCTTGGTACACCTGTTTGTACCGCTTCTTATCACAGCTGCAGCTTAAAGGGCTGAATTTCCTACCTTTGGACTATGATCTCCCAGCAGACTTAGAAAAATGGCTTGACTTGATAAATATAGACAATTTTGGAAGATTTGATTGGTCTCGAAAGAAAAACATCAATATAGAATTATCAATGCTTGATGATGATGAATATAGCACATTTGGTCAAATACTGGGATATATCACTAAAATAAATGAAGGAAATGATGTTGTTGAAGAAAATACACAAAGATCAAATGAAACTTTGTTTTTACCAACAGTTCCAAAAATAGATAGTGGAGAAGCAGTATCAAGAGACAGTCTGCGTTTGCCAACTAGCCACAAAATAGACCCCAGTGGATCAATATCTCAAAAAAATCTACTTGTAAATGGGACTGAAAAAATTGACCCTGGTGAAGCAATTTCTAGAGAGAGCATAAACATTCTCAATAAATTTCAGAAGAGAATTAGTGATACTAAAGTCAGTCACTACTTTGGAAAAGTAACAAATCTGAAAACCTTGACCATTTTTATTGAAAAGGAAGAGATGTACAGAAATGATGTAGACAATAGGTCATTGACAAGTCACTTGAGTTTCATGCAATGGCAAACTCTGAAATCATCATTGATAAAAGTAAGCAAAACTCTTTCTAAAAGTAGAATAGTTGAAAAAAAGTTACAGAAAGTCTGGAAAGAAAAATGCTTAGATTGCCTTTGAAGAAAATAAAATAACACGTTTTACAAATGTTATTTACTTCTGTTCATTATTTACAGTAATATAGTAAATGTTACAGCACCATTTTTATGAATAAACAATTTCCAAAGAAACCACTGTATACAAAAAATATGATGTGTTTAAATAAATCTCATAATTTTGAGATCCAATCGCACAATGGACAGCAAAGCATTATGAAAGTTAGTGAGCAGTCTTGGCAAAGTTAAGATCCAATCTTTTAGTTTGTTAATAAAACTTGTCGTGAAAACCTATTTTTGAACACATTCTTGACTTGACTGTCTTACAATATACTCATAGCATACAACTGTAGTACAGGCCAAACTTATTTAAATTACGAATATAGACTCTCATTCATGCAAATCTCAATAATATATTTGATGGGTACAATAAAAGCATTGGAATGGTGACTGACTGTCATGATAAATTTGAATAAATATTCATCAACTGATAATTCTTTAATTTCATTTGTTTATAATCATAAATCATAGGTACGTGATTATAATCAGTACATAGATCTCATATCAGTAGATGAGATATTATGTTCGGGACCAGCTTGGTTTTATTTGAAATAAGAAATAAATAACACCGAACAAACAAAACTCATGTTACCTGATAGAATCATAAAATCTATTCTGGTGGACAGAAAAGCCTGCCACTGACTGGCCCTGGAATAAGAATGTATTTCCTAGTCTTGTACACTTGCATAATGTTACAAAAACCCCTGCAGTCATAATTCATCACTTTGTAACATAAGGATGATGTTTTGTACTTTCCGTTATTCCGAATATTGACGCTAACCCAACGCATTTAACATGAACATCATCCAATCTCGACTTAACCCACTGCTACACTATTGGTAGGTACACTATTGTCTATGCCATTTCCTAGTCTCAAGAAATAGCCATACGCTCGGCAAGACAACCCCACAGCGTGGTTAAACCCTTTCTAGGGAAAAGCATAGGTACTCCTATTAAATAATATTTCATTACAATGTTTTATCAATTAAATTATGTAAGTACATAATAAAGATGTCATAAAGCTTGTAATAAATAGGTGTGTTGAAAATATTCATGCTTCAAATTCGATTGTAATTTGTGCATTGTATAATGGCACATGGAATGGATTTCGGGAATGTTCATTTTTTGGAACTTGATAACTTTTGTAGACGAGCTTTCAAGCCGCCTTCTTTCTTGGGTTGCGTGAGAGATTTCCTTTCCTTTTGAAGCTTTTTAGCTTCTTTCAATCTGGAAATAAATACAATCGTATTATATGTGAATGTGGAGTCACATTCTATAGAAGAAACCTGAAATCTGTGAGGCAATTATGTAACTATGTTGCAATCAATTTCTATTTGAAAGCGGTAAATATGGCAGATTTGCTATTACCTATTATAGGAAATTAATTACCCACGGGTCAGCAACTCATTGCAACGAAGTTACAGTACGATTAAGTTGCGTTTCGGCAATCTTGGTTTTATCCGTAGCTTTGTATTTACGCATTTGCGAGAAAAAGATACGTAAAAGATGTTCGAAGCGCATAACATCCATCATAGTACTTGGACGTCTTTGACCCACTGTACTCTATCTGCACAGATAGAAATAAAAGTGGCTCTAAAAGTTCTAAAACTCACTTTTCTTTGATAGCAATCTGTTCCTCCTTCTTGAAGATATCCTTGAAATCACTGCAGAACGATGTCCACAGTGAAAAGAACTCCTTTGGTTCGCAGTCCTCCAACTTGCCGCACCTCGGAGAGTACTGGTAGAAGCGAACCGTAGTAATGAACTTCAATTTACACTCTTCCATGTTCTCATTTTCAGTCTTTAGTTTCTCCTCGGCTGCGTTCAGGAATGTGGTCATCTTCTCTTTGAATGCCTGAATGAATATTAAGATTAGTACCTTCTACTTTTGATGACCTCGGGTGGCGTGCCCAGCTTCGAAAGAGATGCAGGTTCGATTCCCGACTGCAGATCATGCAAACATTTTCGCGGCGGGCAAAATAATAATAATTTGTTTCGGGGTGTTGATGGTACCATGCTTCACATAGTTTCTAATACCCATTATCATCATCAGCTTGTAGAAACCCACTGCTGGACATAGGCCTCCCCCAAAGAGAGCCATGACAAATGGTCTTGAGCCTTTTCCATACACCGACTTCCCACAACCTTCACAATGTTGTCCTTCCAACACTGGTTCCGATACGCAGGATACATGAAATCTTAGTGTGGGGTCAGGACTATGTCACTGTTGAATGTTATCTATGCAGTTCCAAAAATCCAGAGCCAGATACAATGGGATCAACTCGCTCGGTTCTATTGTCCATTCAATACGACAATGCACTCAAAGACTACCCATGTAGGATGTATAGGGAGAGAATCACTATTTTGCCCTTTATAATTAGTACATAACCATTTATTTAGGTACCTCGAGGCGCGTTTTGCTGTCACAACTGGAAGGCTCGTCGCCTTGGCTCTTTGACTGCGCGTCTGTTTCTATCACTATGTTGTACTTCTCTTTGCAAGCTGAAATGAAACAATCACAGTAAAACAAAAAAATGCAATTAACCTTAACCGGAATACCCCTGAGATGACCGTGAAAAGTGTATAAATTACCGTATTTGTATGAAGTCACGAAAAGGGAAACCAGTAATCTGTACACTTTTCACGGACGAAAAGTGAAAAGTGAGACGTCACACTCCCTTAGGCACTAGTGTGACTTCTCAGTTCCGGTTCTGGTTAATCACTGTAATGAATCGGTTTTAACGGTTTAAGTAATGGCCCCGCCTTCCGATCCACTGGTGGTGGGTTCGAAACCTGTCGTGCACCAATGGATTTCCCATTCGGATAATTTATGTGCGCTATGCTAGTGCTCTCAAACGGTGAAGGAAAACATCGTGAGGAAACCGGCAAGTCATAGAACCAAAAAAAATCTAAGAAATGTGCATGAAAGGAGCCTCTAAGAGGCGCGTTTATCACTACACTGATTCTTTCACCGACGGCGACGGTCATAGGCCCTGTAGGGACACACAGGTGAATGTGAATGAACTTGAGCCATCAGTTTTGATTGTAAGCGAGAAGTATGACAGCAATCAGAACGCCAGTTTACTAAGCGCTACCCATAGAGTGCGTTCGTATATGTTACGGGACTAGAAATAGAATAAACTTCAAATTAATGTGGTTGATAGCGCGATAGCCAGGGCTTCTGAATGATTTTATGTTTTGTAAGAGGATGTAAGTTATGGGAAGGACCACCGACGAATGTCGGAACGCGGTGCCCTGGCTCCTTCGATAGAAATATGAGCAGCTGATGGAAGCTGTAGAAAATTACCGTCTAGACCGGACCCGAAGAAGAAAAGGAATGGATGGCAGGGAAAACACATACACTGACCTTCTCTGTCCGGGAATCCTTGTAGATCCAGTCGCCGGGCCCGGCTTTGTAGTTTGTAATATGTGAAATCCAATGTTCTCCTTCACAATTGCGCGGTTCAGTAATTCACAGATTTTGCGGGCGAGTACGATGCGTTGCGTGCGGATCGCGGTTACAAAAAGCGAACTGTCAGCTCCAGTTTCAGTCTCAATCATATCCTTCAGTCGGCGCGTTCAGACCAAATGCCTTTTCACTCTCCCTCAGCATTCATAGTACGAATGCGACAGGTATAAGGTTATAACGTGTATGTGTGAGCGGGACATGTAGAGGAATAAATCGAGTCCGGATAAATGTCAAAAAGGGATGTGGAACAGAAACAATGTGAGCTTAATTAAATAGATGGCGTTGGCGTAAACATACCCCCCACCTTAAAGGGTTGCCTTTAAAAGAGATAAGAGTATTTAAAGAGCCGGATAACTTGGTCAGGTGTAAGATATTTTTGAATCTAAATAGATTCTTAATAAAGAGTTAATGCGAAAATTCATGCGGTTTTCAAGATGAACTTGAGCGGTTATATTATGATTTGAAATGCGGTTGGAGAGATAAATTAATGCATGTGCATAATTATAAACTCAGCGGTAATTGCGGTAAAATATATTTGCGGTTGTATTATATAAAGCGGTTGAAATATGTATAAATCGATCGGTATAAGGGATTCCTCCCTGCGTGGGCGTGTGCGTGTAATATTATAAATAATGCGTGCGGGGTAGTTACAGATGACGCCGCTGACGATGCAAAGCATCGTTGAGCGATATGCCGTTGCTAGTTTTGCAACTAGCATTTAAAAACAGCGCGGAGCTTGGTAGTTGATTTATCTTGTCGTATAATAGCGTGGTGCGGAATAACGTAGGATGCGGTGCGATCATTCAATTTTGTAAGCGGCGCGGGTAATAAATAACTTTTCTCCGGGAAGTCGCGAGTGACTTCTTCATATGCCGATGACAGCGCTGACGAAGCTTGCAATTTTTCATCCAGGCGTAAAAAACGCCTGCGCGCGGTTTCATAACAATCTCCTAATGCTTCGACATCAGCGCAAAATGGGAGCGCTACTATATCTCTATAGTCAGTATCTCGGTCAGTATTTTCGCGATGAGTATATTTGCCCTCCAATTCATCGGTTGAACGCATAGGCAATTTACGCGAAGGTGTTTCATTTAAATGCAGATTATCAACTCCCTGTTGCTCGTTTTCCTTCTGTATAATACAGCAGTGGACCAGAGGTGAAACAATTGGCGCATGCGAAGCGGGTACCGAACCCATTAAAACGTAACCGAGTACAGTATCAATCGCGGCGGGTAAACCCTGTGTATTAATCACGCCGGGCAATAAGAGATGCGGAAATAATGAAGCACCGAGAAGTGCGTCTATACCTCCGGGAGTTCCAAAGGAATCATCTGCGAGACGTAAGCCTTTCAAGTGTGGCATAGCGGATGCGTTAACCGGTGCGGTAGGCAAATTTTCAGTAATCTTGTCTACTATTAGTGACGCGGCCTCATATTTAACCTCTGAATTGAATCGTGATGAAAATACGAACGTTGCGGAACCCTTAACACTTTTTTCCGTGCCACCTAACCCTTTTACCTTTAATTTATTATGTGTCATGTTCTTGTGTAAACCTAATCGCTTACAACAATCCCATGTTAGGAAATTACTCTGCGCGGCAGAATCCAACAAACACCGGACTTGGTGTTGCTTACCGTGCGAGTCAACCGCGTTGACGATAGCAGTGGCTAACAAAATTGTCGTTGGCACCTTGCCTTGCAATTCCAAACTAGCCGGTTGACTGGCAGCAACAGCAAAGTTCGGGGCAGTGAATTTATACTTAGTAACCGTCGAGCGCGGTTTATGGTGTGATATATTACGAGAGACAAGAGAGTTCACCAAGCAATGTGATGTCTCGGCGGGCACGGCGGCGGCTGGTGCTGCGGCGGCTTTCTCCGCGTCTTCGGTTGACTCTGTAGGGTGCTGAGCGGGTTTGGATTCGAAATGCATGGAAGTATGATGCTTTTTATTGCATGTTCTGCAAGCGGACTGCGAAGCGCATTTAAAAACCTTATGCCGTACGCTCAAGCAATTGACGCACGCACTCAGATTCTTAACTGCAGCGAACCGGTCAGATGGTGACATCTTACCGAAAGCGGGGCACTTAAACAAATGATCGTGAACTATCGCGTCGCAAAGACACTTTTGCGTACTTGAAAGCGCCACATAAGTTTGCGGTTGAGGCGGCTTGCGAGTAGGTTGTACCGTCGGCGCCGTGCGAGCATTCGGTTTACCGAAGCTAGTATTTTTAAGAATTTTGTCCTGATCGCGGATGAATGCTATTAGACATTCAAAGGTTGGAACTTCTATGCCTCTCGATACCATTTCGAAGGCCCTGACCGTTTCATTATCCAATTTCTTAAGCGCTATGTTCAAAAGCATGAAATCAGTGATATCAGTTAGACCTACAGTTTTTAGAGAATGCACAGCCGAAACAAAAGTATCAAGAAAGGATTCGAAGTTGGCGGTTGAAGCTGAGTCAAATGGTTTATAATCAAATATGTTTCTTAAATGCGCGGTTGCGAGCGTGCGCTTGTCTGCATACCTGCTGATTAGGGCATCCAAGACAAGATCATAACTATCACCACTGGGGGTAATGCCTGCAAAAGCAGATTTTGCCTTACTTGACAATTTGCTAAGCAAGTAATACATTTTTTCATCATTTGTCAATGATGTGTTGTTGTGTACAATGACCTTAAAGTTTTCATAGAATAGAGGCCAACTCCTTATATCCCCATCAAAGGAAAGTATATCTAATGGCGGTAATCGTACAGCCTTTTTTGGAATAGCATTGTCCGAGGATGACCTTTGCTCGTGGATGACCGATGGCACCATTTTGTTGTAAATGAATTTAATGCAACAGAACAGGTCTTCAAATGCGTTAAATGCTTGGTCATCTATGTTAGCATTGGCATCACATTGCAATTTCAAAATATTATATTTGTAGCAAGCTTCTTTATATTCTGTACGAAGCTGTTCCAAGTTCATGCATGCACTGAGAAACTTTTCCTTGCTATATTCATCTACGGATGCAGTCTTAGAAGAATCAAAGATAGTTTGCACTCTACCAAACAAAGCATTACGTTGAGCCAATGCTACCTTTAATTCAACCTCATCTGCACATTTAATGCTGCTAACAATTTTATCAAGTGACATTTTGAGCTATATTATGAATTTCAATATTCTTATGTGTATTTTTATGTTCCATATAAATCACAGAACAAGGAAAAACCAAATTCAGAACTCATGCGACTAAGAAAGTTAAGTTTAAACACAGTATTTAGAGAAAAAAGTTTAAACACAATAATTAACTTAGGTTGTTGGTATGAACACTACTGAAGCAAACAATCAATATTATGTATGTACCTCAGTATTATGTTTATGGTTTATTTGTAGTATTAGCAAAAAGAGCAATATGTATAAGCAATGAGCGGGGTCTTACAATGCGGTGTATTTATTTGTATATATTTAGTTCAAGCGTTCACTTATTTGTCAATATAGATACGTAAGTGTTTAATTATGTAATTTTATGCGTAAGAGGTGTTTGGTTTGGAGACCTAAATGAGTAGGTAGGTATTTATGAATTGAGTCAAAGGTAGGTGAATCAGAGAATATGTACCTATATGTATTATGTACTTATTTATATTGTGTTATAGCAAAATGTATGTGATTACTTGACAACAATGAACAGAACCAACTTATGTAGGTATATACTTATTTAGTTTTAGCAACATATTATGTAGGCATTTATTGGAGACGTTATAGCAAAAATTCCATATTTACCAAATAATCTGTCCGAATTCCCGCGGAGTAATTATTTAGGTAAATCTAATAAAAATATTTAGTTTCCACCTATTGGCAACTGTTTTAACACAATATCCAACCGAATATCAAACTTCAAATATCGCGTTGCGTAATTTATATTTTTGACCCAACATTTAAAGATGGCGACTAACAAAATGACGCGCATGAATTATCGATTACAAATGAATTTATCTTTTTATTGTTTTATGCGGGAGAATAGAGAATAATGAATGAACTTTACAATGTAAGAAATACCTAGACGGGATATTTTCAGGGCTAGTTCAATTGAATAGAGCAATATCCAGGCTCGTAAGTACCAAATGATAGCGCGATAGCCAGGGCTTCTGAATGATTTTATGTTTTGTAAGAGGATGTAAGTTATGGGAAGGACCACCGACGAATGTCGGAACGCGGTGCCCTGGCTCCTTCGATAGAAATATGAGCAGCTGATGGAAGCTGTAGAAAATTACCGTCTAGACCGGACCCGAAGAAGAAAAGGAATGGATGGCAGGGAAAACACATACACTGACCTTCTCTGTCCGGGAATCCTTGTAGATCCAGTCGCCGGGCCCGGCTTTGTAGTTTGTAATATGTGAAATCCAATGTTCTCCTTCACAATTGCGCGGTTCAGTAATTCACAGATTTTGCGGGCGAGTACGATGCGTTGCGTGCGGATCGCGGTTACAAAAAGCGAACTGTCAGCTCCAGTTTCAGTCTCAATCATATCCTTCAGTCGGCGCGTTCAGACCAAATGCCTTTTCACTCTCCCTCAGCATTCATAGTACGAATGCGACAGGTATAAGGTTATAACGTGTATGTGTGAGCGGGACATGTAGAGGAATAAATCGAGTCCGGATAAATGTCAAAAAGGGATGTGGAACAGAAACAATGTGAGCTTAATTAAATAGATGGCGTTGGCGTAAACAGTGGTATTAGTAACTCCCAGTGCAAACTTAGAACTTTAATATAGGTAGGATAACAGAACCTATAGCCCTTTTCAGGGCCACCATACCTCATCCTGGTCACTGACCTAATACAGGGTGACCAAGAAAGAATCAGTGACACGACACGAAGAAGAAGAAGTAACCGTTTCGCGAATGAGTCGCGTCGCCGTTGCTGGGCGTAAAGATTTTTTTTTTTTTTTATACAACTAAGGTAGCAAACAAGCATACGGCCCACCTGTTGGTAAGTGGTTACCGTAGCCTATGTACGCTTGCAATACCAGAGGCATCACGCACGCGTTGCCGACCCCTTAAAAAGTTCAAAACGCCCTTTTTGAAGAACCCCATACTGTAGTCCTTAGGGAAAACCTCAGCAGGGAGATCATTCCACAACCTGAGTGTTCGCGGGAGGAAGTTCCTCTGAAACCGCACGGTACGCAACCAACCCGGCTCCAGGGTGTGAGGATGGATCCCCTGCCTATGGCGAGAGGTGCGATGATAAAAGGAAGCTGAAGGCATCATATCAAACAATTCTTCAGAACACAACCCGTTATACAGGCGGTAGAACACACATAAGGAGGCAAAGTCCCTCCTTAGGACGACTGGCCTCATAGCTCAGTTGGTAGTAACTCTGCCTTCGGCGCTAGAGGTCGCGGGTTCGATTCCCGCACTGGACCAACATTTGTGACTAACACAGATGTTTGTTCTGTGTCTGGGTGTTAAATATATATCTATTATGTATATCAGTCTCTGGTACCCATAGCACAGGCTATGCCTAGTTTGGGATCAGTTGACCGTGTGAATATGTCCGGAATATTTATTTATATTTATTTATTTATTTAGGGTTAAGGGCTCAATACCGCCTGCTAGCTTGGGATTATCGACAATTCTCATAGCGCGTCTTTGAACCGAGTCAAAGGGATTACCTGCGAGTTGCTTGGTGAGGGTGGCGAGGTGCAGCGCGACGTCTGCGAAGTCGAGCGTGGCGGCGCGCGCCACGTCGCCCGGCTCGGGCACGGGCAGCGCGCACGCCTCGCTCAGCGCGCCGCCCGCCGCCTCCATGTACGTGCGCACTATGAAGTGCAGCAGCGTCATGTTCGACTGCTTCGACTGCAAATACAAACAGCTGTTCTGTGACGGTGTTATCTTTGCATGCGCTCGCTCTTCATAGAAAATAAGTAAAAACCCAAATGATTGTTTACAATTTTTCTTATATTCCATTTAACATCGAGAACCTAATGTCTAGACAAACCTAATAAGGTTAGGTTATATACAGGTGAGTTTTTTTTCAGGGCCACTTAGGCGAAATCGGAAACCGTTAGAGTAATCGAAAAGTGATGTTAGGAGCTACGGCAGTTTTTTAATAGTTTTTGACATTTCTGTTTTGCATTTCTGTGTTCTATGTTTGATAATAATTATATAAATGTATGATAACAATGTGTATAAAGTTGTTGGAACACCTTCAAAATGTTGCTTGTATATTATTTATATTCAAAGAGTCCTGTTTCTGTAGTATACCCAAAAATTTACTAAGTATAGTATGTGTAAAGTTTACAGTCTTTCGTCTAAAACAATAATTCGCGATGCTCGAAAAGAGTGAATAAGTTTATAAGTGCCATATTCATAGCTTTAAGACCTCTCTGTAACACTTATTTCTGCAAATAAACATCTTGAATCTTGAATCGATTCCCGCACTGGACAAACATTTGTGACTAACACAGATGTTTGTTCTGTGTCTGGGTGTTAAATATATATCTATTGTGTATATCAGTCTCTGGTACCCATAGTACAGGCTATGCCTAGTTTGGGATCAGTTGACCGTGTGAATATGTCAGGAATATTTTTATTTTTTTTTATTTCCATATTATTGTCATTTGAAAAGGACAGGAAAGTTAATTTTGAAAATGTGATCGAATATTTTAGTAAAATAAAGTCTCGTAAGCACGTTTAGTATTAGAATTTGTTGCTCAATTAGGAAACCGCCCCGGGTTCCAACCCATGCTACGCCGCTACTGTCCAATTGTACCCACTAACTAAAGCAGAGAACTGGTGATATGGTAGTAGAGGCCGCACCTTCCGACGATCGTGGGTTCGAGTCCCGGCCGTGCACCGATGGATTTTCCATTCCGAAAATGTATGTGGTCTCAAACGGTGAAGGAAAGCATCGTGAGGAAACTGGCATAGCTGTACAATATCAACACGTGTTGATAATGCACAACCCGATAGTGTACATGCCAATAATACGCCCCGTTCTCACCAATAACTGGCTTCATAGCTCAGTTGGTAGTAACTCTGCCTTCTGCGCTAGAGGTCGCGGGTTCGATCCCCGCACTGGACAAACATTTGTGTGATGAACACATATGTTTGTTCTGTGTCTGGGTGTTAAATATATATCTATTATGTATATCAGTCTCTGGTACTCATATTACAGGCTATGCCTAGTTTGGGATCAGTTGACCGTGTGAATATGTCCGGAATAATAATAATAATAAAAAAAAAAAAAAAAAAGGCTGTGTATTACACGGCTGTACATTATCGGGTCGTAAGTGACTCGTATTATCTCTGGATGCACACGCTAGGCCTGCTTGCTCGTACCTTGACATCCTTCAGTTTGGCGAGTATCTCGAGGCCGAACCCGTCGGCCTGCCCGCGCTGCCCATTGCCGCCGTTCATGTAGTTGCCAAGCGTCAGGATTATCGCGAACAACTTCTTCAAAGGCTCGCTTTTCATCAGAAACTGGAATTATCAAAAGGTTCGGATGAAATTGTGACCCTGCTCTTGTTCATTTTTTTTTTTTTATTACACAACAGGAATACAAATGAATGGTAGTAAATGTCTTAAAACCTATGTTAGGTTTGTCTAGACATTAGTTCTCGATATTGAATGTAAGAAAAATTGTAAACAATCTTTACTTATTTTCTATGAAGAGCGAGCACATGTAAAGAACACCATGGCTTAGCGACTGTTGTAGTCGGGACCAATATTAGGTAATTACGTATTATGATGACAAATATTGAGGTACATTTATTAGATTTATTACAGTTTTTGCTTGATTAAGTTTTTAAATTTGATAATTGATGACATCGCTTGGGCCCTTGTTATAGAAGCGTACATACTGCCCTTTATAGGACTTACCTACTAACCCTAGTGCACCTTCTCCTTCTTGTCGTGACACTGATTCTTTCTTGGTCATCCTGTATTAGATCAGTGACCAGGTTGAGGTGTGGTGGCCCTGAAAAGAGCCTATGACTGTGCACCTATAAATGCTCAAACGCCCCATCTTAGCGCCTTATTAGGTTCGCCTGTACTTTATAGGTACCTAGGTACCTATGCGATTTGATTAGTTACTCACCTCACAAGTATGTTTCAAATTGTCAAGCTTATGCATAGTTGTGCTAATGGAGTCTTCGAAATCGGCTTGAAACATGAAGCAAGATATCCGCTCCGCGAAGTTGGGGATGCCTGACAGGTCGTGGAGGAAGGCCTCAGGCTTGTCCAGAGGAATGTCCGGTTTTGTGCTTAGGTGATTTTTTATCATGGTCAGCTCTTCCTCGTTTGCACGCTGGAAAGAGGTAAACATTTATTTAAAAATAATACTTCGATTTTTTTTAAAGTTAGAACTTGTTGCATCAAATCTGATTGCTGCTCAACGTGGGGCTATTTGTGAAAGAACCAATGCGGTGAAAGTATTAAAAGTGCATCTAGAAGAGGCTTCTTTAGTACATAAATAGATACAAAGATGCGATGTATTTATTGCTTTGCTTGTCCTATCACTGATTCTTTCTTGGTCATCCTGCATCGGGTCAATGACCCGGTTTATCATGATGGACCTAAAAAGAGCCAACTTGGTTATGGTGGTTATTCTCCTAAGCGGCGCGTTGGTACATGTTGCAGTCACGTATAGAATACTCACTACTGCAAAATGTGGGCATGTGCCAAATGTTATTGGACATGCCTTTGACTATCCCCCTGAGACATGCTTAAGGATCTGATCGCCTGGAGGTCGAAGAGGATGTCTGCGATGGTTTGGGATAAGTTGTGAGCCTATTTTTTATGAAAAGTTAAAATAAAAGTCCTTACCAACTCATAAATCTGCTGTAACGCTTCTAAACTCACAACTGACGTGTCAAAATTATAGATAGCGTTCTCGATCTCAGAAAATTCCACATGCAAGCTCCGTGCGAGTATTCCGACATTCTGCGACCTCTTACTGTCTAGTATCTTCACTGGTTGTATCTTCGTTTTCACTTCAACTTTTTTCTTCACTGGCGCTTTGATAACTTGCCGGGAGAACAGATCGGCGAACTCGTCGATATTGTCTAGCTTCGTCTCCTCGATTTCTAACCAAAGAGGTTTCACGCCCGTTACTGAATCTCCGTGGATCGTGGGCGGTTTTGGAGTAGCCAAGATGCGCGTCCAGTACAACGGTTTCATTGGGGCAACTGGTTTCACTGGTGTTTTTCTGAGTGCTGAAAAAAGTTAACAGATAGGTTAGTATTTTCTAATATAAAAATACTTATGTGCATATGTAAATGAAAGGTAATCGAAATAAACTTACTGGCTCTCTGCACGTTCCATCCGCCGGCAGGTGGCGCGGGGAACGGCACTGGTCCTGAATAAGATGGTGGGGGCGGTGGCATCGGACCGCCCGGCCCTGGAAGCGGCGGTGGCGGCCCCATGCCAGGCATAAGGGGTGGAGGAGGGCCCATGCCAGGCATTATTGGTGGAGGAGGTGGACCCACACCGGGCATCATTGGCGGCGGAGGTGGGCCCATACCGGGCATCATTGGCGGCGGAGGTGGGCCCATACCAGGCATCATTGGCGGCGGAGGTGGGCCCATACCAGGCATCATCGGCGGCGGTGGGGGGCCCATTCCAGGCATAGGCGGTGGAGGAGGTCCCATTCCAGGCATAGGCGGTGGAGGTGGTCCTATGCCAGGTGCTGAGGGTGGTCCCATGTCGGGCATAGGTGGTGGAGGAGGGCCTAAGCCAGGCATCGGCGGTGATTGTGGACCTATGTCAGGCATAGGCGGTGGAGGCGGTCCCATGATGGGCATCATCGGAGGCGGTGGGGGGCACAGCTCTAATCCTGTTTCTGGCATTGGCGGTGGGACAGGTGGCATAAATAGGCACGTTGGTTTGGTAAATTTTGGTTCAGAAGTGCATACATCTGACGCTGGTGGCTCCTGTTCAAGCTTGAGACCTGTTCCCGGCATCGGCGGCGGCGCAGGAGGCATGCCGGGGAGAGGGGGAGGGGGATTTACTATTGATTGGCTCACAGCCTCTTCTTGACGTTTTATCTCACCAGCCATTTTCCCCTTTGCAGCATCAATCGGCTCGGTTACCAATGGGTCAGATGGAGTATTTGATTCAATTTTTTCAGTCTGTTTGACTTCTGACTCAATAAAAATCAGACTATCATGCTCTAGTGAGCTTATATTATGCCCATCATAGGCAACAGGCTCTTTGTAATCCACATTGGCATATAGCACCTGTGTAGCGGATGTTAGAGCGTTTGTAAAATTCATTAACTTTGTTCTATCACTAACTATTGAGGAACTTTCAACAGCACTTATGAAGTCATTGGAAGTGCATACAATGCTGCGGAAAGAAGCATCGGATGAGCCATCATTCTGGGCATTGACATACAACTCAGATTTATTATCATTTATGGTATCCTCAATTTGCACACTTGGTTCATCACTATTCTCTTGATCTGAGGGTACATTATTTTGCAATATTCTATTATATTCTCTACTTTTATTTAACTTACAATAGTTCTCAATTTTTTCAGATCTTATATCAGGTGTACTTGTTACATCTTTAGTAAGCTTTTCTTTTTCTATGCTACTTAAATCTACTTTATTATCAATATAAACATTTGTTCTTATAGGGGCATATTCAGGTATGTTTATCACAGGTTTATTATCTTGTTTGTTAAGCTCATGAGCTAAGTTAGATGCTTGGAAATTGCTGATTAGTTGAGCTTTGTATTTAGTCGAATGGAATTCATTGAGGGAGGCATAGTCTTTATCTAGATTTTTATTGAGCATTTCAATTTCCGAGTTTATTTTGAATTTTTCTACTTGATATTGGAGGTCTTGTAGCTGCTGTTTTAACTGGGATATTATTGTTTTAGCTTGACTGATGTCACTGATTTCTTCGTTGTTATTGGAGCTGAAGAACTTATTATCAATGAGTCGATTGTCCTGACTTGTAAATTGTAGCTGATCTTTGTCAGGCGGCCAGGTATCCATGAGTAGCCTGCCGGGGGTGACCGGCTGTGATGCTGGAAGCTCCATATGTGCCCAGTAGTACATCAAGCTTGGCTATTAGACAAGAAAAACATTTTTAAGTATGTATGTAGTAGCCCATGTATCATTTCAATGGGTAGATAGGTATTAATTTATTTCACGCTTGAAGCTTAAAAACATTTTTAACTACATAAACTTGACATGAAATAAATTAATACCTATTTACCAAGCCTGCCTTTACAGGCAGGCTTTAATTGAACAAACTAGATTTGAGACCTTTTGTATGTGAAACCTTAATGAATAAATAAAGGAGGTCCCCCTAAGTGGAAAGAAGTTGCGCAGAACACCAGAACGTTCTACGCAAGGAGCGCCGTAGGCTAAATGCCTCTGGTCAACGAGCGTAGTCGCGTCGACTAGGCCGTGCGCCATTA